>CM057776.1:21210758-22582653 GCA_030064435.1 Trapa incisa | reverse complement strand
AAATTATCATACAAAAGAAGAAAGCAGATTAGATTTATCAATATTTTCCGCGCAATAAAAAAATGTACCCAGGAACTTAACAGTGAATCACAAATATAATGATGCAAATAGCTGGTCTAGAGTCAGAGCTACCTCATCAACTTTCCCTTGCAAATAACCAAGTATTCCTTTCATCTTATTGGCATTTTCCATCAATAATGCCTTCCGTTTCTCCTTCAAAGAATTTAACAGCAAAGGTCTCAAATAATTAGCTAGAGGTTTAAGTGCTGTTAGTGGATTGTCTATTCCTGCAAAACATATCACCTCGTCAGAATCATATATAGGCAATGAAACGTTTAATTTGTATTTTGAATAAAAATAAGTACTGCAAGAATATTCGAACCTTGCTCTTCCCAATCAGGAAAAAATTTCATAGCCTTTTGAACTACCCATTCTTGACTAGGAACATTTATACTTTCCTCCTGTGATCTGAGATCTTCTTTTGCACCTGACTTCACTTCTGAGACATGAGGAGAAAATGTGTCCTTGTTTTTCTTTTGGTTCTTCTTAGATTTTGTTGGGACATAATCCTGGGAATCTGAATTATCTTCAATTGTACTAGTTTTTGTACTTCCAGAAGCTTTACTCTTCTTTTTCTTTGATCCTTTCTCCACAATATGTTTACCAGTATTCTCACTAGGAGTTTGATTTGACTCAGTTGAAGTACTGGAGACATGAGTCATTTTAGCATCACTGGCAGGACTTACATCATCAGAAAGGCTCAAACTAGAAATTCCTGAAGCATTAAATATTTCCAATTCCTTTTCCAGACAGTCATACAGATTCTGCAAGTGGCAAGACATCATGTCATCATCAGAATATAAACGAGGATATTTCAACTGAATTTGAACAAAAGGTAAAAACATGTGACTAATGAGCAATGAATAATAGAAGCAGGTCTTAGAATCAAGCAGGTAAAAGAATGAAATGAGAATGCAAATATCAATTAAAAAGTTCACTGCTAGAATTATCCATAATTGGAATGGGGACAGGGCTTCAACTATCTCATTTGTTGTTATAATCTAAAATATCACTGCTTAAGCATCCTCACAGGTTTTCACCTTTATTTTGAATATAATAGTTACTTCCAGGAAAATTCCGCATTTGCCTTTATGGCACCATGCTAAATTGGGACAATAAGGATGACGGACATGCAGAAAAACGTTGAGAAACATGGTGATACACAGCAGTATCACTCAATAAGCATCTTATATTACATATCTAATATAAGATGAAGACTCATAACTGGCTGCAAGCAACTACTTTAGTTTTGGGGTTTGTTGATTGATAATCTTTAGAAAAAGCAATTCAGTGCATCATTAATGGCACGAAGTATAAGAATTAAATGCGCACATGTATTTCCAACTTCAAAAAAAATGAACTAGATAGCGAATAGACTACTTGTAGAGATCTTACTTTTACAAAGGAAACACTGAACACAAATGAGTCACCAAAAATGAAGGCTTTCCCACACTGCAAATTCCAGGAAGCATCAGGTGTTATAGCAAATAAAAATTGATAGATTGATAAAAATATATATAAATTGATAGATTGATAAAAGTATATATAAATTGATAAACGAATTTCTCATCGTCAGGATCAAAATAGCTGTCACCTTAAGGGCTGACTGAAGTGATTGACTATGTGATAAAATCTTTGATGCATCCTGAGAACCAAATGATGCAGGCAGTACCGAAAGAGAATCAATCCTGCAAGAGCAGTAGGAAGACAATAAAAAAAGCAGCAACAGAAACCGTACACATTCTCTCTAGCTTTCTACAGTTGGTAGAGATTAAGTTTCTCTTAAAACCCTCACCAGCTAGAGCATGAAACTCTGTAGTATAATTGATTGCATATTATGAATTCCATGGCTATTGTTTCAAGAAAAAAAAAAGAAAAAGAAAGATAAGAGCTTATATGAGGTAGAATGCTGGGATATTAGAGTGAAATCATAGGTGGAAATCATTGAAAAACTGTGACATTTGCTTCATTAATCAAGAATGAATGAAAAGTTTTGATATAATGATAGGAAGTCATGTTTGATATTATTACTCTAGCTTTTTAACTCAGAGACGAATCTAGAATATTTAATTAAAATCCAGGCATCAGACACTCACCAGCTACCGCATTCAATTGCATCTTCAATGGCAGCATTCACCATCTCAGTCAACGAAGGGTGCACAAAAGCATTTATTAATGCCAAGCCATCGGGATATCTGGACTAAATGGGGCACATATACCAAAAATCAATTAGGATAATGCATGAATGGAAATTCCAGGCAATTGCATATAATGTAAACATAGTTGCTTAGAGTGAAGAGTGATAAAGAAAATTTCTACCTGCAAGAACTGCACAGGCTGAGAAATTCCAAGTTTGTTTAGTGTCTCATAATTGATAAAAGAATTCTGAAACACATTACAGACAAGTCAATAACCATGGATAAGTACCTTTTTTTCCTGAAAACTAGCACATTGTCATTTCAATCCAAACAAACACAGAGGTAATGACTACAAACAGATGGCCAATAATGGTGTCATTAATTGCATAATACAAATAATGTTAAACCAAAAATAATTCTGATTATGCATTGACACAGTGATAAAAGTAAAGTAAAATTTAGGAATGCATGGTCCAACATTAATATTGCACCTCATGAGCAGCATAGTTGCAAAAGCAAACCTGAGAGAAGAGTGAATCTATGCATTCCTTCTGTGCATTTGAGAAGACCTGAAACACAAGTTTACTATACATCAGAAAACAAAGGCAGCCACAGCATTTAATTATCTCTTTCCCACCCACAACTACAGTGAAAATTAACAGTAAATAATAACAATCAGGAAAAGTAGTGTTTGAACTTATATTATACCATGTACATTCTACTACTCAAGGACTGCATGTCAAATAAAAGGAAGAGAGTAAAGTTGGTTCCCCCATGAAGAGAACTGGACAATAAGAACAGTTGGCCATTCTCAATCCTAGAACAGCAAAAGATATCTTTGTTTGTAGCAGCGTATATGATTATAATGCATAAAGAAAAACATGAGTGCACTAATAGTTTGGTCCCTCACGTGTTAGATACCAACAATTTAGTCCCCAAATTATTCCTCTCTAGCCATTAAGTTAATATGATGTGTCAGGGTGAACACATTAGCACCACATCGGTGTCACATTATGGGAACAATCATTGACAGACTAAATTGTTGGAATTTAACATTGGGGGACTAAATAGTTGCCACTCAAAAAAGATCATGGAGAGATGTACTGCCATTGTTTTACCAATTTTAAAGTGTAAGGTGCTAAGATGAAAGTAACAAGTGAATGATACATGAAAAACATTAACAACTAAAAATAGGTAGCAAAGGTATATGGCATACAGATGGTGTCCAATAAACTCCTGCACGAAGAGATCCAAGAATTTGGCCTTCTTTAACTTGAGCATTGAACAGCGCTTGGAAAAATGAGCCTTCCACAGCCACTCCACTCGCTCCATCCATTTCTTGCAGCAGATGTTGCAAAGAACTCCACAATGCAGATAAATTCGTTGGAACTGTAATGCCCCTAGCAGCTCCACGAACCATTGCACTAACTCTGGCAACATATGCTGGGGTATATAACTGCCCACCTTCAAGCCTACCTTTGACCTAGAGAATAAACAGAAACTAAGCATCATTTGTTTTTCTTTTAGTTACAGTATAGTCTGAAGCAGTTGGAAGCTCATTTACCACAGTCCCCAGACGAGCCTCCAATACTGATGTGAGTAACTCTACACCAACATGAAGTTGTGTAGCCAATTCAGCCAGTGCTATCTGACTGCACTCTTGGAGCCTCTCATTTATCTCTTCTGCCACGGAGTCCCAATATCGTTCAGATATAATTTCCCCTTGAATCAATCTAAACCAAGGATTATCAACTACAGCATGCTCAGCTTGCTTCTCAACATGGTATAAATCAACCCCTGTGGTGTCTGCAAGATCAATGAGAGAAACCCGGCCCAGTTTCTCTACCTCTGACACAATTTCATACCTCAATTGTTCCTGGAATTCTAGTAAATCTAAGTAATAATCCAGCAAGAAACCAGACTAAATATTGGACTAATAGAATGATGATACACTTTATAAAGAGGCGGGGCAATGATAATATTAAATTCACATGGATATGCACGTAAAATTTGAGAATATCATTGCGATACTCATCAGATCAAACTACCTCGAACCCCTAGTGAGAGGGACGAACATTCCGAGAATACATCCATAAGAAAGAAAACGGTGAGAGTATATACAAATAAGAACCCAGGAAAAACTTGAACGGAATTCTCAAGTTGTCATTAATAGAAAGTATTGAAAAACAAAGATAGAGTGATCTTAGTTTAAATGCTTCTGCCTCCAACCAAAACAATGACTTATAAAACTCCGGTTACAAGAACCTATTTGATAATTGACCTCAGCAATCATCGAAATTCTCATGCAACTTCAGATGCACACCAAAAAACGCATCAGAAATATAATACGAATTCATCCAACTGTTTGATAGTCCTCCCTCGATCACTTAATCATGATAGAACAGAAATGATCAAACATATAAGGAGAGACAGAGATGGATTAGGGAGAGATTACAGGGGTGATATATTCCTTTCCAGACACTGTATGCAGGAGATCGAAATCGATGATGCAGAGTTCATGGAGCTTTTGGACCAACTCAACGACGTTGCGCTCCGACAACCGGATGCTCGACTTTGCCTGTTGAGCGAACTCAAATTGCCTCTGCAGCTCCAGCAATTCGAAATCCATCATCAGCTCCGATCGCTGCTCCTCCCCCGCGCGTGAGAACTCTCCCTTCACTCTCTCGGAATCAGGAAGTCTTCCGTATTCCAATGGCTCTCACTTTTCTTTTTTTTTTTTTGCTCTTGGCTTTCTCAAAATGCCTTTATAACTTATCATTGATATGGGCCTCAATAAAGGCCCAATTACTTTGCCAGTCTTGAGGTGTTGTAGTATCACCCCAAGTATCTCTTGTTTGTTCAACGTAACTGCCAGTACACTTTTTAAGCCATCACTTAGGCAAGATATACACTAAACTGAACCACGGTCTCCAATCCATCCGTGCTCTGCTGGTTCATGCCGCCCGTGAAGGTCTTGACCGTCGCGTGCCCCCTGACATTCACGTACTTCCCCGTGCCTCCCATGACCGCCAGCTGCGACTCCGAAACAACCGTCCGGTGGACCCCGAACAAGCTGATGCTGTCGACGTAGCCGCCTCTCTCGAACATGGCGGTCACTGCGATTGTCTGGCTGGTCCCATCCTCGGAGCTAGCGACGTAGAAGCCCTGGGCCTTTCCAACGAGGCCCGAGCCGAGCTCGTGCCCTTCGGTCAGCTCGTCGTCGAAGACAGTCAGGGTCCCGAACATCATCTTCTGGAGGGTCATACCCTGGGGGATCTGTCCGCCGTTCAGGAGCGGGAACCCGCCTGCGCCGCCGATGAAAGCGTTTCCTCCGTTGCTATTCTGCCTCTGGACCACGAGGCTTCCGGTGGTTCCGCCGAGGCCAGTGAGGAACGGGACGTTGTTGTTGTTGATAAGGTCGTTGTTGCCGCTGTTCTGTGGCAGCCCGCTGTTGATTGGGAGGTTTGGGCCGTTGGGCTTGGCAAACGGGACCTAGCAATAAATGATCCACCACATCGAAATGTTAAAAAGTAATATTTTTTATTATTTTGATTACAATAAAAAAAATTATTTTAAAAATATTATTAAATATTAACTGATATTTTTTATGGTTTAAGTAAAAATGAAAAGATTAATGTAAATTGATTTATCTATGATCCCATTTGAGATTAGTATGCCTTTATTTTTATAGATGCACGAACAAAATTCAATACCTGGGCGCTAAGGGCCGGATTTGTGACGACGCCAGTGACGGCTCGAGCGGAGGGGTTCGAGCCGCCGAGTATGTCATGCATGAAGAAGGTCAACGCGTGGGGGTCAATGCCGGAGCCCGCAACAGCTGCGCCAGTGGACCCAGCCGGTGTCTGAACGGAGCCTGTTCTAGACGGTGTCTGGACCGGGCTAGTTCCTAGAGGCGCCATGAAAGGGCCAGAGCCGGCAGATGCAACCGGCGAAACCTGGGGGCCTTCCGAGAGGGGTCGAGCGGATAACCCAGAGATGGTGACGACCAGGGCCAAGGCAAGAAAGTGAAAAATCAAGTTTCTGTAGGTCATCTTCTCTAATGGGAAAGAGCTTTGAGATGATGGATGAAGGATTTGTGTTTCTGCTTTGATAATGTGGCATGCATGCAGTTTCTATATATATAGTAAATATGGGATATGGGATATAGTATGACTGTATTGTGGAGTGGATTGTTTATTAGGAGTTGGAGTAGGTGCCTTGGTTTTGTTTCCCAGTGGTGTGTTTGGTTGATCAGAGAAGAATTATACTATTTAACAAATAAATATGACCTCCACTTGATTGAAATTGTCTTCAAGTCAATAATTATGATACCCGCTTAATTGAAATTTTGTCCATGAGTAAATAAAGTGCGTTCAAATTAAGAATAAAACTTTCACGTAGTTGTTCAACTTTATTACCTAAAATTTTATACATGACCAATTCTAATAGGTAAGAAGAGGTAAACTTCCCAGATTTAGTTGCCTAAACCGTGCATATACATGCAGTTGGTTAATAGATTTTTCCTACTATCTCCACTATGATCTAGACAGAAACTTGGACTAAGGCCATTTTATATGTTTTGTCTTGGATCCAAGACCATAGAATTAAAAAAATGGACACAAACCGTGCCATTGCACTGAAGACTTACTCTCGAGGCCATATTACATGCTTAAAAACAGCAATTCAGGCCCCAACTTAATTGTCTGCAAATAGAAGTGAATGCGCAAATTAAGTAGAGAGTGAAATAAAGCATTGCCGAACCTCTTCGCAAAGGCTGGAATACAACCAAGTTCAGTACTTATCGATGTTCCAACAGAAGAGAAACCAAACAAAGAAAAGCTAGGATGAACCTAGGGCAATTTATTGACCAGAACGACTAATGGGCTAGCTGCTCTCTGTGCCTCATGAGTTCAGTTTGGAGGAGGGAAGAAGACAGCATCTGAGTTCCTCTTGGAGCGGAAGAGCTTCTCGGCCTCTGGTGAAATGTTGAAGGCCGCCTGCAGCACCTGTGGGGACAGTGCCTTCCACACTGATGTCTTCCCTGCAAGGTTGGTGAATACGGGGCTGCGGCAACGCATAAAAAGCAAGAGTCAGAGGTTGAACTGAGGTAAATCAAACAACTGATTGTAATGGACATGGTTAAAACATCAGACTTGCACATTTCAGTAATGGCATAGAGCACTTCAACAAACTATAATCTAATTACAAGTCAATGAGAACCCATAAAGCCAGAGCAAATTCAGATGACAGAAGGGTAAGATAATTTTTTTTACTTGGGAGTGCTTATGATGGAGAACCACTCCAAGCCTTCAGGATCAGCAATCTTAGAAACCACAAAGAACCTGGGGACGATGAAAAGGTTGCCTGCCTTCACAGTAACCTCCAGCACCCTCTTGCCGTCAATCCCGACGACCTGGGCCCTGCCGCTACCCCTCACCACATAAGTCACCTGGAGAGCTGAATCACAGGAAAATCCAGGGGAGCACATTGCACTCCCATCAAGCCTAACTAGATCTGCCCCTAATCCAACCTCTCCAACAAGAGGAAGGTTCTTGGTGTTGAGAACCACAACACGTCCACCGCTTGGAATATTGACATCCAGTGGGGCTTCCAAGCAATTCAGCACCATACCTGAACGAAACTCACACATAGCATCTAGCATAAGGCACCTCATGGATGGATAAATAGGAATATCTAAAGTTGGTAAACGATAACGACCTTCTCTATGCTCCTTCGTAGGCTCAGGCATTTGGAACGAAGGATCGAGCTTGACAATTCCAGTTCCTTTCTGGCTGCCGACAAGGGTCTTGACGTCCGCCTCTTTGAGGTCTGAAGCCCTGCATAGGAACTCTGTGGAAAAGCCAGAGAATACACTGTTGAGTCCTGTGAGGAAGAAATCGGTGAATTCGCCGCACTTGTGGGCCTTGGAGGTCTCCCCGAGGAAGAGGACCACCAGATCTGTGTCCTCCTTATTGTACCACCAGGTCACAGTCCCGAAGGGGAGGGCCATGGCGTCGCCCTTCTTGATGGCGATCACTTTCTCCTCCTTCTCAGGAAGGACAATTCCGGCGGTTCCGCATCCTAACAGCCCCGGCGCAAAACTACTATCAGAAATTGCCGTTCAATCGGATTTAAAATGCATGTCCGGACGATGTTTTCAGGAAAGCAAATCGTCGCACAAAATCTCGATTCAAGAAGCGGAGATCGGGTGGAGCATAGGGGATGAACCGATACCTTGAAGTACGTAAGCAACCTTGGCAGAGTCGGAGTACCGAGGAAGAGCAAAGCCATTCTTCTCAAGCGCAAGCTTCCCGGCGGCGATGTTTCCGGCCTTGAGCATGGGTAGCTCCGACGGGTCCCAGGCAAGGTAAGATCCACCATTGCCTCCGTACACCTGCTTGGGAAGCTTGGGGGAAAGATCAAGTTCCATCCTCTTTTCCTTCTCCTTCTGGGAGTGAAGAAGTGCGTGGGAGGAGAGGCTCTTATATAGAGAGAGGGTAGGGTAGCTTTTTCCATTAGTTAATATATAATAAGGAATATGAGTTAATTAATATACTTTAAGATAAGTATTAATAATAATGTAAGTTTGATGAAGATGCTAATGGAGGAAGTGTAGTCCAGTTCAAAGGATATGTGGGAACCTAAATGTGATTTCAGCTAACAAGATCCTATTGTCCACTATGCAAAATCTTGATGTGACACGTGTCCATTTTATAATGGGCTATTAAGTAACATGAAGTGTACACTATAACATCATATCACTAGATGGATTCAAGGGAGCATAAATGATGCAAACTACAAATTAACTAGTGAGGTGTGTGTGGGAATAATGATTAGCAAGCATGTTACATGTGGGTCTACTTTTGATGTCGGAAACCTGGCCTTACAACCCAGATTGACTCATCCCTCCTTTTTTTTAATGCTCCCGTTGCAATTATTTGGGTGAGATTGGGCATCTCATTCATGATATTAAGACAAAAACGCGTGCTTTCAATAATGTTGGTATTGAATACTATGATGATAAGAGATCTTCCTTTACAATTAAAAATTCCGTATAAATAAAAATTTATGATATGATAAATAAAAAAATTCAAATAATATTATAACAATATCACAAACACCCAAAACTAGAATAAACCATTGTCCAAGGCCACAAATCCATAACCATAACTGTACCCAATCCGAGAGGACCCGAAGTGGGTTTTGAAAGGTGAATTTGAGCAATATTAAATTTTATGGAATTTGAGCATGAGAGAGGTACTCTACTTGGGGAGTTTGATGCAATCCCCAATGGGACCCCTTGGAGAATCACGGGAGTTTAATGCAATCCGAATGGGATCCCTTGGAGAGCCACCTGTCACCCTATTTCCTCAGTTATACTTTATTCCCTTATCATACTTTATTCCCTATTTAAAACCACTCCAATTTTGAGCAAAAAAAAAAAAACTACTCCATATCGTTGTGCGCCAATGGACTCATTTCATCCAATATTCCGAATTAATTATCTAAAAAAAATACTATTCTTATTTTAATATTTTTATGTTATAATAATACTATTAATTTGAATTATTTAAATAACACGCATTATTATTAGTATAATTATTAAAATAATTTATGATATAATTTTAAAAATTTAAAATAATTTAACCAAATTAAAATTTTGATCTTGAAAAATATGTGAATTTTTTTATCTCCTATATATGTAATATATAATATTTAAATTATAAAAATATAAATATCTTTAATTTTTTATAAAATTGAATTTAGTGTCAAATATAACAATTTCAACCAGAAAAAATGGTACCATAATACAAAAATTGAATAAAAATGGTACATTTTTAGGTAGTTTACCTTATTGTTGTTTTTTTGGAAATTAAAAAATATATATCAGTTTCCTCTAACATGGCCTACATCTGAATACAGGAAATAAACACTAGGGGGAAGAATATTCGAATTTATGCTAAGCTCAAGCATGACCCTGTTACAAAAGTGAAATCTAAATAGAAATCCCCTCATACTTTGATATATAACCCATGTTGCCATCCACAGGCAAGGGGCACGCTGATATGTGTAGGTCAGATCAAGTGATAGTGCTTCCTCTTCCAGGTTGATGGGTAGAGACTAGATAAGTAGAAGACTATATTCCAACAAACTCACTTCACTGCAGCCCCGTTGTCCGTTTGAATTAATGGCAGAGCTTTTTGAGGTTGTTTTCTCAAGAAGCTTTTAGCATACAGGGCGGAAAAGACAATGACCTGGCATAGTAACCATCTTATTGTCAAAAACGAAAAGAATATTTCATCATGAATATTATCTAGAAAAATTTTGGATTGAAGCTTACAGCTCCAAGCATCTGCTCATAGCTGAGGGGATGACCAAACCAAAGACAGGATAACAAGATGCTCACCAGCTGCAATAAAACAGAATAAGATTCAGCCCAACAAAGGCCGCAATGCCATCCCTTTTGGCTTACTCAATTTTTACCTGTCTTGTTGTCATTATGGTGGCAAAAGTGAGGGCGCCGAATGTGCGAATGGTGTAAGAAATAAAAAATTGACTTGTAGTTGCTACCTGCCACAGAAAAATATTCACCATTTGATATCGTCCCCATTACAAATCAGTGTGGAAGTTAATCTCATATTCTCTTTCCATGAAAGGATGTAAATGGAGAAAGAATGAAAAGTAGAGGAGATAAATCATAGCACTAGAAGCATATTCCACTTACAGTAGAGAGCAGAGCAATATCCCACAAGCAATCATGATGGCGATAAATAAAATCAATAGCAAGAACAAGATGCCCCTGCACTACAAGACCTGCAGATCAAACAAAAGAATGCCTGATCATCCAATTAGTAAAAAGAAAAAAATCTAAACCTGTGTAGAGAAGAAGGAACAAACCTATGAAACTGAGAAAGCAAGAACATGAAGTCGTATAGAAAATTTGGTTGTGAATCTCCATGTCATAGCCCTTAAATAATTTATCTTGAAACGTGCTGGTAAAACCATCAAACCTGTAAGGGGATGTATATGATTTGTTGGTCAGAAATATAAAAACTGTCTGGGTGGGACGAAGAAGTCGAAGATCTCAAAGCAATCAAGGAAAAGGCTAAGAGAGAATCAGCCAGAGTTGGTACTAAGACAGCCTGAGAAGGATACCCAAGATAACCAATCATCAAGGAAACACCCCAAACAGTGTTCTCCCTTCTGCTGTAAGGGGTAATGTCAGATCCATCCTACAACAAAAGAAGTATATGCTCAATCATTCAGCATGTTTCAAAAATCAGATGCAATAAACACTCCTATTCATCAATAATATTGTCAAACAAGATTTCATGTTAAGATTCATTTGAATGAATATAATTTCTGTATGCAGTGGTTTCCACAAGTTATAAAAGAAAAAAACTGCTTAGCTTTTAACAATATGAGTTTAATATAGAGTGACCTGTTTATAGAATCTAAAATGGAAAAGAATAATTAAAGGCCATAGTCGAAGGCATTACAGGATATAAAATGAATATCGCACAACCAACAGTAACCAGAAAAGCTAATAAATAGTCTGGTCCCCTGTATTTCTTTCGCATGATAAGAGTTCCCCAAGCCTGTCAAAGAAGAACTGTCAGAAACCACAGTTTAAAACGTGAGAATTTTAAACAGAAAGACTTAGTGGATACACAGGTATGTACCACACTTAAATGGAAAAATAATGTATACTATCAAATATTTTTCCCCTGAAAAAAATATGTCAAGAGCAGCCTCATTGAATGCAAGAGGAAGAATATCTGTAGACAAGGATTAATCAAAGACACCACAGCCTGATATACAAATGACTGAGCTTTAAAACTGGGAAGTCATGGATAGAATATTGTCATCTAGGTAATAATATTTCTACAAATTATAAGTTAAAAGACTTCAGTAAATAAAATAGCATAAAGGTCCATTGGAAAGGAATTGTAAACTTGCAATAACTTCTGTTTTCAGCAACTATAATTGAACCCCATTAATTATCCACATCAAGCTTGATGGAGTAAACATGGAAAGCCCAACTGGCCCTCACCATCATTCAAGTGATTGGCAATCGGAGTGCATTGTAGCACCTTATAATGTTTATGATTCATGTCCAAAATTTGAAACTCACCATAACAGGTATCATCTTTGCACACTTGGCCAGTGTTTGAACTGGAAAACTGACATATTTTAGGGCCTGCAGCAAGAGTTGGTAATCAGAAAGTCATTACAAGGCAAAAGCAGAGTCGTGCAGGTGTACATAGTAAAATCAAATTTGTACAGATTTTTGGTATATGGAATATAATTGGATCAGATTACCTCATACTGGCATGTTGTGGTCAGTATATTTGATACGGATATAAGGCAGTATTTGTAAAGAGGAGCAATAGGGTCCATAGACTTGTTACTTGCCTAGTAAAGAGATACACATAAGCGATTTTACAATATTTGGGTGCAAAGAAAGGACGAATTGCAAGTTAGCAGCATGAAAATAGGATATCTCATGGATGCATAAGTATGCAACTATGCATATTGTGGAGACTGAAAACATCTTCCCCATGTTTCCTAATGCTAGCTTCTACTAAGTGAAATTGGATCTAGAAACCGTGACAGAATGACAACTTACCAGCAAAACAGCTGCAGAAACAGCAGATGTTGTGATACGGTTGCAGAAAACAAGAAATAGTGAATACTGGAAGGTTTCCTTGTTTGCACCATACGGTACTCTCATGATCTTTTCCTGCAAAGATAAACTTCAACTCTAAAGATGAAAAAGAATAATAGCTAAGTAGATTACAGATGATTGTGAAATCTTTTCCATTTTAATTTTGAGTTGTAAAGGTTGAATAATTCCAAAAATTCAGATGATTTTATTATTTTTCCATTTTTAATCCTGGCATGCTCATATTTATGCAATAATTTAGACTCTAAGCCCTTCCTTTATCTAAGAAGGAAGCTTCATCTGAGTATCCTAAAAACATCATAGAAGGGAAAATCCCAAGATATTAATCCTCGGAAGGACTCTGTGAATTGTCTATAACTCAGTATCGGGCAGCTTCATTTCCCTTGTGGATAGAATCATGAACCGAATAGAAAGAACTACAGATTGCTCGGCCAGAAACAGGGAACATCGTAGATTTACGATAGCAACAAGCAGAACCCAGCACATTGATTACTCAATAATGTTCAGTAGCATAAAAAAATTAAGATCACGGTCATACAACTTTGCGGAGCATTCTCAATCTCTCACGCGACAGACAATTAATCCTGTCGTTGCCCAAATTACTAAAAAAAAACGAAGGGAAATTCACATAAAAGCAAAGATTGGATGAGGGAGATGAAGAGGGAATGACCTGTAGAACACCATAGATGACGAGAGTCGTCATGATGCCTGTGACGGCAAAAATGCATCTCCATAACCTGCTCCAGCTATCTTCTGCGACCGTGGGCTCTTCCGCCATGGTCCATACACCTCTCACTCTCCCCAGTAAATTCAAATCCCCAGCATGGATTCGAACTGAGGCTCTCGAAGCAACGAACCAAAATCAACCCACTTTTTTTCCGTTTCTTAATGCAACAAAGAGGATAAATGATGGCTAATTGAGAAGCAAGAGTTCCGACAGGGGCGGCAGTTTTCGAAATCTTGTAAGGAAGGTTATCGTCTTCTTCCTTCGCCTGCTACTCTCCGCCCAGAACAGCCTGATTCTCCGGCGATAATGTCTCCCCTGCTCGTTTAATCGTTCTTTGTAGGAGACAGCGAAGCTGAATTTTACTTTTCATTCTTTTTTTTTTAATATACAAGGACGATTGCCACGTCAGCTACTAGGTTGACTCACGCTGCCACCTGTCCTTTTTCGGTCAGAACACACTTTTCGTTGGGATGGGACTACGAGCAGAAACATGGAGTGAGATCGCAGTCAGTCACAATCGCCAGCAAAATGGGCCGATGGCGAGAAAAACTATTACTCTGGCCCATGGGCGTAATCTTGAAGATCAGAGAGGCCCAGAGACTGAAGCGTTGCACCCCATGCAACGGAGACACAGGGCTAACATACAGACAAGATAATTCGTGTCGGCCCCGTTCTTATCGTACTCAATTTAATAGCACGTCAATTAAAAAATCGGGTTGGGCTAGCAAAAAAAAATATGGTGCTAGTTTGATCTGCCTGTTAGTCCGAAAATAAATTATATTTATAATGCAATATTTAATTAAAAATTATATTTTAAAGAATATATCACTAAAATTTGTTTTTATAATGTTCCATTTTAATTTTTTTCCAGATTCAATTTTACTAATATTATATATTATTAAAATTTATTAAAAACTTTACTTTTTTGAATTTTGAGATTTTTTACCTAAAAAATAAATATGAATATGCATGTTTATGACATATTTTTAATGAATTAAATATATCACATCTTATTTTGATATAATATAATATTTTTATGAAAAAATGATAAATATATTTTAATTAATAAAAATATAATAAATAAACCAAGATAATTAACAATAAGATAAAAAAAATAAAGCAATGCATATATTGAGTGCATACATTAAAATTTCCATTTTTTCTAAAAAATAACTAATTTTAATTTAATAGCATATATAATCAAATTTTAATGGCAAGTGCCAAATGACTTATTTCTAAAAAATAACTAATTTAATAGTAAGTACCAAATAACTTATTTGTAAATTCAAATTTATAATATTACAAAGTGTATAATATTAGATATATAAGCCTCTTTTTAAATTAAATAATAAATTCAACTAATAATAAAGTTGCGAGTAAAATAATATTTAATATTTGGTTTTCCATTTTAATAATAAAATTGACTGATTTTTTTTTAATAACAATAAAGTTAGAAATGACAAAATATTAAATATACAAGAAGAGAATCTCCATAACATAATTAAATCAAAAAAATTATTTATGGTAAGTATTTAAGTTAAATAAATATTAAAATTTTAGATCAAATTTATAAATAATTTAATAAAAATAATAAATATGGTGCAACTTACAATTGGATCGGATTACCAGTTTGATTCGATTACAAATTGTTATTTTCATTCATCAATCAAATGCTAGTATGGTAACTAATTTAATAAAAATAGTAAAAAAATTAAATATAAAATATTTCATATAATTTCTAAAAAATATTTCAAAATAATACAACATACAATTACAAAAAAAAACTTCACAAGTAATAACAATATTAATAAAAATTTAAACTATCCCTTTGGTGTTTAACTATTGAGTCTAAATTATCTTCAATTTATTTTGTATTAGCTAAAAAATAATTGGAGGTAAATAAACTCATAGCTAATTAAGTAGTATTTCAATAGTCAACTCACTTAATCACTCAAAACTCCTCTTCTATCCAAAATTTGGTATATAAAATATTTGTTTATTTATTACTAGTCTTTTTAGGTATTATAATTTAAAATACTTACTAAAATATTATATACACTTTATTCAATTTTCATACTTAAATTATTATATACAGTTTATTCAATTTACATACTTATACTTACTATATATTTCTCTATTATGAATATTAAATTTCTTATGCACTTGCCATGCTTATAATAGAATTAAAACATCTCATGCCATGGCAGCGCCATAATTTTTTGTGCTATGATTTTTAGGACTAGATCTTCAAACATGAAAGTGTAGGGTGGGCTATAAGGATATTTGTATCGCCCTCTATTCACATATGAGATTCTGTATAAGTTTGCCTTCTTATTTGAAGTTTAGGGTGGCTATTAGGACTATATTTGAAGTTTGTGAGCTGTGAGTATCCGTATACTTGGTGTCCTATCGTCCATCCGCAATGCCATATATGTAACATTGTATTTTTGTAAACCAAAAAATTTGATAAAAAATTTAAACAGGAAGGAAAATCAAATCAAATAAAAGAATATAATTTAATTCTATCGTATTTAACTTATGAAATTATGATATTTTACATTAGTGTATACGTATATGAATATTAATGATGATACATTTGCGGAGATGATAATTATCTAATATAATGTGTTATTTTGGTATATTTGAGTTTTAATTGATATTTTGTAATTAAACCAAATGATTTTAAATTTTTAAAAAATATTATAATGAGTTTTAATTGATGTTTTGTGATTAAATTAAATAATTTCAAAATTTTAAAAAATATTATAATTTATTTTAAAATAATTAGTAGATACAATTTTAAAAAGTTACTATGGAATGATTATTGAGTCACACCGATTTTTCGACAGTATATGTTTACTCGAGGTAAAAAGCTTAAAAAAAGTTACTATTACTTATATTTATTAATAATTGCTATTCAAGGGTATTTATGGTGATTTGTGAAAAAATACATTTTATTTATAAAGAAATTTAAAGTTTTAATGAAAATTGTGGTAGAAAATTTTTATTATTATACTTGTATTCTATCATTAATATTACTATAATATAAAAAATAGTACATCAGATCGTTAAGAATCTAATTTGGGAGATAGGGGAATCATATATTATATATTACATGTGCTATAAATGTATAAATGTTATTTTTTGTGAAAATATTTGAACGTAAATCGTTAACCATGGTAGTTTTCAGAAGATTTTTCAAGAAATAAATATTTTAAACAAATGAGATAAATTTATTTATGCATTTAATTGAAAATGTTATAATTATGTTTATTCTGTTTCAATATTACAAATACTCAAGTATCAATACACTAAACTAAACCTAGCTCATACTCCCCAAATAATTTAGTAAATTGAAAGAGAGATCCTAATACTTTAAGAAATTAAAAGATAGAAAAGAATTTAAAAATGAGATCTAATGCTAATAAATTAAAAATATTGAGATAAGATAATTAATCGACCAATAATTTTATGTTGTTATGAAAACTAAGTTATTATTATTATGGTTGAGAATTTTTAGTATATACAAAATTTATAATGTATTCAATATAATACAGTAGTGTCACAAACTTATATAGTGTTTGAATGGTTTTCAACTTTTATATTCTAAGTTATTATTATTATTATTATGGTTGATAAATTTTAGTATATATGAAATTTATAATTTAAGTATGACTTATTCAATATAATATAATAGTGTCGCAAAACATGTAGTGTTTGAATGGTTGTGATTCATGTAGAGGGTGATAAAATATATTATCATCTATTCAGTTTTATTTAATAGTTCGTATAAATAACACTAAAATTGTCTAAAAATGTGGAAAATTGAGATTGCATTTAGGGTTATTAAATAAATTGCAAACTTAAATAATAACTTATTGGTTAATAGATTTTAATGACCAATATATTTTACACACCCAATAAAATTTAAAATATGTTAAGTACAATAACTACGGACACAAATCCAGTAGGTGAACTGACCCATTGGCCTAAGCCGAAGGAATGTATGTGGCAGGAGGAGTGATCTGTACGCAACCAACAAATCTGAAACTTGAGGTGGTCCTTTGTTCTTCTTATATAGCTGAAAGTAGCAGTTTCAGCCTAATGAGAGGGGGAAGAAAAGACATTCTACTATACCCTCTCGTCTCCCGTTATCTTCTGGTACCTTCATGGAGTGCATTCTGTTTCCTGGCATCATCATCACCTCAAGGTACCATATTTTTCCAGTTCGTTCCAAAAGGGTTGCTCCGTTTTCGCCTCTAAGAACAAACCCGCAACATTATGCTGTTCAGTTCATCTCGAATAAATGGAATTGGAGACCAAGACATGCTATTCCTGGCGTTGCTTGTTAGACTATAACTGGTTACGTGTCTTTTTTCCACTTTCCATAGAATAGGATGGTGGCAGAATCTAGGTTTTCAAATGGCCATTCCAGAGAGAAATCTGGGGAGTTGAATCTTAATGAATTTTTATACTAGAATTTGAGATGTGCAAGTATATGATTCATCCAATCAAGTTTCTTGGCTTTTTAGCAGGGTCCATTATGGATTTTTGACGGTCCCTCACAGTAGAGGATTTGGGGCATTCAAGAAGCAATGGTTTAACCCAAGTTGTTGGGCGCTTGGGATGTCAGGAACAGGCTCTGAAAACGGATTTGATGACAATTCTCTCAAGGGAGGCAAAAACGGTTCTCTGCTTGGTACTATTGATGAGTCTGCTTCAGTATCATTCAGAACTCTTGATGCTGAGATTACTCAAGAAACTGTAGATTTCTTTGTAAGTGATGCTGAGGGTGATCCTGACTGCCCTTCAGAGGGATACTCTTCCATCGACCAGGCACTTAATTCTCTTTGCCAAGGGAAGGTTAGTATCTGCCACTGCCATTACTTGGCTCTCTCTTGATGATGACTGAATGTAAGAGAGATATGCAAAATGACATGTTTGTTGCCCATGGCAGTATTTGATGTTGCTTCTGTTCTGTCTCAGCATCAAATTTCTCATCCTGATGTTGCCCATGGCGTATTATCCATTTCTAGGACAAGATTAGTACTAAAAATAGGATTAGATTATCAAATGAGCTGGTCAAAAACATGAGTGGCTTGATTACATCTAAGGCTTAGTGCTAATTATGCCTGTGTTAAGATGGTGTAGCCTATCTTTGCCCTCCCAGAAAGATATCTCATTGTGCTATGATGATGCTGAACTCTAGGACTGGTCAAGCCAACCACCCATATTTTGAATCTTGATGCTATTATGAAGCACCTGAAAGCAAAGGCTACTTTTAACCATCTACTCCACATTGTTTAGTTTGTGATTGTTGTAGATGATGAGAATGGGGAAATTGAAGGAAACCTTGTCATGGCAGCAAGTTTCACAACTCCTCAAGCCATGGCGTTTATGGTGAAGCATGGCTCGGGAATTGTCTCCGTGGGTATGAAGGAGGAGGATCTACAGAGACTGAAGCTCCCCCTCATGACACCAGAAACCGAAGATGAAGATTCTTCTGCTCCCACTTTCACTATCACTGTGGTATATGTTTTTCTCATGTTTTCTTTGAATATGTGGAAATCATGTCTTCCTTACATCACCTTAGGCACAAAACTAAGATTTTCACTGATTTGACAGAAAACCACATCTTCTGAAGTGAGCTATTATAGTTGTTATGCCAAGTGGTTTCCCAAGGAAACTAAATAACACAAAAAAGGGGCCAGTTTACTAGCTTGACCTTTCAGAGAGCTGAAACTATGCATTTTTTTATTATCTATACAGGATGCAAAAGTTGGAACTTCAACCGGAGTTTCTGCTCATGATAGGGCGATGACTGTGCTTGCACTTTCATCTCCTGAATCTAAGCCAGAGTACTTTAGAAAGCCTGGCCACGTATTCCCCCTCAAGTACCGAAATGGAGGAGTTCTAAGGAGAGCAGGACACACTGAGGCTTCTGTGGACTTGACCATGCTTGCTGGCCTCAGACCAGTTTCTGTTCTTTCTGCTATTGTAGATGTAGAGGATGGATCCATGGCTACCTTACCAACCCTTAGAGAGATTTCCTTACAGCACGATATCCCAATGGTTTCAATAACAGATTTGATCAGGTAAAAGCATCTCCTTAAGATATACTGTTGCATAAGCTGCAGGAGTTTGTAACATATGTCATTTACTATTTTGATTGCCCACCCAGCCATTTTTCCCCTCAGATACAGGAGAAAACGAGAAAAACTGGTAGAGAGAACTGCTATATCACGCCTGCCTACTAAATGGGGAGTGTTTCAGGCCTACTGCTATCGCTCAAAACTCGATGGAACAGAACATATAGCTATTGTAAAGGTAACTCTCTTCTCACTGCAGTGCTACTTCACCTCTCCATTCTGGTTTAACAGCAATCTTTCCTCTGAATCTGTGTATTGCATTCCTTTTTCAACAGGGCAACATTGGTAATGGAGAAGATGTGCTTGTAAGGGTTCATTCAGAATGTCTAACAGGGGACATATTCGGGTCAGCTCGGTGTGACTGTGGGAACCAATTAGATTTGGCAATGCAACTAATCGAGCAGGCAGGTCGAGGAGCTGTTGTATATCTACGGGGCCATGAAGGAAGAGGGATCGGTCTCGGTCACAAGCTGAAGGCGTATAATCTGCAAGATCAAGGCCATGATACTGTGCAGGCGAACATCCAGCTTGGTTTGGCCGTTGATGCTCGTGAATATGGCATCGGTGCCCAGGTAGGGTGAATATAAACTTGTTATTTTGTGACTGGGCCAACTAATGACAAGCTTTTGGTGATCAGATCTTAGGGGACATAGGCGTTCGAACCATGAGGCTGATGACCAACAATCCAGCCAAATTCACTGGTTTGAAAGGCTACGGTTTGGCTGTCATCGGCCGGGTCCCAGTGCTGACACCAATAACCGAGGAGAACAGGAGATACCTGGAAACAAAACGGACCAAAATGGGCCATATATACGGGTCTGATATTAGGGATCCGCTTTCCGGATTCATCAAACCTGAAGGAGAAACTAAGGACGACTGAACTGACTAGTCAAACAATGCGTGGAGATATGCAACTGTATAATCAATTGGTCTGGTCATTTGTATTATTACAAATTGTTTTCTTCCTCTCCGTCAATGTATACAGATGTAACAATATACAGAACCTCATCCCTGTAAGTAAAATATCATACTTGAGCCTTTCACCAGAACAAATTCATGATTGGGCAGACCTTCATACCATACATTTTCAGAGTTTTAAAGGGCAACTAAAACTTGATGTATGCGACATGGGATTTACTCTACTCTTACTCTCAGCAGATGATGCAAAGTTATATACACAAGCTATTGGACAAAATCCATGGTGGGCAGAGGTAGATGAATTCTTACCTAATAATAGATCATCTTAAATATTCTAACTCTGCATAGCAAGAGAATAACGAATCTGTACTGCGAGGGAGCATCTTACACTCTTCGCCTTGTGTTTCCCACAATGATTCTCCGCAATATTCATTTGCAGGTGTTATGGCGTCTTCCTCTGATAGAGCAATCTCTCCCCATATATCATCCATGGCGTGCTCCGTTTTCTTTCCCACCTCCCGGCTCTTGATCTCCGTCGAAGATGATGGCTCAGGACCGCCTGTATCGTAGAAGCTTTCTGCTCCAGATGCCTTCATTGTTATAGAGTCCACTTTAGGATCTTTTAAATCTGGAGAAGACGACGAGGGCAGTGACACGGTACGCTTCTTCTCTTGCGACACCTTCCTTATATGAGTCCTCCAGTAGTTTTTTATCTCGTTGTCGGTTCGTCCTGGCAGTTTCTTTGCAATCCTTGACCACCTGCAGTGATGATTGGTTCTAAATGGCAATATGACATCCGGTGAAAAGAAAAAAAAGAGGGCTACACTTGCATACCTATTGCCCCATCTGGATTGAAGCTCGAGCACAAGCTTTTCTTCTTGAGGTGTCATCTTCCCTCTCTTTAGGCCTGGGTGAAGGTAATTGACCCAGCGCAATCTGCAACTCTTTCCTGTCCTGTTCAAACCTACAACAAAATCATCGAGTTAAAGGCGGCCCCTCCCAGGAGCTTCCGTCGTCAAGATACGCCTACCTATTATGGTCTCCCGCCACCTTCAAACCTGAAACCTTTGCTATAAAATCCCATCGCCGGTCTCCAAACAAGCCGACAAAGCAGACCAGCTGAGCGTCTTCTTGCTCTGTCCAAGGACCCTTTCGAACCTCGTCTTGTGTCATCTTCCTTGGCTCACTGTCACCTTGTTGGACCGACTCTCCCCATCTCCTGGTACACGGGCACCTAGCCAGTCATCTTCTCCAAAGTATATATAGGCAAAGCCTGCACATTGGAGAAACAATGGGATGAGATAGAGATAGGGATAGGGATAGCCATCTTGTTTACACACCATGGACTCTCATTTTCACCGTACACATGTCGAGCATAGACTAAAGGACGGCCACTTTGTATGTCTGATGTCAGCCCTTATGTTTGTATAGCCAAAGTAAGAGATTTGATCAGTTAGTGCAACTTTCACAATGGCACTCGGTGTGTGATAAAGGATTAAATTCTTATTTCTTTTCCGGCAGCATGTTGAGATAATTTCTTGTCATCACTTTCAGAGAAGGAGAGGTAGGTTCATATAAAATTATTTCTTAATGATGCCTCTCTAAAGTGGGATCCAAAGTGAATAGCCAGTGGTGGTATGACAATAAGAAAATGAAAAGGGAAGATAAGCCTCACTGTATTCACAATAGTGAATATGCTCATGGATGTCATATCTTCTCCCTCTTCTTCCGTCCAACATGGGGAAATGATTGCTGTCCCTTGACTTATGTTTAGGCCACAAAGTTCAGCCAGCCGACTAGAATGAATGAAAGGGATAAAATGACAAAATATTGCCTATAAAGATAAGATGTAAAATTTGGATAGTTAACTCAGTAAAATCACAAATTTTTACACAAATCCCCAAAGAAATATAGAAGGGGGGATAAGTGATCAACCTAAACAAAAAAAAATAACACGTATAATTATATAAAATAATATTATATGTAAGTGTGAGGATAGAAATATTCCACTTGTGTAATGAGATATGAGAAGATCTGTGTCCAATCACTCAAGATTCTCTCAGTGAAATGGTGGCTGGATTTTGATCTTCTTGACAGTCAATGATCCGTACTTGCAGAATGTGGAAAGACATATCCACAGGGCAACAAGAAAAAAATTTCCTTTTACCTTGAAGTTGTGCTGCTGCTGCTGCACTACTCAAATCAAGAAGAGGTATTCACCTTGAGGGCTGGCTGGGGGGTCTACTCAATATTTTGTCCATATCACATCATTGATTTGGCATAGGATACTTAACCCACTATATGAACAACTTGATAAAAGCAGTGAAGTGATCGTGCCATCAACTAACCTCTTGTGGTAACCCAGGCCAAGGCCATCATCATCTGCATTTCCCATGTGATGGTTTGTCAAGTTTCCTTCTCTTCTTTTATCATTTCTTGTCCTAACGTTTTGCAAAGTGTTTGATCTCTAGAAACTCACTTATGATTTACTTACTCACCTTCAATGCACTAAAGTTTATTAAGGAGAATATCTTTGGTAATATGAATTTTCTCAATTCACATGTGACTATGTATTTTTGTTCAACGGTTGTAGCCGTAATTCATACATGGAAGGTGAATCATCCATGTCATCCTCATCTGTACATATATTAAAGTCAACCCAAAGTGACTCAATGCATTAGTGGAAGAGAAAAAAAAAAGAAAAAGTAGAATTTTTTTTTGTTTATAGCAAATAGTTAAAAAAATTGGAGTGCCACATACTGAAAAGTATGCTAAGAATATTATCTGAAGGATTATCTCCTTGCACTTTCAACCCCCTCCACTTTCTCTCTACTTTTTTATAATTTAGTCATCATTATTTCACTATATAATATTATATGTAATCAAGACATTTAGCATTAAAATACCAAAATGGCTAATTACATGCTATTATGAGTATGGTGATGACTGATCTTTTAGAATTTTTGTGGGTTTTTTTTATTCTCTTAAATAAAAATGTAACAATTTATTGTGTACCAGTAAAATTTTTCAATTTTATAAATTAATCACATTTTCTATTATATATTTTATATAATGTGGGATTATATTATAATACAAATAAAAATGGATGTCTATCATACACAATGGATAAGTTAAGGACATGGCAGCTCAGCATTTTGAGAAGGGCTTATGTGGTGGAGGATGTAGTTGTCTTCCTGGCCGGCCCTGGGGAGGGGAAAGGAACAGCCGGTGACGTGGACTCCACCGAAATTACCACGCCACCCTCCCTCCACTTTGTCTTCTCATATCCTCTCCTCTCCTACCCTCTCACCATTTCTTTTCAAGGGGACGAGGTTGTGAATGTGATGCGGTGAAAATATAACTATATTAAAATATTAAATAAGTATAATTATTTATTTTTTTTATAAATAGTAATTAATAGCCTAAGTTTAATTCCACCAATAAAATGAATGAGTTGCCTCCAAAATCTTTAAAAAAAATACAGTTTTTCTCCTCAATCGGTCTCTATCACACACCAAATCTATACCCGAAATGCCAATAAAGATTGACCTCCGGATTCCATATTCCTTGGCCGATTGTTATACCAAAGTTGATGTCTACTTCAAAAAAGAATTATGCTAAATTATTATATTAAAATTAATAAAAATGTAAAGTTCATCTTGGACCGAGTTAAATAAAAAAAATTGTACCAAATAAATTAATCATTTAAACAGAATGAAAATATAAAAAATAACTAATAAATCTACGTGCTAGTAGTTTACATACCATACCACCATGAAGTTAGATTTAATATATATATATATATTTATTGTATGAAATATTTAATGTTTTAAAAGTTTGAACCAAAAGTATTACTAAATTCAAATGTTTTATATAAAACTATAATTTTTTCAATATAAAATATAAAAGGAGAGGATGCATAACATATGCACGCGTACATATAGGGGAGATGTATCTATTATTCCACGTGTACTTTACATTCACTACTGACAGTGAGTCACGTACTCTCCCTTTCTATCTACAAATTCCAGAACAGAGCTGCACGCCTTCCATGCCATCCCACATCTCGTGAAGTGATTGTGCAAGTTTTCATGATACTGAACCAAACATACCACCGATATTTCGCTTTCCGACTCCATGGATAGGGTTGTCATTGTCTTCTATTATATATGGCATCATTATATGGAACAGTATCTTTTTTCCTATGTTAAATTAAGAGGCAACCAGGAGGGTTTTGGATATAGAACTATCCCTAGTTTGATAAGGTAAATTACTATGTGGTAAAAATATTATCTCGTGCTATATTAAAAAAATATTTCACTTATCTAGAAATTATAATGGTCACGTGTGGATCACGTGTTTCCTTTCGACCACACAGAAAACCCCATCCGGTGTTTCCTCCGTGTGGATCTCCGTTCTCTCGCCCTACCCTAACGGAATCAACATTTGATTCCATGTATCAACTCTACAATAACAATCGGTAACGTATGCTCGTAGATATTTTCACCATTATAATATTAATATTATTAAATATTCAGAATATTAAACAGATATTTTCAGTAAAAAATAAATTTTCATAAATTTAAATAACATGTTTATAAGAATTTGAACACCCCATTAAAAGTATATAATAATGAATAAAAAATACATGTGCAAATTTTTTTGATTGTGTAACTCGATTTCACACACTTGCATTCGGATGCGCACCTGTGTTTTTCTCGTATTTTATTTCTTATATAATCCATAAAAAATATGTTATAGGATGGGATAAATAAATATTAATAGTGTGAACATCAATAATATATGTTGTAATATTCAACTTTTTTTATTAATTACAAATAACGAAATAAATTTATTCAATTATATTAGTTAAATATAATAGTTTTTAATAAATAAATAGTAAAATATTGATAATGATAAAATTATAAAATATTATTTAAAATTAATTATTATTTTTAAATAATAAAATAATATTATATTATATAAATATATTATCTAAATATGATATAAGAATATATATGCAAAATATTCGCTAAAAAATCAAGCGGTAAATTTTCTGTATAAATGGAGTGGTGCCTTATAAGAGAGGATAAAAAATGGTAAGTAAACTCTAACTAATTAAAAATTACTCAAAATTCTCTCAAATTTAAGTAAATAATAAAAACGTGAAATAATAAAATAATTGGAAAAATATAATAATAAGAATAAGATAAATAATCTGATAAATTTATACAAAATACTAAACTAATTTAACTTTTTTCTCAGTGGATTATACATTGATAAAATCCTAAAATGCCTTACAACTTCGTATCTTACTCCAATCAAGAACACAAATTCAACCACTTGCTCAAAATGCATATACAACATCATAAAAAATAAGAGTGAGTCCCTCCACTCATGTACCAACACCTATTTCGACCAATTTTTATGCCAGTTTCATTACTCATACTAGTGCAAATTCTAACCCTAATCCTCCTAAAAAGGTCTATGAAAAGAGGGGTTAGAGTTGCTACTATTCTTAACAAGGTGTTATTAGACCAGTTTTTAAGAGTAGATCACGAGACTCTTTAATGTACAATGGTAAAAAAATATGCAACTATTTGATAATAGTAAAAATTCACGATCTCTTATACCTTAAAAATTTATTGTAGAAATTAAATATTTTAATAACACTAATATGTTACCTGTCATGATCACAAATACCGTATCATTAAAAGACTAAGTATCCATAATGGTAGAACACTTAAAAGTCTCATGAAAACTATACAGAAAAAATATTCTCAAATAGCCTACTCAATGAAGAAGGTGGAGATGGAGTAGGCCTAACAACTTGAACATATGCCTCATGTGATAACCTAACAATTTGAAGTAATGACTAAAACTTCAATAGTGCCTAGAGTTGTTGAAATATCGTGTCAAACCCACATGCAAGCAGAAATATCAAGAGTAGATGCTACAAACAAGTATGATGTATTTGTAATGAAGACCATACGAGTCGTTGTAGATGGCTTGATACTTTTTGATCAGTTACATGATCTAATTAAAGAGGCCATGAGAGATCAAGTTTAAGTGGGTAGCTCATCTATCATACCCCGACTCGTTTTGGTTGGGACTCTATGAACAACCCGTCACTTTTCTTGGTATAGAAGGATAATCTCCTCTGAAATATCATTAAGAGTCAGATGTAACTTACTTCTCCATGGTTTCCCTTAAACAACATTATCAAAACTATTTAATAATAAGGAATTTATACGTGTTTTACCTTGAACTAGCTTGTGTTTCTTCTCGACAAGGTTGAGACTTTTCTTCTTGTAAACGGGAAAAAAGGAGTGGTGAGTTATACAACTCATTGAACGGGTAATATAGGGAATAAAGATAAGTAATTGTTTGATTTTTACGTTATGTCTTCATACTCATTATTGGGTAAGCGAACCCCACACTCATTTTTCTCATTAAAAGCGGTAATTCTACATTTTTATTTCATGTATTTGGTTTGACAATCAAGCACACACATTATCATTAAATGGATCATAAATTTACATAGCAGTTTCCGACTATTCCACTTGTGGTACGGAGCGATTTTACCGACCACCCTGGTAGGACGAGACCTCTCTCCCTATGTGAGCTCCACTGCCTATCCCCCATACTTAAATAGAGTCTTCATGTCCCCAATGGTGGGAGAAGATCTCTCCCCTTTCATCCTTGATCTCAATGCGCATGAAACTCCCAGAGTTTCTTGACATACTAGCATGATAAAACTCCCCTTATGCTCTCCAAGCTGTCTAGTAGCTTTTATAACCAACACTACCCTATATTGGGCATCTCGATGGTTTCGTATTTCAGCATGCGCAAACAATAATTTTTTAAGTGAGATCTTTATCTTTGGTTACTATCAGTCTAATGAACTCGATAACTCATTTTTGGCTCGATAACTTTATCACACAATTTAACCATTTATAAAAAAAAATTTTCATAAGACTTATAATCAAGATTTTGTCTATAGGTTTAAGCTCGTTCCCATTGGCCTTGGGCCCATTTCATGAGTTTTCCCAAAACTTGGACCTGGGCCGTATTAGTTTAAAAAGCCAAGGCCTTGAGCCTACTAAAATAATTATAGCTCTAAGTAATACATGCTTTATATTCACATCAAAATTATCTCTCAAAACGTTTGAGCAGGTTCACGCAGTTAGGGGAGGCTATTTTTAGAAAAAAGATTTTCTACCATTGGGTAATACAAAAGTACTTCATCACCCCAAATAAGCATAAACCAGAAATTCTACTCACCCGTATTCCGTAACTTGTTGGTCCTAGATAGATTTCTGATGTTTTTGGGCCTTTTTGCGGTTGTAGATAGAAGTATATTGGTATGTGGCTACATTATCACGGATAATAATTTATTAAATTATCGGAATATTTTCACTTAACTCCCTAAGTTTCTTTCTAATTGCATAAAAGTCCTTAAATTTATTCTATTGGCAATTAACTCCCAATTTAATTACCAAAATTATTAAGATTACTTTATTTGCAATTTCACCAATTACATAATTTTATCAAAATAAAATTATTTAAAATACAAATAAATCATAATAAATACTTTTAATTGTAATTAAATCCCTCAAAATTATTTTAAATTATAATTAGGTTCTTAATTTCTTCTTAATCATCAATTAACCCTTAATTGATATTAATTTGGTAAAAATCCTCAATTTGCCCAATTTTCGTCCAAATTGTACTTTAGCCCCCCCCCCCCCCCAAATCTTTGATTCGATAAATTAAATGCTTAAAGCTTGTTAATTCTTTTCGAACATGCCACTAATCACCTTCCACATCTCACTACAAGTATTTTAAGATTTAAATCATTTCATTTGATCTAAAATTGAGTTCAAACAGAGTTTCACCGGAAAACTTTTTTAGAGAGAGAAAGTTTCATTTACTTACCGGTGAAGGGACGATTGTCGTAACTCTGGGTATGGACGACTAGTGTTCATCGTGGGAATACTCCTAGAAACAAATTACGCATCAAATGGTAGCTTGGGTAATGGAAATTTTATGAGAGAAGTTTTTAGGTTACACATTCTGTAACTCAACTATTCCAACCAAAAGAGGCGGAGTTGGCTTACCTCATAGGTTTAAGGATGTCGAGGGTAGGTCGTGAAGAGCTGGGGGAGGGTCGACCTTACCAGAGGAGGTCGGGGGTGATCGGAATTCAGCTCGAAGGATTTTGCTACTTTGCGATCACTGGAGCGACGGTATTTTATGAGCTCACCGGCGCTCCTTCGATGACCCTCGAGGTGAAGGGAGGTTGCAGCAAGGTAAGAGACTTCTTCCCGGTTCATGGGAACCCGAATTTACTTTTGGAGGTTGAGAAAAATGCCCAAGTTGGAGCTTTAGTTCGTGCTTTGTTGAGAAACAAAGTACTTTATCTTATTCAATTATTTGAGGGATGAGGAGAATGAATGAGGGAGGGGTAAAGCTCTTTATATAAGGAGCTTGACAATTGACAGGGCTATCTCTCCCGTTCATGGTCATATCCAGAGGGTTTTAGTTGTTGGAGATTGAGCAACCAGTCCGTCATCCTTATCCGACTAGTTCAGAGGTTGATGATAACATTGTGCACGTGTGCGTGCTTCGCACGTGCAAGCTGTCACGTGGCGCACTATAATTGGATGGCTTCTCTTACGTGGCTTCCTACTTAGCGTACGAGTCATCATGTGATTCGTTAATCGGTCACATGGCAACCTCCCATTGGTCGCTCATTCCAACATGTTCGCTGACCATATTTGATCAGTTATTGACCATGACACGTGGTATACTCTGATTAGCTGATTTAAATAAATCAGGTTTCCCTCCTAACGCATTGTACCACTGCCACGTATGAGCCTCTAATTGGTCAGGACCATCCGATGTTGCTCTGCCACGTGTTGGCCTTTGATTGGCCGACCGTTTCTCCAATATTCTTGTCGGCCGCTAACGTGATATTTTTACCACGTGTTAGCTACTCATTGGCCATCCCGACTGATATGGATTCTCGTCAGTTGAACGTTGACTAAGAACATGTGTCGATCTCCTATTGGTTAATCGTCAGTGAATTGAATTTTTTTTCTTTGACCGTTGACCGAGTACACGTGTAACGCTCTAATTAGTGAGTGTTTACAGACGCTGATCGAGCGACTGACTAAACGTGCTCCACCACGCGTCACGCACTTATTGGGTGTTGACATGGTAGACGGTTCGTTGATCGGTTGGACCATTGACTAATTCGATTGGAGCAGGTTTGGTGACCCGAAATAAAAACGTTATGTTCAGGTACGATTTGATCGATTTTCTAAATTTTAAAAATTTTTAAATTTACCTAAATCTATTTTATATACCATAATGAATTTAGAAAAAATCATTATTATTTTTAAGTCGCCACTGGTATGGTATGGTATTTGTTAACTAGTTGATCGAATCACTATTATTTAAACCATTTTCCAATAAATTAGATTCAATTGATTTTAATTTTTAATTAGACGATATATTATCAATTATGGTGCTCCCATTCCAATTTATTTTTTACAAAATTTATTAACTCATTTTAGTGTAAAATTTTTCTCATTTTCCTTTTTAAGGCCAATTAAAAAAATATTTAATTACTATTTTGATCAAAATTTTCTTGTTTATTAATTCGAGATCATTTTAAATTATTTTTCATAATTTTTATATTTCACATTCATATTAATTTTCTAATTTAAATTTAATTCTTAAATTCCGATTTAAAATTTCACACCAATTAACTCCACTTCACTTTTTGGTAATTACCATCTAACCGAATACATAGTATGGATCCAACCGAGCATCCAAACATTCTATGAGTACGTGTTTCCCCAGCTAACCAACGGGGCAGGTTGGTCTCCGCCCCAGCCCATAGTCATCCCTACTCTAGACTAACGAAAGATAATGACAACTCACAATGTGTATTAAGTGTGAATTTGAATCATTGAACCAGCAGTACGAATTTATAATACATCCGATGTCTTAACAAGGCATCCATATGCAATCATCAAAAAATGACAGAGAATAAATAAGTGTAAGTTTTTGAATTTCATCTAAACTTTTAGTCTTTAATATGTGGGATGCACCTCACACGGGCCTTCACCAATAAGAATATCCAATATGGGCCAAGCTGTCCGGCCCATTATATGGGCCACTTAAGAGCTCATCAGCCGGACCGGACTTTCGCCCATTGCATGAATGCCATCGAGTTTTACCACTATGATCTTTGCATAGTCAAATCATGATCCAGTAGAAGCAGCAAGCCGCTGCTGCAGTGGATGCGGGCGTGGTGGGACTAGTCCATTATTATGGTATGGTAGGTCTCCCTCCTTCCCTTGTCTTATCGTCTTATTTTTGCCACATTTTTTTCACACATCCCCTCTAAAGATCAAAGGGAGATATCTCCTAGCCATTATCGTTTTTGTTAAAAAAAAGATGTTTTTACCCTTATCAACCATGTCCTCCTCCTACAAAACAATGGTGTTTTTTTTCTTCCTATGTACTACAGAGTTGAAGACAACCTTGTATCCTGGTTGTTTGTACGTCTGATTAAGCTTCATCGTGCCACATTGTCATCAAAGAAACTGAGTCGATCCAGTAGCAAGTTAGATTGTGGGTTTGCCCATTGTTTGCCCATATATGGCTTTTCTTTCTCCCTCCTTTCTCTCTGTCTTTTGCTGGCTATCCATTATCCGTTATTATTATTTTTTTTATTTAAGAAGCACTTATTTTTAGGAAAAAAAATTTTCAATTATTTTTATTGAATTAATGTAATAAATAATTTCGATTATTTTTCTAATTAATAAGGAGGACTATATAATAGATTGCCTTCCCTACCAATCTTTTCTTTGCCTCTTCCTCCTCTTGCATGTTTTCCAACTAGAATACCACATAGGCACCGGGATATCTGATATCATTCCCACTGCCCATTGACCCACCCCAACCTTAATCGTCCTTACCATGGAGCTTTACCCATGACTGGCACAGCTGTTCATGTCTTCGTGGTAAAGAATCTGCCTTTTCTTTTATTGTGTTAGCAGTAGTTGGCGACGGTTTACAGTCCATCCGGTGGGTTTCCGCACAGCTTCTTGCTAACCCGCGATTTGGGTGCGAGCCTCTGATTCGGGTGCTAATCGGGTTGGTCGAGAAAAGGGCATGGCTTCTTCTGAAGGTTTGAGGAAGAGAAGGAAGACCGAAAGTAAGGCGGAAGTAATCGGTTCTGATTCTGGGTCTTCTCATAACAAAGACCCTGTGGATTGGTGGGATGAGTTCTGCCGAAGAGTTAATGGTATATCATACTCTTCCTTTTGTTTTTCCATTCTCTCGTCTTATTTCTTCCCAGCATGGCAATACGGATCTTACAATCTCTAGCTGTTTCTTTGTTATGTTCACATTCATTCGAGTAGATGTAGAACGGTTTAAGTTGACCTTCAGTTCATCTGCTTCCCCTAAAATTCATGTTTTCGTTATGGGTCTCTGGGGATGAATTTGTGACACGGTTGAGACGGTTACGATTCTTCTGCGTGTTCAACTTATGCAGTAGTGTAGATCTATTAAATGCTAAACCTCAGCGATTTTACTTCAAATCGTTTTTTCTTGTGGGAGAAAGAAATTCCATCATTTCTTGTCAGGGAAAAAAACAATCTTTTTTAAGTATAAATCTTAGTCCAGCCACTTAAAAGGACTTGTAAGCTCGAGAAGAGTTGTTATATAAAAGTGATGAATAAAATGTCTATAGTACAGTATGCATCCCCTGTAGCATAATCTGCTTCAGGGTTCAGTTCACGGAAAACATGGCAAACTGATAGGAAAGTCGGGCCTTGTACTAATTCAGGCAATATTTCTGGGTCATGCTGTAAAGGTCAAAATAACCTGTTTAGGCAGGAAATGGCTTACTGAACTGTGGCTGACTGTACCCTCAAGGGAGAAAACTCTTTTCTTAGAAGCCATTTGTCTATTTTACATTTATACAACCTTCTGCAACTAACTGAACATCTCATTCTGCAGTGGGCTATTGAAGTTCTGATGAGAGTGATTGTTCTTTAATGTGATAGCATTAATGATGTGTATTTGCCAGGGCATTAGATATATGATTGTGATATAAGGTTAAGAGTCTTGGTGGTGTACATTTTATTTGCTCCTTTTTTTCACCAATCCTTTTATGTGCTCCTAAATAGCATCAAATGGAACCAAATTTGCTGCTGCATAGATATGCATAAATTTCAGTCAAGGTCAGAAAAAATACTAGATAAAAGAAGATCACACAAATGTATCACGCATATCATATTGAAGAAATATGTGGTTGGTCTCAGTTGACAGAAGTTGAACATTGATATTTCCTTTATGGTATTGCTTATCTGCGTTTTCACTCTTTGGGGATATACAGATTCTCTGCTGTGGTTAGAATTCTTGCTTGATTCTTTGCTTGGTGTTAAAAGCAGTCAGTATCTAATAATCATACGGGATGTGAAGACTACATGGTCCTAAGGCATAGTTTCTTTTGAGGGAGATGCTGATGGCTTCTTTAATTGCAGAAAGTATCAGCTTTGCATCATTTTTTCATTTGTTCATGAGCTGCTGCAATTTACTGCATTAAAACCTGAATATTAGATGACATTTTTGCATAATTATATCTAAATCCACTTCTTCACAGGCAATCTTTCTCCAACCAAGGTTCTGGACTCTTTCAAATCTGTCTTCAGAGTGTCTCGGAAAACCTTTGGCTATTTATGCTCTCTTGTAAAGGAAGATCTCATTTCCAAGCCTGGGAAATTCATGTTTAAGGATGGTACAGTCCTGTCTCTGTGCGATCAAGTTGCAGTATCTCTTAGAAGGTTGGGTTCGGGCGAATCACTTGGCATAATTGGAGATGCCTTCGGCTTGAACCACTCAAGTGTGGCACAGATCACGTGGCGCTTCGTTGAAGCAATGGAGAAACGGGCCCTCCACCACCTCCGTTGGCCAGATAATGATTCCAATATGGACACGATTAAGTCCAAGTTTGAGAAACTATCAGGCCTCCCAAACTGCTGTGGTGCAATTGATGTTACCCACATCCTGATGAACCTCCGAGCATCGGACCCGACCAATGAATTGTGCTGTGACCATGGGAAGAACCATAGTATAGTTTTGCAGGCTATTGTGGATTCTGATATGAGATTCCTAGATATAGTCACTGGGTGGCCAGGGAAGATGAATGAATCTTTGATCTTTCAAAATTCAAGCTTCTACCGGCTCTGCAGGGAAGGTAAAAGGCTAAATGGGAAACTGGGAGAATATATAATTGGGGACTCAAGCTACCCTTTGCTTCCCTTTCTCATCACACCATATGAGGGGGGAGACCTCTCAGAGCCCAGAGCCGAGTTCAACAAGAGGCATCAAGAGGTGGCACTTGTGGCGCAGATGGCCCTAAAAAGGTTGAAGGATAATTGGGGGATAATCCATGGGGTAATGTGGAGACCTGACAGGCACAAGTTGCCTAGGATAATCTTTGTGTGTTGCCTGCTTCACAACATAACTCTTGAGCTGGAGGATGTGGTTCTAGGAGAATTGCCTATGTCTAATTCCAACCACGACCCAGGATACCGGCAGCAAGTATGTCGTGTGAGTGACCCCGAAGGTGTATCTCTTAGAGATAAACTAACTCTGGAGTTGTCTGCAGGTTTCCGGGCTTAGTTCTTTTCTAAACTTCATACATTAGTTAGTTTGAAAGTCTCTAGTTGAGGGTAAATTGCAAGCATTTTCAAAGGATGGTGCTTTGCATGTTCATCTTTTCTATTCATCCATTTATTTTATTTTCTTTTCTTTTAGTAGGGAAACTGTGAATCAATTACATGACTGATGGTGTATGATTTGTTTTACTCAGATTGAGATGGAGAAATCTCAGTGGTGACTTTCAGTTGGGGTTTCCATTTATAGAAATGCAGTGGAGCCTCTTGATAAGACTTGATACCTTTCTTTGATAATTAAGAAGAAATATGCCAGCATAAAGATAAATCAAATCGTCCCAATGGTTGCTTTTCAGTTGGGTTTTCCTCAAGTTTTCATCTTCATTATGTGGGCATTTTATTCTTGAAGGCAGTTAAGTTCTGTGATCAGCCATCTCAGCCCCTGCAGCAAAGCTTTCTGTAGCTATACTTGCAGCAGCTACTAGATCAACATTTTTTTACAGTATTTTTCAGCACCAAACTTGAACTTAGGACCAGGTACCAATGTGGCGGAGAGTTCTGCATGGAATGGGCGCATCATCATATTTGTGGAAGAGTACTTGGTATGAATATGATAGAAGACTTCATATAGTCATGGGGGTCACTTTGTTGGATCCTAGAAATGTGTGGGACCAAATTCAAGCAAGAGTAATATTAATTAATTATTTGATTATGTTAATAAATTGACCTAATTCTCATACTGTGAAGTACTCATATTTGACCAAGGAAGGATCTAACTCATGGGACACTTGGTGCTACGTGGGCATCCTCCTCTTTTTTTTTTTTTTTTTGCACATTTTGGGCACACTTGAGAGAGGGAAAAACACGCACTCCAGCCGTAGGAAAATATTATTCTAGTGTGGGCCCCACTTGGAGATGCCACGTTAACAATCCAGATTTTCGGAAAAAAGCTAAATAGATCGCGACCGTTACTTAAAATAGTTGCGTGAATAAACTAGACGTCTCATCATTTGACAACTCAGCAATCCAAGTGATGTCCTGAAACCCAATCACACTACATCCCTTTCTTCTATATATATATATATTCTATGCCCCTAGGACGATATCAGAATCCTTGCTTTTATTCACAGTTTGACTCACAAACCCTTCTTCCGTCAATCCCTCGAATTCCCCTGATGGCTCCCAAGGCAGAGAAGAAGCCCGCCGAGAAGAAACCGGCGGAGGAGAAGAAGTCTGCTGTCGCTGAGAAAGCTCCGGCGGAGAAGAAGCCCAAGGCCGGGAAGAAGCTTCCGAAGGAGGGTGGCTCTGCCGCGATCGATAAGAAGAAGAAGAAGGCAAAGAAGGGGACGGAGACCTACAAGATCTACATCTTCAAGGTCCTGAAGCAGGTTCACCCGGACATCGGGATCTCGAGCAAGGCTATGGGAATCATGAACAGCTTCATCAACGATATCTTTGAGAAGCTCGCCCAGGAGTCGTCGAGGCTCGCGAGGTACAACAAGAAGCCGACAATCACCTCTCGGGAGATCCAGACGGCGGTACGGCTCGTGCTGCCCGGTGAGCTTGCAAAGCACGCTGTCTCTGAAGGAACCAAGGCCGTCACGAAGTTCACTAGCTCGTAGAGAGATTATTGGTGGTGGAGGCCCTTCTGTCGGATGCAATGTTGTGTTCAATTAGATAGGCTTAGTGTGCTTTCTGATTCTCATCCTTATTGTCTTTTTTGGATTCTCTGTATATCAGATGGTGTTTCGTTTCGTTCTGATTGAACTCAAGTGGTTTATCTTTAGTAGATCTGGGCGCTATTGACTGTTTATTTTCTGAATCTTGATCTGGGCACTATTGACTCTTCCATTGCCATGATCCATCACTTAGTCGTCTTAGAATTTGGATCAATGGAAGAAACCGGGGTAATTGGCGATCAAAACGTAAATTTCCTGTTAACCGAGCATACGGCCCATGTATTGATTATTGTTTATATTGGGCTTTTCGAGGATACGTCCCCATACGGCCCATGTTAAAACTGTGCATCTCGCTCGTCTCATTCGTAGTAAGGTCTTGCCCCTTGAACCTTTCTTAGGGTATTGCTTTTCCGCTGCTGAGGAGCTATGCAACTATCTCTTCACTGTAAGATCAAATTTGTGGTATCATTATCTTTTTCGATAGCCATTTATTTGGAACATTAGCTTACAACAATGTTTAGTGATTGTGTTGACAATTGATGCAGTATTACATGCATTTCTTCTCAAAGGGGACAGTATTCTGTTTCTGCTTCTAGTTCAGTGTTAATTGATTGATTGCGACGAGATTGGTGAAAGTTAATGCTAATTCTAGGCCACCGTTTACTTAGTGTGGGGCTTGAGTTGTTTATTATTGGGTTGAAGAAGGTTATGGTCTTAAGTTTTGAAGCAGTTTCTCAGTACTAAATTAGTGGAATTTGCATTCGTAATCAGCGTTCTTGTGATGATTTTATCCATATGCTGTATTGGAGAGAATCTTCATTGTTTTTGAACTAGCGAGATGGGGCATTTGCTTATCCAGTTTAATTCCATTTGCAGTTACTTATCCCCTCAGAAAAGTCTGTGATACCCAGTTACAGAGTTGAGATTTTACAGAAACCTGGGTTGGAGATCCGTCCAAGCTTGTTATTTATGGCAAAAAGGCTTGGTTCGCAGCTCTTTGTCAGCAGTAATTCTCTCCCAGAACTCAGAAGCCTGCCCACAGCTGTTATATTCATCTGATGTGAAATCAATCTGCTGTTGTTGCCCTGCAGGATTATCATTCTATACTACGGAAGAAGGATTAAGAAGGCTGTTTACACCCTTTGGTGCAGTCAAGGAAGGTAGGCAATGGTGCTTTAATTCCTACTTTCCAATTCATCTGATTCCATGAAATCTTCTCATCTTTTATGTACTTCCATTGGAATTATTTGAATAGCCAGGATCCTTAGAGATGTGAAGAGTGGGAGGCCTAAAGGATTTGGTTTTGTCTCGTACGATTCACAGGCTGAAGCACAGAGAGCATTGAGGGGCTTGAATGGCAGGGTGATTATTCCCCCTATCTTTTTTGCAAGCTCTGAATCAATCCTACTGTGTAGTTTCATAATCTAGTAGCCAACTAGAACTTATGCTATTCTTTAAATCAAGAATTCCTGGTAGACTTATACAATCTCCCCAACAACTAGTGAAGAATTAACTGTGACTTGTGTTCCTGCTAATGATGTTCTTTTTTGTTTTTCTTCTGTCCAATATTCCTGCTAGTTCTGAGTCAATGAGAACTGAAGATGATATTGGCTGTGCTTCAGTCCTATCTAGCTATCAAAAGTCTCATAGATCCTTTTTGGTAGTAGTCTCATATAGCCGCCTTCTTAGAAGCAACTTACCCAGCCTGCTACTCCACTCTTAACGTTTTGACATTTTGATCAGATCATTAACGGGAGGCTTATCTTTGTGGAATTTGCAAAGAGTCAAGAAGGGGAGAAACAGAAAGATCAGAAATAGATGCTTTTGCTATAGTTTTGCCAATCCAGATGTGAACCTACTGCTAGCTGCTTTTGCAACCTTCTGTATATCCAAACAGTGAGTGTCACTTTGGGTATCCCCACCTGAATTGTTCTTGGTGCAAAACTACTTGGTTTATTGAGAATTATTTTTGCAAAGTAATTCAAAATTTTAGGTTGATAGTTCTGGATTGTGAACTATTTTTTTACTTGTTTGATGAATAATAGATTTCTCATGAATAACATTTTATGAGATCTAAAATTAAGTAAAAAAATATTTTAAACCTATAAAATAATGAAAATTTTATATTAATATTATAAACTATTGCTAAATACTGTAATATCATAATAACAAGATTTGAAATGCTTGTTTTAATTATATTAAATTGGGTCCATAGCTCAGTGGTAGAGCATTTGACTGCAGATCAAGAGGTCACCGGTTCGAACCCGGTTGGGCCCTTTTTGACCTTTTCTCTTTTCTTGAAGAAGAGATTAATGGGCAGCTAGCTCCATTGAATTTAGTTTTCAGATAACAGTTTTGGATAAACAATCTTTCTATTTGATTACTGAATGCGTTGATGAAGAATAACCCATAGAAGGAAAGTCCGACCAGCCTCGATCATTCTAGGATGACGAGCCTGAGCCTCCCACAGTGAAGGCACATGGACGAGCTTGATCCTCCATTTCCCGAAGCTGGCGCCTCCTCCGCCGCCTCTAATGGCTGAGAAGAGGTCCTCCCTCATGGGAGCTATATCGAGGTTGGCCAGGTCCATGATGATAAAGGACGTCTCAGTTCCTGAAACATATGAGAGGCCCTCGTAATCATGTCCTCCGCTGCTTAGGTGATGAATGGGATTGCATTCAATCCCTTGGCATCACGAGGCCACGGTCGAATCCAGCTAGTGTCTCATCCATCCATCAAAGGCGGCGCAGCCTGCTCCATTGTCGGTTAATGGATTCGACGATTCCGGCAACCATTCGATCTGATGGACCCACCACACGGTCTCATCCATATACACAAGTGGGCATGCGGGCCTCGATCAATTATTAAATTTAAAACCGCTTATCTTACATACCAGAAACCTTTCTGGGCCGAACCTACCGGACATTAACTACCCTTTGTTTCATAACTGCTCGAGTTAGTCATCCCACCATCTTTAAGCCAACTAGGCTCCATGAGTGATTTTGTATTCAAGACTTTATTTGCTTTAGATACTACTGACCATGGACTGGACGTGGAAAGATGTGGGTGGTGTGTGTTATTGATGTAGACAAAAGTGGCAAGATTAAAGTGTTGGAAGCACGGTGGACATCACATGGGAAATTAGCATGAAAATGACACACGACATGAATTTATATTTTATCTGTAATAGTATTTTTTTTTTTCAACAAATGTTATTTATCTATGATTATGATTAATGGGTAAGAAAAATATAAATACATGTGATATTTTTACTATAAATTTTGAATATTGTTGATGATGAAGATTTGTGAGTTGAGGGTGAGGGTTTGCAGATTCAACTCTTTTTTTTTTTTTTGTAGTTCAGTAACCATTTGCTCATGGAAAATAACTTGAATCAATATTTAATTACCTAAATTTATTAATTAAAATGGTTTGGGACAATTGATTGATATTTTTATTAACACACATCACAAACTTAAAAAAACATTAAAAAAATTTATTTATATTTTATTGGATGGGTAAGAAAAATGTAATTTTTATTTTTGAATAACTTTTTTTTGGAAAAAAATTGGGTGACAAATGAAATGTTTGAATATGTTTGAAAAGATAAATTATTAGCCAATTATTTTATTTTCGGATTCAACCATAAATAAATCTAAAAAACAATCGAATCCAAATTTATACAAACTTATCTATACCCGACTCGAATTCGGGTATAGGTGAAATAAATCAGATTATACTGAACTCCTATCAATGTAACATGGAATTTAACCGCCCTTACTCAAGTTCAAATCTACGGCATCTCTAGTGTCCATGTCTCTTTGTAACAAAATGGGCACTATGCAACTTCCATTATGTTCTCAACTATAAGATCTGTTTCTATCTTTGAATGATTTTATTGTTTGAAAACAATTAAGTACCAAAGTATTTGTTTAATTAACTTTATGTATTAATACTTAATTGGACAAAAAAGTCTATATAAGTGGAAATTAAAGTTGACCTTGATAAATACCATTATTTTTAAAAATATTATATATAATGTATTTTAATAGTATTTTAATTTATATATATAATTAAAATAAATACATAATATTTTTATTTTTCTCTGAAATGTATTAATTATCAAATGAAATAATAAATTTATATATATAATGTAAAGTTATTAAGATAAAACGAACGCTATCATACAAAATAAAATAAGAAATTAGTAAATAAAAAAAGAAGCTAAACTTAGAAAAATAACAAAAATGTAAAACATTTTGAATAAATTTAGTAAGATTTGATATAATTGGGACTTAAAATAAGCAGCAAATTATTAATAACTTTTTCCTTTTCTATTGTATTACAAATTAACAATTTTTTTATCATAATAAAAGGCACGTGGCTATATAATAGGAATATGAGATTGAGATGCACATTGAATTCACATATTTTTATATTATTCACTTATTTATAAAAATACAAAATTTTAATTATCATCTCATTGAAAGCCTACATATTATTTCAATTTAATTGCAACGGTCCATCTTCTTCAACTGGACAGTACCATCACCATCGGTTCCAACTTCCACGGAAGAGTTTCCTCCGCATCCGCCTAAGTCATATCGTTTAATATATAATTTACATTTTATCTTATTTTTTATTTATTGGAAATTTACAATGAGAGCTAGTTATGGCACAATTGATTCACAGTATACCTAATTTGTCTATCGATTACCATCTCCATCTCTAACTATACAGATGACGCTTCCGGAGAATCTATATTTTCCATAAAAGAAACCTACTATTATTTGTCTGCTAATGCCTATGTCTATGCCTATGCCTATGCAGGCTTTCGCATCACATCTTTACATTATTATTATTATATTGTTGATTAATGGGTGAAAGAAGACACCAAGAGAGGTTCGCTCGTCCATGTGAGCTGATCACCCCCCACCACCTACCGCCTATTTTTTTCTCCCCTAAGAAATTTCCAGTAAAAAAAAATATTTTTTATCTAGAATTATTTTTAATTAGGATAAATCTCTTTTAGTATTAAACTATTTTTCACCAATAAATTTGCTTTCCATGCTGGCAGGCAATCTTCACTCTTCTTCTTCTTCTACCCCACGAGGGGGCAAGCAAATATCACAGATTTTTATCCTTTTTCTGGTTCACAGGAGGAGGCCGGTTGCATCTTTCACCACTTTCTCCGTCCTCTAGCTCGCAGTGCAGTCGGTTGAAATTCTATCCACAGCCTCTCCTCAGCATTTTCAAATTCGATCCTCGCTCCTTTTCTCTTTCTTTTTCATGGCGCGTGTCTCTGGATAATCCTGGAAAAATCTTGGCCCTTCATCCCGAGTGAAGATTGGTTGGTAGTCTGGGCAGTACGGGAGTCTTTCTGCAGGTTTCCTCGGTCCGTGGGTTTCTTCTGTCGATTTAACTATTCCCGATGATTTGAAGCTCTGCAATGGCGCATTTCGGTGGACTGTGGATTGGGTTAAGCGTATTCTTTGGCTGCCTCGTGCTAGCTTTGGTTGTAGAGGTCTACTACCTGCTACGGCGGAAGAATAGAATCGCCGCCCCTCCGAGCCCTAGCACCGAAACCACTGCCTCGCCTAACCGCATCCATTACGCGAAAGAGCTTCTCCACGTGCTCGTCCACTGGAGGAAGCCCTCGCCGGAGCGGCAAGGTCTGGCCGAACATCCCTCGAGCGATCAGATTCACGATTCCAAGGAGGCCGGGGATCCAGAGCTTGGGACGGCCGGGAAGGATGTCGTCGCGTGGCAAATGGGAGAGGAAAGCGTGGAATCGGAGCTCATGAGGATTCACAACCTCTCCGGACCGCCCAGGCTACTGTTCACGATCAAGGAGGAGAGCAAGGAGGATCTGGAGTCCAGCGAGGGGAGGTCGAGGAAAGGCTCGCAAGCTCGGAGCTTGAGCGACCTCGTCATGTCCATCGACGGCTCGTCCGTAACACAACCTCAGTCTCCTGCAGGGAAGCCCCTCGTCGACTCGTACAACAACCTGCTGTTCGAGATGGTGTGGCTTCCGTCGTCTCCGCCGCCGACGTTCAAGTTCCTCCGGGACGCAGAGGAGAAGATGTACAGAAGGATGAAGGAAGAGGCTGATGCCAAACTGACAGAGGTTGAGGAGAAGCCGGCCACTGTGCCGCCAGCGGCTGTAGCAGAGCAGGCGCAGAAGAAGATGACAGATCCGGTGGCCACTTATCAGGTCTCACCGCTGGTATCTTCAACGACGGCGCTCAGACTAACCCCGGAAGAGAGGGCCGTTTGCCGTTAACACGATGGACTCTCCGACGGAGTGTTCTTCGAAAGTATCGTTTGATTCGATTAATCGGTTACATGCTTCCATATACATCCCTTGTTCAATCAGTCTTTCTTTTTTGCTATGGTAAAGCACCCTTAATAGTTTTGCATCTTCATTATCACCGTGAAGCAAATTTCTCGATCATATAATGAAATTATATATATATATATATATGGTTTAATATCACTTAAATTATTATAGATATTATATGTCAATTTTTTTATTAAATATTAATAAATTGAATTGGTATTGATATCATAAATTCATAATAGTATAATATATTATTATGCCATACAATTATATTTTAGTAATTAGTTTTTGGGCCCTAATTTAGTATTTAAATTAAAAGTGTGATTATATCTTTTATTAAAAGTAAAGTTGTAAGAATACTCGTATCTTTTCATTATTCTCAATTATTGAGAATATGAAGAAATAAAAATCCGTTAATTTCAAACTTATCCGAATTTATAGGTCTAAATAAAAATAATTCTTCATTTTTCATAATTTCTCCAAAGATTTCTTCCTATAAAAGGCCAATAGTCAAAATAAGCACTGATTTTTATAATTTCATTAATTATGATATAAGATTTTTTTTGGATCTAATATGAGAATTGACTTTGTTAATTTTGGCATGAATTTTATGACTTAATTAAGTTATTATTTAATTATGAAATTAACCATCTTTATATATATAAAAAAAATTTATTAAAATGAAATCAAATAATTAAAAGATACCCATGTTAGTAAAAAAATATAATAAATTAATTATATAAGGTTATTAATTTTTTGTTAAATTTTAAAATATTATACTATATATATATATATATGAGCGGACAGAGGAGGACCCGCATGTACCAGAACATTTCAATGCGTGGAAAGTTACACCATAACTTGAAAGATATATGGTATTATCAAGTGATAGTGATAGGCTAATAGTCTAACTTAATATAATGGTATCTGTTTTTTCTCCATAATTTCACTGTGTAAGTTAGGTGGTCACCATCAAGGGTTGATTAATTGCCAACATTTTGGTGGATTAACTTATGGACAATTGTAATACATAAGAGGAACAAATTTAAATGTTTACATTATTAGCCAAGCCAATATTAGTTGTTATATCTAAAAGACTTATATTGACATTTGCCATATTAGAGGATAAAAAATAAGATATTACGAGGTCTTGTCTTCTCATCGGCCAAATCACGTCAAAAGGTTACATGACATTTCATTTCATTGCAAGTAGGGCGCCTTTGATTGACTGACCACTACACTACGCACTATTATTATTATAAGAGGAAGAAAAATAGAATATGCACTACCATAAAAACACACACTCATGAAAATTACACCCCACCCACCAGAGAGAGAGATACAGTAAAGTAAACTGTCCTATTCCACTCAATGAATGAATCAGTTGATTTGACACTTATTTAGTTTAGTCAGTTAAGTGTCCTATCTTCGAAATTTTTAGAATTTAAAAATAATATTAGAAACAAAATAGATACTAATTTAGTAAGGTGAGTGGACTCATATTGGATTAATCTTAAAATGATTAATTGAAGTCTGAGACTGTAGTCAGCACTCACTTTCTCAAGCCCAATCCAACAGCTTCACCCACATCCCAGTTGGCCCAAAGTAGATTTGTTTTTATATTTGTAAATAAATACAATTAAAGAAAAAGATGTCATGATGATGCGTGCTATATATTTTCCCTGTTATGTTTCCTGGGTTCAACCTTGCCATAGCCACAATGTCTGTTCATTCACATTTTCCTTGCCAGGATAAAGCCCATTCTCATCCCTTCCTTTATATTCATTGTCCTCGTTTTACTATGAAATGAAATTGCGCCCAATAGAGTTGTAGGATTGTCAATGGACGGTCTTGGAGTTGGGGACCCGGACAAAGGATAACCTGCATCCGGGCGGGCGGGGCGAGTCTCACCTCTATGCCCCGTCATATAAATATATATAATTTAAAAAATATTAATAATAAATATGGATTGTGAAGTTCGAATGTCATGAAAAATAAATGAGGCGTATCTCGACTTTAATGACTAATTTAAATATTTTTTTAAGTTGGTAGACTATTTTATAAATATGTAAAGTAAATTATTATTTTATAATTTAAAAAAGTTAACTCGCGCAGTTTGAAAATATGGATTACGAGTGATAAATGGTGAAGATAAATAGTTTTATTATTGAATTTTAAATGAGATAAATTTAAGGACAATTTTCTAAACAAAAAATAATATACAAGTTTGTGAATTAAATTATAAAATAAAAAGTTAAGGGTGTATCACAAAAAATAAGTGTTTCAATTATCAAATAAAAAATTAATATTTTGATACTGATTTATAAGACTAGAATGTTAAATAATCAAATTGTAAAAAAATTAAGAATTTTAAAATAAGTGTTATATCTCCTCAATTTATGAATACCTCGTATAACTTATAATTATAAGGATTATAAATTATATTGAATTACTGATTTAATTTCTTCCATATAGGGAAGAGATGTAATGCTAATATAAGGCAATTCCTTATGGATGAATCGAACTTTATGAAATGAAAGTTATGATTGGCAAAAAATAATTAAATATATAATTACCTTTTAAACACGTTATATTTTAAAAATTACTAAATATGTATTTGGATGAATTTGGAGGGTATGCTATTGAAGTGCGTAGTAATCAATTGTTTAATAAGATAAAATGGAGAAACCATTGCAAAATGTTAATACACTACCACTTAATATCATAATTTTTGGAGTATTTGTAATAATTATTTTATTTAATAATTAAATTATTTTAATATTCTCATTTATGGTTTAGATTATATATATATATATTTATTTTTATTTTATATATTAATAATATGAATATATAAATTATATAATATGAATATATAATATTTTTATTATACGTGAAAAATTAATTCTATAAAATGTATTTAATATAATTTATATATATATATAATAACTAATAAATTATTTAATTAAATTAAATTTGTAAATTTATTTTTATAATTTTTTAATTAATAATTTATCAACTAAATATAAAAATAATTTATTAAAATTTTTTAATAACTCCAAATCTATCAATTTATTCCCTCCTACCATTTTAACCTCAAAATCACTACAAAACTTTCAATTAAAATATAGCATAAATTTCTATTTTCTTCCATTGCATTTTTTAATTACAATATTTTATTTATTTGTGTTAGGTTGATTATCAATAGATTAGAGGTAAGAAATTTTTTTATATTTTAATAAATTAATAATGAATTGTGAAATCTACCAATAATCACGTACCAACATTCAAAAGAGTAAATACAAATAAGAGTACATCAAACAAGTTAAATTTTCAATTGACAAGATAAAGTGAGAAATAATAAAAAGTTAGAAAATATTATTAACTCTTATTTTTTAAATATTATAATTAATAAATTGGAAAATATTAAAATATTATTACATATGTATATTATAAATAAGTAAAAAAATATTTTAATATTTTTTTACTTATTTATAATATACATATAATCTTATTCATTAATATTAATATTATATAATAATATTATTTATATATTTATTTTATTATTAACATATAAATATACACATTTATTATATAATTAATTAAGTTATATATTAATAAATAATTATTATTATAGTTTACGTTGATCTTTCCGATAAGACGAATTTGGAATGGTCAAAGGGTTCACATGGTGGTGATCTGAGGGTTCCCACACATTATGGAAGAACCAAGCTCTATAGGATCAGAGTGGAGACCCATGATTGTTGAGGGAGGCCTGACGGCCTTAACCAATGGAGTAGCTTCACGTGGCATTATAGTATTACCAATTCTATTGTCATTGGCTCGAGAGAAAGACCTTTAATTTTTATTGAGCAAAAAGAAGAATAGGCATTTAATTTCCTTGAGTAGCTTCAAAGCAACTGGAATGGGACTTGAATGCATGCTTAAAAACTAGTTAAGACTTTATGAATCGAGCTTCAAAGCAACTGGAATGGGACTTGAATGTATGCTTAAAAACTAGTTAAGACTTTATGAATCCCATGGCAGCTTTGCTTGGAACTGATCACTATTAGCTGCAATTTGGACTACAAGTTGGTTTTCAAAGAGTAGAATTCTGTTCACCCTAGGCATCTTTATGTGCTCTTCTTTTTTTTTTCTTGCCCTACCATAGCTTACTTGAATTGACTCTGCCCTCGGACCGCTGACTTCAGCCTTTCGGCCGTCCTTCTAGATCCACATGACTGAGTGGACTCGTCCTTCCATTTTGAGCACCCATGCTGTTTGATGCACTTCAGTTCCTATTATTTAAAAAATTAATAATATTTCTAAAATATTATTCATGGACTCGGTCCATGAAAGCACAAATACCCATGGATTCAGTCAGCCTTGAGGTATTTTTGCCGGGGCTTTCATGGTCCTGGATTATAAGGGTATGTCGCCGACGGATGATTTGGGCGCAAAGGCAGCGCATTTGTCACGCCAATGCTGGTCTTCTCGAACAGGACGACTGTAGCATCAATTTTTTTTTTATTTCCATCCCCTCTCCTCCCCCTAAAAAGGATTCTCTCCAACCAGGGCGGTTCCTGGATGTGGGGTTTGCTTCTTATTTTCCTGTGATCCCAGCCAGCATGACCAGCAGTGAGATTCAGCAGAAGTTCAGGTGATTTGTCATCCTGACATCGGAAGGTGTGCTTTAGGTGAACGAAGCTTTGATCTTTATATGGTTTTATCGAGTTCGATTGTTCCATTCAATTCCGCTCTGTTCTTCATCCGATGGATATGTTCTAGGAAAGGAAAGAGGCTTTCTATTTTTTGTTCTTTTTTGGGCATTTTCACCCTTTGCTGATGGTACCAGAGAGGTTTTATGAGCAAGTAAATTGTAGCACGAACATCCATGGCCGTGATCTGATCAGACTCCTTTCATCTGTGTCCTACAGGTGAGTCTTATTTATGGAAAAGCACTTGCCTTACAATGGGCAATACGGGGTCGAACACAGGCAATATCGGCAGGGGTGGTTATGGGGCATGATTCATGCTCTTGATTGCCATCATTGGCAGTACCTTAAGAAACTTCAGAAACTGCTTTATCGCAAGAAGCATCATACAAGAAGAAGAAAACAACGCTTTATTTGTAAGAAAATCTTATTCATCTCAACCACTCTCTCAAGTATCAGTTTGAACACATAGTTTGTGTGTGCCTGTATCTTTCAATATCTATATTTAGAGATTTTGGTACGGTTCAGGTTGTGCAGTTCCAAAGACCAGATCTTTTACCAATGATGCTGGAAAAGAACTTGAACAAGTCGATGCTGAAGCGGAGCATTTGCAGGTAGGCTCGAGTTTCTGCATTAGTTGAGGTCTGATCTTTTTTGCTTAGCATAGCATGATATATGCTGATGGTCTTTCTTGTGCCACTTCTCACAGGACCAACATCACATCGAAGAAGGAGAAGCCTTGGCTGCTGAAGATACTTCCAATAGCCATGTTCTGAATTCCCATGTGGGGAAACTGAACCAGGATAACCCGATTGACAGTGAAGCAGGCTTGACTAAAGTGGACGATGAGCTATTTGAGAGTATCCTACATAATCCACGCGTTGCCATTGTGAGGGATGTCGCCAGAGATCATGAGGGCACTGGAAAACCAAGATTCACCAAGGCTAGATCATTTCCATTTTCGGATTCCTCAGGGGCAAGGCATTATGGATCTAGCACTCTCCAGCACAAACAAAGTGAAGTATGGCTCTCTCATGGAGTGGATAGACAAAAGATTGTGCCACACAGTGCTCCTCTTAAGCGGGAAGATGTTGTTTCTTCTCAGATGCTGGATAATCATGGATGGAATCATCTGATCATCAGTCAATTGAAAGGTATCAAGCGTAGAATAAGACTCGCTCTGAAGGAAAGAGAGAAGGGAAGCTTACCAGCTGAAACGATGAGTGATCGAGTGAAAGAAATTTCTAGTGATCAACCCGAGGCGAAGAAAGACCCAAAAATGATGAGATTGTCATCTCTGAACGAGTCTCTGGATAGATATACTCGGCTATTCGAGGAGAGCTTCGGGTCAGAGATGAGAGCCTCCAAGCTGAACAATTCCAGGAGCCTAAATTTGACAGTTGATGGTAAAAGTAGCAGCGCCACAAGGGCCTTCAGAAGGAGGCTCTCTTTGCCAGATTACGAGACACTAAGTTCCTTTCTAAGCGATCTGTCATATGATAATCTCCACTCTAAAGAGGTGAAGATGAAGAGTGAGCCGTTGAATGACTCTCTGAGGATCGACTATCCAGAAAGATCATTGGAAGAAAGTGATACCACTTTCATTTCTGAAGGACCCGGTTGGATGGAAGGCAGCATCCAAGGACTTTATGCAGATGATGAAATCCACAGTGAAAATTCAGTAGAACTGGGAAGGGGAGAGCATGTTGTTCTTCATGGAAATGAGATTGATATAGCATCAAAGACAATTACTGAGGCAGAACCGTGTAGTCCGGTATCGGTTCTTCACTCCTTAGATAAGAGTAGCACTACCGAGCTAGAAGCACCCTGTCCCTCCGAAGGTATTGGCTCTTTTTCTGCTGAACTTCTTAGTGATATCTACATGCTAAAATCTGATTTGACTGAGATTTCTTTGTCGAATCACCAGAGACGGACTTAAGACCCTGCATCAACATTCCCATCAAGCTCGGACATCATCAAATGGTTGAGGAGGAGGATGACTGCGACTTCAACTTCGTAAAGGGCATCCTCAGGCTGGGGGGCTTCCTTGAGAGTGAAGTTCTCGAGCCATGGGACTCGATACACCTGCCACTGGACCCGAAGGTGTTTGATCATCAACTGCAGGCAGCTTCTGATCTCCATGTACGCGAATGTTCGGATACCGACAGCTGCATCCACCAGCTCCTGTTTGACCTAACCAACGAAGTACTCCTGGAAATCTGCGAGGGCAATTTCACTTACTTCCCCAAGGCCTTCTCCTTCTGCAAGTTCATTACTAGACCTATTACAAACGGGCAGCACCTTCTGGAGGAGGTCTGGACGAGAGTGAAAAGGTACCCCGGCATCATGGGGCGAGGTGTGGATCTGAAGTTGGATGACACGGTGAGCCGAGATATGGGCAAGGGAGATCGGTGGATGGACCTCGAGGGGGAGAGTGAGTGCGTGACGCTCGAGCTGGAGGACATGATATTGGAGGAGCTGGTAAATGACCTCGTCCATTCTTGACTGGCTCAGAGAGGTGAATAGAAGCGCCGCTAGCTGTATATAGACATGAAGGCTTTGCCTTGCGTGAAATATTCTTGTGTTGTTTCATCTTTGCCGTGTGTATTTGGGATGTGTATGTAAACTTCAATCAATGAGTTGATGCCCTTGATTTTTAACTTTATTTCATGATATTAAATAAAAATATTATAATAAATAAAATTAGAAATTAAGTAATATTATATGTCATTAAGTCGCATAATATTTTTAACATCAAATATTTTATGAAATGCATATATTGGATTTCTAGGTAAGTGCTCCGAATAAATGCCACATTTGGAGGTCAAATAAATGAAATATGGCAGTCAAATGCCACATCGTGGAAAATTTAGTGAGGAAGAGGAAATATGTACAAAAGATGCTATTTAAATAAATATTTTATTATTTATATAATAAATTAAATAAATACATAAATACCGAAAGTAATATGGCATTCTGAATGGGCCCATTTCTTTCCTTTTTTTTAATCCAAGAACCACGATCTCATTGGCGGATTCGAAGGGCACACGGATCGCCATCTCCGCATCTTCTTGGATAATATTTACCGTTGGATGGTCTCCGCATCTTCTTGGATAATATCTACCGTTGGATGGTCTCCGCATCCCGCGGCAGAAAATATTTGCTTCCCAATCCAGGTTGAAAATGTTTTCGAACTTCCCGCCTTTCCCATTGGTCTTCTTCTATAAAATCTGCCAGCTAGCCTCGTCTCTTCTACAAGAGAGAAACAGAGACACAAATAAGGCTGTTTGTTTTCCTTCCCATTCTGATCAATGGCGCGTACTAAGCAGACGGCGAGGAAATCCACCGGCGGGAAGGCACCGAGGAAGCAACTGGCCACAAAGGCAGCAAGGAAGTCGGCGCCGGCCACCGGAGGGGTGAAGAAGCCCCATAGGTTCAGGCCGGGGACGGTGGCTTTGAGGGAGATCAGGAAGTACCAGAAGAGCACCGAGCTTCTGATCCGGAAGCTGCCCTTCCAGAGGCTCGTCAGGGAGATTGCTCAGGACTTCAAGACTGATCTGAGGTTCCAAAGCAGTGCAGTTTCTGCCCTTCAGGAGGCTGCGGAGGCGTATCTGGTGGGTCTCTTTGAGGACACTAACCTCTGCGCCATCCATGCTAAGAGGGTCACCATCATGCCCAAGGACATTCAGCTTGCTAGGAGGATCAGGGGCGAGAGGGCTTAGGCAAAAAGTATTAGTTACCTCAGTTCAGTTCTTTGGTCTGTTTAACCTTGGATCTCTTTTCTGGTTGTAGGATGTGTTCCACTGGTGGAATCTGATGTAGATCTCTTGTCTTCAACTGATACTTTTATCCACTTTTAATGGGTTGTTCTTGCTGAAGTCTGATTCTTTATCGTAATATCATCTTAAAACATGAAGTTTCATCTCTGAAAGTGTAAAATTTTGGGTCAATGATCTGTTTCAATAGTCAAATTGCTTCTGCAGTCTATGCTTTTCTTTGGGTTCTTGTAAACCAAAGACGCTCATTTTTTTGCTGTTTCTGGGAGCAGAATGTGGCAGCCATTGTCAGTAGAGATGAGTGTTATTCAAGGAAATTTAATGAGCTTATACTTTCTGCAGACATAGTTATTGAGGACAATGGATACCTTAAATCTAAAGTCTGCATCTTTTGGTACAGTTGTTTTTCTGATGGAACTGATGCAAATGTATCCATTTATCTAAAGCTGAAAGCTTCAGGTAAGATAGTTGATAAACTCAGCAGCAGTTGCAATGGCGCCTCCAGTAATAGCGTCCACTATGATGAAGTTTTTGTTATTGTTGCTGGCTGCTGATATCACTAGCCCAGTCATAGCTCCCCCAATCATGGCATTCTTCTGCAATTTATAATTGGCCACATGCAGTTCAACTTTTCAGTTATGTACCTATTAATGAAGTATTCATCTATGTATCTAATTAAAATAGCTTAAATGAGCATCAGATAGTAAGAAATGTGAAGGCATTATCACAGTTATAACAAGATCATTGGAATACAAGAAGGTTAAGCATACCCAGTCCCTGGTGCCTCGGATCCTCTGCACGCCTCGCTCCATTCCCGCATATACTCCAGCAACAGTTCCTGTTCAGGGATGCCAGAACTTGCAAAATTGAAGCTCATCAACCATGCTAGAACTTGAGAAAGTTCTAATTTATTTCTTACCCCAGTAGGCACCTTCTTTGCACATCTTCTTCAACTGCATAACCAAGGATAATCGCATCAGTGAATATGATAAGCTTTTCACAACCATCTCCGATAAATTCTAGCTGTGCATTAGCAATAGCAGAGGCTGCAAATCCTCATTTTATGAAATGGTTCTACAAAGCAAAATCGTTGTCTAATGAAGAATTCTAGGGAAATGGGAAAAAAATTCTTAAGGAATAGCAGGCATTACATGCATAATCACGGAGACAACACACGGTCAAAGAACACTCACCGAATGCTCTAGGTTACCGCTCGATATATTTCCTGCGGAAATCAAATAGATTAATCCCCCATCGATTCAACAAAGAAGAAGAGACTGGTGAGGATAAGAGTAGAATACCACTTTTAACGGCGTAGTAGGCATCTTCAGCAGCTACCCTGGTCACTGCCACCTGCATGCGAATTTCCAGCAGATAATCGAACAAGAGAAAATTATGTAAATAGAGTATGAGGAGAGAATCGAAGTTCGATATTCACTGCGCCGATCTTGATGAAACCGTCTAGGGCAAGGTTAAGGAATGGATTGCCCATGTCGATAACCACGTCCACCTTCGGCGTCAAGAAAGTGCCCGATAATCTGCTCCGAGGCATCTCCTTGTACTTGTCCTTCAACTTTGTTCTTCGAGATTAAGCAACAGGTCGATCAATCTGATTGCCACACTGCAGAAAGCCGAATACTACAGTGCGCTAGCGCTGCTTCTTCTACGTGTATCGTCCTTTTGTGGCCATCACCGAACAGGTGCCCATTTTATATCTGCAGAGTTCACGGGCCTAAGATTGCTTTTCTAGTTTGCAAATATTCAATTTCTTATTTTTATGTTTCAGTCATATTTTTTAATACATATAGAATGTTCATTATTATTATTGATGGGTCCTATGAACTTTCTCTCCTTCATCAAAATTAACTTGGAGAATCAAAGTACTATCAATAATAAATTATACAATAATTTATTTAAAATTAACTTGGAGCATCGCTTGCTATTACATTGAAGAATAAGTGAATAAAAATATGTGATATAACATATTATCAACATTTGTGTTAGAGTTATAATAATCTTCAAATGTTTTATGAAAGTGTAATTGAGTTAAACTTTAATATAGTGATTAGATTTATGTTAAAAATAAATTATCTTATGGAATTTAAATAAGAAAAATGTATAATAGAAGAATAAACACGTTAAAAATATAATAAAAAATAAATTTATTAAAAAATAAGTTAATTGTGTTGATATTTGATTGAATTTACGTTAAATTAAATAAATTTATTAAAAAATATAAATATTTTAAAAATATTTAAATAAAAAATCTGAAAAATAAGTCAAAATTTTGAAAAAAAATGAGATTAAAGTGTAATTAGACATTAAATACTTAATTAGTTGATAAATGATATAAACAAACAAAAAGGACTGTTCAACCTGTAACACTGTATTTTGAATAGTTTTTCTTAATAGAATTCTGATACAATAAATACAATAGATAAATTATAGAAATAATATATTTACTATTATTGTAATATTGTATTAATAAATGTACTATATAAGATATTTATATAATTAGATATAATTTTTATATTTATATATATAATATATAAAAAAAAGGTTACGAACAAAATTTAATAATATAGAATAAAAATCTAACAGAAGAGTTTTACTTTGTGTGAATTACTATATTTTATCGACAATATGATTTTATTTTCTATTACAATCAAATTGTTCAAAAAATTTCTAAGTTATTATGTAAATTACCATTGATATAAAAATGAGAAATTATTTATCTTTCTAAATGGAAACTGAATAAAAAAACAAGTATTAATCTAATCAAACAAAAAATATGTGAAAAGAAAAATAAGCCAAAATTATGTATTTTTTTACATTTAATTGAATTTAAAATAATACTTGTTATTATTATTTAAAATCTATTAATTTAATATGTACTTTCACTGTAATTAAAAAATCCAAATGCTACCATTCCAAATTACATCATAAATTTAACTAGTAAAAAATAATTTTCTCTAATAATAAACTTTAATACAACATTACAATAAACAAACACCGGCCACATTAATTTTAAAAAATAAATTTATCCATTCAAACAACTTGTATTACCATGGAGTAAATATATCATTATATGTATTTTTTGAATTACAATATAATTTCACACATATATTTAAATGAAATAATATTAATATAATATTATGACTTAGAGTATATAAGATTATAAATTTATAATATATTTTTTTATTATCAATCCAACTATTCTCTCCATAAATGTGGGAGTGTGCCGTTGATTAACTATAACATATGTTCTTTCATATCAATGTTAACTCCACCAGTAGCAACCTTCTAATACTAACTCAGTGGTACCCTGGACCAAAACTTGAACATGATCTATTATTTGATATGAACTTACCAGTTGTCCCCTTCAGACAAGTCCTTTTTCAGGGTCATATGTTAGGCCAAAAAATGTCAAATATTGTCGATAAACTAAAAAGAATAAAACTTACCCATTTCGCAGGTTACATTCGTGGATTGATTGATCAAGGTGTCTCCATGTAGATTCAGATATTTGTGGATTTATTCGGGTGGATGAACTTGGCCCACTGATGTGTTATGCAGTAGACCCATGATTATGGCTTAGTTTTAGAGCCAGGGCCTTTCTTCCGTCAGCAGCAGAGGGCCCAGTCCGAAAACGAAAGTTTTCGGGCAACCCTCTTCTGTTGGAAGTCCTTTCGGCGGTGAAGTATAATTAGAACCCTAGTTAGCTGCAGGGGTTGGCTGGGCGCAGACAAAGGAAACATCTTTCACGAGGTGAAGCGGAGAAGGCGATAGGTAGAGCCGAAGATGGACAAGAGCATGCTAGGTGACCTCGACAATCTTCCCGAGGCTGATAAGGTCCGAATGTCTACGATGATCGATCAGCTCCAGATCCGCGACAGGTCTTGTTCGTCTCTCTCTCTCTCTCTCTCTCCGCTCTTCTAATTTGATTTCCGCAGTAATCTGCCAGTCTCTAGCTGTTCATAAGGCTGAATGACGATGCTTGTTATAATGGAAATTGATGTGGATAAAAGTTCTTGCTTTATGTAGCCCACTACGCGTCAGGATTGTCTTGGAATGTAATTGAATATATCATTAATGGCATCTGCCAATACTACATCCATTAATGTAGTGTTGAGGATGTTAAAATTTTCTATCTATGATGAGATGAAATTCACTTGTTCTAGCCTGACTTCTGTACCAACATGAATCTGCAATAGATCTGATTAAATTGATTTATCTTCTGGCATGGCTTCATACTTAACTTTGTACATGGGTTGCACGGTAACCTTTCATCCATATGACTCTGCATATGAGAAGCCAGAACAAATGTTCCTCTTAAAAACCAATGCAGCTCACCTTGCTGCATCTGGACGTTTTGGGAACAACAACTACAATAATAACAACAAATGCAAGTTGCTTGCTTTACCGAAAATTCTATTTCTGTAGCAATTGATGAGTTCTTGGGGACTGATTGCATTTGACATATTCCATTTGCGTTTATAAAATCCTATTCTAGGAAATATTACTTGGGATGGAAATTTGCTGCCTTTTCAATGGAAAGGCATGTCTGTAACTGATTTGCTGACAGAGGTTTCTTGGATTCACATTTGCAGCTTGAGGATGTACAACTCTCTGGTAGAGAGGTGTTTTAACGACTGTGTCGACTCCTTCAAGCACAAGAAGTTGCAGAAGCAAGAGGAGACTTGCGTCCAACGCTGTGCTGAGAAGTTCCTGAAACATTCCATGAGAGTCGGCATGAGGTTTGCAGAACTTAACCAAGGAGCAGCAACACAGGATTAGGAACACTGCTCCTTTCTTGAAACCGAGCAAAGTAACCCAGATTGTTGATGCAAATAAAATGCCAATTTTGTGCCCAGTGGACCTCCTTCTTACAATTTATGCTCTGCATTCCGACCGAGTGTTGCCATCAGATGAAAATCACTATATTTTTGCGGCACGTATTGATCTGAAATGTAAACAGTAAGAACATGAGATCATGTTACTAAGATTCTTCTTCAAATAGAATGTTCTTGATGATTTCCATGCGTGCAAAGCCTGAAGAACATGAGATCATATAGTGTCTCTGCATTCACTAATTTGACACGGAATACTTCGTGTTATTGGTACTATTACCTCATGCCCTTCTCTCAATGACACACTTGACATAGTCTTTCAGATGAATGTTTTGTGTTTACTTGCCTTGGCCTTGATTGGTCCAGATCACACAATCTCTTCATTGGTGAATTCATGTTCACTTGCACTTTCTTCATCTTTTATTACTTTATTATGATTGCTTCATTGGTCCCCATAAATCTATTGTCCCAATAATTGTCAATTTGTATTAAACTTCTCCCCCTTGTGATATCTTCATCCTCATGCTTTTTTTTTTCCGTGTGAATACATTGTGTATCACATATTTCATCTCAATGGTACTGCACATATCATCCTACCAAAGTGTTAATTCAACCAAGATAGTCTAAGCATATCATAAGATCTAAGTTTTTTACATGCATTACTTTAACAGTTTTTGTGTTGTGTGAGTATCCCAATTGATCTTTAGTCTTGTATCATTTCCACCATTCCAATTTTTCTACACTAGCGATTTTTATTATCGTCAACTTCTAGTTTGAGTTTTTTTATCGCTTTATAGATAATGGATGACGTAGCTTAGATGTCCACCATAGCATTGATTTTTTTTCCACAATCATTATTTCAGCTGATATAAAACCTTCATTTGGATCATGATCGGCTAATCTTCTGATACCACAACCATAAAATGGGTAACATCATCTCTTGTGTGTTCTCTAGTTGAAATTTTTTTTCTTATCTTTCTAGCCTTTACGATCGGTGGTTCACAACCACGTAGTTATAGTACTAATAATTTTTAACATAAATTGTTATAACTCGACTCAATTTATCATGTAAACATTAATAATAATTTAATAAGTTCTATTAATATTAATAAAATATGTATTCCAAATAATTATACAAAATCTCTCCAATTAATAAGAAAACAAACTTTAATATGTGTAATTCGAAATATATAACTCAAGTACTTCGAAATATATATCTCAAATTATTATAGGTGAACTTATAATTTAATAAATGAAATTATTCACATTTAGATAATATATAACTTTTTAAAAAGAAATTTTATGTTATTCACATATTCTCTAGGTTTTTAGACCCTTTTATTAGGGTTTACACTTTTATTTATATTTAACATAAAACTTTAATTCACAATACACTTGTAATACAAGTAACAACATGTCAACCACATACATTAATTTTGCAAGGTTATTTATTGATCGTTTAAGTTCATCGATGTATGCGCATATCGCACACTTGATAATCTTTACATAAAAGTCATGCACTCGATTAAGGTCTATGTGAATATGTGTCACATCTCGACCTGATTTGGTCGAAGTTTGTGAGCAACCCGCCACCCTTACTTGTACAATTCAGGTATATCTACTTGAATGAGGCAAGAAATGTGAATGCGTGTCCATTTTTGAACCCTTACTTAAGTTGGGAGTAGTAAGCGTACCTTGAGGGACTGAGTGCGTCCGGTACTTCCTGTCGAGGTAATATCCTGTAAAGGGGTTGAGGGAGGGGTGAGTTCGACAAATCAGTGAGGGAAAACTTACTATAACGATTTACTTGAATTTATCTTTTATTTAATTTATTTTCGTTATTTCACATATTAATAGAATCAACAACGGCCCTCTTATCATAGGAGGGATCATACGTTTGTATAACAGTACTCGACCGTGCCACTTGTAAACCGGAGCGCCTTTACCGTCCACCCTAATAGAGTGATGCTGCATCTATCCGAAGTTTGTGCGGATATCAGTAGTTCGACCCCAAACTCAAATTTTTCTACCATGTCCGCTCAACGGGACGAAACCTCATTCCCCTTATTTACTCGGTCTCTGTGCGTAGGAAGCCCTCGACTTCATGACCTACTGAACGACGATATTACCCTTATGCTCCCTGGGTTGTCTAGCAGTTCTTGGGTCCTATCACTACCTCATACTAGGTGTGCTGGTGGCTCGAACCTCACGGTGCATGCACAATCAATAAGCTTTTTAAGTTATAGCCGTTATCTTTGGCCCGCTTGCACAACGTCAGCTTGGCTCCGGCCTCACCACGCGTACTGGCCCAATAGATTTGATGACCCGACTTCGGCAGAGCAGCGGTTCGGCCCAACAAGCTCGACAACTCAGCTTGGCTCGATGGGTATCACACAAGTTCCCATTATTTAGGTATTTTAGCCTCATGTATCACATATCTATTTTGGACGGGTCCATGCTCGTATCCACTGGCCTTGGGCCCACTAGCATTTCGATCATAAGCCCGGAATTAGCTTCCAAATATTTTAAGCAGAGTCACCCAATCAGGGGAGGCTAATTCCGAAAAAACAAATTTTCAAATATTAAACCGTCATTCCAACCAGAATGGACGTTATAGCGATTCCCACTCACCCGGTGATTTTGGCGGGGTCTCATCGGCGGAGTCTAGCCTCGCAGTTCCTTTTCCGGAAGCAGGTGCTCAAATAGTCAGTCCCTACATGTCACGGATATCCTTGTTAGGGTGTTAAACTAAGGAATTGTACTTCTTGGCGTATTTGCGTACATGCCTTCATATTTGACCTTAATTACACTTTAGTCCCCGAGGTTCGTGCGTTCATCTTTTCCTCTTCAATTACCCTTTTTTTTTCTTAATTCAACCCTTAAATTTTCTAATTATCCCTCCGGTTCCTTAATTTTATCAACACTGCCCCTGGTTTCCTTAAATTTTCTAAAACTGCCATTTAGCCCCAAATTTTTCAAAAATTACAATTTGACCCCAACTTCTCAAATTTTACAAATTGGTCCTCCATTTGATCCAATTTGTCCAATGGACTCTCAATTGGAAGGGAATTACATAAAAAGACTCTTAATTTTGTCAAATCACCATTTGGTCTCTAATTTTTGAAAAATCCTCAATTTGCCCAAACTTTTTAAAGATTACATTTTGGTCCCCCAACTTTGTAAAATTTTCATTTTGCCCCAAATTTGTCCAATTTGCCCAATTGACTTTCAATTGGGGTGAATTTCATGAAAATACCCTCAATTTTGTGAAATTGTCGTTCAACCCTCCAATTTTTAAAAATTGCACAAAAGTTCCCCAAAATCCCCAAATTGGCCTCCACCTTCTTCCCTAATTTGAGCATATGACACTTCGGATCTTGCCTCATCCAATTGGCGGCCCGTAAGTCCTTGTTTTCTTCAATTCTTGCTTCTAATCACATTCTACAGCTCTCCTTGATCGTCCTGCACTTCGAATTTCTAAATTTGGCTAAGTTTCGTGCCATGCCAGAGCTCCATCGGAAAAGTTACAATAGAGAGAGAAAGCTTACATTTCTTAGCGACGGAGAGGCGATAGCCGGAGCTTGGGGTGGAGGCGGCTAGAGCTTGTCAAAGGGAACCTAGCAGGATTGAGTTCTGCTGCAATTGGTTGCTGCACTATGAGAATTTGAAGAGAGAAGTTTCTATCAGTGCAGCTCTAAAATTCAGAAATTCTGACGAGGAGAGGCGAAATTGAGCTTACCGGGGCCTGTGAGGTGTTGTGGAGGACCTTAGGCGGTTAGTGGTGGCCAAGGTGGGTGGTGGAAGGGCCGGTTGGGGTGAGGTGGTGTTGGGTAGTAGCTTACTGCTTCGAGCTCTGAAGCAGCTTTACTGTGCGATCTCCCTTGCACCTCCATGAGCACTCCCTGGTTGTTTTGAGGAGGTATAGAGCTAGAGGATTCTTCCCTGGTTCCAATACCTCCCTTCGGAGCTCCTTTGGTAGAGGTTTTGTCTGTCGTCGGGGCTCTGGTTTGAAGCTCATCGGAAAACTCACTATTCTTCTTTTTCGATCGATTGTGGGATGTTGAGAACGAATAAGTGGGTGCCCTTTATATAGGGAGGTTGACAACTGCTCGGGCTACCCACTGGCGTAAAACTCGGCCTCTGAGGCTGCTGCCGGCGACCTGACCGAAGCGGTTTTCGAGTCGCCGGAAACTCCATCTTTTCTGGTGACTTCCTCTTTCTCTTTATGTTCTCTGCTTTTATTATTGTTGTTATTTTATTTTATTTTATTTTTTCAATTTAGGCAGGTTTTACGGTATGTGTGCAACCGCACTCGCGAAGTTATATATAAGAATCGTCCACTCATAGGGGTGTTTGAGCCAAGGCTTCATAGAACACTTGCACACTAAGGTTGTACTATTTCTAGTGACTATAAGTATGCGCGGACCCCACCATATGTATCACTGTCTTCTATGTGACCAGAAAGCTAAAATACAACTCCCCCTTATTCCACCGCTTCAAGTCTAACCCGACATTGACACAACCTTCCATAGTTATTTTATCAATCATCCACACCGTTCTCATAAACAATTAGCACAATATGTATATATAGAAGTGCAAATGAAAATTCAAAAAGTATAGTAGATACCTATCATTCGAGGTTGAGTTTGCTCTCTAACCAACTACACTACTCACATTTCTTAAGAAATCTTTATAACTTTCTTTGGGACCTTAAACTTCTCAAGTTTTCCTCTTTTGTTCATAAACTTTCTTTAGTCTCATTTGTATCCTTAAATTCCTAATAATCACCTTTTTGGATAATTACTTTCATTATTTACCATTTCCCATAAACTCTTCTAAGGTTTCATTTAGGTTCTTAAGTTTCAAAAACTTGTCATTTTAGTCCACAATCTTTTTCATTATTTTTCATGGATCCCTAGACCTTCTTATGATCCTCTTAGAGACCCTAAAAAATTTTCATTCATTAATGGGTTCTCTAACTTTACCAAAATTAAATTTTAGCCATCGGACTTTATACCTAAACCAAATATATCCCAAATATTATGAATGACATATAATATTTGTAACTTTGGAACTTCCAAAACCAAAGTTAAGCCCAATTGGACCAAAAACCAAGGTTGAATCAACAATAAAATACTGAAACAAGAACGAAAACTTAAAATAGTAATGGAACCCCGAATTGGGAATGAAAACTTAAACTAAGAATGAAATTCCAAACTGGGAATGAAATCTTGAACTGAGAATAGAAGCAGAATCAAATAAAAAATTAAGGTTGGAAATGGGAACGGGAACTCGAGCCGAGAATATAGATCTAATCTGATTAGGGAGAGATTTTCCAAAAAAGAAAACCGAGATTTTTTTGGAAAAAGTTAATTTTCGACTGAATGGTATTGAGATTTCAGATTAAATTACCTAGAGGACTCGAAAAGGGCAAAAAAGTAATTTAATTTATAAAAATAAAAGGGAGAAGAAAGGAAGTCAGGTTACTCGGACTCGAGTCGATCCGTCCCGACTCATTCGAAACCACCACGTGCCCCCTTCTCACCCCACGGATTGTAGACACACACCTTCAGATAAACGAGTCGAATTTATATGATTTTTGACCAAATTGCATGCCATAAAATGTAGGGATTAGCTTAAAACTAACCTACCAATCCCTCAATGAAGTTAATTACATTAACTCTCCCTAAAAGATTAAATTTTAGATTCAAAGTCCAAAAACATGATACAAGAACCCTTTTTTCCCACCTTATGATCGAATGAGCAATTCTCCCTCACCCAACCATCAAATAAAGTGATCTTGGTGTCACAGTGTCGCTTATCGACCCATCTTGAGCTTTATAGTTGTGTCCTAACTTGTTAGTGGCCGAAAAATGCCGCACGAGGGTTATTTTAGTCGACCCAGAAAAATTTGAGGGTCAGCTTATAACAATGGAAAAATAAGCCGCTACGAGCCAATTTCCACTTTCAGGTTTGTTTGACTCTGCCCGATCAATGCATAGGTCCAAATTCTCCCTGCTCTGGTAACCACTTGCTCGGCCACCACCACATAATAACTCAAATCAATCTTGTCTTCAAAACGCCTAAACTTTGACCATCTTTCCGGTCGTCTTCGGTGAGAATATCCCATAACTCCTACAATAACTCTATTTTGGCCAGTTTTGGAAAATGACCAATTTTGGTCGGGATAAGACCCACCACTCCTTCCACGAGCCATTAAAAGTATAATGATAGTATTTGGAAGTCATTTGTGAAAATATAAGTTTATTTGGTTGATTTTCATAATTTGGTGACTAAAGTGCAACATTTAGAAATTTGGGGATTAATTTACAAAAATGGAGAAATTTGTGAAAATAATCCCCAAGGTAGCCTAAGGGGCTAGAAGGTGATTTTGAGATAAATATAGATGTCTAAAGTTATTTTCAGAAATTTGGAGGTAAAATCGTAATTTTTAGTCAAAGAGGAAAAAATGTTTACCCATTTTAGTGACAAAAGTGTAATTAGTGGATTTTAGGGACCCAAATGAGAAAATTGAGAAGTTTATGGTCCAAAATGAGAAAAGTTTGACGAGTAAGGATAACGTAAGGAACAAAATGTAAAATTTGGAAAAATAATTAAGTTATCTAAATAGAAAAATTAGAAAGTTTTGAGCATTTTAGTAAATATGATAGAATATGGGTTTAAACTATGATATGTTGATGAAATTATAAAAGTGGGTTAGTCAAAATTGGTTTATTATATGCCAGTCGAGAGAAATGAGCTTGATGAGAAAAATTATAATTTTGGAAAAAATTAAGTGATAGTGTATAAGTACTAAATAAAAATCAAAACTAACCCCATAATTTTAATATGATTTATATAGAGCTAGTGCCGCAACTGATCATACGGAAATAAATTGAGACGAATGAGTCTCAATAATAACTAAGTGGGATTAATGACGACAAATTTGATTGGATCGATCGATGATCGATATACCTTACTGATTTGCATAATACCAGGAAATACATGATATATATTTTGGAAAATCATTTGAAAATTGATGAAAATGGATGTATTATCACTAATAAAGACAATTTTCTAAAATTTATAACGAGATAAGGTCGATAAATCGTAATAAAATCATAGTGGTATACTAATACTAAAATTATGTGAGTAAGCAAGATATTAGTCCTAAGTATATGATTCTTTCATTATTTTTTTTCTTGGAATTAATACTATAAAGTTGCCCTGACCTATTTAGGGGCTACCTATTATGAAAGAAGTTACTTATAGCTTTAGTATATGATTATCTCATTTTTCCTAGTAATTTTTATAGAATTTTGATGCAAACTCATCTAATGTTTTATCTCCATTACTATATAATTGCTTTAATTTCTTGGGAAATGAAGGCTAGCATAAGTTAATGCTTTCGGTAGATAGTGAACTTCTTGGTCCATAGTGAACTTTTCAATAGGTTTGGAAAGTAGTCTATTACATTTCTTTGATTACTTCTATTTGTTTCAACTTATTGCCTTGGTTAACTTAGTAACTTCTTGATTGTGCTTTTAGCATGTTGTTCTTTAATTGGCATGTTGAAGAATTTGGAGATTGAGTCTCCCAAATTAATTAATTCAACTATGTATTTTTGTTAGAGAAGTGTTTATTAGTTTGAATATTTTAATACAAATGTTGGTCACAAATGACAGTAAGATTACAAAAATGCATGATATTTTGACCAAAGAATCTGTAATAGATGGTGTGATATCTCTCAAATACAATTGACAATTATTGGTAAGTAATTGAAATTATAAAACATATACAATGATAGTAAAAGTAACTCAAAACTTCAATTTTAATACCACTCCAAATATTATTTTAAGCGTTTTTTTAAAGTTGTGGAGAGTAATAAGGATATAAATATTTAAAATGAGATAATTTAGTAGGTTTATATTAAATTGTTGAATGATATGATAGATAGAGAGTATCCTTAGTGTCTTTACTTCATTTATATAAATCAATTATAATAGTGGTGGGTGGATATTAAGGAGTATAACATATTTAAAAATATTTAGCTGAAATGAGAAATGGGAAATGTGAACTGTTCTCCAAGTCAAATGACAAATCTGCAACGGGCTTAATTAAATTGCAATGAGCTCTCGTAGCTCAGTTGGTTAGAGCACCCGTTTAGTAAGCGGGAGGTCCTGAGTTTGACTTTCTTAACATATACCAAAATAAGGAATGTATTAATTTCTTAACATATACCAAAATATCATTATTTTTAATAAAGTGAATACATAAATTCATTCATGTGAGATTTGTTGAATATCAATTTAATACTTATTAGATTAGGTACATCAAATTCATCACTTTGTATATCAATTAAGTTAATTATATGTTAATTAGGTATTTTATGTATCAATTAGATTATTTGTTTATGGGCAAAAAAATTAGGTTATTTATGCATCAATTATGTCATTTGTACATGAAATAAGAAACATAGATTTGGTCATATATTGATCACTTAGCTTCTCTACACATCAATTTAGTCATATGTACATAAATTAAGCTTTTGTACATCAATTGGGCCATACATATATTAATTTAGTTCTTCTATGCATCCATTTTAATAGAGTGAATACATCAATTAGTTCAATATCAATTTAGTCCTTTTTAGATTTGCTACATCAAATTTATCATTTTGTATATCAATTAGGTCCAATAAATATTACTTAATTCATTTATATATCAATTAGGTTATTTGTACATTAATTTTATAATTTGTATTCATTTTTTAATTATTTATTTTCTATCATACAATTTATTTTTTTTATCATTAATATATATATATATTTACACATTAACATATCTTATATTATTTAATTATATTTATTGATAGCAAGCTAATAATCAATATAGTTATATTTTTTCTTTCTAATTTGTGATATTTAACTTTATTTTACTATTCTTATTATATATATTAAAAATATCGAAATGACTAAAATTGTACAGTAAATAAAAAATTAGTGGTATATTAATCTGAATATATATAATTAAAACTCAATTTAAAAAAATAAATATATTAAATATTAAGTCAGATTTGCACTTTTTTGGAATTTTGATCTTAAAAGGGGAAAGGAAAAATAAAAATAATAAAAAGATGACTGGAGAATATCTCCGGCAGGTGGACGGCGCTGCAGTCAGTTGATGTGAATCTGATCCCACGTGTCGATGCCTGATACGCTAAAAAAGACAGTGAAGCCACCCGTGGACGAACCGGAGTTACGGGCAGTAGCAGGACGACCCGATGACGCAATAAATCGTCCTGGGGTTTAAGCAAAACAGGGGAAGGTGTTCGGTGGTTTCCAGAGGGTTTAGGCGATCGATGGGAAATGAGAAATCTGGCGAGCTTTTTTTCATTTGAAAAAAGTTGAAAATTTTTTTCTCTTGGAAATTGCATTCGAGGACATGTGATTTGGCGAGAATTGGTTTACAAGATTTAGCTTTGCTTTTCGGGGTGTAGCATCTGAGCGTCGATCGGTGAAGCTGTCGAGATCCTGAAGGTGAACTGATCATTCCCTGGAATTTTCAATTCCTGCTGAGAAAATTCTCTCGCTTGCATTTTTTTTCTGTGGGGGCGATCGTTTATGCTATGATCCAAAGCGGTTGACTGGGCGTTTCTTCTCCTCGTTCATGATTTTTGCTACAAAGCTTGACCCTTTGTTTTGATTTTCCTGGATCGATCTTTCTGGAAGCTTTCTTCCGTTGGGTGAATCTTGGGTTCGAAAATATGTGGGATGCTCCCCGATTTCAGAAGCACGTAATTCAGAGCATGGTTTTGGCGTATCATCACATGACTTCAAATTTTAGCGTCATCTTTCTGTTAGTAACATGTGAAATCAGTCTTCTATCTTTCTTTTGTGCTTTGGTACTTGCAAGATTTTATATTTATCATGAAATTGGGTATTACGTTCTTACAGTAAATACTTTGGTACCTGGAATTCTGCCTTTCTGTATGCTCAATTGGATGGGCTGCAGGTTGTTTGTTCTCTGTCCATGAAGCATCTCTCTGCAATATGACCTCCCAAATATGTTTTCAAATAAAGGACAAGAATATGGATTCAGAGGATACCAGGCTCCTTCTGTACCTCGAGCTCCCCGATCAACCAGGGTAAGATCAAACCGGTAGGTTTTATATCTCATTCTTGAAAGAAAAGCACTCTGCTGATACTTGACACACTGTGTCTCTCTCTAGCGGACATGTCCAATCTTGAGGAAGACCAGTGATGGTAAGTTGCGCCCATTTGATATTCTTGCTTCCGTAGCTGGTGAGCTCTTGCTCAAGAAAGATGCATGCTCCATTTCTCATAGTTCTTCCACTCACAGAGACCAGTATCCTATCCTTGAGGCTGTTTATGATGAAAAATTGCCGGATAAATGTAAAACATTAGAACTGAAACCTTCCATTCCCGAAAACTGTGGCAAGAGTCTTGTAGTTTCCGAGTCTCTTTCACCTAAGAAGGATCAAGATGGTGGTTTTGAGTTCAATGCAAAGGATGCTTCAGTAAGTTCAGCCATTGGCCTGAGCCTTGATGTGGATAATAGATCTATCTCTAATCTGGTAGATGAAAGAAAGAAACTGAGTAAGGATGTACTGATGCATGATGGGAAATTTGGATGTAGTAGCTATACTGATATGTGTAGATTAGGAAATCAAATAAAATATTTTAGCAATAAGAGGAAAGTAGATGGTAGTGATGATGGCGAAAATTGGTCTGGGTGCACTCCTCTTAGCTCCATGAAGAAGAAGATGAAGCCCTTCAACTCTGTGCCACGTACTGGTGACAGAAGAATAAGGAAGATTCTAGCTTCTAAATTCTGGAAAAACTCCAAACTGAAGTCTACTAGAAGTGGTGAGTCATTTTTTTGTTTCTGCAAATTATTTTTACATTTATTATAGTTGTCATTCACTCTGATTCTTATTTGTTGATATCTATCAAATAATTTCCTGTAATCTGTTTGTTTCTATCAGATGGGAATCTGAAGATTGGTCACTGGGACAGAATAGGCTGTTATAGAGATCAAAGATACCGGAGGAACTTTGCCTATAATTTTTCTGCTATAAACCATATCAAGAATTTTTATATAAGAGGGAAAAGTTGGGGTCCAAAGAAAGGCGGCAATAAAGATGTCTCTGGTAAGTCTTATTCCTCTTTCAAATGGTTTACCTCAAGAAGAATTCATTTGATTGTAATAATCTTGCAGAATATGGGTCTTCACCTTTGAAGGTAGGTCACCATACCTCAAACGGACGGAAGTATTCCCATGGTATGTGAGCTTATGATGAGAACAGTCATATGTACAAAATTTGATTATTTTCCCAATCAAAGGGTCCTTAATCTGGAGAGTTCATTTGTTTAGTAAAGCTGCAGATCGAATCTTTTAGAATCCCCGAGCTTTTCATTGAGGTTGCAGAAACTTCCACCATTGGTTCATTGAAGGTATTATTCTTAATATTCAAGTGCATTTTTTAATCCGTGTACTAGTGGGAAGCAGAAGGAAATTGATTTCTGTCTTGCTTTATTTTATTACAGAAGACAGTCATGGAAGCTCTAAGTGCAATTCTCAAAGATGGAGCCCATGTTGGTGTCCTGCTCCGAGGGGAGATTGTTAAAGATGACAGGAAAACTCTGCTGCACAGTGGAATTTATCATGATAATCCACCTGATGCTCTGAGCTTCATTCTTGAGCCGAAGTCTTCATTAGCTCCTCAAGAAAGTCCCAAGCTTCCAAACAACGCACTTACCCGGGATGCATCACATACTTCTACTGGGTAATGAAGAGGAGATAAAGTTATGCTGTACCTAATGATGAAAGCTTAAACCTCACCCTGGAAATTCCCACTCTGTCATCAGGTGTGCTGCAAATTTAGATGCTCATTGGGAAGCATCTCTACCACTGACAGAGTCTCATGGAGCCAAAGCAGGTAAGCTTATTGAAAATGATCATCATGATGCAGCCTCTTCTGTCGTGGATGAGCACTTGATGGAGTCTAGAGATTTAGCAGCAACTCCAGCATTGAGAAATAGGGAAACTTTACCTGCCGTTCCAGTGCAGCAAAGAGTTAAGGATTCTGTGATCTCCCAGCGCCGTGTTCGCAGGCCATTTTCTGTTGCTGAAGTTGAAGCCCTTGTTCAAGCTGTTGAGAAATTGGGCACGGGAAGGTCTGCTAATAATAATAGTTTTTATGTTCCTGCTCGATGCTGTTCATTTCTTCACAGTAATGTGTGATGGACTTCAGTTTTTCAATGTTGTATGTGAAGGTGGCGTGATGTCAAATTCCAAGCTTTTGGTGATGTAGAGCATCGAACTTACGTGGATCTGAAGGTAAGGAGCTGAACATAACCAGAATAAGTTCCTCACAATCTTTGAAAATTTGAGTTATTTTCCCTGAACAGACTAAAACTTGACGTTTTTTTTACTCTTTTTTGGGCGATCCCTGAAACGTCTCGAGGATATGGATACTTTGATTTGCAGGATAAGTGGAAGACATTAGTGCACACAGCAAGAATATCCCCACAGCAGAGGAGGGGGGAGCCTATCCCCCAGGAGCTCTTAGACAGGGTGTTGGCAGCTCATGCTTACTGGTCCCATAAGCAGCAGATGTGAAAGAGAAACGCCTGGAGCTGTCCAATGCTTGTTTGCATGAAACATGGGGCTGATGGATGATGAGCCCTGGAAACCTCGGTTGCCTAATTGACTTTGCTGGTTCTTGTATCATCAGTTTTCATGGTTTTGGCTAATAAAAATGTGGTTTCTCAAGGAAGAAAGTGGGAACCACATTAGTCATGGACTGCCTTATCGTTACCATGTTTTCTTCGAGTCTCTGGTAAATCTATCCGGGGATTAATGAAGAACCATTAGAACTGCCAGTTTTTGCAGCAGCTATTGGTTGACTTGTATGCTACCATTTAAATAATAAGCTTGCCCTTTACTATTAATTGAAGATCATAAGCTTCTTCAAGTTGAAGATGCCATACCATTTTTATCTTTAAAGAGCCTTCGTCTTCTGTCTTGTGTGCTTCCATTTCCATCACATGTTTGATAAGATGTTCCATACTTAAGAATCTGCCTGCAGAGTCAAGGATTGAAAGGTGAAAGGATGCCAGGATGACCACTGCTGAAGTTCACATTACCTTAATCCAGGGCGTGCACCTACTCTGATTAGTGATTTAGTCAATAACTACTCCATCCAGCCGTACCTTTTCCCTGTCAATGTAAACAAGACCACCGCAGTTGTTTCTTAGTAGAATTATGGTAACCCATGTTCTGTAGATATAAAGCTAAAACATGGGAGATCAAATCATGAAGCGGTGTTTAATGGAAAAAAAAAAAAAAGAGTGAATGCTACATGTGATTGAGAAGGGGAAACGCGTTCTCCCGTCACATGGCGAGGAAATCGTATGGGTGTTTGACCCGGAAAGTCAAACCCATCGATCAGTCAAACATTGGAGTCGGAGAACAGAGCCTAAACCAGAGAAATCAATAAGGTGGACGAAGGCAACAAGGGTCTAGAATCGGATTGGTACCACTCCGGCTCTTATCCTGAAACTGGAATGGAGAAAAGGGCTGATGAAGGAAACAGAGAAACCGAATCCTCTGGTTCCTAGGCCTCCCCCCAGGCGTGTGGAATATGAATATCAGCTTAAGACTGCTGAAGACTGCAAGTTATCCATGTGAGCTTGTGATGGTAATCTGATCCCGACAATTCTGTACTTTCCTGGTGGCTGTAGACAAGATTGAAAAGGAGGAAAGAAAAAGAAGAGCGTTAAATAAAGAACTAGGAATCACATTAGAAGAAAAAAAAAGACTGAAGAGCAAGGGAATACCGATTTCTTCTCGGCTGGCTCTCCTCTCCCGGCATCTACACTTCTGGGTGTGAGTTCTCAGCTTCCATTTCATCTGTGAGTTGTTGAAGTTTCGATCTTTTTCTCTTACTTCTGGCTCTCTGTTTTATTCGGTTTTCCGAGGTCCCTCCCAGTCTATTGTCCCGTTGACCTAATCTCTCTAGTGCCTTACAGAATGATCCTCCTTTGATCTTTCTTTTCAATTGATCATGTGGATCTGGATGTATCATCATTAGGGTTTCTGGAGGGGGTGCCTGTTTCGAGACTACACGTTGGAGTTGGACGTCCCTAAAATGGATTCTGGGTTTTCCGGTTCGCTCAGGGGTTTCCGATTCGATGACGAGACGCTTTTGCCCTGTTCAGATCATCCCGTAGATGTCATGAATGAGCGCATCGACTCTAACCCTAGTTTCTCCCCGGACCATCATCAGTGTCACGAATCCAGCTGTACTTCCCGTCCTCCTCCACTGCTGAGCCCAGATGCGGAGTACCCGCCCATCGATGATAATGATTTCTCAGAGACGGTATTCGAGTACATCAGTCAGATGCTCATGGAGGAAGGCATGGACGAAAGGTCTAATGCATTTCTCGACCCTTCTGCTCTTGAAGCTCAAGAGAAATCCCTGTCCAGAGCTCTTCGTGTGGAGTCCCAGTCTCCCTCAAACAATTTTGACAAACCTCCATTTTCTTTCGATAGCCCTGATGATAACTATTCAGGAAGCAGTAGTCATATTGGTGGTAAGAGCAGCACTGCCAGTAGTTTAAGCTCTGTGGAGCCTCCCTTAATCTGCAATTCTGGAGAAAGCAGGATGACTTCTCTGCTGCAAAATCCTGCACACGAGAATTTCACCTTTCATTCCACCACTGTGAGTAATCCTAGCTTACTGGCAGTGGATCCTCTGATGAATAGGATTCAAGTTCCAAATGTGTTTGCTCAGAGCCATATGGCATTGCAGTTCCAGAGAGGGTTAGAGGAGGCCAGTAAGTTTCTCCCAAAAAATAATCAGGTCTTTATCAATTTGGAATCGAATTCGCTGAACCCAGGTAAAGAGAGGGAGTATTCTTGTTCTTCTGCTCTTGGGTACAAAGAGAAGAAGAATCATGAGAGGGAGGAGATAGAATTTGAGGATGAGAGGAGCAATAAGCAGTCAGCAATCTATGAGGAGGATGCAGTTGACTTATCAGAGATGTTCGATAAAATGCTGATCTTCAATGGAAGAGGAAGGGGTGAACATTGCAAGAACCATGGCAGACACTTTAACCATGAAGAGAAAGAAAAGCACAAGCAGAATGTGCAGAATAACGTCTCTAATGGTGTTGGGAAGGCTGTAGTGAAGAAACTGAGCAGTAGCAGTGATAAGGCTACAGCCAAGGGAGCAGTTGATCTGAGGACCCTCTTGGTTCTTTGTACACAAGCAGTATCTTCTGATGATCAAAGAACTGCCCGAGAGTATCTTAAGCAGATCAGGCAAAACTCCTCTCCGTTAGGTGACGGGTCCCAGCGTCTGGCCCACAGCTTCGCCAATGGCCTGGAGGCTCGACTGAATGGGACAGGAACCAAGATCTACAATTCCCTGGCCTCAACCAGAACGACGGCTGTTGACATGTTGAAAGCCTACCAAGTTTATCTCTCATCATGCCCATTCCAGAAGATGGCTAATATCTTTGCCAACCATACTATCTTGGATTTAGCAAGGAATACGATTTCGACATCAACAATAACCCTCCATATCATTGATTTTGGCATAATGTATGGGTTCCAGTGGCCTCCGTTCATCTTCCGTCTCTCGAGGATACCTGGTGGGCCACCGAAGCTGCGCATCACAGGGATTGAACTTCCCCAGCGCGGATTCCGCCCAGCAGAGAGGCTCCACGAGACCGGACGCCACCTAGCAAAATGCTGCGAACGGTTCAGTGTTCCCTTCGAGTATAATGCAATCGCCCAAGAATGGGAGACCATACGGGTTGAGGACCTGAAACTGAGGAATGGTGAGATGATCGCCGTAAACAGCATGTTCCGGTTCAAGAACCTGCTGGATGGGACGGTGGCACTGAACAACCCAAGAGATTCCGTCCTGAGACTGATAAGAAACATAAAGCCAGATATCTTTCTGCATGCGATTGTCAATGGGTCCTATAGCGTACCCTTCTTCGTGACAAGATTCAAGGAGGCTCTGTTCCACTACACATCCTTGTTCGATGCGTTTGATGAGAACTTGGCTCGTGATGATCCCATGAGGCTGATGTTCGAGAAGCAGTGGTTGGGTCGTGAGATCATGAATGTCATTGCCTGCGAGGGGTTCGAGCGAGTGGAGAGGCCGGAGTCGTACAAGCAGTGGCAGGTAAGGAATATGAGGGCTGGGTTCAGGCAGCTCCCCTTGGACTCTTTTGTGATGAAGAAGCTGCGGTTTAAGCTGAAGGAAGGATACCATGATGACTTTGTGATGGACGTGGACGGGCATTGGATGCTGCAGGGCTGGAAAGGTCGGATTCTCTATGCATCTTCCTGTTGGGTTCCTGCTTAAGGACACCTCTGTTGGGTGATGACGACCAGAGGGTTCGGGTGCCCTTCTGTGTTTGGTTTTTTCCGTTTGTGGGATGTATAGCAGACATAAAACACTCACTAGATCTCTTGTAGACTGATGAATTAGATTTGTGTACTTATAGTGACACCCACTAAATCTTTCATGTACGATTTTTGTTGATGTGGGGTGCTAGGAACAGTGTTAATACTATATCTTCTGATCAACCTTAATATACTATATCGTTGAATTTGCTACTTCATCTTAATGTCATTCCTGGCAGGAGTGTTTTTATTGGAGGGCAGCTGTTTCACCTTTGGATACTGTCATACTATACAGTTAAATTTATCCTTTGAAAGTATTTTTCGGTGATGTTAGATCCGTGGCAAGTTCATCTTCATTCATTCCAATGACACCGTTGGAAAGTGATAGGATGTATGTCTTTATTTGGGTGACCTTTTCCATGTCTCTACAAGCGTTAATCACCCCATTCCTGCCAATATAAACGCTAATCGTTCTCATCATAAATTTCTTCTTTAACAACACTCAATTGTTTGTCTCGTCGTGCAGGTAAATGATATGGATACCCATGAGCGTATCAGCGTCATATTCGGGATTAAAAGGTCATCTCCTACAGCTAAACAGTTTGATTGGGGGTTTGGTACTAGGGGAATATGGATGTACAGGGAGCGGTTGGGCCGATGACTAGCAGCAGAGCTCTTCAGACCATGTCTGATCCATCAGATTCGCTTTCCCTGCTCTCGTTATACGATCCCATCTTATGCTTGCACATCGGGCATGTCCCCTGTTGCCGGAGCCATGGATCAATACAGTTTGCATGGAACTGCAGAGATCGCAAAGAATAACATGTAATGGTCAAGCATCTCATGCATATGAAGGAATACAAGTAGGAATGCAAAGGCCGCTCCTACACTGAATCAAACTAGTGAATTGATTAGGTCCATAGAGGAGGTTCTGAGATTAATGAGAAGTTGGACATATATAATAGCAATGGAGAGGCGGAAATACCTGGTGTAAGCATGGTAGGCTGCGAACCAGGTCACCCTTGTTGACTTGTTCCAAGCAAATTGTGCACATCAGATCATCTTCGGAGTAGTTTGTGTTTGCAGCTGCTGCATCACTCCCTTGCATCACCTGCTTGTAGAAGGCATGGGTCCAAATCAGATAAGAACACAAGTTATGAGAATTAAGTTTTGGCATAATGCCTAAAACTATGAAAATAATTATTAATAAAAGGCAACTAGGGCACTGCTGATTCCATCTGAACATGCTTGTTTCACATTATTCATCGCGACTAATGCATGTTAAGATGTTCTCTCACACGTATTAGTCTCAGGCATGGGGATTCCAGGCAAAGTGTAAGGAAAAAATAATAATGCTGAGCCTGTTGAATTAAATCTCCGCCATCTCTATATTACAAATGGTGAATGAAGGGAAAGAACACATGAAGCTTCTGCTAAAAAAAATGGAAATGGCATAAGATGGTTTACTGTAGCAATTCCCTTGATAGAGATGAAAGAAATGATAGAAGAGCACCTCAGAAGACCCAGAAGAGGATGATATATGTTGCCTTGATGAGCTGTCTCTGTCAAGAAAACACAAGCTCCACTTCTGAGTATGGTCCTTTAATATTGAAAATAAGCCATCAATAAAGCTTAAAATATATTCCCACTGAGAGCTAAGAGATGTACAAAAGAGAAGAAGACCGGATCCAAACACAAGCACCATGCTAGTATGACATGAGATCATAAAGTATGCACTCATCTGTCTGGAACAATATAAGTGGATCACATAACCCGAAAAGTGCTCCTGAACTGCATGCAAATACGAAAGCTCATTTCAGCTCACCGCTGAGGTCCAGTAGCCTTATATTTGTGAACTGGCAATGCATTTATCTCTTCCTCAGTCATTGAAGGCACGGCAGATGCATTTTCTATATCCAGAGCTCTCAGGGCATCATAGTCTGCAAAAGGATTTGGTAACTCTTCAGTTATCATGTTTATGGCGATTTAAATCAATAATCAATTGAAGATTATTTCCTATCAATTGCAATACCTAAATCATCCAGTTCCCGATCAAGTAGTGCAAGCTGGAGTCTCAACCCTTGCAACCTCCCTCTGGTGGCAAATGCTATAGATGGTGGCATGTGCACACGCAACTCAGTATGACCCAGCAAGCCACTTGCAGCAGCTGCATGAGCCCGGGCTTGAGCTTGAAGCTGTTGGCATGTTGCATACATCCTAAGGCTTGTGGCCATCAGAAAAACGGCCACAACAAGCCAGAGCTGCAAATATAAAATGGCTTTAGCATTAAATATTTGAGCAAAAATAGGTAGCATCCTCCACAAATTCTCAAAGAAATTACCAGAAAGTTTGATGACAACTGGTGAGAGTTCAAGACCATGAACAGCAGAAGAACTGTGAAAGTAGAAACAATTAGTGACTATATATCAATATATGACATCAAAATAAACGGAAAGAGTAAAACGAGATAGAGAAACAGAAATACTACCTGTGACAAGAAAAGCCAGAGAGTTGGAATTTACAGGCCGGTGTGAATGAAAACGCTAAAAGGACAAAACGTAAATAATCAGTCGTGAAGCCAACTTGGCCTTAAGAAAAACCGAAACGCCACAGGTTAGTTATGATTAAACGTACCACTGAAGGCCGTTCATGGATAAATCCAGGAAAACCACTTTCAATATCGCTTCTACTTCCTCGAAATACAAAGCTCATGGTTGCAGATACAGATTCCAGAATTTACTGAAAACCAACAACGAATTGTCTTTAAGTTTCCTCAGCGTCTAACAGGTCCTGCAAAAGCTGAGACAATCAATTTACAATCTTCCAGATATATTTTCTAGTATAAAAGCAACGATCTCATATCACGGCATACCAATCCAGCAAATCCTACTAAAATAGGCGCTACATTTGGATGGACATCAGCATATCAACAGAAAACACATAAAATCGCTTCAACTATCCCAATAATCACTCGATTCGTCAAAATAAATGAGATCGAGTATCGTATGCCGAAAGAATTTCGCTCACCGACACAGCAATGAGAAGCAACCACAGGAACGTGACAGCGGACAGAAATCATACGAAGTCGATATAGAGTATAGCTCACCTTCGAGTGATCGCAGGCGGTACCTGTGAAGTCTATAACTGGCTCAGCTTCAGCTGATCTCCAGGGCCGATCCACAGTTCCTAAGCGACCAGACAGATGGGAATGGAGAGGAAGCAGATGATTGCGACGTGAAAGAAAACAGTGATGGATGGAGTTCAACAAATTGCAGATTGTTGAGACGGATTTCTCCCTGCCTCTACCTCTATTGTCGGTCCACAGACAAACTCCTAATTTCCCATTCTTTCATTTTTTTTCAATTCTTAAGAGTGGGGATTTGTTTCGTCCATTTATGTCATAAACATGAGAAGGAAGGGGAGAGATCTCTGGAAGCTACCAGCAACCTACAACGCGAGGAAGCAATGGACCCCACAAATTCCGCGATAGTACGACGCAGTTTTGTTTTTCATTTTAAAATCTGAGAACTGTAGCAATTACGTCATAATACTCCCACGTATAATACTTATTCCGAATTAATTATACACGTCATCCAAGACGTCTAAATGGGCCCAACCTGATCGGCTCAACCGCCCTCACTTGGATTGGGTAGGCAGGGAATTACATAGCACAAGAAGCTTCTTTTTTTTTTTTGCACAATAGCACAAGAAGCTTCTTGATTTGTAGTTTACAAGTCCATTTTTCCCAAATACATTCTAATACTGACTGAGTTATGCCATTTAATTTTTATTTATTAATAATTTAGTTATTCAATTTAACATATATTTAATACTTTAATCACAATACTCAAATGAGATAATTATAGAATTTTCAACAAAAGAATGCATTTGGAACAAAGAAGTATCTCGTAATGATGCTCAGAGCGTCCCGATTGAAGGGTGATTCTAGATGAAATGCTAACAACCACAAGAAGTTGAAGCATTATTCATGAGCCATGGATTGCACTTTACTTTTAATGAAGATATACTCAAAAATGATTATTTATACTATAAATAATGAGAAGTTAAACTATTAATTTCAGAATTTTTAATATGAAAGTGTAAATATAAACTTAGGGAATAAATTAGTTTAATGCAGTTGTGCACATAAAAAAGGAAGCATATGGTTCAAATAATATGTTTATTGTTGTGTATAGTAAATTTAATCATTTTACTCGTATTTAAGTGGAGAGTATTAGTGCCATCCAATTAACCTACAATTGATTAATAAATTTTATTATGTTTTGATGACAAAAAAAAGTTACCCAATAGTATTAAATAATTCTATTATCTATATTTCTAAAATGTTTAATTTAAAAATTTTTAAATTAATTCATACCTATTAGCCTATATAATATATTTTATAAATTTATTTTCATTTATACTATTATTTCCTATTAATCATTAACTTAGTATACCTTGCATTATCAATTATCTTGTAAACTTCAATTTAACCACTTTTATTTATTCTATCGATCGCATCAATTGACATTTCGTCTCCTGCTTTAATTATATTTCTCAGTTGGTGAGTTAGAATTTTTCCGGTGTTATATACTCCATACCAGACATATTTCTATCATTTACACTTAGTTTCTTTCTTATCTCTCATTTATGGTAACTTTCCTAGTTGATCATATTTACATGTAGGTGGAAGGGTAGTTGAACACCCAAGGTTGGTAGTGCTTTATCCATTCGCTACTCAGGGTTTCCCAATTAAACTCCGAGTATTCGTTTTCGGTGATATCCATTCCAAACTTCTTGTCTTATCGCTCTTAACCCATTTAAAGGTGTCTCATGTCCCATTTCTCTAGAATTTTCACTTTATGTTATGTGTTTAGCCAATTCAGTTATAATCCACCTCTTTTTCCTACAATCGCACTCACCCTTTTGACTACTCTAGATCAATCATTTATAAATTAGGGAACCTTGTGTCCCCATTTAGGTGTCCTTCATTACTTGGTCTCTTACATACTTATGCACCCCTTTTTATAGGTGTTTAAGCCACATGTCCAACTTAATTACCCCATTTTTTCTTTGAATTAACGGTCACTCTTTTAGTTCATCTCAAGTTATTCCTTACAAATTGGGAGATCTTGTGTCCCCAATGAGGCATGAATGGTGCTCATTCATCTTTATTTTAGATTCTTAGTATAGGTAGAGTACCTTTCCATATCACTCATTCGGTAAGTTTCTCCCAATTATTCATTCATTGGGTAATAGGAATTGTTGGGATCCTATCTATCTTTAAGGCAAGGTAGGTATATGTGGTTGTTATTAACATTATCCTAATGTTCATTAAGTACTTATTTCGTATTTAGTCACTACTGATTTTTTGTTTAACTTCCTAAGGTTTCCTTGGTATTCCCTAATATTCATTTGGGGTCTTATTGGGCTTTTCCTTTATTTCTCTTTGAGCTTTTCTACTTTTCAACTTGAGTGCTCTGTCGCTCATCTTCCTTTTTGTTGGGCATTGTATATGGGGAGTTGCCGATTTTTCTACTTGTCTTGTAAGAAATTACTCTAGGGTCGTTATTTAAGAAGTTGGTTTGCTCATGCCTCATAGGAAAAATTCCTTCATGACTTTTCTATATAGCCATTATTGGTGGTAAGGTCAAATGCTTTGTATCGCTTAGTGGCATCTTGCCTATGTACTTCGGACCTCGACAACTTGTTAGGAAGCATGACCTTCTATGACTTTCCTTCGAGTTCCGACATGTTTGGATTTCAGTTAGGTATTTGGTCGTTATCTCCCTTACCCGACTTTACTCTGGGTGGTTTGTGCATCCTAACGCATGTGCTCTACAGTTAGAATTCTCCAATTTGTATTGCACTTGGGATGCAAGGTTTGGTGGGTCTCTTTTGAGTCCATATTATTACATGTACTCCTTTAATGTGAGCAACCATTCATAACCATCCTAAGATTGACTTTTCATCTTATTTCTCTCTATGATCATATTTTAACTCATTATAATGGAATGTTGATCATCTTACGACCAACCTATAATCTCTTACTTTTCCCATGTCCGAAACTTTGATTTGACGCCCTTCCTCACAATGGGATTTTCCTTACATAGCTTAATGAGGATAGTGTATATTCTTCTACCTTCCTTATTATCATTATTTCTTGGAGGGGTTTATGACCTTATTAGCTTCCTCTCATATACTCGTCTTTGGATAGTGTGCGCACTAGGTCTGTGTTGAACGTTCTTCTTAGGTTCGGGTGGTCGTAGCCAAATCCTTCTTGACCACGTTTAGTCGTTTGTCGTTCCCCTTAGCTAGGGTGTCAAGACCTTTATAACAATTAGTGATTGTCGAGATTTCCTTGATCATGGGTGAGTTTCCATCTTACTACTTGTTGTTTCCTTCCAACGAGCTATAATAATCACTCTCTTCAGGAATTTCATTTGACGCCCTCATATGCAATGAGGGTGTTCGAGCACTTGTTATGGGTTTTTTCTTTAAGCAACTTAGACATTTCTTGTTTACATTTTCCTTACCAATTTCCTTATTGGTTACTCTTTATTCCAACTATCGGGTTTCCGATTATCTCTCAACTTGCCCAATAGTGTACTCATGGTTATACTCCTTCCGATTCGCATCACCCGCCTCCATTTGAGTAGGGATATCCTTCATTATGGATTTTCATTCCCTTGGCCTACTTGTGCTTATTCGTGACCATTTCAAGATTATCCTCTCTCTACTTATATGTTGTTCCTTATGGAAGGATTTACATCATTGGGGCTTTTGTTAAATGTTCTCCTTGCTTGCAAGTTCATTATTACGGGTAGTTTATACAAAAGATCGGACTAATGGCGTATACAATACTTGAATTCTAGGTGTAGATACTATATAGTATATAGTTGGTTCTCATCCTTCAAAGACTACGAGTGTAATAGGAGCATCTGTCGACAAAAAGATCACCCTAAGATGATCATCTCATGGCTATTAAGAACGAATCAAATCAGATGGTTCTATTTCTCAATTTGAAAAAAATATCGGTTATTCAGAACCACTGATGAAGGATTCTTGAAAAGTAGTTTCTCTACTCTTGTTCATTGAAGTAGGGACCCTTCTCCTTGGAGGGTAATGTCCAATATCTGTCACTCCATGAAAATTTTCTTCCCTCATGTACTTACACATTTTCATCATAGCACTTGTTTGCAACTTTTTTATGATTATCATTGAAGACATCTTTTATAAGTTGTCCCTTATCCTAAGGGATTCCATATTATTTAGGTCTCATATAATGTTTCTCATACTCATTTTATCATCTAGTTTTCTTAAGTAGGGGTTCTTGTCTTGGCACATTATGACCTTTCCTTTTGGGTATCATATTTCTTAGGACATCCTTTCACTTATTAGGTTTTCTAGGTGTGTTTCCGTTGGCTCTCCCTAGGTGATTTCCTTTTCATTTTAGTTGTCTTATTCTACCGTGTTTTGGGTTACAGGTATTTTATTCCTCGTGTTTTGGATTTTAGCAAGTACTTTAGTTTGTAAGTTATAACTTACTTATGGTTTTGTCATTATATGGTCTTATGTGTTCCTTAACTAACCTTTATTCCTTTATCCTTCTTTTAAAAGAGTAAGTTGTAATTTAGATCTTCATGTTCCATGTTATAGGTTGAGAATTAGTCTTACATCTTACTTATATTATTGATTCTTACTTGTTGTCCTTTCGAGTAATTTTGATCTTTTAAGGATTTACAATTTTAAGCAATGTCTTATTAACTTCTTCTTATTTCATTAAAAGTTCTTAGCCTTAATCAAATTTTAGATAGATATTTTATCTTAGTCCTTGGCAATGATTGCCAATACGGTTGTAAGGTTTTTCCTTTGATTCACTATTCCTCTTTAAAATTAACTCTCCGTGTGAAGGTCCTTCTAAGATTTTTTTTTTTGTTAACTTGATTCACTATTCCTCTTTAAAATTAACTCTCCTTGTGAAGGTCCTTCTAAAATTTTTTTTGTTAACTTGAGGGTTTTGTCTCATTATGGCTAATAAGATTTTTATATTTTCTTGTGGCCAATCATTGTGGCTCTTTTGTTTTAAGGTATCTTTATCAAGTAGGCTTTTAACTTTTTATTTTTTTTTATTATTTGTTCTTTATACGGTTAAATTTGACATTATAGTGTATACTAAAATAAGTTTTTTTTATTTCTTAATACTTGGTCATAATATTGACTTTTCTTGGGGTGGGGTGAATCATTGTGGTTTTTTTTGTTCTAAGGTATCTTTAGACTTTTTACCTTATATTTTTTATTATTTATTCTTTAAACAGTTAAATTTGACATCACAGTGTATACTAAAATAAAAGTTTTTTTTATTTCTCAATGCTTAGTAATAATATCAGCTTAGGAAAAGAAAAAAAAAAGCAAAAAGAGAAGAATATTAATCTATAAAAATATGGGTGGACATTATTCAGGGACAAAGACAATAGCATCATAAGTATTACTGCACAATCCTTACTTGCATGGCTCCTCCATGATACTTGTTACATTTGTTGGATTCATACATTGTTCACTATATTTTGATGGTGACAAGGTTGGGTTTGAACTTTTTTGATCTTTTGACATTCTTACTTCATGCCTTGGGTAGCATCGACTTGCTGTACAAAGGTTGTAGTAATCGGTTGAAGTTTTGGGTTCATCAGATTGGATGATAATTTCTTAAAGATTATAATGTAGTTAGGAGAGGCTTTCCGATAGATACACTAGACTCTCTGTTAAGTAGGTGTGAGATGGGTTTGCTCATCATGTTCTTTCCTTGGTACTCGTCTTGGAAATGCGACGTGCCGCTAGACTTCTAGGGCATTCCTCTCCGAGATGTTGTCCTACAAGAGCAACCGATGGAAGGGTTTAAATTGCCTAGGAATTTGAGCAGTAAAATATTCTCATATATTTCAAAAGAAAATTGTTTTTACAAGTAAAAATATTTGTTTTTGAAAACTCAGACTTTTATACTACTTGAGTTATCAAATCACAGTATAATTTCCTCGCTATACTTTGCCTCAACTATCATATACTCATAGGATAAGGCTAAAGGTAAAACAATCTATTAATCGACTGCAAAATCATATTAAAATATAAGTAGAGTTTTGGATTAATACTTACCTATCTCATGTACTAGTATAATATTTCATCCTCAATATGTCTATCATATAAAATAGTTCATAGGAGTGGTGAGTTTACAACAAAGTATAAGATTTATCTAACTACAATACATCATAATTTCTAAACATGCAATACCATATAATAGGTATTGGGATTTTTATTTATTGAGGTAACTTATTAAGATTTAGATATTAGTGTCATTATAATTATTATCATTTCTAGTGATTCGAGAATAACACGACAATAAGGTGGTGAGGTCATTATAATTATTATCATCACCCCAAAGCTAGTGTCGAGGGGAAAATATTCCATCTATTTGAGATTTAACATGTAGTCTGAAAACTAATATTGAATTAATGACTTACCTGTAGGGTACACACATCAGAACCACTTACGGACCTGAATAGTGGTTGTGATAGGTGGAAATAGGGGTATTTATTGGTTGTCTAGGTTGGATGATGCTTATGTTAGAAATAGAGAGTATGTAATGGAAATTATTCCTAGTAAGTCGAGGCCACTCCATATTCGTAGTTAGGATCAAAATGGAGAACTAACCATTCTTGTGCGACGAATCCAACTCCAACTTATATGTGATATTGTTTTTTATGTACAATGATGTGTAATGAGAGTAAAATACTAAAAAATCCATGCACATATTTCACGTCGGTAATAGAAGTATGTGGATTTTTGTGAAAGTTGAAGTAAATGAATATTTTTGTAATTTTAAAATTTAATAACCTACAGTGAGGAACAATTTATGAAGGGATATGTAAAATATATATTTTTCAAAAAATACTAAGTTATTAACATCTATAATTTTAAAATAATATTTCTGAAAGATAATTTACTTGTTATAAATTATTTTATAGTGATTTGATATGGGTGTGATTATGTGAATTAATAATGATTATAGTAGTATCATTTTAATTTTTTAGTTGATCGATTGAGTCAATAAGTAATGTTAACCACTTACCAAACCAGTGAAATATAACTCGTCACTCAACAAATAATATTTTAAAAATACAATAATTAAATATAACAATATGGTATATTTAATATAATACATATGAATAAAATTTACAAAAATTTATCAAACCACATCTTATAATATAATAGTATAATAAAAATTTAATGAGATAATATGTATAATTATTCTTCTTGTAATGGATATTCTTTTTTGACTGTGGGTGTGAATTATAAATGTAAATGTCGAAATTAATAAATATTGATATTTGTTGGTAATTGTGTATTTTGACTAGGTTAAAGTTTTATATTTTCTATATACCAAATGATGATTGTAGTAGGGAGAATATGAAGAGAATGTCATTCAAGCACATACTTCAATTATGGACACCATGGGAAACTATAAGGCAATTAAGAGCTAAGAAGGGTGTATGGGCCTAAGAACAGTTAAATTTGACTTGGATAATGTCTACGGTAGGTTTGGGCATGGTGTTATCAAACAAATCCTTATAAAAATTTTAACTTTCAAGTGGTCTATAAATTGATAGTTAAATTATATTATTTGGAGTAATATTAATGTCTTGTTTAATGGGATAAGTTGGACTTCTTTCCCTCAGTACTAAGGTAATGGACCATCCTTGTTTTTGTTTTATTAAGTATTTGTTTCTAATAATTGACAATTAAAAATTTGAAAATGTTTAAGCCTAAATAGATGTATATTCTCTCTAATACTATATTTGAATTGAATGGTTTGAAATGATTTGTAAATTAAGTGTTAGGATATATTAGAAATATAAGTGATATATTTGGATATTTAAATTTTTTTAATAATAGGGAAGTTAATGATGTGAAAAATTATTAATAAAAAATTATAAAAATAAATTATATAAGTGATATATTGTATGAATCTTATTTTCTAATAATATATCTAGAGAATGGAGAAATAATGCTACTATTGCTTTGAATATCATGACCTGGACAAATACTTGAGTTTTCAAACGAATATGAAATTGATGAGTAAAAAAATGAATATGAAATCTTTAGGCAGTTCTTTTGATCCTAAGTTGACAAGTTTAAAGAAAAAAATTCTTATTGGCAATCAAAATTTCTTCCAATTGATGGTCATGTGGTTCATATTAACTTTATCCTAATTTTTTTTACATGCCCATATCATGCAGTGAACTTTACTTTGGCAAGACTATAAATACATTGAATAGAAATTCTTGTTGGGCTCAACTGCGAATGGACTATTGAGCAAAAAAAAAAAACTGGGAATGGACTAAGCATTCACTTGTAAACAAGGAGAAAGTTAGAATTGCTCAATTTTAGCGAGTATTACAATTCTCTTTCAAAATATTTGAATGCATGGTGTCTCTGTTCATAATTGCTTGTAGAGAATTGATCAATTTTATGCATCATGGAGTACAAAAAAGAATGCAATTACCATTGATGTGATTATTATGTGGCAGTTTTCCCAGGCGTGGAGGCTAAATGTTGCCATTTGCTAAATTCCTGGCAAAGACCAATGCCAACATGAATTTACTAAATTCCTAGCAAGGTTTGAACTTAGATGTCACGTCACTACATGAACTATTCCCACGCTCTACATCGAGTCATTTGATCTTGATCTTCATTACTTAAGAGTTCCCATATTTAATGGCTAGGCATAAAGAAAGAATTTGGTAATTACCACGTGTTGGATCTAATTTCGAGATGGTTGTGTGAAGACTCGGGATATGATTCAAATGAAAACGAACCGTTCGTTCATTGAACCGCGTAAAAGAAAAAGGCAGTGCAGCATTAGTGCGCCCCAGCTAGCTGCCCCCACATATATATATATATATATATATACACATACATATCTATACATATATAATCTTCCAAACATGCACACTTCATCATTAATAATATAAAAACAAGAATTGAGCAAAAAAGCATAAAAACAAGAAAAAAAACGAAATAATAAAAAAAAGATGCTTACTTTTGTACTGTAATAATTATTCTCTTATTATCCAAGAATTTGCAATTTTGTAGGTGGAGATGTTTGTAAAGGGATGATGAGAGTCTGGGTCGAACATTAACACAGTTGTTCTAGTTGTTCTAAGATCCACCTGTAGTTCTCCTTTGACAAGTCAACAAGATTGGCTGGCTGGTTCAGCCTAGAAATTGCAAGATTTTGCATTGCAGTCTTATATTTACACTGAAACAAATCCCAAGTATCGGACGGACTGGTGGCCGTTCCAGTTGCAGCAGCAGGCAAGCGAACAAATAAGTGATGATAAAAAATAAAAAAATTCTGAACAAATTTCCCCTCTCTTTTGGACTAATCTCTCTCTAATGTGACTCAAAAGAGTGCCTACGGCTACTGATCCAGGATTCATATTCTTCGTAATCTCTTATGAATCCTAATCCTCGATAACCCATGTTTGGTTCCTCCTATTCCCCCGGCTTCGGCCGATGCTCCAGCTCCGACGGATCGAGTCCGAATCAACAGCCGACGAGGGGTTGGTGATGGTGGCCGGCCTGGATCTCCCCAGGAAAGAGAAGAGATTCCGGAAAATCCTGGCGGCTATCCCGCTCCGCTGCCGGCCATGACTCCTCGAACCCCACGAGACGCTCCTCAGGGTTCCGTTCGATCCACCGCCGAATCCGCCGCCGTCCATCTCGGTGTAGACGCCGGGGAGCTCTCTCACCGCGCCTCTCCTGAACCTCCCCACGGCGAATCCGCCGCCGGGAAGCCTCCATATCGTCAACCCGATTGGCTCCTCGTCGCCGCCGCCCTGGTTCGAGCCGTTGACCGGGTTCGGGTCGGCGGGCAGCTCGTGGCGGCAGACCGGGCAGGAGTTCCTCGTCGAGAGCCACGGGAGGATGCAGTCGCTGTGGTACAGGTGCTTACAGGGCATCTCTCGGGCCTCCGCCCCGAGCTCGAACGCATCCTTGCAGACCGCGCAGTGGAGTTCAGATCCAGTCTGGTCCGGCCCGATCTCTATCCACGGAAGCGACTCGACCGCCGCCTTGGAGGCTGCAGGGTTCTCGGGGCGGCCCAGGCCGGCGATCTCCATCTGCGCGAGCTGCTCCAGCAGGCGATCGAGTCCCGAGCCCATGAGGAAATCTGACATGGAGGCCGGCAGCGGCCGGAGGCCAGCACCGTTGCCATCGTCGTAGTAGAGCTCGAAGGTGTTGCTATCGCTATCGCTCTCGGAGGTCGGCCCACGGAGGACGATGACTGGGTTGTAGGGAGACCGCTCTCCAGTGGCCGGGCGGCGCCGGCGGCGGATGTTACCGGAGCGGTCGGAGTGAGAGGCAGCGTGGCCGAAGGGAAACCTTAGGCGAGGGCTGGGGATATCCGGCAGGGGTGTATCGACGGGAACTTCCTCGATGAAGCCGGATTCGCAGTGGGGGCACGAGACGGCGCCGTTATGGGCCCATGTGCGGACGAAGCGGGCGCACTGGTGGCACCAGTACGTAGTTGTCAAGGACGCCATGTCGTTCTCTTTACGTTCTCTTCTCCACTTGCGACCTTCTTCTCGGTCGGAATCGCTTCAGATCAGATCCGGCGATGGAGTTCACGGCCACAAGGAGATAGAAGAGAGAGAATACCGAGGTGTGATAATTGGAGGAGAGGAAGAGTCTTTTGTAATGCAAAGAGAGAGAGAGAGAAAGAAAGGGTAGAAAAACATTATAATGGAGGGGAAAGGTAACGGTGAGAGAGTGGTCATACTACGCGGGATGTGACGTGGCATATTATTAATGGACAGTCAAGGTAACAATGTTTGTGAGATCAAAACATGGAGGCTAGGGTCGGACATATAAATTTTTAAAATATAAAATGAATTATATAAATAAATAAGTAATTATAAAAAATATGAAAATAATAAAATAAAGTATGAAATAATATAATTGATGCACTTGACCGGGCAAGGTTCCAAGAGAGAGAGAATGGGCTATATTGGCAGAGCCGAGATGGATTGGTTGACTTGATAAGACGCCGTATTTGAAATTCAAAAGGTAGACTAGGTAAGGGACTGGGATGCAGTCCTCTCCTCTCATCAATCCATCTAGTCTCTCTCGTGGAAGATTCCTCGACAAGGCTCCATTTCCAATCCCCCCAATTTATCAATAAATTTTCGTTATAGATATATTTATTAGTTTATTAGTCTATTAATATTTTATTCCTTTGGGCAAGTACTAATTGGTGACGTGGCATACACGCCCGCAATAGCTTCAATTCAGGTGACACTCTCAAAATCCTGTGAATAGTAAAGCTAATAAGAATATGAGTTGGGTATTAGATAGGTGCCTCAATTCAATATAGATGATACTTACCCACAAAGGAAGTATATTTCAGTAGGGCAGGGTAGGGCAGCCCTCCAAGTCAATAAATATCCTTAGATCCGCGGACAGCCCCACCTGTTCTCGTTCTCCTCCCCTTCCCGTTCCAATCTTATGCACTACTAAAAAAAATTAATTCAGAGTTTAGGTAGTGTGTTTTCATTTGCCCTCTAAATAATAAAGAATTTGTACGAATATGATAAGTAAGAGGAGAATAATTAAAAAATAAATCCATTTTACAGTCTCATATCGATTAAGTATGTAAATTTATTTTATTTAATACTATTTTGTAGAAAGTATTTTGTATCGGTAATGGATTATATATATTTATATTTAAAAATTATTATTTATAATTAGTAATATATTTTTAATATTATAAACAAATAAAACTTATATATATTATTAAATATTAAATATTATTCTCAAAACTGCCACACTCGAACTTATTTGAGTTATAAATAGCTTTTCCCCGAACTTCTCTTATTTGAGCTCAGCCAGTGATTTACTTACGTTGAGGTTGCTTGTTCCTGTTCTCGTCCTGTACTTGATTGTGTTGTAAGGGTGTATTGGAATGATGAAAATGTCGTTCTATTTATAGTGAAGGGGTCGGTGCTAATAATAATAACCTTATATATTGTGGCTTCAATTTTTATGCTCAGTATGAACAATATCCAGATAATAATATGAACAATCCAACGTGTGACTTTTAAAACTATCATAAATGACACTTATTATGGTAGTAACATTATATAATATTTAAAATAAAACATGTACCACAATTTAATTTTTATAAAATTTGAAACTTTTATAGATAAAATATTAATATTTACAAATTCACATAAAAATACATGTAAATAACTATTACTAATAATGAGAAGTATTCATTACTTTTATTTGAGATTTTTAAGCCCGGCACAATTAATGAGTCTTACTCAATGATTTTTTAACATGAAAATTGTTAGAGAGTAGATAAACTAATGTCAAATTAGTTAGGTTATTAACAATCAATTAGTATTGTGTAAAAAAAAGATCAAGTGACATAAGGTCAATGCTGTCTTTCATTCAAAATTAAGGATTTTAATCCTTATTTTATAAAGTGTGGAGCCTAACAACGGGTTATAAACATTCGGGTTATAACCTTTTTAAAATATTAAACCCCAAGCCATTATTTCAAAATGGTTGGTTGTTATCCCATTTTTTTTTCCAAATCTAATAGGTTTTAAGCATGTTTTTAAACACTTGTTTTATAAAATTTCTCTCGTTTTCTATCTTTTAGCTATATTTTTAAAATAAGTATATATATATATATTTTTTAAAAATATGTAAAATTTGATACTAATCAATAAATTAACTCACAATTTATTCAGAAATTATTCGTTTTGAGTTTACTCCGTATTTTTTATACTACCCTTGCAAACTCGTTTAATATGTATATTCCTATAAATAATATACATAAATCTAGAACTATTAATAGTTGGTTTACCTCAAAATTCTTAAATCCTTTATTTAAATCTCTAATTTCTTAAATTTTTTTTAGGTTCTTTAACTTTTCTTAATCTTATTTGGGTTCCCAAAACTGCAAAATTTTCTTTAAAACACTAATTTTTAATTATTTAGCATTTTGCCATTTCAACTTTTACAAGTTTTCATTTTAGTTATTTTACTTTTGAATCTCATCATTCATATCTCAAACTTTTCCAATCTTTCCTTTGAATCTCTAATCCTTCATTGGGTCCTTATTAGGTCCCCTAAAAATCCTTATTCTCAAATGATTCCGTACCTATCATAACTTATTTTAAAAATATGAATGATCAATATTATGTCCCTGAACACTTCCCTAGATTATCATGGTCTTTGTCCAACCGTGGTTGACTCGAACAATACACATTAGACTTTGTTTCTATAGCTTACTAGAAACTAACAAAAGTTAGTAAAAAGTCGGGAACTCATTAGAGATGGTGAGTCGACTGATGAAACCATGGTGTTGTAAAGCTAACTTCCAGAGAAAATCGAGGATTCTTTAATCATCTCAAACAAAGGATTGAGTAGCATGAAAATGAAGTTTTACTAAGCTCGACCATCAGTGGAAGCTAATTGAAACATTCATGATTTAATTCGACTTTGATATTTGCCCTCAGTTCAAGAGACTGATGGGGTTTGTTAGTTTCTACATAGGAGTCTATGAAAATTTTATTGGTTGTATTGGGTCGTCGGGGTAATAGAAATGACTCGATAAGTGAGTGTTCTATTTTTTGCCACTAGAGTAAGGTTATTGTTTCATTTTTCTAGTGCTAGTGGGGAGGTCATCAGTATCAAGAAAATGTGACATTGGAAATTTGACTCCACGAGGATTCGAAGTACATTTGAATTACTTAATTTGGTGGTCAGAATCAAAAGTTATGATCTCTGCAAGTTGGATCATCAAAAAATACAACAATTTAGGTTCTAAAGAGAATTTCGGCCAAACATAGGCAAGAGGGACAATTGGCCTTATATTAGCGACTTCTTAACTTCAAGGATCACTTGTCCATGATTAGCCTTGATCCAAATAGGGCTCTTATTATAACACCGAAACTCCCATAACCCGGGTCAAGCCCAAGAGGACTGGAACCGAGTGTGAACTGGGAATGAAGTCATGGACTAACGATAAAACTCCAAGCTCGGGAATACACTAGTATGTTACCGATAAAGACTATGACAAAGTGGTCAAGGTATGACTGAAAAATCCTGTTTCATCAAGTCCATAAACTTTGTCGATGCATTTATTAGTCCAAATGACATTACCCTGAATTTAAAATTCACATACCTTGTCCTGAAGGTCGTGTTCTAAATATTTTCCTATTTGACCTTCAACTAGTGATATCTAAACCGTAGGTCAATCTTGGAGAAGTACGATTCTCCTAATAGTTGATTAAATATATCATCGATCCTGGTGAGTGGATATCAATTTTTAATTGTTGTGTGGTTGAGACTACAATAGTCGATGCACAACCTCATGCTCTTATCATTCTTCTTTACAAATAATATTGGGGCACCCCAATAGAATGGTTAGGTTTAATAAACCCTCTCTCCAATAGCTCATTGAGTTGTTCTTTTAAGTCCTTGAATTCTGCTAGTGTCATCTAATATGGTGTATGTAATATTATGTTAGTTCCTAGGATGACGTCGATTATGAAATCTAACTGTCCATCCGGTGGTAGTCTAGGCAAGTTCTCTAAGAACACATCCAGGTATTCTCGCACTACCTAGGTGTTGCTTGGTGTCATACATTATACCTTGACACTTGTGATTTATGCTAGGAACATCTCACACATTTTATGTATCATATTTTGAACTTTTAAACTAGATATTAAGTGAGGTCGAGTCAAACTTTTCTCTCCCTGAAATATCGCTTCTTTGGCATTTTTGGCCCTAAGGGTCACGACCTTATTCTTGCAATTTGGTTTGGCTTAGTGGGTGGATAGCCTCATGTGTAATGACACTGAGTCAGCCTTGATATCTCTCCTTCTACATTCACTTCACATCCTTGTAGGACGGTATCCCTTATAACCATTTAGCCTAATGACGTGTATATCATTTGTCTGATATTTAGTGGAGATGGAATTTGTGGAGTCCATGGTGCTAACTCCTTCCTCAAATTAGATCGATCTACTCCAGAATCAATTAGAGCAAAGGCTCCTATGTCATTTAATTCTATAAGTTCTATGATAATACTAGTAATGTGTTTCTTATAGTCATAGGTCTATGCCTATATCACTCATTTTATCTAATTGATAACGGGCATTCATATATGTACTAAGTCACAAACAAGATTTTTGTATACAAAGGTAGTTTAGATCTCAGTATAAGGATCCGCTTATACTATCCATACCTAATTAATTTACATACCGAAGGGTTGTAGGGCGACAGTCTCGGTGGACTTCTCTGAATCGCACATAGTAGTTCTGGTCAATGTTAGTCATCTCGTCTACCTCCTCTTCCTCCACATCTTCCAAATTCCCCGGTGAGTCCCATCCCACTTAGGATACATCAGATGGCTTGATTGAGACCTTGGGCGAAATGCTAGCATATAGTGTTTGGCAACACCCATTCTGATGCAAAGCATTGGAGTTTCATGAACTCATTTAGATAGGTAGCTACTATCCCATTAACTTGTTCAAATAGCGCTAGCCGACATGCCTTTTGTTATACTCGAATAGTGGGTAGATACTTTTTAATGAACTTCCCCTCGAATATGTTTTAGTTGAGGGAGCCCATACTAGAATAATACTCATTTACCTCTTCCCATCATATTTGGGCCTTTTCGTGTAGGAATGTTGTGGCATACCTTTCCTAGTTGAAGTAGGGCATTCCCATGGAGTATATGTCCTTTCAGCAGTTCCTTAACCAGTTTATGGCTCTTATCACATTAGTTCCACCTATGGACTGTCCCACCCCTCGGATAAGCTCGATCACTCTCTCACCCAATTTGGGACGTAGAATCTTGCATGGATGCTACACTAGACTCCTACACTAGACTCCCCTTCATAATATATGAATCCTACTGGTTCATACACTCGACTATTTGTGTCTGTTATAATGGTGTTCTCTAAACTGCTGGAGTTTTCAGGCCCATCCGTTCACGGGGTTTGCAACCTCATTGAGCTCTCCAACTCATCTTACCTCTTGGAGGCCCCAATTTGTGGTTCTTATGATGGTCATATCTATAAAATGTGTTTCATATAATTAGTCTATAAAGTCATTTCTTCACTCTAATCTTATAAATGAATACTTTATCAATGTTATTCTCATTTTTTATACATCCCAAAATGTTTCCGTTATCAAATTCTCATTTTTGAAAATGTAGCTCTGATACTACTCGAAGGGGTTGTCATGCCCTCACCCAATTCATCGGTCAGTGGTCCCGTATACTCCCGCCAATCCAATCGATGTCACCATAGTAGGTACCTTTACCAAAGTGAAACTAGAGGGACTAAGGCATTAGATAAAAACTTGTCTTTATATTTTCCACCAGAAATTTGAATTTTTTTAAAGCATAGTATTTGAGCCCAAAACTAATTCCCTAAAGCTACCCGGACAAATATTAGTTGATAAGTATATACAATCAAACATTCGTACGTAGGATAACAGAACTACATCAGAAAAGTGCTCGGCCCAATAGATGTTCTTTTACATGCATTGCAATCTCACTTGTATTAAACCAGTAATCGTTTTGGGGAGAGTGGTGAGCTCACAGCTTAGTAAATATAAATAGCTTACGACTCAGACATCCTCCTTGAACCACCTAACATAATTTCGGTTATAGTTTTTTTAACAATATCATATTTTCGTAGTTTATCTCGCCCCTTAAAACTTATGTCTCAAATCGCCATGACGGTAACGCATAATCTACTCATAGCCCACACATAATGGTCATTCGTGCCGCCAATTATCACATGCCTTTCATTTACCATTTATTCATAAGCCTTTCATTTGCCCTTTATTAATGCTTGGAAAGTAGGTCATCATACCTAGGGGGGTCCTTGAGAGTGTAGGAGTCATGTGCTCTCTTCTACAATCGACACCTTGTGGCTTGTCTCTCACCTGAATAACTTTGCAACTGAAGGGTCATGGTCAACTTTACCATTGACAGCATTACATCATGCGACTCAATCACGCCTCTTTTTCGTCACAGTAGTGTAACTAGAACAGTACTAGTACATTAGTCGAGTGTCCCATTAAATTTAGAAACATCGTTCAATCTCCCCTTACTTCCCTTCTAATTTTCCTCGATGTCAACATTCCTCAAAAGGTGTCCTGCTAAAGCTAGTACCACTTCATATTAGTATCTCAATAACACGAGTAAAACTCAACAAAATATTCATAGGCCATTATCGACATTTTCTCGGTATTTTAGGAGCATCGTCCTCATTCTGATCATCTCTACACCATACACACAACAAATAATGTACACAACAATTATCATAGAGAGTTTTGGTCTGTCACTTGATCAACTCTCCTAATCAAGTAAGATGGACACACATGCCCAATATCTGGTCCTACTGGACCTTAAAAAATTCATTATTCCTATTTTATGAACTTTACTCACTCCTTAGCTTCTAAAGTAACATTTTTTTAGTGACCATCCACTTAGTTATTTTACACTTCTTATATAATTTTAAAATAAAGTTTATCCTTCATTTCAATGCAATCACTTTAAACACATTAAGTGCTCTAGTTGGTCCAATTGAACTAGTTCGTTCCATAAGGGTTTCCATACTCCCGCTCTCGAAGTTCCGCTTGAGCGATCTCTAGTTTTTTTCTACAATTTTTAGCAACAAGTAAACCAAATTCAAGCACCATAATACCCTTAATGGTACTCCATAATTATTTTAAAAATTTATGATTTCACCTTAGGCCCGACTTACCTAACCCACTTGTCATGAAACTGTACTTTCACTAACACTTTTTAAGGTACTTGTCCAAATGTTAATAATTTTCTTATTTATCACATAGTGACCTTATTTTTTTAAATTTACAAGTTGGTCCATAAGTTAGATAAAATTATTATTTTACCTTTATATTTTAAAACTTTACTTTCTGTAAACTTAAACTTTTCTAATACTTTCATTTGAGTACCCAAGTTTCATTGAGTTAAATTATGGTCTCAAACATGCCTTAGAACATTTATAAGCCTTATTTATCATTATTTACAAAATTCTTCCATAGTTGGGCAAAATTATCATTTTGCCTCTATTTTTTTGCACATATCATTGCGGAACTAATTTGTTATTCCATTTTTTATTTAAATAAATAAACTTTTTTAATTCCATTTAGTTTATTTAACTACTAAAAAATCACCTTCAAGTGCATAAATATATTTATTTACACATTAGTTTTTTAGCTTTTTTTTATTATATTATATTCCAAACATACCAATCTAATACCAGAATTTTACAAATATTTTCAATTAATATTAAAACTTTATTAAGAAGATCTTAAATAAAGCTTATTTACGGTTAAATAGTATAACTTTTACTTATTTATATTTTAATACTCGACATTTAATTACTACCAAAATTACCTAAAAAAAATTCTCAAAATAAGGTATATGCCATTTTGTATTAGTCTAGGTTATCATAAATTCTATTTCGTCGGTGTAAGTAAAAATAGTGACTATCAAACTTTACGATAAATTATAAACTAAACGAGTATTAGTTAAATAAAAGTTAAAAACTAATCGGAGAAGAGGCATTTGATTGTTGGCAATAGAAGAGTGCAACCTAAAGGAGTGGAAATGTGAAGAAGAGGTGGAGGAATACTAAAGTTTAGGAATATTATACTCATGGTTAAGTGAATTAAATTGATGATGTAATAATGGTTTACAGTTTCAAATTAACTTCCGTAGAGAGGTTAACTAAAATAATAAAAAGAATATAATGGTACATATTCTCCATTTGCATATTGAATTCGGATATCTAATACTTCATATTGATTATTATAATATGTGTAGGGATAATTTTGTCTACATACTAAAAATCGATAGAATTGGTAAAGAAAATGATATTTTTTTTATAAATAATGGAAGTTCCATCTTTCTAATATAATAAAAGTTTAATCTATCTAATTTGATGGTTAGCTGGTGCAAAAAAAAAAATCGTTACAAAATTGTGAGAAAAAATGAGTCTACTAGAATTGACTAAGAAGGGGGGACAAGCTAACGACAAGACGCGTGGTATTGTTTTTTATTTTATTTTATAATTTTCCTTCCTTTGAATAATTGGTTTCAAGAGGGGAGAGGGTCGTCACTTCAGGGTCTTACCCGGCAGCAGCCAATGCAGCTTCCGACCATCTTCCCATAAGCCCTCGCTACATTTCATCACGCGTGTCAATATCAACCCACCCATAAAATAAAAATAGGATAATTCCTCTTTAAAATAATTTTAATTAAAATCTCTGTATTTATTTCTCTTTTTTCCATATTATCCTCCAACCATTGATTGCCATTTGCACGTATAAAATATTGTTCTTTTTTAATGACAATATAAAATAGTCAAATAATTATTTTTCAAATTTTATAATATTTATTATAAAGAAATACATTAAGGTAAACACCAACCAACAATTTGATTGGAAGTTCGTGTGAATACAGAAACACGCAAAAATCATACGTTTCTTTGAACAGACATTTATTTATTTTCTGCATGTTTTTTTTGCACTCAAATTTATTTTTTTGTGCGGAATAAGAAAATTACATCACTATAAAAAGTAGTGCAATAAACAACAACCGCACGCTCAAGTATCATCGATATTATTTAGCCCAATAAGAGGACCTCAATAAAGACATGTAAATTAAAAAAAATAAAGATGTTCAAAAAATAATTCACCACTCTTAATTATTCTCTTTTGCATTATTATTTCTTTTCTTTCTTTTACCTTTATAATCAATCATTCTCAGGCCTCGCCATGGAAATAATGACCTGAGCATGCAACCATCATTCAATGACTGACAAGCACAAACGTGTATTTATGCATATGACAAACACAAAAGTAGTAGGTGTAACATCATCATCATCATCATCATCATCATATATATATATAAGTGAAAAAATGGAAGAAATTCTTACCCGTATAATCTAATTGGTTCATTTAATTTCAATTATTTTTAAAATAAAAAATTGGGATGAATTTATACCGATCCAAAACGACGGCATATGATATGAAATGATTTACCCAGAAAAACGACAACTTTATACACTGATATCCACAACTATAATTATAATTATTGTAATATTATGGTATATAAAAAAATATATGATAAAAAATGCAATTGCCCGTGTGTATGTACCGAGTCGATGTCTCTCTCCATGGAGGGCCTCGAAGTAGGAAACACAGAGCTGAGCTGAGCTGCTCAGCACGTTTGTTTCCAATTATTGAATTGCACTGCTCCTCATGTCCTTGTTTCTATTAGTCTCTCGTGAGTTATTACATGTTTGTGAGCCGCGCCAAAACATGCAACTCAGCGCCTCCATCTGATTATTCATTCATCATCAGAAGACAAGAATATTATTCTTCAAACAACCCGGCATTGACCGGCCCATGTCCAAGATAAAACAAACCAGGCCCATTTATTGTTCGAGCCATAATCGAATGCCCCATGTTTTTTCGGGCCCTGGCCCATAGTGAAATGAACCCAATGCAACCCATATATTATTATTAGGTCATAGATTCTCCACGTCCCCCACTGTCCGCCAAACTTTATGCCCTTTTGCACTTTAGGTGGGGCCCGCGCCGACCCGGCGAATTTTACCAAGAAAATGGCTCGCTCACTCACTCACTCACTCACTCACTCTCGCAAGTCTCAGAATCCCACGCGCTTCTCTTTTATTGAGCGAGTGTGAAGTAAGCGCCTACATGGTTATGGATGAAATGAAATCCAGCGGCAGAATTTCCCATGGGCGGATAGATATTTAGAGGATCATGAATAAATATCCCGTTGAGACTCCACGTTGGCAGAGAGGACAGGCTGATCTGGAATCAGATATTGCACTTTATTTCCGCTTTTAATTTTATTAATTTTTCATTTTACTATGACAGGACAGCCATTTCTCCCGAAATATCTTCCGCCTCCTCCCTCACCCACCACCTCCTACACATATCTCATCATCTCCTTCAGCTTCAGCTTCAGCTTCAGCCGTATCATTAATTGTTGTTGCCTTCCTTCGGCTTCAACTCGAAGTTCGCTTGTTCTGAATGAATCTTAGATTAATGTAGAGGTGTAGTTGGAGCATATATAGGAGAAGAAGTGAAGATGGCTGAATACGAGAACGGCGTCCATCTCGATGAGGATGAAAACACCGACGCCGGCGACGATGACCGCGTCCATGAGTGGGAACTCGGGCTTCCGGCCATCGACGACCTGACACCCCTCTCCCAGGCTTTGATCTCACCGGAGCTGGCCTCGGCGTTCAGCATCTCCCCCGAGCCCTATCGGACGGTCCTGGACATCAACCGGGCCTCAAAGAGTACCCTCGAGGTCCTGCGCGGGAATCCGGCGCTGTCGCAGGGCTTCTCCACCAACAACAACTTTAAGTCCTTCGCTGAGTCAACTCGTGATCCGACGGATACGGAGCAGGAGGAACCAGATCGATATGATTCCCAGAAATCGCAGAGGATCGAGTCCCCCGAGGAGGCGGATTCCGCCGTTAGGGCTGATAACTCCGCCGACGATCCGTCGGCAAAGACGGCCAAGAGACCGCGCTTGGTTTGGACTCCGCAATTACACAGACGGTTCGTGGACGTGGTGGCGCACCTAGGGATAAAGAGAGCTGTGCCGAAGACGATTATGCAGCTGATGAACGTAGAAGGATTGACGCGGGAGAATGTTGCCAGTCACTTGCAGAAGTATAGGCTCTACCTGAAGAGGGTGCAGGGGCTGCCAGGCGAAGACCCGTCCTCTTCCGATCAGCTATTTGCTTCCACTCCAGTCCCTCAGAGCTTGCGTGAGAATGGAGGGGCTCATAGTGGGCATGGAAATGGGCACCTTCATGTTCCAGTACCGAGGCCTTACGGGGCCACACCGATAATGCCTATGCCTGTTTATGGAATGGGCCATCATGGTCCCGGGGGAAATGGCCCGGGATATCACGGGTTCAAGCCTAACCCGTACATGGCGTCTTACACGCACCCGCACCCTGTTGCTCCGAATGATAAGTGAGACAAAGCCTCAGCTGCATTCCTCTGACTCAATCAGCAACCCAGGTATCAGATTCCTGATTCATTGGAATCCTGATTGTTTGTTTCATACTACCATATCATGGGTGGCCTCACAAAAATTTGGGAGTCCAGCCCCGACATATCCTGCAAAGGCTCTCGGCTGAGCAGATGGTACATTGCATCATGTTGACATATAAAAGCCTAGCTTAACAGCTGCCCATAGGAAGCAACTGGATAGCTGGAAATGTAACTGGTTAATTATTTAGCCCGTGTGGTCTTTGTTGTATGCTTTGTTGTTTTGAGTGCCACGGAGCTAGGCCTGTCTGTGAGTTCACCTTGTTCCTTGTGTACCATAACTTGCTTTCATTGGTAATGAAGAGAAATGCAACTTGGTCGGGGAAGAAAAGGCTGCCCTAACTAGGCCGTATTTTGACACCACCATCTGCATAGAAGCACTGCGACTATAAAGGTAGAGATGGGTCATTCAATAATAGGACTGAAGTCCACTTTATACCTTCTATGGTGTTGTCATTTCTGTCCATCAATCATGGACTAGCATCCAATCATTCATTCTCCTTGGCCGTGTATTTACTCCTTTTTTTTGCACAATGGCCGTCTATTTACTCAAAGATATAAAAGACATCATTTTAATCAGTTACCACTCTGCATCATGATCAGATAAGCTTAAAAAGGAGGGGAAAAACAACAATACTGGAGATCTGTATACCCTTTTTCCTGCGAGAGGTACTAATGAGACAGGGATCCAGAGCTTCCACTTTTCACTATAGAGCACCATCCTTCAAAAAAAATCAAGAGGCATATTGAAAAGGGCCAAGGCTTTTGAGGTGGTATATGAATAGAGGTTGGATTTTATTAGGACCTAGGTCTGTGATGTTGCATCTCCATTTGGATGAATTTAACCTTACCTCTGCAGCTGGGCACCATGAAAAGGTACTGATTCTGCTTTTGCTTTCATTCACACGTGGGGATCTTCTCTTTCTGTATCATATGGTTCTCAATGAAGAACTGGAGAGTCTTCTTTTGGATAAGCTGGACTCCGTTTGCCCAAGTGATGTCACAAGAAATGGACCAAGTAGCTTATCTTACTGTAGCTTATCTTGTTCCTTAAGATGACGGATTTGATGACAACTTATATGACATCTAATTTGTATCTGCTCAAAGCATCGAGGGCTATCATCCTATGGCTCTACCCAACTTCGTCCAAGAAATTTTCTCATTTTCTTTCTCTTTATCCTCCTCTTTAACCTTGCAGCATCTGCCCAGTCACCAGCATCTGCGTATAGACTCGACAACAGCAGGCCACCCCCTGGGCTCCTAGGTTCAAGATCTGAGAGATGCTGAGCAGCCACCTCAGCAAGCTCAATGTTTCCATGGATCCTGCAAGCCCCTAACAAAGCTCCCCAGACAAACAAATCAGGTTCCATGGGCATCGCCTTGATCAGATCATGAGCTTCCTTTAGTAGCCCACGACGACCAAGGAGATCCACCAAGCAAGCATAGTGCTCAAGCCTCGGTTTGATTCCATAGACCTCTTGCATTCTCTTGAAAAGGCTTTGGCCAAGCTCGGTCATCCTACCATGGCTACAGGCAGTCAGAACTGATGTAAACGTTAAGTGGTCGATCCTTCTGCTGTCTTCCTTCTCCATCCGAGTGAATGTTTCAATTGCTTCGGAGCAAAAGCCATGGTTTGCTAAGCCGAAGATCATTGAGTTCCAAGTAACCGAGCTCCTCTGGCGCATCTGCCCAAACAAAATCCTCGCCTGTGAGATGAAACCGCATTTTGCATACATGTCCACAAGAGCACTCGTGACAAACACATTTCTTTCAACTCCAACTGCAACCGCATACCCATGAATTTCCTTTCCGCGTCTCCAATCTGCCATGGAGGAACATGCAGGCAAGATGCTGCTGATGGAGGCAGCATTCGGGCAAATGCCATGAGCCAACATCTCTGAGAATGTGCTATATGCATCATGAATCCTAAAGTTCTTAACAAACCCAGAGATGACCGAGGTCCAAGACACGACATCAGGTTCGAACCCATGTGCCGCCATCATCTCGAAAATCCTCGAGATCATTGAAGTATCTCCTCCCTTGTGGGAAAAACCGGACATTATGCTATTCCAAGTCACCAGATCAGGGCTTAAACCCAGGGATCCCACATTCTCAACCACTTCTAACGCTGTTTCCACCAACCCATTCTGTGCATACCCGGAGACCAAAGCATTCAACATGGCAAGGTCTCTCTCTGGCATTGCGTTGAATAACTCGCGTGCTCTCGCCACGAGACCGCATTTCGAGTACATGTCGACCAACCCACAGCTCACAAACGAGTCCTCTTGCATCCCATGCCTGAAAACAATGGCGTGCACGCATTCCCCTGTCCGTGCATCTGACAGTCGTCCAATGGATTTCAAGACGCTGGGGAGAACAAATCTGTCGAGCCTCGAACCATCGCTCTGCATCTCGCAGAAGGCACGGACGGCCTCTGCATGGCACCCTTCCCTCGAAAACGCGCCAATGAGGGCAGTCCAGCGACGGGGATCCGTGTGGGGAATTCCATCAAACAGACGACGAGCATCAGCCAGTTGCCCAAACTCTACGTAGAGAGCAACAAGCTTGGAGGCAATATGGGCAGCAATGGGCGGGCCGGCGACGATGTGGTGAGCGTGAAGGGCTCTGCCACAGCTCAGCGACAGATTAGAGGAGCAACTCCCAATGAGTCTAATGCAGGTGCTGGATAAGCAGAGGAATAACGAGCAGTAGGGTGCTGAAGTTCTGAAAAGGGAGTACATCAGTTAGGATTAGGAAGCAGAACACATCAGATCAGACGCCTCTGCTCATTGGCGGAACGCATCAGATGGTATATGCATTTTTTACAAATTACATAAAATTATATGATAAATTATTTCAATTATAAAATATAATAATATATTATCATATCATATTATTATATTAATCCATTAAATAATTTTAATTAGTATTGTTATTTAATTCTAACAAAAAAATGAAATATTATCTAAAAATGATGCAAATAAAATATTTAGTACTAATTAGATTAATTACAAATATTTTAAAATAAAAAAATGAACAAAATTTGCATTACGGGGGCTGAGCCACTTTAATTTGATGTTTTCATCCTTTCTCACATTCCAAAGGTTCAATATTATTATTCATAAGCTAATAATAGATAGTGAGATTAAGGAGGCTGAGCCTGAGAATTCGCAGAAACTGTTTTCCGGATTTTCTCCTTGCTCCTTCCTTCACCGCTCTTCACGTGGAACATTCGAGGCCCCATCCAAATCCTTTGTTCCAGCCCCTGGAACTGAGGAGGAGGAGCTCCTCACCTCTTGCCACTACCGGACACGTAAACAATGGCGCGCGAGTCGTGCTTGATTGCCTCCTCAGGCAATGGAGACCTGCGCTGCGCCTCGCCTCGCCTGTTAAAAGAGCCCCGTGAAAGAGAAATGATGGGTTACTGAAATAAAGAATAGATTTCTGACCTTTCTGATTAGGGAGAATAAGAAATGTCACACCGTCTACAGAAGAACGGTAATAGCACTCCCAGAACTCCCAAGAGCCCAACCATCGAACAATACCTCCAAGGTGATCATTTTCCGGTTTTTTTATTGGACGATCTGTTTTTTTTGGGCGGGGGGGGGGGGGGGGGGGGGGTGGGGGGGGGTGGGGGGGGGGGTGGGGGGGGGGGTGCTTGGGCAGTTAAGAATAGATGGATCACATTCCAGACAAATGATGGGAAGAACAAAAATGAAGATGATTTTACGCTGATCTGCAGGTGAAGCTTCGGCATGGATGGGGGCGGCTCCTTCTACGTTATTGAGGGACAACGACCCGGAACTCGATCACCCTCAGCATCACCAGAAGCAGTCGGTCCTCAACAGGGTCAAGGAGAAGGCTCGGCGATGGCGCATCTCTCTGAGCAAGAAGAGGCACGCCGACACCGCAAACGCCACCCCCTCGTGGGGTGTGAGCCTGGAGGAGGAGGATTACGGCGAAGCAGATCCGGAATACCTGGGAGCCCCAAGTAAGGCCTAGTAATTCAACACTCCTTAGCACCGTACTGCATCAGTCACTTTAGTCATCAGCTAGCTTGTGTTGATGGGGTTGCATTTTCAGTGTACGAGTCGGAGATGGCGCCAGGAGGATACAAGGAGATGGCTAGGCAGCATCCACGGGACAACACTGTGATACCGGAGAAGCACGTCCTGCACAGCAGCATTAGGGAGCAGCCTACCAATCATTGTCAAGGCAAAGAAAAGCAAAATTCTCCCAGTGCTAGTGACCCTCCTAATAACGACAACAAGGCCTTCACCTCCACTACCTCCACCGTGACAGAGAAGCTGGCCCCTGCATATAAAGCGGTCTCTGATGCAACAGTCGCAATAGCTTCCAAGATCCCAAACATATCCACAGGCGGCGGCCCTGCACAGTCTCAATCTCGAGCTCAGGCACCCTCTGCTCATGAAAGTTCTTCTGCAACCACCCAACATTCTCCCAAGTTCTATGATGCTCCAGTCAGTGGCAGTGCTCCGGCTAAGGCTTCAGAGGAGGCCGGAGAGAACGCCGGCCCTGGGAAGCAAATGTGGGACAAGGGAGTTTCGGTGAAGGAGTACCTGATGCAGAAGCTTAAGCCTGGGGACAACGAGAGTGCTCTGTCTCAAGTGATCTCTGATGCCATTAGCCCAAAGAGAGCTCCTGGTGATGCCGGGGTAATTGGGAAGGTGAAAGAGGCTGTGACTTCTCTGCTTCGCAAGGATGATGGCTCTTCATCACAAAAAAGCTCCTCCTCGCAGAATCCAGCCTCTAGCAGTCTTCACAAGGGTAAGAAATTTGAGATTCTTTCCTTCCTTTCCCTTCCCTCCCCTCCCTGGGGGTTGCATCAACTGCAATGGCATAAGACATTTTTACTGATCAGTTTCCTTTTTTGTTGCACCAGCTACGGAGGAAGCAAGCCATGGAAGAGCACTCCAGACCAACTGACAATGGCAAGGAAAATGAAAGCTGAGATCACTCTGTAAACAGCAATGTACCAGGTTGTAGCTTCTCAACTTTATGTTGTATGTATTTTTATATATTATGCTGAATGGGATATATAAATTCATGTATCCTATGTACTGCTTATACCAAATTTGTCTGGCTTCTCAAGGGGTTCTTCCCTACATTTCCTTTTGTCACAATGTGTTTTAAACTTTTGTTGGTTAGCTTGATGTTGGGCATGAAGGCATGGAGACCATAGGTAGAAAAAAAGGCAAGGATATGACTAGCACAAAGAAACAGTATGCCTCACAAAGTCCAAAGGAAGATCACCATTTGATTACACATCAAACAAAAAACTTCAAAATCAGAACAAGCTAGACACTAGGGTTGGCAATTAACAACGTACTCCCTAAGCAAGAGGAAGGAATCCAACTTCCAATATAGGGCCACCCCAAAAAGTTCTCTCTTTCCTCGGTTACATCTCTTTGCAGCCAACTTCTGCTTAATCATCCTTCAGTGACTTCAACTTTCTGTAACCCTTGTCAGTTCCAAAGATCCTGTAGAGATGAGAAAGCCAAGCCGCAGCAGCCACCAGTCAACTTAGAGATCTAAGTTGCGAAAAAAAATAAACTAATGCTAAACAGTGAAATAAATGGAAATGGCGACATTGGAGAGGAGGTATGTTAGTGATCCTTCATAGAGGTTACTATTATCATCAGATATAATTAATACTTACCAGTCCATGTATGTAAAGGTGGATGAGTAGTTGCCTGACTTGGTGTAAAGCAACCGATGATGATAGTCATGAAAATCAGCCCTGAAGACTTGAAAGTTAGATGTATAGCAAGAAAACCAATTGGAATGCCAGGTAGATCTAAGGATGGAAATATAACACTCACCCGCCATATAAGGGCAGGAAGTTTGAAGGGCTCCATGGAAAGTGATAACCACAGTGAGCTTCTACTGTTTCTAACACTCTGAGTACCATCCATAACCACAGAGTGAAGAGGTGGGGACCAGTTACAGCAGGGCCAATAATGGTGGCAAAGCCAAGAAACAATATTTCAGCAGGATGAGCATATTCGGAGGTCAACCCGAATGGTGTGGCATACCTGTAGCATGATTACAAATCCTTGGTGTACCTTTAACGGTACTAATAACAAAGGAACACTAAGCCACTTATTGCACATTACTTACTCGTGATGGACACTGTGAACATGCTTGTACAGCCACTTGGTATGTAAAACCCGGTGTCCCCAATAGAATATAAAATCCTCGAGGACAAAGTAGAAAGCAATTTGAGACATAATTACATTCCTGCAGAGATCAATAGCAGAGGATGCTCTGTAATTACATTACTGGGAGGATAAGAATGATAATGAAATCATGACAGCTTCATATTTCTTTGAACATACAGTCATGTCATGTACCATATAACATCCCATAAACTAGAAAGAACCTGAAGATACCAGGAAGGCAATGGCAGGCTACTTTTCATGCCCATGTGTCGGAAGATTGGATAGGAGAAGATCATGACAGGCAAATTTACTCCCAAATGGTACAGTACAAGGCGAATGATGCATCTCTCATGAGCTTCCAGCGTATTATTCTTTGGCTGTAAAATACAAATTAAATGAGAATATTTAGGAACAGTTCAAATTAGTAATGATAAGATACAAGATAGAGACTTAAGAAACCTGAAAAATTATGGGATCATTCAAACTAACAAGATCGATAATCAACAAAGCATTTTCCTTTTCCCTAACGTGATCAAGCAACTAAACAGATTATCTTAAGGGAAAGTAGAACAATGAATAAAACTGCCTCGCGATACTATATTTTCATTGTGAGATTTACTCCTGGCCTCAGTAGAAACGAAGACCACTGATAAATAAGAGACACAAAAAAACTAAGATACCTGAATCTTATACTTGTGCAGCCATCCTGCCCTCTCAATGTAAATGAAAGGAAGCCCTGATAAGAAAAAGACACTCTCGTGGATGAGAAAACTTCCAAGGCAGGCGAGCTGAAAATCGCTGAAGTTTGTGATTAAGTACTGCACCCAGACATGAAATTGAAAAATTAATATCAACGATACATCAGTACAATTGATATTCAATGGGAGATCCTATTATGACATCAGTGATAATTCAGCATTAAACTCAAGTCTTTGACAGGGCAATGTATATAAACATTTGTAATTGTGTTTCCCATTGACAACATGAAATACAAACTGAGAAGTTCAGATAGACATAGAGCATATAGTTCAAATCCAATAAAAGACTGTCATGATGGGGACCCTGCCACAAACTTGGTTTAGATCCGAATCGTGTGAAAATAAGCAACATTACATGTGTATATACTTTATGACGAATACATATCAAGTTAAAAGTAGAAGAAAAAGAAGAGGAAATGAATTCCCAAAAGCCACGCTTACTTAAATATATTGTCAATTTGATGATTGGGCTACATTTTAAAGCAAGAGGAGAACACACAGCATACGGGGGGTCCTCAGGAATCATCATGAATATATGTAAATCCTGATATGCCATTATCAAAGCACGGTGAGAGCAAAGCCACCATCTTCTACGGTGGAAAATTACTTCGTTGTTCCCCGGAAACTATTTGGAGCAACGATCTAAATGTTTAAAACATCAATATCCTTTTTCGACTTAATATGGAACGCGTCATATGACACATACGAGCAATATCGAGTTGGAAGTGACAGAAATCATGCCAATGGACGCATATTCATATGTCTCGGCAGCCAAACGGTTACCATCAGGCTTCAAATCCAGAGATCAAATGCGAGTCAGCATTTAACAGAGGATACGATTCGTATTCCAACACAGGAGCAGGAGGTGCCAATCGCACACTCCTGGCTCACTCTACAGTCTACAATACATCGATGTCGCAAAGGGCGGCGGGAAGAGGAGGCCGCGTGAGAAGCAGAGAGACACTAAATATTTGCATGCACGAAGCAGATCCCGGGACTAGGAAGGATCGGGCGACGTTCCGCGACCGAAAATGAGCCAGGACAAGACGATCAAGGAACAAAGGGAAGGGGGAGGGAACACGTACCCGCCAAGAGGACTCCAAAATGGACGCCATGAATTATCACAGATAGCGGGAAGGCCGAACGCACAATGTGATAGCAATAGAACTCTGGAGAGACGAGAGAGAGAGAGCGAACACGTGAAGAGACAGACTGTCGGGGAAACCTGGGCCACACTTTGAGCTGTGAACCGTGACGCTGCTCGGCTACTTGTAGCTAGCTGCAGTGCTGCCTTTTTTTCCTTCTATTTTTTTAATGTATAAAAAATCTATACATTTTTTCAATTCAGTTGTAAAATTTTTATTAAAATATCTCAAATTTTATTAAAAAAATCAACAAAAAATTATTCATTTTTATTCAAATAAATATTAATATTTTCATAATATTTTAAATAATCTATAATAAATTTGATTTTATATAATATATATACGTATTTATTAATAGAAATATGAAATGTAATAAATATTAAATTCCACTTTATTTGAGTTAATCCGAATAATTGAAAAAATAATCATTCTCTGTGAAAAATGATTTTACTTATATTATTATGCAAAAAATAGGATATTATTCGAGAAAAAATTAGGGCACTATTTAATATTTGTTAAAAGGTTAGAGCCTTATTAGCTTAAATTTTTCTTATAATATTTTAAGTCTTTGCATTATATCATAAACACTAATATAAACCCAAAATTTTAATGAAAATAAATGATTTTTTCCAAAAACAATTACAATAATTTTCTGATAAATGCGACAAATTTTGATAAAATGGAAATTGTTGAATATTTTAACCTGAATTAAAAAGTCATAATAAATTTAAAAAATCATTTAAATTTTATGAATTTTCAAATTATTTTGACGCCGTTCAAATTTAAATGAATATTATTTGTAGTAGGCCTCCTCCAGTTCTACGCTACACAATTACGTGTTTGTATTCTTTTAATAAACAATAATCTAACCCAAAATATCAATTTTGTAATTATATTGATGTTGACCGTTGTGACGGACTCAAGATCTCCACCATTCTTGCAAAGTCACCGGAGTGGAGTGGTGGTGGAGGGGTCTCTAACGTGGTCCACCGCCCTAAGGTGCGGTGGTCCCTCATTTCAGATGAGTTCGTCTACCTACCACTTCGTCTACCTACCACTTCTTCTGTTATTATAATTTTGCTCATTTTATTAATTTTCTTATCAAATTGGAGACAAGTAAAGTTACAAAATCAATATTTTGAGGTGCAATAGCCATTTTAAAATTTTAAAATTAAAATAAAAGACGGATTAAAGATTAGTGTGATTTTCAATTAATTCATGTTAATTGAAATATCAGCCCATGCAGTGGCCATCAATAATAATTTTATATCTAGTCTAATAAACAATTTTGATCACGGAGCTACAATTGATGATCCGCTCGTGGTATGCATATTGGTAAACTAGGTGCTATCTCATGAATCAACCTTCCCCTTTGGACTTTCATGCTCATGATTTCACGTGGGTTTGTTTCTTTGTGCTGCTCTGTGCACGTAAACACCACTCATGAAAATTATACTACAAACCCGCTGACAAATCAAATAAGACGACAGCATAAAAAGAATTAATTAGTTGCTGGGTGTCGTGATTGATTTTGGTATTCATCTTACTCATGCTTTGATCGGTCCAAATATTTATTTCATATTTTGCTTTGAGATCCACCCACACTGCCTAATGGGAGCTGCCTTATTGGAGACTACCACGAGCATGTACATGAGGCAACTTAGCTTCTCATTGTTTTGTGTTAAAATTGAACTTCTTGGGTTATAACATATTACATCAATACCTTAAATGGTAGAGCTAATTACAAATAAGTTTTCAGATAAGTTATTATTTAATATTTTTATGGATGTAAATAATAATATTAGTTGTATTGAACGTATTTAATCAAATAAATATACCAAATATGTTGTATTTCCTACCGATAGTTTTCCCTACTACTACAAATTAATAATATTTAAATTCCCTCCATCTATATTTACAATATTATATTGTATATTTATTTTATTTTTATCTTATAAAAATATGTATAAATGTAAAAATTTAATATAAGTTCAAATATTAAATAAATTTTACATTTTTATATTTTTTTACTCTTTTATTTATTATAAATTACTTTCGTTCAAATTCAAGATATTGAGATATTTTCTTCAACATTAGTATATCTCTATTACCTATAAAACAAAAAAAAAACTTAATAACCTTCAACTTAATAGTTTCTCTTCGTTCTCACTATCCCTACCTTCCTATTAAACTAGATTGTTCAAACTACTATATATAAAATAACAACATGAGTAATCTTTTCAAATCTTATAAACTTTTTAGTTATATTAATAGATCCACATCTTCTCCACCTTCCTTTATTTCTCACAAATCTATAGATGGAAATGAGCTACAGCACCCTAATACTAAATATGAATCATGGCAACTCTCCGGTCCTAAATATGAATAATGGGTTATCCATAATCAAATTTACCTCACTACCTCCCTTGCATCTCTCATCACTTAAGTTAATTTGCAAGTTATTTCAGCAACCAAGTTGTTGAAGCGTGGCAACAACTTGACACTCTTTTCAGTTCACAGGTTTAGGCACAATTGAACATTCTCGACCAACAATGGAGTGATCTTAAGAAACTGGATACCCCATATCCACCTATCTGTCCTCCGTTAGCTCTCTCGTCACTAGTTTTGCTTAGATTGGACAACCCAAGACACCCAAGGAAATCAATAATGGCATACTTGCTGGTTTGGGTTATGAGTGGGAATCTCTCACCTTGGGGCTATCAGCTACCTTGTACTCCATGAGCATCGATGCAGTCAAATCTCTCATTTTTGCCCATTAAGCCTGTCGGACCTTCTTATACGGCTTGACTACTCTTGAGACTCCTCTTTTGGGTCTTCTAGAGGGCACCTACAACTCCCATCCTCCTGTTGCGGTTGTCACTGTTCATCCCAAGGGTCTTCTCTCGACTACTCTGCCCGGTTGTCTCTCTTCCTCTAGTGAATTACAGGGAAGGAACCATCGCCCTCAGAAAATTGCCCCCAAGTTCTTAGAGCATTGGGGATGCTCCTTTGCATATGCACCTGTAAAATCTGTCCAAACGGTGCGTTTCAATTCTCAGGATAGTTTTTATACAAGACGACACAAATCTTCATCGGTCCATTCAGTGGGTCACGTCCATGGGCCTATCCCGCAGATTTCCTCTGCCTAAGTCGACCATGTTGAGCCATCTATCAGATCCACACCTCCGAATACCGGGACCAAAACCCGTTGAATTTTTTTGAGGGTAAAATCAAAGATATTTTGTTACACCACAGAGAATTATTTTGTTCTTGCATTTCAAAGAAAGAATTTCCATGATACACCAGAACAATTATTTAGAGGATTTAATAATTCCTAAAAGTGGCTTCATACTTTTTTTATTAATAAAATCATACTTTTTATTAAAAAATTAATATAAAAAAATTCTCTAGGTCGTTTTGAGGCTGTCCTGAAAACAAGAAAAAATGTGAACGGTGATTGGATTGATGATAAAATAGAATCCTGGGTCGCGAACAGTGATTCGATTGATGATAAAGAAAGAGAATTTAAGCCCAACCTGCACAACTCATTTGAGCTGCCTCCATGTCAACTTTATGGACACATCGATCATATTGCACCAACATGTCTCAAATTATCCACCTATCAACTCCCACATACCTACACCATATTCGATGATAACACTGCTCATTAATTGGAATGGTATATTGACTACGGTGCAACCAATCATATTACTAATGATTTATCTCAATTATTTGTTTAGGATTCACAAACATTTTTAGGGCATATGCTGATTGGAGATAGAATAGGTTTACCCATCTAATGATCTACCTATCCTACTAATTTTATACATCACTTTCTTCTAAAAAATGTTTACTATGTCCCCACTATATCTTTAAATCTTTTATCCGTCTCTCAATTTACTACTGATAATTCCTGTTATTTTTAGTTTCGTCCTTCTTATTTTCTTATTAAGGATCAACAGTTGCATTAGGAGCTACTTCGCGGGAGTAGTAAAGGTGGTCTGTACTACTTGCGTTTTGGATCTTTATCTAGTTTACCTCAAGCTTATGTTAGTCATTCTATTAGTAGCACGGTGTGGCACCAACGTCTTATCCTATCTTAAATCATGTTTTATCTAAACTATTATTAATAAAATATGTTTCTCACTTATCTCTATGTGAATCCTGTTCTTGTGGCAAAATTATACAACATCCTTTTCCTTCAACTAATTATCTCAGCACTCAACCCTTCGAGCTGATTCACGCTAATATTTAGGGTACTGTTCATGTTATCTCATACATAGATCACACATACTACATACATTTATTGGATAATTTTAGCAAATATTCTTAGTTTTTTGTTCTTAGGCGTCGATATGATGTCTTATCCATATTTCATGCTTTTTGTCTTTAAGTTGAAAACTTATTTAATTGTAAAATCAAGGCACTTCATATTGATGGTGCCAAAAAATTTCTCTCTACATGCTTTCAAATTGAACCTCAAACCAATGAAGTTCTTCACCGACTTTCTTGCCCTTATATCCATCAAAAGAATGGCTCAACAAAATGTAAGTATTGTCACATAATAGATATGAAACTCACTCTTCTTGCCCAATCTCATCTCTCGCCTAAGTTTTGAGACTTTGCATTTGAAACAACCATTTTCCTTAACAATGGCCTTTCCTCCCGCACTCGTATCTCTCCTTATCACATACTTTTCAACTAACCTCTCAATTACACCACTTTCTATATTTTTAGGTGCATTTGATTTCCTTACCTCCATCCATACCAACTCTACAAACTCCAACCTCGATCCTGACCCTATATTTTTCTCGGATATCCCTTGATTTATATTGGTTATCGTTGTCTCGATCCCTCCATTAGTCACATTTTTCTCTCTCTTAATGTTCATTTTCATGAATATGTCTTGTGTTGTATTAGTTTCAAAAACTGTGGCATTGGGTCCAATAGAGCAATTCTAAATCTAAGTAATACATACTTCATACTCTCATCAGAAATATTTTACAAAAAGTTTGAGCAGATTCGCACAATCACGAAAGACTATTTCTTGAAACGAGTTTCTAGCCTTAGGTAATACGAAATTACGTTCATCACCCAAAACATGCATGATGTCGGAAATCTCACTTACCCGTATTCTATGACTTGTTCATCCCAGATGAATTTTCAATGTCTTGGGGGTCTTTTCGCGGTGGTAGAAGTATTTTGGTATGTACCTACATTATCACAAATAATAATTTATTAATTTATCCGAATATTTTCACTTATATCCCTAGATTTTCTCCAAATTGCATAGAAGTTCTAGGTTTATCCTATTGACAATTAACTCTCAATTTAATTTCCAAAATTCCTAAGCAACCCTTTACATAATTTTATTAAAATAAAATTATTTATATTGTAAATAAATCATAATAAATACTTTTAACTACAATTAAATCCCTCAAAATTATTTTTAATTATAATTAAGTACTTAATTTCTTCTTAATCATCAATTGACCCTCAATTAATATTAATTTCGTAAAATTCCAAAATTTTCGAAAATCCCCAATTTGCCCAATTTTATCAAAAGTTACATTTTGGCCCCGAATTATTGAGTCATCAAATTGAGAGCTAAAATTATGTTAATTTTCTCTTAGCATGCTATTAATTTCTCCCCCATCTTCTTACAAGCTTCCTGAGTGTTGAACGACTTCATTGGACCTAAAATTGAGCAAAAAATGAAGATTCGTCGAAAAAGTTTTATATAGAGGAAGCTATGTTAACTTACCAACGAATGGATGATTGCCGAAACTATGAGTATGGGCGGCAAGTGCTCGTCGATGGGATCTTTTTAGGATCAAGTTGTGTGTCAATTGGTAACCTGAGTAATAAAAATTTTATAAGAGAAGTTTTCATTTTCCAGATTCAGCAATTCTACTATTTCTACAAAAAAGGCGGGATTGACTTACCTTAAAGGTTCTAGGAGGTTGAGGGTCGCTCGGGGAGAGCTGTGTGAGGGTTGGCATGGTTGTAGGAGGTTGATAGTGACTGAAATTCAGCTCGAAGGATTCTATTACTTTGCGACCGCCGTAGTGACAGTACTTTTGTGAGCTCACCGACGCTACTCTGGCGATACTCAAGCTGAAAGAAGGTTGCAGTAAGGTAGGAGACTTTTTCCTGGTTCTAGTGAACCCGAATTAGCTTTCGAATATTGAGGAAAAAGCTCAAGTCGAAGATCTGGTTCGTGCTTCGTCAAGAAATTGAGCACTTTTTTTTTCGATCGTTTGAGGGATGAGTAGTATGAATAGAGAAAAACTCTTTATATATAGAGTTCGGTAACTGACATGGTTATTCGTTCGTCCATCACTCAGCTTCAATCTCTCTTGTTCGCGGTCATATCGTAAGGGTTTTTTGGTCATTAAAGACTGAGCAGCCAGTCCGTCATCCTTATCTGCTAGCTTTCAGAGGTTGAAGACGACACTATGTGCACGCGTGCGAGCTGCCATATGGCGTACTGTGATTGGCTGGCTTCGCCGACGCGGCTTCTCACTCAGCGTCTAAGTCATCCTTTGATTCATTGACCGGCCATGTGGCATCCTTCTATTGGTCGATCATTCCAATGTGTTCGCTGACCATATTCAACTAGTCGATTGACTATGACACGTGGCGTACTATGATTGGCTAGTTTAAATAAGTCAAATTTTCCTTCTAACGCATTGTATCACTACAACGTGTCAGCCTCTTATTGGTCGAGATCACTCAACATGGCTTTGTCATGTGTTGAGCTCTGATTGGTCGATCGGTTTTTTGATATCTTAGTTAGTCACTGTGGCATCCTTGCCACGTGTCATCTTCTCATTGGCTAGCCTAGCTGACGAGCTTTCTTTCCAGTTAACTATTGGCTGAGTACACATGTCGCTTTCCTATTGATTAGTCATCGATGACATGGTTTTTTTTCTTTCTTTGATCATTTACCGAGTACACATGTCACACTCTGATTGGTAAGCATTTCAAGGCACTAACCAAGTGGCTGACCGAGCATGCTTCGCTACGCGTCGTGCTCTAATTGGGCGTTGACTTCATAGGTGGTCCGTTGACCGGTTCAGTCAAACCATGTTCATTGACCCGAAATAGAAAATTAACCGATTCGAACCCGATTCGATCGGTTTTCTAAAATTTTAAAAATTATAAATTAGTCTAAATTTATTTTTCTATATAATAATAACTTCAATTTCTTAAATTAATATTTTTAATTCAAATATAAAAATAAATATTTGAACCGATTTTTTACTATTTAGTTCGGTTTTGATTCATTATGAACAGACTAATTTTCACATCACATTTGATCCATTATTTATTTTCCACATTTTTTAATCTTAATTGAATATTGGTTATTTTTTAATTTTTTATTTTAACTCATTTTTATCAATTCTAATTTACTTAAACAATTGTTTTCTCAATAAATTTTTTTCATTTTATTTACGATTTTTCTTATTACGAAAAAAAGAGTTTACGAGATTTATTCCACTTTTTTTTATCCCTATAGCACTTTGGAGTAAAAAATTAAGTCTAGGTCCAATTTTTCGAGTGAGACCGAGGGACTTGGATGACCTAAGGATCCGATAGGACTAGATCGAGTCCAATCAATCGGATTCCATTAAGTTAAGGTTCTATTGGAGGTAATCTCTCACCCCTATTTTGAACTACTTGCTCTTCTAGTTAATATTTTTATCAATGTTCACAATTATTTTGACTATGACCACAACCATCCTCTTATATTTATGAATCAATATTTTTTAAAATAGCCAATATTTTCCCTAAGTTATAAAATATCCACCAAAATGAGATTAATTTATTAATTTAATAAGGTTAGCGAGGACAATCAAATAATAAGTTAATTTTGAATTCATTGAATTGATTATAAAAAGAAATAGAAAAGAATTAACATAATTTACCAATAGGAAATAAAAAGTAAATTAATTCATTCGAATAAGTATATGTTTTGAAAGATATAGTATACTTACAGTGGGTTATTGGAATGGCCAATTAAATAAGGGGCACTGATTCTATTATCTAGGAACTAGGAAAATATGGTTGTGGTCCAATTTATTGTGACGGAGAGTAGACACGTATTTATACCCTTATATTATATTATATTTTGAGTAAATATAATTCTCAATCAATCCTCCGTTCTCATTATTTTCTTCATAATACAATCTATTCTATTTATAACACCTTTTTTCAATTAACTAAGGTAACCTATTCTTACTATTTCCATGATAGAAATCTAAAAGTGATGGAATAAGAGACCATGAAACAATCTTGCCTCTTATTTTGATGGAAGTTAAGTTCGGCTTGTGGGGGCTCTCTTCTGATGAGGGTCACTGTATGAAATAGGAAAAAAGATTGGGCAAAAAGAATTGAGATCACAAGTGCAGTCCTGCAACTCCAATGAGACCCGCCTATGAAAGGATACATAGGCAAAAGAGTATGAATCACAAACAGTTGGTTACCTTTCATGCCATCTTTTGCTCTCCTCTTTCTTCCTCTCCCAGTAAGCTCTATTTTTTTTGAAGGAGATAAAGATATTTAAGGACATAAAGGGGGCATCAATCTCTTGCTTTCTAAATCCAGTGCTTTAAAAATAGATGTGTTATTATACCAAGATGGTTCAGAAGAATGACAAGTCAATAGCAATGCTTTTACTTCTATGATCTATAAATATTGGAAAGAATCAAAGCACTCTACAAAGTTTGGAAATTGACCCACAAGCAAATGGGTTTCATTTGCACCAAAAAAGCTTCCTCTACCGAGAGTTCTCTAAGTAGAACAGCAAGTGTTCTTGTTCTTGCTGCTAGTCGACGTATCTGCAACGTTGATGGTGGTTCCTTGGCCTGGAATAGCAGCAGCGCCCGCTGCCTGCTGAGCAGCCAATGCCTTCTTGCTTATGATATGGTATATCTCCGACAGGATTGTCTGGAATGCCTTGTCGATATTGGTGGCGTCCAGTGCAGATGTCTCCAGAAATGAGAGTGTCTCTCTCTCCGCCAAGGACAACCCATCAGATTCCTGGACAGCTCGAAGATGGCTCAGGTCAGTCTTGTTCCCGACCATCATTATGACGATGTTGGAGTCGGCATGGCCCCTCAGCTCACGGAGCCACCTCAGCACATTATCAAAGGTTTGCCTCTTGGTAATGTCATAGACCATCAGCGCCCCTACTGCTCCCCTATAGTACGCGTTAGTGATGGCTCGGTACCGCTCCTGACCGGCGGTGTCCCAAATCTGCGCCTTCACTGTCTTTCCCTCTACCTGCAATGGAGCGTTGAACATTATCAGATCAGCATTCAGATAAGCCGGTTATCAACAACAATAGCAGGAGATTCTGAACTATATGATCCATTCAGGGCAGACACAGCAAGAGATCCACATCTTGGGTATATAATATAGCAATCAATCATCTACTGGAAACAGGTAGAGCAAAAAGGATGGGCGCATTCATCTACAGAACTACCTTACCATTTCACACATAATGCAGGATCATTATGAAAATTATGGAAACGCCAGATATAGAGAGGCTAAGTCATTTACCTGCAGGGTTCTCGTGGCAAACTCCACGCCTATCGTGGACTTGGACTCCAAACAGAACTCATTCCTCGTGTACCTCGAGAGGATGTTTGACTTGCCCACGCCAGAGTCTCCGATCAGCACGATCTTGAACAGATAATCATATTCATGATCCACCCTTCTGGCCATGTCACAACCCTGTTAGGCGATGGGATTCAATCAGAACCACGCCGATATATAATGAAGGAGATACAGATCTGGACTCGGTCATCAGGAGGCAGACATACCTGGGAATGTGATCAAGATCGGAGTGGTGGGAGATGGAACCCTTGTGGAAGGAGAAGCAGGAGGAGGAGGAGAGATCAACAATGGTGTTGCAGAGTAGCAGGAGATGGGAAGATGGTGGATCTGAGGAATTACAGAGGACCTGGTATGAGATGTGAAGATGGAAATTGAAGGACAATTTTGAGGGTGGGGTGGGGAAGATGGAAAGAGACAGGGGACCAGGGAATTAGCTGAAGCTTTGTTTGACATTGTCAACTGTCCATTTCCTTGGAGTTAAAGGAAAAAAAACTGTCCAATGGAGGACTTTGAAACGGACAAACCTCCATTAGCACCCTTATCACTCTACTTTTACTCTCATGCATGCATGCTATCATCTCCCCTAAAAGCGAGAGTCAGACACAAAGGGAACGTAAGGGAATAAAAATTTATTAGGTATTATATAATCATGTATTTTTTAAAAAAATATTTAATTTAAAATCCCCATATTTATACCTCGCATTTATTATTATTATTTGTTATATTAATGAATAATACCTACCTAATATTTTGTACTATTTATATATAAATCATTTCCATTACGATAAAAATTATTAAAGTTATAATATATATATATGTGAAAAATAAAAAATTAAATAAATGATATAAAAATTCACCTATTAATCAAATTCATAATATTTTAAATTATATCACATTCACCCATCCCCACTCAATTTTACATGGACAAGGGGTAAACCTGAAAATGGGGGTGTTGATAAGGGGTAAACCCGTCAATGCCATCGAGAAAAGAAGGACACACGTGGATACACAAATTCGACCATATATCTTACTGTGGAATAAAATAAAATAAAATGAAATAATAAATGGCTCACATTCCTTTACGAGTTACAGATCATTGATCATATGTTACCATGTGCTGTCATATGTCACGATCCAAACACCATTTGTTTTATTTGTCTCATCCATTGGATGTTGTTTGTTTCATCATGCAATAGTTATCACGTGGCAACGTATTAGGAGAGCACTATTTGCATCTCTTTTCCAAATATTATTACCTTAATGGGGTATATTTCCTACATTTCAAATAGTTCGTACAATACCTAAAAAATCTAATCCTCCAACACAACACAACACACTACATTTATGGGTAAGTTATGAAATTATTTTAATTTTATATTTGTATAATATTTTTCTATTTTATTTATTTAATTATTTTTACTCTATAATTGAATACAATACAATTTTAACTATGCATCAAACAAATTCCCTTGGTTTGACCTTATTTAGTTGATTATATTAAGTGGGGGTCTTGATCATGATGTTATCTAGTTGTGAAACATAATTAATATTCATATAATTAGTTGTAATAGTGTCCAGCATGATTCTTGCCGTTCCTAGTGTTTCTATGCCTCCTTGAGTGTCTAGCCATTTACCATTTTTATATCATATGTAAACTCAAGGTGCTTATGCATGTATTTGATTTTTTTTTAATTCCTTTATTTTATAATAATCATAGTTTTAAAAAATGGAATTAACAATCTATGCTTTTGGTTTGTGGGACCCCAATTAGGTTGGCTTAAATAAAGTTCAATCTAATTTTTATATTTATTATATATAAATAATAAAAGAATGAGAGAGAATTTGTATAATATTATTGTAATATCTGATTTAATTTATATAACCTAATACGTTTATATATCCTTAATAAAACTTTTAAATAAATAGATATAATAAATTAAAATAATATTAACATAACCTAAAAATTTCTAAATATAATATAGGATAAATCTAGTAATATATAAATAAATTTATTTATATTAGTAATGCCTGTTTAGGTTTATATTTCTTGAATTTTGCCTACTTATTTCTTGTTTGTTTAGTATTATTAACTTGGTAATATTGGTTAAAAATTATGTATTTTTACTTTAGTGTCTTGTATATTTAATTTAATGTATGGTATATTAATACTTGTAAACTTAAGTGCAGTAATAAAATTAATATTGGATGTAAATAAAATAATAAAATAATTAATTTATAATATATTATTGAATATTTACCTAGCAAAAAAAGAATAAATACATCTATTGAATATAAAATAACTTAAATGTGAAAAATGCGTTAATATGGTTGAATAAATAATATATATATATATAGATTAATTATTTTTGTTAATGTTCGAGAGAAAATTAATTGAGCTTAATTTTGATAGAGTAAAAATTTATCATTTTTTATAATATGTATATAATATTTAACATCATAATTTAAAATAATACAATGCATTTAAACTTAATATAATTATTTAAATTTACCATAAAAGTAATTAACATATTCAACAAAGTTTAAAGTGCTCAAAAAACTTCCCAGTCAATTTTGTATAAGGTATATGGCCGGCTAAAAATACATTTGAGCTAGCTATAACAATTGGGCAAATACACAATTTTAGCGATGACATTTTGTAGGTTGATATGATTGTATTTTAACTATATAAGATTTAAATAAGATGTACTACTTATAAATAATAAATTTTAATTTAATATAATTCTAATAAATTACTAATATATAATATTATTTTTTTATAATAATACAAGAGATAGTAAGATTGTGCCTATCTTCTCATTGAAAAGCAAAACCAATTAGCCCTTTGAACTATTATTAAAGACAAAGATTAAAATTGTGTTTGTTGTTATTATTTATTTAATACTAAAATAATCATACTTTACTATTAAAGATTATATATATTTAATGCCCACTTAGCTATAATTAAAATTTGCAAATGGCAGGAGATTATGGGATTATCATTGGACGAATGAGATCTTTGAAAAGGTCAAACTCATTCCATGTGCATATACTACTAGATAGCAAAGAATCTTCGTACTGGAAAAATGAGCATATTTTGTTGATCACAAGTGAAAAACTGCTTCTATAATCCAAGAAAAACTGCCATTGGTTAATCTTCATTCGCTAATATTATTTACATATAGTTAGATAAAACAAACCATAATAGAACAAAAATGTACAATTTCATAAATAATTATAGATGAAATATTCTTCTAAAATATTGTTATGTATAGAAGGCAGTCTGTCAAAATTAATCTCTGAATGGCCGGCACTGATTCTGACTGGGCAGGAGGAACCAGAAGTGGCAAAATATACAGTGAAAAAAGGAAGGGCATGCTCCACTATAGAAAAAAACAACCTTATTTCAAGTCAAGCCAAGCTAAGCTTAACAGACACAAACTAACTAATATTGACCAAAATACAGAGCAAGATAAAACAAATTTAACTATTTATATTTATATTTAGCAGCACGGTAAAGCATCGGGCGCCAGCACGCCTTTCCCCGAAGCCGCCTCGGCGGCAGACTTGAACGCGTAGCTGCCGAAGAAGAAGAACCCCACGGCGTGGCCTGCCACCGTTACCAGCAAGACGCCGCCGTTAAAGGACATGACCGCCAGCATAAGGAGGTAGGCGATGCCAACGCGGAGGCCGTACGTGGCCGTCTGGACCAGGCCGATGACGACCAGCTTCCTCCTTGAGGGCGGCGACTTGCAGGAGAGGCCGCCGCTGTCGACGCCGGAGAGCTTGAAGTACCTGCAGTGGGAGATCCACTCGAGGAGGAGGGCGAGGAAGAAGCAGAAGAAGAGAGCGATGACGTACATGCCGGTGCGGGTGGCGGGCCACCCGGGGAAGAGGATCTCCGAGTTCTTCCCCCAGAAGAAGGTCATGTGTGTGTAGCCCATCTTGTGACTCATCGTGGTCGTAGTAGTCGTACTATTACTCATATTCCCCATGCCTTCCATTTTTGTTCTGTTCTCTTGTAAAAGAGAAGAAGAAGAAGAAGAAGAAGAAGAAGAAAAACCTATATAAGGCTTGAATTGAGCAGATTATACATACATATAAACCAGAGAGAGGTTATAAGGATATATAGGCAAACCAAATGAAACCTAAATATTATTATGACGTACATGTCGTACATATAGGTTTCTTGGTGTGGAAGATCAATTACCAGTAGTACCACATGCTCCATTATCCATTATTGGGATATTTTTGTATGTACAGCGCATGCATGACGTACGCACAACACAAGAGAGAAACATGTCATTATAGTTACACGACCCACTGCCACCAGCTGGGTTCAAAATAATATGTTGTACGTACTCTCCTGCAGTTGGAAGGTCTGACCAAACCAAACCTTCAAACAAACCCATTGTTTTCTTGTAACCCCTTTCTATGGAAGGCATGTTGCTTGCCAGATGTGTGTACATGGAGCAGCAAGGGAATGAATGTGGAGGAAAGCCAACTTGACAACTTTCAACTAATAATTTCTTTTTCAGTATACTTTGATAGGATACCCAAAAGATCTTTCGGTCCCTTTTTCCATCGGAAAAAAAAGGAAGTTCTTGCTTTCTGGTTTTTTTATACGATATGATTGAGGGATGGATGGATTTTGAGTTTGACTTTTTGCATCCATCCAGATTTACTTGACATATTTAGTGTACATTTTACCATCAAACATTTAATTTAGTGAGCATATGAATGAATTAATTAATTAATATTAATAATAGTGCATCCATATGGTTTGTCAAATTCGAGGACTTTGACAAACGACATGAACCTTGCCGTTTTCAGTAATTCTATCCATGCCTGACTTGACTGCCTAGAGGTAGAATGAGTTTGTTCCCGTGTGCAGTGTTGTATTGTATATTCCATTGCTTATTTTCTCCTGCCTTTTATAAAATCTCCAAGTTAAAATATTTATCTTTAATTAAATTAAATTAATTGTTAAATATATATATATATATATATTCACATAACTGAATAAAAATCCACAATATTTGATTTATGGGAAAAAAAATCAAAATCTCACTATCTAAGAGAATGTGGATGGAGTTAAATAGAGATTGAGAATACATATAATAAATTTTATATTATTTATAATAAATAAAATTAAGTATAGTTTTAAAAAACATTCTTTAAAGATTATAATTAATTTGAATGCAATAATTTGAACTTTTTTTCAAATTTAGTATAATAACTTTATTGAGTAATAAATAGATATGGATTTTTCTAAATCATACGGGACCCATTTGTCACATTTGATTTTGAACAAAAAAAAAGTGGCATAAAAATCATTTATCACATCTAATATTAATGTGTGACCATATAATTTTGAAAGAAAAAATTGGTGTTCCATTTGATAAATAGAAGAAAAAATCTTGCTAAATTAACAAATACGTACAAGTTTAAATGTGTCATTAATCTTATTTTTTTTCCTCTCAATTTATCATTAATCTTATTACTAAATGATAATAAGGGATTCTCTCTAGCAATATCTGAATCAAAGGAGACTCTCAATCATCATAAGGTGAAACCACATCTTCTCAATTACCACATCTTCTCAATTATTATTCTTTAATCAACTGGGCGGGATACAAATGTATATATACTTCATGTCCCAAGTGAATACACTTTTTAAAACTGTACATTAAATACTTTATCTCATAAGCAAGATCTCGAAAAAAAAAAGTACACTAAATTTTCCAAATGCTGAGTTTGGTATCAATGTACATTGAGATTGAGATGGAAGAGTCTACATTACAATACAAGCAAGCTTATTTCAGGTTAACCCAAATACAAGCGACTTCAGTGATAGAGAAGCGACGACCAAAATATCCAAGCATTAACAAAGTACGGAGCAGAAGATATATATGTATACATGTTTCAATAGGCTCAGCGCAGGGTCAAGCATCGGAGCACGGCGCCGCCTTCCCCGGATCTGCCGGAGGGGGGGCGGTGGCGGCCTTGAACGCCCGGCTGGCGAAGAGGAAGTAGCCCACGGCGTGCGCCGCCACGATGACCAGCAAGACGCCGCCGTTGAAGGACATGAGGGCCAACATCACGAGGTAGGCAAGGCCAACGCGGAGGCCGTAAGCAACCACCTGGACCAGTCCGACGGTGACGCGTTTTCCCCGCGAGGGTGGAGAAGAGCAGGAGACACGGCCAGTACCGCCTCCGCAGGAGAGCTTGAAGTGCTTGCAGTGGGAGATCCACTCGATGAGGAGGGCAAGGGAGAAGCAGAAGAGGAGGGCTAGGACGTACATGCGGTGCGGGTGGCCGGCCAGCCCGTGAAGAGGATCTCCGAGTCCTTCCCCCAGAAGAACGTCATGTGGAGGTACCGCTTCTTGTGAGTTGTCATCGTCGTCGTATTACTCATATTCCCCATGCCTTCCATTTCTAATTTCACAATGGAAGGAGAAATGGAGGAAGCAGAGCCCTAGGAAACTTCAGACGAGGACCAGTGTCCGCATATACATATATATATATATATATATACATATGCACATACGAGACACGTGGCGAGAAAGGATAAAATCAAACTGAGTAGTGTGTCGTACAAAGCCTTCTTATGTGAAAGATGGCTTTGTACCCCCCGCATATAGCAGTGTCTACGGATGGATGTACAACATATGGGTGACGTACACACGACCAGAAGTGCAAGTAAGTGAAGGTTATAGGCAGTTGTGTGACTATGGAATATAGAAAACATAAGTTGCACTGCCACTAGGAACAAAATATGTTTCCCTCTCCCTGTTGCCATCTGAGCAAATTTCAACTGCCCAGCCCACTGTTTCTAAGCTGCTGATTGAAAAGTAAAGGAAATTGAATTGCATTTTACCTGCCCATTTTCAGCTGATAAAGTCTTTCCCGTACATCATTGTAAGAAGGTTGTCTATAAGTCAAAACAGAGAACCAATTGCATGTAGGCAGCTGCACACATCATTTAAATGAAGAAGAGTACCAAAAAGCAGATGCTAAGAAACATTTATAATTTTTTGCGCAAAAAAAAAGATAAATGTTTCTTAAACGAAGAGTGAAGAGCTCATGGCTTTCCACAAAAATGAATCTCAATGGGACAACACACTGATAGTTAATTTTGGGTCAAAGATAGCTACCTACATACTCTACTATTCTCCCTTCCCAAATTCATGTAACTAAGAGAGGCAATTAAACCTTTTTTTTGCACAATGGCTATTAAACCTATTGAGTCACCATCCTGTTACTCCTGTACATCATCTGAACCTATATATATATATCCTTCTGATGTAAAGTCAGGTTAGAGCTAACCCATTACATACATCTTCTGCAGTTAGAGTTCTTTCGCATGTAGAGTTTAGGAGGAGGGCCAAATGGCTGTGAACTGATTTGCCCCCTGCTGCATGCTCCTGACGGCATTTAAAACCTCTTTCATCTGCTGCTCCACGTTGGTTCTCCACTCGGACAGCTGCTTGTACATTTCCTGCGGCTAATGCACAAACCCAAATAAGCAATCCTAAAAATTTCAAAAATATTAAACCATCATTTCCAGGACTCATAAGAAATGTAACCTTTCAGTCATTACCGGTAAAAGAGCCGATGTATTCTTGAAGTCAAGTTGCCTTCTGACGTTGACAGAAGCATCTATGTTCCAATCAGGTACACTATCGTATTTCTTCTTGAGTAAGGGACCCATCCATCATATCTCTGCTCATACTAGAATCGGAATTTTTTTTTTCAATAACCAGGAAGAAATTATTTAAGATTTAGAGTTGCAAAAACATGATATTTCAACACAGGCATTTAACGCAGAATACCTCTTTACGGTAGCCACTTCTTCCTTGAGCATAGCCAGCTCATTGGCAAAGGCAGCATCACGAGCATCAGTTTCTTCAATTGCCTTCCATCTTGTGGGTAGAGATGAGTAAGGGTCACCATTCCACTCAGTATTGATTGGATCTGTCTTCACAAGCATAGTTGTGATATCATTTCCTTGCATGCCTTCTTCAAGGTTTGTGCTTTCTAGCCACTCCTCCCATTTCACAGGATTAACTACAGGGTCAACATATGTCCTGTAAAATAATAAACAAATTTTCAATTTCCAGACACAACATTCCTAGCTGAATGCATTATTAACCAATTAAAAACAAACCTGCATTCCTTGTAGTGAAGTAGAAATTTCAATAATGCGCTGATCTGTTTTGGCTTGTGAGGTTATGAGTTCCTTCAGCACTCTCTGCAAACACAGAAGAAACCATCAAGAGGGGAAGAATATCATTCATTACCTGGACATAGTAAAGCTCTGCTGTCACCTCCACTGAGTTAGCCTCATCCTGTTCTTTCTTCTTGGACACCAGTTCTGCCAACTCTCTGTTTATGTGACATTACAATGAGTGTCATAGAAGGAAAAAGGGATTCCTCCAGCTTAAAGATCAAAGACTGGAATACGAACCTACACCTCTTCATATTAAATATATCTTCTTTTACAAGTTTTATATCTGAAGAAGAAGAAGGTTCACGGCATAATGATGGCAGCCAGTAAGGGTCCTGGATCCCTGCTTCACGCACCTCATCAAACTCCACACTCTCCAACCAATATTCCATAATACCATTTGGATTGAACTACCTCCTGAACCGCTCGGTCCCACCTGGCGCCACTTTACCATCTATTTGCTTCAAAAGATGGTCCAGCAGACCAATATCACCAATGTGCTTACGACCAGCCACTCTAAGTTTTGGACGAGAGATGAGGTTACCAAAAACAGCCCCTTTTTCCCTCATTATATCCACCAGATGTTGTTCAGCTTGATTATACCTATAAAACAAGAACAATTAATCAAGTTGACTTAAGATATCTCTAACCAAAAGAACAGAATAAGAATTAAAAGTTGCCTTTACCTCTCTGCTGACCATCTTTCGATGATATTACAATGCCTTTGCTTCTTGGATTAAGCGTCCTCCGCCTGATCGGTCTAGCTTCTTCAAGAGGGAATGCAATTTTCTCATCCACTTCTGAAACATCTTCAGACGAGACTATTGCCCAGTCTTCTTCATTCTTGATAACTCTAGATGAAACATGATTATTGGTGCTGCTTTCTTTGCCCTGACCACTCGACGTGAAATGGTGATGACCCCTCCGGGGCATGCGAGTGCATTGCATCCTCCGTGTCATTTCCCAGAAGTAGGGTCTTCTTCTGAAGGACGCAGATATATAAAGGGCAATCAGAGATCTTTAAGCATTTGGTCATATAATAGTTAAAACATCAGAGTTCATTTTAACGAATAAATACCTGACTGTTGGAAAATACTAAAGTCAATGTAAGTCTCAACGTTAAGATCTCAAATAAAAAGTCTCTTAGAAAGATAAATGCATGTAATAGGAACAGTAAATGATTGACTAACTACGTAAAGTCCCACATACGCACATATATGAATAGAAATTGTGAACTCAACTACTCGCTGCTGAGCACAGACTATAGGTGTACAAAGATATGGGCGATGAATGGAGGAGACAAAAAAAATATCGGTATTCATAGGGTATAATAAGGGTGAGTGGATCTGGATACTTAGTAATTTTTGTGGTATCCAGATCCTACCCTATATAAATTGATATTTGTGAACCGGAACCCTGTAAACTAAGAATTGGATTATAATACATTGTTTTGTATCCATGTATCTAATTGTTTTCATTGTTTTTTTTGTTCATGGTATTCAAGCACCAAATAGTTTTGTACCGGACAAAATCACATCATAAAAAAAGTGAAAAGAATAAAGCGAGGAGCATTGCTAAAAACATTTTAGAACAACCATGAGACCCTACAGTTTGGGCATAGATGCAGAATACATAGCACTTCAGAGTTAATATACGAACAACAACAAAGCTTCCAGTTTGGACAAAAAAGTGTTGATATTTTGGCAGTTCTTAGGATATTATTTTATATAATAGAATATATCGACCCAATTTATCTATATCATATTTTAAATTAAAAAGAAAAAAAAACAACAAAACCTTAATCACCAGAAGAACAATATACTACCATGAACTTGATATAAGAATTGAGAAAGATTACAAAATTGGGCAACCTGCTGACCAAAAAGAAGAACATCAATGCCTCGTTCAAGGAAAATAACATGTAGAATAGAATTTCGCGGTAAAGTCTAAAAGGAACATATTCAATTGCAGAAAGCTCCAAATCTTTTTAAAATGATTCGGATAGCAAAAGTCTCCTATTCTCTTCGTCACATTTGATTAGCTTCAACTGATCGTATCGCTTTCTAAGGAGAAGCAAGAGGACTGACAATAACTTGCTCTTAAGAATCGAATATCCTTTCTAACTTTAGAAACAAACGTGCAGAATATTTTCAGTTTGGTCCTTCATCTATTGGACTTGCAAGCAGACAGTAAGGCATTACTTCCAATCTTGATGTTAACATTTTCAAACATCGACGAAAACCAGAGTTACACTTCTCCAAAAAAATCCTGGAAGCCAGAAATTCCATAATAATCGAGCCACAAGTAGAAATACTAAGCCGCTGGAGCCATTAGCAAAGACTTAAAAGCGTGATACTACGATCGGGAAAAAAACCTACATCAATGATAAGGCAGCGAGACGTGATGGACTGAAGAATGCCGCCTCGCCAGAGGGAAGGACCGAGCAGCAAATGGAGAGGAGGGGAACGAAGTAGAAAGGGTTAAGACTTTAGAGGAGAGGAAAGAGAGCCTAATTGTATATTGGAAATAAGCTAACTCAGATTTCCGCTAATAATGAGATCTCATTTGGAAATAATATATATTGTACTGTTAATATATTTAATGAAGTGAATTTTATTTGTAAATAATTGTGCAAAATAATCCAGCTCACTTACATTTGATTCTACTATCATGATTTTGAATTTTATTATCTCTTCTATTTTATTTTTTTAAAATTACTTGCAAATGTACTCTTTTTTTAATATTTTCTTTATTTTTATACAAATTATTTAAATTATTGGTGAGATTGAGATGTTATTTGCAAATAATATTATAAGTTAAATGTATATATTTAGTTGTTGACAAGTCTAGATCAAATAAAATCACATAAATAAGGAAGTGTTAACATATATCTCTCACCCATTCTCTAACTAGAGTAATAAAGGATATGAATTCAGTAGTTAGGATGATGTAGTGGAGCTACCAGCCCCAAAAAGGAAACAACACAATGAAATAAAGGTGAAATAATTTTCAAAATATATGATTTAGCTTCTGAAAGAGGATGAAAAATAATCCTTAACAATGAAGCTAGTCCCCTATCAAATGGTGGGACGATAGAGAAATTATCACTAAAAAGAGCTTGATATAAGTAATGAAGGTGTAATACTTGATTTAAAAAAATGAAAATATTTGGTTAAGCAGAACAAATTAGAGGTAAATCAATATTTAAGGATGAATATAAATAATTAATCGAGATAGATCGAAAAAATTATTTAAAATAGAATATAAAATATTGTAAAAATAATGTTAAGTAAATTCTAAAAGAATTTATTAATCGAGAATAAAAGATCAAATAACATGAAATTAAATTGAACAAGCTCAAATAAAAAAATTAGAAAATTTTTAAATAGCTACGAGAATGGTAATATCATACTTCAGTTCGTTCCATGAATAGTGATTGTAAAATTAAAAATTTTGAAACTATAATTTAAATTCGTTTGTATTGAAAATTGATTTTAAATTAGAAATAAAATTAAAAAATTAAGATTTATAATTAAAATGAATATAAAATCAGTTTATACTAGATGATGGATAAATCTATAAATTACACTTAAATAACTCACTTAATTGAAAATCAAGTATATAAAAAAGTTTAAGTGAAAATAGGAATTGAATTGACTTCAAGCGTAAATCCCTAATATTTAGGATAGGTTAGACAAATTAGAAAATAATAATTGTTAAATTTAATTTATATGGAATTAGATAAAAAATTTTTAGAAAAATAAATTAGTTCAATAACTGAATTGAAGGTAAACTAGCTAAAAGATGACCATAATTGATCGAATTGACTTGAGACGGTAAACCACCTAATTTTTATAATAGATCAGATAAATTAGAAAATTGGAGTTTTTGAGCTTAATCTATATGTAATTGAATAATGAATTTTTTAAAAAATAAATTAGGTTAATAACTGATCGAATTGGGGCTAAATCGACCAAAAAATAACTAAAATTAGACGAATTGATGAACTTATTCGCCAGAAACGGGTTCGCTACCATACAAACCATTTGACGTGTTACGCCAGGTGCACATGCACGCACATGGTCATCTTTTTCATCTAACTGAAACTAGACTAACCGACACGGATCCGCATAGTAGCCCGATTTTTCACACGATTTTTGGCTTCTTGCCACCAAGAAAAATTAATTAGAAAGTGAGGCATATGTGGTTTAATTCAAACAACTATGGATATGGGGTGATTGACATTTAGTCCTTTGAGCTCTCATATAAGACTCGACCACTCTCTCAGAGGGTCGGTGGCCATAATTCTCTCTAGAAGTGAAGGTGTTCAGATTTCTGGTGACCTTACTTAAAAGCTCATAACTTTCGATTTCGACTACCAAATTTGGTCATTCAAGTGGACTTAGAATTGGTGTAACTTAGCTTATCAAAATAACTTTTCTTAGGTATTTATTATCCAAAAATCACATTAATACACTCACATTTTACAAAATTTTTCTATTTACTTTATAAAATTACTATTTTACTCATACTGACCATTTTACCCTTATTTATGCAAAATAACCAGTTTGCCAATCTTTAGGTAAAAATGGTCGTTTTGTCACTTTTTAGGAAAAAAAATACCATTTCCCCTAAACTTTTGAAAATTACATCTTTCATCTCTTTTTTTTTTTTTCCAAAATCACTTACTAACCCCTTAAACTTCCCTAATGGACTATTTCTACAAGTTTTCTCATTTTTGTAAATTAACCCTAAACTTACTAAATTTTACACTTTAGTATTCAAACTTTGAAAAATACTCCAACAAACTTCAAAATTCTCAAATCCATCCCCAAATACTTATATTTATCTCCTAAATTCTCGTAGGGGAAGTTAGGGGTCTTACCGGATCGAATTTGTCATTTTACCAAAATAGTCAAAACTAAACTATTGGAGGTATAATCGAAAATACTCACCGGAGAAGGCACCAACGGTCGAAAGGTAGATGAAATGAATCCAAGGAACAAACAACTTATTATGTGGTGGTTGGTTGGGTGGTCACCGTAGCTGGCCAATTTTTGACCTCGAATGACCACAATCGAAAGTTACATAACAAACCGTTTGTAAAAAATTGGGTTGTGGCGGTCGAAATTCGCCTTATGGGAGGTTATCCAAGGCTTGTGAGAGGTAGGGTAGAGGAAGTGAGTTCTTTTGGCACTAGTACAAACTAGAGTGGTGGCCGAAGGTGGCAAAATTGGGCCACGAAGGGCTGACATGTTGCTTTGTTTTTCTTAGTCGTGGAAACCGATGACTGAAAATGGCCTTGTGTAGTGGTTTCAAGTCACTCTCCAGTCGGAGCCCATCTATAGAACTTAAGAGGAGTTCCTTAGCTTTTGTTTGAGATAAAAATCAACTCATTTGGTGATGTGGTGAGGGAGAATTGATGTTTGAAAGCTTAGGTGGTCGGAATGTCACCAGAAACTTTATCTCTCTACTTTTAGAGAAAAATTCAATCTTCTAAAGAGATAAAAATGCAATTTCTCTTAATGGGATGTAGAGTGATGAGTATGGTCTGAACTTGATTATTATGATCCATTGATTACATCTAATCCTTCAGATACAGCTTCTATTAGAGCGTGGATGGAGTGACGACGTATGATTCACCTCCTGAGTGAACTAAACCTAGAATATGAATACAAGAGAGCAATGATGTGTCATTAATCACCAATTCCTCTAATGGAAGATGTTATTGCTACCCTGATCCATGAGAAGTCAAGACAAAAAGTTATGAACACTACTAATATCTCAATAATACCAGTTCGCTATGCTCTAGCTATATTGATTACTGACAATCGCCAATACTATAATTATGGAAAAAAATGGACATATTAGCTGAAATTATTCATTGACACGTATCCCTACACAGGGTGGAACAAGTCGTAGGCTTAGAGGACATGGAGCTCGAGGTCGAGGTCATGGATGATTTGGGGGACAAACCTATCGTGCTTCTACTAAAGATGCTGACATTTTAAACGACAACATGTGTTATTCTAATGTTGACTTAGGTATTATTGCACATGCATTTTCTTCTAAACCATATTTCACAAACTAGGTTATTGATTCAGGCGCATCTAGACACGTGACAGGAATATCAGTAGGATTTATTATATATACTTTGTAAACCCCGCTCTTTGGAGTTAAGGAAAACCGGGAAAAGAATTGGTCAAAACGAGTGAGAAAACTGAACCGGTTCACAAACCCGATTATTAGGAAACGGGTAAATTGGAGAATTTACAACTCCCAAGTGACTCAAAATGGTTCATAAACCTTGGAAAAGAACCTTAAGACAAATTGGGAGAGAAAAACCAGACCGATTTTGGTGAACCGAATTCGAACCAGTTTATGAACCGAAACCGATAAAGAGAGGGCAAACTGGAAAAATTATAGATCCCAAGTGACCTAAAGAGTCACTGTAAACCCCGCACATTTGAGTTAAGGAAAACCGGGAAAAGAACCGGTCAAACCGAATAAGAAAAACCAAACCGGTTTACATTTGGAAATAATCAATATGAAAATTTACAATTTTCGGTTGATCCAAAGAATTTATTCAACATTGCAAAAGAAATTTAAGACAAAATAGAAAACAAAGACCAAATTGGTTCAGGTGAACTAGATTACATAAGAACTTTAAAGTTAAGCGTGCTTACCTTAGAGTAGTGTGAGAATTTCGGTCAAAAATTTTTATATACGGCTCATAAATAGCCATCAATTAATATATATTTAATTATTGAAATTAATACCAATAATTTAATACCGAAATTAAATTATTGGAATTAATACCAATAATTTATGGCAATATTAATACTAGTAATAAATCTCGCCTATTTAATATACGAGTTTTACGACTATATAAAGAGGTCATCCCCATTTCATTCTCCTCACACCTGAACACTTCTCTCTCTCTCTACTGCTCCATTTCCTAGTAAAGCTCGAACCAGAGCTTCGACTTGAACAAAAGTCGGGCTCTTTAGAACCGGTGAGAAGACGCTATCTGATAGCAAACTCCAGTAAATCCGAGAACCGTTGGAGAAGCGCCGACATGATGAAATAGTGAAGCAACTTCGGTGGACCGAATCTGCCCTATTTCGGCCAAGCTGGAATCGGCCATTTCAAGCCCTCCTCAGGCTAAACTAAGCCCTCCCAACACTTACTCAGCCTTTCCACGGCCGAATTAGGACCGAAAGGTAAGCCAATTCGGCTCCCATTTATAATTTTCGATCGGTGCTAGAGAGAGAATCGACCGAATTTCAATCACGAAATTCTAATCCAATTCCGCATCAATTGATACAATACTTGATTTTAGATGAACCTTAGGATAAGACCTATCTGCCCAGATCGAAAGCTCGGACTGTCGTGCCTTCACCGGAACGTTAAATACCAGGAACGCCAGCAAGGACAAGCTCGCGTGAATACAAAGAACCAGTCTAGTGGAAATCACGGCATTAACGGGTGAGTGGGTTATTCACATCATACCCAGTTGGGATGATGAGCACAGTTTAAAGTTAAAAACCACTTAACTGATAAGTGAATTGTTTGGCCATGGTACCAAGATAGGACCGACATGCTCCGTCAACTATCAGCAGTGCGACATGACAGGTCGACGGACTAGTCAAGACAAACAGCTGCGGGTTGAGTTGAGAGTTGGGGCCGTTGGACTAATGGCACCATAGATTACATGGCAATATAAGAAAACATTGTTTGTGCATGCACTGTGAGTACGGGATCATCAAGACGCCCATGAGGGGTAGTGATGCGTCCTAAGGGCAATGGACGACCTAGTGGCTATAAGGGCAGTTCGTCGTTCCAGGTGTCTGTGGGAAATTTGGAGTAGCATGAAGCGCATGAGACCGGGGTGGGGACAGGATGAGGTCTCTGTCCTCATACGGACACGAAGAAGTGATTTCTGGATTGTGGGTCAGATGTCACGTACATCCACTCATTCCTAGGGTAGAAGTGGTCATACTTCTATCTGGGTGGCAGGAAAAGTCGCTCCGCAGTCACTAGTGGGTTCAGTAGTGATACTGACTTGCGAATGTGTGTAACCTTCATGATGAAGGATGTGTGTTGGGTGATGACACACCGTGGTAACTAAGAAATAATGGAAAAACTCAAATTTTTAAATGAAGGGATTTTTGAAAACAAAGGAGTATGGCACACTCCATATAAATATTTTTCTTAAAAGTCAAAAGTTTTTAAAAACCCATTCACTGAGTAGTCGTACTCACCCCCTCCCTTATATCCCTTTCAGGAAATCTTGGAAAGCCTCCCCTTAAAGACCGTCAACTAAGATGCCTGTAAGACAGGTATGTACAGTTTTAAATTTCATGCAGTTTTGATTATGTTATTCCAGGAAAAAGGTGCAGGTTAAAGGACGCCTTACTCTTTACGGTTTATAATAAGGGGAAACCCTTTAATAAACCGAGAGAGTGGCGAGTTGATCACGGGGATCCGACCAAACCGGGTCGGGGCGTGATAGTCACATAAGCCATGAAAAAGGACTTTAGGATTAATGGGGAATGAAAACCAAACTAGTTCGAGTGAACCGGATTGAACTGGTTTGAACCACTATTGAATCAGATGCTAAATTTATTTTTCTAGGTGGCTTAAAAAAAATCAATTTTAAGATTTGAGGCCACCATTGCATAGAAAATGAATTTAGAAATTTTTAGATTTGAAAAACTCGGTCAAATTGGGGGTGAATCGATTGGTTTAAGATTTAAACTTGGTTCGGACCGGTCTGATCTAGTTCAGAATAGTGTCATCTTCTTCCTTCAGATAACAGCACTGTTCACTTTCTGAAAAATTGCACAATGCCAACGAAGTTGAAAAGTCTCCAGCCAGGGACTTTCAGGCAATGAATGACCACCATTAAGATGCCAATTAGACGCCAAGAAGTTCCCGAGCTTCCTATATAAACAGCCCCTCCTCATTCATTCTCTCCACACCTGAAAACTCCATCCTCTCTCAGCTGCTCCAATTTCCGGCGAGACTCAAACCAGAGTTCTAATATAGGGTCATTTCTAAGCCAAAGAAGGCGTGGTCGGGTTCTTCAGAACTAGGGAGAAGTTAGCTATACACATGTAGTCTCCATTTGCTCCGAGAGTCATAAGAGAAACGTCAGCGTGATCGAATAGTGAAGCAGCTCTGGCAGACCGAAGCTACCCTATTTTAGCCGAGCTGAAATCGGCCAATTTGAGCCCTTCTCTAGCCAAACCAAGCTCTCCCAACACCTCCTGAGCCATCCCACGGCCGAATTAGGACTGAAAGGTAAGCCAATTCGGCTCCCCTCTACAATTTTGTGACCGGTGCTAGAGAGAGAAACGACAAAATTTCGATGAAGGAATTCTAATCCAATTCAACATTAATTGATGCAATTCTTGATCTTAGGAGGAACCTCAAGACACAAACATCACAACTTAGAGGAGTGGTATGAAAATGACACAGAAAAACTACTTACTGGTTGTAAGTAGATCATATCCGGTTGGTATGATGAAACTTTCTCATAGGAAGTGGAAAACCTATTCATCGGTTATAAGAGGAGATATCGTCATACTTGATTGGTATGATGGATAGTTGAAAATATATTTTTGTCGGAAGTGCTCTTCCCTGACTATGTGCCACTGCATAAATGATTTGGAAGTCCTTTTTGACGGGAGCTCGAATAGCTCTATTAGGCGGGAGGCCTCAGTTTTGGAACTTGGGGGCTATTATGCCCAATTTTGAAAATCTCGAATAGTGGGCCATAGGCCAGTTGGCACGAGTAGGAACTCATAAATAAACATGAATTATATGTTATGAAAACTTGAATAATTGAATTGTTTATCCATGGTAACAAGACATGACCGACATACTCAATCAACTAGCGGCAGTGCGATATGACAGGTCTCCGGACTAGTTAAGACAAAAGCTGCAAGTTGAGTTGAAGGTCGGGGCCATTGGACCAGTGGCACCACATATTATATGGCATGATGTGAAAATACTAATTGTGCATGCACTATGATTACAGGACCTTCAAGAGAGCCCAAGAGGGGTAGTGATGCGTCATAGGGCCTTGGATGACCTAGTGGATATAAGGGCAGTTAGTCATACCAGGTGATCTTACGAAGCTTGATGTAGCTTCAAGCGCACGAGACCGAGGAGGGGACGGGATGAGGTCTCTGTCCTCATACAAACACGGAGAATTGTTACGAGATTGAGGGTCAAATGTCGCAAACATCCACTCATTCTCAGGGTAGAAGTGGGCGTACTTCTATCTAGATGGCCGGTAAAGTCGCTCCGATGCCACAAGTGGGTTCAGTAGATGTAATGGCCTGCTATTGTGTGATTGACCTTCATGATGAAGGATGTGTGTTAGGTGATAACACACTGTGATTAATAAGAAATGGTGATAAAAATCAAAGTTTGAAATGAAAGGTTTTTAAATGAAAATAAGAAGTCTGGCACACTCCAAAACCAACATTTTTCCTAAAACTTAAATTTTTGAAAAACCATTCACTGAGTCGTTGTACTCATCCCCTTCCTTATCTCCCTTTCACGAAACCCTAAAAAGCCTACATTAAAGACCACCAACTAATACACTTGTAAGACAGGTATGATCATTTTAAAATTTTATACAGTTTTAATTTTTGTTATTTCAGGAAATGTGTAGCTTTAAGGAACGCTTTACTATTCACGGTTTATAAATAAGGGGGCAACTCTTAGTAAACCAAGAGAGTGGCGGGATGATCATGGGGATCCGACCAAACTAGGTTGGGGCGTGACAACTTGAGTGGTATCAAGGCTTGTTTCCTTAAATACATAATTAAGACTAGAAACGATAGTAACTAATAGGAATGGTTTTAAAATTTTTAGATGGCTCACAGGAGAGTAACCAAGAAAACTAGGGTTGGAGTTACCAACACCACCCATCTCTCTGTCCTCGTAGGGAGATCACCCTAAAATACCCGAGAAGTCCCAAAGAACCAAACATTAGTGGGAGGTATACAAAAGGATAGTGCTAGGATCTGTTGAGGTCATAATTTAGAGTACGAAGGAAGCTAAGCCTAAGGCTAGTAACACCATCAAAGGCTTATAACCTTACTAAAAGGACGCTTGTCAAGAACCCAATAACTTTCCATCTGTTTTGTAGGCGCTTTTTGTAATGGGGCTAAAACCCCAATAAAATAATTTCAAGTTACTAAAAACTATGTCTATAAAAAAAATGATGTGACCTTGTGCCTCAAGCTTTAGGAATATTGCCTAAGAAAGGTAAAAGTCTAGGAGAACACTGAAGTAACAATTGGACAAGAAAATGACCTATTACAAGCTGTAAGGACATGAAATGAAGAAATGACCCACACCACAAGGATTTAGGATAATACTTTCCAAGGATAGCAACCCCATAACTATTTGAAAGGATTTCATCCATAGAAACAGGACTACTGCTCGGAATTTTAACCACATCCAAGAGGAAGCTCTTCAAGATCCTAGTGTAGTGGTAGGAAGGGTTGAAGATAGGACCTCGATTGTAAACCCTGCACTTTTGAGTTAAGGAAAACCGGTTAAACCGAGTAAGAAAATTGAGCCGGTTTACAAACTCGATCATTTGGGAACAAGCAATTTGGAAATTTACAACTTCCGGGTGATCCAAAGGGTTTATTAAACCTTGGAAAAGAAATTTAAAACAAATTAGAAGAGAAAAACCAAATTGGCTCAGGTGAATGAGATTCCATAAGAACTTTAAAGTTAAGCGTGCTTACTTGAGAGTAGTGTGAGGATGGGTGACCTCCTAGTAAGTATGAATTTATGGCAATATTAATACTAGTAATAAATCTCTCCCATTTAATACACGATTTTACACCTATATAAAGAGGTCATCCCCATTAATTCTCCTCACATCTGAACACTTCTCTCTCTCTACTGCTCCATTTCCCGGTGAAGCTTGAACGAGAGCTTTGACTTGAACATTTTTCTTAACCTCGGAAGGAGAGGTTGGGCTCTTTAGAATCGGGGAGAAGACAGCTATCTGATAGCAAACTCCAGTCAATCCGAGAATCGTTGGAGAAGCGCCGACGTGATGAAACAGCAAAGCAGCTCCGGTGGACCGAAGCTGCGCTGTTTCAACCGAGTTGAAATCGGTCATTTCGAGCCCTCCTCAGGCCCAACCAAGCCTTCTCAACACTTCCTTAGCCCTCCCACGACCGAATTAGGACCAAAAGGTAAGCCAATTTGGCTCCCCTAGGATGAACCTTAGGATGAGAGCTATCTACCTAGATTGAAAGCTCGGACCGCCGTGCCCTCACCGGTGAGTAATCGAAGCTTTCTCTCTCTATAGTTCATTTTTCGGCGAAGCTCCGTTTGAGCTCGTTACGACATCAAAACTTGCGATTCAAAGTGCTATTGAATCATAAGAAGATGGAGAAACTCAATTTTAACTACAATTTTAATAATTAGAGGTGTTTGATCGGTCAATTTGATAAAATCAAATTCAGTTGTGCTAAGAAGTTGAAGTTGGGAAAAAATTGGGGAAAATTGGGGATTTTCGAAATTCAAAGGACCAAAAGGCAATTTTATGAAATTGAGGGTCAATTAGGCATGAAAATAATGTTGGAGGACCAATTGAGGAATTTTGGAATTTTTGGGGCAAAACTTACCATTTTTGTAAAGGAAGGGTAAAATGGTAATTTTGGAAAAAGTTGGGGGACCAAATTGGAAATTTGGGAAATTAAACCCCTTTGTGCGAAATTAAATAATTTGAGGTCCTAAGATAAATTTTAAAAGTTTTGGGACTCAAATTTAGGAAAAACCCGGTAATAGGGACTTAAAGTTAAAGAAAAATAACTTTAGGGACCTAATTGCAAATATATGTAAAGTTGGGTTTTCTTATTCATTTGAAACGAATGAAGGCTATTAGGCCAAAGAATAATTAACAATTATGTTCATTTCGTGTAGGAGAACGAGACATCGGGAATGTCAGTCGAGGTCCAGCTTGCTGAGGACAGAACCCGACTAAGTTGAATTTCACTACACTATCAGTTGAGTGGGTTTACTAACATCATACCCGATTGGGATGATGAGCACAACTTAAAGATAAAAACCACTTACCGATTGTGAGTGAGTTTACTAACATCATACCCGGTTGGGATAATGAGCACAACTTAAAGATAAAAACCACTTACCGGTTGTGAGTGAGATTATATATCATACCCGATTGGGAATGATAAGTACCTCGGTATAAAAACTCACTGTTTAGTGGTATTTTAATCATCACCACTTAGAGAAAGTGATGTAAAAATTATGCGGAAAAACTACTTACTGGTTGTAAGTAGATCATATCTGGTTGGTATGATGAGACTTCCTCGAAGGAAGTTGAAAACTCGTTCATCGGTTATGAACGGAGATGTCCTTATACTGGTCGGTATAATGGACAATGAAACGTATTTTGTCGGAAGTGTTCTCCCCTGACTATTTGCCAATGCTTAAACTATTTGGGAGACCTTATTGACGGGAGCTCGAATAGCTCTTATAGGTTTGGGGCCTCGGTTTTGGAACTTGAGGGCTAATATGCCCGATTTTGAAAATCTCGTATAGTGGGCCCAAGGCCAGTTGGCACGAGCAAGAGCTCGTAAACAAATATGAATTATATGCCATAAAACTTTAAATAAAGGAATTGTTTGGCCATGGTACCATGATAGGACCAACATACTCAATGAACTAGCGGCAGTGCGATATGACAGGTCGACGGACCAGTTAAGACAAACAACTGCATGTTAAGTTGAGAGTCGGGGCCGTTAGATCAGTGGCACCACATATTACATGGCTTGATAAGAAAACATTGTTTGTTCATGCACTATGAGTACGGGATCATCAAGACGCCCATAAGGGGTAGTGATGTGTCCTAAGGGCCCTGGACGACCCGGTGAGTATAAGGGCAGATCGTCATTCTAGCTGTCTTTGCGAAATTTGGAGTAGCACCAAGCGCATGAGACCGGGGTGGGGACGGAATGAGGTCTCTGTCCTCATATGGATATGAAGAAGCGATGTCGGGATTGAGGGTCGGATGTCGCGTACATCCACTCATTCCCAGGGTAGAAGTGGTCGTGCTTCTATTCGGGTGGCCTGTAAAGTCGCTCCGAAGCCACTAGTGAGTTCAGTAGTCATACTGACCTGCGAATGTATGTAACCTTCATGATTAAGGATGTGTGTTGGGTGATGACACAACGTGATAACTAAGAAATGATAGAAAACCTTGAATTTTTAAATGAAGAGATTTTTGAAAAGAAAGGAGTCTAGCACACTCCATATAAATGTTTTTCTTAAAAATTAAAAGTAGACCTTTGAAAACTCATTCATTGAGTAGTCATACTCCCTTCCTTATATCCCTTTCATGAAATCTCGAAAAGTTTACCCTCAAAGACCGTCAACTAAGATGCCTGTAAGACAGGTATGTAAAGTTGAAAATTTCATGCAGTTTTGATTATGCTATTCCAGGAAATGGTGTAGGTTGAAAGGATGCCTTACTCTTTACGGTTTATAATAAGGGGAAACCTTTTAATAAACTGGGAGAGTGGTGGGTTGATCACGGGGATCCGACCAAACCGGGTCGGGGCGTGACATCGATAAACCGCAAAAAGAACAAAGGATAAATGAAGAAAATTCTCCCTTAAATTTTCAGCCATCTAAGAGCAAGGAAGTAAGCGCCTCATGAGGGTCATAGATTAAATTATAGTAAAGAAAGGAAATATGGAAAGGCCAAACATTTGGAAAAGAGGGATGGAGGAAATCCTGAAAGAGATCAATAGCCAAGACCAAATTGACGACCAAACTCAAAGCCAGGAGAAGATTAAGTAAGCCTCACACAAAGAGGTGTTGAGAGAAACCATGTCTGAACCTTCCCCAAGTAAGAAAACTTGCGTAGGATACAATCAGAATTAAGAGAATGGTATAAGGACGTACTAATAGATTTCCCAGAAAGGGTGCATGGGAAGGATGACATCAAAGGATGTCATTTAATGATTTGATACTTCCAAAGAACGAATGAGAAAGGAATTTTGAAGGAAGGGAAAGAATCCTACCAAGGAAGGAAGTCCCGGAAAGGCATACGTATCCCAACTAAGAGGAAAAAGGAACCAATCGAAATGGAAAGAAAGATAAGCTCACAAATGAAATGCTGGTTGAGACGGAAAGATTAAGTACTAAGGAAAAGTACTCATGAAGGCCTGAGAAGTAAATTAAACCCAAGGAACGGGTAAGTTGGAAGATATCATCAAAAGATGATGTACGAGTAAGAAAGCGGAGGATTGCCCATAAAAAGGAGAATAAAATAAAATACATCCAAGAAATCTTAAAGAGGTAAGTTCCCTAATTAAGAAGTGACTAGAGTTAATGACCACTGATATCAAGGCTAGTTGTGATCCACGCCCAAATGATTGGAACCAGAAAGACCCAATAAGGAAGTTGGGAAAGAACGAGTGGGGAAAGAAAACCAACATACTTATATAAGTTGATTGGATAATAGTAAAGGTAGTCAATGAATACTACTAAACAAAAGAGGAATGAAGTTATACAATCCCTAGAAAGTTATAAGTTGCAAACAACTCTCAAGGAGGTGTTCTGGAAATCTAATGGGCATAGAGACAAGATCTAGAAAATGTCATTGTGTAAGTGGGATGTAAGCCCAATAGTCCCGAGGAAAACATGACTCAAAATACGAAAGAGTCAGTTAGTAAGCATGACAAGGTAAAACATAAAATTTGGACTGAAATTGAAATGAACAGCGGATGAAGGAAGAGTCGAAATAGGATGAAAAGGGTGATAATAAGGAAATTCATGAAAACAAGTATGTAACGCTCAGAAGAATATCGAGCTAAGGGTTTTCATGACCAAGAGGTTATTTAGATACGGGAATGGTTAGATATCTTGGAACTCCCAATATTGAGTATAGGACTTCAAAAGGAAAAATGTTGCTCTAAGCAAAGAAAGATGTGAATCTAAGGATATACCCTTGAGTAAGGTATGTCTAGATATGATAAACTCCATGGAATGAGTAAATAATATAAAGAAAAAGAAATTCCTTAAGTAAGTGATATATAAAGGGCCAATTGAAAGAACAAGAGAAGAGTTTGCATGTTAAGTAAACAGCAAGTGGACATCAAATGAAATTGTTCCTTATGTAAAGGTTGCTAATTAAGTTTTGGGGACAAAACTCCTAAAAGGAGGGGAGAGTTGCAAACCCTGCTCTTTGGAGTTAAGGAATATCGGGAAAAGAAATGGTAAAACCAAGTGAGAAAACCGAACCGATTCACAAACCTGATTATTAGGAAACGGGCAAATTAGAGAATTCACAACTCTCAAGTCACTCAAAATGGTTCAAAAACCTTGGAAAAGAACCTTAGGACAAATTGAGAGAGAAAAACCAGACCGGTTCGGGTGAACCGGATCCGAACCGGATTAAACTGGTTTATAAACCAGAATCGATAAAGAGAGGGCAAATTAGAAAAATTATGGATCCCAAGTGACCTAAAGAGTCACATAAGCCATAAAAAAGGACTTTAGTATGAATGGAGGATGAAAACCAAACCGGTTCGGGTGAACCGGATCCGAACTGGATTAAACCGGTTTGAACCACTATTGAACTGGATGCTAAATTTATTTTTCTAGTTGGCTTAAAAAATTCAATTTTGAGATTTGAGGCCACCATTAGATAGAAAATGAATTTATAAAATTTTAGATTTGAAAAGTTCAGTCAAATTGGGGGTGAACCGATCGGTTTAAACTTTGAACCCGGTTCGAAATAGTGTTATCTTTTTCCTTGAGATGACAACACTATTTACTCGTCGGAAAATCGCATAGCATCGGCGAAGCTGAAAAGTCTCCGGTCATGGAGTTTCAGGCAATGAATGACCGCCATTATGGTGCAAATTGGATGGCCAAGAAGTCACTGGGCTTCCTATATAAAGAGCCCCTCCTCATTCATTCTCTCCACACCTGAAAACTCCATTCACTCTCAGTTGCTCCAATTTCCAACGAAGCTCGAACCAGAACTAAATATATAGAGTCATTTCTGAGCCAAAGAAGGCGTGGTCAGGTTCTTTAGAATTGGAGAGAAGTCAGCTAGACGCTTGTAGTCTCCATTTTCTCCAAAAGTCACGTAGAAACACCGGCATGATCGAATAGTAAAGCAGCTTCGGCGGACTAAAGCTGCTCTATTTGGTTGAGCTGAAATCGGCCAATTCGAGCCCTCCTCTAGCCAAACCAGGCCCTCTCAACACCTACTCAACCTCCCACGGCCGAATTAGGAATAAAAGGTAAGCCAATTCGGCTCCCCTCTACAATTTTCGACCTGTGCTAGAGATAGAACCGACGGAATTTTGATGAAGGAATTTTAATCCAATTTGGCATCAATTGATGCAGTTCTTGATCTTAGGAGAAACCTCATGACACAAGCTATCTGCCCAGATTGAAAGCTCGGACCGTTATACCCCCAACAGTGAGTAATTGAAGTTTTTTCTCTCTACGTTTTCTTTTCCGGCGAAGCTCCGTTTGAGCTTGTTCTGGTGTCAAAACTTACGATTCAAAGTGCTATTGAATCGTATGAAGATGTAGAGACTCAATTTTAACTTCAATTTCAACAATTAGAAGTGTTTGGTCGGTTAATTTGATGAAATCAAATTCGGCTGTGTTAAGAAGTTGAAATTAGGGGAAAATTAGGGATTTTTGAAAATTTGAGGGACCAAAAAGCAATTTTGTAAAATTGAAGGTCAATTGGGCATGATAAGTGTGTTAGGGGACCAATTGAGCAAATTTTAAAATTTTTGGGGTAAAAATTACTATTTTGTAAAGGAAGGGCAAAATGGTAATTTTGGAAAATTTGAGGGTCAAATTAGGAATTTGGGAAACTTGAACCCCTTTTTTATGAAATTAAGTAAATTGAAGTTCCAAGAGGAATTTTAAAAGTTTTAGGACTCAATTTTGGGAAAACTGACAATTGGGGCCTAAAGTAAAAGGAAAAATAACTTTAGGGGTCAATTTGCAATATTGGAAAAGTTGTGAATTAAGTTATTCATACTGAATAAGGTGACCAAATCAGATGATAATGAACAACCATTTCATTTCGTGTAGGAATACAAGACATCGGGAACTCCAGTTGAGGTTAAGCTAGCAAGGGATGAAAACCTACTTAGTGTAATTTTATTGCACGATCGGGTGAGTGAGATTTTTATATCATACCCGGTTGGGATGATATGTCACGTCCTGACCTAGTTTGGTTGGATCTCTATGAGCAACCCGCCACTCTTTCTGGTTTACCAAGGGTTTTCCCCTCTTTTAAACCCGGGAGGAGTAAGGCGTCCTTTAAACCTGTATCTTTCCTGTAATAATATTATACAAAACTGAAAAATAATCATACCTGGTTTTATAGTTCCTATACATGGAAGTCTTTAAAATTGGTTTTCCCTTGGTTTCCTGAAAGGGATCTAAGGGAGGGGGTGAGTTCTACAACCTAGTGAGCGGGGGTTGTGAGTGAATTTTAATAAACAAAACAACTTTAATCGGAGTGTGCCAAACTCCTTATTTTTTTTAAAATATCATTTTCTCAAATATTGGTTTTTAAAACCTTTACCCTACCAATGGTGACATTTTCAAGTTGGAGTGTGTCAGACTCCTTAATTTCTTTTAAATTTTCTTCACTTTAAAAATCTCAATTTTTCACCATTTCTTATTAAACACGGTGTGTCATCACCCAACACACATCCTTCATCTTGAAGGTCAAAACACACAATCGCAGGTCAGCCTGTCCACTGAACTCACTTGTGGTATCGGAGCGACTTTACCGGCCACCAAGATAGAATCATGTCCACTTCTACCCTAAGAATGAGTGGATTTATGCGACATCTGATCCTCAATCCTGAAATCAATTCTCCATATCCGTATGAGGACAGAGACCTCATCTCGACCCCACCCTAGTCTTGTGCGCAATGAAGCTACGTCAAGCTTCGCAAGGTTACCTGGTCTGACGAACTACCCCTATATCCACTAGGTCGTCTAGGGCCCTAGGACACATCACTACCCCTCTTATGTATCTTGAAAGTCCCATACACAGTGCATGCACAATCAGTATTTTCACATCATGCCTTATAATCTATGGTGCCACTAGTCCAACGACTCTGACCACCAACTCAACTGCAGTTATTTGTCTTGACTAGTCCGGAGACCTATCATGTCATACTGCCACTAGTTAACTAAATATGTCGGTAATGTCTTGGTACCATGGCCAAACAATTCACTTACTTGAAGTTTTATGGTATATATCTCATGTTTGTTTATGAGCTCTTGCTCATGTCAATTAGCCTATGGCCCACTGTCTGAGATTTTCAAAATCGAGCATATTAGCCCCCAAGTTTCAAAACTAAGGACCCCGACCTATAAGAGCTATTCGAGCTCCCATTAAAAAGGTCTCCCAAATTGTTTAAGTAGTGGCACACAGTTAGGGGAGAGCACTTCCAACAAAAATATGTTTTCAGCTGTCCATCATACCGATCGGGTATAATGACATCTCTGCTCATAACCGATGAACGGATTTTCCACTTCCTTCAAGGAAGTTTCATCATACCAACCAGGTATGATCTACTTACAATCGGTAAGTAGTTTTTCCGCGTGATTTTCATGTCACTCCTCTAAGTTGTGATATTTAAAATACCACTAAGTAGTGGGTTTTCATTTCGATGTACTTATCATCCCCAACCAGGTATGATGTAAAATCCCACTCACAATCGGTAAGTGGTTTTTAGTTTAATTCGCTCATCACCCCAACCGGGTATGATGTTAAAAGTCCCACTCACAACCAGTAAGTAGGTTTTCATTAAATAAAAGTGATTATCATCCCAACCGGGTATGAAGTGTAAATTAGCCCACTCACCCATTAACCGTGACGTGTTTGACCACGGTTGGTTTTCCAAGTTGACGTGAGCTTTCTCTTGCTCGCGTTCCGATCACACTTGTCCCGTCGAAGGTGCGACGATCAAAGCTTTCTATTGGGAAATGTAGCTCTCTTCTTAAAGTACCTTCTAGGATCAAGAATTCCTACTATTGACCTTTCAGCATCGTTGAGGTCATATGAGGGTTGTGGGGATGTTGTGAGAGTTTGGTTTGGCTAGAGGAGGGCTGAATAAGGCTAATTTTAGCTAGGCTGAAATAGGGCAGCTTCAGTCTACCGGAGTTGTTTCACTGTTTGACTATGTCGGCGCTTCTTTGGAGATCTTCACATCGAATGGAGGTTGCTATCAGATAGATGACTTCCCTCGGAATCTAAAGAGCCTAACCTCTCCTTGGAAATGGAGTATTAGAGAGAGAGTAGTTTTGAGGTGTGAGGAGAATGAATAGGGGTACGCTCTTTATATAGGAGTAGAATTATATATTAAATGGGGAGGATTTATTACTATGGTATTAATATTGTCATTATTTTCGGGAAATTGATGGATATTTATTAGTATTAATTCTTATAATTAAATATAGATATTAAATTATGGGTATTAATTTCAATAATTAAATATATATATATATATATTAATTTATGATATTAACAATAGAGAAGTAGAATTAATACAAAAAATATATATACATATATATATATATATCTCATTGTTTTTACCTAAAATAATTTACTAATTATTTATTTATTTCGGTCAAAATAACACTTTTCATTTTATTTATTTCAATTATATCAATTGAATTTTAAACTTATAATATAATTTCATAAGATATTTTGACTGAAATTTTGAGTTATTAAAATAATAACTTCCCAAGATGTCACCCATCCTAACACTACTCTATCCCAAGCACACTTAACCTTGGAGTTTTGATAAAATCAAATGCATTAGTGCTAGTATGTTATTTAATATTGGGTTACTAAAACAATATAGTTTGACAACTATTGATAGAATGCAAAATGAATACTTCCCAAGAGGTCACCCATCTTAACCTTGGAGTTTTGATAGGATCCGATGCAAATAATATGGTTTGAAAACTATTAAGAGAATGCAAAATGAATACTTCCCAGTTCATCTGATGCAAAATGAATGTTTGCACAATGATGCAAGCACGCTTAACTTCAGTATTCTAATGGGATCCAGTTCATCTGAACCGATCTGGTTTTTTTTTTTTTTCTGGTTACTAAAAACATGGTGTTACATGATAAGTACCTCGAAAATGAAAACCCACTACTTAGTGTATTTTAAACATCACAACTTAGAGGAGTGGTGTGAAAATGACACGAAAAAACTAATTACTGGTTGTAAGTAGATCATACCCAGTTGGTATGATGAAACTTTCTCGAAGGAAGTGGAAAACCTCATCGGTTATGAGTAGAGATATTCTCATACTTAGTTAGTATGATGAATAGTTAAAAATATATTTTTGTCGGAAGTGCTCTCCCCTGACTGTGTGCCACTACTTAAACGATTTGGGAGACCTTTTTGATGGGAGCTCAAATAGATCTATTAGGTTGGAGGCCTCGATTTTGGAACTTCGAGACTATTATGCCCAATTTTGAAAATCTTGAACAGTGGGCCATATGTCAATTTGCACGAGTAGGAGCTCGTAAACAAACATGAATTATATGCCATGAAAACTTGAATAATTGAATTGTTTGGTCATGGTGCCAAGACATGACCGACATACTCAGTCAACTAACAGCAGTGCGACATGACAAGTCTCTGGACTAGTTAAGACAAACATCTACAAGTTGAGTTGAGGGTCGGGGCCGTTGGACCAATGGCACCATAGATTATATGGCATGATGTGAAAATACTAATTTTGCATGCACTGTAATTACGAGACCTTCAAGATGCCCAAGAGAGGTAGTGATGCGTCCTAGGGCCCTGGACGACCTGGTGGATATAAGGGCACTTAGTCGTACTAGGTGACCTTACGAAGCTCGATGTAGCTTCAAGCGCACGAGATCGAGGTGGGGACGGGATGAGATCTATCCTCATACGGACATGGAGAATTGTTACGAGATTGAGGGTCAAATGTTGTGAACATCCACTCATTCTCAAGGTAGAAGTGGGCGTACTTCTATCTAGATGGCCTGTAAAGTCGCTCCGACGCCACAAGTGGGTTCAGTGGATGTAATGGCCTGCGATTGTGTGATTGACCTTCATGATGAAGGATGTGTGTTAGGTGATGACACACTGTGATTAATAAGAAATGGTGATAAAAATTGAAGTTTGAAATGAAAGGTTTTAAAGGAAAATAAGGAGTCTAACACACTCCAAAACCAACATTTTTCCTAAAATTTAAATTTTTGAAAAATCATTACTAAGTCGTTGTACTCACCTCCTCCCTTATCTACCTTTCAAGAAACCCCAGAAAGCCTACCCTAAATACCATCAGCTAATATGCCTGTAAGATAGGTATGATCATTTTAAAATTTTATACAGTTTTGATTTATGTTATTCCTAGAAAGGTGTAGGTTTAAAAAACGTCTTACTTTTCACGGTTTATAAACAAGGGGCAACCCTCAGTAAACCAGGAGAGTGGCGGGTTGATCACAAGGATCCGACCCAACCGGGCCGGGGTGTGACATACTTGTTGTCCACCTTCCTCTCATAAGAGAGTTCAAACTGTTGATGGCACATTTCAACCAGTTAAGGGATCCACCTAAATTAAATGGACTTCATCAATTACATTATCATCGATCCTACATGTCCCATCATTTCTTGTTAATCCATTATCAGTTAGTACAATCAGTGATCAACTAAACTGTCAAGTAATATTTTATTGAGATTCATCTATCATTCAGGAAAGGAATACTAACATTGGGTGTGGATGGAGACTTGATGGATTGTGGTATATTAGGAGAGAAGGGCCTGACGCGACTTTAACCACTACTTTGTCTGAACGAGCGATGAATGAAGATATATTGGAGTATCGTCATCTTGGTTATCTATCTTTTGAGAATCTTAAGAGAGTAAGACTGACTTGATAAATAATATAGAACGTAGTGAGCTTGTATGTAATGCTTGTGAGTTTGGAAAGTATATAAGAACAAGTTATTCTTCTACTAGTTTAAGAAGTATTTCACCTTTTTCATTGATAGATTCTGATTTTTGGGGACCATGTCTAGTTATTTCAATTGTACAGATAATGGTACTGAATATGTTAATAGAGAGTTTTCATCGTATTTATTTACAAATGAGATTTTGCATCAGACCACATGCCCAGATACATTATAACAGAATGGGGTGGCTGAATGGAAGAATCGACACTTGTTAGAGGTAGCTCACACTCTTCTATGTACAATGAATGTTCCAAAATATCTATGGAATGGAGCAGTATTGACGGCGACATATTTAATTAACTGGATGCCTTCTCGGATATTGAACTTTAAATCTCATTGTGAACTTTTGATGGGACGCAACATACATTCAATTCGTTCTCGTGTATTTGGTTGTGTGTGTTTTTATGAGAGATTATCGTCCCATAGTAACCAAACTTGATCCACGTGCACTGAAGTGTATTTATGTAGGCTATTCTAGCACTCAGAAAGGTTACAAGTGGTGGTGTCCAAGTGAGAAAAGACTTTTTATGAGTATGGATGTGACATTTTGTGAGAATGGACCATTTTATGGTGATTCAACAATGTCATCCACAGTGCTAGATGATTTGCTTGAAGTACAACATGGAAATGAAGAAAGAATTAGTGATAAGATAGTTGAAGATGTCATTGTAGGTGTAATCTCGTGTAATAAGAAATCAAGTAGCAATGAAGAAGGGATCAATAAACCAAAAATTGAAGGTTTATAGTAGAAGGAACAAGATTTATGCTCAAGGGAGGAAGATAAAGAAGATGGTGGAGAGAAACAAAAATAGGGGGAGTAAGATAAAGAAGATGATGGAGAGAGACAAAAATAGGGGGAGTAAGATAAAGAAGATGATGGAGAGAGAAAAGAACATGTACTTATACTACAACCATTGCCCCCATATGTCCTAGATACCCATCAATCTTCCGATGATTCCTCGTCATCACCAAATGATAATGAATCTCTACCCATTGATATTCGTAAAGAACCTATAGCTAATGCAAGAAAGCCTCCAATTAGATATGGTTATAAATATGATATATCTAACTGTCTCATCTATATACAACATATTTATTGTATCATTATAGTCAATGCACATACCAAGAAATTGACAACATGCCAAAAATTATCCAAAGTGGCTTGCAGTAATGCATAAGGAGATGTGTGCATTAGAGAAAAATAAGACTTGTGAATTAGCATTACTTCCAAGCGAAAAAAAGGTTGTTGGATGCAAATGAGTATTCACTGTCAAGTAAAATGCCGAAGGAAAGGTTGAAAAGTATAAAACAAGATTGTTAGCAAAAGGCTACAACCAAACGTATGGAATAGATTACGATAAGACATTTGCACAAGTTGCTAAGATGAATACTCTCAGACTGCTTATATCATATGCTGCCAACTTTGGATAAAAATTACATCAATTAGATGTAAATAATGCATTTTTCCATGGAGACTTACAAGAAGAGATATATATGAAGATTCTACTTGGATTTAATATAATGAAGACCATTGGGAGTGTATATAAACTTAAGAAGTCTTTGTATATACTTAAGCAATCACCGAGAGCTTGGTTTGACCGATTCTGACATGCAGTAGTTAGAATGAGGTATCAACAGTGTAATGGAGATTACACAGTTTTCTATCAACACTCAAATAGTCGAGTTGCTATTCTCACAGTATATGTAGATGATATTATTATAACTAGAGAAGATAGTAATGAGATACTGCGACTAAATCAAAGATTAAGCAAAGAATTTGAAGTAAAAGATTTGGGTCCACTTAAGTATTTTCTCAATATTGAGATATTTAAGTCAATGACAAGCATAATGTTCTCAGAGAAAATATGTATTGGATCTACTTACTAAAATAAGGATGTTAGGTTGTCAAACTGCTTCTACTCCAATTGAACCAAATTATAAGTTATGTGAATTGAACCAAATCATAAGCTATTTGCTCAGTCAGGTGACCCAATGCATAAAAAACAATACTAGAGAATTGTGGGACAACTTATCTACTTATGTCACACACGACTAGACATCACATATGCGGTTAGTATTATAAGTAGATATATGCATGATCATATGATAAAACATTGGTAGGCAGTTATGCGAATGTTGAGATATCTAAAGAGTAGCCCGGAAAAAGACATTTGATTCAAGTCTCGAGGTCATACTAGAGTGGACGAATTGTGTGACTCTGATTAGGCTAGTTGTGCAGATAATAGAAGATCGACATCATGCTACTATGTGTTTGTTGGAGGTAATCTTGTATTCTGGAGAAATAAAAAATATGAGGTGGTCGCTAAGATCAATAATAGAGGCAGAATACAGAGCTATAACTAAAGGCATATGTGAGATAATATAGATAAAAAACTTATTGATAGAGTTATGTTTATTTAGAAAATAATTCATTAATTTATGATGTGATAATAAATCATCGATTAGTATTGCTAACAATCCAGTTAAACATAATAGAACCAAATATATTGAAATTGATCGATTATTAATCAAATAGAAACTTGAGAGCAAGATCGTGTAGCTATACTATATTAAATACTGACGAACAATTAGTCAATTGTTTAACTAAATATTTAGTACCTAAAGAGTGGATTAATATTTATAATAATATGGGAATGATAGATATTTATCGAAGAGGAAGTGTTGAAATAGTATAAGATATTTAAGCTAGATAGTTACGATATAATATTAGCAATTAAGATTATATGATATATTCTATTTAATGTAATTATAATATAATATGAGCCTATAAGTAAGTATGTTTATCATTGATTTTGAGTGTGAAAAAATGAGTTATTTTATTTTTTTGATACCTATAGCCCTGTATCAACTTATTCTTTTTTTCACTTTTGAAAATTATTAAATTTAAGATCTATTCCGATTCGATCTAACCATATTTACCCATAATTCTTCCTTAAATTACCTTTCGATCCCCTCGATCTATTAGAGTTTTAGGATTGGTATAGGGGGTTTTACCAATTTCTAAGATTTTGATTTGAATCTATTATTAATATTATAATTCGATTTTCAATCTTGATCTAGATTCCGTTCATAATTCAACCACAATTTCAAGTTCAATTCCATTTAAATTTTTGCTTCTAGAAATTCTAGGATTATAGTTCACGCCGTATGAATTGATGGTTGGGTGAGTGACTTGATTGGGTTCTCTCAAGAGTAGCTAACAATGGGAGGAGGAAGACATATTATATGCAAACAACCTCTAGAAATTTGGGCGACCACTCTAATAGCTGTCGAAATCAATGATTGTGCCGAAGAGTCCAAATAAATTCATCACTAGTTCCTTTTGTTCTTCGGTGCGCGGAAGTTTCTTTAGATCTCTCATGCACCACATCCTCTTATTTAGAGCTGGTAAGGTGATGAATGATAACCCCAATAAAATAAACAAAGCTGAAGACAGCAACTTCACTGATTTATATGATTCATGCACCAAGTTTTATGTTTGAACGTTTGTCCATCTGGATTCCATCTACAATAAAAAGGATTTTTTTTATTCTGTGGGTTATTACTATGGACTGTGGTGCTCGTGAAAAAGGATGGAGTGACCATAATTTTCTTCATGCATTGAAGAAAGAGGACAGTGAAGAAGTGATAAGGAGCCAAATTAGTCCAAAAGAGTGTATATAGGTAAAGAGTATTGAGAACAGCCACATGAACTGTCATGTGATGATGGGTTTCTTTTCAGGCCATTTGACTCAATTATGAACTTCCTAGGATAATGCTTCTTTGCCCCGAGGGTGTGTCCCACACACAGGCCCCTCCCGGACACAAGACGCCAATGGCCATTTAATTCGGATCACAGCTTTCTTTGAGGGGTATCTGGGGCCTCTGGCTTTTCATGGGACATTCGATAGTGTGGAGGGACAGTCCTTGTAACTTCACACATGATGATGCCTCTGCACTTCGGCCAATGGCATTTTACAGGAGTGGGATATCATCAGCTACCAAATAGAGCGGAAGTGTTACTTCTTGTAGTTGGAGCTGGGATTGAGACGGATCGGCACACGGACGGATGATACGACTCTTCAATGCTGTAAAGTTTCTACATTTATAATGGTTTGAATCGAAAACATGGACTCCTGTTAGAAAAAGGGAAAAATCGAAAAAAAGAAGCAACTTTCAACTTTCTCAGAAGGTAAGGAAGCACAGGGACGAGGGGAAAACCATGAAAGAGAAAACGGGGAAAGTTTTCTGCTTCTTCTGGTGCAATGCAATTCCCCCATTTTATATTAGCCCTCTATAAAATAATAGTTAAAAGGGAGCAGTGCAATACCAGATCGAACAGCTGAACTGAAGAGAAGAGACTTGAGGGTAGTCTGAGTTTCTGACCCAAAGAAAAAAAAAAGAGGGTGTGATCTGAGTAGATCAAGTATATGGCAGCAGAAGGAGACTCTTTGTAGGCCTCATCTCAACCCACATCAAAGCTAAGGAAGTTCCTCCATTTTTCCAGTGAGCTAGCTCAATCCATAGGAATGGGAGTTCGCTGCTCAAAGCTCTCTCTCTGCTGGTGGCCCTCCCATCTTCCATCTACCCTCCACAACTCCGATCTAGGTAACATCACTTTCAACCATCTAATTTCTAACTCTCTTTTCTCCTGCTGCAGATTTAGCCCCTTATCACTGTTTTCCTTTTTTTTTGTTTATGGGTTTTGGTTTGATTGTCATCAGATAATGGGGGTCAGAGTGAAGATGGCACGGCATTGCCGGTTTTCAGGGAATACAGCCTCGACCAGCTTAAGGCTGCCACCTCCAGCTTCTCCCGTGAAAATATAGTGTCCGAGCATGGAGAGAAAGCCCCCAATGTGGTCTTCCGGGGGAAGCTCGAAGACGGCCAGTGGATTGCGATCAAGCGCTTCAACAAATCCGCCTGGCCTGATCCGAGGCAGTTTCTGGTTCTGCTCCATCTATAGATAGATTACTCATTAAATCTAGGATGCACTGTCTGGTTTATTCAGTGACAAATCAATGTTTGGATAAGATTCCATTCTGTTCTATAGGTTTCATTCATGAAGTTGGCATCTGAGATCAGGTGATGTCTTTGTTTTTGGGATTCTAGGAAGAAGCAAGGGCAGTTGGAAAGCTGCGGAGTAACAGGCTAGCAAGCTTGATAGGCTGTTGCTGCGAAGGCAATGAGAGGTTGCTAGTTGCTGAATTCATGCCAAATGAGACTTTACCAAAGCATCTTTTTCACTGTAAGCTGGGCATGACTGAGACCCTTCTTAAGCATCTAGAGCTTGTTGAAACATATGCTAATTTTTAGTATTTAATATCTGCGTAGGGGAGAATCAGTCCATGAAATGGGCAATGAGGCTAAGAGTGGCTCTTTATGTGGCCCAAGCCCTGGAATATTGCAGTGCAAAGGGGCGATCTTTGTATCATGACCTTAACGCTTACAGAGTCCTCTTTGACAAGGTAATCTTTCCCCTAAGAAAAGGCAATGTGGATTTTATTTGTCATAAAGAAAATTTTTGGGCATGTGGCCATTTATTTCCTTAGTAATAGCGAGTCGGCCTTTGACAGGATGGAAATCCCAGGCTCTCTTGCTTTGGCCTCATGAAGAATAGCAGAGACGGCAAGAGCTACAGTACAAACCTGGCTTTTACACCTCCAGAGTACCTCAGGACAGGTAAATGTATATTACTTCCATTTTTCTTCTTAAGGAAATTATGGTCACTGTGCGCTGATATATTCATTTGAAAGAAAATCACATGAGTGTGCATCATGTTCTATCTTTATGGCGAGTCTCCTTGGGAGAGAACTTCAGTTTGTGTTTCTTTTTGGCAGGAAGGGTGACACCGGAAAGTGTAGTGTACAGCTTTGGCACCGTGCTGCTTGATCTTCTCAGTGGAAAACACATTCCTCCTAGCCATGTGAGTCTCCCTTTTCTTCATTTCAAGCTCTCATATGTCCAGGGAACGCATGCCCAGGAATTCTCTGGATGGCTTGACCTTTCTAATGTAGCATTCTAGGAGCATTAGAGACACTTGCCACTTTTGAACTGTATGATCTCAACAAAACGCCACGAATCTTTTACGCATATAGGCACTCGACCTGATACGTGGAAAGAATTTTCTTGTGCTGATGGACTCGTGCTTGGAGGGACACTTCTCAAATGATGATGGAACTGAACTTGTCCGCTTTGCTTCAAGGTGTTTACAGTATGAACCTCGTGAAAGGCCAAATGTCAAAACTCTTGTGACTTCTCTGTTGCCTCTTCAGAAAGAAACACAGGTAATATATCATGGTTGTTTATTCTTCATGTTCATTGGTGTTTTTCCTGAAGAATACCATCATATCTTCAAAATGGCATTTGCGCATGCTAAAGAATTCTAGTTATGCTTTTCTTTAATTTTACTGCATTGCAGGTGCCATCTAATGTTTTGATGGGTCTTTCCCAAGAGATTCCAGTCTCAAGTGAGACACTTTCATTAACCCCTTTTGGTGAAGCCTGTTTCAAGAAGGATCTTAATGCTATACATGAAATGCTTGAGAAGATGGGATATAATGAAGATGAGCCAGATGCAAATGAGGTATAGTGACTTTGTTGATACCTTTGAACTTCCATAATGATGCTTTAGGCTCATGTATGAGAAAGTTGCTTATTCCCTGTAAAAAAATGTTCTTGATTTCTTGTTCCAAAACGATTTTAAGTTTCCTAATCCAAATATGCATTTATTCATTTATGAATATGGATCTATCTTTGCAGGTCTACTCCCATATGGGGCAAGTAGAGGAGTCTTTGAACTTTAAAAAGCATGGGGATGCTGCTTTTCAAGCTAAGGATTTTTCCACTGCCATCGACTGTTATACTCAAGTAAGCTATCAGACTTTTTCCCCTTTATGGAAAAACTGTTTCAAAGGGAAACAATTTATGAAATTTGATCCTATACAAGCACCATACAATATCTGCCGCATCTAGTATTGTTGGTTGTGTTCTATGGTGAAAGGTCAGAAGTTGCTCTGAACAAATTAGCTAAATTGTCTCTGATGTTTCTTGTTGCAGTTCATTGATGGGAGGACGGTAGAATCACCGACTGTTTATGCACGGCGATGCCTGTGCCACTTGATGAACATGATGGCACAAGAAGCTCTGGGAGATGCTATGCAAGCCCAGGTTGTATCCCCCGAGTGGCCCATCGCATTTTATCTTCAAGCAGCTGCACTTTTCAGCCTCGGAATGGACACGGATGCTGTAGAATCCCTCAAGGACGGCATGAATCTGGAGGCTCAAAGGAATGCGAATTGAAGATGTATATGCATTTGCCCTTTTTTTCCTTTTAATATCTCTCATGTATGTATTCCAGTGGCTTTTATACACTATTTTGAAGTTCTCTAGCAGTACTGTAATCTTTGTCAGCATCCATCTTTACCGATTGGTGTTTCACAGGACAAGAGCATGGATTTAGGCAGTGGCTCTATTTATTTGGGTTGTGAATTTGAAACTAGCCCTCTGAATTGGTATTTGGCTAAGCATGTAGTCTACTTCTTTCCCCAATTTCTAATGTTATCGGGGAGCTTGTTGACACATCTGGATCCTTCTGAATCTGGAACATGCCATAAATTTGACGGTATCTATGTCAAGGTTCTGGTGAAGGAGACATCCAACATCCTTGTATTTTCCCATTATTTGTATGGAAGGACAATGACATCCACCACTTCTCTTGTGGAAGTTAATCTTTGTTGGACCTGAAGCTTTATATGTTTTAAGCCTATTTCTATATCACCCTTCCCTTCACGGAAATACGTTATGGCATATCCATAAAGTGCACTTGGAGTTTCTTATAATAAGCATGTGGATTAGACACAAACATATTGTTCTCCCCATGTCATTTTCCACTGAGGTATACTAACCCTAAGTGCAAACTCAAAGCACTGCAGGTCATGACTAGAATGGCCATAAGTTGTGAATATATGGCAGAAGAAAGACATAAAACTTCTGAGCTGCAAGTTGTCCCTCATGCCTCTCAAAATGAATTATGAAGATTGAAAGAATACCTCCATAGTAAAAGGTCTTGGCAAAATGCAAATAAAACCTTAGTTGCTGCACTAAGGTATTATGAAAATATTCAGCACATCTAAGGGAGAAAATTGTTCACTAGTGGCACACTAAATACTATAGTCCAATAAAATACCCGCCCCTTCCCCCTCTCTTGGGAGCAGAAATGAGGTTTCATTTGCCAAAATCATGCTGTTTGAGCTTCCCCTTGGATAGTGCTGTCTTCAGCAGCTGTCGAAGAGCTAGGTGTGTTGGCAGAGCTTATCAAATTGGGAATGTATCTCCAGCAGCGCTTGTGTACACCACTGATCTTCTTGGGAGCTGCAGCTGGCACCCCTGAATCAAAAGTAGAAAGACCGTCAAACAAAAGGGGTCAAATCTTCAAGAATCTCCATGTAGAAGGGTCATAAATTCAGTTGTCAGTCGGCCTTAGAACTGTTGTATCTAGGATGAGAACTGGAAAATGAAAATTGTTATCAAGCAAGAAATGGTGAAAAACTGTTCATGAAAAGAAATGATAACAGTTTTCCGATTCACAGCAATTATGAGTTATAACTCCCGAGTGCCTTCGTCTATTGAAGCACCTACACTCTCGGGTTGATTGTTGTGCTATGACTAATTAGTCTAATGCAGACAGATTCCACACAACACTGTTTCTCCAATGTAACATATGAAACAATGCTCTTGGAAAGAAACAGAGAATGCATCTAATGCATCTCTAACCAACTGGATTCTTTACTCTAAATAGCTTTATCATAACATTTAATCCTACTACCATATGCAAGTAAAACTCCAAAGAAATCTTGCAACTCCATTCTTTACTTTACACATTATGTTCCTCTTTGGAAAGGAGGGATGGATGGACATAAATCAGGAATGAGAGTTAAAAATTGTTTTTGCTCAACTACATTATAATTGTTGATCAGCGTGATTCAGTTTTAATGATCTTTTTTCTTAGTATCATTGAATGAACATTTCCTAATTATTGGCATGGAATAGTAAGAAGAGAGTTTATTAAGATGCAATCAACTATGTCTAACTTTTATATGGTAGTTAATGAAAATACTTTTCAAATTTCATTCCAATTTCCTACCATCCCTTGCTACCAAATGGGATCTATGCCCAATGTGATTAACCCCAAATTAGTTTCAGGAAACACCAAATCGAGTTCAAGAAACATGAACTAAATTCACACAAGAAAGAAAGGCCGCTTACCATCTTTATGAGCCACTCCCCATGCTTTGCCATGCCTGCCATCCTGCAGCAAGCCCAACATACAACTTTTTCAAATCTCCAGATGGAATGAAATATATGATGAAGCACATGGAGTAGTTGCAGCAGTACCCCTTAGAACTAAGCATTGCACATTTCTCAAGTCAACTAATTCAAAGGTCTCTTTTGTAACAGAATAAAACATGAAATGAACAGCTGCAGCGGGTACTATTTCAGCACATGATCTACATCCTACAAAGAGATGAATTTTAACGACGTGAGAGGGAGACCTTGTATAGATTGATCTTGGTGATCTGATAGGAGACGCCGGTCCAGTGGGTCTTGGCCATGTGGTAGCCGATTCCCCAGTCAGGCAAGAACTGAGCCACTTCGAAAAAATTCTTCTTCCTCCTCCTCTTCGGCTTCTTCAATGCAGCGCTCCCACTCGCAGGTGACGCCGTGGCAGTGCTGAAGCTTCTGAGGAAACTTAAGGACTGCCGAAACAGACTCATAGCTCCACCAATGCCGGCTCTGTTCGATAGAGCAGTCGCCCCCGCCGCCGCCATTGTTAGACGATATTGCACACCTTCTATCTCACACGAAGACGCCCCCCTATACGCGAAACGAAACGTAGACTTTGTTATTTACTCCTGCCTGCCTGGCTCGTATGAATAAAGAATCTCGTTAGCAGTACATGCTCCGACCCTCTCCGGCGAGTTTTCCTCTTCCCACTAGGCAGTATGGACTCGAAGAGGCCGAAGGCGAAGTGGAAAGAGGACGGCAGCTGCGCCTGTGAAGGGGGTCCTCTGCTAATGGGCTCATAGCTATTGTGCCCTTGATGACGACTCCATCGTCACATGCACGAAGCCCAGAAAGCCCGCCACAGGGAGCCCGATACAGAGACAGTTCAGTCCCCAACGAAAAACAGTCCACGAAGATCGTGGGCAGGTGACAACATATCAGCCCACCCTTTTGTTTATGTGCATTTAACCATGAATTTATCTTATTGCTTTCATCTCGCTGGTTTTTAGCAAGCAATCACGTAAATAAAAGTTGACTACAATAATTTTCAATTATTTAGTAAGGTGAGTACATGTGAGTATGATATAATAAATGCATATATAGAAATATTAAATTATTAATATAAAATGAAATATTATTATAGGTAATTAATTTGAAAAATAATATGCACCGTTAAGTATTAAATGACATTTTTATCCTACATTCAAAAGGTTGACTTTGTGAATTTTAATGAAATTTACCTTAAAAAATTATTTGACTTCCGTTTAGCTCTAGATTGGCATTAAATGAAAGGTATCTTGATGTTTGACATGAATATAACGGTGACAATGGACCGGGTCGGGTCGGGGCATGCACCCTCCCCACCCACAGTTTCCATCTTTACCCTCAATACTGTTGACCGGCCTCTTTCTTTTTTTTTTATCTAGTAGTGACTGCCACTCACCGGTCATACCCCTTTTTAAATATTTATTTTTTAAAGCTTTTTTTTATCAAATATAAAAATATTTATTTAAAGCTTAACCATGTTCAAAAGTAATTTGTAAGTAAGCTGCAATCGAAATTATGTCCTCTCTCTTTCTCTCTCTGCTTAATTCGCGCCCCTCTTGTCTTCTCAACTCCTCTACAAAGGGAGTATCTCATCTCCCTTCTCTCTTTGCAGATTCTCTCTCTCTCTGGACGTCCGTGGTTTTGATTCTTGCACCGACAGAATTTCCAGAGAATCTGCAGCTGGAGAAGTCCTCCCCCACGCACCGGGAGCTTCAGTCGGTCCTGTGCTGACCGCTTCATCGAGTATGTGTCTGTTTCATTTCTTACTATCTTTCCCTCCCTGGGGTTTGACAATTTGTTTTCTGTTAAATTGAGTATCATGTTCCGTGAATGGAATGGAGATTGGCGGTGCTGTCTCTGTGCTGTCATTGCTTACCATCCTCATTTATGATCTGTGCTATTTGATGAAATGTCTAAAGTATGAATTGAATATTATCCATTGGGGACCGTTCTTTACATGAAGTGGAACTTCTATTTCTGCTGCATAAGCCTTTTATTTTTGTTTATTGGATTCATCATAAGCTGTTTGAACAAGAAAATTGACGAATTTTCTCAATATCAATTTTCCAACCATGCCTATGCGGCAGATAAAACAATAAATTGACCACCTTTGCCCCTTTTTTTTCCTATTAATGCATATGCCCTTGAACATACCTATCCAGAGCCTACTGTTTTTTAACTATAAACGTTCTGAAATACTTTTTTTTTATCCATGTCTTGTTGCTTTGCCAATTTGTTGTTATTTCTTATGTGTTTTTTTTTCTCAATTGAGCATAATGTTTGATAGTTTCTAGTCATCGGGTGTAGGAGATGAGAAGACTTAGTTGATTGATCACGAAGCCATTTCTTGAGAAACTGTGATGGAGAGATCTCTCTTTAGCGTCAGTGTTCGCAAACCTTTTCTAGCACTTTGGCAATGGATTACTCTCATACTCCTCCTGCAGAGCAGCAAATCTGTCCACTCTGATTCCAATTATTTAATTGGTCTTGGAAGTTATGATATCACTGGTCCAGCAGCTGATGTCAATCTGATGGGGTATGCTAATACAGAACAGATTGCATCAGGTCTTCACTTTCGGCTGCGAGCACGGACATTTATTGTGGCTGAGCCACAAGGGAACCGTGTGGTGTTCGTGAATCTTGATGCCTGCATGGCATCACAGCTGGTGACAATTAAAGTGATTGAGAGGTTGAAAGCAAGGTGATGATTTTCCTTTCTTCTAGGTTCATCTTTAATCCGCATTTCTAAGAAAGTGTGTAGATGAAAACTTTGGTCCCCTTGATTACTATATATGCACTATGATATTCTTCTTAATCCTATTACTGATGGTCCCAAATTTTGGCAGATATGGAGATTTATATACTGAGAATAATGTAGCTATCAGTGGAACTCACACCCATGCTGGTCCTGGTGGTTATCTCCAGTATGTTACTTATATTATAACATCATTTGGCTTCGTTAGGCAGTCCTTTGATGTCATTGTGGATGGTATTGAGAAGAGCATCATACAAGCTCATGAAAATCTTAGGCCTGGCTCAATTTTCGTAGACAAGGGTAAGGGTGTAACTTGCGTTCATATTCTTTTATTCCTTTATGTGTCATGTACCTCTTGCATAATGTATAGTTTGTATATCCCTCAAAACCTTATCTTACTGTTTGATGTTTACTTTTGATATGATAATGGTTGACCTTAAAGGTCCTATAGATACTTGGAGTAATTGATATTCTTGCGCCCTCTAAATGCAGCCTTCTTATCAAGCTCCTGATCTGATGATTTTGTAGGGGAGATTTTGGATGCTGGTGTAAATCGCAGTCCCAGTGCTTATCTCAACAACCCTGCAACAGAGCGCAGCAAGTATAAGTATGATGTTGATAAGGAAATGACCCTTTTGAAATTTGTTGATGAGGAGTGGGGTCCTGTCGGTAGCTTTAATTGGTTTGCAACACATGGAACATCAATGAGTCGTACAAATTCATTGATCAGTGGGGATAACAAAGGTGCAGCTGCACGATTTATGGAAGATTGGTTTGATAAGAAGATTGTTGAAGGACATTATCTCGAGGAAGATGAGATTCCTCGAAGAATCTCAAACATTATACCGGACATTAAAGACAATCGTAAGGCACTTCCTTGTCTTCATGACCATTAAGAAATCTTAACACAACATAAAACAGGAGTTCTCAGTTGAAGTTCATGGTGATCCTAGAAATAGCAACCCTTTTCGGGTCTTAATGCTGACCAATATCTTATATATGTTCATCTCTATTATAGCTATCATTTGCATGCATCTTGTCATATGATTTGTGCTTATGTTTCTATAACTTTTCTTTAGATCATGAATTGTTGGAGCTTGCTGCATCTTTCCAGTCTCCTTCTGGTCAATCAGCAACCAATATTTTGAGCGCTTCAAGACGAGTAAGGAGTGCCCTCAGGCAGCCTGAGAAACCTACATTTATTTCTGCATTTTGTCAAACAAACTGTGGAGATGTCAGTCCTAATGTGCTCGGAGCATTCTGTATAGACACTGGATTGCCTTGTGATTTCAATCACAGTACCTGTGGTGGAAAGAATGAGCTTTGCTATGGACGTGGACCTGGGTAGTTAACTGAAAACCTTCTATTAACTACAGAAACCTTTGCACATTAGAGACTAAAGTTGATTGCTTTACTTTTTTCACAGTTATCCAGATGAATTTGAGAGCACTCGCATTATTGGGGAGAGGCAATTTAGAAAAGCTGCTGATCTCTTTAACAAAGCTTCTGAACAGTTGAAGGGGAAGGTTGACCATCGCCACATTTATTTGGACTTCTCCAAGCTTGAGGTGACACTTAGCAATCAGACTGGAGCTTCAGGGGTTGTAAAGACTTGTCCTGCTGCAATGGGATTTGCATTTGCTGCAGGAACAACTGATGGACCAGGTGCTTTTGACTTCAAGCAAGGAGATGACCATGTAACAGTTGATTGGAATTACTTGACTTTGAAAATTCTTTCATGCTTTCTTCCATGGACTAGATTTTGTTTCGATGTAGTTATAAGGTCCTGTTTTGGTTATATCAGGGAAATCCCTTCTGGAGGTTGGTGCGAGGCCTACTTAAAACACCAGGGCGGGAGCAAATTAACTGTCAGCACCCAAAACCTATCTTGCTTGACACCGGTGAAATGAAAAAGCCATATGATTGGGCTGTAAGTACATATTTTAATTTGAAGTGCAAACAATAGCTGTTATCTGATTACACTAGATTTATTATGAAACGGATTTTCTTGATCTGGGACCTTCCTCAATTGTTGCATCTCTTATCTTAAGAAGGATCTTTGGCTTTATGTTCATACAATGTTTGTAACATTGTCTTGTTTTTTTGCAGCCTTCAGTACTTCCAATTCAGATTCTGAGAGTGGGGCAGCTGGTGATTCTCAGTGTACCTGGAGGTAGGATGTTTACTCCCATGCATCTGTCACATTATTTGTGCATGTGTCGGGAAGAAAAATGAAGGAACAATTGTTAGTTAACTTGAAAACTAAGCTTTGACACACATGAGAACTATTTTTATTTAATCTTGCATTGCAGAATTCACAACTATGGCTGGAAGACGTCTGCGAGATGCTGTGAAGTCGGTCCTAGTAAGTGGCGGTCATGGGCAGTTTGGTGATAATGTACATGTTGTCATAGCTGGGTTGACTAATGCATACTCACAGTATGTAACAACTTTTGAAGAGTATCAAGTACAGAGATACGAGGTCCGTGATCATCTCCTTAATTTTGTTTTTTTTTTTTACTTTTTCTGTAAGTTCTCTCTTTTTTTTTAATTTTTATATTTTGCACACATTACTAATGTATCATTGAATGTATCCATGGAAAAATGATATAACTTTTTTCACAGTCTAATGCCAAACCGATTGGTTTATCCATAGCAGTCTTGAACACAAAAGAACCAACTTTTTGTGTAATTGGGTAGTGAAATGTAGTTCATTGGCATTTATTTGCATGATTTTTTTTCCTTTTCCCTCAATCTTCAGAAAAAAATTCAAGAAGGTTATAACTATAGTGAAATGATTCTATTGCCATTTTTTATTGACACCTATGCTGTTCACCTGTCATGGTTCACCGTATTTGTTTTACCATCTGGAAAACTTAACACGAATGCAATACTTGACAGGGTGCTTCCACGTTGTTCGGTCCCCACACCCTTAGTGCTTATATTCAGGAGTTCAAGAAACTTGCAGCCGCTATCCTGAGTGGACAACCTGTTGAATCCGACCTTCAGCCACCTGATCTCCTCAAGAAGCAGATAAGCCTACTCACTCCAGTGGTGGTGGATGGGACACCAGCAGGTGTGAAATTTGGAGACATAGCCACGGATGTGCCAAAGAACTCGACCTTCAAGAGGGGCGGTTTGGTTAAGGCCGTTTTCTGGACCGCTTGTCCTCGGAACGACCTAATGTCGGAGGGCACTTTTGCCCTTGTTGAGATGCTCCAAGGGACGGATACATGGGTCCCTGCATATGATGATGATGACTTCTGCCTCAGATACATATGGTCCAGGCCTTCGAAGCTCAGCACCAGGAGTCGAGCCACAATAGAGTGGAGAATACCGAATTATGCAACTCCTGGAGTCTACAGGATAAGCCACTTCGGTGCTGCAAAGGGGCTCATGGGCTCTATCCGTCATTTCACTGGATCCTCCAGTGCATTCCTTGTTTCCTGAAGAAGCCTTGCAGATATGGTTACAAGTAAATAAGTCGGTACAAAAAACTAGATCCCCAGAATGGAAGATGTGTCTTGTTGCTATTATATGGACCTTGGAGTCTTATCTGTATCTTTTGCAAGTGTAGACCTGGGAGCTCACTGTGTTTGCATGTATTTGAGTGCCACAAAGATGCCACACATTTATGGATCTCAGTTCCAGTGAGTTCGCTGTCAAGTTTCACCAGTTGGTTGGAGTTGGGTACTTCGGAGTCTTGAACTCTCTATCCGTCGATCCCCCGCCCAGCTTACCGATCTCCGGCTGCCTCCACCGTGATCCCAGTTCGCTGCGATTTTTAGCTTTGAAATCAGAGGAAGTCAGTTCCGTTCATATGAGAGAAGTCTTCCCCTGGAGATTCGTGCACAGTAGAAGAAGCTCGAAATGTCAGTGCAGGAGTACTTGGACTCCTAATCCCATTCTCTTCATTTTATACCTCTTTCTCTCTCTGCCTGGAGAGCGAAGTCTCGTAGAGTCGGGTACTCTCTAGTCTTGTCCATGGATATCCTATGAGCATGCACTGCACTTCGTCGACCAGACGCTGACTCCGGTTGCAGATCCTTGCTAGTTTTGTAACCTAGTAATCACTTACTCGGTAGTTCAGATCAGTTGCATCTGGCAAGCTAGCAATCATTGAGGAAGATGAGATGTGGACATGAAATTGGTAGATGGAGATTATATTATTATTATTATTATTATGTACTGTAGTCACAGTGTGCGCCAGAGGGTTTAGTGGTCGCATTTCTTCCCTTTCCATTGACAGAAGCAATGGAGATTCCGATGGAGCCATGGAGGTGGAGCTATGTTCGATCCTTTTCTGTCCTCTGATCCCTCTGATCTGAAGCCTCTGTCCCCTTCCATTTTCAGATCTCTCTCTTCTCTCACTGCCTTACCTGCTATCTAGTGCGGCTAATCTATATCTGATATCCGGCTTCACTGCACAGCTCTGCTCCTCCAATGACTACCTTCCATCACCATAGCCACCATCCTCACCACAGCGGCCACCGCCTCCACTCCATCTGCCCACTCCACCCCAGCTCTTCCACTCCTCCAGCCGCCTTCTGCGCCTCCTGCCTCCGCGAGCGCCTCTCCGCCATCGACCCCAACACTCTCCACGAGATCCCCAACCCCTCCGCCCCACGACCCGACCACCTCCGCCGCTGCAGGTCTTACTCCGCCGCTCGCGGCGAATGCGGCACCGTCCACGCATCCGACGAGTTCTGCCGTAAATCGTGTGACTCTCGGAGCCAGAGCAGCACACTTTCCGATCTGTTCACACAGGACGAGGTGGGAACGGGCCATAAGGTGGAATCATTGCCCCGACTGAAGGAAGAGAGCGAGGGGGAGCGAGATGGAGAAGAAATTAGGGTTGACTTTCTTCGGCAAGCTGAAGCGCGGGAGGATAATGCAGCCCGTAATCGCAGATTCTACTACGACGATTTCGGAGCTGATGTGGAGCTGAAGACTATGAAAGAGTTTATAGATCTCGAGGTGCATAGCAAGAAGCAGCCTAGGAGAGAAATTAGATCCTTTTGGGACGCAGCCTCAGTGTTCAGCAAGAGATTGACCAAGTGGCGACGGAAGGAGAAGATGAAAAGTGAAAACCGAAGAAAATATGACAGTAATGATCCGAGGAAGGACGGTGAAAGCTACGATCTTGGGAAGCTAAGACTGAGGGAGATCCAGTCTGAGGTAGGGGTGTACGGACATGGTAGGAGGTCTTGTGATACAGATCCAAGGTTGTCACTTGATGCTGGTAGTTTATCTGTGAATGCGGGGAGGTTATCGCTGGATGGTAGGAGGTTTTCAGTCGATGGAGGAAGGATTCCGGTGGATGTTGGGAGGGTTTCCATTGACGAGCCCCGGGCTTCCTGGGATGGCTATCTGATTGGGGGAAGGAGCTACAATCACTATTATCCTCATCACCATCATCACAATCAGAGGTTCAACCCCATGGTATCCTTTCTGGAGGATGTCAAGGTGATTGATAGTATGCTTAAGAACAGGGCACAGGTGGAGGAGCAGCTAAATGTGGTGGATGAGGAGTCTGGGAGTCCCGGTGGGTCAATCCAGACCTGGGATTACTACAAGGACTCAGTGGGTTCTCAGCGGCGAAGAAGGAGCTTTGATCAAAGAAAAGGGGCCTTGTTGGATACTGATGAGTTGAAGTTAATGTCTAATGCAAAGGTCTCGCCAACCACCACAGAGCTATTTTATGGGGCAAAGCTGCTTTTTTCAGAGCCAAAGCTCGGGCATACAGACTTGAAAGTTTCCCAGGAAGACAGCTGCCCAAGGAGTGTGGAATATGCTTCCAGAAGCGCCATGCTAGGTGCTGGTGGAAATGATCCTAAGTGGGGCAAGAAGCTGCAAAAATGGGATAAAGTAAAGAGCTTTTGGGGCATGATACCTGGGAAAAACAAGAGCAGATGTGCAGATGAAGGGAAAATCGAAAATGGATGCTTAGAGGGTGTGCCGGTTCTTGATGCTTGGCAAACCCCACATCGAGTTTCATTTGGGGGAGAGGCAAATGGAGTGATGGAATCGAGTATTGCCCGTAGTTGTAGTGTTAGTGCAAGGAATTCAAGTGCAACGGCTGTTGAGGCAAGGGGCATGAGTGCCAGGGAGGAGTGTGTTCTGCAACAAAGAAACCAGAGCATAAAGTACTCGAGCAATGTGGACAGTGGTCTGCTGCGGTTCTACCTGACCCCAGTGAGGAGCACCAGAAGCAAATCCATGAAGAGCAGGCTAAGGAAAGCGCACGCTGTAGCAAAAGGCTCGATTTGATACGGAAACATGTCAGCTTGTGCATTGTGGTTATACTTTTATTATTGTTCAATAGATAGATGTACCTATATGAACTCAGTAAAGAAGCTATCAGCTACTTCCATGTGCATTACCCAACGCTTTTCTAGATGTGATGCTGATCTTGTTGATAATTGTCACTGGCAGATAGCATACATAGGTAGCTCCTTGAAGCAAATGTAGTTCGTCGCATCTGTTGCCTGCTTTGCATAATAATATGGCTGCTGCAAAATAGAGGTGGAACATTATGCAGACTAGCTGTGGTCAGGGATCTGGACATGGGAAACAGCTTATGATGCCCTTCTGATAATCTAGAGCTACTTTGGGCAATATATATATATAGATATATATATAATTTAGAGCTCAAGCACAGCACCTTTGCAGCTCCTCAGTCAGTCAGCAGTGAGAGGATGGAAATTGGAGGGAGAAAGCAAGCAGGATAATTGTCCATGAATTTCCTTGCCACTTGGATGATGATCAGATTCAGAGATCTAGACCCAGAGGATTGATGACAATGAGAGTGCCAGTGATGGAGAAAGCAAGCAGGATGCCAAGTTTATTGAAGTTCGTGCTAAGAACCTAAGAGAAATCATCGTGGAACCCTGCAAGGCCGACATGCTGCCGATCACTTGATGGGACTGGACACATCAGTGACTATCACGCTGGTGGACTGGATGGTGGTTCATACAGTGGAAGCAAGCCAGAGACGACTTTCCTTTAGGTTCCTTCACATGTAAGAGAAGTTGCAAGCTGGAGGGGAAGGCAAGAGTGATTCGCATAACAAAATGAAGAGGAAAAATAACTCAAAATGGGATAAACTTTTTTGATGAATAAACCAGAGAAAGACTTGAAGAATAGTCTCCCATCATCTGCCCATTGCTGTTTCTCAATTAAATACACAGCACAGCCACATTGGTCTAGTGGGCTGGTGGAGGAGAAGCGTTCGGGCTTAGTGTAAAGGACGCAATCTTGATGGGAGGAAGCAGAGCTCTTCTTTGGGCCCTTTTGTTTCCATTCATCATTTCAACTATCTCAACTTCTAAGTTAATATTTGAAATGTAACTTCAACTTTTTTCTCATGAAAGGAAATGCATATGCTCATGCTTAATTTCAGAGTGTATTAGAAGATTAGTAACTGAATGGATAAGACGCCAATAATTTTATCCCTTCATATTATAATCAAATAATTTAGCAGTTTAATCAATAATTTGTCTAATATTTTTTAGTCTCTAAATCAATTCAGTTAAACTAAAAATAATAAAATGATCATCTAATATCTAAATGGGTATAATTTTTTAATAAATGAATATTTTCCATGAAAATTTATTAATGCGCTTGACATTTATCTATAATTTTGTACAAATATTAACATATAATTTAATTAATTTATTCAGTTAATACAAATCATACAGTTTTACATTTTATTATCGTTTACTTGGCATTCTATCATATTGATCGAATAATAGTTTTATAATTTGTTAAATTAAAGAAAATATTAAATCCTTGTACAGATTAACATTTTAAGAGTTAACTTATTAAAATGAAATATTAACTAATAAATATATTAATATTTTATATATTAAAAACTAAATTATTAGTTGACTATTTAGTTATCAATATGCCCATACCATCTTTATATGTTGCCTTTTTCCTTGAATATTGTCACATGTCCAAGTGAATATGGCTAAATGTATAATACTTTTTATTTAAAATAAAATCATAAATATAAAAAAAAAAAAAAAACATGCAGCTTTAATATTATAATGTTATTTTTTTCACGATGTGACTGTCATTGCCCCCTTAGAAGTTTAGAAGAGTCAGGAAATGATTGTCACCCACTACTAAACCCTATTATTTTTCTTTAATTAAAGATTTAATATATAGAGAAATATGTATAAGCAAGACTTATTTTATCACTTTTTATTCAAAAAATATTGTCGTAATTAATAAATAATTTTGTTACTTTTTACACTTGTGAAAGAGAAATATGAAATTAGAGTAATAATTAATACGGAGAAGAAACCTAATTATAAAAAAATAACATAAAAATAATCAAATGACAAGTATGGGACAATCTATGATTGTTTCATTGTACTTTTTCTCTTAAATAAAATATTAATATGAATATTGGAATACGATTAAGATAAAAAAAAAAAAAGAAAAGAAAAGAGGGAGAGAATGAAAGGGTCACCGTCACCATCAGGCAACACTTGGTGTTGATGTGGGGGATGCATGTGTGCAGTAGACCACAAAACACAGAATGAACGACAAAATATGATTGATTTCTTCTTTATTTATATAATATTTATTGATTAACGAAAAGAAAATGATAAATTGAGACAACGATACAAACAAACACGGTCTATGTTAGCAGCCTGTCTTACTTTTCTCTGTGTGCGCGGTCGATTGAGTTTTTAGATTTTCCATTAATCAATTATTTATTTATTATTTTGCCCGAGATTCTCTGAGCATTTCCTTTTAATCGGGACTAAAATATATAATTAAATTGAGTTACGTGGAAAAGAAATCCACACTTAGTGGTAAAAGCTCGATGGAGGATTGTGAATTTTCCTTAGCTGGCTGCCAAGAGACAAGTAGGGCAGTGAGTAACGGGTGTTGACCTGGCCTGGGCTTAGTTGATTCACGTGCCACATGATAAATAAAAAGCTAAGATCCACGTGGGTCCTTGTCTACTCTGTCGTGCCGCCTGCGGTAGCATATGAGGAGTCGCCACGTCATAGCCACCTGCCAATGAAATACAGGTAGTAATTCCTTGGGATACCCTCACGTCCTCTTCTCTCCCCTATATTATTTTATACGAGTTTAATTATATAATTGTATATTTGACATTTAATATTATATCATATACTATATAATATATTAAGCGCTAAATACCACTATAATCCAATGTTATCATTGTAAAAAGTATGTTAGACATAATATTATTAGAATTTTAAAAATTCGGGTCACAATGGGAATGGGATGTAAATGAGGGGTTGCTTCCGAATCCTGGGCAACCTCCAAAGCTGTCAGATGTAATAGGTTGATCTAGGCCGTTCAGTTTAGCGGTGGATCTAGCCTTTAATAAATGAATATAAAATACTCCCAGCATATTTGACTAGGATGCTTGGTGTAATCATTGAATAAATAAGTATGGATTAAAAATTTATACAATTATTTAATTTATTTGTAAATATTTTATTTATCAATTGAAAAAAATAAAATATTTATATATCAATTGAGTTATAACATAAATTTTATATATTATTTGATTGTTTAGCGGATATTCACATATAATTTAATTCTTTTTTTTAAATACTAAGAAATTATTTAATATTTATACGCGGAAGTGGGTATTAATTTTTTAATAAAATATTTGATATTTAAAAATATATTAGGTAATGAGTAATACAAATAAAATATATTTTTTATTTTATTATATTTGAATCTGAATATTATTTGACGAGAAAAATAATTTATTAATTTAAACTATTTCATTTGATATGATTTTAGGCTGAATGAAGGAGTATTGGGAATTGTGATACATAGCTGTTTTAGATCAGTAATATATATTAATATATAAATAATTTTTATTAATAAAAGGAAAAAAAATATTAAAAGTATCAATCAAACTCCATGGTCACTATCATTATATTAAAAGAGGTCACCACAACAATTGCAGTATCCCATACCATCCCATGCCCATCCAATCATCATCCACCACTTTGCTACTTCGCTTGTCTTTTCCCTCTCTCCCCTCTTTCTCTCTCCCCTCTTGCCAGAGATCTTTAGCTGAATTCTCAGATCCATTTCTCCTGAGATGATGTGATCTTCGGCTCGTTAGCTTAGCTCATGATCCTAGTTTAGCTTTTAAGCTCATCATGTTGTACGCGCTTGAGAGCACTTTTCTTCCTTCCTCCTTGCTCTGGGAAGAAAGAAGAGATCTTTTCCCAGCTTTTCCTTCCTCTGCTCGAATTCCCTCGACCCTCCCTCCATTTCAGTAGTTTCTTTCAGTCTTTTTTATGATTTGAGTCTGTTCAGTACTTCAACTTGGTCTTGTTTTCATTCCCCTGAAGCTGCTGTGAACTGGAAAGTGCTGCTCTTTACCCACTTATCCTCTTTGGGCTTTTAGCTTGAGGGTGGAGCACAACAACTGTTTGTGTGAAACCCTGTTCATAATCATTAAAAAAGTTGGTTCCTTAATAGATTCCACTCCCAAAGAGTATTCGATTCTTTCCATGAAGCTGATATTTTTGTGGTGGAACTTCTTCCCCTTCTCTCCCCTCTAAGATTTCACATTTTCCGTTCATACTAGTTTAAGGCTACACAAGTCACCTGGGGTAGGAGAAGGCAATGAGGTAATGGTAAGGAAGCTCTGGACTCCATCATCGGACGACTATTCTGTCCTCCTCTGATCTCTTGTAATTGTATCAATGAAGTCGGAGATGCAAATTCTTCCACAAACACAAGTAACATCTATCTCGAGCATGGACCGGTCCTTTCATGAAGCGAAATCCACTTCCAGGTGGACAGCTTCTGAGAACAAGATGTTTGAGAACGCTCTAGCTGTCCACGATAAAGACACTCCTGATCGGTGGTACAGGGTGGCTGCTCTGATCCCTGGAAAGACGGTGGCCGATGTTATCAGACACTACCGGGAATTGGAAGTCGATGTGAGTAACATCGAGGCGGGTTTGATCCCAGTTCCCGGATACAGCGCCAGCTCACCCGTCACATGGGAGTGGGTGAACAGCAGTGGCTTTGACAGTATGTTTAAGCACTCCAACGGTCTCGGGGGGATGATGAGATCATACTCCATTCGTGGGTCCGAGCATGAGAGAAAGAAGGGGGTTCCATGGACAGAGGAAGAGCATAAGTAAGATCTCCCATCTTAGATCTTCTTCTTCTTCTTCTTTCACTTTTGGTAATGCTAAGAGAAATGGCACTGAACCTTGATGAAATTTCATGAAGGTGGTACCATTGTCGATGAAAATGGTCTATTTTTTTTTTGTTATTTTTGCTGAATAGAATTGATGAGGACATCTTCATTTCCTTAATACTTAGCCAATGGATGAAAATATAAACTTTCTTGCTTGCTTGCTGCGTTGATGAGCTTTCCATGCTCAGTTTTTCCTAAATGGTGGTTACTGATGGGCGTCCAGGCTATTTCTGATGGGTCTGAAGAAGTATGGGAAAGGGGATTGGAGGAATATCTCGAGGAACTTCGTTATCACAAGAACACCGACTCAAGTGGCAAGTCATGCGCAAAAGTACTTCATCAGGCAACTCTCGGGTGGGAAAGATAAGAGGAGGGCAAGTATCCATGACATAACCACTGCAAATCTCACTGAAAGAACAACTTCTTCCCCTGATAGCAAAAGGCCTTCATGCTCTCCTGATCAGCCGTCCAATCTGCCCCCGCAACCACCAAATTCTGCTGCAATTTCAAGAACGCCATTCCTGTGGAATCAGAATCAGAATCAGCTCAACAATGGAGGTGGAACCATGATCTTTGGTGCAACCCATGGTAATGACAATGTCTCTCCCCAGGTTTATGGGTTCACTTCTCAAGCGCTTAACAAACTGCCAAGGCAGAATTTTCATCACGTTGGATCTCAACACCCAACCTTCCAATAGCTCTATCCACAGGGATGACAGGGGATCCAAAGTAGCTTGCTTTTCTCATCCTTTCTGCATTTAGTAGTATAGAAGTATCTTGCACTTCCATGTGAATATTGTATCAAGAAGAGAATCCAGTGTTTCATAGCCCGTTATTGAATAAGTGAATTAGGAATCTCAAAGCTGGGTTTTTCAGGCGTTGAGGTCTCTGCCTTAGAACTGCAGCCTTTAATCTCATGGTGTCTCAAGAGCCAAGTAAAAATAGCCATATTGTTTGGATTGCCTTCTTTCTCTTCTCTCACCCTCTGCTCTCAATGTAAAGATGTGAGGGATCCAAAATCTGATGAGGAAGGAAATATAGGTTGTGCAAGGATAAGCTTATTCAATCATGAGTTGGTGAAAGCCTTCTAGGGGACCTGTGACAAAGAAGGTACCAAGAAAGGGAGCTTATAATTGCTCTTTGCTGGCTGTATTTGATTGAACATATTGTCTCTATCTCTGTCTGTCTCTTGGTCGGAAAAAGACTCCCTTCCCGCTTCCACGGTCTAATTATTGAGTGCTTTTCACCTAATAGTCTACATCTGCAACTACTCCCACAGTACATGAAAGGATTCCTCTCCTGCCTAGTCTATCTAGAAACCATGACTAAGATCCAAGATACAGTCAGGCCTTGAAGATCTAACAAGGTGAAAACCAGCTTATACAAAATGATGTCAAGTTTCAAGTAGCAACCCCTTTTAAGCCTTAAAGGGTCTCTTATGAAGCATCTTGCTGGATGGCCAAGCATCCATCAGAATGCAATGCAGTTGCACAAAGCATCAACCTAAAGTGGAGAAAAGCCATGGCATCTAGTCTATACTTGGAGGTGCCACTTTCTATTTGAGATTTTCGAATATTTCTGTCTGTCTGGTTCTGCAAAATAACCATGAACCGCCATAAAATGGACAAAGGGAGCCTAGGCTGGATCTTCAAAATGCTTGAGACATTGCTGAGTAGTCATTCCACTAACTGAAGTATGGAGCATCATATGCTTTCTTCAAACTCTCCTCCTTTGCTTATATTCTTACATGGGATCTCTTATCTCTCTCTCTCCTCCTTTTCTTTTCCCCTCCAACATATATTTTGCCTTTGGAAATCCATCAGTAATTGAAGAATCACAAAGAAAACATGGTGCAAACTGTAAATTCATAGTTTAGATTATTCCCCAATTAATTTAAAGTTGTGGTTTATTCTTTGCCACATTACATCTCCTCTTTGTTTTCCTGACTTGATCTTCTAAACAAATCAGCAACTAGGACTGAGAACACTTCCATGGGTGACAAGCTGCCAGCAAGATTCTAGTTTCTTTCATAGTAAGTATTATAATAGTAGAAAGAGTACTTGTTGACCACCCATTTTCTCCTCTTTAATTAATCAACTAATCAAGGTGTATGGGATTTCTTATACACACTATTAAAGGCACGTGGAGGGTGTTTAAGTTGAGATTCTCATTTTATTTCATAGGTTGATTGATGACTCCCCCTCCCATGAGCAATCATTTAACCGTTGCTAGCATGATAAATAATGTTGAAATTCATATATTTGATAAATAAGAAAAAATGTTGTGTTTATAAGAGGTTGGTTACTAAGTGGATATTTCTGGCCTCCATTGTTGAGAAATCTACCTTACTAAGTGGTTGTGATTAGTGCCGAATATGCTCTTATGTTTAAAAATTCAGTTGATATCATACTCAATAAGTAAAGTAATAATAACAAAAAATTATAATTTTAAAAACTTTATAACACTTATTTACATAAACATTTGTATAAAATGAAATGGTTGAACTGCTTGAAACATTATGCCATTATCTTCGTCGACACTAAGGAGGTTTTGGCGTAAACAAATAACTATCGGTTTAAAGTGTGCCTAATATAGTTCTGATAAAGAGTAATTACGGTACCTCTGCCCATGTTGAAAGAATATCCCATACATTTAATCTTGGAAGTCCCATGTAATGATGATTTTAAAGACTCTTTTCTCTATGATGTGTGGAAGTATGGTTTCAACTTGAAAAGTACTTAAAATTATTCGAATTTAATTTTTATTAAAGATAAATTATTAATACATTATTTCAATATAATAAAAGAAAATTTTCTAACCTATTCTTGCATCCTTAAATAAATTATTTATTTTAATAATTTATACGTTTCATTTATGATATTATCTTGCTCTAGCTAAGCTATTATTTTCCTATCGTCTCTGGAACATATCCTAATACTTAGTCCCTTTTATGTTTATGGAGTAAGTGATCATCTTAGTCCATTCAATAATTATTGTTGGTAGGAGCCAAACCCTATATAGTTTGATTTATCATGTCCATGTTGGTGGTAGTGAATACACTAGAGATATCGGTCCAAACACCTCTTGCTAGAGGTGACCTACTTATTGTTCTCTTCATTCTTTCAGCATCCTCCATAGTCATGGTACTAGGTTTCCCCTAACATTGTGGGTTGAGCCTCCCTCTATATATTGGTAGGGGTTTTGTGAGTTTTCTCAAAAATAGACATTGGGGTTTCCACTCCTCCCATTACTTCCTTCATACAGGGAAATGACATGGAAAGGTCCAAGGGTTGGAGTGAGCTGATTAGGTGGGTTGCTTCTCCTAGGTTCATATGGGATTCCTCTCCCACTAGTCTATTAAATTTTAGTACTGGTGGGAGTTAGCCAAAACTTGTCTCTCCTCCTTCCTCCTTCTTTCTATCCATATCTAGCAATAATTAGGTCCTCACATTCATATTACATCCTCAACATAGCCATCGATTTAATGGCACGAACATGGTCTTCAATATTCTTTGGAGGCCTACCAAAAGTTGCTAGGACATTGTAGAATGCCCTTTCATAGTTTTCATAAGCTCAGCATTGGGCTAGACTTTTAAACAGTCGTGGGTCTACTATGTGGGATACTCTCACTCCGCATAACCTCTTTAGTGTGTAAATATATTGATTCATTAGTGAAGTTTTGTAATACTGAGATTTTGCAAATGTAAAATTTAAACTCAATTGGATTAGAAATAAAAGTTAAACTGAGAATAAAAACTCAAACTAAGAATAGAAATTTAAAATTGAATTATAATATAAATTAAGGTTGAACCCGGAATGGGAACCCAAGCTAGGACTTGAGATCTAATTAAATTAGAGATTAATTTTTCCATTAAGAAATCACGATTTTTAGAAAAGTCGGTTCAGACTAATCTGCATCGAAGTTGTAACACCAAGATTTTCCTGATTATAGAACCGGTCTATATCGAAGTTGTAATACCAAGATTTTCCTGATTATAGAATCGACCCTAATGGGCCGGGAATCTAAAGATGAGCCGATGATGGAAATTTGTGCAAGAAATTTGCGTAATAATGAGATTTTGTGCAAGCCCCATCTTTCCTAAATAAAATCATTAGTAATGAAAACTGAAAAATTTTAAAGAAAAATTGAGGTCCGTGATTACACAAATTGATCAATTTGGGACAAAAAGCAATCTAAATACCCCAATTAGCAAATTAATAACCAATTGAGATAATAATCAGTCCAAATTGAGGTAAACCACACCTGAATCAGATAAAAACGTATCGAACCAAGAGAAACAAGTTCCAAGATTAATTTTTCGAGGTGATGCAAAAATGAAAATTTGGTAAATTGAGTTAATCACCATGTGGGAAATAAATTTAGATTAATTTAGAAAATTCTAATTTTTGGAGAACCGATCGAATTGAGTATGAACCAATCAATTTAAGTTTCGAGTCCTTGAAAACTAGTTCAATTGGATCGATCAATGGTTAGACTAAGTGAACAGACCAGATCCCATGTAGGTGTCAGTTCAACTGTCGCGACCAATCAGCGAGCGACTCATGGTGTGCGGGCTTAGATAGCCGCTTAGTCAACGTATGGAAGCATTCACCAATCTGGAAATGACATGTGGTGAAAATTAACAGTGAGACTCACCAAAACCCATGTTAATGGAATTGACCAATTAGAAAATAACATGTGGAGGGTGCGCTGAATTAGCAGATGACTAGAACGTCTGAGAGAACAGATCAATGATAGAATAACACGTGCCAATCGAGGACAAAACCTTCAACTAATTCAGAGAGGCCACGTGGCATAAACAAATATTACAAAGGCAATATTAACATATATAAATTAGTAAATCAGAATATGCCACATTAATCTTGGCGACTAATGGAAAACCATCACATGATAAGTCAACTGGTTAAAAGTTGACCAATACCCTCAATAAAATACCACATTAGCTAACCAAGTTAATCAATGTGCGCCACTTGGTAGCTCCCACACACGTGCACAATATTATCTTTAACCTTCATTTGATAGAACTCTACACATACTTTCCATTTTTGGCAAGCAAATATTCACTCCAACACTGGCAATTCCAGATGAGATAGGCTCGACCAATTTGGAAATAGATATAGCTAGGAGACCTCGAACTCCCTATATAAAAAAAATCCTCTCCTCTCATCCTCCTCACACTCCAGCCCTGGAATTCCCTCCATCCTCCCCCAGATCTAGCAGATTTTGAAGTTCTCCATTCATTTGCAGCCTCCCTTCGGTCCAAGGACAGTCGAATAAACCTGAGATAATTGCACAGTAAACTCACTCTAACACCGACTCTACCCAAACCCGATCAAGTCGAGTTCGAGCCCCACCGTGGCCACCTACGATTGATCCAAGGTCAGTCACCCCTCCTAGTCATGCTTAAGTCCTCCCTACACCTCATTGGTAAGTCCCTACCACTAGCATCAACCAAAAAAATCCTATATTAGAGTACGTTAAGCAAAACAGTGTTCCATTCAACTTCAGACTATTCAGACCACTGTTTGAACCGCGAATCAATCCAGGAAGGATCCTTAGGATGAGAGCAAACTTTTCCTACCCTATAAAACAATGTCCTCATAAGTAAGTTATAGAAGGTTTCTCTCTATATACCCTATTTTTCCGTGAAGTATCGTTTTCAATCAATTCTCGTAGGGATTTGGAGGGTGCTGCAATAAGATTGATTTAGGAAGATTTAAAACTATTTATGAGCATATTAAATTCGGGGACTAATTTATAATTTTAAGAAACTTAAGAACTGAATTGAAATTAGGGCACTAAATAGAATATTAGAAATTTTAGGGACCTAATTGTGGATAAAGTGGATATTAGGGACATAAATTAAAGACTTATATATTTTAGGAACCTAATTGTAATTAAGGTATAACTTAGGAGCCTACGCGCAAATACATGATAGTATGTGATCTTTTATGCCAATTTCTCTTATATGTATACCCGAACTATGTAGGAACACGGTCACGAGTGAGTGTGAATTTCTAGCATTGAGTCTGATTAGGCCGATGACCTATACTTTTGATAACATTAGTTGCTAAACCTATGATAACATGAATTGTGAGATAACTTAAACTCGATATGAGCATATACCTTCTCTGATAGCATAAATCATGTTGTTAGCATTAGATGTTGTTGATATAAGCCATTTGATAGCATAGACTCGATAAGAGAATAAACCTTCTTTAATAACATGAATAATTATGGTAGCGTTAGTTGTGATGATACGAGCCATATGATAATTTAAACCCAATGATAGCACAAATTTCAGTGTCAGAATTATTATAATATGCTCATATTATATTCCAGTGACATAGTGGGTCAAAAGATATTATTTTCTAAAATAAAGTGGGTTCAAGATCAATGGAATCAGGTCTTATTCTGTAAATAATATAATTCTTATGATAGAGCCAAAAAATAATAAAATTTTATGGTAATTGATTGTGTGAAATGGGTCATACTCGATAACTTATATCGAGACGAGGCAGACCATATTCCGAAGCGCTAGTAGAACAAAGACAATGTTGGGAGTGTTTATCCCATTCGAGTTTGGTTGGGAGTTGGCCCATCTGGATTTAAAATTCGAGACACAAATTATGTATTTAGTTTGAATCCAGATCAAATCAATGTCATTCACTTAAGATGGGTTGACTCATTTGGGTCTAGTTGGCACGTTTGGGTTGAGTTGGCAAGCTCGGATTTGAGATTTGGGACCCCATTTGTGTGTAGTTTGTATTCGAATCAAATTAATATCGAGATAATTTGACCCATTCGGGTATGGTTGGCTCAATCGAATGAGGTTGAGCAATTTGAGTTTGAAATTTGAGACACCATTTGTTTGTATAGTTCACATCTAGATCGAATCAATGTCATGCACATAAATTGGGTGTCTAGTTCGGATCCAAATCAAATAAATGTCAAAGACTCGGGATGGGTTGACCTATTTATGTCGAGTTGATCTTTCAAGTTTGAGATTCGAGATTTATTTGTATGTGTTGTTTGGATCCAAATCAAATTAATGTAAGGATGATTTGGTCCATTCAAGTATATAATTTGACATAAGTTCATATTTATAATTAAAAAATGATTATAATAGAATAATATATATTAAAATTGGAAAAAAAAGTGCCTATTTTTTTAAACACAACCCAAACATATGTTACCCCTATTTAAGTCTATAAGCGACCTACACCCGAGATACATGTCACTAGAGTGGAACTACACCTATGGTTCGAACTTACTTATATCATTATTGCTCTAGGTAGAAGCATGTTAGTTTTATCATCTCATAAAAAATTGGATCATTAATTCTATAAACTCTATAAGACAAGATGATGAAAAGTTATTCACATAAATTTATAATATTCACTAACTGATAAAGAAAATATTTCACATATATAGATTCTTATCCAAAAAGAATAATTATGTTAGATGTATACATTAAAATGCACAATTGTTCATTTTTTTCTAATTAATTTATAGATAGTAATATTATTGAACAATTAAATTATCATATAATTTTTAAATAAGACACTTACTAATATTGAGAAAATACTTAGACCAACATAGAACATGATGAATTTTATCATTTAGATAAGGAAGATATTGATACAACTTTAACAACCATAGTAATGGTGAGTTAAAGTTAGATTAAATACATACATTATTAAGATGGTGGTGCATGGTAAGTTTGTTAGTGATAATGTGAGTTTTGAAAAACATAAATTATTGGAGTATGATTCTTTTCATATGTGTTGATAGTCTTTCAAATAAATGATTATTTGAAATGGAACACATGTGAATATTCCATATTTGGTTAGATAATATAATCTCACTTCATGAGTCTTTTGAAGCATTTATCTTAAATAGAAGTGATCATACTCCATTCAATATATAGCAATTTTTCTTCTCTATTATCATACTATGTGCATGTTTGATGAACAATATTATTTGAAGATATATACGAGGAGGACTTCTTATATACATACTCAATATCATTTTATGTTATGATAGTACATACATTTGCATTAAATTGTGTCTACACGAAACTTAGAAAAAACTTCATATTTATATTTCATCAAAATTAAGACATTAATAAAGCAACAAAAATTTCAATGGTTAAACATTCTCTAACAGTAGAATATTATATTCTCGTTTACAACATATTATTTCTCAAGTTAAATATGTACAGTATAGGCTTATCTTATACCTTAAGCAAAGTAGGATTGTAACATCAAGTGAGAATAAAGTTTGGTGTTTCAAACAATGGCTTTAGCTACTAGGAGTGCACGGATGGTGGTTTCCTTTACTTCCCTCTCTCAGCATGCATGCTAGACTTGCCATCTACTGTACATATCTAACATAAATGTAACATTGACTAGAAGAACTAAGAAAATTTTAATGGAATTGGTATAGAACAAAACCTCATCATGTAGCTGAATCTAGAACTCCATAGTTGGTGGTTGTTAAACTTTCCATGGTCCATCTCCTGATTGAACTCAATTGTTCAGAGAACTGTTGATGGGATTCCTCTCTTCCCCAGTTGACTCTAGCTTGATATATCCATCTTCTGCCCTTTGATCTGTTGAATCGAATGAGGGGCAAGTCATATTGGTTTCTTCCATTGGACCAGTAAATGGATTCATGTCTTCATTCTGTTCCATGATTAAACAATACTTTCATAAATTAGCAATGCTTCTAGATTTCATGCCAGTAAAAAATAGGAAAATTATTACTCTTACCTCTTCTAAAGTTTCTGCATGAGGAATTATGTCATACTCGGTATGATCTCTGATCTCATTTGCAATATGTTGAGGAGGCCCATTACTATGCTTATCTAAGTTGTTGTTGTCGTCAATTATTTCATCCAGAGTGTCCCCAATTTTCGTACTAGAACTCTCCGAGGGGCTTGGCATCTCCTGAAAGAAATTGGAAACCAAACATGAGGCCAATATATGAGACATTTGAAGGAAGTTTTTAAATGATTGATATTGATCAGCTAACCTGAAGCTCATGGGACATTGAATTGTCTATGAACATCGTCGATCCTATAGGAATCTCGGATTCTAAAGAATCATGTCCCCCGAGCTCTATTTCATTTGACCTATTAGTATACATGTCCTCTATGGAGCTTACTTCACCAAAAGAATGACCTTCAAGATTTGGGGATGGTGAAGATGAAGAAGGTTTTATGTCAGCAGTGGTGTGCTCTTCATCCCTTCTCCCATTTGTTAACTGATCTTTCACTCCTAAAAGCCTAAGGTCCACAGCATTTTCTTGACGATGGTAAGCCTGCTCTAATTCCTTCCTCAACTCATCTTCTTCGAGATCAGGCGATTGCAGAATGTCGTCCAGTATATTCCGAGGCGACCCGATCTCAGAAACCTCAACTAGCATGTCAGAAGCTATTGAGTATGTAGTGCTGTGGCGCAATCCCCTGCCAATATACTCAGTGAAGGACTGAGAGGAGCCACAAAAGGGAAGATTTGCAGTACTTGAACTACTGGCAATTGGTGACCCCTCTTCTGGAGTGTCAGACTCATTAGGGAAGTACTCTAAGTTTCCCATCTCCAACGTGTCATGTCCTTCACCTGTATCTTTCAGCATAGCTTCCTCTTGGCATGATGAATTTGACTTCATATCTCTTTCTTCTCTTTCTTCAGGTGTAGTGAAGGCTTCTTTTTTTGGAGAAACATTTAGTTTCACATCTTTTTGAGACTCTTCTTCTAGATGTTCCTTTGGAAATCCATCAAGCTTTTCCAAATCTAAAGTGTCATGGCCCTTACTAATTTCCTGCAGTATCACTTCCTGTTGTCCGAGTTCTTCTGATGTAGATGGTGGGTTTGACTTCGCATTCCCCTCTTCAGGTTCTTCAGGGAGTACTTCATTTTCAGGAGGCAGATCCAGATCCAGATCCAGTTCCAGTTCCATATCTTTGCCAAACTCGTCACCTAAATGATCCTTTGGGCAGACATTATGCTTTTCCATATCAAGGATGTCGTGGCCTTGGTTGTTTTCCTCCATCACTTTCTGTTTGTGTTCTTCTAATGTAGGGGATGGAATTGACTTCACATCCTCCTCTTCAGGTTCATCCATGGATTCTATCTTAGGATGCATATTTCGCTCCATATTTTTTTCAGACTCATCTCTTAGATGTTCCTCTGGAAGAAGGCCAATATTTTCCGTCCCTAACACGTTCTGACCTTCACTCCTTTCCTTCAGCCTCTCTCCCTCTTCGGGTTCTTCTGATGCGGATGATGGTATTGAATTCACATCTACCTCTTCAGGTTCAACGATGGCTTCCTTTTTAGGATGAATATTCAAATCCACATGTTTTTGGTATTGATCTCGTCCTAGATCTTCCTCAGTACCATCTTCATTTTCTACATTTGCTTCGGACAATTCTTTTGGAGATTTACTTTGCTGTTCCTCACCATGGGAAAAGTTGTGCTCTTGACATTGTAGTTTCTTGTCCAACTTGTCATGGTCCTCTTCATCTGCAAAAAGGAAGAGAAGAGGGTTTAACACGTAAACAACCATACCATCATCATCTTGCTTGCTAGCTTGGAACTTGTGCATAGATAGGCATGGAATCGATTCACCGGCTATTACAAATAAATCAAGACATGGTGGTGCAATGTATGGCACAAACATTCTTAACAAAACGTACTTGCCACCCTCTTGCATGACGAGAGAGTCGATTCACTGAGAACCTGCCAGTCATGCCTAGAATAAATGCTAGGGCCGGCAGAACCTTGGCCCTTGTAAATATCCGCAGAGAAGAAGGGTCCTAGAGTGAAGCTCTCATGTCTACAATATATGTCCCTGGGATGATTCGTTGTCGTGAACTCCTGCTGGAACCCATCATTCATGAGGTTAGGCTTCTCCTCCTGTGGATCATAAGGGATGTCGAAAGGATTTCGTGCAGGCAGCATAATCGAAGGCGCCGATCCAGGAATCTGTGAGTCCAGCATATCATCATCAACTCCTCCTGCAAAGCCCTCAAAAGGGTCGTTCTTGATTATCTGAATGTGGGGCACCGTTATGTGACTAAGGGAAGGACCAAAACTGCCATCAAGATCAAGGAGGTTTGTTGGACCCCTCAATGCAGAGGCCAACTTCCTGGCCCTCCTCCTGGCTATTAGGCTCTCAAGCCTACGGTTCCTCTCGAGCTCAGAGAACCCGAGATCCATCACATTCTTCTGGTCATCCTCGTTCCACTCCACGACCCTCTTGCCATCATCATGTGGGTGATCTTCTTCATCGTCATCCTCTGCATCTTCCAAGTCCCTATCCAATTGGCTCATGGTGCTCGTTTTGCCTTCTTCCCCCGAGCCTTTGGAAGCATCGTCTCCTACATTCGGATTCTCGAACGCCTCCTTTTCTCCTTTTCCTGTAAATCCATCACCGTATATGGACTGCTCGTCCGACTTTATTTCTAATGGTGGTTCAGGGGCAGTGATCAGTTCGTCTGTCTTCATCTTAAAATTTCGGCGCTTGCTCATCTGAGAGCTTATCAGGGGCTTCTTAGGCCGGCGAACCACATTTTCATCGGATTTCGAGAAGCCTCGGGACACATTTCCTTCCTTCCCCTTGGCATCTTCGACCTTTTCGGAAGAAATATATACACGTATACAAACTGCAATGCACGTGATGACAGGGGCAGTGTACAGCACTATCTTAAAGACGAAGGGGTACAAAAGATAAAGAAGGAGGAGGAACGATAGTATCGCTGATGCTAAGGGGTACTTGCAAACGTAAAAGCTTGTGGTTCTCATAGAGAAATTAAGAAACCTCCATAAGTAGAGCTTGATATCCTTGCCATGGACATCCATTTTTCTCCCGACTCCTGAAAACTATATTGGGGAATGGAGGGAATTATCTATACATGAAAGAAATGCTATCTGCGGGAAGAGGAAAGTCCATTGTAGGGATGGTGATGGGAGAATAAGAACAAGAAGAAGATGGCGATGGAAGGGGAAGACAGGGACATAATCGAATGAATGTGGAGTTTCTTCTGTTGATTCTTTTTTTTTGTGTGTGTTGACCTTGTTGTTGGAGAGGAAGATGTCGATGTGGTTGATCATTCCAAGATTAGGGAGAGAGGGGAGTAATAATTCTCTTGGCTGGGAGGCCATGGCTGATCCTGGGTTTCAGGGATTGAGTGCTCAATATCCATCCTGATCATCCGACCATAAGATTGGGGTGGGTGCAACAAAACAGTTGACTGTTAATTAACGACCGGAGAGGGAATTATTTCATAATTTGGATTATTGTATAATTTCTACCTTTGCCTATTTTTTCCATGGCAGGTTTCCTGCAAGCCCAAGACTTAAACCTGTACAAGCTCAATCCAAGATCTTCTCCCCCGTTGAGAAGACGTTCCAGACGACAGTTTCGACCAAGTATATCCCCACTGAGACCTCATACACATTAACCCAGGAGCCTGAAAGCAAGATTGCTATGTAAAAACCATATACAAGTACATGCCACTGTGCACGAGTGCTAAGGATCTGCTTCTCTCTGACAAAGGAACCCATTTTAATAGTATATTATTCATTGCTGCAGGCATTGCAACCCCCTGGAAAAGTGAGTTCAGCTAGCAGGATGGATATCCAGGAAGATAAGCATTGGCGAAGAAGGTGATATTCATCCATTTAGTGCTTTAGGAGAGCAAGGTGACTGGATGAAGCTTGTCCGACCGTGTTTATTCATTAGAAGAGGTGAAAAAGGATAGTTATTTGAATGCTCTATTTTCATCTTTCTAAGTAACGATATAGTTTGATTTGGTCGATATTCTTGTGGTCACCATTGAGTTTGGACAAGAACACCATCGTGTAAACTAGGTCTGTGTGATTATATAAAGACCAAGAATAATTTCACTTGTAGTCGAAAAGGTGCTTATCTGAGTTTTGGAAATTGTCTCGCTAGAAATTGGGCACTTTGATTTAGAAGAGTATTTCGAGATAAAAGAAAATTAGACAAGCTCTGGTCGTTATATAGGGAGCTCTACAGCTACAGGTCGTACGCCCTATTAGACATCCAATCAATAAAAAAAATCGTGTTTCATTTGAAATTTTCTCTCAATGGAAAATGCGTTCTCAAGACCCACTCAGTTTTCTCCTCCCGGACTCATGTTCAACTTGTGCCTTCTCACTGCGTGTCTCACATGTCGCTCGTGTGACCTCGTGTAGGTTAACTGGTTCATTCGACCGGTTCAACCGGGTTTTGGCATAATTTGACCGATTTAAACCATCTTATAGATTTTGACTTGTTTTTAATTATTTTCAGACAATTTCAATCCATTTTACACTATTTTAGTCAGTTTTAACCCTCATTTTGACTAGTTTAGGGTGGATTCAACTTATTTATTTTTTTAAATAATAAATTAATTTATTTACAATTTGATACTAAAATTACACTTTTGCCTTTTAAATTCTATGGTACAATTTAATCCGTTTTAATATAATGTATAATAATAAGATGAATTTCTATCTTCAATTCTCGATTAAAAGATTATTTCGGACTTAGTCCAACTTGATTTCACCTAATTAGAGTTAGTAATTTCTCTATATAGTATATGAATGCCACCAATATTGATTGTAATTTATTTATAAATGTATGCAACATTGTTGTAAAAGAATATAATGAAAAAGATTCAATAATTTTAAATACAAATTTTTGGGTAATAGAAAAATGAGCAGAACATTACATATGACTTTATTCTTTTTTTTACTGGTTATCTTCAATATGCGGAGAGAAAAGAGAACCACATTAAGCAAAAGAAAGGAAAAGACCGAAACCAATAATAAAAGAAACGAAGGACGGTCCGAGTGATGGCCACGAGAGAATGATGCCCTGTGGCTGTGGCTGTGGCTGTACCCCTGGCTGCCTGGCTCCAGGGTCGATGGACCCCTCCCTCTCCTGCGCACACTGCACAATACAGCAGAAGGTAACATGATTCAATGAGATGGGAGACAAACAAGCAAGGTCTATACACTTTTGCTATATGCAAATATTGCATAAATTATATGCGTTTATTAAGGCACATATTCAATTGATGAGCTGGCTCTATGCTCTACCTCCCCACTCTCTTCTCTCATTGTTTATTTTTACAAGGAAAGACAATATATATATATAAGGCTTATCTAATATAAGTGTTGGTTGAAAGTTGGAGGGAGGTCTTTTCCTTATCTAATCTTAGCATTTTAAGATATGCCATATGACATAATAATATCGTTCAATTAAAGTTTGATATATGTTAATAAATAAAATTTAAATTGAATGATAAATCTTAAAAATATGATAAAAAATAAAATAACACAGATTTTATTATATAATATAACTTTTTTCTGTATCTTTCTTTTTGGAAGAAAGGTTGGTCGACACATTTTTCTAGCAAGATGTATCGTAGTTTGTGTAATGGGGGAAAATCCGATTCTTGATTCTTGGGTCTCACCTATTGGCGAGTGTCCTCTTACCAAGTAGATTGGCTCCTTTTTCTTTTTTGGGTAGAGGGTTATGTGTTGAGAGCATGGAGGCCTTATGTAAAGTAGAGGATGTGAATAGTAAATACATAAACTTGTCCCTAGTATGTTCATATTATTTCCATTGTTATTAGTTTTTGTATGTCAAATTGGCCCATTTATATTTGATAAACATTAACTAGGTCAAAATGTACAATAACTAGATATTTCTTACCTCAATTAAGTTATCTAACATTAATTAGTTGGGTGCATTAAATATAAATTAGGTAAAGTACACATTAATTTGGTTAGTTCTACATCATTCTACAATTATAATATTGGTTTAAATTTATAATTAATTTAATTATGAGATCAATAGGTCATTTAATTCTCATTCCCTATCCATCTCTCCCTTCTCCATTTTCTCTCTACCTCTCCCCTTTTTTCTTTGTCTTTCTCTATCTCACATATCTAGATAGCTTGCTCTCACTTTTTCCATCTCTTACTCTCCCTTTCAAATGGGAAGTTATATTCATTGTTATGATGATATTTCTATATTCTTTGTTTCTAGTTCACTTAAATGATACTTTCACATCTTATATTTTACATTTATATTATGGTTATAGAGAGAATATTAAAGTTTAACCATAAAGAATGTATACTTGTCTTAATGGACACTCCATTTTCTTTCTTTATAACTCTTGAGATATAGCACATTGAAGAGTAATAGTCAATATAATTGAGAGGGTGTGTGTGAGAGAGGGAATAGGAAGATCCAAAGAGAGATAAATACAAAAGAGTGTTAGAGTTAAGGTAAATAGAGTGTAAGATAGAGTGAGAGTGATAATAGAAGAAAGAAAGAAAGAAAGAACATACATAAGACAAGACAACCAACATATGACATCTCATCATTCATGTTTCTTTTAGGAGAGTATGAATACTAATCAACCAAGTACTTTGAATACTAATCAACCAAGTACTTTGAATACATACATGCCCAATCTCACATTTTACTATTTTCGAATATATTAGAAACAATTAGGATAGCAAAAGCCCTCTTGTCCATTATTCAAGCGTATGCTCATAAATCAAATATATGCTCAATCATCCATAAAATAATCATTTGAGGTCTCAAGGAGCTTGCTGATGCTATTATCAATTCATACTAGTGCTCATTGCCAGTTAAACATATTCAACTATCTGACAAGTCCGAATTTTAAAACTAAAATAAAAAATGATTATATATACATGCAAATATATATATCCCCAAATGAAAAAAACTAAGGAACAAAGCTGCCATTTTGACTAGGGCTGAACAATGAAATCGATTAAAGTGGGAGATAGATCAAAGAATAAAACTATTAATGGGACATTTCAGGTATGAGGAATCTATTAAAGTATGGGACAAGTGGAGCACACTTACTTGATTATATATATATATATATATATATGAGATCTCATCAATGGGGTGGAGGGAATCCACACCTAACATACTTATGTAGTATGAGACATTTAAATTAAATAATAACCGACGTTAAATAGCCATAAAAAAATAAAATAGGAAGGAGGGAGGAGGCAACCTGTCCCCCATCTAGCGCCCACTGATTCTCTTCCTAGTTCACTCTTATTTTGTTTTTTCTATGATTATTTAATAGCACTATAGTATGAATATTATGTCCATCCAACTTATGATGATAAACAGAAAAATAACTACATAATAATCAGAAAGGTTCACTTAATGTGCATATATATATATATATATGCGAGTGACGGTCATTCTGATTGTTACTGAAACATTATACTACGTTTTGAGAGTGGGTCTCCACCATAATGTATTACCGGTGTGGGACCTTGGCCATTTTGGCTCTTTCCAATAGTGCTAGCGCTTCCCCTTCTAATGGGTTCTGCACGACTTGGCAGCATACTCCACTCCGTATGAGGCCATTATCATCACTAGCTAGTGCAGTAAAACCAGCAATACTATAGTAGGAATAAAAGCCCATCAGAATTGATTTTGACCTTAGGCACATTGACTCTCATGTGTTGCCATTACTAAGAGTGAATGTAGTAGGGATGTATTCACGTACCATCCTTATTTCGTATCGTCCTCTTCAACTAGTTCTTAATCTAATATTTTTTAAAATTTCTAATCTAATTTTAAATTAATTGGGTTCTATAATTTCTATTTTTTTATTTATATAATCACTTCTAAAAATATGAGATCTTTTTAAATTATTTATTTAAAAAAATTTTCACTTGAATTTATTTTAATTCTCAATTTTTAATTAAAAAAATTTATTTGATAATAATTTCATAAATTTGCTCGGAACAAATTCATAATCTAGTTCGATTTACGATACTAGATTAAATTTAAGTTTTCATTTATAGATTATTATTAATTTTTAAGTTAAATTAGTTAAAATCACTATTTTAAAAATTTTAGTTTTACAAGTATTACTCTCTTTTAAGAATTTTATATTTAAAATTTTTGAAATCTTATTAACCAACGGTTTATATATTATATGTTATATTTCAAATATACGAGATATTTTTATTTAAAAGTCCATTAAGGTTCTCAAATCTAAATTTATATACAATCATTTTGCCATATCATATTTACAATGAAAATATTTTTCCTTCTAATTTAAATGGCAATTATTCAAACACGTCCTTCAGATCCGACTCATATTTTTTTAATATCGAAATGTGAAATATATAGTAAATTCTTTACAACTCGAGTAATTAACTTGTATAATACTGTTGTGCCAATTATAAAATAATGTATCTCGAATTTAGTTTGCTCTTGAACACACCTTTTTATGGAAAAAATTATTTAAAAACTTTATTAGAGCTGAAGTTATGATATATGTAGGTAAAGTTTAATATATTCAATTTTAATTAATTTAATTTCATGAAATATACGGGTGAAAATAACGTATTGCTATTGTTAATTTAAAAAATAAAAAAATACTTAATAAACGGGAAGAGTGACGAGTTGCTCATTAGAACGATTAAACTGGGTCGGAACATTAAAATAAAATGTGCACTTTACTGAGAGATGAACAACAAATCACTCCACAAAAGTAAAGTGAGAGATACTATTTATTAAAAATGATATAATTAGTACGATGATCCAAAACTTATTATCTAAAATAATGAGAATTATAACTAATAAAAATATAAGAAACTCTATTTGAGAAAAGTAGTAATAAACATATTACAGGTATATAATTAATTAACTAATAAGGAGATCGAAATCTAATAGATATAATAGTAAATTAGTTAATTAAATAGAAAAATATATTAAATGTATAATTTTAAAATTTTATTATTGGAAGAGAATTAATTAATATAATAAATTTCATGTTTATAGTATAATGATTTTTAAGCTATATTTATTTTATTGAAGCGATATTATATAATTAAATAAATTTAATTTTACAATTAAGTAAAATTTTAATTTATAAATGAAAATTTTGAAAAATAGATAAAATATTTAAATATTTTTTTATTACAAAAAATTATAAAAAAAAAAACAAGGATTGATCGCTTAGTATAGAATGAGATTATGCATGTCCCTTATTAATTTAGCATGCATAACTGACTTTTGAGATTTTGCTCAAAAAAACCACTCCATTAAAGTTTTGGGTTTTAATCCAAACCTCTCTTAACATTATCCTCACCTGAATTTAAAATGGTACGTTAGAAGATGTGTATATTGTGTTGTGGGAATTAATCCAACATTTATTATTATTATAATAATAATAATAATAATAATAATAATAATAATAATAATAATAATAATAAATTATATATATATAAAGTTGAAAAATATCTCTAATTTTAAATAATCTTCTAAAATAGAAATTAGTATATTTTTTATGAATTGTACACTCATTTTCTATGTTACTCGTGTAATAATCTTCCCTAAACCTAGAGTGAATGTAAGAAAGTTTATGCACCATCTTCTCCTCTACTAGGGCCGATAGGCCCTGTACCCCACGAGGTTATAGTATGGTATTGTCCATGTGGTCCCTCTTAAGGGCAATTGCCATTTTTTTTATATTAATCCAACATTAGTATTTTTTATATCGTTAGCATAGTGAGTCAATAATTACTGGAGTGTTTAGTTTAAAATTAATAAATTGTATTAAAATATTATACATATATAATTTATATCTGCCATATTATTATAATTTAAAATTTTATATAAAATATTAAAAGTTTATAATATTTTATAATGTACCTGCAAACTTAGTGTCAAATATATTGTAAATTCACATATTGTGATAACCTTTTATTCACCATCTTATCCACCCATCATTACACCACTATACAAACCTAACTTTACTCTTCCACATATTCCCTCCCTCGCTCTGCCTCCTGCCTGTCCTCTCCATCATCGTCCTCTGTCATCTCTCCAAATTCCCCATTTAGATCACTCACCACCATAACACCACCTCTCTCTCTCTCTCTCTCACCCAGGCCACAGTGGCAACGAGAGTCAGCGACTTCCACGGACTTCGCCTGCCTGCACTCCGATTCCTCCTCCGACAATGGCAATGCCGCCGGCCAGCAGATCAGCCGGGCCACTTTTCGGCAAGCTCCTTTCCCTCTTCCTGCTCACCATCCTCCACCTGGGCTGCTTCTTCTTCCCCTCCTCCTCCTCCTCCTCAGCCTCCAACGCCACCATTGCTGGCTGCGGCCGGAGATCGTCCAGCAAAAAGCGAAAGCTCATAACCTCTGCCTCCGCAGTGCCCTCCTCTCGCTTCAAGCCCCACAAGACCCTCTCATCCTCTTGGGCTTTCATCAGACGAACCCTTACTAAAATGCCTTCCAAAATCTCCGCCATTCACAGCCACTCCACCCCCACCCTTACCTCAGCCCGCTCATCCCACCGTTCACTCGTCTCCATGGTCCTTCATCAGCCGGAACCTCTCGTCGACGGCCCCGAGGAGTCCCCTTCTCAAGCTCTCCCGGATTCAGGCATCATCTCCTCCTCCTTCCTCCCCCTGAGAAATGACATCTTCCCCTGCACAGCCTGCGGCGAGATCTTCCTCAGCCCCCACCTCCTCGAGCAGCACCGGTCACTAAAACACGCCGTCTCGGAGCTTTTCTGCGGTGACTCCGGCCAGAACATCGTGAAGATCATCTTCAAGACGGGATGGACGACTGACAAAGAATTACAGGGCCCGAAGATCCATCGGATCCTGAAGATCCACAATAGCCCGAAGATTCTGGCCCGCTTCGAGGAGTACAGGGAGCTAGTGAAATCAAGAGCGGCTAAGATCAACGACTTCGCCGTGGACACGAGGCGGAGAGAGAGGTGCATGGCTGACGGCAACGAGCAGCTGCGGTTCCACTGCTCAACATTCGCCTGCGAGATGGGGCTTGACGGCGGCTCCGCCACCTGCAACAAGGACTACTGCGGCGTCTGCGGGATCATAAGGTCGGGGTTCTCGACAAAGCTGGACGGAATCTCCACGATGTCGACGAGCTGGAGGGCCCACGTGGCTATACCAGAGGAGACGGTGGATGAGTTCGGGTTCATGAACGTGAGGAGGGCCATTCTGATATGTCGGGTCATTGCAGGTCGGGTAGTTGCTTATCCGGATAACGAGGTGGTCGCCGGAAAGCAGGGCGGCGGAGGGTTCGATTCTATGGTGGTGGTGAGCGGCGGGAGCGGTCGGTTGGACGAGGAGGAGCTGGTGGTGTTTAATCCATGGGCCGTTCTTCCCTGCTTTATAATTGTCTACACTGTTTAAGGTTGGCGGTGCTGGCGGCTTTTGTGCATGTGAAGTTAGACGCCTTCCTCGAGCCTTGTTGTGGTGCGTGTTCAGATAGATACTCCTACATACACTTATTTTGGGTTGATGTTTTTGTGGTTTGTCGAAAGAGTACATTTTGTTTCCTTCTTTTAACTTACTGGGAAATATATAAGATTCATCCATATAATAAGATTTGACCATAATCATGTCTCTATTCAATAGAAGGGGGCTCAACAGGGCCGAGCTCACCTGGTGGTCCATGGCCACGTCGTGGCATGGCAGGAAATGATCTCCTAGACACCGACGTTAGGCGATTCTACTTCTTGGGCCACGTTTGGAAGTTTTGGGCTAAAGATGGATATGCCACAAATTGACAAGTAGGTAGGTGGAGAGGGTCTACTTCTTGGACCCCATGTGTGCTGTATATCTAATATAATATAAATATAAATGAACCCTTCATCATGATATCCTCTATTTGGTACAAACCATGTGGGTCAGAATGACCAATCGGATGTCTTTGTTTCATTCCCTTTCTTTCTTTCCTGAAATCAACATTACAAAAGAGAAGACAATTTTTTGTACAATTTAAAATTTATTAAGAATAATAAGTGCCTACAAAATTGTATTTGTAGTTTCTCTCTATGACAAATGCAATTCACTTTCTAAGAAGGATAAGAATGGTACGTACAATAGAAAAACTTATACTTAGTTATTTATCCTTCCGAAAGTTAGACGCCTTCCAAAGACGAGTGAGTGGCTACAAATCTAATTGGTCACTGCTTTTGCTTTTATGAGGTTTGACGAGGCATCTTGTCTCCGCACCTAAAAATTTAGAATAAGTTTGGAACAAGCTATCAAAATTAAGTTTTAACACATATTAGGAGTAAGATCTAGTTAGAAAATCCTTATAAACACTTTGGATTACTTAATATAGACTTAGTTTCCAAAATAGAAGTATAGTCACCCGCCTCACTAATAGTATGTATCCTATTACCATATCAATCTTAGGAACAATACACTCAAATAATTTTTTATTCAACTATTTCAATTTTACTTAATAAATATATGCAATAATGTTGAGCTTTTTATGTTTTCTATTCATATTGTCAACCACTATGCAAAAAAAAAAAGTAATAAATCTTATGCAGATAAATAATTAGTCATGTCTATTTGCATACCACAAACAATCCACCAAATAAATAAAGTCAAAGTGCACTTAAACAACATATGAACTACCAATTCAATATTCACACGTATGAAACAATCAACACGTGTGCTGTAATATTCATGATTCACAAATTTAAACTAAAAGGCAAAAACATTTGAGCAAGCCCTCCTAACAAAATTCATAACTTTAGGCGGATATTTAATTTTTCAAATACTAGCACAAACATGTAATACTGAAAATTTTGAAGCTAAATTTTAACTTAATAATACTGAAAAATTGATAATAATCTCAGAACGAATGAGATTATAACTCAAATTAGATTAAAAATTAATTCGAACTATAACTTTATACAATAGGTAAATTAATGAAAATTAATTTAAAAAAACCTCGATTAATAAAAAAATTAAGTATTGAAAATAGTTCAAGTGAAATCTAGTTCTAATAGGAATTGTACCTGCTTAGGTAAAAAGTCATAATTTTTAGGAGTTGTTATACAAATAAAAAAAAGTGAATTCTTGAACTCAATTGATACATAATTAAATAAAAATATTTTAGAAAAATAATTTGGGCTAATAATCAATCTAATAGGAGGTGAACCAGCAAAAATAGATTGAACTCACTTGGTGCGGTAAAACTCCTAATTTTTAGAAAATACGAGATAAAGTTAGAAAATAATTATTATTTAGTCTAATTTATAGAAAATTGAATAAAATATTTTTAGAAAAATAAATTGGGTAAACAAGTGGCTGAATTAGAGGTGAAACAACCAAAATCGTCCGATTTATTTGTCGAAAAACGATTTTCTACAATGCAAACTATTCGGCGTGTTATATTAGGCACCCACATGGTCATCTTTCTTCACTCAACTCAATGCCCAAAACCTAGCCCAGAACTCGAACATAAACTCGATTTAAGCGCAATTTCTGGTATCCTGCCCCCAAGGGGAATTCAATGAAAATTGGGGTCAATGGGATCTCATTCGACTAACTATGAACATATATCATTGGTCCCCCGATCTGTCCATATAAATCTTGGTCCCGCTCTCACTAATCATGTCACACCTCGATCCGATTTGGTTGGAATAATGTGAGCAACCCATCATTTTTCATTGTGCTACCTGGGTTTTGTTACCAAGGTAGAACAATAAAAGTAAAAGCGTATAACAAGCTAATTTTCTAAAATAAAGTAATAAAAACAATTATAGAAAAATTTTCGTATCTCATGAGCGTAGGTTTTCTACTCTGGCATCTTCATATAAGTGCTTCCCTAAATTGGTAAGAGAGGGCGAGTTCTCATGACTCAGTGAGAGGCTAAGCTAGTAGCAACATACTTAAATATTCAGAATGTACATTTAATTTTCTAGTTTAATTAGCACAGAATCAACTACAATTAACCATCAAAATGTTCCCATATTCATAGAGCAGTACTTGACTCCTTCACTTGTGGACCGTAGCATTTTTACCATCCAGCCTAATAGAAATTCATTATTTATACTAAAAGTCTGGGTGGGCTTCAATTGCCCAACCTCTAGACCCGAGCACGTACTTCGTGTCTGTAAATTATGGGACAAGACCTCTACCCCTCCGATCTCAGTCTAAGTGCACATGAAGCTATTTAAATTTCTCGACATATTGGATGATAAAACTTTCCTTATAATTACTCGGTCATCCATCAGCCCTTAAAACCACCACTACCTTATATTGTGCGCCTCGATAGTTCTGAAACATTGCATGCACAATCAATCGTATTTTGTTTATTGACCATTATATTTGGTGCTTTCAGCCTAATGAGTTAGACGACTTATATTCGATAGCTAGTTCACACAATCAATTAATTATTAAATTTTTTTAATCACATAGACTTTAACTTGTTTATGGACCTAAGTACGTGTCCATTATCATTGGGTCCACTCGAATAATATTAGCTCTAATAATTAATGGTTCATGCTATTATAAGAAAAGTCTTCCAAAGAATTCAATATGGTTTAAGTAGTCATGTGAGATTAATTCCGAAAAATTATTTTCAATTCGAGAGTTTGCATTCAGCCCAACCGAACGTGATACCAAAATATACTCACTCGATATGTCGTGATGACAATCACCTTGCCAAGAGGCAAGAGCCACCACCATGGTAAGCACAACACTGCCGGAGGAAGGCAAATCGGAACCGACCCTGTAGAGCCGAGTGGTATCTTGTATGGCCTCTCAGCTTGAACCGCAGCGTCAAAAATGTTGCAAACTCCATTATCATCCCGAAGCAGTAGAGGAAGTTCTCCCTTGCCACGATCTTGTGGAAGCTCATCCGTTAGAGGAGCACCACTCCACAGGCTGAGAACATAATCCCCATGAGATGAGTGCCATATCGGGATCTCTTCGCGAAGAACTCTGGAAGCATCCTCCTCTCAGCCCCATAGAAGCTCAAAGGAATCGCTGCCATCTCTACCATGAACATCCCCATATTCGAAAGCGAAACTTTTTGTATTTATATTTTTAGTTGATAAAAATCTCGTTAATCATAATACCCTACCCTAAATATAGTAAAACCCCAATACTTTTAACGATTGAATTACGAAAATATGGAAATATATATTGCTTATATAAAAAAAAAGTATAAATATTTAAACGCTATAGCCAAATTCTCTAATAATAACTTTTAGAAAAATTTATCGATAAGTTTTGATTTATTTAACGTAATAATTAAAAATTTGATAAATTTAAAAGTTATTTAAAAAGATAAATAAGATAAAATCTAACAAAATTAAATTGTAAAAATGTATAATCCGAAATAAGATAATAATTGAATAGTATAAAAATAAGAAAATTTTTATCTTATATTTAAATACAAATCATATATAATTTAAATATATAAGATATTTTAATAACTATTTTAAAATTTTGAATTTAATTAATTAAATATATAATATTATTATTTAATATCATAAAAAAATTATTATATTAATAAATATTTTCTTATTAATTAAATATCAACATTCTTTTTACTGGAATTTTTTAACATCTTTTTAATTAACATATATAAAATATTTTAACCTTAGTATTGTAATTGGGCCTATTGTATTAAAAAAAATTATTATCTCGTTAAATGAAATACTATTAGCTCCATTTTAATTGATTATTCTTATAAATTTATATTCGGTTTAGTTGAATTTACAATACCAACTAGATCCCTCCAATAATTGAGGCAATGGTCGAGAAGTACATTGAGCATAAGGAAAAAAGATTTAAAAGGGCAGGTCCCTTCTTGGATCCGACCTTGGGTTTAATAAAAGTGGATCGTACCCATATCCGTTGGACTTGTACTCGCATTTTTAGTAGGGTTTGCATCCAATGGATTCGAACTCAAATAAGGACCCGAGCGAACTCGATTCTCGGGTGCGCTCGGGTCTTGGGTTCCATCGACATCTCTAAATTCACTTGAATTATAGCTATATATCTTTATATTTAGTGTTTATAGTCCACACACTAAGGATCAATGGTTCCCGAAAGCATAAATAAATATTGTTGCATCATTCTTGGGATTGATCATCCACGCATACTTGCAAGATATCATATTCTTTAATTCCATCTTAGTTATATTTTTCTCCTTATCACATTCACAAAGAAATAGACTGTCATTTTATGTATCATCAACTCCCATATAGCATTCTTCTCGATCATATTAGCCTTGGAAAATTCAAACGAAGAGGAATTTGTGCCTATAGCTTGTACGTTCATTTGATATACTTCATTACATGACCATTTTCAGCACTCTCATTAGTATTCCACAACTTATTTTTATCTGGATAGCTATTTTACCAATTACCACATACTCCTCATTAGGTGCACAAGAGATATAATCCATGTGAAGTACTTGGGACACCTTAGCCAAACTGTGGAAGCCTGATATTGTCTATAGATTGAGTGTTTAGGCTGCGTATTGCAAGTTCCTGCAAATCAAGGGAAATTAATCAGAAAACAAACTCCAACTCCATCAGCACAAGGCAAGTGCATTGGGCTGGAGGAAGACCGTATAGCTGTGGACGGGGTAACTCTAGAAAACATAGTGGAAATACGGTTTCATCCCGGAGAGAAGACAGTTCCTATGGATGATTAAGCGAGCAAGTGCTAATTTGGTGTGTAAACGGGATGATGACCATTTGGTCGAGCCTATTGTGCGGACCCACCACCAGTAGGGGGACAGGGCCATGTGCGGGGCTCATGCGTTCTGATTAGTGGACAGTAGATGATGGTGCTCGTTGCATAATCAAGTGAAAGTGAAAAGCCCCATTCATGTAAATGTGCATCGTTTTGCCTTTTTCTGCTTAGCTCGACCTTGTGACAGCGGGAGTGGTCGGGGCTGTGAGCTTTTTCAACTGACATTTGAATACTACAAATAGAAAACTCGAGCTGCATAAGTTAGATCATTTTATTTGCTCGTAAAGTCCAAGAACTACACACTTCTAGTGGAACAATAGTGAAAGAAATAAATTGTTAAAAATATCATTCCAAATTAAATAATATATAAAATTATTTTAGATTTATAAGATTGTAAAATTACAAAATATGCTTTTTAAGTAAAAATGTATAAAATCTTTTATCAGTATATAATACATTTTTTAATTTAATATAAAAATCAATTTGTTCGAATTCGTATATTACCCAACACTGAAAACCCCAATTGTGATATGCTCAAAAATACCTCACTCGAGTGAATTCGACTGTGTTGAGTGAAAAACCATTTTAAAGCAATAGGAAATTCAAAAAAAAAGACGAAGATTTTCCTGCTTTTTTTTCCTTTTGCACCCTCTTCTCCCGATATATCATCTTCTGGTCCTCAAATTTACGCTGTAATTCTTTAATGTCCTTTATTTTTGTAGGCAAGGTAAAAACTAAAAAGTTCCTCTGGATGAAGAAAAAACAGAAGGGAATGGAAGAGGGAGGGAGAATGAAAGAAAAATCAAATGAGGGATTTTCAACTAATTTCAAAATTGACTTTTGATTATAACGTCTCTTAGTGGGCACCGTCGTTGTTGAGGGGGAAACACGTGTCCTCGCCACCGGTGTTCCAGAGGAAGTGGGCATAATCAGCGGCGTAGGAGTTGCCGGGATCGACAGAGATCGCCTTGAGGAATGTCTCCTCCGCCGCCCAGAGGTCGTTCCTCACCCTCCAAAGGAAGGTCGCGTACTTGCTGTGGGCCTCAGCGTCCGGCGGCTCTACCGCGACCGCCTTGCTAAAGTACTCATCCGCTCTGCACAGACAGACAAGGCCGAACCAGAAGATCCGACCAAAATCAGGTCAGACATTATGGAACAAATGGTATTTCTTTCCATCAACCACTACCAAAACTACTCGCACCGTACATTATCTCAGTGTCTGTTCGCCGTCTGCTAGAAGCAAGACGAAAGAAACATAACAAAGTCCAAAGTCAAACAAGGAAGGTGGCGGTGGGGGAGGGAGGGAGATATATTTGGTGACCATGCGTGAGATCACGCGTCTGAGGAAGGAGAGTGACGGGTTGCACGGTATTTATCTTAGCTCTTCACAGCCACACGTTTCCTTATCAAGACATGGAAACCCTCAAGCCGGGCTAAAGCAAGAGGACGCATTTTGTGCAAAAAAATGCAAGGGGCCACACGGAGCAGCCATCCGCCAAAAACATATGTAGTACAGTACCACCTAAAGCATCAGAGCCCTGTGAAAAAGGGTGTGAGGGTGACTAGAAAAAATCTCAACTTTCCACCCAAAAGAAAAGATCTTTTTTACTCAGAACTTGATCAAGCAACTCATCCTCCCCTCACCTCCAACTGTGTTTTGATGGGTAAAAAAGCAGTTTGTTGGCCTAGTTCTAGACACATCTATAGACTTACATACTGTGTACATATGGTCCATCTGTTTGTACCTGTTACTGCCTCCTCCAAGACCAATTTCGGTTTGTGACGTAAAAGAGAATGAAGCATAAACAGCATAGGGATAAAAAGATGAGGAAATTTTACTAAGAAAGAATGCCTGTATATGCAAATTATGTGTGATCTTTTTACCTGTCATAGTCGTGGGCTACTACGTAGAGGAACTGAGCATAGTTGCATAGCAGCAAGGCATTGTTAGGATCTTCGGCCAAGCTGGTCTGGTATCGTAGCTCCGTCCGAAAGTACTCGGCATAGTCAGTATCGTCCTCGATCGTTGCCGTCACGGGCGACACGAACCTCAGCATCGTCTCCTGGTCGAGGGCATTATCCATCATCTCCGACTGCATGTTGTAGGCTTCCTCCACCACCGAGTCCCACAGGGACACTTCCTCCTCCCGGGACCCTGCCTCCGGCCTCGATGTGGACTCTGCCTCCCCTGCCGCCCCTCCAAAGGATGACAGCTGAGACGCCCTGCCGCCGTCTGGGAGAATCGTCTGGTAAAAATCCGATCTTGAGAACTTCCCATCATCCCCCGTCCCATTTGTCGTCGGTCGGATATTACCTCCGCCGTTGCTCCCTCCGATCGAAATCGTCCTCCCGCTGGAAGATGAAATTGTCGGGTAAGTCCTTATGGATGATGAGTCGAACTTCTGCCTGTTGGAGATGTAAGAGTCGGTAACTGAGATGGCTTCCTCTGTAGCGGCAGCTGAGAAGGATCCGGAGGCGGCAATGGCCGCGTTGCTGCTCATTGAGTGGACGGTGAAGTTGGCAAGCAGTATCATGACGTACACCATCAACGTCGGCGTGTGGGAGAAGATCTGTTGGAAGAGCCAGACGAAGGAGGAGTTCATCTCCTTCTGGACGCGGACTAGGATCCCCTGCAGGTCCTCGTAGTAGAGAATTTCCCTCATCTGGAGAGTGAAGCTCTGGAGCTCTCTGATGATGAAGACCATTGAGCAGAAGGCCTTCTTCATGGAGCAGTAGGCCGACTCCCCCGCCTCCCTGATCCCATCCTTCCACTGCATCTTCCTCTGTATGATCCGCAGCGAGAGGGGGAGACCGACCGAGTTCGCCTTCCGCTCGATGATGCTCGAGGCCATGGCCTCCTCCTCCTGCCATGGCGGTTCCACGTTATCATGAGCAAACACGTTATGGTGATGGCCATTTACAAGATTTTCTGAGGCTGGCTCCATCACCTCTCCTTTTCCTCCCCCTACATGGCTGTCCTTTTTCGAGCTATTGCCCTCAAGCTGGAACCTAAGGCCCAGCTCCTGGATTTTCTTGGAGAATTCTTCATCTGAATAGGACTCGAAGCTCGCGCTGCAAATTCGCCTTATGAGACGCCCTGGTTTCGGGTGCTCGCAGGATCGGGATCTTTGGAGTCGAGACGACGAGCCGAAGAGAGCCGAACGGTCCATCCTCGGCCCTTGGCGGACCATGAGAGGGCCCGAGTCATGGCGGCTCCAGCGGCTGGATGAAGGGGATGAGATTGCAGATGCTAGAGCCTGGGAAGATGATGGAGATTGAGGGACTATGGCGGCAGACTGCGACCGGTGCAACGGGGTCGTAGTGCTCATAGCCACCTTCACTACCATAGTGGCCATTGGAGATCAAAAGAAGAGAGCTTTAAAGAACTGGAGAATCTGCTTCACAGATAGGGGAAAGGGGCAGAGAGTGAAGAAGAAGCTGCGCTTGTGTATTCCTCCAATCTTTCAAGCTTCATTTAATGAAATATCAGGATAAAGGACGATATTTTCCATGATTTCCACCATCTTTTCTTTCACAACTGTTTGCCTTCATTTCCTTTCCTGGGATCCACGCTAACCTGAAAGTGAAACACAGGGCCAAAGCTCATCTAATGGTGTAACAGGGAAAAAAAAGAAAGAAAAATTAGAAAAGAGGGGAAAGGTCAATAAACGAAGGTCAGTCGATTCAATCGCACAGACCCAGACTTATTCAAGCAAAGAGACGGAAATTTCTCTCAATCCCTCTTGCCCGACTCTCCCGGAAAGCCTCCATCTGAAAATAAAAAAAAGGGAAAGGAGGAAGCTTTGCGCAGTTCACGAACTATACAGTCACGTGGGGCCTCTCAAAAGCTGCGTCCTTCACTCGCTTCCCCACGAAAATCGGATCCCCAAAGGAAGAACCAGCCTCCGAGCCGAGACCGTCTCCATTTTTCCATTTTTTTTCTTGCAGCCTCGGATGGATGGCAAAGAAATGAACGAACAGACAAACAAACAACCAGAAAAAAAAGGAGTATAAACAGAGACGTTTGCAGGGACCTCGCGTCACTGAAGTAGAAGATAGGTGGACGGGAAGCTCTGAGAGTTCCGGCAGATTCTCGAGAGCCAGGGCCGCAGCGCGTTCCTAGAGCCGCCGCAGCGTGCTTTATTATCAGAGAAGATAGATACAGAACCTCTTCCTCTTCTCCTTGTAGGGCCTTATAATATAAACAAGACGATCTCTGTCTCCGATTTGGCTCCTCTCTTTGTCGTATTCAATATTGTTTATAAATAAAAGGAAAGTCATAATGATGTCATTATTGTACTCTCCTTCGTTAGTTTATAAATGGAATATCATCTAAATTTAGATGAAATAACACAACTCTAACACTAATAATAGGAAAATACATTAGAGAAAAAATCGAATCTAAATTCATGGAATGTGTACTACCAAAATATAAAGTTATTAAAAATTTTAAAATTAAAATACTAAATTATTAGAAAATAAAATGAATTAATTAAATTATTAAATGAATATGAATCATCCAATCTTAGCTATTAAAAAAGAGAAAATCTATATAGTCATGAAAATTAAATTAAATGAAAATATCCACTAAAATATTTCAATGGCACCCCTAATACATATTCACTTTATTGTTTTTTAATCTTATATTCATAATATAGTATATAACATTCTTATTTAAAAAATGGTGTGAAAAAATATACTTTTTAGAAAGAATTTTTTTTATGATATAATAATTATTTATTTATCTTTTACTGGAAAATATCATAGGAATAACTCGAAGTTTGTGACATACAAAAATAGTCAGTACCATGTAAGCCCATGCTTCTATATTTTATGAATTATAATATACAAATTACAGTAATAATATTATTAAAATATAAAAATATACACTCACCATTCATCCTTGTGGATATTAGGCATATATATTGTTATGGCACGTGCCCACTCTTTCTCAAATATGATCAAATGTATTTGGCCATTTTGTGAAGCTTCGAGCATATCCTTTTGTGATATTATATATCTATAAATAAAAAAACTCACGTTTAAAGCTTTTCTTTTAACGATAAAACCACACTAAATTATTGGAACGCAACATATCTTATAGTATCTTATGATGTAGAAGGTGAGTAAAAGACAATTCACATTGAAAATTGTATATATTAAAGTATTGTGTGGATGGGACCCTCTAATTTGTATAATACTCTTTGTTAGATTAGGTTTCCAAATTAGAACAATTATAAATGTATATATTTTTTTTAAATGTGAATAAAATAATAATTTTATTAAGAATTAAAGATAAATAAATGTATATTTAAATAACAAATTGAGTACCTGTGCAAATTCCAATCTTAGAAATAGGAACTTGCTTTTATATCTTCCTTAAATCATTGTCCCGAATTTAATCATTACTAATCCGTTTCTATTAAGGAATCTATCCATCTTCTAAGTTATTATGTCTATCATTTAATAGCACAGACATCTAATATATTAGAATAAAAATATGGATATATATATATAAAGTGGATTACTGTATATATATATATATAATATGTATCATAAATAAAATAAGTGTTACAAATATATGTAAATTAAACAAGTCCAAAATTACATATAAATTTGATTTTTACTAATTTAGTATATCATTAGCTAGGCTCTTGCCATTAACCACATCCATTACTTTTTTATTTTTTCTGTTTATTTTTATTTTTTAACAAATTAATTTAAATAGAAACCTAAAAATCAGTGTGGGTTGTCCACTAGACGAGGGAGGGGATGGCACCATGTGCCGAGGTGGTGGAAGAAGTGAACCAATCTCTTTACTCCCACCTTTCTCCCCGGAAATCCGTCAGGATTTTAGGGAGGAGGGCGAGAGGGAGCAGGAGGTGGAAAAGGATTCCGGCCCAATTTTTTTTTACTTTAAAAAAACTGAGCTAAATCATAAATTTAGTAATATATATTTAATTTAAATTTAATTTAATTAGTAATATATTATTAAAATAATTTAAATTATAATATAATATTATTTTCAGTCTATAAAAATATGATTATATAATTTATTTATTAAATTATTAATAAATTGTTATTCTCTTATTTTAAATTATTATTATTACACCTATATCAATTTTTTTTTATTTTTCAATTTATTATATACGTATCATATAATAAATTCAATTATATGATTATAACCCAACCTTTAACTTCAAATTTTTTAAGATTTGGGAGGTATAGTATCTGGTTTTAAAATCCAATCGGGTAAGTTAGCTTACCCAAACCTAGTTTTTGATAATTGTCCCCAAGTTCGGATACAAATCCGATTTCTTGAATCTAAAGGTCGGGTACATACGAGTTCGGAATTCTTGGGATGGATCAATTGACATGCATAATTTAGTATTTTAAGTTTAACTTAAATTATCATAAAAAAATGTTAAACTACTATTTTATTAATTTAATTATATTATAAAATTTAATAAATTTTAATATTTTAAGGATGGAATAAATATTTCTTGCAAATACGCACCAATAATAAAATTGAATATAATATAATTAACTCTTAAAATGTAATTAATGATAAATACGGTTGAAATTTTATTATAATTTAATATATGATTTAGACTTAATTGATGTAAGAATAATTATTTAATGAACCTAAATATATAATTAATGTATAAAAATGTTGAAAGATTCAATTGATGAATGTTGCCTGTCAACTTGGTGTGTCACTTGACCGGCTGCCATGGATAATATTAATACTGCACTGCACCGCATACAAGTGGCACGACACTGACACCGACTATAGCATCACAGATCAATTCAAAATCATCGGCTGATGGAGGCCTTTCTTTGACGGGTCTGCCTCCTCGCTACAGGACTTTTTAAAAGGTAAAAGTTAATATATTATTGAGATAGTAAAATTTAAAAAATTCTAAAATTAACGTATTAAATTTATATTTATTTAAAATTAAATAAAGTTGATAAATTATTATATATTATTTTTTTATAATCGTCTAATATTATTTTATTTTATATGAGTGTATTTCTATCAAATGCATGAATAATGTATTATAGTTAATCTCATTTAACATAATATTACCCATTCAATCGTATTTTATTAGGGTATAAAATAAAATTATTCAATTTGTATTTTTTGTTCCTTACGTCCCATATTATAACAATAATATTTATTTTGTAAATAATTGTTAGTTGTAAGTTTAGTTGAGATGTGAAGTATATCCACAATCCTTAAAAATGTTAAAATGTGGTGTATAATTGTAGAGTAGTATATCCTTGTTTAGAATATAGATAAAGATATGTTCAATAATATGGTGTGATCTATTGGTTTCAAAATTGGTAAAAAAATTAATAGTGTAAGATAAATGGTGAAGAAAGACATTCATGGTTATACTAATGGACAAATGTGTTTGGAAGATATTTTGGGTTGAGGGTGTGAAAATAATGGTATACTAACGTATATCCAATCAAAGAACATTGAAGCATAGCGCTACCACAAAACTCAGTTGAAAAAAAATAAATGTTCAACTAAGAACATCCGTTCAAGTAAGTGAGACATATTCAAATTTACGACTACGTTTTACGACATATATAGATAGATAGAAGATGAGAGGGCGACGTTTTGGGTGGAGTTTCACGGCCTACATAGGCATCATGGAGGGTGCCTCAAGAAAGATCAATCAACTAAGGATCGGACGGGGACGTGTGGATGCTGATGCACCGCCAATCTCCCTATCCCCTCATCCCTTCATTGGATGGATGGATGGATGTAGCTAAACCTGATCCATCTTCTTCGTCCCCATTTCATATAGAAGGACATAAAAGAAAGAAAGAAAGAAAGATTTCAGTCTCTTCGAAGGAAAAGCAAAAAATGATATCTGGTAGATCCATTGCCGTTGTTTCATGGCTGTATGGCTCCTCCCTGAACATGAAATATTTGCACATGCAGTGATCATCTTTAGGTGGCAACCAGAAGAAGTCCGGCACTTGCTGATAAGACGAATAAATGATGCCGATATTATGATGATGATGATGATGATTCAGCTGCTGAGAGTCCTCCTGCATTAATCAAATGAGCCGTATATCACATGCAGCTGCGGGTGAGAATTGATGATAGGGCTTACGTATTATTGTAATATAACTGAAGCAGCGAGGCCAGCTTGCAGAAATATCTGTATGGAAGGATCTTTTCTGCCGTGGAAGCGGCACGGCCGCTGTCGTATTCCCCAACCGCCTTCCTCTCCACCGGGGTCCACCATGAATGAATCAAGCCTCATTGTCTTGACGTTGTTACTATTAATAATAAATTATGTATTTCATGGATCGTGTATTGTCTATACTTGGAGGAGTATCCACCATAGCCTCCGAGTTCGCAATCTAACCCAGCTTAATAATTTAAAATAATATACAATCTTTTTATCGCTTAACTCAAATTTTATAAATATAATATTTTTAAATTGAATAATTAATAAATTATTTATCTATAAATTAAACTAAATAAAATACTTAAAGTCTGGACAGTAATTTGCCCTCTCTGTTATGGTTTCCCACCACCATCTGGATGGACTTATTAATTTCATACGAATATTATGTAATACTAATGATATAAAATATAACTCAATTTTTATAAAATATGTAAGTTTCCTTAAATAATGTAAAGTCTAAAAAAATACAACAAAAATTTTTCGAGTATTTATTTGAAGTATTTATACTTCAATCTCCAACTAAAATTGATACGATTATCGGATTATTGTTTGTTTCTTTTATCATTAAAATAAATAAGTTGAGGCAGTGATGAGTAACGCTCATGTATTGCAAATACTAAAATGGATTACTTATATTCAAGATAAGTCTACACAAAATAATTAATATAAATATATTATTTTACTATTTGAAAGTTAACTATAAATTAACATTTTCAAACAAATTGTACTTTTCAAAATATATTATTAGTAAAATGTTTAACTTCCAAACTTTCCAAGTATAGCTGGTGCACTTGGGTATATCGTTGAAAAAATTATATGTATTTTATTAATACTAAATTTGTGAATGTATGCAGTATTTTAGTTTCGAGTGAGATGGAAAGTTATTATTGATAACGTATTGGATACTTGGATGCAGTGTTACACATACTATTTCTTAAAATTTTTTTATTTGTTACTATTTAATTTATTAACTTTCTACTACCATAAATAATAAAATTCTCATTTCTCACTATTTAACCGTTTTTATATATTAATTTACAGATTTTTAAATTAAAATAGGACATACACGTACAATAACTCTAGTTGAACAACCGAAAAATAAATATGGAGGTTAGGGAGAGTTGTAGAGTTCTTCAAAATGTCTATCCATTGAAAAACTATTGATTTAGTGGGAAGTGGTCCGTCCGAAAATTCTAGTACTATTGACGAAAAAAATTGATATGATAAAAATCTATATATTCTTATTTATTTAATCTCACTTAGTTAAAGTATACTGATAAATAAAAGTAGATTAGATCTAATACAATCGAGATTACATTAAAAATACTCTTTTTTTTCTTATTTTATTTTATTAATAGTAGATGTAATGTCTAAATTAATTACTGATATATATTATAGGAAATAATTAGTGCCGTTGAAAATAAATAAAGGATGTTTTAGAATATCTTATATTTTTTTTACTGAATATACTATGTGCTTGTTAGAGGTATCTAAAAGTAATATATAGTCCTTTAAAGTAAATTATGAGAAATATTTGTGTTATTTTAGTGCAAATGCTAGATTCACTCAAAACCGCCATTAACCTTCCTTTGAGATAAGTATTAGAAAAATACCTTGGTCTATCGATACTATGGGGAGAAGCAAGAGCAGAAGTTTGAATTTCCTAAAACAGAAGATAAACTCTAAACTTCAAGGATGGAAATCAGTATATCTATCATAAGGAGGGAGGGCGATTCTAATTAAATATGTTTTAAGTACAATATCTAATTATGCAATGAGTTATTTTTTGTTGCCTCACAGATGATGGTGCAATGAGGTTAATTCTATAATCTTCAGATTTTTGAGAAGTGGCACGGGGGAGCAAGACAAGATAAGCTTGGTAATGTGGCAAACAATCATAAAAATTAAGGAAAAAGGTGGTTAAGGGTTTAAGGATATATATATAGTTTCAACAAGGCTAGAACCATAACTCGCTGTGAAGCAAAGTTCTAAAGGGAATATACTTTTGAAATTCAGATCTAATAGAGGCCAACATGAGGTTAAGGGTATAATGGGCATGACAAAATAGCCATATGGGTAAAGAACTGCTTAAGGAAGGACTAACTTGGCAAGTTGGGGATGACAGACATGTTCCCAATGGATACATACACTTAAAGACCATCATTTACAGTCCCCTATCCAGAACTTAGAGTTAGCTATCTTATTGAGTCACAATCGAGACAATGGAAGCTAGATATACTAATTGATAAAATTAACCTAGAAGAAAAAATAACATTCAGAATGATAACAGTGCTTAAAGCAAATCTGCAAGATCGCAAAATTTGGACATAAGAGAAGAGTGGGTAAGTTACAATTCGCTACAATATAAAACCTCCATTGCCAATCAAAGGTGAGACAATTTATGTGGAATGTCTGTTATAATGTACTAGCTACTAACGATAATCTTTATAATATACATATGAGGTCTTATAGTTGTTGTATGTTTTGTCAAAAGTATGAATCTGTCGAACATTTATTGGTATATTATGATTAAACCTGAGCGGTGTGGCTCGCGTTATGTGGTATTAAAATAGATATGGTGCCTATTGCTTGTTTTTGCAAATGGATGGAGAATTGGAAATCGAAAGGTATGCAGTCAAAAGAGAATCAATTGGAATAGGCAATCGTGCAAAGTGGGAAAGGATTCTACCAAATACCATGCGAGTCATACAAGCAGCGTATATCTCCCTACAAGAATGTGCATAGATAAGGAGTAGAAAGACTATAAAATAAGCAAGACATAAGGCTACCCCACTCAAGAAATAGCAACGACCTCGGAAGATTGTAAAAATTAACTGTGATGGTTCTTTTGGCATGGGGCAGAATGCAGCCGAAATAGGAGTAATAGCTAAGGACAAATAAGGAAGTTTTTTATTTAGTGGTGGACAACAAGTCAAGGTTTTTATTTAGTGGTGGATAACAAGTCAACTATAATAATGCATTGGAAAGCGACTCCACTTAAATATTTTTGTGTACAATTATCTAGAGAAAATAATATCAAATACATTATTATAAAGACCAACTTCACTGAAATATTTTAATATATTAAGTAGGAGACATGGAGCAAAAATTGGAGAGTTGTTCCTTTCTATAATAATTTTCAAGTTATTTCTATTGGATTTAACCGAATTAGATTTAGTCTGATTAATAGGAAAACTAATTGATGTGTCAAATCGAGATTTAAGTAGGTGTTTTATTATTGTACTCGATTTTTTTATCATATTTATTATTTCGAGATAATAATATACAATTATCGGAATATTTTAATGAACTGTACTACACTTTAAATTTCTAATATATAGATTAGGTTATTGTGTAAAACAAATTAACAAAAAAAAATATTAAGTTACGAGATTGCTCCCATTCAAGTTGGACCAAGCAATTTAGTTAGTGGAGACATTGATGAAGAAAATGTGAGTTAAATACCGTTATTCTTTTGACATTTGCTCCATATCCAATCAATTACAGAAAACAAAGCAATTTGGCTTTGTTCAAGAAAATTGCGTGGACAACCCAAGAGATTGTCCCAAAGGATTAGAAGGGGAGCTGATACTAATTAATTGGTAGATTAAAAAAAGAAATTGGCTGGTATATCATGGTTCACGATTGTTATTTGACCACACCACCATCACTTTTTTTCCTCTAATGTAGTGAGATGAAACACAGCAAGTCAATGGGAAGTTATAGAGGATATTTCTAGTGGAATTGAGGTTGGTCGAGCACATTTGATATTGGGTGATATCAATGGAGGAAAACGGTTCCATATATTCACACCAACCCATGGTTGATTTCATCCTTGCAGACCCTTTATTTGTACATTTACCAAAAAAGAGTTAATCGACCAGAATAAAGTGTGTTTACATAGATTTACCAAAAAAAAATCAAAGAAGAGAGCAGAGGAGATTGTCAGGTGAGTTTCGCGAAGGTGAAGGTTGGTTGATCATCGTTTTACCAACCGGAATCACAACAAAAAATAGAGCATGAAAAATGGGGTGCGCTTCCTTTGGCGGAAGAAATCACCATTCCAAGTCAAATTTGATTATACAATAGGGGTATAATATATTTTTTTAAATATATTATTTACATGATGTATCCTAAAAATTAAAATATATTTAATGAAAAAATTAAAAAAAACAATTTCAAATCGTACCAAAATACTCTGTACATATATATTTTAGATTTTTTTAGTATTACAAAATTTCCTTATTTTATAAATTTTGTGATAAAAATTCATCATATTAAAATTTCTCTCTTATTAACTTACTTGTGTCTCCTTACGAACATATATTAAAATTTCCAGTGAATCTTCATGCTCCAGTTAAATTTAGTAACTAACAGGTACAATCTACATATATATATTTACATACTGCTTCTTAGAAGAAGAGATGCATGCAAGTTGCAACTGTCACCTTAGGTGACACGCATCCATGGGAACTAGCACCGCATCCGAGACCACGAGTGGCAGTTTGTCAATGTACACGAACAGCCTCTGGCAATCCTCTTTCAGAATTCTGGGCAGTTCAACTACGTCGCTCTCATCCGTGTACACCCAGAGATCGTCCGAGTGCACTTTCCTGAGGTTGTCTCGACAGAAGGGGCACGACTGTGATCGCTTTCGCCTGAGGAGGAAACCACAGTTAGTTCACTGTCAATGCCAAAAATTGAGTGTGAGTTTTGTGATACAAGAAAGAAGAAAATGCTGACCAGTTCTCGTAGCACTTCAAACACAAAGAATGGCAGCAGTTTGGCAACACAACTCTGCTAGTGGTCTCCAGGCAGATTCCACACTCTTCTTCCCTTTCCAAGTCCAGTTCAGATAGTCTTCCGCGAGGGGATTCTTCTCTTTTCCTGTACCGAGCAGAACATGCCTCTTTCTGTTTCCTTTCTTCCAACTCGGTGATACCTTTCTGAAGCTGCAGTAGTGAAGGAAATATGACCGCTGCTCAAAACAAACAGAATTGTCAGACAAGGCCCATCAAGCTGACAGATCCAACTACAAGGGGTACTGAATTTTAAGATGCAAAGAGGCATAGTCACCGTAAAAGTCTTTGATGCTTGCTTTTCTCTCATAAACGGACATAGAGGTCTTGCCATCTGCACAGGTCTGCATCCATCCCCACAACATAATATCAGCATTATGAATCACACTGCTCCTATTAAATTATCAGATAGAGATCATATCATAAACCGAATGCAGAAATAGAACCATGTCTGCACAGGTCTGCATTGATCCCCATAGCATAATATCAGATAGAGATCATAATATAAGCCAAGTGCAGAAGTAGAACTGCATCTGCACATTAAGCCAATGCCTAGAAATTTACCACATATATAAGAACTCTTAGTAAGCCAAGTGCACCAGCAAGGTGGCAATCACTCCACTGGACCAGGAAGAGAAACAAGTGTGCAACAGGACTGAATGACAGTCTCATCTGAAGGTGTGATCCATTGTCTCTAGGATAGTCCAACGCCCTAGAAATAAAACAATAAGAAAGACAACCCTCAATAAGATTGTGGGGTCCAAACAAGACAAGATATTTTAACTCCTATAAATTTCTGGAGAAATATGGTCTGCTATCCGAGCAGATTACTTGGACATGGAAGCAACATTAAGAACCAAAAAAATTATAGAGCAAACAAATTCTTCCATGGCTAAAAGGGCTGGTGCTCATTCTCATACTTACAGTCATGGAGCAACTTACAAGTCAAGCCATTACTAAATACTAACGGATTTAATAAGATGACAGTAAACCTTTGAAGAAAATCCTTGCCAAAAGAGTACAAACTGGCAAAAAAAACACCCAAGTACATCAGTATCAAAACAACAAGCAATGCAGTAACCCACATTGAACATCTGTTTCCCAAGAGAGCAAAAAGAGAGAATGCGGTACTTGCACGAGGCTATGACAGATGGACAAAAGTATCATATCTCTTTCAATTAGGGAAGCAACCACGAAAAGACATTTTCAAGTGCTTGAAAGTTACACAATCCAAGACAGATAAGAGCAGTGAAGTACCATGACAATTACCAGGAATCAATTTGATGGACACAAAAAACTAACAATTTTAGCTTCACCAAACATCGCATCAAAATATCCCCACACCATATTTAACCAATTTCATATATAAACAGCAACTTTCTCAATCCAAGAGTTACATTTTTTTTCCATTACCGATCAGATTGCAGCGCCTTCCTTTAACAGAGACAGTTTGGATAGAATTAAAAAGAAAACCCAGTAAACAGGAGAGAACAAAGGAGCATTCACACAAACGAAATGCCTATCAAACACAAGTGTGAGACACAATCAAGCAAGCTCCATCTTAAACTCCAAGAGAAAGTCGGAGAAGAGATAGAGAAGGGGAGGAGGCTATACAGAGTATTGGCGTGTTGAATATCAGCTTCGAGAGCCTTGAGAGATTCCTTAAACGGGGATTTGCTCATGGGTACAGCGCTCGACGATTCTTCTCTCCTCAACTCAACCACCGCCGACCCGAAGCAATCTGAGAGAACGAACCCAGGAAACAGCCGCCCAAGTGAGAGAAATTTTTTTTTACCTCTGAGATCACTCACTGGCTTCTCCGATTATCCTCTCAAACGAATTTTTCTCAACAACTAACAGAGATAGAGCTTTCTTCTGTACCAGTCTCCCTAAAAGCACGAAAAACGAAAAAAGCATAGACAAGCTCTCGCCATTCCTTTCCCCACTCCGCGCAACCCAAATAAAAGAAAATGGGGGCGTCATCCCAAATCACGGATTTGCCCCTGTAAGGGGATGTTCCGGTGCTTCGCGGCACGGTTTGAAAATTTGTGAATCTAACACGTGGCAGAATAACAGTGTATTGAGCTGGTGGGCCGCTGCCACCACGAGGAGGGAAGCAAAGGAGATGCCAAAACCAGGAGGCGCAGCGTCTGGTTTTGGAAACTGGTGATGGCCCAATGGAAAGACCCTTAATTACCCATAAACACACTCTTAAGTCTTATCCCATCACCTCGTTAATTAATATTGAGCAAAAAAACCTCATTAATTATTCAAATAAGTAATTAATTGGTCGTATTATCTTTTAATTATACTTTTCATTGGTTTGCAAAATATATACTAAAACTGCATTCCAAATATTGAACTAGATATAATAGGATTAACATCATTTTTATTTATTTTATTAAATATAATAATCACAAAATTTACCATTTTATTAAATTTAATATTGATTCCCGATTATAACACATATTAGATATATTTCAATGATATTCTTGTTATATTAATTATAAATTATCTTATCATTTCTTATTAAATTTTACTATAATTGGATAAATTTTCTATTTAAATGGGTGCAATAAAATCCATATGACAAAAGCATATACTTTTATTTGGATAAGTGAGGGGGCTTTTCATAGTATGATTGAAATAGTGCCTCAAAACTTGGAAAGGGAAAGTGTTCGTGCAAATGCCTAAATCCAATTATATCATATATGTGAATTCATGCAAATCGTGCTCAAAAGTTATGAGAAAAGTGTAATCTAATTGGGTATTTTTTATATAAATTTTTTAAATTTATTAGTAAATAATTATCTTATAAAATTATAATATATTCATAATTGCACGTAATATAAATATATTTATCAATTAATATTGCCCTATGAGATGAGAAGGATAGCTCATGATGAGCTGTGCATTACCTATTATATATGGAAATTTTGAGATATTGAGAGATATTTTTTAAAATTTTTTTTGTTGAGATTGTACAACAGTACTAATTTTAAGGAGAATTTACTTATTTATTAGTAAAATTCAATAAGATGTCCATAATAAGTATTGTATATATAAGTAATATAAGGGAACCAGGAAAGGAAAGGAAAGGAAAGGTGATTGAATGTGGTCGTATCCAGGACAACAACAGTGGAGCTTATGGATAAGATATTTATTGCATTCAGTGTATATAATATGACTAAATCTATTATATTTCATGCTGACCCAACCAAGTCAAATCATTGGGGCCAGACGGCCATTCTTTTAATCATAGTACTGTCTGTCGTTTTATGATCTTATCTCTTCGGATAAAGCATCCAACTCGGGAAGGAAGATCTTTCCATAGGCTATGCTTATTTTCTCTCTCTTCCTCCCACCACCACCTCCTATTCAGAATCCCACCTTCTATTCAGAAAATATCTCATAAATATCGGTGAATCACCCAACTTGACCAACTGGTTTTTGTGCCCATACAACTTTGAGTGCCACCTTTTCTTAGTTTAATGATATTATTCATAACCTAATAACTAGCAATGTGATTTTATGTGATTGATCAATTCTCCATATCCATGTTCAACAAACCGACTTTCTAAAGAGGCCAAGTGACCCCTCCCCCATTGAGGATGGAATCCACATACCGGAGGGCTTTGTTGATGACCTTGCGAGGCATAGTCTGGGAGGCTCTTACAAATAAGCTTGCGTGGAGCTTTTGAAAAAGCCTTACGGATCGATCCCCAACGGAAAACCTGAGGATGGACTCAGTGGGTTCGCCCAAAAGCCCGATCAAGTCACAATGAAATGTCACTGCTATAGAAAAAAATCGTCCGCTCAACTTTTATCCCATGCAAATCCCATGAAGAGTAGTAGATCCTGTTGTGCCCACCTGCAGATTTGGTGCTTGTGCTAGGCAATCATGACTGTGTCCTAGGTCATTTGCTTTCATCAGACAATTATTATGACGAGGTAGAAAGAACAAAGCAGCAGGATATCATCAAGTCATTTTCCTCCATCAACCTGACAATTATTTCTGGTGAAGAAGAAAAGGTCCAGGCAACAGAAGATAAGGAGCATACCAGAAAGATTCCCTCGGCATTCTCAATTTCTTCAATCTCATAATCCTTTCTAAGTCGGACTTAGCCTATATATAAGGCTCATGGAAATGATCAACCCGTAAACATCAATTCAACATGGTTTGGTAAAGTAGACAAGATTTCACATGAAATGAATAATATCTCCACTCCATCACAGACTGAAAATAATATAATCTTGCATTTAGAAGCATGCAGGATCTGCAACTGCATTTGTAATATTAAAGAAGAGGATCATACTTAAATAAGTGAATTCAGTGGAATGGAATTGCAGTACTGATCCAAACTGTTCAGTTCCAGCCACAATCCGTTCTTCTTTCACCTTCTCTGGATTTGTAGCAAACATAAAAAAGCAACAAGATCCACAAACAAAAGAAAGGAACCATACCTTGAAACTAAAACTAGAAGGATGTAAAACTCATTATTTCGACTTGATAGAGAATGAAATGTAGTAGTAGTATGAGTTGGATTGCATCCTCCAAGAAAAGCCGGCTTCAGGTTGCTTTCGTACTTTGTCCATAGCCAACCTGCTTTAGAGATGCATCCGAAATAAAATGGAAGAAGTAAACATGCATCAAAGAAAACAGCAGTACCCCATTCCTCCCCAGGGATAGCCAAACAAAGGAAACCACAAATAAAGAGTTTCTTCAGAGCACGAAGATATAAATCAGCAGAAATTATATTCATCATGTAAAATGTCCCAGGTTGTGGGAAACTCTTATCTCTGCTACCCCTTTAATCTCAACGCACGAATCTGGTTGCAATTCTTTAGGCCTAATGAGATGCTGAAGAAGCTTGGTGGAATAGGATTACCACAACCAGATAATTTCTGCTTATTGAGAGCCATGACAATGATAGGAAATGTTTCAATAGAATAAAACCGTATACATGAGCATTTACTTAATTGAATTTTCTATAGTAGAGAGAACCCATGTAGTGATCCCCCATTGGTTCTACATCTTACTGAGGAAACCTTATGGAGCAATGACAACTAGGTCAATGGCTGGCTCCATCGTTTTCTCATGAATTTCTTGAACCATAGCGCCTTTGCCTCTGCTGGAACGAGTGCAGCGCCTCCACAAACTCAGTTTTACGAAAATCTGGCCAGAGAGTTTGGGCAAAGAAAAGCTCAGTGTAGGCCAATTGCCACAACAAGAAGTTACTGAGGCGTAGTTCTCCACTTGTACGTATGAGTAAATCTGGACTGGGAAAGTCACTAAAACTAGTTTCTAGTTCCCCCTCAATCAGTTTCTCATCTATGTCTTCCAAACATATGACACCATCTTTCACTTTGCGAGCAATCCTTTTGCATGCCTGAGTTATGTCAGATCTCCCACTATAACTAATCGCAACAATCATGTGGAGCTGAGAGTTATCTTTGGTATACTGCTCTGCACGGGATAACAGTTTTTGCAAGGACTTAGGCAGCTTTGATGAGTCTCCTATTGTGGAAATCTGCACCCCTTGCCTGTCAAAAGCAAAAGAAGCAGCCTCAACTTGTGGTTTTAGTTCTGAATCTAGGACATCAAACACAATCAACCTGATCTTTCTAGAAGAGAAAATTGCACATAGTAGAAGGTACCAAAGATACAAACATGAAGTGACCAGATGAGAATTAAAAGGCTCTATGAGCTATTCACAAGACATGGATTCTTGAAAATATGCATAAATATTCTCAGGATAAGTAAATTAGTGTGTAGTGCAGCGATACAATACTGTCCTAATAACCAAGAGTTAGTGAGTTCCATTCACACCGTGTGACTTTCAATCTGCTACTAAAAAGCTTCAACAGCAGTAGTTCCCACAGGGAGTATGCGGATGGCCACCTAACCTAAAGGCATTTACATTTATACGTACAAGACATCAGTAAGCCAAGCAAGATGACTAGCTCAAGTATTACCTATGAATATTCTGCAACTCGGATTCCATTACTCTTTCGAACAAACCCATCAAGAAATCAACCTCTCCCTGCAACAAGAAGCAGACATCTCAACCATTGTCAATGCAGGGTCAATGCTCAAGCCGAAATCTAAGCAGGGTAGCACCTTTTTTTTCTAAATGATTTGAGCGCTACAAATCTGCAGCAGCTCGTTTTTTCCAGCTATCAAAACGTTGAAAAATGCGAGAGCAAGCAGCTCGCACCTTGGGCCTAAACCAGTTCTCCGAAGAGAAAGCAAACACCGTAAGAACCCTAATCCCCCACTTAACGCACAGCTCAATGAGCTCCCTCAAGGACTGAACTCCGGCCTCGTGGCCCGACGATGCCGGAAGCCCCCGCCGGCGGGCCCATCTGGCATTTCCATCCATGACTACCGCCACGTGCCTCGGCATCAGCTCTCGTAGGAGGCCAGGAGGCAGTGGCTCTGGCTCCGACAAGTCCCAAGTGGAGGCCGTCCCAGTATTAACCCCCTTATCGTCTTCCCTGTGAGCCACACCCGTGGCACTAACGGCGGTCTTTAGCTGTACCAATCGACCGTGTGAGGGGAAAAGAAGCGATTGAGTTATAGTGGACGGGCAGGAATTTCGGCTGAAACTGAGAAGCTTCTTCTCCAGTGAAACAGAGGAACGGAGGGGCAGCATTACTGCGATGGATGTTCGGGTCTATCTAAGGCGTTGGTGGCACTCGATGAGGACGGCTTCTACAGCCACGGTGCGGCTGTGCGGTCTGCTTGATCCCCTTGGCCGCTGCTTCTTGGGAGCTTCCAAATGATGGTCTGATGGAACTTTGGGACAACGAGTGAACCCCGTCTTTGACCGATAAAGCATTTTTTGGTATCAAATACTGTTGTCTGGTTATAAATTGACAAGTTAGAATGGGCAATAGTTTATTGGTCAACCTTTGTTGAGTGAATACTTGTGCTCATATCCATTAAAACTAAAAATTTTAATTGACTTAATATAATATATAAATTATCCTTAAAAATACACCAATTAATCAAGATTGAATAAAAATACATAAAGCTGAACTTGATGTGGCTCATTGCCATCCATGGTGCACATCCGTGAGTAATTTTATTTATATTCATGGTGCATAGGGAATATGTGGTTGTGAAGTTCTCCCGTTTTGGGCTATGGAGATAGGTCGGCAAAAAATTCACACGATTGTGACTACCAAACTAAATTGACATTTCGAGTTTAAAGTAAATTTCATGATCGTTTCCGTGTAATCTATTTACCACTCTGTAAATGGGGTACTACAGTATATCCATATCAAAATCTCGGGTCCGAATGGGTTTTGGTAGACTCGCGCTCGACCTGGGTGCGGGTTCAACAGATTCGTGTCCGATTCAGACCCGACCCGAGGTTCAGGTCTGATGGACACAAGCCCGAATGGACCGAGGTACGAGAGATTTGCCGGCTCATTCAACTTCAATAAAGTTGGAACCTAAAGCTTGAAAGTGAACTAAGGCATTCGCTCATTACCTTGAAGCCAAGACAAGTCTGCGTGTTATCCTTTGCTCCCAGCAAGATGAAACAATGACCCTCAAATTCTTTTATTGGGCAGACAGGCAATGGCGATATCGGCCCTATCCTATCGTTTATCCCGTGATGTTAGAGATTTTAAGCAATGCTAAGCTCTACCAAAGGATCCTGAGGCTCATGGGACGGAGAGTAATCTCACGTCCACTTGAAGTTTTTCTATGCGTGATGATATCCTACAGCAGGGCAGGGAGGTTGAGGGATTCCCTAAGGTTACTGACGCTGATGCAGAAAGTGGATGTTGACCCTAATTTACCTATGAGTGATACCGTCATTCATGAATTGATGAAAAATGATCAGCTTGAGAAGGCATGCAACTTCTTGGAACGCATGGAGATTGTGAGAATCATAACTAATGTGCTAACTTATAATTGCTTGATGATGGGGCTATGTGACGTGTAGTGTTCAAGATAACATTGAGCTCATCGATAAAATGCCTACTAAGAGTTGCTCCCCTGATAAGGTTAGCTACTATATAGTCATGGATTTCTTTGCAAGGAGAAAAGAATTAGGGATAGTTTCACCTACAACTATCTCATCTATGATGGAGAAAATTGAGAGAGTAAGTTATTAATAAACTAGGTCACCTACAACTATCTTATCTATGTCCTCGCGAAACATGGCCATGGAGATTAGGCTCTTGAATTCTTAAGTGAGTTAGAGCGTAAGGGGTTTCATGTTGACAAGGTCGGTATAAGTGCGATAGTTTCATATTGACAAGGTTGGTCTAAGTGTGGTAGCTCGAGGGCGACTAGTGGCAGCTCGTGGGCGATGGACAGGGCGGTAGCTCGGGGACGATGGGTGGGAAGCTTGGGGGCGGCAGTAACTCGTGCAGCAGCGCGAGGGGGCGGGGGGATAGGGGCAACTCGAGCGGCGGCGGCAGCTTGGGTGCTCCCCTCTCCTGGGCTCGGGCTAACTATAAACCTCGCTTTTTGGAGTTAAGGAAAATCGGGAAAGAACTGCTCAAATCGAGTGAAAAAATCGAACCGGTTCACAAACCCGACAGAAATTACAACCGCCAAGTGACCCAAAAAGGTTTATAAACCTTAAAAAAAAACTTTAGGACAAATTGGGAGATAAAAGGCAGATCGGTTCGGGTGAACCGGACCCGAACCAGATTGAACCAATTTATGAACCTAGCTAGTTTATAAACTAGAACCGATAGAGAGAGGGCAAATTAAAAAATTTATACATCTTTAGTTACCTAAAGAGTAATAAGTCATGAAAAAAGAATTTAGAATAATTGAGGGATGAAAACCAAATGGTTCAGGTGAATCGGATTCGAACCAGATTGAATCGGTTTGGACCGGTTTGAACCACTATTGAATCGGATGCTAAATTTATTATTCTAGGTGGCTTAAAAAAATTCAAATTTGAAATTTGAGGCCACCGTTTAATAGAAAATAAATTTTGAAAAATTCGGTCGAATCGGGGATGAACCGACCGATTTAAGCTTTGAACTCAGTTCATACCGGTTCGGAACAGTGTCGTCTTCTTTCTTCAGATGACAGCACTGTTCACTCGCTGAAAAATCGTGAAGCGCTGGTGAAGTTGAAAAGTTTTCGGCCAGTGAGTTTCAGGCAATGAATGACCGCCATTAAGGTGCAAATTGGACTACCAAGAAGTCTCCGAGCTTCCTATATAAAGAGCCCCTCCTCATTCATCATCTCCACACTTGAAAACCTCACTCTCTATCAGTTGCTTAGTTTTCCAATGAAGATCGAACTATAGCTTCGATATAGGGTTTTTTCTGAGCCAAAGAAGGCGTGGTTAGGTTCTTTAGAACCGGGGAGAAGTCAGCTACCCGACGGTAGTCTCCATTTGCTCTGAGGGTCGCTAGAGAGACGCTGGCGTGATAGAATAGTGAAATAGCTCTGGTGGACTGAAGCTGCCCTATTTTGGTCAAGCTGAAAACGGAAAATCCGAGCCCTCCTCAGGCCAAACCAAGTCCTTCCAACACCTCCACAACCCTGCTATAGTTAAACTAGAGCGGAAAGTTAAGCCAATTTAGCTCGACTCTTTAAATTTCGATCGATACTAGAGAGAGATTCGGTAGAATTTCGATGTCTAAATTCTCATTAAATTCGGCATTAATTGATGCAATTTTTAATTCTAGAAGAAACTTTAGGACGAGAGCTATCTGCCCAGATTAAAAGCTCGGACTGTCGCGCCCCTAACGGTAAGCTTTCGAAGCTTTCTCTCTCTAAGTCCAATTTTTCGACGAAGCTCCGTTTATCCTTATTCCGGCATCAAATCGTGTGATTGAAAGTGCAATTGAATTTTATGAAGGTTTAGGAACTCCAATCTAACTTCAATTTCAACAATTAAACTCATTTAATCGATCAATTTGATAAAATCAAATTTGGCTTAGAAGGTTGAAATTTGGGAATTTAAAAAATTCGAGGGACTAAAGTGCAGTTTCATAAAATTGAGGACCAATTGGGCATGATAAAGATGTTGGAGGACCAATTGGACACTTTTGGAATTTTTGGAGGCAAAACTTACCATTTTTTTAAAGTAGGGGCAAAATGGTAATTTTGGAAAAAAATTGTGGGACCAAATTGGAAATTTGGGAAAATGAACCCCTTTTGGTGAAATTGAATAAATTGAGGTCCCAAGGTAAATTTTAAAAGTTTCAGGACTCAATTTGAGGAAAAATCGGCATTAGGGACTTAACGTTAAAGAAAAATAACTTTTGAGGACCTAATTGTAAATAAATGAAAAGTTTAGTTTTCTCATTCATTTGAAATGAATGAAGACTATTAGGCCGAAAGATAATGAACAAGAATGTTCATATGATGTAGCAACACGAAATACCGGGAACGCTATTAAGAACAAGCTCGCGTGAATACAAAGAACCGGTCGAGAGGAATTCACTACATTAACGGGTGAGTGAGAATTTAATATCATATCCTGTTGGGATGATAAGCACCTCTGTCACGCCCCGACCCGGTTTGGTCGGATCCCCGTGATCAACCAGCCACTCTCCCGGTTTATTAAAGGGTTTCCCCTTATCGTAAACCGTAAAGACTAAGGCGTCCTTTAACTTGCACCTTTTTCCTGGAATAGCATAATCAAAACTATATGAAATTTAAAACTTTACATACCTGTTTTACAGGCATCTTAGTTGACGGTCTTTAAGGGGAGGCTTTTTGGGATTTCCTGAAAGGGATATAAGGGAGGGGGTGATTACGACTACTTAGTGAATGGGTTTTTAAAGGTCGACTTTTAACTTTTAAGAAAAACATTTATATGGAGTGTGCCAGACTCCTTTCTTTTCAAAAATCCATTCATTTAAAAATTTGGGTTTTTCCATTATTTCTTAGTTACCGGTGTGTCATCACACAACACACATCCTTCATCATTAAGGTTACACACATTTGCAAGTCAATATAACTACTGAACCCGCTAGTGGCTTCGGAGCGACTTTTCCTACCACACGGATAGAAGTACGACCACTTCTACCCTGGGAATGAGTAGATGTACATGACATCCGACCCACAATCCTAAAATCACTTCTTCGTGTCCATATAAGGACAGAGACCTCATCCTGTCCCCACCCTGGTCTCATGCGCTTGGTGCTACTCCAGATTTTGCACAGACACCTAGAACGACGAACTGCCCTTATAGCCACCAGGTCGTCCAGTGCCCTTAGATCACTACTCCTCATGGGCGTCTTGATGATCCCGTACTCACAGTGCATGCACAAACAATGTTTTCTTATATTGCCATGTAATCTGTGGTGCCATTAGTCCAACGGCCCCGGCTCTCAACTCAACCCGCAGCTGTTTGTCTTGACTAGTCCGTCGACTTGTCATGTTGCACTGCCGCTAGTTGACTGAGCATGTCGGTCCTATCTTGGTACCATGGCCAAACAATTCACTTATTAAGTTTTATGGCACATATATCATGTTCATTTATGAGCTCCTGCTCGTGCCAACTAGCCTTGGGCCCACTGTACGAGATTTTCAAAATCGGACATTTAGCCCCCAAGTTCCAAAACCGAGGCCCCTGGCCTATCAGAGCTATTCGAGCTCCCGTCGAGAAGGTCTCCCAAATAGTTTAAGAATTGGCACACAGTCAGGGGAGAACACTTCCGACAAAATAGGTTTTCACTGTCCATTATACCAACCGGTATAAGGACATCTCCGTTCATAACTGATGAACGGGTTTTCAACTTCCTTCGAGGAATTCTCATCATACCAACCGGGTATGATCTACTTACAACCGGTAAGTAGTTTTTTTTTCGCATAATTTTCACATCACTTTCTCTAAGTCGTGATGATTAAAATACCACAAAATAGTGGGTTTTTATACCGAGGTACTTATCATCCCCTACCGGGTATGATATAAAATTTTCACTCACAACCGATAAGTGGTTTTTATCTTTAAGTTGTGCTCATCATCCCAACAGGATATGATGTTAGTAAACCTACTCACCCGTTAATGCTGTGAATTCCACTAGACTGGTTCTTTGCATTCACGCGAGCTTGTCCTTACTGGCGTTCCCAATATTTCACGTTCTTACACGATATGAACAACCTTGTTCATTATTACTTGGCATAACAGCCTTCATTCATTTCCAATAAATGAGAAAACCCAAACTTTTAGTTATTTGCAATTAGGTCCCTAAAGTTATTTCTCTTTAACTTTAAGTCCCTAATGTCGGTTTTTCCTCAAATTAAGTCCCGTAACTTTTAAAATTTATCATGGGACCTCAATTTATTCAATTTCACCAAAAAGGGGTTTAATTTTCCAAATTTCCAATTTGGTTCCCCAATTTTTCCAAAATTACCATTTTGCCCTTCTTTCACAAAAATGGTAAGTTTTTCCCCAAAATTTCCAAAATTCCTCAATTGGTCCTCCAACATTATTTTCATGCCCAATTGACCCTCAATTTCATAAAACTGTATTTTGGCCCCTTTGAATTTCGAAAATCCCCAAATTTTCCCCCAATTTCAACTCTTCAACACTACCGAATTTGATTTCATCAAATTAACCGATCAAACACTTCTAATTATTGAAATTGGAGTTGAAATTGAGTTTCTATATGTTTATACGATTCTAAGAAACTTTGAATCTTAGATTTTAACGTCAGAACGAGCTCAAACGGAGCTTTGCCGGAAAACAGACTGTAGAGAGAGAAAGCTTCGATTACTCACCGGTGAAGGCACGACAGTCCGAGCTTTCGATCTGGGCAGATAGGTCTCGTCCTGAGGTTCATCCTAAAATCAAGTATTGTATCAATTGATGCGGAATTGGATTAGAATTTCATCATTGAAATTCGGTTGACTCTCTCTAGCACCAATCGAAAATTATAAAGGGGAGCCGAATTGGCTTACTTTTCGGTCCTAATTCGGCCGTGGAAAGGCTGAGGAAGTGTTGGGAGGGCTTGGTTTGGCCTGAGGAGGGCTTGAAATGGCCGATTTCAGCTTGGCCGAAATAGGGCAGCTTCGGTCCGTCGGAGTTGCTTCACTATTCCATCATGTCGGCGCTTATCCGACGATTCTCGGATTGACTGGAGTTTGCTATCAGATAGCTGTCTTCTCCCCGTTTCTAAAGAGCCTGACCTTTGTTCAAGTCGAAGCTCTGGTTTGAGCTTTACCAGGAAATGGAGCAGTAGAGAGAGAGAAGTGTTCAGGTGTGAGGAGAATGAAATGGGGATGATCTCTTTATATAGTCGTAAAACCTGTGTATTAAATGGGCGAGATTTATTACTAGTATTAATATTGCCATAAATTATTGTTATTAATTCCAATAATTTAATTTCAGTATTAATTCTAATAATTTAATTTCAGTATTAATTCCAATAATTTAATTTCGGTATTAATTCCAATAATGTAATTTCGGTATTAAATTATTTGTATTAATTCCAATAATTAAATATATATTAATTGATGGCTATTTATGATAAGCCGTACGTTCGCATAAAAATTTTTGACCGAAATTTCGGGTTACAAAAAATCATACTTCACAGGAGGTCACCCATCCTCACACTACTCTCAGGTAAGCATGCTTAACTTTGAAGTTCTTACGGAATCTAGTTCACCTGAACCAATTTGATTTTTGTTTTCTAGTTTGTCTTAATTTTATTTTCCAATGTTTAATAAATCATTTGGATAAACCAAAAGTTGTAAATTTTCATATTTCTTATTCCCAAATGTAAACTGATTTGGTTTTCTTATTCTGTTTGACCGGTTCTTTTCCCGGTTTTCCTTAACTCAAATGTGCGGGGTTTACAACATCGTAAATGAAAACCCACTACTAAGTGGTATTTTAACTATGACACCTGAGAGGAGTGATGTGAAAAATCATACGGAAAAGCTATTTACTAGTTGTAAGTAGATCATACCCGGTTGATATGATAAAACTTTATCGAAGGAAGTGGAAAACCCACTTATCGGTTATAAGCGAAGATTTCCTTATACTCGTTTGGTATGATCGATAGTAGAAAAGTTTATCTTGTCATAACTCCTCTCCCCTGACTATGTGCCACTGCTTAAAATTTTTGGGAGACCTTCTTGATGGGAGCTCGAATAGCTCAAAAAGGTCAGAGGCCTCGGTTTTGGAACTTGGAGGCTAATATGCCCGATTTTGAAAACCTCGAATAGTGGGCCCTAGGTTAGTTGGCACGAGCAGGAGCTCACAAACAAATATGATTATTATGCCATGAAAACTTAATTAAATGAGTTGTTTGGCAATGGTACCGAGACAAGACCGACATACTCAATGGACTAGCGGTAGTGCGACATGACAGGTCTCCGGACTACTCAAGACAAATAGCTGCATGTCGAGTTGATGGTCAGGGTCGTTGGACCAGTGGCACCACAGATTATATGGCATTATGTGAAAAATTGTTGATTGTGCATGCACTGTGTTACGGGACCTTCAAGACGTCCAAGAGGGGTAGTGATGCGTCCCAGGGCTCTGGACGACCTGGTGAAGATAAGAGCAGTTACTCGTACTAGAAGTCTTGCGAGGCTCGACGTAGCTTCATTGCGCATGAGATTGGGGTGGAGATAAGATGAGGTCTCTGTCCTCACACGGAAATGGAGTATTTTTGGTATGAGGGTAGGACGTCAAAAATGTTCACTTTGACTTCGGGTAGAAGTCAGAGACTTCTATCAGGGTGGATGGTAAAGATGCTTCGATCCACAAGTGGGTGTAGTCGGCGTAACTCATCTCGCGAATGTGTGTGATCTTTGATGATGAAGGGTGTGTGTTGGATGTTAAATACAACGAATATGAAAATGGAAAAAAGGTTATGAAAACCTTGGAAATGAATTGATAAATCTTGGAAAAAGGTGTTGAAAACCAGAATTTGAGGAAATAATGTTTAAAAAAAAATAAGGAGTCTGGCACACTCCAATTCAAACTCTTTTATAAGAAACTCATTTTTTTAAACATCCATTCACCGAGTTGTCTTACTCACCCCCTCCCTTTACCCCCTTTTCAGGTAACCGAGGGAAAAACCTACCTAGAGACATTCCGCTAGCTAAATCTGCGAGACAAGTACATAAGTTTAAATTATTTAGTTTTGATTAATGTTATTCTAGGAAAGGTGCAGGTATAAAGGACGTCTTACTCCTCACGGTTTAAAGAAGGGGAAAACCCTTAATAAATTGGGAGAGTGGCGGGTTGCTCACGGGGATCCGACCAAACTGGGTCGGGGCATGATACTCATTGTCTGAAAGAGATCACTGCTTTGCTAGGGATGGGCAGTAGTCTATAGAGACGTCGTCGAGGTTGAAGGCAATCTCGATGATGTCGTCTTTGCGTAATTTTTTTCTGCTTCTTTAAATAAAACGATGTCATTGCCGCAACCCAGTGGGACCAGACCGGTCAACGGTCTTGAATTGACTGATTTTCATTTTTGGGTCACCGAACCCAGTGGGACCAGACCGGTCAACGGTCCAGCCGGTCAGTGCCTAGTCAGCACGTGCGACCAATCAGCGCGTGACGCGTGTTAAAGTGTGCCCAATCAGCCGCTCGGTCAGCGTTGACCAAAAAGAGAGACACATGTACGGTCAACGGACGCCTAGTCAACAACCATGTAAACACGGGAGCTAATGGGAGTTTGCCACATGTCCGGTCAACGATTGACGGTGCAGTGGAGTAGGAATGCCATGTCAATTAAGCCAACCAATCTCGTACTGCCACATGGCATGTTCGCAGGTGCAGAACAGTGTCGTCTTCTTCCTTCATTCAATGACACTATTCATTAAGGAAAGTCTGCCTTCAATTTCTGGTGAGGGAATATTCCCTCCGATTTCGGTATTTTCTAATGAGGATAAGCTCGACCTATATGAAAACTGGTAGAGCATAGGGTACTCGAGCTCCCTATATAAAGAGCTCCCCTCCATTCATCCTCCTCGCACCTTAGACCTTCGAATAAGAAGAAGTGCTCGGTTTCCCGATAGAAGGCGAATTCAAGTTCTATAGACTTCGGTGGAAGTCAGCTACCTATCGGTGCCCTCCATCCGACCTCAGGATCGCCGGATAAGCGCCGGCGGGCCTGAACAGTGAAGCTTCTCCATTGGACCCGAGGCTGACCTGTTATGTCCAGTCTAAATTCGGCCAATTTAGACCTCCTACAGCCAAACCAAGTGTCACGCCTCAACCTAGTTTGATTGGATCCCCGTGAACAACCCATCACTCTCCCGATTTATAAAAAGGTTTTTCCCATTCTCTAAACCGCGAGTAGTAAGGTGTCCTTTTCACCTATATCTTTCCTAAAATAACATTAATCAAAACTAAATATAAATTTTACATATATGTCTTAAGGTTCAAATACAGACATATATTTAAGGTTGGTTTCCATTGTTTTCCTAAAAAAGGGTAAAGGGAGGGGGTGAGTTCGACAACTTAGTGAATAGGTGTTGGGTGTGAGTTTTCACAAAAACAACTTTAATAGGAGTGTGCCGAACTCTTTATTTCCTTAAAAAAAATATTTTTTCTCAAGTTCTGGTTTTTAAAATATCTTTCCAAGGTTTACCAATTCTTTTCCAAATATTCTCAAATCCTTTCCAAGGTTTTCAAACCTATTCTTATTTCTATATTAGGTGTGTTTAACAAACAATACACACCCTTAATCAAGAAGTGTACACACACATATCCGCGAGATGCAATTACGCCGACTGCACCCACTTGTGGATCGGAATGTCTTTACCAGACCCAAAAATACTTCGTGTCCATATGAGGATAAAGACCTCATCTCGACCCCACCCCAGTCTCACGTGCATGAAGCTACGTCGAGCTTCCCTTACTACTGTCACAACAAACTGTCCTTATCTCCACCATGTCGTCTAGTAGCCCCTAGGACACATTACTACCCCTCTTGGGAATCTTGACCCGGTTTGGCTGGATCCCCGTGATCAACCCACCACTCTCTCGATTTACTAAAGGGTTTCCCCTTATATTATAAACCGTAAAGAGTAAGGCGTTCTTTAGACCTGCACCTTTTTCCAGAAATATCATAAATAAAAACTGCATAGTAATTTAAATTAACCGTACCTGTTTTGCAGGCATTTAATTGCACAAGTCTTTTAAGGTTCAGCTTTCGGGGACTTCCTGAAAAGGGGTATAAGGGAGGGGGTGAGTACAACTACTCAATGAATGGGATTCAAATCTTTTGAATTAAAAAAAAAATATTTATATGGAGTGTGCTAGACTCCTTTCTTTTCAAAAATCCCTTCATTAAAAAATTCAGGTTTTTCCATTATTTTTTAATTACCAATGTGTAATCACCCAACACACATCATTCATCATAAAGGTTACACACATTCACTAGTCAGTATCACTACTGAACCTGCTAGTGGCTTCAGAGCAACTTTTCCTGTCACCCGGATAGAAGTACGACCACTTCTACCCTGGAAATGAGTGGATGTACGCGACATCCGACCCACAATCCCGAAATCACTTCTTCGTATCTGTATGAGGACAGAGACCTCATCTTGTCCCCACCCCGGTCTCATGCGCTTGGTACTACTCCAAATTTCGCACAGACACCTGGAACGACGAACTGCCCTTATAGCCACCAGGTCGTCCAGTGCCCTTAGGATGCATCACTACCCCTCATGGGCGTCTTGATGATCCCATACTCCCAGTGCATGCACAAACAATGTTTTCTCGTATTGCCATGTAATATGTGGTGCCACTGTTCACGGGGATCCAACCAAACTAGGTCGGGGCATGACATATATATAATCTCACTCACAACCGGTAAGTGGTTTTTAATTTTAAGTTGTGCTTATCATCCCAACCGGGTATGATGTTAGTAAACCCACTCACTCGTTAATGTTGTGAATTTCACTATACTAGTTCTTGGTATTCACGCGAACTTATCCTTGCTGGCGTTCCTGGTACTTCGTGTTCCTACACGATATGAACATCTTGGTTCATTATCCTTCGGCCTAATCGCCTTAATTCATTCCAAATGAATGAGAAAGTCAAACTTTCATTTATTTGTAATTAAATTCCTAAAGTTATTTCTCTTTAACTTTAAGTCCCAAATGTCGATTTTTTCCTCAAATTGAGTCCCGAAACTACTAAAATTTATCATAGGACCTCAATTTATTCCATTTCACAAAAAGGGGATTAATTTCTCAAATTTCCAATTTGGTCCTCCAACTTTTCCAAAATTACCATTTTGCCCTTCCTTTACAAAAATGGTAAGTTTTGCCCCAAAAATTCTAAAATTTCTCAATTCATCCTCCAACATTATTTCCATGCCCAATTGGCCCTCAATTTCATAAAATTTCATTTTAGTCCTTTGAATTTCGAAAATCCCCAATTTCCCCCCAATTCCAACTTCTTAACATAGCCGAATTTGATTTCATCAAATTGACCCATCAAACATTTCCAATTGTTGAAATTGAGTTTCTACATGTTCATACAATTCTTTAGAAATGTGAATCGCAAGTTTTAACGTCGGGACGAGCTCAGATAGATGTCTTTTCCTCAATTGACTGGAGTTTGCTATCAGATAGATGTCTTTTCCTCGATTCTAAAGAGCCCGTCCTTTGTTCAAGTCGAAGCTCTGGTTCGAGCTTCACTAGGAAATGGAGCAATAGAGAGAGAGAGAGAAGTGTTGATGTGTAAGGAGAATGAATGGGGATAACCTATTTATATAGGTGTAAAAATCGTGTATTAAATGGGAGAGATTTATTATTAGTATTAATATTTCCATAAATTATTGGTATTAATTCTAATAATTTAATTTTGGTATTAAATTATTTGTATTAATTCTAATAATTAAATATATAATAATTTATGGCTATTTATGATAAGGGTACGTTCCCATAAAAAGTTTTCACCAAAATTTCGGGTTACAAAAAAATCATACTTTCCAGGAGGTCACCCATCCTCACACTACTTTCGAGCAAGCACACTTTACTTTAGAATTCTCATGGATTCTTATTCACCTGATTTGTGTTAAGTTTCTTTTCCAAAGTTTAATAAACCCTTTGGATCACTCGGAAGTTGTAAATTTCCAAATTGCTTGTTACTAAATGATCGGATTTGTAAACCGTCTCGATTTTCTTACTCAGTTTGACCGGTTCTTTTCCCAATTTTCCTTGACTCAAAAGTGTGGGGTTTACATAAATAGATCATACCCGATTGGTATAATGAACTTCCTAGAAGAAAGTAGAAAACCTGTTCATCGATTATGAGCAGAGATGTCCTCACACCCGGTCGGTGTGATGTGCAGCTAAAAGATTATTTTGTGTGCCACTGCTTAAGCTTTTTGGGAGACTTTATTGATGTCACGCCCCGACCCGGTTTGGTCGGATCCCCGTGATCAACCCGCCACTCTCCCGATTTATTAAAGGGTTTCCCCTTATTGTAAACCATAAAGAGTAAGGCGTCCTTTAACCTGCACCTTTTTCCTGGAATAGCAAAATCAAAACTTCATGAAATTTAAAACTTTACATACCTGTCTTATAGGCATCTTAGTTGACAGTCTTTAAGGGTAGGCTTTTTGGGATTTCCTGAAAGGGATATAAGGGAGAGGGTGAGTACGACTACTCAGTGAATGGGTTTTTAAAGGTCGACTTTTAACTTTTAAGAAAAACATTTATATGGAGTGTGTCAGACTCCTTTCTTTTCAAAAATCCATTCATTTAAAAATTTGGGTTTTTCCATTATTTCTTAGTTACTGGTGTGTCATCACCCAACACACATCCTTCATCATGAAGGTTACACACATTCGCAAGTCAGTATCACTACTGAACCCGGATAGAAGTACGACCACTCCTACCCTGGGAATGAGTGGATGTACACGACAATCGACCCACAATCCTGAAATCACTTCTTCGTGTCCATATGAGGACAGAGGCCTCATCCTGTCCCCACCCCGGTCTCATGCGCTTAGTGCTACTCCAGATTTCACACAGACACCTGGAATGACGAACTGCCCTTATAGCCACTAGGTCGTCCAGTGCCCTTAGCATGCATCACTACCCCTCATGATCGTCTTGATGATCCCGTACTCACAATGCATGCACAAACAATATTTTCTTATATTGCCATGTAATCTGTGGTGCCACTGGTCCGACGGCCCCGACTCTCAACTCAACCCGTAGCTATTTATCTTGACTAGTCCATCGACCTGTCGTGTCGCACTGCTAATAGTTGACTGAGCATGCCGGTCCTATCTTGGTACCATGGCCAAACAATTCACTTATTAAGTTTTATGGCACATATATCATATTCGTTTATGAGCTCCTGCTCGTGCCAATGCCCACTGTATGAGATTTAAAAAAAAAACTGGGTATTCTAGCCCTCAAGTTCCAAAATTGAGGCCCCCAACATATAAGAACTATTTGAGCTCCCGTCAAGAAGGTTTCCCAAATAGTTTAAGCATTGGCACACAGTCAGGGGAGAACACTTCTGAAAAAATAGGTTTTCACTGTCCATTATACCAACCGGTATAAGCACATCTCCGTTCATAACCGATGAACAGGTTTTCAACTTCCTTCGAGGAAGTCTTATCATACCAACCGGGTATGATCTACTTACAACCGGTAAGTAATTTTTTTTTTTTTTGCATAATTTTCACATCACTTTCTCTAAGTGGTGATGATTAAAATACCACTAAATAGTGGGTTTTTATACTGAGGTACTTATCATCCCCTACCGGGTATGATATAAAATTTTCACTCACAACCGATAAGTGGTTTTTATCTTTAAGTTGTGCTCATCATCCCAACCGGGTATGATATTAGTAAACCCACTCACCCGTTAATGTTGTAAATTCCACTACACTGGTTCTTTGTATTCACGCGAGCTTTTCCTTACTCGCGTTCCCAGTATTTCAAGTTCCTACATGATATGAACAACCTTGTTCATTATTACTTGGCATAACAGCCTTCATTCATTTCCAATGAATGAGAAAACCCAAACTTTTAGTTATTTGCAATTAGGTCCCTAAAGTTATTTCCCTTTAACTTTAAGTCCCTAATGTCGGTTTTTCCTCAAATTAAGTCCCGTAACTTTTAAAATTTATCCTAGGACCTCAATTTATTCAATTTCACCAAAAAGGGGTTTAATTTTCCAAATTTCCAATTTGTTTCCCCAATTTTTCCAAAATTACCATTTTGCCCTTCTTTTACAAAAATGGTAAGTTTTGCCCTAAAAATTCCAAAATTCCTCAATTGGTCCTCCAACATTATTTTCATGCCCAATTGACCCTCAATTTCATAAAATTGTATTTTGGCCCTTTGAATTTCGAAAATCCCCAAATTTTCCCCCAATTTCAACTCTTCAACACTACCGAATTTGATTTCATCAAATTGACCGATCAAACACTTCTAATTGAAATTGGAGTTGAAATTGAGTTCCTGCATGTTCATACGATTCCAAGAAACTTTGAATCGCAGATATTAATGTCGGAACGAGCTCAAACAGAGCTTTGCCGGAAAATAGACTGTAGAGAGAGAAAGCTTCGATTACTCACCGGTGAAGGCACGATGGTCCGAGCTTTCGATCTGGGCAGATAGGTCTCGTCTTGAGGTTCATCCTAAAATCAAGTATTGTATCAATTGATGCGGAATTGGATTAGAATTTCGTCATTGAAATTCGGTCGACTCTCTCTCTAGCACCGATCGAAAATTATAAAGGGGAGCCGAATTGGCTTACCTTTCGATCCTAATTCGGCCGTGGAAAGGTGAGAAAGTGTTGGAGGGCTTGGTTTGGCCTGAGGAAGGCTTGAAATGGCCGATTTCAGCTTGGCCAAAATAGGGCAGCTTTGGTCCGCCGGAGTTGCTTCACTATTCCATCATGTCAGCGCTTCTCCAACAATTCTCGGATTGACTGGAGTTTGCTATCAGATAGCTGTCTTCTCCCCGGTTCTAAAGAGCCCGACCTTTGTTCAAGTCGAAGCTCTGGTTCGAGCTTTACCAGGAAATGGAGTAGTAGAGAGAGAGAGAAGTGTTCAGGTGTGAGGAGAATGAAATGGGGATGACCTCTTTATATAGTCGTAAAACTCGTGTATTAAATGGGCGAGATTTATTACTAGTATTAATATTGCCATAAATTATTGGTATTAATTCCAATAATTTAATTTCAGTATTAATTCTAATAATTTAATTTTGATATTAAATTATTTGTATTAATTCCAATAATTTAATTTAGGTATTAAATTATTAGTATTAATTCTAATAATTAAATATATATTAATTTGTGGCTATTTATGATAAGCCGTACGTTCACATAAAATTTTTTTATCGAAATTTCGAGTTACAAAAATTATACTTCCTAGGAGGTCACCCATCCTCACACTACTCTCAAGTAAGCACGCTTTACTTTGAAGTTCTTATGGAATCTAGTTCACTTGAACCAATTTGGTTTTTGTTTTCTAATTTGTCTTAAGTTTCTTTTCCAATGTTTAATGAACCCTTTGAATCACTCGAAAGTTGTAAATTTCTATATTGCTTATTCCCAAATGTAAACCGGTTTGGTTTTCTTACTCGGTTTGACCGGTTCTTTTCCTGGTTTTCCTTAACTCAAATGTGCGGGGTTTACAATTGACGTGTGCTCAAATAGCTCAGATAGGCCAGAGGCCTCGATTTTGGAACTTGGGGGCTAATATCCTCGATTTTGAAAATCTCGTACAGTGGGATAAGGCTAGTTGGCACGAGCAGGAGCTCATAAACAAGCATGAGTTTAAGCCATGAAAACTTTAAATGAATGATATGTTTGGCTATGATACCAAGACAGGACCGACATACTCGATGGACTGGCAACAGTGCGACATGACAGGTCGACGAACCAGTTGAGACAAACAGCTACAGGTCGAGTTGAGGGTCGGGGCTGATGAACCAGTGGCACCAAAGATTAAATAGCTTATGAGGAAAACTATTATTTTGTGCATGCACTGAGGTACGAGACCTTCAAGATGCCCAAGAGGGGTAGTGATGCATCCTAGGTGCTACTGTACAACACTGTAGATATAAGGGCAGATTGTCGTGCCAACAGTTAGGGAAGCTCGACGTAGCTTCATGCACATGAGACTGAGGTGGGGTCGGGATGAGTTGTTGAACTCACACTCCAATTCAAATTATTTTCTTAAAGTCAAATTTTAAAACACCTATTCACTGAGTTATTGAACTCACCTCCTCCCTTTGTACCCCTTTTCAAGTAACCAAGGAAAAGCCTACCCAAACTCTTCAAGCTAACCACACCTGTCAGACAGGTATGTTAAGTTTAAATTTTTTGCAGTTTTGATTAATGTTATTCCAGGAAAGGTACAGGTTTAAACCCTAAAGGACGCCTTACTTTTCTTGGTTTAAAATAAGGGGAAAACCCTTAATAAATCGGGAGAGTGGCGGGTTGATCACGAGGATCTAACCAAACCGGATCAGGGCGTGACAGTTTCCTGTGCACTGAGACCGTGGCAGTATGGGAAATGAGTTCTCGTCCCACAATGCGGACACAAATTATGATTTAGGGTTTGAGGGTCAGACGTGCAAGGTCCACTCAAACTTAGGGGTTTGAGGGTCGGACATATGATTTCCACTCAAACTCTGGGTACATATTGTTTACCTTCCTCGGTCTATTTGGTAGAAATGCTAAATTAGTATGGGGAAGGGTGGCAATTTTGTAAAACTCGCTCCTTAAAGATAAGAAAAACTGGGGAAAGAACCGAACAACTCAAGAGAGAAAACTGATCTGGTTCACGAACCACAACCGATAGAGAAAGGGCAAATTAGGATTTCATAAAATTAAGGGACTTCTTTGCAATTTCCCAAAATTGAGGGCCAATTGGCCATGTAAAAGATATTAGAGGACCAATTGGTCGATTTTTAAAATAATTGGGGCCAAAATGCCATTTTTTGAAAGTATGGGCAAAATAGTTATTTTTGAAAAGTTTGGGACCAAATTGGAAATTTAGAAAATTTGAGCCCCTTATACAATTTTGAGTAAAATGAGTACTCAAAAGGGTAATTAGTTATAAGTTTAATGTTTAAAAATCAATGGGGGCTAAAGTTAAAAGGGCATCCCATTTAACCTGGGCTATTTAATATAAAGCATTAAAGGAAATGTAAATTAAATGGGGTTAAGGCATTCATGTTATATAATAAGACGGGCATTAAATCAAACAAATGTTGGATAGATGTTTACATATAAGGGTATATATATATACCTATACAAAATTTTCAAACAAATATAAAGAAGAAAGGGATTCAAAAGTTGAGGCTGTATCATTATTAAATAAATACATACATTTAATTATTAAAATTAATATCGATAAATACCCATTAATTTCTCAATTTAATAAGAATAACTAATAACATTAATACCCATAAATACCTATAATTTAGTAATAAATCTTCCCCATTTAACAAACAATTTTATAGTTATATAAAGAGTTCATCTCCATTCATCTTCTTCATATCTAAAAACTTCATTCTCTCTCAATTGCTCCAATTTCCGGTGAAGCTCGAACCAGAGCTCCGACTTGGGCATTTTTCTCAACCTCAGAAGATGAGGTCGGGTTCTTTAGACTCTGGAGGAAGTCAGCTATCTGGTAGCAACCTCCGCTCAATCCAAGGATCGTCAAAGAAGCGCCGACAAAATCAAATAGTGAAGCAGCTCCAGCGGACCAAAGCTGCCCTGTTTCAACTAAGCTGAAATCAACCTAATTCAGCCTCGTCATGCCAAACCAAGCTCTCCCAACATCTCCACAGTCCTTAGACAACCTCAACTAAGCTGAAAGGAATTATTGATCCTAGGAGATGCCTCAAGAAGAGAGTTATCTACCCTGATAGAGAGATCGGACCGTCGCACCCTCGATGGAACACGAGGAACCGAAACGCTAGCAAGGATAAACTCGTGTGGAAGCGGAAACTGACTAGAGAATGATACACTTCAGTTATCGAGTGAGTGGGAATTTTCACATTATACCCAGTTGGGATGATGAGTACCTCAGAATGAAAAACCACTATTATGTGGAATTTTAACATCACACCTGGATGGAGTGATGTGGAAAAATATGCGAAAAAACTACTTATCGTTTGTAAGTAGATCATACCTGGTTGGTATGATGAACTTCCTAGAAGGAAGTAGAAAACCTGCTTATCGGTTATGAGCGAAGATGTACGCACTCCTAGTTGGTATAATGGACAAGTGAAAAGTTATTTTTGTCAGAAGTGCTCTCTCCTAACTATTTTCCAATGCTTAAAGATTTGGGGAGACCTTTCTTACGAGAGCTTGAATAGCTTGGTTAGGCCAGAGGCCTCGGGTTTTGGAATTTGGGGGCTAAAATGCCCGATTTTGAAAATCTCGTACAGTGGACCCAAGGCCAATTGGCACGAGTAGGAGCTCGTAAACAAACATGATGTTAAGCCATGAAAAATTTAATGAATGATGTGATTTGGCCATGGTACCAAGACAGGGCCGACATACTCGATGGACTGGCGGTAGTGCGACAAGTCCAGGTCGACAGACCGGTTTAAACAAACAGCTGTAGGTCAGGGTGGTTGGACCAATGGCACCAAAGTTTAATGGCTTATATGGAAAATTATTGTTTATGCATGCACTAAGGTTTGGGACCATCAAGACGCCCAAAATGGGTAGTGATGTGTCCTAGGGCCTACTGGATGACATGGTGGAGATAAGGGCAGTTTGTCGTACAAGCAGTCCGAAAAGCTCGACGTAGCTTCATGCGCATGAGACTGGGATGGGGTCGGGATGAGGTCTCCGTCCTCATATGGACACAAAGTATTTTGGGTCTAAGGGTTGAACATTGGAGATGTTCACTCAGACTCCGAGTAGAAGTAAAGGACTTCTATCAAGGTGGATGGTAAAGACGCTCCAATCCAAAAGTGGGTGCAGTCGGTGTAACTACATCTAATGAATATGTGTGTATACCCTTCCTGATAAATGGTGTGTATTGTTTGAGAAACACACCTAATATGGAAATGGAAAAGAGGTTATGAAAACCCTGGAAATGATTTGAGAATCCTTGGAAAAAGGTTTTGATAAACCAAAATTTGGAGAAAAGCATTTTTAATGAAATGAGGAGTCTGGCACACTCCAATTAAAAATTGATTTTGTGAAAACTCACACCCAACACCCATTCACTGAGTTGTCAAACTCACCCCCTCCCTTTACCCCCTTTTCAGGTAACCAAGGGAAAATCCACCTAAAGTTGAACCTACAAGACATGTCACGCCCCGACCCGGTTTGGTCGGATCCCTGTGATCAACCCGCCACTCTCCCGATTTACTAAAGGGTTTTCCCTTATATTATAAATCGTAAAGAGTAAGGCGTTAACCTGCACCTTTTTCCAGGAATATCATAAATCAAAACTGCATAGTAATTTAAATTAGTTGCACCAATCTTGCAGGCGTTTAATTGCGCAAGTCCTTTAAGGTTCAGCTTTCCGGGACTTCCTAAAAGAGGTATAAGGGAGGAGGTGAGTACAACTACTCAGTGAGTGGGATTCAAATCTTTTAACTTTCAAGAAAAACATTTATATGGAGTGTGCCAGACTCCTTTGTTTTAAAAAAAATCATTTCATTTAAAAATTCATCTTTTTCCATTATTTCTTAGTTATCGATGTGTCATCACCCAACACACATCCTTCATAATGAAGGTTACACACATTCGCAAGTCAGTATCACTACTGAACCCGCTAGTGGCTTCGGAGCGACTTTTCCTGCCACCCAGATAGAAGTACAACCACTTCTACCCTGGGAATGAGTGGATGTACGAAACATCCGACCCACAATCCCGAAATCACTTCTTCGTGTCCGTATGAGAACAGAGACCTCATCCTGTCCCCACCCCGGTCTCATGCGCTTAGTGCTACTCCAGATTTCGCACAGACACCTGGAACGACGAACTGCCCTTATAGCCACCAGGTCGTCTAGTGCCCTTAGGATGCATCACTACCCCTCATGGGCGTCTTGATGATCCCGTACTCATAGTGCATGCACAAACAATGTTTTCTTATATTGCCATGTAATATGTGGTGCCATTAGTCCAACGGCCCCGACTCTCAACTCAACCCACAGCTGTTTGTCTTGACTAGTCCGTCGACCTGTTATGTCGCACTACCGCTAGTTGACTGAGCATGTCGGTCCTATCTTGGTACCATGGCCAAACAATTCACTTATTAAGTTTTATGGCACATATATCATGTTCGTTTACGAGCTCCTGCTCGTGCCAACTGGCCTCGGGCCCACTGTACGAGATTTTCAAAATCGGGCATTTCGCCCCCAAGTTCCAAAACCGAGGCCCTTGGCCTATCAGAGCTATTCGAGCTCCCGTCAAGAAGGTCTCCCAAATAGTTTAAGCATTGGCACACAGTCAGGGGAGAACACTTCCGACAAAAATAGGTTTTTACTATCCATCATACCGACCGGTATAAGGACATCTCCGTTCATAACCGATGAACGGGTTTTCAACTTCCTTCCAGGAAGTCTCATCATACCAACCGGGTATGATCTACTTACAACCCGTAAGTAGTTTTTCCGCATAACTTTCACATCACTTTCTTTAAGTAGTGATGATTAAAATACCACTAAACAGTGGGTTTTTATATCGAGGTACTTATCATCCCCAACCGGGTATGATGTTAGTAAACCCACTCACAACCGGTAAGTAGTTTTTAACTTTATAAGGTGTGCTCATCATCCCAATCAGGTATGATGTTTGTAAACCCACTCACAACCGGTAAGTGGTTTTTAACTTTAATTTGTGCTCATCATCCCAACCGGGTATGACGTTAGTAAACCCACTCACCCGTTAATGCCGTGAATTCCACTAGACCGGTTCTTGGTATTCACGCGAGCTTGTCCTTGCTAGCGTTCCCGGTACTTCGTGTTCCGGTGAAGGCACGACGGTCCGAGCTTTCGATCTGGGCAGATAGGTCTCATCCTGAGGTTCATCCTTTCGGTCCTAATTCGGTTGTGGAAAGGCTGAGAAAGTGTTGGGAGGGCTTGAAATGGCCGATTTCAGCTTGGCCGAAATAGGGCAGCTTCGGTCCGCCGGAGTTGCTTCTCTATTCCATCATGTCGGCGTTTCTCCAACGATACTCGGATTGATTGGAGTTTGCTATCAGATAGCTGTCTTTCCCCCGGTTCTAAAGAGCCCGACCTTTGTTCAAGTTGAAGCTCTCGTTCGAGCTTTACCGGGAAATGGAGCAGTAGAGAGAGAGAGAGAAGTGTTCAGGTGTGAGGAGAATGAAATGGGGATGAACTCTTTATATAGTTGTAAAACCCGTGTATTAAATGGGCGAGATTTATTACTGGTATTAATATTGCCATAAATTATTGGTATTAATTCCAATAATTTAATTTCGGTATTAATTCTAATAAATTAAATTTCAGTATTAATTCTAATAATTTAATTTCGGTATTAAATTATTTGTATTAATTCCAATAATTTAATTTAGGTATTAAATTATTACTATTAATTATATATTAATTTATGATAAGACGTACATACAAATTTTTTACCGAAATTTCGGGTTACAAAAAAAATTCATACTTCCCAGTAGATCACCCATCCTCACATTACTATCAAGTAAGCACGCTTAACTTTAAAGTTCTTATGGAATCTAGTTCACTTGAACCACTTTGGTTTTTATTTTCTAATTTGTCTTAAGTTTCTTTTCCAAGGTTTAATGAACCCTTTGTATCACCCGAGAGTTGTAAATTCCCAACTTGCCCGTTCAGAAATAATCGGGTTTGTGAACCGGTTCTAAATCCTCACTTGGTTTGACCGGTTCTTTTCCTGGTTTTCCTTAGCTCAAAAGGGCGGGTTTTACAAGACAGGTACGTAAGATTAATATATTCAGTTTTGATTAATGTTATTCTAGGAAAGGTACATGTGAAAAAGGATGTCTTACTCCTAACGGCTTAGAGAAGGGGAAAACCCTTAATAAACCAAGAGAGTGGTGGGTAGTTCATGGGGATCAGACCAAACTGGGTCAGGGTGTGACACGTCATGTGGCACTTCCGCACGTGCGAAGCTCGCATGCATGGAATAATGTCATCTTCAATCTTAGGCTGACAGACGATCCGCGACCGCCGGAGGAAGGCCAGATCTTCCGCCTCTAGAAAATTGGTCACCGCTGTTGGTTGGTAGCCCTGTCAGTTGTCGAGCTCCCTATATATAGAGCACCCTCCCACTCGGCCTCTCCACCGCTTGAAAGCCCCCTAAAAACAGATAGTCTGTTTCCCGACAAAGTGCAGACCGAAGCTCTGGTGATGGGCCTTTTCTAAACCAAAGGAACTCTGTTGGATGGCATCAGAACTAGGGAGAAGTCCACTAGCTAGTCAAACCCTCAATCAGACTTGAGGACTCCCTGAGGAACGTCGGAGTGATCGCAAGTGAAGCTGCTCCGACGACTCGAAGCAGCTCACCTTCGACGACTCGAAGCAGCTCACCTTCGACGACTCGAAGCAGCCCACCTCCGACCGACTGAATTTAGGGCCCTCCCCAGTCCCATAGCTATAGTCTACCTCCCCCGACTCTCCTAAGCCGACCCTAAACCCCCAGCCTCCGTGTAAGCAATTCGACCTTCAATTGTGAATTTCTAGAACTTATAGAGAGAGAAAGTGGTTGTAAATTGCTTATCAAAATTATCACGCCTAGGACATCAATTGAGGTGAACTTTGATCCTCTAAGAATCCTTATGATGAGTGCAAGCTCCACGAACTCAAAGCCCTGACAACTACACCTCCATCGATATGAACTAGAAGCTCTTTCTCTCTTTCTAAGTATTTTTTCCAACAAAACTCCAACGGAGCTCAAAACTCTGTCAATTTCAGAAATTAAAAGTGCAGAACAATCGTAAGGAGTTGAAGGAAGTGAATAGCAACACGAGAGGGAAAAATTAAGGAGGTTCGGTTGGTCAATTGGATGGGGTAAGGAATGAGAAAATCAAATGCTCAAATTGGGGGAGAAATTAGGGGTAATTTGGGAAATTTTCAAAACATGTGGGATTTCATGCAATTTTTTGAAATCTAAGGACCAATTTGAAAAAGTGAGGAATTGAGGGCCAATTGGTGGTTTTAAGGAATTATCATGGTCAATTTGACAACTTTTGTGAAATAGGGGCATTACAATAATTTTCGGAAATTGGGGCAATTTGGAAATTCTTGGAAAATTAGGGTAGTTTGGGGGAAAAGTTAAGACTAAATTTTGAATTATGAATAATTGGAAGCTCGGATCGTGCAGGATGGACCGCACAAGGACCTACGTCATAAAACGTGCCATGGATGGGAATGCAGTCGGACAAATGCGTCACGACTACTGGGTGAGTGGGAATTTCTACCATCGGTCCCCTTTGATACGGTGGCTACGCATTTCGAATTGAAAATCATTTTTTCGGAATTAGCCTTCCGTGACTAGGTGACTCTGCTTAAACAATTTGAGAGCTAATTCCGGTGATGGACTAGATAATGCCAGTGGGCCCAAGGCTGATGGATACGGGTACGAACCTATTGAAAATGAGCAAGTTACGAACCATTAAAAGTTTTGATAATGGATAATGGTGTGTGATACCCACTAAGCCAAGGTCGGGATGTGGGGCTTGTTGGGCTGAACCGCTGCTAAGCCGAAGCTGGGTCGTTGAACCTGTTATACTAATAAGCGAGGGGCCGAAGCCAAGTCAACAGACCGTAGGGGTCGGTGGGCCAAAGATAATGGCATTAATGAAAAGACATTAATTGTGCATCCAAGAGATGCAGAACCATCGAGTGTGGTTGTTCCAAGGGTTGTTGGACGACCTAGGGACTATAAGGGCGGTCCGTCATCCAATATATCAAGAAGCTATAGAAGTTTTGTGTGCATGTAGACCGAGGCAGGAGGGGGAAAGAGGTCTCGTCCCACAAAGAGGACATGAAGTATGGCTAGGGTTTGAGGGTCGGACAAATGATGTGGGAATATGTATCAATATGCCTTTACCTTCCTTGGACCATCAAGCTAGGGCTACCAGGATGGTTTGGGGAAGGGTGGCGGGTTGATCACAGGACTCTGACTAAACCAGGTCGGGGTGTTACACCTAAAGAAGTCCTCTACATGACTGCACCCTCCGTTCACCTTGAGGATCATCTCAAAAGCGCCGACGAGCTCGCACAATATCATTGCTCTATCAACCGTCTACAATCAGAATAACTCGGGCTCAATTCGAATTCTTCATGACCAAACCAAGCCTTCTAAACTTTCCCTAGTAGAGTCCACACACTTTCCGTACACCACCATGGTAAGTCCCCACCGCTATCATTCGTCGGAAATTACTATTTACAATGCCTTTTACCCAAAAACTTATCCAATGAAATTCTCACAACTTAGGCCATCAATTGATGCGCGATTTGATCCAGGGAGGATCCTCGGGAGTAGAGCTATCTTGCTATATCAAAAGCTCCGATCATCAAGACCTCACCGATATGCAATTGAAATTTTCTCTCTCTATAACGATTTTTGGGTGAAGCTTCATTTAAGCTCATTTCTAATCCAAATTGGATGATTTAAAACTTGAAATGATCTAGGGGACATAGGGAAGATGATTAGAACCATGTTAGGACTCAATTGGGAAGGTTTAAGATTGATTTGATGATAATCAAAGTTAGAGGACTAAATTGAAATTTTTGAAAGTTTGGGAACTAAATTATAATTTTTGAAAGTTGGGGGACTAAATTGCAAATAGTAAGAAATCAAGTACCCAATTAGAAATAATGAGAAATTAGGGACCCAAAAGGAAGATTTAAGAATCTTAGGGACCAAATTAAAGATAAGATATAATTTAAGGACCTAATTATAATTAACAAAAAGTTAAGGGTATTAAGTATGAATACATTATAATTTGGGACTTATTGTTCAATTTATTATAGAAACTGATCACCTACAAATTTGTGTAAAAGGAAAGGCACACAACGCTCGAAAATTCTCCGGGACGAACAAGTCTTGAATTATGGGTGAGTGAGATTTGTGGAATCGAGTTCGATTGGACCGATAACTCATTATTACTCGTATATTGAAAATCATGATTGTTTAGAAAACTTTTTTTCTAGAAATATAATCCCATAACTATTTGAAACTGCTCAAACTATTTTAGATTATATTTTTGTAGTGAGTATAAACCATGATTATAGGACTTCCCGTGAAACGTGTCACACTTCAAGTGAACGATCTAATTCCAACTATTAATGCATAATATGAGTGGAAACCATGGTCATAGTATAGGTTGTAGTATCTCACCAAGATATTAAATAAAGGCGTTTCAAATCATAAGTGGGGCATACTGAAATTTTAGTTTTATATAGGTTTGTTTTGTGAATAAATTATTATTTTTATAAGAAAGGGTATTTAATTTTTTATCTAATGCAAACTCAGGTAATGACATCTTGAACAACTTATAAGAGTTATTACAATTATAAATGAATATTTTCTTATTTGGTAAGAAACAAGCCATGAATTTAATAGAAAAATTAGGTGAAATTTTTTTTAAATTATAAAATAAGTTATAGTTTGTTTATTTGATCACCTAAAATCCCAACAACGAAATTAACCCTAACTTGACATGAAATCGAAGACAAGCTTCATCCCCTAATGCCCCCAACCACCAAGGTTCATTGGTCGGACTTTCATGAGCTTGAAATAGTCTTTAAAAAGTCTCTCGGTCGTATTTTATATTTCGATATTTGTCGCTGTCATGTTTTTCCATCGCTCAATCGGGCTTAAGTACGCCCCAAGAATGTCCCAACTGTCATGAGTTTGATCCAGATGGGAGATAGAATACTCCATTCACTTTCCCAACCTTAATTTTGATTTCTTGGTCATCAAACGCGGAATAAGCTCTACCATTTATGGTTTTTCGACTTAGAAAATCACAAATGACTCATTTCACTCTTTATAACTTTGATAGTGGTTGAGTCACTGCACAAGGTGAACCATAGTCTAGACCATTTACTATAAAAGAGAAATAATATACTTATTAAGATAAATTGATCGATAGAACCATGGATAAATTTAATAAAGATAAACTTGTAAATATTGAGGTGTATATTTTGGAACCATGTAAAATATATTTATTTTATGAGCATGATTTATTTTTGAAGAAATAATTTTGACAATGAAAGTGTGACATTTAGAATTATGAAATGATTTTATTAATTATTTTGTTCAAAATATATAATTACAGTATAACTACGGATTATAATATAGGTATAACTCCTATGATAACGGTCCGGCCTAATACTTTTTTTTTTGCTAAACAATCTCTTATATAATATTAAATAACAAAATGCAATTTTAAAAATACATACTCTATATTTATAATATATTCAAAATAGTGTAAGTTACTTTAATCCAAAGATTTATATATATATCGTTAACGAATTAATACATGTATTATTTTAAATACATACGTACAAATGATACCTTAAATTCCTAATTCCAAGACAATCATATATGGGTTCCAATAGTAGGAGGAGTAGAACCATATTATGGTATTACCAATGCCATACAATTACCTACCATCTGGATAAAAGGGATCTATTAGCAAGGTCAATAACAGTAAAATGATACCAATAAAACGAGATAATTAAAGTCACAGAAAGATACCCAACCTGACAAGGAGCCAGATGAAAAGAAACTTTGATGTCCGGTTTTGTAGTACCAAAACACCTCATTGAATGGGAGAGAGCTATCGTGTAAACACAAGCTGGACTAAGTTAGGGGGAGTGGCCCTATAATAGCCCATGAGTGATGATTATAAAATCAACTTATGCACGATCGGAACTAGAACCCTTGAGATGGTTGTGTTACCAATGCTATATGAAGTACCTCTCCGGGGTGAAGGGGATATTTTAGTATTAGGTTATGTTTGTATTAAATAGTTTGAAGAGATTTAGGGTTAAAGTGTTTGATATGAATGGACTGATTTGAAATTAATAAATTAAAAAGTATTATGACAAAAAAATATTGATTTGAATTTGAAATTAATATGAGATAAAATAATTTAATTATATATATTTATTAACTAATAAATTATTTAATTTATTTTTTAATTATTTTATTAATAAATTTTAACCTCGTTTTCCATTTGTATTAATTTGAATGAGTTAAAAAAATTTTAATAGTGAATGTATGATGCTAATTAAGTTGAAATATTATTAATTAAAAATTTAGAAAAATAAATTAACTTTTTAATTAAATTAAATAATTTATTAGTTATTATATATATAATTAAATTATATTAAGTATATTTTTATAGTTAATTTATATATATATATTTATTATATAATTTATATAAAATATTATTAATATATAAATTTATTTAAAATATATAAAAATAAATAATAATAAATAAAACAATAATTTCAAATAACTAAAAATATAATACAATCTCTCCCGGTACCTAAAAGTGTATTATTATGTTTTATTGTAAATTTTATGGTTTTATTACAGTAAACGGCACTCGTTTTTATGTTATCAATTAAGCAATTTTTCTAATCTTCTAAATCATTCTCACTACAAATTTCTCTAAAACGCTCAATACAAACATAGTATTATGGTCCATAAGAGTAAAATAATAGCACTAAAATAGATAAAGATAACAAAGGGAAAGTGTGCACGCACCATTCCATCTAAGAAAATTAACCTAATAAATTATAGTAAATTAATAAGAGATTTAAAATAAGTTATAAATAGTAAAACTTTTTTAATATTATAAATTTCCTATAGTTCTCTTATTTATATATTTTAGTAGATAGTTGTATTTATATATATATATATAATTAAATATAAAGTTTATTGTTTAATTTATATAAAACAATTATTTACAAACATTGAGTTGTTAATAATAATTTCATCTGTAATTTAAATTATTGATAAAAAAATTATGGTTTAAATTAAATAAAAGATTATGTATAAATTGAGTAAAATTTTGCACCTTATTTAGGTTTTAACACGCTATAAAAAGGAACTGTCCTTCTGTTCTACATTTCTTGTCCTAGAATATGACTTCTAGAATGGCAAACAATAATAATATGAATATTAAGCTCCATGGGACTTAATGGTTTTACTATTAATAGAATATCTGGTGATTATAATAAATTGATAAAATTTTGGAAAATATCTTCACAAGAATTTTAAAAAAAATTGAGGATGGGATGAAATAAAATATTCCCGCTTCCTTTGAGAGGAAAATATTTTTTTTTCTTTCCTGCATTGGCAGTCCGATATGATGTAATATCCCAATGGGAATTTTAATAATTATCAACTTTTTTTAAATTAATAAAAATTTTAAACATTTATAATTCGATAAAAAAATAACAATCCATTAAATTAGTAAATGAAAAATAAAGTTAATTGAAACTTGGAAACCATTTGAGGGAGGGGATTCTTTCTGTCATTTCACCACCTTCAAAAATTCCGCGCTATAACTAACACAGCGGAACTTTCGTTCCTCTTACTTTCGTCTGAAAATTTCCACTCTTACATTATTACATCCCATCTCTCGCGGTGGTGTGCCAAGAGACGACGGTGAAAGGAGGGACGGGAGACCCACACAAGGAGAGAGAGGGGGTTGAACCGCCATGGCAGCTTCGAATGGGAGCGAGTATTTTGAGTACGAGATAGAGAGTGGGACTGAATCTCTGGCGCGGCAGTCTAACGTGGAGTCCGTCGCGGATGACGAGAATGAGCTCATGTGGGCGGCCATCGAGCGGCAGCCGTCCACGAAACGGGTGAACACGGCTCTGATGAGGCGGTCCGCTTCGGAGCAGGCCGGAGGAAAGCCTAAGAACGAGACGATCGATGTCAGGAAGCTGGATCGCCCCAACAGAGAGCTCGTGGTGAAGAAGGCTCTGGCCACCACCGATCAGGACAATTACAAGCTCCTCTCTGCGATCAAAGAGCGCCTCGATCGGTAAGTAGTTGATGTCCGTATCTTCCACCAATTTCTAATACTGGTCGAGGAGTATGGAATTGCAAGATCTTGCCACTGATTTTCCGATGAGAGTTAATAAAAAAAATTTCTATTGACGGACGATGAGAATTTTGCCAACAGAAGTCTCATCACCTTCTTTTTCTCATCGAACAACATCATAGAATCCTATCTCAGAGAGTTTAGCTGATTGATGCGGTGCATTCGTTCTCTAATCGCTATCATCGTTTTTGTTCTTTTTTCTCAATCATCAAAGGGTCGGATTGGAGCTGCCGAAGGTTGAAATCAGAGTTCAGAACTTGAATATCGTGGCCAATGTTCAAACCGGTTCAAGAGCTTTGCCAACATTGTTGAATTATTCTCGTGATATGATCGAAGTCAGTAAACACTATTTCCCTTAATCTCTTGGTATGCGGCAGTGCAACGGCAGAATCTCATCGGCTCTGTTCTGTTTTCAATCCCTGCAGAGCATCTTGACAGGCATGAAGATTTTTCAACCTAGAAGGCACTCTTTAACGATTCTGAATGACGTCAGCGGCGTTATCAAGCCCGGAAGGTTAGTTCCTGCAGTGTACCTCTGCGGACACCCAATTAGTTATATTTCTTTTTCCAAGTGTATACCCCTTTTTTTAATTGTGCAAAAAAATGTATATCTCTTTTAAGATGACTCAATGTTTTCATTTATGAAGTGAACATCACTTTCCATAACCAAAAGAAGTGTGTGTCCTTATTTAAGATTAGAAACAATATAGATCTACAAAACCGGGAAGGAATATTTGAAATCATTCCCACTAGTAATCATATCTCTCTAATTATGGAATGAAGGATGGTGCAATTTTATTGATACAAGAGTGCAGTAGAGATTGGGTAATTGGTTAATCGAAATGTCACAGCATTGCATGAAATCATGAATAGTCTGAAACTTACTATTAGCTAATTGAAGGGGGAGCAATAGTCATTTTTTAATATAAAATCTTGGTAACATTCATTAATTCACTCTGTAGTCTATTATACAATCATTAAAACAAAATGCTAACCCTAGAAATTAAATTCATAGCATTTAAGACATTTATAATTTGTTAATATTTTACAAATTAAACTATTAAGATTGTAATTTTAATTTTAGCTACTCCTTTATTTTACACTCGGCCATGGGCAATCAGGAATAAAAATTGTTGCCTTTTTTCACATTTCATATTATGTGAATAGATATCTTCAGTATTTGTTTCCAGAAAATTACATTTATTGGAAAACCAATCAAAGTGACCTTCCTTTTTTTTTTGCCAGCATGAAGTGCCCCTCCTCAATCTGACTAAATTAGGTGTAGAGTTATACGTGATCACAAAAGAAATGCTTTATAATGATCCAAAATGGGAATCCTTTCACATCCTTTTTTTTCTGGCACGGACAATTATATATGCATGTATTCATAAACATCTGCTATTCTCGTTCACACCTGACTTTTGTCTAAGCAGCTATGTGAAACAGTTTCGCACGTCAACTTTGTGAACAGATAAAGCACCCTGAAAGTTACTCATTCTTAAAATTTAACTGCTCGGTTATGGGCATGTGCAGGATGACGTTACTTCTAGGACCGCCTGGATCTGGAAAGTCTACCTTGCTATTAGCTCTTGCAGGGAAACTCGAAAGCAACTTAAAGGTAGGAATCTAGAGAAGTGATTCTTCTATAATAATTCTGGATCGAAAAACTGTTTTGTCTAGAAGCACGCCGTATCAAAATGGGAACTTTTCAAAACATCCTTCGCACGAGAAAAAGAAAACTGCTTCTTTTATTCTTAATAAAATTTACCCCTGTTTGGCATTCAGAGAATTATTCTTATTTCTATTTCTACTGCTGGGAGTTGCGTCAAACTTTCTTAAATTCGAAAGAGTTGAAGATTCCTCCATATTCAATTTGACATGAATGGGGAGGAGATGAGTTGCCATTCATTCTCATATAGGTTAGGATACTAGAAAACTTATGGTAAGATGCACTGTTCAAATTATCAAAATGAAAAAAATGGAAAAAGCAAAATCATGTATAGAACATAAAGCTTTAGATAATAGGAAGAGCACCTCAACCTAATAAAATGGATTTTACAGTCATGTTACAACATTTTGCTCAATTGATGGTATGTCTTATTGCTTAAGGGCATCTTCTCTACTCTAGAAATACACATCTGTGACACCGCCTTCACCTTTTTCCCTAGAAAACAGGTACCATAGAATACAACGGAACTAAGCTTGATGATTTCTGTGTTCAAAGAACTTCTGCATACATCAGCCAAACTGATAATCACATTGGGGAGTTAACAGTACGAGAAACATTCGATTTTGCTGCTAGATATCAAGGAGCAAGTGAAGGCTTTGGAGGTAAGAACCAGCGTCAATTGCTAATTAACTTAGCAATTCCTGTTCAGCCTTTTCAGAATTTCTGTTATAAGGATTATTCACCTTTAAAGAAGGTGTTAGTTGCCTTTTCCTCATTGTAATATTGTATCCTTACCTATTACAGCATGGCTATCTTAAAAGATTTAGTACTGTAGACCAAGATCTTTATTTGAACTCCGGGCTCTAACTCCATTACAAAACATCTAATTTCTGTTTCATATTATCTGTGTCCAATCTTTGTCTCAGTTCATGCGTTCTACCCACAGGGATGAATTAACAGATAATAATGTTCTTCCCACTGTTATCCTTAGAAAATATGCAAAAATTTAGGCGTACATGTTTGCTTTTGTAGTTACCATGAGGGAACATCAAGCATTTGATATCAATGTCTCCGTATGTTGAATCATGGCTAGTAGTTTTCATCTTTAGGCCTTATGTATATAGCCAAAAACTTATTCAAGCTCTCCTAAACCCATATGCATTCCCATGTTAGGGCATTTAGATTCTTGTGTTTGAAATGATGTCAATGTCAGCCAATTAATTTGGCTTCCTGGTCATTAACAGTTACACTTCCAACCTATTGCAGTGGCATCGCACGAGCTTTTTTCATAGGACATGTATTATGAATTCAATCTTGTCAGCATCATTATATTATTTTTTCCTGGTCCAAGTTTATGTTCTGGAGGTCATGAACTGAATAGTTTTTTTTTCATTCCAATTTAATTGTAACATCAGAATATATTAGAGATTTAGCCCGTTTGGAGAAAGAGAGAAATATTCGCCCTAGCCCCGAGATTGATGCTTTCATGAAGGTATATTTACAAAATTCTTAAGTATATGCTCACTTTATCGATACCTAGAACATCAAATTATACCCATGTGTCCTCTATATTTACTTAATTGTGCAGGCATCATCAGTTGGTGGTAGAAAGCACAGCATTTCAACGGATTATATCTTGAAAGTGCTTGGTCTTGATGTATGCGCAGACACAATAGTTGGTAGTGATATGATGAGAGGTGTTTCCGGTGGCCAAAGGAAGAGAGTCACAACAGGTATGCTGTTCATTCTTGTCCAAATATGTCACAGTTTTTCTATCCTTAATTAGTCTACATAGAATAATTTTTAGTCATCGCATGAATTATTTCTCTGCATCATTAGGAAAGAACTCACAAAAAGTTATCCGCCCTTTAGAAAGAAAATTTGGAGAATGAAGTGAAATTGCACAGGTGAATACTTCAGATGGGACACTGCTTGATTGTTGCGGCTAGTAGTTTGCCCAGTACTATGATTACTTTGACTTTAACAGATCCTTCCTAGAACGTAAATTTAGATAAATGAAATGAAGATACTGAAGTGTAGAAAGTTAAACCGGTGGATTTAGAAGATTTGGTGAAGCCTCCTACATTCATACCTCCTCTAGAAACTCCAACATTTTATCACATATGTCACGCTTTCTTTATCAACATCACAAATGCCCCTTATCTCTCTTAGAAAATATACTCATGACATGTCTTTCCCCAGCTGTCGCCACACATGTCCGCGGAACACTTACCGCTTTGTGTCTATCCCTGTACACAAATATTTGGTAATGATTGGTTGTGCTATCATGCAGGTGAAATGATTGTTGGCCCGAGAAAAACCCTTTTTATGGATGAGATATCAACCGGACTAGATAGCTCCACAACATATCAAATAGTAAAATGCGTCCGGAATTTTGTTCACTTTATGGATGCAACTGTGGTGATGGCCCTGCTTCAGCCTGCACCGGAGACATTTGACCTGTTTGATGACCTTGTGTTATTGTCAGAAGGATATGTTGTGTATGAAGGCCCTCGGGAAAATGTACTAGAATTTTTTGAGTCATTAGGATTCCGCTTGCCTCCGCGGAAGGGAGTTGCAGATTTTCTCCAAGAGGTACGTACCTAAATAAATTGTTTGCTACTTTCATCAGGGAATTCGCCTAATCTGCCTTTTCTTCCAGGTTACGTCAATAAAAGATCAAGCTCAATACTGGGCTGATTCGTCCAAACCATACGAGTTTATACCTGTTTCAGCTATCTCAGAAGCTTTCAAAAGCTCCAGATTTGGAATATCTGTGCAATCAGCACTCTCCCATGCATATGACAAGTCCAAGGGCCACCCCACTGCTTTGTCTAGGACAAAGTACGCCGTATCAAGATGGGAACTTTTCAAAACATCCTTCGCACGAGAACTTCTGCTTATCTGCAGACATCGTTTTCTCTATACTTTTCGAACCTTTCAGGTATATCTTGGTCTTATATATATTATTGTCTCATGAACTATACATTTTCGCAGGACTTTCAAGTGGAAATTTAAGATCTCTTTCTTCAATTATAAAAGTTCACCCTACTTGCACATGAAAGGGAATCGAATCTTCTAGTTTTTCGTCAAAAATTTATAGTTTCTTATAAATAATTGTTGGATATGCAAGGTTGCTTTTGTTGGATTTGTGACTTGCACAATTTTCTTACGGACAAGAATACACCCAACTGACGAGACAAATGGCAACCTCTACCTCTCTTGCCTGTTCTTCGGACTGGTGCACATGATGTTCAATGGATTCTCTGAGCTTCCTATCATGATATCAAGGCTTCCTGTATTCTACAAGCAAAGGGATAATCTATTCCATCCTGCATGGACGTGGTCTATTTCCAGTTGGATTCTACGCATACCTTACTCAGTCATTGAAGCTGTTGTGTGGTCCTGCGTGGTATATTATACAGTTGGTTTTGCTCCAGCGTCTAGCAGGTAATATAAATTACTTAATGTTTTTGAAGATATTTATAATGTTATTCTCATACATGTAATAAATCCTTCCAGGTTCTTCCGGTTCATGTTTCTTTTATTTGTCATGCACCAAATGGCCTTGGGTCTCTTCAGGATGATGGCAGCATTAGCTAGGGATATGGTCATTGCGAATACATTTGGGTCTGCTGCCTTGTTCATTATATTCCTGTTGGGTGGATTTATCATTCCTAAGGGTAAGCTTGACCTTGATTATCAATTTGTGTATGCAGTTAATTTGTTTCAATCCTTCTTGTTGCAGATCCCTCTACATGAATGCATGAGGACGGATTTCTAGGAGTCTTATTTACCTTACTATATTAACTAAGATAATAGTTCTGAAACTATGGAGATGGTCTGTTTCACATATATTATGCTTAATCAGAAGTTTAAAGCATTCTAGCTAATAAATAGCTGCCAAAATCACGTATAAAAAAGGCAAATATAGACAGTGTCCGGAAGTGATGCCAAGAAAACTGCAACTATTGCGACGATTTAGGTGGCACTGGAATTTATAAAATTTCTCGTTTGTCTTTAAATGACATAGCCTTCAGAAACGAGAAATATACATAGTAGACAAGCCTCATTGCAGTTTATAACTCTACAACAAAATGTAGGGCGTTAAAAGACGTCGGTAAGAATTTGGATTGCCTCCATGTATGGGAGAACTCTATCTTTTCACTATTTAGCATAAGTATTGGTTCTCATTTTTGTTTGTTTTCGTCTTTTCAGCTGATATTAAGCCATGGTGGATATGGGGCTTTTGGGTCTCCCCCTTATCATATGCACAGCGTGCAGTATCTGTCAATGAATTTACTGCAACAAGGTGGATGAAGGTACGGTGCGATTGTGGATTTATTTTTTGTTTGTTGGTCGAATGGAAGAGTTCATTGTAAAATTCCAGGTTCTATTGAATTTTAGTGAACTGATAAATATCTGCATATTGTTATTTCTTATTGTACCTTTTTGGTGATCCAATTTATTTTTCTACAGAAATCCGCTCTAGGAAATAATTCTATTGGGGAAAATGTTCTCCAGTTACATGATTTACCTAAGGAAGATTACTGGTACTGGCTTGGCGCGGGTGCTTTAATAGCCTATGCTTTCTTATTTAATAATCTGGTGACCTTAGCCTTGTCTTATCTTAACCGTAAGTCAGAAAGATATTGTCTTAATCTCATGTTTGGCAATGAATTATAAATTCACCTCAGTTTAATTGGTACTAAATAGTGAATTTTCCATTTCAGCTCTGAGAAAGGCCCAAACCGTAGTTCCAGTAGATGTAACTGAAGAAAATTCTGCAACAAATTCGGGTTAGTCATTCTTTCTGAGTCATCGCCTGATAAATGTTGGCAACATCGAAACTTTCTTCTAAAATAGCCTGTTCAGTAGGCATAACAATAACAAACTTTTAAAAGCTTGTTCTACTTTAGGTAGTGATCCAAGGTCCGGCTCAAGTCCAAGATATCCTTCCGAGGGAAGAAAACAGAAAGGAATGATTCTTCCATTTCAACCATTAACAATGACTTTTAATGATGTCAATTACTATGTTGACATGCCACCGGTATGATTATTCAGTTGTTTGACCTCCAAATTTTTACACGGCAACCTATTGGAGATAATAATGATAAAAATTTTCAGGAAATGCGCGAGCAAGGAATAATGGAAAGGAAACTACAGCTTTTGTCAAGCGTTAGTGGAGTATTCTCTCCAGGAGTCCTCACTGCATTGGTTGGTTCGAGTGGAGCGGGAAAGACCACTTTAATGGATGTTCTTGCAGGAAGGAAAACTGGTGGATACATAGAAGGAGACATTAGGATATCTGGCTATCCAAAGCAACAGCGTACTTTTGCAAGAATTTCTGGATATGTTGAGCAGAATGATATACACTCCCCACAAGTTACAGTTCAGGAATCTCTCTGGTTTTCTTCCAGTTTACGGCTTCCAAAGGAAGTGGACAAGAAAAAACGACTGGTGAGTAGACCATGATGCATAAGACCCGAGACTCTAATTTAAATGAACATATTGGATGATTTTTCTCTAACAGTTTCCCGGAAAAATCTCACAACTTTAAATGCAGGAATTTGTCGAAGAGGTAATGAAGTTAGTTGAGCTGGACACTATGAGGCATGCTTTGGTTGGTTTGCCTGGTAGCACAGGCTTATCAACAGAACAGAGGAAGCGTTTGACTATCGCCGTGGAGCTTGTAGCAAATCCTTCCATTATTTTCATGGATGAACCAACATCTGGCCTTGACGCAAGGGCAGCAGCCATTGTGATGAGAACTGTTCGTAACACTGTTGATACTGGAAGAACCGTGGTTTGTACTATTCATCAGCCAAGTATTGACATTTTCGAAGCATTTGACGAGGTTAGAAAGTTGTAATTTGTGTTTTCTGCATAGTTAGCTTAAAAATATTGGGCACTGCTTGTCTCGTAAGTTTTGCTTGCATAAGGTTAACGTTTCATGGTTTATGAGCCAGCTTCTTCTCATGAAACGTGGGGGGCGAGTAATATATGGCGGGAAGCTTGGCAAAAACTCAGAGATCTTGATAAACTACTTTCAGGTGTCCGTTTCTTCATTGTCCAGAAATAATACCACTATAAATAGTTGGTACATGTTTGGTACAAAAGCAGCGGCTCTGGTTCAAATTTTACAGTGACATTATGTAGATCTATCCATATCTAAATAATTTATAAGGTTAGATCACACACTATGGTGCTCCTATGAACACAAGACTTTTGAACAACTGACTGGTGAGCTTGCCTATCTTTGTATTACTGTTAATATTAAAACTATAACTATTATTTTTATTAATATTATTAACTCTTAGTCCTTGGTTATTCACTTGTAGAAGGATTAACTAAGCCTTCAATGGGTAGATATTTTATGGTTAATTATCTAAAAGGATAATTCTTTGTTTCCCGCATGAAAATATATTGTCTTTGATTGCAGAAAATACCTGGAGTCAGTCCAATACCTGATGGCTATAACCCAGCGACTTGGATGCTTGAAGTTACCACTCCTGCTGCCGAAGAGAGGATAGGAGCAGATTTTTCCGATTTATATAGAAAGTCACAGCAATTCAGGTGAATCATTTTAATAATTTGTCAACGCTCTCTGTATCTAGTGCTATACTGTCCCGTCATTAGGGCTGTTCTTATTATATTTCATGTGCTTTCTGCACTAGGGATGTGAAAGCTTCGATTGAACAGATGAGCATTCCGCCTCCTGGCTCAGAGCCTTTAAAGTTTAATACCGCTTATTCGCAAGATGGATTCTCTCAGCTCATGACATGCCTTTGGAAACAGAATCTTGTGTACTGGAGAAGTCCGCATTACAATGTCGTGAGAATATTTTTCACTACTTTGAGTGCGTTGATCCTTGGTACTGTCTTCTGGGATGTTGGTTCAAGGAGGTAATCTTGCTCCACATACAATTTGCATTGAAAAATTATTCTTCACTGATATATGAATTGAATTATGACAAAAAATCTTGCCAGTAATACAGATTTGTGTTTGAAGCTTAAAAAAGTTGACTTTTTAAAGGGCCAAAAAGATTACATCTAGATTGTAATATTATATACTAGAGGACTATTTTTTCTAGAGTTTTTCTCCATGATAAACGCATGTTTATGAAAAGGAAAGGAGAACTTGGTAATATATAATTAAATCTGCTGGCACCGGATTAGCACAAGAGAGATGCCCAAGTGACAAAGAGGTGCTGCAACACCAAGTTCACTTCAATTAATTTCAAACCAATTTCTTATACACTAAATATATTATTTGGATATGATCAACAAAATTGGAGTAGGTTATCTTTTTAAATTTTACTAGATAGTTTCTCTCATTCTATCTTTTTAGATAACATTAAATGCTCAAAAACTTTATAGGGAATCAGCTCAAGATCTGTTAATCGTTATGGGAGCCCTTTATGCAGCATGCATGTTTCTTGGAGTCAGCAATTCTTCCTCCGTGCAACCAATTGTCTCCATTGAGAGGGCTGTTTTCTACAGGGAGAAAGCAGCAGGAATGTATTCTCCTATTTCGTATGCATTTGCCCAGGTGAGTATCATATTCCTGAATAAAAATGTTTTATAAACCTTAATAGTTATAAATACTGTAAAATGGTTAACTGTTGAAGCTCTGTATCACAGGGTCTGGTGGAGTTGCCTTACGTACTCGTGCAGACAATCGTGTATGGAATAATCACATATTTTATGATTAACTTTGAGAGGACCGCACGTAAGAATCTGAGCACCACACTTCAAGTTATTTTCTTGTTCATTTTAGTTTTTTTGATGCATGACTATCTTTTAGTCTTGATAATCCTATTCCTATGAAGATTGGAACATGAAGCATTTCTTGTGAATTTTTTCTCAAATAAAACACATGCTTTAAGTCACATTAGAATGAAGAGCAAGTAGTAAGAAAGAGAGAAAAACCAGTGAGTACTGATGCATCTCATTTTTATCATTTGTTGCAGGAAAATTCTTATTTTACCTTGTATTCATGTTCCTCACCTTCTCCTACTTCACCTTCTACGGCATGATGGCTGTTGGGCTCACTCCTAACCCACACTTGGCAGCAGTGATTTCTTCTGCTTTCTACTCTTTGTGGAATCTTCTTTCGGGTTTTCTCATCCCAAAACCAGTAAGTACATAGTGTTCTTGACCATTCCAAATAGCACTTCTTAATTGGGGATATATTCAGTTATTGATCAGTAGGCCCTCTGATCCGATAGAATAATACCTTCTCTCCTTATCCATGGAACTCTCGTGAATTTTTTTTGCTATCTATCTTCTGCAGAGTATTCCTGGATGGTGGATATGGTTCTATTACATCTGCCCCATAGCTTGGACTTTGAGGGGCATCATTACATCCCAACTTGGGGATGTTGACACGAAGCTTGTTGGGTTAGGATTTGAAACCTCGGTCAAGGGGTACATAGAGTCGCACTTTGGCTATGAGTCAGGGATGATTGGAGTATCAGTTGCTGTACTCATCGGCTTCAATCTCTTATTCTTCCTCATCTTTGCGGTCTCTATCAAGGCCCTTAACTTCCAGAGAAGATGAGGACTTCTGGTAAATCGGTGTGGTGGCCGCTTCATTTCTTGATGCCTCATATACGGGAAGAAATTATCTTTTTAGTTTTTTAACTTCAAATATTTAGGTACAACTAGGCCACTTTCTTATTGCTTAAACACTTGAGACGTTCTACAAGCCAGCATCTTATTATTTTCTTGTTCATGTTGGTTCTTTGATGCATGACCCTCTTTTAGTCTTGATGATCTAAGATAATCCTATTCCTATGAAGATTGGAACATGAAGCATTTCCTGTAAGTTTTTTCCAAATAAAACACATGCTTTAAGTCACATTAGAATGAAGAGCAAGTTATAAGAAAGAGAGAAAAACCAGTGAGTACTGATACACCTCTTTTTTATCATTTGTTGCAAGGAAATTCTTCCTTTACCTTGTATTCATGTTTCTCACCTTCTCCTACTTCACCTTCTATGGCATGATGGTTGTTGGACTCACTCCTAACCCACACTTGGCAGTAGTGATTTCTTCTACTTTTTACTTTTTGTGGAATCTTCTTTCGGGATTTCTCATCCCAAAACCAGTAAGTACATAGTGTTCTTGTCCATTCCAAATAGCACTTTGATATATTAATTTACTGATCAATAGGCCCTTAGAGGTTCATGGTAGCTGGCATATCAACTTTGTAACTCTCATCTGATAGAATAATACCCTCTCTCCTTATTCATGGAACTCTCGTGAACATTTTTTGCCATCTATCTTATGTAGAGTATTCTAGGGTAGCGGATATGTTTCTATTACATCTGCCCCATAGCTTGGACTCTGAGGAACATCATTACATCCCAATTTGGGGATGTTGACACGAAGCTTGTCGGGTTGGGGTTTGAAACCTCGGTCAAGGGGTACATAGAGTCGCACATTGGCTATGAATCAGGGATGATTGGAGTATCAGTGGTTGTATTCATCGGCTTCAATATCTTATTCTTCCTCGTCTTTGCAGTCTCTGTCAAGGCCCTCAACTTCCAGAGAAGATGAGCAGACTCCGGGTAAATCAGTGTGGTGGCCGCTTTATTTCTTGATGCCTCCTACACTAGAAGAAATTATTCTTTTTAGTTCATCAACTTCAAATATTTAGGTACTAGACCTCTTTCTTATTGCTTCAACATTTGAGACTCCTACAAGCCAGCATCTTAATAGATTAATTGAAAATTTTTACTGATCAAGTAAATTTTCATTAATTTATTTAATTTAATATAATATTCGTACAATAAAATATTAAACTAAAATAATTCTCTAACTCTTCATCTTTCTCTAACTCTCACCGTAGTTATTTAATTATTTAACTAATATCATTTTTTTCACTCTAAAAATTCAACATATAATTTATTTATTCATTAATGTAATAGTGGATAATCCATACCATTTTCTTTTACAAATTTTAATTCTTTCAATACATGCACTAATCATTCCTAACAATAATTTCTCACCCTACATCTCTTATATTTGGATCAAATTAACTATTAACCGCCGCTTCTACGCTCACTTAATTTTTATAGATGGATTTTACTTATATCTAGTGTGATTTTTATTTTTATTAACGTATGTATATTATTTAATCGAACCCATAATTTTACCAATTAGTTACTCAACTTATAGCAGGCGTAATAACAATAAAATTTTATTACATATCACCTAATACATTATTACAAATTCGCTCTTTATTATTTCACTATCATTCATTCCTATTTTAGATTATATAACAAATATTCAATTAAGGACATATCACCAAATTTCTCAATTTTTACCCCGACATATTGTAAACAGTACTAATTTACTCCATTGTCATTTAACTAGTAAATGATATATAGATTTGACTTCACCACATATGAGATATACATTATACTCTACACAGTAAGTTAATAATCTTAGGAATACAATCTATATGTAGTGTTGTTCACATTTTATTTCTTAATAACTAAGGAGTAGTAAAAAAACTTCACAATATTTCTAATATAACATGAAAGTATAGGCATACCTTACCATGACTTTACCAGTTTGTTACTAGTGTCATATCAACCTGTTTTCTTTAATATAAGAAATGAGTAAAATAGTAATGATAGCTTACTTTACCTATGTGACAAGTTATTTTTCGATAATGTTTAACCGCCATGTACCTAACTTCTATTAATAAGTGTACTTACTTGAGTTTGGTTAGAGTTTGATTTCTGATGAGGTGGTTTAAATGGAGAATTGTCAAGGGAACCTATACCTTGACAATTTCGTTAGATCTGCTTCACGGGTCCATGAAACTATTGTAGGCCAGCAATTACCGCATAGAGATTTTTATAAGTGACGAATTGTACTGATAATCTGACAATCTGCAAAATCTGAATTTGATAATTTAACCTAATAGTCTTTCGAATTAGTAGAGAATTTACTATTAATTTGTAGATTATATACCTTGTGGGTACGATACTTCACACTATTTTCCAAACTCCCATTTCTGAAAACTCTTCACTATTTGGCTTCCACAAATCTTGCTTCCTTTCTTTCTCCACTTTTTGTCCTTTTTCAATAGTTGAGATGTTGTTGACTCGATCAGGAATATTTGTCTAAAGTATGGTACTGAGCTTAATCAGAAGGTGTTGTTAAATTAGTATAGTTGAGCCTAGCCAATTTGTATGATATTGGTACATTAGCATTCTCATTCCCTTCTTCTGTGTAGTTTTCTTTTTATCTCGAGCTCCACTAGACCCTCCATGAAAAAGCAAGGAATTAAATGATATGAAAATTCATGTGGCTGATACTAGTTAGTCATCCAATTCCAACTTCTCATCCATGTTTCCTTGTCAGAAAAAAAAAAAAAAAAGATCATAGCAAGAGATGATATCTATGTTAGCTATTAGTGAGAGTGCGCTCAAGTGAGCTTATTGTTGACAAAGATGAAGAACGCACATCATATTTATAATAATATTGTAATGGTATATATTTACTGTCTAATTTTTTGGTGGGGTTTACAATAAGTTATTAGTATATTTGTATAGTATAAATATATTATATATATATATATATTATTAAAGTGAATTATATTTTTAATATTAATATATAGTGTGATTTTTATTCTTATTAATATATATATATTCTTTAATTGAACCTATAATTTTACAATCAATTACTCTATTATTATATTCGTTCTATAACACCAAAAGGTTGGGGCCAATTTGTTATTTATTGTTTCACTCTCATCCTTCCAACTAAATATATTATTTGGATATAATCAACAAAACAGGAGAAAGTTATCTTTTTAAATTTTACTAGATGGTTTCTTTTATTTTATCAATTTAGATAACACTAGATGATCAGTAACTTTATAAGGAATTAGCTCAAGATCTGCTCATTATTATGGGAGCCCTTTATGCAGCATGCATGTTTCTTGGAGTCAGTAATTCTTCCTCCGTGCAACCAATTGTGTCTATTGAGGGGTTGTTTTCTACAGGGAGAAGGCAGCATGAATGTATTCTCTTATGCCCTACCATTTGCACATGTGAGTATCATGTTCCTGAAGAAAAAGATTTTGTAAGCCTTAATAGTTCTTCTATAAAATGATTAACGGTTGAGTAGATCAGATTCGAGGTCTCCATCCCAATTCCATCAAACTTACTAAGAAGCTTATGGGATGCAATCACCTTGAGTGAGCGAGATAGCTGTCCCTTCCCTTTTCCACAGCTTCGGGCTTGTCCTGGCGGGTGTCAATCAGAAATACTCGCATCTTACAAGTGGTTAATCAATAAGGAGAGGACTCCGTATTTGCAATTTGCAGGCCATTTATACGATTCTAAAATCGGGGATGACTATTAACTTGACATAAAATAATAATATTATATTTTAAATGATTAAATATCATAATTTGGTCCCGTAGCTCAGTTGGTTAGAGCGTTGGTCTTATGAGCCGAAGGTCGCGGGTTCGAGCCCCGCCGGGACCATTTCTCCTCTTTTTACTTAGCACCACATTATTAACATTTGAATAAATATATAATAATTTCACTTCACTTTGGATCGGAAGTAACTCAGTGGCTCTGTCATGCCAAGTTCACATGGCAACATTTTGTACACAACTTTTTCGTCCATTGCTTGCTATTTCATCAATCTGGTCAGGATCATTCTTATACATGTCGAATATAGGGAGAAGGAAAATGAGCATGCTTTTCATTGTCGTATTTAGCGAAATTACCAAAGCCCAATGGTGTAGCTGACGGACCGCCTTATTCGATTCCATGATGACTAACCCGATCTGAATTTCTTCAGCTCTTCGAATGCCTGGATGGTCTCTTCATCAAAGCCTCCTGCAAACTGACCATGCTGGGCTCCTCATCACTACTCCCAAAAACAGATATACGGAGAGAGAACTTCTTCCTCATCTTACTTTCCTGATTACCTGGTGTATACGGTAAGCAAACCGGACTGCTTGGAGCAGTATGCTCCCTTCTCCTAAACACCCATTGCCATTTGAATGCAGTTGCAGTTCTCTCGCTGTCCGTTTCATGCACTCCTTTGCCAACCTCAACGAGCTCAGCTTCATCTACTCACAGATTGTAGGTTTTCAGGAAGCAGATATTCTACAGTGAATAGGCAAAACGAGACTCTTCTATAAGCCACGGCCAAACCTACCTGACCGATTAGTCCGGTGTCCAGCATCCACTTCCACGGGATCTGGAAGTCCCTGTATCTCTTCATCATGCTCTCCCTGGTACGCTCGATGTTGCCGATGCTTCCTTCCAACCTGAAAAATGATTAACTCAATGGTGGGCTCACAAAATCATATGATCAGATCCAAAATTTGGGACATGCTTGCCTATCTTGCAGCGTATGCATCCGCCTCAAAGCACTGGCCAGGGGCTCCTTGCTGCTGTCCTGGAAGGTTGCCACTTCAAGATCGAGACCCCTGAGGTCTCGGTAGCTAAAGGCAGCTTCTCTCATGGCGTCGGCCTTTTGCTCCGGCCACTGTGGGAAATGCTTCAGCACCGCCCTCTCGTCGACCAAGGACGACAGCTCCTCATCCAGCCATTTCACGAACGTTTCCACATCGGATATATCTCCAAATGCTGCAGAATCCACCTCTTTGATTAAGAAGTTGATGAACTGACCTTGCCTCACAACTTCAGTTTTGATCTGGACCCATCAAAGACTCTCTGTCAGCTGAATCAGTAATTGAATTACGACAATGGCATGATCGATGATGGATGATGGATGATAAATATATCCTGTCATGTTAGTATACTCACAGCCGAGAGATAAGTGGATCGGTTCTCTATCTCCCCGATCATATTCCTGTTAAACTCAGCGGCCGGAGCTCCAGCTGGGTTCGGTCTGTCCCCCGTGAACACATCTTTCTTCGTAAGTACACGGTAAAGCTCCACAACCTCAGGCACTCGACGGACTGCCTTGGTCCTGGCTAATGACTTTGACGGTGGAGGCGGTGGTGGGGGTGCCGGAGAAGGGGGAACAGCAATTACCTTTGGCACCCTGTGCTGATCCGGTTCTTTACCAGGAGGAGGTTTCTGTTGAGAAGCTGTTAGAAGGAGAGCATTCTCATTGTCCATGGAGCACTGAATCTTCTTCCACAGCAAGGACTTCCTCTCATTATCATGTGCTCTGAGGGAGGCCACCTGTGACCTCAGGCGACCCACTTCCTTCCTCAGCTCCTGGTTCTCTTTCTCCAAGAAGGCATTCCTTTCCTGAGAAGCTTCAAATTGCCTCCTCAGGAAGACATCCTCGTGCCCATTCCCCAGTCCTCCCTGCGATGATGGGACCGCTGTTGGCTCTTGGGTTATCATTCTCGGGGAGGCAAAGTTCTACGTTCAGGGGATCGGAAGTGAATGAGTGGCCTGATCTTCTTATAGAAGCCTTGCTTTTGAAGTAAAGTATGACTCACTCAAGTCTTGTTGACGTTGAAAACGCCGTACAAGGGTCGCGTTTTCATCTGCTGATATTCTTGCAAGTGTCGGCTACGGATTGGGGAGGTAAAGAAGACTGACCATGGCAGAGCAGAGGTGGAGAAAGTTCATTCAATCTAAAGAGGGTTGATGTTCCATCTTGCATCTTTCTAAGAAATCCCATGTGTTAATATCATCCCCCATCACATTTTTTTTTGTTTATTTCTCAAGCAATATGAGAATTGAAAGAGTAAGATGCTAGTTGCTACAAAGTGAAAAGGATCAGCAGTGCAGTGCAGTACATACAAATGGAAAAGTGAAAGCTCTGATTGATTACGACTGCATTCCTACCAGAAAGAATGATATCCTGCTAGTTTAACTTTCACAATTTTTCTCCTCTCCTTTATTCTTTTTCACAAATGAAGGCAAGGAACCATCATTTGAATCACCTCGTTCATAGCTGATGAAGGATCCAAATCTTGATCTCAGATTTTACAACACCTTGGTGAGGTCAGGTCAGCTGGAAGGGAAATCTGATCTTGAGTCCAATCCATCACTTTTCCTTCAATGCCTAATCCTAATCCTATGGATGAACAAATTCCCAAGTGAGCAGGGAATTCTCAATGGGACATAGAATATTTTATACAGCTGCACAGCAACTTCAAATCAAGCTGCCAGAAGTATAGCAGCTAAGGGTAGAGCATTAATTGGTTGGGATGACTTGGAAACCAATCAATTCTTATGAGCTTTGTGATGGTTAACCTCTTCTAGAAGAGTACCTGTCACAAAAGAACCCCACAGTGATGGATCTTAACTGCCCGCGTTCTATGCCCTCAGATCGAGGGAAGGGCGACTTTCTTGAGCCCCAAAGCAGAAAAAAATATATATATACATATGAGTAGATTGGGCTTTGTGTTGTAATCTGAGATGCTTTGGCAGTCCTTTCTTCTAAGAGCTTGGGGAAAGAGCAAAGTTCCCTCACACGGATTAGCTGGTGGTGTCGACATGTATATTATATTGTTGCCAAATTTGATCAATTTCATCATGAGCTGCAAAAAAGCTTTTGCATGGGTGGGATACAATAAAATCATAGAAAAACCCTCATATTGACCATGTCTTCATATTATCAATAAATAATTAGAGTATCCCCGCAACAACCCAGGCTATATAAAGCAGGCTTCAACCTTGTCCGTCCACTAGCATATCAACTCAATAAAACTGACTCATCTTCTGAAGGGTCTACTGCAAAACCTAAGATCAGACACCTGTCCCTCCTGAACTTGCAAGCACAAGATTCCATTGTCTAATAAACCCAACCATTGATAATCCAATAACACTTAATGAGAGGACCAAACCACACAGTTCAAGCCCATAAATCAAGATTCAATGTGATTCTCACCAGGCATTTAGATGCACAAAGTCCTGAGCCCAGTGAGAGGCTATGGAATTTTTCCTTCTTGAATTGTGATAGACTATTTTGACAGTACACCCTCCTTAAGATGAGGCAGCAGGCTCCCTTTTCTCCTCCACATCAGCCTCAGAATCAAGTTCAGACTTCTTTTCAGCAGGAGTAACAGGCTCCTCATATTTATCTTCACCTGTCTTTTCCTGAACTGACAACTTTTCAAGGAGCCCAGCAGCTGAGGTAGCATCCTTGTTTTCCTCTTTCTTCTTCTGTGATTCAGCAACTTGTGTAAACATTTTCATGAAGGATTTGCAATCTGCGAGAAATCGAAGCATATGTTTACAAGCATATAATTGAATCTTTCCAACTAATGCATTGAAAGACTGGGAGATAAAGCCCATCCTGAGGCAGAAGACAATGCTACAAATCATCAGAGGACTTCTTCATTCCAGCTCACCAATTAAAATATGCATATATTAATTACATCAATTATGTATCAATTATTCCATAAAATAATCAAGTAAAGATTAGCATCCACATCTCAATCTTCTGCACAACTTTCAACAAGCAACTTGTCATGATAAGGACCAAATTGTGCCAAAGATAAACTCGACTGATATAAACAATATTCCTACCACAACAAGTACAGTCGGAAAATCAACCTTATAGATTAGAAATATTACAACTTAAGCTGTTAAAAGTTCAGAATAACATAAAGAAAGAAGACTACAGATGGGAAAGATGATCTCCCAGTGGATGTGGCCTTGTATGCAATTGGGAGAGCAGTGACATGTCAACTGATGGCGATTAAGAATCATCCACATAGAGTGAATACTAGTTGGCAATTGCAGCCCTTTTCAGAAAAAGATGTTAACTTGTATGAGATTGGATTTTATTTTGCCCGTGATGGGAAAGGCCCAGGGTATTCATTGTAAGGTCATGTAGCTGTTTATACACTGCTACTGTTACTATATCTACACTTGTAATTCGGCACAAATAGTACTGTGAGAGTGGCTACATTAAATAAAAAGAGAGCTGTGAGAGTGGCTACATTAAATAAAAAGAGAAAACTAAGTATGTCTTTGACAACACTTAGTATGATTAAGAGCTCCAAGTTATGCATCAGAACAATGAGAGTACTGTAAATGAAGTCATGATTCATGAAAAGTTGATGACCAAGTCAAGCATCTAAGGTAATGGTGATGGACAGACTTTTACCTATTGTTGCAATAAACTAGTCATTAGATATCTTTACATCCTGCCCTCCTCATATACTCAATTAACAAGGTTTTACCAAATATCATATAACAATCACATTATGTACCAATTAGTGTCCTCTCCTATAATTCCTCTAAAACTCATATTACCATACAGGTTAAAAAGCAAAGCATGGAATTTTACATCATATTGCCATACAGGGGATCGCCATATAACCAGTCACTAAAAATACAGTAATACTCTCAACTTATGCGGTGTGACCCATAAATAAAGGGAACAGACAGAGTGACTGCACTCACTCTCAATAGATGCAAATCTGATACAGAAGAGCTCTTCCTTAAGTTCACCATCAGAGAAATCAGTAGCGTGCCAAACACAGGATTTCTCGTTTCCAGAGTGTTCCTGAACCGTCATCGTTGGAATGACTGCAAAAAAAGGAGCGGGTATCAGATTCAGAGACCCTAGATTAGAGATGCAAGAGCATATCAATAAAGAGTAGCGAATGTGATTCGCGGACCTAAATGATTGGCACATATCTTTAGAGTTTTCGATTGCCTCATGACAAGCCGGACCTTCCCAGATTCCTTGTGTTTCAAAAGCTTAACAGAGCCAGCACCTCTTTCTTTCCACTGGTTTCCATCCTTGTCGAACCGGTATAGCTTCGCTTTTCTGCGAGCAGCCAATCAAGGCAGTCGAAAAAGAGAAAAACAATGAATGAAAGAAAGAAAAATAACGATTAGATAGCATATGCAAGAAGAAAACGGAATTGACTAATTCGAGAATGCGCGAAGACAAGGATAATTGAAGAGTGGTTGAGGAAGCCGTACAGATCGAGGATGGCGTCCTCATCTTCCTCGCCGGTAGTGACAGCGACTTCCTCGAGCTTGATAATGGGAGCAACCTGAGCTCCGGTGTCCTCGTCATCACCAGCAGCAATGGCGGCTTCCTCTTCTTCCCTGTGCTCATACTCGGGTTCTGTACCGGCCATATTCGCAAAAGGGACCAGGCTGAGAAGAGAAATTGGAATGAGAGCGAGATGCTTTTGCAGCTTCTCGGCAATTCGAAGGCCTGTGAGCAACGAGGGTTTTAGCTTACCAACTCTCGAATTGACGCAAATCTGGATTTAAAGCGAATTAATCGTTGAGTAATTTAAACTTAATTTTATATTTATTAATAAATTTATTTTTAATTATTTAATTTCACTCTTTATTTAACACGTTAATCTCTTTACTCTTTTTTTTTTGCACAATATCGTTAATCTCTTTACTCAAATAAGACAATTACATCACATAGAGTTCATAAGTAAATTTAATTAAAAAAGGGTGGGTCGCCGGTCCGACCGCCCCCAAGCCAAAACGAGGAAAAAATAAATTGGTCGAGGGCCGAAGTGAAAAAAAGAGGGAGAGTCCAGTGTAGAATAGAATCAGTTCACTGTGGCTTCGATGAATAGTTGAGCTGAGCGCAAAAAAGCTGCCGTGATGCGACGATGGTGCCTCCTCCCACTGCCCGCCCACTCACAATGATTGTGTTAGTGCTTCTCCTGGCGTCGATGGGTTCTAGGGCTACCGCCATCGGTGTGAACTGGGGCACCTCCTCCTCCCACCCGCTGCCTCCTGCGATAGTGCTTCAGCTCCTCAAGTCTAACCGCATTTCCAAGGTCAGGCTATTGGACGCAGACCCTGCCCTGCTCGGGGCCCTCTCCGGTTCCGATGTCGATGTCACCGTCGGCATCCCCAACGCTATGCTCCGGAGCTTCAACTCCTCCATCAAGGCGGCCGAGAGCTGGGTTCACGACAACGTCACCCGCTACTTTTCTGGCGGTCGCGGAGTTCGAATCGAGTGAGTCTGCGCGCTCTTCCCTTTCTTGTGTTCTCCTATTTGATTGGCGGCTGCTCTTGATTCCCCTCTCTTTCTTCCCTTTGATGTTGAGTGCGGCTCAGACTATCGAAAGTGTAGGTGATGTTTTTGCCTTTTTCCGATCTCGGTTGTGTAAATAGGTCGAAATACGATGAAACCACTAGTTCACTGTTAGAAGCAAATTTGAAGGACTCTCATCTGGTGAATTATGTGGTTCTTCAGCAGTGCAACTACACTACTGATCCAGTACTAGCTTGTGGCTACTTACCAATTGAAGGCTATCTGTGCAAGTGCAAAAGTATTACTGGAATCATTATTCTTGCTACTAATATTATTTTATTTGGCAATAGAAGTACACATCCAATGTTGTGGGTTGTAATGTGTGCCAAGCCTTGAGAACCGAGCAGATCAACACATATTCTGATTTTGTTGTTATACTGTGGGAGATGATGGTATCCACTGCTATGGAACATCATAGTTTGATGCTCCATTCAATTGTCTTATCATCCTTATTTTGATGCATTATTTTTCATGTTCAAGCTGGTTGATCCTGCTCTTTAATACTATAAGCTTTGCATCATGGAACTTATGTTTTCGGGAATTAAACTAGTGCATCAGGTTTATTCTTTAGGAAGTTGCTCAACCCAGATAATTCATCATTGGCAGGTATGTTGCTGTGGGTGATGAATCCTTCCTCTTGGGCCATGATGACCAATTCTATCCATTTGTTGTTGGGGCGGCCACTAACATCCAGGCAGCTTTAACAAAAGCAAACCTGGGAAGCAAGGTCAAAGTTGTGGTTCCCTGCAGTGCTGATAGTTTTGAGTCAGAGTCAAGCCTCCCTTCTAAAGGTCATTTCAGGATAGAGGTGAACAGTACAATGGTCCAAATCCTCAAGTTCCTGAGTGAGCACCGGTCACCGTTCTTTGTGACCATCTCACCATATCAAAGCCTTCTCCAGAGTAAGAACACTACCCTGAACTTTGCGCTCTTTAAAGAAACTGCTCAGTCGCGAAAGGACAGTCAACGAAAATACAAGAATAGCTTTGACTTAAGCTATGACACGCTGGTTACTGCACTATACAGCTCTGGATTTCCCAATATGGAGATTGTCATTTCTCAGATTGGTTGGCCAACAGATGGAGCAGCTTATGCCACATCAATTCTAGCAGAGGAGTTCATGAAAGGCTTGCTGGATCATCTGCATAGCAAGTCAGGAACACCACTCAGGCCTCAAAATCCACCAATTGAAACTTATCTGTTCAGCCTATTAGATGAAGATCAGAGGAATATCTCTTCTGGAAACTTTGAGAGGCACTGGGGTCTCTTTACTTTTGATGGCCAAGCCAAGTACCAGGTATATCTGGGCCAGACTTCTAAAAAGTTGACAAATGCTCAGGGTGTTGAATACTTGCCTTCAAGATGGTGTGTTGTGAACAACAACAAAGACATGTCCAACGCAACTGCTGAAGCTTTGGATGCTTGTTCTGTTGCTGACTGTACACAGTTGTCTCCTAATGGCTCTTGTTTTAACTTGAGTTGGCCTGCAAATTTATCATATGCATTCAACAGTTTCTACCAGCAACATGATCAAAGAGCTGACAGTTGTTCTTTTGGAGGAGTGGGCTTGATCACAACCGTTGATCCTTCAACAGTGAATTGCCTATTCACTATTGGACTGCAGACCTCACATTCAGATTCCTTTGCCTGGGGCTTCTCTACTCAGTTAATGAATTTTCTTCTCACATATATTCTGGTACTCTTAAAATGACATAATTTGAGGTTATGAATTTAGGTGCTAGTGACACCAGCATAGCACTTCAGCCACTGTAAGGTATGTTTTTCAGCTGTGCCGATTTTCTCTTTATGGCCTTCTGAATACTAGGCAAAAACTGATGTCAAAGGTTTTAATCCATTCCGATCGAGTGCTGCTTAATCAATTTTCCATATTTTACAACATTTTTTATGAGTGAAATTTCATCACTGCTTGACAAAATCCACAGCAAATATTTTAGTCTAACTGATCTCACTTATTCTAACAGTACAACCAAGTAGCAAACATATGATAACTGTAAAATGCGTGTGCAGTAAAGATATTCAACTGATATACAGAACGAACATACAAATAATATGACAAGAAACTACCAACTGCTCGCCTGTGGAGGAAGGTTTCTTCCAGGAAAAAAAATTTCTTTGAGTGTAAAAATTGTTGGCATTCTATTCAGTTTTATTTTCATGAGATTGATAGTCTTTCTAGCAGAAATTTCTTTATTTTCATGAGATTGTAGCAGAAATATGTAAATATGATGTCTACTGTCTAGCTTTATTTCCTTCACAAAGTAAGAGCTAATTGCAATCCTTTTTTTAAGTTAATTGCAATTCTTTATAACAGTAACAACATTAATTCTCCTGTTCAACCCTCATGAACATCCTTCCAGACTTGCTCTATAACCTCACAGATAAAGAATAAAGTGTCTCCTTGTGCTGGAAAGCTCAACAAATATAGGTTAATAAAATCAGCCCCATTCCCTAATCCGGGTTTGGTAAGAAACCTCCCAGGAATTGCAAACCAAGAAATGAAGACCGTGTTGGTCTTGTGTCCTGGAAATGAAGTAAACTTCATGCCAGTTAAACACAGCTGGTTTTACGATTCTATAATGCCCACTGTCTATTCCCAAGATACATTGCAAGGAGGTGAGCTCTGAATCTTTCAGGCTTTGGTTCTCAACTTACTTGTTATAATCCATTTTCCATCATGAGATATCACACGTTTTCTTTTACTGCAGTACTAGAGAGGCATTGCAGTCCTCTCATGAATATAGTTAGAAAGACCCAGATGGAGGTCAGGTTCTTGCCAATGGAACAATTTCACTTCCAAAAGTACAGGCAATACCACAGGTATCATAAAATTTATCTTTATTCTGGAACTACTGTGATGTGTTGTGTCTTCAAGAAGCAAATGCATCCGCCCTTAACAACCAGTAATGATCTATTGTTAATGAGCATAAACCACATATTCCTAAGGAGGTGCATACTTTATTCACAGCTCAAATTACTGTCTGTCTTCAGTTCAGGCTAATACAGTAAGTTCAATTTCTTCTTGGTTCAGAACTCACTATATCTTATTTTGTGGGTACAAGATATTGCATTCAAATAATCTCTAGTGCAATGTCTCTGCTAGATAGAAGTGAATTCTTCGGCCTAAATAGTGAGCAATAGTGGCTTCTTAGACTATATTAGACTTTTGGTAGCGTTATGTCTACATAATTTAGCCCTGAAGTGGCGTGTCTCATTAACCACCAGCCCCTATTTCCCCCTAAAATATTTGCATAATTTAGGTCAATTTCAATTAACAATTTTGTCACTCAACTCAATCAATAATTATCAATATTAAACCACTCTATACCTTAATCATTGGATTGTTGATCAATAAACAAAGAGTATAATTTTCTTATTAGAAAATGAGATTACCTGTAATATAAAATAAATAAATTGATAAAGAACTCCTTCCTCCCAAACTCCGGGAACGGAACCCTAGCTTTCTCCTGAAGAAGTAACTCTCACTATCCTGTCTTCCTTCTCCTCCATCTACTACTGCCGCTCCGGCACAGAGTGCTTCTGTGCCATGCTCGATGTTCATCCATCTTGGAGAAACCTCCCGGAGAAGCCCTTTTGCAATTTCTCCCTTTTTCTATCTTTGGGATATGTGAGTTAGATATCTCATCATTGCCATTGTATAGTCCTTTCCTTGTTCACCGCTTCAAAATTTGAGATTCATCCGAGCACCGTTCGGTCCAAGATTCAGTATCCAATACAATCGAGGAAATCCGTTTCTACTTAGTATCTATGGCTACAACAGATGCCACCGCCAAGTTCGGGAACGCCGATTTCCGGCCAGTTCCACAGCCGTCTGATTTCCACCCCGAAGTCTTGGTGCCGGCTCACGACGGCCTCCGCTTCTGGCAATTCATGATTGCAGGCTCGATTGCGGGTTCCGTCGAGCACATGGCCATGTTCCCCGTTGACACGGTGAAGACTCACATGCAAGCCATGGTCTCCTGCCCAATTAAGCCGGTCGGAATCCGCCATGCCCTCCGGTCAATTCTTAAGGCCGATGGGGTGGTAGGCCTCTACAGAGGCATAGGCGCCATGGGCCTGGGAGCCGGGCCCGCCCACGCCGTCTACTTCTCGGTTTATGAGCTTTGCAAGAAATTCTTCTCCGGTGGGAACCCGAATAACTCGGCCGCCCACGCCGCCTCGGGAGTCTGCGCCACGGTTGCCAGCGACGCGGTGTTCACTCCCATGGATATGGTAAAGCAGAGGCTACAGTTGAATAATAGCCCCTACAGGGGAGTACTTGACTGCACTCGTACAGTCTTAAAGGAGGAGGGCCTTAGGGCATTTTATGCTTCCTATAAGACAACTGTGATCATGAACGCCCCCTTCACTGCAGTGCACTTTGCAACTTATGAGGCGGCCAAGAGGGCGCTGACTGAAGTTTCACCAGAGAGTGTGAATGACGAGGGTTGGGTTGTTCATTCCACGGCCGGTGCTGTTGCTGGAGCTTTGGCAGCTGCAGTTACCACTCCTCTTGATGTCGTGAAGACTCAATTGCAGTGTCAGGTAAATGCATCTGAAGGGTCAGTCTTAGCACAAAATGTAGTCAACAGGGGAAACTTATATAGATCAACTTGCTGAAGCTTTTTGGACGGGATTAGACGTTACTTTTAACAACATTTGAATTGTCCACTTGTAAAACACAAGAGGACCGGTATTACTCCATGCTATGGAAGTGCAGCTATCAGATCATGATCACCTTTGTCATCATTTTGTTTTCAATTAGGTTAGGAGTGTAGTTTGTGCCTGCCCCTTGCACTATATACTGGCCAGGATCTGCATTTTGATGACCCATCTGGTTTTCTTGAATCCAGGGTGTATGCGGATGCGATAGATTCAAGACTGGGTCAATTAGGGATGTGATTCTTACCATCGTGAAGAAAGATGGGTACAAAGGGCTCATGAGAGGGTGGACACCAAGGATGCTTTTCCATGCTCCTGCTGCTGCAATCTGCTGGTCCACCTATGAAGCTTCAAAATCCTTCTTCCAGGAACTTAATAGTAGCAGTAGCTGTGGTATTGTAACCTGAAGACAATCTTATCCACCCATCTCAAATTTTCTTATAGTTCTGTGCTATCGAATAATTTTGAAGGGGAGAGTTGCTTAGATCATATAGGATTGTTCTTTCTTGGAGATACATCCAATGAAAGAGTAAGAATTCAGTTAATGGCTGTCTTTGTGCCAGTTGCAGTAAGCGATAGCTGGATTGAGTAGATGAGGTGATGTATTCATTCATAGCATGGTCATAAGGTTATTAAGAAGTAAATTGGTACATGTGATCAGTTGTTTCCTCTCCTAGATCCATCTTGGCATTTCTTTCCAGTTTCAGCAGCCAATCTCTTGCTCTTTGGCAGCATTCACTAAGGTAAGGGAAGAAGTGCCAATACTGACACTCTATGTTGCTCTTAGCTTTATTCACTCTTGATATTGAGCTTGTCTTCCTAGCCATATGTCTTTCATTGTCATTGCATTTCTTCACCCTGTTTTGATCATGTGCAAGCAATGTTCATCATTTGAATACAATATCAAATAGCCATCCCCTCCAACAGACCGCAGCGCTTGTTGCCCCCGATGTTGACATGGTGGACGAGGACTCCCGAGGTGGAATGTGAAGATGGAGATGGGTCTGTAAGGAGTTGGGTTGGAGGCCTCCAGGAGGCTGAGGATGGTCGGGACGGTCTCTTCAGAGTGGATACAAACCAGGATATAGCCGAACTGCAGGCAGATCTTCTGTTATTTGCTGCATGTCTCCTTGATGGATCATATAGGTATGTAATGAGGGGCCTAGCCACTGCAGTAACTATCGCATTTGTGGCCATCAAATGGGCAAATACCTGATTGCTTACGACCTGTTAGAAAGAGTATAAACTTATGTTCATCAGGGTAGCTAGTTATAGAACAACAAAAAGATGAAGACAAATCTGATCTGATGTACCATCCAGTCAATGATATCCTTGCAGCTCATGATGCAGGACAGCGCTGTGTGGTTTCAAAAAGGAATCCTGCAGTATATGGCCTATGAAGAGGGTGCGGCAAAACTTGGTGATGATCCCAGTAGTCAGGATGATCAGCTGGATGACCATGAGGATCCGATCCGCCTTCTATGGTGGCAAAGTTGGGGATCAGCAGCACAGCCAATATGTCCTCTTTCTTGTTCACCAAGGATGTCCCATGCAATGATCCCTGTGGTAGGACAGCCCCAAGACGAGCACCCCTAACGCCAACGGCTGGCGGCCCAAGACCTGGAACAACAAGCGGGCGCGCGTAGCATCCCAGTATCGTATCGGTATCACAAAGTGGGACTGGCCTATGGATTCCCCACCTCCGCTTGAGGCTTGCTAGGCCAGATGATGATGGGTCGAAGCCCCCAGCTGTGTAAAATGGTAAAAAGACTCGTAGTGCAGGGCAAAATGGTGTTGGGGAGCTGTGGATGAAATTACAAAATTGACGCCATAAATAAGAACTAAGCGGCAGAGAAAACGATTGGAGATTTGGAAGGGGCATCCAACAACCTAAATTAGATCGAATTGATCCCGTGTAATACATGCAATGCTTGAGCACACCCGAAGAAGAAGAAGTGAAGTTTCCGACCGTGCCTCTCCATTCGTCTTGCTGCGAAGCCCCCAGCTGTGTAAAATGGTAAAAAGACTCGTAGTACAGGGCAAAATGGTAAAAAAAATTTGGACCATTTCTCGATTTATGCGTGTCATCCTTGCGCAGGGGCCATGCTAATCTTCTCTGTATCGTTCCAATTTTATCGGATGTCCCCGAAGGGACAATCCTTTTATGTTCACTGGGTTATATAAACACAAATAGTTTCTCCTGTGCAGCCATTGTGGGACAAAAGTTTTTCTTCCAATCTCTCCAGGCCAGCATGTTATTGGACCATTAAAAGATACGTGGACCACAAAGACTCCAGCCCGATTTTGCGCACGCAGCCCCCAAATATGTAAAAGAAACCCAATTGAAATTAGCCCATGTAGTTTAGAGGGCGCCGGCCGAAAATTGTAGTGTAGACAAGAGGGAGGGCAACCCAGCATATCCATACTCGGAATCGGATAGAGCATAGCTCGGAGTCGGAGTCGGACTCCGACGCCGACGGGTAGAAACATGAACGATATAATGTCCAAGGCAAGGCAGCTTCTCATCCTCACCTCCTCCCCGTCTCTCACCCTATCTCTTCTCTCCCTCCTCTCAGCCTGAGCTGCCTCGATCGGCCCTGCAGTAGAAGCTCAGCTCCAAACGGGCGGAATTTCTTGCCTCTTTTCGGACAATCGCAGAGAGAGGTAGGTGGCTTAGAATGAGGATGAATTTTCCACGTTTCTCATTTTCCAAAGGATGCGTTTCCGCTCTCCTTTCAACAAGGTAACTAATTTTCGACAACCAGGCTCTTATTTCTCGCCTCCCTTGCCGCTATGAGGTCGATTTCTTCACTTGATAATTACTTTACTTGACTCTCTCTCTGTTGTGTAACATTAATTTCTCTTAATACCCCGCAGCACTCATGCTTTCATCCACTTTTGGGACTAGACTTGAATTTCGTTTTTACTGTAGTGAGTTATCATTAAACTATTGTCTTACCTACTCATTTTTGCACGACTGAGATCACCTTTAAAAAGATGTTTTATTTTGTCGAGAATTCGACATATTCTCTTTAATGGCGGCAGGAGAAAAGATTTGCAGGTTTTCTTGGCAAGTCTACTAACAATCATCCGATTAACAAGTTTAAGACAAAGTCATTACTTGTATGGCCCATTAGAGTATTAAGGCTTCGGTTGAGCATGAACTTATTTGGGCAACCCAAGATAAAGGGTAGGCATCCTTGGATTTATGATCTACCACAGGTGAAATTCACCGTTGATTAGTCATCCTTGGATTTATGATCTGAATTCATAGGTTGGATATTTTATTGCCCTAAAATCCACAAATTGCGTGGATGTCTCAATTAAGGCCATCATATTATCCCAAGACTGACTTGAGCCGAACTCGTGTTCCTAGATCATCTTACATGTCGGTGCCCTTATTATTTAAATAATGATTTCATTTCAAAATAGAAGTTTACTAATTAGGAGATGTTCCTATCAGACAGTACAAATTTTTTAGATGACAATGTTGCTTATATGCCTAATTTTACATGGGGGTACTTCTCGAGTGTACCATGAAGATTAGAGACAGTCCCATGGAAGAGAAAGGCACTAACACGAAGACAAAGACAAATCCACTATTTTAAAGATGAAATCATTAGCAAAATGATTCATTTAAAACGGATTAGAATAATAGAAACATCCCTCGGCTGGGTGCCACTAATGCTCGGACACCATTAGTGGCGTGCTTATCGGCAAAGTTTAATCCCCCTACATCAGGCGCTCTTACTGAAGCTTAATTACGCGCATGCTAAACACTGATGAGAAGTGAATCAAAGGAGGAAGGTTGGGTTGTCCCAGGGGAATGGGAGTGGGCATTCAAATGGCAAACCGTGAACTTAGTATTATCTTGGATTGTATGGTGTATAGGTTGTCTTCTACGTGATTCACTTGGTATTTAGACACTGGAGTAACAATTAGGTAGACCAGGTTTTTGAGCCTATGACATATATGACCCTTTGACAGTACCTTTTCACCCTTTTCTTCCGCTTCCAACATGCTGTCTTTTTCTCGAAGCAATTCAATATACCAAAAAGGTTTGAAATGATGGGTAATGAATTTGCTCCATATGCATATATAATTCACCAGAGTAACTAGCCTGCTGATTTTATGCCAAAAAAAAGCAAGGAATGGTGTTTCAGGTTGTCTGCTCTTTTACCCATTTGATTTGAATATTATATATGATGACGATGATCAGAACTGTAATTAGGTTGCTTGATTAAAATTTTAATCACCGATTGTCTGAATAAGACGAGTGGAGTCCACGTCAACTAGGGTTCATCAAGACGGCTTCTCACAAAGAATGAGGAAACAATCTCGGCCGCCCAATTTTCACGGGTCAATCGGAGTGATGTCCCAAGTCACAGTTCTCTTCCCTTTCCAGTTTGATGAAAATAAGGCGAGAAATATGAGAGTCAAAAAGCAAGAAATTTGCTGACCCATGGGGAAAAGGATTTCCACCCGAATCTAAATGTTCAGAAATAGGAAACGGGAAATGGGGAACCGTTTTCAAAATTCTTAGATCGTACTTTTTTTCTGGCTTCAAACTATTTCAAGGCCATGAATGGGTGTTCTAAAGTGTACAAAATTCTTGTAATAATTAGGAGGCATGCTATTTCAATGTGGTGCACATGTATTGATTAATCAAGTCCCAACAAAACCGACCCAAAAAGAAGTGATTCTACTCAATGATGGGTATCTTGTTGGATGTGATCATTTTATTTTATTTTATGGATTGAGATGGAAGGAACATAAACCATAAAAGCGGGTGCCCCAAGCATAAATCCTGAGATGATGGCTTGTTGGTAGTTGCAGAAACTGATATGGTACAGCCAGTAAAAGCTTCCCAGAGGAGGAAAAGAACTTGCTATCACTGATTTTCTCCATTTCAAGGGAGAAAATATCTTAATAACATTTGAGATATTATCTTTTGTACACTCCTCCAATAAAATTTAATGAATACTATTTTATTTTAAATAATAAAAATATAATAATATTTATTAACAAGGAGACAACACTAAAAATAGCATGTATAAAACAAAAACAAAATAATGCATGATTTGATATGACATATTCTATGTATTTAACCTTGTGGCTTAAAATATTTCCTAAATACTATAATACATTTTTTTATTAATTAATAAGTTATTTAGCACCCACATCAATAATTTGCCTTTTGGGGGAATGCAGGATTGGGACTTGAATAGAAATATTGACACAAGGCAATAGTCGACATCTTTTGTTATTCGTGTGACCGACTGTATTGATACGTGTTATTACAAAATGGAGACATGGGATGCAGTCTCATTAATTACACATGTCGTCAAAAATCAATACGGCAGTAGGGTGAGCGGGATTTGTTCGGTACGAGAATATGTTTTCATCCTACGTATAGATTTCGAGGCTAGATCTTCATTCATCGAGAGGCTGAGATTTTTCCTCGCAACTATATAAAATGGACTTTACTCATATTTCATTCGACCAACAGTTTGGTCGGACATAAAAAAAAATCATCTCACGTTCTATTGTTTAACCAGCCGACCATCTCCCATACGGTCATGAACATGTCCAACGTGACAACTGTACGAAATTGACATCTCAGCTGCCTCGGATAAACTAATAGTCTTTTGTCCTATAAATTTACTTGATTTTTTTTTGCTCATCATAAATTTACTTGTTGATTAAATGATAAATATTGGACAAACTTAATACATACTTCAAACCCTATAGTATAATGTCCCGTATACATAATACATCTTTAAAAATGAAGTGAGTTGAAAGAATAAATGTTATATTTTAAAATAAATAAACATTATAAATTTATAAAATTAATACGTTTTAATAATTTATAAATTATAATATTTAAGTAAATATAATTACTTATTTACTTACTATTATTTATAGCATAGTAGTTATACCCACCACCTTCTCATCTATTATTAAATTATATATGAAAATTATTAAATTTATATTAATTTTATGTTCAAAGTCTTTGGCTGTTTTTGAATTTTGGTTCTAAATCTAACTTTAAAAATATCTTTTTAGAACTCAAATTTTTATATTTGTATCAGTCTCTAGTGAAAACATTTATGGGTTACTTAATTAAAACGTTAATTTTACTAGTTTTATTAGCTTTTATATAAGTTTTTTTTATTAATTTAGTAAGTAGTAATTTTTTTATGTTGTGTTAAGTTTGTATCTCATTTAGGTTTTTTTTATTAAATTAACATAATAATACTAAGTTAAATTATTTAACATAAAACTAGTCAAAGCAAAGTTTGGTATCACCTCCACCCAAGACCCAAGATGACAAGTAATAGGCTCTAGGATCTACGGAGCTTTTGTTTGAACAGAAATTCCACCAAATAAGGATGGCATAGTTTACTGGTAGATACAATCCCCACTGGTTAGAAGCAAACAGTTTAAAAAAGGCATTTCAAACTTTTTCAGGAACATAGTTGTACATGATGTCAGGACAGCTTAAAATGATTCCAACTCCTGACTGTTTTTTCAAGTAGGCAAACAAGAAACTTATAAAAGGAACAATAAAAATTCAAAATGAAGTTGAAAAGTAACCACAATTCTAGGTCAACATGGCTGAAGTCAGTTGTCAAGTTCGAAAATTGAGATTCTCTAGCAGCAAAAATAAAAACACAACAGCATCTAAAAGTTGCTACTTTTAAACATTGCCTGCAATTAAAGTTGCAGAAAGCTTCATAAGATTAGTTAGGTAACAATCTGTAGATCTTAATTCTTAAATGCTAGTCTCCAATTCTTCAGCATGATGAAATTACTTTAAACCAAACTGTGTGCTTACTTTTAGCTGACAAGCCTTATACAGCAGTCCATAATTTACTCCAGAAAGTTTGACTTCAAGACTGAAATCTTTAAAAAGGAACATCTAAACCAACAAACTTAAGTAGACTGTGAGGGTGGATTAGATGACAGAGACATGTTATACATGAGATTTTGGCCACAGTATGAAAGGAGAATTAGTTAAATGGATAATTTACCACGCGATAGCTACGAGTATGTGTTTAAACGGATCATTCCAAATATTTCAATTGAATCTAGACTTGTTTCAAGAAAGGATCTCTGGGATGAGATCAATTAACACTATGCAAACAGGGCGTACATACATATTTCTTAGCACAACTGCTATACTATAAGAGGAATTACTAACTGATCAAATCAAGGTAACATATCAAAACCCATATTCTTTATATATTAAGGAGGGCATTTTCTTTCTTTTTTCATTTGAGGTTTATTTGTGGCAATGCACCATCGTCCCATTTACCGACTGATCACTTGTGCTATTGCATGCATGATGGGAGGCTTATAAAGGCTGTCATGTGGCAAGTGACCACTTTGCATTTATAGTTGACAGTGATAACAACTCAGCAGATCACGTGTTAACACCTAGTTAATCCAATACTTGCATATGATGATATAATTATGCATAATCAAAATATAGTTTTCATTCTCCTGTTAAATCATAACAACTAGTAACAACTTTGACAATGAGAGCTTGAGGAATTCCTACCAATATATATAGAACAAATAGCATTCTATCTCTTCAATAGATACCAGAATGAACTTTTAAAATGAACAGAAAGACTAAATCTTGGCTTTATTACCAGTAAGGGAACAATCTCACATTTTCATCATTTTCCTTAGGACAAAGGGATCAGCTGAAGACATAGGTGATGCTTTCACAAGATAGAAGGTAAGAGTGGAAAATGACTTAGCAAAACAAGCAATCTCAGAAGGCAAATTACATTGTTCTTTTGTGGCAGAAATGAGGATTCATATTAACCATACCGAAGGACCATACAAACATAGGTAAATTCACTATGAACCATAGAAAGATCCTTAATGCAGAGGCTCATAAAGTAGGGCATCTTAAATTCAAATTGTTCATAAATATGCCAATCTCAATATTGATTTATGAACAAGTCAAATGTTGATTTTAAACAAAAAAACTATTGTAGAAATGGCCCATGGCTAACACCCATTCACAAAATCTTAGGAATTATGCAGCTACCTTCAATTAAAAAGTAGACTGACCCAACACAAACTCCATATATAAGTTATTTTCATCAACGAATTATTTATACCAGTTATCATGTTATTACGCAACACTAAAGAAAGGCAGTCAGCGTGTTAAGAATGGAATTGAAAGATTTAGCACAATGATAATTTGCTCCATTCATCAAAATAATACCTCTTAAAGCTCTCACACCATGTAACTAACGCACTCCAAAACCAAACTAGAATTATAAACTTGTCAAATAAAATATGATTTTGAAATGGCAACAAAGCTCCAATACTAATATCCAAAATCTACAAAGTTGCGAAAAAGGATTTTTATCAATTAAATTCACTTGATCATGAATGCATCTCAAGAATATGTATGGTCAAGAAAAATAAAAAGACCTCATCCAAACATGAAAGGTTCACTCTCAGCTCACTTTGGCTAAAAGTACAAATCGCATATACAACAGGTTGGTTCGATATTAACCAGTCTCAGTGATGCTTCCAGTAATTCACGTAACAGACAAAATAGTCAATCCTAAAATTGAAGGGCATTCATGGCATGGAAGCAAACCACGATTCAACCAACCAACTAAAATCTTCAACTGCAGAAAAAACCTACCGATTAAACAACTCATGCACGAGAAAATTCTCGGAACCAAAGGCACGAAAACAGCCTCCAAACCATTTAGTAGCAGATTTCTCGACATGGATAACACAAAACAAGACCCCGAATTTTGAGAACTGGGGACAAGCCCTCTCCTAATCAACCACTACCTGCCACTAATGGGTGCCCTATAACTCCAACACAGGAAAATCCGTACATTCGACAACCCATCGATCAAAGTCCAAAGGGAAAAGGACAGCGGGAGTTGAACGGGGTTAAGCAGGAAGACAGAGGAATGAAAGGAAGCGAGTTAACCGGAGGAGACGATAAGGCAGGCGATTCGGCACCCCAACGTTCTGTGAGAGCCAGCAGAAGGAGCGAGCGGAGGTTGGAGGAGGAACGAGAACGTGATTTGTTCTCCTTTACGCGGAATGGAACTTCCACTTCAATGTCATTTCGGTTATAGGAGTGGTAATATTTTGTACTTGATCGAACATATACATATATAATATATATACACAACCACAAGAAGATTAGATAGTATTACAATCCTTAATCATTAAAATATTTTAAGGATCTCTATCATCAATTTGCATGTTCTAGTGGTTTGGATGGGAAAATGCTAGAGTAATACAAATTATATTTTTTAATTATAATATGAGATATATGAATGCAACATAGATAAAGAAGAATATGAATATAATAATAAATCTCACAATAAAAATTGCATCTACCAATTATAGGCATATATAGAGCAATAATTCCCTTGAACCAATAATCTCAATAAGAAATATTCTTTGAGAAGGCAGAGGATTCACATCTGTCGGGCATCAGCCAAAATCCCAATTAGTGTACCTTTATATATGTCTTCAGATCATGACACAGCTGCATATTTCTACCATCTCCCCATGAATGGAAGAAAATTCAAGTCTCTTCTGGGTTGGGCTGGGACCCATGCGATCAAATTGAGTGAGAAGCAAGCACGTCCAACACTAAGATCAGACTTAGATTGTGATTGTAATGCCACAATTTTTCAATCACAAATAAATAAAAGATTCATCCTATCCTACCAGTATACATCTAGTGAAATTTTCAAACCAGGAGAAACACTTTCTTGTGCCAGCTTAACCATAGCATGCATCTCGGAAATGAACTTGGTGACCACCAATCTAAAAAAAAAAATGTTACAGATAAAATGAAGGTCGAGATTGGAGGGACCGTACCTCTCCTTTCCAGCCACCATAATGAGGAGCTCATCATGCCTCTGCAACAGCTGAGAGTTGGTTAATGGCTGATAATGCTTCCATGGTCTTGGTTTCCTAATCTCTTTGACAGCCCCACCTCTGTGTACCATTGTTGCAAAGAGAGGACAAATGAGGAAAGACGAAGGCAGTGGGCGGAGTCTTTGTATATTCGAAAATTTCCTCCGGAGAACATAAGATAGATACGAGTCCTCATTAATTCCTTTAATTTTCAATAAAGGGCGAATAGTTTATAATAAAGATCAAAGAGGCATTTTCAAAGTTATGGATAGCAACTGAGTTGTCATCACAACTCTTGAGAGGCTCTAATACGAAAGAAGGCAACTTGTGTCCGAAAATCAATGACGGGCTACGAAAATTGAAACAAATTCCTAGAGTGTTGGTTGTGCTATAATTCCAAGCATTCCAAGCGTTTGAATAACAAATTGAGACGAGAACATTGTAATATTTTCATTTTTATTAAGTGAAGTATAAATTTAAGCTAATTAATACCTAAATAGATTGTTTGGAGAAATATGTGAGATAATATTCATATTAACATATTTACAATGAACAACCGTTTACTATTCGATCTCGATATTTCGATACACAAAAATTAGTAGAGTTTGATAATCTCAAATTTAATTACGAAAACCTCAAATTGATAATATTTTTAACAACCAAAATAAAAATTTATTTTATACTATTTATTTCAATATTATATATGTAAAAAGTTGTACTAATTTTGATAGGAGCGATCTTGTAAATAAGTTGATATTAAATATAATGAAAAATTTAAATTTATATTAAATTAAATGGATGAATGATCAAATCAAATTTATAGTAATCCAATAGGTTACTAAAAAATATTAAAATAAAGTTTTATTTGATATAGTAGTAATAAATACATGTTATATTATATTAGAAAAATTTTATAAGTTATACTGTCGAGTTAAATATGATAAATTAACAGATAAATAGTAATGAGTGAAGAATAATATATTAATATAATTTATATATTTAATTTTATAATAAATTTTTCAAGTTCCGTTGGAAAATAAAAAAATAGTAAAAAGGTAAAAAAAAGAAAGTTAAAATTGAAAATGAAGAGAAAAAAGATAACATTTAAAAAGAATAAAAGAAAATAAGAGTTGAATTAGAAAAAAGTTATAATTGAAAATGTAACAAAAAATGCAATGTTAAAAAATAAGAGAGAAAAGTTATAATAAAAAAATAGAGTAAAAATAATTTTATAAATAGAAAAAGTGAGATATAATTTCAGCAATTATTCTTACCGTACTTATATATAAGTATTTATTTTTTATTACTAATTAAATTATTAGATATTTATTAAGCAGTATTATCACATTTTTTTTTGTAAGAATTCAAATTTATCATTCCAAAAAAGTAACACCAAGTTTTTCATAAATTTAAGAAATCAATAATTAAATTTAGCACTAAATCCTAAAATTGATGAAAAGATATATATATATATATATATAAAACTAAACCTGTACTAATTAATTATAAAATTTGGTAAATATGTATAGTCGAACTATTAATAATATCATGTTAAAATATCGATAATATATTTTTTATTTATATAATATTATTATTGAATTGTATGGATAGTATTTATTTTCAAAACTTGATTTTAAGGATAAATATCATAAATTCTGATTGTGAGGATGCTCTTCACCTTGTTGAGTTCATCTCTATTCTTTATGATGCATTATTGGTCTAATTTTAGCAGCTGTTTGTTTGCAAGTGCTTAAACAGTTAGTTGGTCTTACACATGCAGTAACAACACATACACAAATTTGCATATTTCTCATTTGTTTCTTTTATACTTTATGTTTTTTCAGGTTACATTAGAAGCACATTTCTAAGCAGACTCTTCAATTGGATGAAAAATCTCTTATTATGTCGGGACTGATAGAAGGTCTTCCCGATGCTGTAGCTTTGAGGTGCCTTGCACATGTCCCATTTTATCTTCATCCGAAGCTAGAGCTTGTCTGTCGATCCTGGAGAGCTGCCCTTCATAGTGCAGAACTATTTAGAGCCCGACAGGAGGTTGGATCGTTGGAGGACTTACTTTGTGTTTGTGCTTTTGATCCCCAAAACCTATGGCAGCTTTATGATCCTGTCCGAGACATTTGGATCACTGTTCCTCTCCTACCTTCTAAGGTAAAGAATCTGGCCCACTTTGGGGTGGTCTCAGTTAGTGGGAAGTTGTTTGTACTTGGTGGTGGAAGTGATGCTGTGGACCTTGGGACCAGGATGGCAGTTTTGCAACCAACGAGGTATGGTCATATGATCCCATAACTCGGCAGTGGTCCCCAAGGGCTTCAATGCTTGTATCACGGGCTATGTTTGCCTGTTGTGCTGTGGATGGAAAGATAGTAGTTGCAGGTGACTTCACGAGTTGCCCCAAATCAATCTCCCAGGCAGAAGTTTATGATCCTGACAAGGACATTTGGGTTCCCATTCCTGACCTCCATAGAACCCATAACTCTGCATGCACAGGGGTTGTGATCAGAGGGAAACTCCATGTGCTCCACAAGGGGCTGTCAACTGTACAAATCCTGGATCATGTGGGCGTTAGATGGACAGTTCGGGACCTTGGGTGGTTACAGGGGCCTATGGCTGTTGTCCAAGGATCTCTTTATGTGATGAGCCATGGTTTTATTTACCGGCAATATTCTCCAAGGAGGGGGTGGTTTCATTTTGGGTTGAAATTTTGATACTTTCTTTGTTTATCGATACGGAGAACAGAGCTTATGCTGGCCAACAGCTTTTCTCTGTAACAAAGTAATTTAGTATATGATTCTTTTCAGGAAGATGAGTGTTGCTAAATGTCATTTTACCTCTCATGTAAGTTCTGCAATTGGAGAAGATATTCAGTCTCATGAAGCACGTGTAAAAGTTAAAAATATGCACATCCTGCAATTGGAAAACCTATCCAATTGTACCACCATCCATCCCTCCTATGGGATGGATGTTGTCAGATACTTACCTCCTATTATTCTCTTCCATCTTCTCCTGATCTAAACCTCATTTCAAACTCTTCCCACCTGGGTGGGGGTAGATGATGTGGATTTTACATTCTCTCACCATCATCTTCCAACATCAAGCCCTTTGATATTATTAAACCATTTAACACCTTTTGGAGCATCATTTTCTAAATCATTTGGAAGGTGTTTGTTCTAGTTGAGGGCAATGGGGCTACTAGGGACCTCCTTCCTGAGGTCCTATAGGTTAGGGTGATGAGTTCCCATCCAACACCACCCTAATACCATGTGTTTGCTTATAGGTTAGGAGAAAACAATACATTTGAAAGAATTCCTTACAAGGGGTTCATTAGACAGTGTGTTTGTTCTCCCCATCTTATTTATGCAAAATATGAGAACCTTAGATTATGCATTCATTATTGAAAGTGGTAAATTGTATTTCTTACACAAAATCTTTTATATTCATAATAATTCAATCTTTAAAATGTAAAAGTTAAATACACACACATTATAAAAGTACTATCTCATTATATCAACTATAAAAATATGTATTATCATTATTTTATAATAAACAACAAATAAAATTAGAGTAATAAAATACGAACGAGTTAAACCTAAATTTCAGAATAATTAAATTATAATAATTTGAACAAGAAAATTTTTGGGAGAAGTGCGGGTAAAACGAGCCCGGAACTCAACTTCGGTGTGTGATCATCGTTGCCTGGAAGTCACAGGAAGAACCGGAGCTCGCAGGTTGAAGGAGAATGTTAGACAGTATGAACAGATGCTTGGTAAGGAATCAGTCTGTGGGTTTGGCTGTCCCCGGAATGGGGGAAGCGTCATGCGATTATCGTCTGAAAAGAATCGACAATTCTGGGCTGAATGCAGCGAGGATCCTATTTTACGGGAGAGCTAAGCTTCAGATTAGGGGAGCTGAGGTTTCTTCAGCATCTGCATAGGATTTTTCGAAAATGAGCTTCGGATGTGGCATATTGGGAATGATGGGGTCGTCTAGGTGAGGGTAAGGTTAAATGACATAATTGCCCTCGTCCTTAAACGGAAATTACTAAAATACCAGTATGTGCGTGTTTGGACCCGGCCTAAATACCGTTGGTAAGGTCGCGTCGCGTTTTGCCACGTTTGATTAAACCAAATTTTAAAAATACTATATAATTGAGTTCAAAAAGTCGAAATTAATGTAAGTTTGATTAAATTAAAATTTAAAAATAAAATATTAATTTTAAAAAATTATCTATTTTAAATTTTAGTTATAAGAATAAAAACCGTAAATTTAGGATTTTCACTGTATCTTAAATACTATATAATTGAGCTAAAAAACAAATATAAAAAAATTTACATAATCTGTAAAACACGAATCATAGTTGATCACACTAATGAACAGAAATCTATGAATACTCGACTCAGGAATGAACACATTTTCCGAATAAACTAAGTGAGATTATAATTAAGTTATTAGGTGTTAAGGTAGGAGAGATTAATTGAAGAAAACTTTTTAAATACAATTCTACCCATCCCCAATCTTACTTCTCAACTAATTAGTTTTCCAATTTCATTATTTTTGTTTTAATTTTAATAAATAAATGTATAATTTCCAAAAAAAAGACATAACCCAATCTTTTTTTCTTCAAAATTTTTACTTATCTCTCTTACTTTCTTTAAATAATTTAAAACACTGGTCATTTTTAACATTTTTATTCAATTTACTCAAATTCAGTTATTCTCTTATTTCTCTAAGTCATTTTTTTTATATTTTTGCAAACTTTTTTTTCTATCTTTTTCTAGCAATTATTTTTCTTATTTAGAATATATTTTATTTTTAAAATATTTATTATATTTACCCTAAATTTACTCACTTCAACTCAATTTCTCAATTATTTCTTTTCTTACCAATAAAAAAGGTCAATAGCTGTATAAATTATTTTTTCGACTATGTTAATACATTTTTCTCATTTAATTCATTTAACTTTTAATTAGTTTTTTTTCTCTTTTTTTTTTTAATTTGCGGACATATTTAATAATACACAATATATTAATTATTAAATTGTATTATTTATATATAAACTTCAAGTTTCATACAACAAGTTTGAATTAGCTAACCTCCAAATGGGGAAGTCCCCTAAGCCTTCACTCCCTATTCAAACCCTTGAGTTTCCCGTGAGGGATGGGAGGCTTCGTGGGGAAGTCCCCTAAGCCTTCACACCCTATTCAAACCCTTGATGAGGCTTGGCCGACGCATGGGGTCAAATAACCTCAACATTAAAGAATGATTTCAGAGGTTTCGTATAAATTTAGTTAGAAGGGAAGAAAAACTTTTGGGTTGACCAAGACTATATATCTAGTTTGCAAGAAGACGATGGTTCGAATGGAAGTTCTCAAAGAGGTAGAGAAAAGCTGGCTGCATAATGAAGCTTGACGATGACTTGGATTTGCATAGAATGGTTGTGTAATGTAGTTCTAGGGCTTCCTCTGGATACAATGTTTTCTGATCCAAATATGGACAAATATAACGTTTTCTGATCCAAAATATAAAGAAAATTATAGAATAAAAACTGAATATTATGGACAAATTTTTTAAGAGAAGAGAACTAGAATTTTGCAGAATTGTAATTGGAAATGGCATCTCGCCAGATATCACCATAAAAAGTACTTCATGAGATTATACTGCTAACAAAAAGAGCCTCTAAAACGATAAAATTTACTAACACATATGAATTGCAAGAAAATCTTCGAAGGCAAAGCAACTACCTGGAAATGCCAAGTTGCTAGGGAATTAAGAGAAATCTTCCTTCACCTACAGATGTTTTGTAGGCTAGAGATACACGAGAGCTTCTCCCAAGGTAGATGCAAAACTCTAGATCCCGCATAGGATGAGAGCAAAAAAAAAAACAGACCAGGCTTAAAAAGCATGTCTGTCATCTGCACTGATGTGGACGAATAAAAACAGAATTATAAGCTGTACAAAATAGATTCTGCTCGCGACACAGTTGTTACCATCTAGCACTGCTTTCAACCTGTTCAGAGGATTAAAAAGCTCTCTCAGACTTGTAAGCAGAAGTTGCCATGCCTAGGCTTCTATATGGACTTTTACTGTAACAAAAATAAGGATGGCAAGAAACAAGTTGGTGCGGCGGAACAAGTCATTTCAAGGCAAATTGTAAGGCTAGTGGTTATGAGCAGCAAAAGAATCTCTCTCTATCACCTTCACTGAAGCATCATCAATACCATTCTCTACTGGCTTTACTTCACAAGCAAAGTTTCCATCAATCTCCATTAAGATCAGATACTTCATCTGGCTCATTAGACCTTTGATTCAATAGCTCCAAGTAATTAGTCCCAGCCGAAGGAAATGAATCATGTGGCTCATTGGGGGAACCATCATCAACAGAATTTTCTCCTGGACCTTTGCAAGGAGGATTAGGAAGGTGTTGAGAATCGCTATTTGCAGCCTTCACATCACAGGCAAGATCTCCATCAATATCCACTGGATCAAATAAACATATCAGCCCACAGCTTGTTCCTTCAGATTGAGGATGGGATTTCTCTGCTGTTAGAGGAAGAGAATCAGATTCAGCAACCCAATAATGTCCCTTGATTTGCTTACAATCATCACAATCAGCTTTTGAGATGTGTAAATCTGTATTCTTACCCTTGAGAATGTTGCAGGGCTCATTTCCTAAATGAATTCGAATGTTATTAGAGCAATTTGGGCAGTCAATACATTCACTGGTAATGTCAGATAAGTCATTGGAGGACCCATTCAGAAGCTGAGAACTGGACTTCAGAGCAAAAGATTTTTTCTCTGTTTCTTCTGTGGGATTTACAGCAGTAACAACTTGAGAAGCAATGTCATTATCAAGCTTCTCACAGCAAATCATGATACTGTCAAACACCTCTGTGGCCTCATTTGCTCCTGGATGATCTTGACCAGAGGAAATCAATCCTATAAAAGATAGAATTTCATAAAAGAGGCCAAAGAGGCATCTTGGTCTCTACCAGATATCTGCCAAAACTATTGTTGAAATTACATCGTCCATTCTAGCAAATTACCTTCAGTATGAACTTTGCTATCTCCAGTACACTGACTGTTTGACATTGACTTCTGCAGCATGTCTATACCAGGGAAAACTAACACATTCATGCTCCGCATTTTTTTCAGTATTGATACTTGAAGAGGCACAAAACCAAATGCAGAGGTCCATGTGTTCTTCAGCTCAGAGATTGCAGGTATCACCAAATTCTCTACACCTAAGGAGTGGAGAACCTGAGAAAATTGCCACTCCACAAAAGAAGAAATTCACAATCTTGCAATTTTAAGGAAATATAACAATGTGGTCTATCCCATTCACATGATTATCATCTGGAAGCACCAAATGAACTGCCTAGTAACCATAAAATCTATTCCAGGACAATCTTAACAAAAAAGTTGCTAGCAACAATAACAGCACAAGAAAAATTCATACTGGAGAGAAAATAACATTACCTGTATACATTAAGGAGGTAATGGTTGAAAAAAAATATCACATAATAATGATTTAATAAAAAAGTCCACAATTACATCATCATTTTTTTTTCAGAATAATGAGTGTAGTGAATATAATGGACAGATTAAAATTATTAACTGTAAAACATGAGCTATAAAGATATATTTACTCACATATTCAACAGCAATTACCAGCCGTCGACACATGCCCTGACGCCTATACATAAAGCGAGTTCCTATATATGGCATTTCTGCCAATAAATTCCCATGGATCCTGTTCCACCAAAAACATATTTTTCAATTGACATGATAAAAGTTCAACCATGCATGAGATGCACATCAAAATGTCTCAGTGGGCAGCCAATCACACTTCATTCTATTTCTTAATTGTTTTTACTTATGGATATTCACAAGATAGAGTGCATATATCCAAGTGAACAAAATACAACAGAAGAAAATGCACATATATATACAGCATATACAGTGAATTAGAAAAGAGAATTTGGACAGAAGTAAAAGAAGTTTCCCGTGGGCACAAAAATAGATGAAACCATATCAGCAGAAGATAAAACCAACCCATAGAATTTCTCAAACTACCCTTGCAAAAGAAAAGGTCTGCCAGTTTCCATGATCTGTTTTTTCTTGTTAAATAATTAAAACTGAGAAAATCTCCCAAAGTTAAAGATAAGGTGTTGCCAGTTGAAAGTTGGTCAGTTAATGTCTCTATATATATTAAATTCAGTCCATATACATATCCTCTTTCAAAACATGTGCTAAAATACTTGCCTAAAAATAAAACTTCTGCTAAAACGAGCAGTCACAAAATGTGCACAAGAGATAGCAGGGCAAATCAATATGAGCAGATAAATCTAACCCTAATTATTACATAAGGAAAAATGCAAACATTATCAATCCAAATTTGATTGATGAACCATCTATTTTGCATTGAAATTCAAAATAGACTACCCATGTTCAGAGAAAATGGTCTGCAATTACATACCTAATAGTTGCCACGGAAATAATCTCATCTCCCATCTCTAGAGTCAAGGTATAGAAGCCATTAAAATTTAATCTCTTGAAATTTGACCTATTAAAAAAATCGCCAGTGTCCAAATCTCAATAAATAAGACATATTACTCCCAGAAATAATTAGAAACTAGTCTAACAAACACTAAACATTACTGGAAGCAAACCTATATACAAGGAAAAAAACAGCATCAAGAAATACTACTATTTTTTGGTTGACAAATAGATCTCAGCCTATCAGAAAATACCCCATAAAAAAATTAGGATCTCCAATAGACTAATGTCTTTTCTGAACAATAGATGGGGGGAGTCTCTATCATGTCTTCATCTATATAGAGTTTGTGGTAGGAGTGTGGGTCTCTATCATATATTGCAAAATCTTGCTATTTCACCTCTTCACATAAATATGAAAATAGATAACAAAACCCTCAATTGCCACTAACCCGCAGCTGTAGAGCACATTATGAATCACATTTATCCCACTTCTAGGATCAGATGATGGCAAAAAGCACTCATCCATCACTGATAATGCAACGGCCAGCTTAGAATTACATCCAATTTTCCTTGTTACTTCAGTAGAAGAGATATTGTCTCCAACTTCACAGCGCTGAACCAAAGTCCATGAGAATCCATCTTCTAATTCATGTTTGACACCAAGAAGCAAGTCTATTTTGCCGTAAATCTGAACAAGGTAAAATTGGTTAGGTTTAAGATAAGTTTATGAGTTGACATGGATGTGTATTTCAGACCATTCATACAGTATGATAATAGCAACAAAGCCCCATGTAACATATGAAAGAGATTATAAAAGTGAATGACCAAGTATGTGAATAAAAAGTTAGGATTGGAGGCCAAAATTAGCATTTTAGCTGTAACTCCAGCACATTTTCAGATATAACATGTACTTGGAGAATGTTAAACGAGGTCTTAAATTTTTTAGTATCAGAATTGCATGCTGACAGACATAATTATGCAAACTATAAATGGCCCACATATAGCTCATAGTCATAGCCATCTTAAATAGTGAATATAATTCGAGAGAAAGCATACTGCTTTATAAAAAGTTCACAAAATACAATAATGAAAAAATATCCAATTTTTTTAGCAAAAAAATCCAAAATAGTCCAATAAAATTCAATTACAAAAAACAAAATACCTCCTGACATTTGGTTCCACAAAAGTGTAAACCATCTTGTACACACTCCATTGCATCATCAGCATGGATACAGGAATTATGATCTGCAATATATGATAATTAATTGATGCTATAAGCACAAAGATAAGAATCTCCAATTGGTAAAAGACTCTGGAAGAAGTGAATACATTTTTGATCACACAGACAGCAAGATAACAGAGATGATTTCAACTCTTCAATATTTTCTTGGTTTAAATCCTTGCCAATATGGCCACAGTATTTGCAAGTGCAATATAAACAGTACCAGGCACCTGAAGGAAACTTCTGCAAGTAAAAACATAGGGGTGAATACATCTTCAAAACCAATAAACTGGTTAGCATAAAGTCAGTTAATCTAATTATATACTAGAGAGATATATAAGGTAAATATAACACATGGTGACAATAACTAAATAAAGTTCAAATTCTCTGGACAGAAGACGAGGTATCAGTCCCAGATAAAACACAAGACACCATTCACAATAACATGGAGTGTCAACAACCTGGTCAGATGAATCAATTAGACAATTTAAAATGTCAAAGATCAAAATAAGAAAAATAAAGCTCCTTGAAATAAAACATTACATGCCTCAAGGTGACATTAACTCAAGCAACTTGAAGGCATTGAGTTGTCTTACATGGAAAAAATGGATGATTTAGGGATAAATTGACAAGGTGCAAATTGAGAAAGCAAATCATAAGCTAAAGTCTGAACACATACTTGTATATCTAAGCAGTTTTGATGGAATGTTGATGGACAACTGTCACAACAGACCAGGTTCCCACCATCACCACAGATACCACAGGTATCGTCATTTGGATCGTCACCACAAACATCTACAAAGCAAAACCATTTGTTCTGCAATGTTAATTTATACCATGCATCCAGATGGCACTGTAGTAAGGAACTACCATTCTCCAAAAATATATTTTCAAGTGGTAGGCCGAGTTTGCTCCCAGAATGAGACTCAAACTCCGATATTGTGACAGTTTCACCACAGCAGCCGCAATCAATACCAGCTCTCGTGATTCTACCCTGAAGCATAACTCCTGACCTAGTTTGGTTCATGTAAGATACCTTCAATTTGTCTAGCAAAATCCCTGAATCAATCATCCAGGCCAATGTAGTTCGCCTTCCACCGTACAATACATAGCCATCTGCATCTGTTTCTACACCATCAGACCTGCGAACCAAGAGGCCACATGTCTTTCTGTTCCGTGTTTCCGGGCACTTTCGGTTCCCAGCCGACTGAGCATTAGGAGCATTGATTGAGATGCCCTTTTTATGTTGCAATATTTTCCTTTTCATTCTGCCATCAAATGACATTTTACGAGCAGTCATACCAGAATGACATACCCGTTTCCCTTTCTTCATCTTCTTCTTCAGATCTACAACACTTTCTGGTTTTCCTCTCCATACTGGAACCTCATGCTTCTTTTTCCCTTGACGTTTCTTTATCTGCACCCTTTTTAGAATGTTGAGTTCCTCTTGGGGAATAGGAGAAAAACTGAATCCTTCCTTGTAGGCCTCTGCATCACCATCCTCATAGCGCTGTTTGAGAACTCGATAGGCCAATGTGACAGACCAGTGAGTCTTACCATCTGGACTTACATATACTGCATCGTCATATGCTTTTCCTTGCCTAGGCCTATAATCAACTGTCCACCCAGCATCAAACAGCAACTTAGTTATACGATTTCTTACTAATTGTTTTTCCAAAGCTCTGGTGAGTCCATCTTTTCCACCTTGAACTCTTTCTTTGGCTTCAATGACACCTTCTTTCGGGTTTTCATATTCGACCTCCATACACAGAGGACTCTTTGACTTTGAGTCCTTATTTAATCTAGATTCTCTTTTGGATTTCCTAGTTGACCTAGTCTGTTTGAATGTATCTTTTGTTTCTATAGTCCTCTTGTTTTTCCTCAAACCATCCACCTTTTGTTTCTTCTGGAGATAGTTTCCCAAAACTCCCACTGGCCCCTGTGCTAAAGGTGGTCTACCACGTCTTTTAGGCATTGTGTCACATGCCTTGGGAGGCCTTCCCTGCAGTGTTGCATTGCATGTCTTGGGAGGTCTTCCCCGCTTCCGCTTTAATGTTTTTTCCACTATCCTCTCAATTAGATCACAACTCTTATCATCCTCTTCAATCTTTATTCTTTCATTCTTTAACTTATGAGATTGCCCTCTCTTCACCTCACAGTCTGCAGCAACATCCTCTCTTTTTTCCTGATCAACTTCAACAGGTCTCATTCTTGAAGGCAAGACCCGACCAGATATCTGCACTTTCTCATCAGAACCTTCCTCTCTCAACTGATTTTTCCCTGTCCCAAGGGGATATTGACACTCTTCACCAGCATCTTCCTTTTTCATTTTCTGCTTGAATTTCAAGCCTTCATAAAGTCTACATTTATCCACATCTTCCACTTCACCTATGTAAGTAACTGAGAAGCCCAGTTTCTCAGCCTCAGTGTCCTCCAATGTTGACTCTGGAAGAACATCTTTTATATCAACAGATTCATCAACCTTGCAGTCCATGTCGAACAGCTTCTTCTGAGCAACCGCATTGCCCAAGGAACCCTCATCTTTCTTCACTCTCTGCCTCAACTTGCCCGACCTCAGCCCCTCCCTCATCCTCTATGGAACCATAAAAGACCCGAATCGAACAAAAATCAGCAAGAGTTCCGTATGGATAACTTCAAAACCATCAAAAGTTCGCCCCAGAACGCTCTTGTTAGACCACTCAGAACTTCCATAGAACCACTAAACGACAAAACGGCGGATCAGAATAAAACGACTGCCCTACAGATACGATCAGCTCTCAAAAAGACAGTAAACTGCAGAAGAAGAAACCCTGCGAGAGGTCAAGTACTGATTCTCGGGGGATACAGCGTCAGAACCAAAATACCGGCAACGCGCACAATGCAGCAGGGACCGACGGCTCTCCAGTTTCCTGCTAGCGCTGTATCATAGCTCAGTGCTGCAAAATCGCCGCCCTATAGAGAACCGAGATGCGTGAATGGAGGAAATTTTGGGGAAATCAATTAGGCAGAGCTGGAGAGGAGAGATGCCAAAGGGGAAAGGGGGAAGAGGAAGGGGGAAGGGTTTCATTTAAAGAGAGAATCACAGTGGCTATTTAAATAAGGGGTTTTAAGTCCTTGCGCTTAGACGGTTAGCTCCCCCTCTATGACCATAATTACCAGTTGAACCTCCCAATAAGCTCCATTTTCGATGAAACATAGTAGGGGTATGATAGTAACTTCGATGAGGAAAATCGCGGGTCTTGAATTCCCTCCAGAATGTATAACCAATTAATCGGCTTATCTAGCTGTATAGAAAATAAATGGTGTTCATATTGGTATATTTATAATTGCCATTTATGCATGGACGTATATTTGAAAAAAATAACCAATAATATTAAATTATACCTATTGAATTAACCGCCTAAAATTAATCATATAACCTTGCCAAAAAAATGTAAACATACAACAATTGGACTTCTTTTTCTATGAATAAATTATTTAAATAAAAATAAAAATAATGAGAGAGAAGAGTATACAAATAAGAAAACAAAATAGATCATGTGGAATAGTGGAATGAAAATTTTGAAATAATAAAGTTTATAATATAGTATACTATATTATGAGCCACTATACGTTCCTATATAATAATAGATGAGGAGAACCTTAAAAATTTTAAAAAAACAAGTGCCAATTAATTTTAAATAACAAATACATTAATGGATAAAATGCCATTTGAAGACATCCTTCAATGCTATTTAGTATCTCCATTACAATAGTGTTATGTTTGTTAGAACGAGAGAACATGGCTGAGTATATAAAAATTTAACTTTATATTAACTTAAAATTTATGATATATTAGTGAATAAATTTTTCAAATTTTATATATTTATATTTTATTTAATATTTAATATTTAATTTTAATTTTCAATATTAGTCCCTAAATATAACGTGGATCACATTTGATATTAGAATGACTTTGAAAAATATCTTGTTATATTTTTTTTTCGAAGTGTTGTGAAAAGTTGATTTGAGAAGAGTAAATTTAATGAGTAATGCAATTAATATCATTGATCATATTTTAACTATTTATCTAATCAAAATACTAATACAATTTTTTTTAAATATTATATACAACATAATTTCATATTTCTTCTATTTACAACAAGAAAATATATTAGACACATGTACAAGTAACCATAATTCAATTTACTTAATCACAAATCTAAAAGCAGTAGGAATCACAATAATCATTCAAATTTACTTTCCAATTCATGAAAATTGCAATGAAACTCAACATGCTCTTATCAATGTACTTACACCACCCATTATAACTTCATAGGTGCCAAGATAATCATTCTATTTACTCCAATGAATTCATTGACCATTAATAAATATACTAACTCTCACTAGTGTCTATGTTCACGTACTTATTTATCTCAAAGACAATCAATGAGGTAAATTACACAAAAAAATATTTACTTTATTTAGAGGCAACCACATTAGATCAAAGGTCGACTTATAATGGTCAACCTTACTACTAACATCCAAATTGATGTTAAAACTATACATAAGGTTAAGTAATTTATACATCATTTTAAAAAAACTTTGAAACATTGCCCATACTTGAAAATGCAACCTTTGGTTATCTCAACTTTTATAAACATTGGATTGTGCTCTATTTTTCATAAAGTTGGGTAATAATACTCTTTTTTAAATGTTTGATAATAACATCATTTCTTAAACATTGAGTCTAAATCTCTTTACTAAAGGTTGAGTGGTATTTTTTTTTCTTAAAAATTAGGTCTTAACACTCTATTAAATGTTGGGTCTCCACCGAATTTAAACAATCAGTTTATGTCTCACCCTTAAGAAAATTTCCTCATATTATTTTTATAAGTTTTAGATAATATTTTATAAATGTGCACATAAATATATATTATTTATAAAATAAATATAAACTTCATTAGTTCAATTAAACGAGATATTAGAAATTACATTCACCTCGACTTGACTATCACATCCAACCTAATTTTTCGATCGGATTTGCAAGTAATTCACCACATTCTCTTGATACTAAAACAATAAATGTAATCTCTATTATATGATCGACATGATTTAATCATCAAAATATTATGTTTATTCATTTTTTCATAAATATAAGATTATATTTTTTTATAAACATTTAAGTATTACTCTTATTTTTCTTAAAATTTAGGTTGTGAACTCCTTTTAAAATTTATGGGCATTTATCCCATTTCCATAAAAAGTTAGGCCTAAGCTCACTTTCATAATATTTATACCAAATCTCATATTTATAAAACTCACTTTTAGAAATTATGAGTTGAATACTCATCCTAAATATTGGGCTAAAATCCCATTTCAAAATATATGGTCCGAAGCTTTTCTCCTAAATATTGGGGTGAAGTCCCTTTAAGAAAATATGAATCGGAGCAATTTTTTTAAACATTAGGCTGAACTTACCTTTTAAAAAATATGGGCTGAAGTCATTTCTGTAAAGAGTGGATCAAATTCCACTTTCATAATATTTGGATCAAATTCCACTTTCGTAAACCCTTTTTACAAATGTTAGATCTACATCCTTGTTTTAAAAAGTTGGGCCTTAGCCCTTTTTAGAAAAATATGGGCTTAACCCCTTTTCAATTTTTTTGAAGCCATTATGTTGTTTTTCATTTTTTTATAATGCTCAAAGAGCTCATACAATATATTTTGAAATTTATAGAAAGTATAATTCAATCAAATTAGACCTATACTAGTGTCCAACTCTAGAGTGAGTTCCACTTTGATCTTGTGTTATCGAATATCATCACACTATTATGAATCATTTCATGTACTTAGTTAATATTTAATCTCAGTACTCTAATTTCATTTTATTGGTATTTTCCCTGTACCATCTCTAATGCATCAACTCGATACTTCTGATCGGATCGTTGTCATAACTGTCATGCCCTCCCGATACTATAATAGTAGGACCCTCACTATTGTAGGACCGATAGGTAATAAGACAAAAAAAAATACCAAATACAATTTCATTTAGTAAGAATTTAAAACATTTCTAAAACATTAATTCATTATTTCAAAAATTCACAACCCAAAACCTTTTGCTATTGCTTGGAAGACCTATGCAGTTTTCACTAAAGGTTCTTCGCATCAAAAGAGCTTTGCCTTCTTTTTGGGCTTTCGCTGCTGTGTTCTCTTATTTGTACCTGGAAGGAGTTAAGGAAGAGGAGTGAGCTATGTGGCTCATTTAGTGGGGCACTAACGTTAGGACATCATGTCCACGACACAACCAAAGCCATGAGAAGGGCCAAGCGCCGAGAGTTATTAAAAACGTTTCATGACATGATTGAATAAAGAAGGAAATAGGGACCTAAGACCTCAATGGTATGAGAACAGGTCATGTACCATTGGAAAAGACTAATACTTGTATACTAGTGATAGCAAGGTTACAGTAATGAGGTATTTGCCGAAGTGCATACGGGTAAGACTTGACTTCACATTATGAAAGTCTAGAAGGAACTAGATGGACTATGGTCACATTGATAGATTATAGTCGAGATGTTATTAAAAGATGTAAAGTATCATCCTGGAAAATAGGGTAGTACTATGGAAGCTTACGACAGGGTTCAATGAATAAGCAAGGAGAATGCTTTATTAACCCTCAAAGAGGGTTATAAAGGGGTAAATACCCCAAGTGGCATAATCCGAGTAGTAACTCAATAAGTACCCCACAAGTCTACAAGAGTTCTGGAAACAAGGAAAAAGGAAATGGAGCCCAACATAGATAGATGGAACATGATAAGGAGAGAAGTGCTAGACGTAGACTTCAAAAGTTTTAAAAATTGTCCTTATGAAAATAGGATATCCACAAGTGACGAGTCAAATGAAAGGCTCCATACGAGGAGGAATACCAAAAAGACTTGAGAAGTATCTCAGTATTGAAAATTGGGAGATAAGAATACCAATGACACAATGCTAAGTAAGGTTTCATAGTGAATAGGACTTGAAAATTGAGGAAAAATTAAAAGGAAATCACACTTTTGTGATAAGGAAAGTACCATCGTGAACAAAAGGTTATGAGAAAAGGTACTTAAAAGCTTTCGGTTGGGAAAACAAAATATAGATCGAAAAACTGTACGGATTGCTAGACCATGATAAGACAATTATATTAAAGGGAGACAATGAGAATGTTCACTAACTTGAGACAAATTTTTGGTAGTTATAATCCATGAGGTGGATTAGGTAATACAAGAAGAATAAAAGGAAAAACAACCATAATGGTTAAGAATGAAATATTACTTGCATGGGTAAGTTACAAGATTACGCAATTACCTAGGATATTAGAGAGATATCCATGAATATCAAGATGTTATAAATGACAGAATGCACGAGTAACCCACGGGGTGATCTATAATCTAAGGTGATTAGACGGACGCTCTAAAGATAATGACTCTAGAATGAGTATTAAAAGGAATGATTTTTCTAAAGGATGTAGGGAAAGCAATTACCCCAAAATGAGTTAAATGACAAGAATAAGTGGAATAAAAAAACTGGACAAAAAGAGTGGTTTGCATAAAAATGAGAAGGGAGGACGATAAGAATACCTGATGGTATTAATATCGTATGAATTTGAGGAAATGGAAAGATTGAGTGAGATAAGAAAAAAAAATCCTCTTTGGAAAACAATTTAGTTTTGAGGAAAAAACTTCTAAAAGTAGGGAAGTAACTCTAACAGCGGAACTTCCACAACCCAGATTAAGCCCAAGTAGACCGAAAACTGAATGTAAACCGAGAATGGAATCCCGAACTAAGAATAAGACCCCTAAGCCGAGAAATGGGATCCCGAAGTTAAAATGAGAACCAAAACCGGGAATGAAATTCTAAACACAAATTGAGATATGAAATCGAGAACGAAATCCCAAACTAGAGACAAAAATTGAAACTCAGAATGGAAACCAAGTTAGAATTTAGAAAATTAAGTTCTGATCATAACCCCACATTAGAAATGAGATACGAAACCTGATGGCGGGACTACTGATCTAATCGGATTTGGGTTGGATTCCTAGGCACAAAAATCGAGGTTTTTGGGGAAATCCAATTTTCGCTCAAACAGGGTCGAGATTTCGAATTTAATTATTGAAAGGACCTAAAAGGGAAAATTGGTAATTTAAAATTTTAAAAATGGAAAGAAAAGAAGAAGGAAAGTCAGGTTGGTTGGAACCAAGTAGGGCCGACCTTACTCATCTCGAGCCACTAAACACCAACTAACATCTCTTTGCTACACCGCTTCAAATGTCACTCTAATCGAATCAATTTTTGATCACATTGAGTGCTACAAATTGTAGAGATCAGGTAGAGATTGAGCTACCGGTCTCACTATGGAGTTAATTGCATTAATTCCTCCTATATTGTCCCAATTTTGCATTCAAAGTCAGAATTCCCGATCACAGACAACTCCGTGACCTCTAGTCACTCAAATGAGCAATCCTATCTCATCCGATCACCAAATGGGTGATGTTGGTGGAAAAATTCCAATAATTGACTCTTATTGAGTTCTATGGCTAGGTATTAACCTGCTAGTGGTCGAAAAAGGTTGCATGAAGGCGGTTTTGGCCAACCTAGATTTCAAACAACAAGATCAAATTTAGTGAATGAACTTTCGTGGTCGAATTCTCCTTTCTTGGGCCACCATTCTGGTGGCCACTAGTGCCAAAATGATGGCATGCCTCCCCTCTACCCTTCCATGGTTAGGGCCGACTTCCAACAAGGGAGAAATTGACTGGTACGAGCTAATCTCCACCGATGGGTCTGTTGGGTTCAACCCGATCGCGACCAGTTGATGGCCAAATTCACCAACTCTAGTGACCTCTTGACTAGCCACCACCATAGAAAGATTTTCTTGGACCTTAGCTACAAAACGTCTAAGCTTCGGCCACCTCGAGCGAGAATTTTCCATAACCCCATTAGTTGCTCACTTTCAGCTAGTTTTGGAAAATGGTAAAATTCCACTAGGGCAAGGTCTCATACTCCTTCAACGAGCCATTAGGGGTATGATGAGATCATTTGGGGGTAGATTGTTAATTTATAAGTTTATTTTATTTGAGTTCCAATGTTTAGGGATTAAATTATAATTATGAAAAGTTCAGGAACCAAATTGCAAATATAGAAAAATTGTGAAAAATGTCCCTAAGAGTAGCCTAAGGGCCTTAAAAGTGATTTTAAGACATATGTGGATGTCTAAAGTCATTTTCGGGAATTCGGGGGTAAACTATAAATATTATGTAAATGAGGGGAAAAATGGTTAATTACATCCAAAAGGATATCAAATAGTTCATTTTGAACTACACATGGCAAAATGATAATTTTTTCAATTAAATATGCAAAAAAAAAATTTTTAAGTGGGGACAAAATAGCAATTTTGTCCATTTTAGGGACCAAAATGTAATTAATACATTTTTGGGGCCCATGTGTGTTTAAAGAAGTTGTAAGGACCCAAATGAGAGAATTGGGAAGTGTAGGATTCAAATTGGGGAGGTTTTGATAAGTAAGGGCAAAATGGTAATTTTGCTCAAGTTAAGTACCAAAATGCAATGTCACGCCCCAACCCAGTTTGATTGGGGTTCGTGATCAACCCGCCACCCTTTCCTGCATCATACAAGTATTCTTACCTAGATGAGACAGGGAAGGTGAATGTGTGTTTACATTCAAACCCTTACTTTAGATTGGAGGTAGGAAATGTACCTTGAGTGTCCAAGCGCGTCTGGGACTTTCCGTCTTGGTACTAGCCTGAAAAGGGTGAAAGAAGGGGAATAAGTACAAATACTTGGTGAAGGAAACTACTATAACGTTTACTTGAATTCATCTTTTCTGTCCTTTAAATTATTCCTTTATCAAATTTTCACACATTTGATATGATCAACAACCGCCCTCCTATCATGGGAGGGATCACACGTTCGTAGAATAGTCCCTAACCGTTCCACTTGTGGACCGAAGCGCATTTACCATCCACCCTAATAGGGGTGCATTGCCTCTACCAAGAGTTTGAGTGGACATCAATAGTTCGTCCCTTAAACCCTGATCACTTCATCTTGTTTGCATAGTGGGAGAAGACCTCATTTCCCCTACTACCTCGGTCTCAGTGCGCAGGAAGCTTTCTCGAGTTTCACAACCTACTGAACGACATGCCGCCCTTATGCACCCAGGGTTATCCAACAGTCCTTGGGTTCCATCACTACCTCATGCCAGGTGTCCTAATGGCCTGAATATCACAATGCATGCACAATCAACAGTATTTTTAATTATAGCCTTTATCTTTGGCCCTTCAGCACAACGGTTTGTCGGCTTGGCTTCAACCCACACGTATTGGCCCAATAGGTTTGACGTCCTGGCTTCGACAAAGTAGCGATTTGGCCCAACAAGCTCGACAACTTAGACTTGGCTTGATGGGTATCACACAAAGTTCCCTTTATTTGGATCTTTTAGCATAATTCATTACATACTCATTCTGAACAGGTCCACGTCCATGTCCATCGGCCTTGAGCCAACTAGCATATCGAGTATAAGCCTGAAATTAGCTCCCAAATATTTTAAGCAGAGTCACCCAATCAGGAGAGGCTAATTCCGAGAAAATTATTTTCAAAGTTGAACCGTCATTCCAATTGTAATTGATATTATAGTGGTTCCCACTCACCCCGTGATCTCGGTGGGGTCGCGCCGGTAGAGTCTCTCTCCTCGGTGCGCTTATAGGGGCCGACACTCGAGTAATATGTTCTTGTTGGGTACGAGTGTTCGTATTAACGTTCACGAAAAGGTCACATACTTTCTCATATTTGCACCTAGGGCCCGTACTTTGCTTTAATTGCACTTGGGTCCCTGATTTCCCTTTAATATCTATTAAGCCCCTGAGTTTCCAATCATTCTTTTTGGGTCCTTAACTCTTTTAATTTCACCAATTGGTCCTTATTTGACTAAAATTTCCCTTTAGTCCTTAATTTTTCAAAAATTGCAATTTGGTCCCCAACTTTTAGAAATTTCCAATTTACCCAAATTGCCCAATTGGCCCTCAATTGGGGTGAATTTCATGAAAACATCTTCAATTTCATGAATTTGTCGTTCAGTCCTTCAATTTTTCAAAAATTGCATAAAAGTCCCCAAAATCCTCAAATTGAACTTCATCTTCTTCCCCAATTTAAGCATATGAACCTTCAGATCTTACCTTGTGCAATTGGCGGCCTGTAAGTCCTTAATTTCTCTAATTCTTGTCTGTCTCCTCCAGCTCCCCTCGATCATCATACAGTTCAAATTTTTTAATTTTGTTGAGTTTTAAGCCTCATCGGAAAATTTACAATAGAGAGAAAAAGATTGCATATCTTACCGACGGAGGGGCGATGGACAAAGCTTGAGGTGGGAACAGCTAGTGCTAGTTGAGGGGAACCTACCAAGACTGAATTCCCCTACAATTCACCGCTATCCTACGCAAATTTGAAGAGAGACGTTTTGGAGAGTGCAGCTCTAAAACTCAGAAATTCCAATGAAAGGAGGCGAAATTAAGCTTACTGGGGACTGAAGGAAGGTTGCAAAGGGTTTTATGCAGTTAGAGAAGGCCAATGCGGTTGACTTCACTCAATTGTGGGATGCTGAGAATGAATGGAGAGGTGCTCTTTATATAGGGAGCTTGGTAACTACTCAGGCTACCCGTCGGCATAAGACTCGGCCACCAGCGACGTGATGGGAGAGTTTTTCAAGTCGTTGGATACTTCAGCTTTTCTGGCGTCTCCCTCTCCTTCGTTCTCTCTATTAGCGTCTAAAGGTTGAAGACGGTGACGTGGCAGTCATGCAACATGGCATGTTGTGATTAGCCAGTTTTTCTGACGTAGAGTTCCAACTCGGCCATCGCGTGAGTCGTTGACCTATTGACCAAACACGTGACAGCCTCTCATTGGCTACTCGTGTTTGCATGGCATGCTAACGGGTCGCTAGCTGGTCATTGACCAGACATGTGGCAGCCTCTCATTGGTTGCCTGTGTCTGCATGGTTGCTGATGGGGTGTCGTTGATCGTTGACTGGTTTGGTCCGCTAACCAATTCGGTTCGACTAAGTTCGCTATCTTGAATTCGAAAATCGGCCAGTTCAGACTCGATTCGATCGATTTTCTGAAATTTAAAATTTTCTAATTTCATCTAAATTCATTTTCTATCTAATGGTGTCCTCAATTTCCCAAATTAACATTTTTAAGCCACCTAGAAAAATGAATTTGTGAATCGGTTCACTATGTTTTATCTTGGTTTAGTCTGGTTCGGGTTTGGTTCACTCTGAACCTTTCCGGTTCTATCCTCCATTCCACGTTCTGGTTCTTCCTCACAATTTTTGTGAATTTTTGGTTACTTGGAATTTTCTATTTTCCCGCATTAAATCTTCTTTACTATTTTCTATTGATTAAATTGGCCCGATTTTTCGACAATAGTGTTAGTTCTCCTCCTGGTTTCCTTGGTCCAAGGGGGACGGGTTCCACATGCAAACTTTGGAAATGTTGATTTATCTATGTAAGGAACTTAGAAACATTTAGAGCATTTTGGTAAATAAGACCTAATGTGGTTTAACCTTGATTTGGAAGAAAATCATAGGTGGGGGTTAGTGATTCTAAAGGTTCATTGAAACGTTAGTCGAGAGAACCAAGCGCGAGGGGTAAAACAGTAATTTGTGGGAAATTACGTGATAGTATTTATAAGTATTTAGTAGATATATAAACTGGTTTGATTGTACATTTTAATTTATATAGAATGAATTCTATAGTAGATCACACGAGGATTGCACAACCAGATAAAAAAGAAAATAACAATAAGGACGAACAAGTCTTGATAAAAACTTTGGGTGGGAGTATTAACAGCGAGTTCAATTGGATCGATTGGAACACGTTGTTTGGTTGAATATAACTTGTATAAGAAGTGTAAAATGACTAAGTGCATGTTCACTAAAGCAAATATTCATTTAAATGCTAATAGTAAGTAAATGTCGTGAGACCGATATATTGCTTTGATGAGGTCCATTTGGGCTAGATATTTGGAATGTGTGCCCACTTTGTTGATTTTGGAAGATGGTTGAGTGATATACCAAACTCTTTATGATGAATCTTTATCGTTCACCCGGATAGAGGTGCACTACCTCAACCCTAAGTTTGAGTAGACATCAATAGTCCGACCCTCAAACCCTTATCGTGTTCGCTTGGTGGAACGAGACCTCATTTCCCCTCCAGCCTTGGCCTCAAGACCTCATTTCCCCTCCGACCTCGGTCTCAATACTACATCGTGTCCGCTTTGTGGGACGAGACCTAATTTCCCCTACTACCTCGGTCGCAGTGCGCATGAAGCTATCAGAGCTTATCAACATACTGGACGCCAAACTACCCCTATGCACCCTTGGGTCGTCCAACAACCCTTGGGACCCATTAACTACCCCTCTTGGGCATCTAGATGCTCCCTAATTCCTCATGCATGCATACAATAGTTTTGAACCATTAACCATGTTTTTTGGTGCCAACTATCCAACGGCCCCGATACTCGACCTGGCCTGCAACTGTTTGCCTTAACCAGCTTGTCGACCTGGTCTGGGCACACTGACACTAGCCCATCGTGCCTTGTTAGTCCTATCTTAACCCCATGGCAAATCACACAACAATTCCAGTTTTCCAGGATTTGAAATGACACCCTTGGCAGGGTAAAGGAAATGACCCTGGAATTATTGTTTACGAGCTCTTGCTTGTACCAATTGGCCTTGGGCCTACTATGTGAGGTTTTCCAAAAGCCGGGCATTTTAGCCCTTAAGTTCCAAAACCAAGGCCTCTGACCTATATGAGCTATTCGAGCTCTCGTCAAGAAGGTCTCCCAAAATTTTTAAGCATTGGTACACAGTTAGGACAGAACACTTCTGACAAAATAAATTTCAACTCGTCCATCACACCAACTGGGAATGATGACATCTCCGCAAACAACTGGTAAGCGGGCTTTCTACTTCCTTCTAGGAAGTTCATCATCCCAATCGGGTAGGATCTATTTACAACCGGTAACTAGCTTTTTCTTTATAGTTCTCACATCACCCTAACCAGGTGTGATGTTAAAATTCCATGTAGTAGTGATTTTTCATTTTTGAGGTGCTCATCATCCCAACCGGGTATGATGTGAATAAACCCACTCACAACTAGTAAGTATGTTTTCCTTAATTAAAAGTGCTCATCATCCCAACTGGTATGATGTATAAGATTCCCACTCACCCGTTAAATGTGATGTGTTCATCCTCGGTTGGTTTTTCAAGTTGACGTGACCTTTCTCTCGCTGGCGTTCTGATCACACTTGTCTCATCGGAGGTGCGACAGTCCGAGCTTTCTATCTAAAAAGGTAGCTCTCTTCCTAAAGTACCTTATAGGATCAAGAATTCCTACAATTTACCTTTCAGTTTTGTTGAGGTCGTATGAGGGTTGTGGGGATGTTGGAAGAGCTTGGATTGGCTAAAGGAGGGCTGAATTCGGTCAATTTTAGCTCGACCAAAATTGGACAGCTTCGGTCTACCGGAGCTGATTCACTGTTTGATTACGCCGGTGTTTCTTCGGCAATCCTCAATTCGAGTGGAGGTAGCTATCAGATAGCTGACTTCCCCAGAGTCTAAAGAGTCTGACCACGCCTTCTGAGGTTGAGAAAAATGCCAAAGTCGGAGCTCTGGTTCGAGGTTCACCGGAAAGTGGAGTAGTAGTAGGAGGAGAAAGAGGGAGGGAGAGAGAGAGAGGAGTTTTCAGGTGTAAGAAGGATGAAGGTGTAAAATTGTTTGTTAAATTTGGAAGATTTATTACTACATTATGGGTATTAATGTTGAAAGTTATTCTGTCACGCCCCGACCCGGTTTGGTCGGATCCCTGTGATCAACCCGGTTTTGTAAACCGTAAAGAGTAAGACGTCCTTTAACCTTCACCTTTTTCCTGGAATATCATAATCAAAACTGTATGAAATTTAAAACTTTACATACCTGTCTTAGAGGTATCTTAGTTGACGGTCTTTAAGGGGAGGCTTTCCGGGATTTCCTAAAAGGGATATAAGGGAGGGGGTGAGTACGACAACTTAGTGAATGGGTTTTTAAAAGATTTTGACTTTTAAGAAAAACATTTATATGGAGTGTGCCAGACTCCTTTGTTTTCAAAAATCCGTTCATTTAAAAATTCGGGTTTTTCCATTATTTCTTAGTTACCACAGTGTGTCATCATCCAGCACACATTCTTCCTCATGAAGGTTACACACATTCGCAAGTCAGTATCACTACTGAACCTGCTAGTGGCTTCGGAGCGACTTTTCCTGCCACCCGGATAGAAGTACGACCACTTCTACCCTGGGAATGAGTGGATGTACGTGACATCCGACCCACAATCCCGAAATCACTTCTTTGTGTTCGTACGAGGACAGAGACCTCATCCTGTCCCCACCCCGATCTCATGCGCTTGGTGCTACTCCAGATTTCGCACAGACACTTGGAACAACGAACTGCCCTTATAGCCACCAAGTCATTCAGTGCCCTTAGGACGCATCACTACCCCTCATGGGCATTTTGATGATCTCGTACTCACAGTGCATGCACAAACAATGTTTTCTTATCAAGCCATGTAATATGTGGTGCCACTAGTCCAACGGCCCCGACTCTCAACTCAACTCGCAGTTGTTTGTCTTGACTAGTCCGTCGACCTGTCATGTCGCACTGCCGCTAGTTTACTGAGCATGTCGGTCCTATCTTGGTACCATGGCCAAACAATCCACTTATTAAGTTTTATGGCACATATATCATGTTCGTTTACGAGCTCCTGCTCATGCTAACTGGCCTTGGGCCCACTGTACGAGATTTTCAAAATTGAACATTAAGCCCCCAAGTTCCAAAACCGAGGCCCCCAGCCTATTAGAGCTATTCGAGCTCCTGTCGAGAAGGTCTCCCAAATTGTTTAAGCATTGGCACACAGTCAAGGGAGAGCACTTCTGACAAAACATATGTTTTCTCTATCCATTATACTGCTCAGGTATAAGGACACCTCCGTTCATAACCGATGAACGGGTTTTCAACTTCCTTCGAGTAAGTCTCATCATACCAACCGGTTATGATCTACTTATAATCGGTAAGTAGTTTTTTCGTATGATTTTCACATCACTTCCTCTAAGTAGCAATGTTTAAAATACTACTTAATAGTGGGTTTTCATACCGAGGTACTTATCATTCCCAACCGGGTATGGTATAAAATTTTCACTCACAACTGGTAAGTGGTTTTTAATTTTAAGTTGTGCTCATCATCCCAACCGGGTATGATGTTAGTAAACCCACTCACTCGTTAATGCCATGAATTCCACTAGACTGGTTCTTTGTATTCATACGAGCTTGTACTTGTTGGCGTTCCCGGTATTTCGTGTTCCTACACGATATGAACAACCTTGTTCATTATTACTCGGCATAACAGCCTTCATTCATTTCCAATAAATGAGAAAACCCAAAATTTTAGTTATTTGCAATTAGGTCCCTAAAGTTATTTTATCTTTAACTTTAAGTCCCTAATGTCAATTTTTCCTCAAATTGAGTCCCGTAACTTTTAAAATTTATCCTGGGACCTCAATTTATTCAATTTCACCAAAAAGGGGTTTAATTTCCCAAATTTCCAATTTGGTCCCCCAATTTTTCCAAAATTACCATTTTGCCCTTCTTTTACAAAAATGGTAAGTTTTGCCCCAAAAATTCCAAAATTCCTCAATTGGTCCTCCAACATTATTTCCATGCCCAATTGACCCTCAATTTCATAAAATTATATTTTGTCCCTTTGAATTTGGAAAATCCCCAAAAGTTCCCCTAATTCCAACTTCTTAACACAACTGAATTTGATTTCATCAAATTGACCTATCAAACGTTTCCAATTGTTGAAATTGAAGTTGAAATTGAGTTTCTACGTGTTCATACAATTCTTCAGAAATGTGAATCGTAAGTTTTAATGTCGGGACGAGCTCAAACGGAGCTTCGCTAGAAAATGAACTATAGAGAGAGAAAGCTTCGATTACTCACCGATGAAGGCACGACGGTTCGAGCTTTCGATCTGGATAGATAGCTCTCATCCTGAGGTTCATCCTAGAATCAAGAATCGCGTCAATTGATGCGGAATTGTATTAGAATTTCGGTCGACTCTCTCTGTAGCACCGATAAAAAATTATAAAGGGGAGCCGAATTGGCTTACCTTTCAGTCCTAATTCGGCCGTGGAAAGGCTGAGAAAGTGTTGAGAGGGCTTGGTTTGGCCTGAGGAGGGCTTGAAATGGCCAATTTCAGCTTGGCTGAAATAAGGCAGCTTCGGTCCGCCGGAGCTGCTTCACTATTCTATCATGCCGATGCTTCTCCAACAATTCTCGGATTGACTGGAGTTTGCTATCAGATAACTGTCTTCTTCCCGGTTCTAAAGAGCCCGACCTTTGTTCAAGTCGAAGCTCTAGTTCGAGCTTCACCGAGAAATGGAGCAATAGAGAGAGAGAGAGAGAAGTGTTCAAGTGTGAGGAGAATGAATGGGGATAACCTCTTTATAGGTGTAAAAACGTGTATTAAATGGGAGAGATTTATTACTAGTATTAATATTGCCACAAATTATTGGTATTAATTTCAATAATTTAATTTCGGTATTAAATTATTTGTATTATTTGCCATAAATTATTGGTATTAATTCCAATAATCTAATATATATTAATTTATGGCTATTTATGATAAGCTCGCATAAAAATTTTTGACCGAAATTTCGAGTTACAAAAGATCATACTTCCCAAGAGGTCACCCATCCTCACACTACTCTCAAGCAAGTACACTTAACTTTAAAGTTCTTATGAACTCTTGTTCACCTAAACCAATTTGGTTTTTCTGTTCTAATTTCTGTTAAGTTTCTTTTCCAAAGTTTAATAAACCCTTTGGATTACTAGGAAGTTGTAAATTTCAAAATTGCTTGTTTCCAAATGATCGGGTTTGTAAACCGTCTCAATTTTCTTACTCGTTTTAACCAGTTCTTTTCCTGATTTTCCTTAACTCAAAAGTGCGGGGTTTACATATTCTCATTAAATTGGAAAATTGATGGGTATTTATGGGTATTAATTCCAATAATTGAATATATGTATTAATTTATGGGTATTTATGGGTATTAATTCCAATAATTTATGGGTATTTAAGTGTATTTATTAGTATTAATTTAAAATAATTGAATGTAGGTATTAATTTATGGGTATTAATTCTAATAATTAAATATAGTTATCAATTTATGGGTATTTATAGTAGGGGCATAGGACTAATACTGTAAAGTGCTAATAGTTTTGTGCTAAAAAAATTCACATAATTATCTCATTATTTTTACCTAAAGAAATTTATTAGGTATTTACCCTATCCATTCCATCGAGTAATTTATTTTGGTCAAAACAACACTTTTAATTGAATTTTAAACTTATAATACAATTCTACAAAAATTTCAATCGAAATTTTGGGTTACTAAAAACACGGTGTGACATCAAGCCTGTTGGAGCAAGCTACACTTAGTAACGTCTCCCAAAATGTTTGAGTAGTTTCACGTAGTTAGGGAAGACTATTCCTGAAAATTTGATTTTTAAACTTAAAAACGATTCTCATCACCCCCAACTAGGTATGATGATGAAATTCCCACTCACTTGGTACTGTGACGGATTCGTCCTAGCTGAATTTCCAATCTCCAATGTGCTCCTTGGCACCTGTACTCGTATGACTCGTGCCTATATGGTTCGAGCATCTATATCAGGAGAATTGACATAAGGGAACTTATACTTTATGGTATTTACACATAGGTCCTTACATTATGCATTAATTGCAATTAGGTCCCTTAAAGTTTATAGCTTTACATTTTAGTCATTGATCTTCATTAATTTCAGTTAAGTCCCCAATACTTTCAATTTTTCCTCACGGGTCCTTAATTTATCCAAAATTACCAATTGGTACTCAATTTTTCCAAAATTGCCAATTGGTCCTTAACTTCCCAAAATTTATCAATTGGTCCTTGAACTTTCAAAAATTACCAATTGACCCTTCATTTTATCAAATTGCCTAATTAAACCCCAATTGAAAGTTAATTTCATGAAATTTCCCCAATTTTCCTTAAATTTCAATTCGGACCCCAATTTTCAAAAAATCCTCAAATTGCCCAATTTTCTCAAAATTGCAATTTGGTCCATGAATCTCAAATTTATTTAATTAACCCCTAAAATGTGGTTAATTATCTCAATTTGTTATCTGAATTGTCTTCCCTATGTCTCCCTCGTCATTTTGAGCCTTTAACTATTCAATTTGTTTTGGAAATGAGCTCAAACGGAGCTTCGCCGGAAAATTCAGTCTAGAGAGAGAAAACTTCCATATCTTACCGATGTGGGTCTCGCGACCGAAGCTCTTGCTTTCTGTGGATTGCTCTCCTCCCTGAATCAAACCATGCCTCATTTGGTGGCCTGAGCAGTGTGAATTTGTTAGTTTTAGTTCTTACAGAAAAGCGGCATGAACAATATTTTCTAGCGAAGGGGCATTGGACGGGCTTACCGTATTAGCTTGGGGGAAGGTCGGGGCACCACCAGGTGGAGTTTGGGGGCAGGGGCTTGGTTTGGCTAGAATTAGCCTATGGACGACTCTAGTTTAGCTCAAGCAGCTCGGGCTATGGACAACCAAGGAGCGGTGTTACTATTTGAGTTTCCTCACTCTTCTACGGTGGCCCTCGGGCTGAAAGGAGGGTGTAGCCATGTAAAGGGCTTCCTCCTAGTTCTAATGGTACCGAATGCAGCTTCAAAAGTGGAGAAAAGCCTTGATGTTAGAGCTCTGGTTTGCTACTCTCCAAAAAACTTAGCACCTCTCCTTCTTCAGTCAATTGTGGGATGCTAAGAACAAATAAAGGGGTGCTTTTTATAAAGAGAACTCGGTAACTGTTCAAGCTACCGGCCGGCGTGAGAGTTAGCCTCCGACTCGGCCGCCCACGACCTGACCAGAGAGATTTTCGAGTCATCGGAGACTCTAGCTTTTTCGGCCTCTCTCTCATCTCTCTTCTATATGTCAGTGACTCGAGGTTGAAGATGATGATGTGGTGGGCATGTCACGTGGCACGCTGTAAAACCCCGCTCTTTTAGGATAAGAAAACCGGGGAAAGAACTAATCAACCCGAGTGAGAAAATCGAATCGGTTCACGAACCCCAACCGATAGAGAAAGGGCAAACTGCGAAATTTATGGATCCCGAATGACCTAAAGAGTCACAAAAGTCACGAGAAAGGACTTTAGGATGAATTGGAGGTGAAAACTAAACTGGTTCAGGTGAACCAGATCGAACCGGTTTGGATCGGTTTGAACCATTATTAAACCGAATGCTAAATTCATTTTTCTGGGCGGCTTAGAAAATTTAAATTGGAGAATTGAGGCCACCATTGGATAGAGAATGAATTTAGATAAATTTAGAAAATTTTAATTTTAAAAAACTCGGTCGAATCGAGATTGGTTTGGCTAGAATTAGACTAGGGACAGCTCGAGTTTAGCTTGACCAGCTTGGGCTGCAGACAGCCGAGGAGCGGTGTTACTATTTAAGTTTCCTTGCTCTTCTACGGTGGCCCTCGGGCTGAAAGGAGGGTGTAGCTGTATAAAGGACTTCCTCCTAGTTCTAATGGTACCGAATGCAGCTTCAAAGGTGGAGAAAAGCCTCGATGTTCGAGCTCTGGTTTGCTACTCACCAAAAAGCTGAGCACCTCTCCTTCTTCGATCAATTGTGGGATGCTAAGAATGAATAAAAGGGTGCTTTTTATATAGAGAACTCGACAACTATTCAAGCTATCGGCTGGCATGAGAGTCAGCCTTCGACTCGACCGCCCATGACATGACCAGAGAGATTTTCGAGTCGCCGGAGACTCTAGCTTTTTCGGCCTCTCTCTCATCTCTCTTCTATATGTCAGCGACTCGAGGTTGAAGATGATGACGTGGTGGGTATACCACATGGAACACTGTAAAACCACGCTCCTTTAGGATAAGAAAATCGGGGAAAGAACCAAACTACCCGGGTGAGAAAACCGAACCGATTTACGAACCCCAACCAATAAAGTAAGGGTAAACCGCAAAATTTATGGATCTCGAGTGACTAAAGAGTCACAAAAGTAATGAAAAAGGACTTTAGGATGAATTGGAGGTGAGAACCAAACTGGTTCAGGTGAACCGAATCTAAACCGGATCGAACCGGTTTGGACCAGTTTTAACCGTTATTAAACTGGATACTAAATTCATTTTTCTAGGCAGCTTAGAAAATTTAAATTGGAGAATTGAGGCCACCATTGGATAGAGAATGAATTTAGATAAATTTAGAAAATTTTAATTTAAAAAAAATCGGTCGAATCGGGCTTGAACCGACCGGTTTAAGCTTTGAACCCAGTTCGGACTGATTCGGTTCGATTTGGAATAGTGTCATCTTCTTCTTTCATCTGACAGCACTGTTCACTCGCTGGAAAATTGAGTAGCATCGGCGAAGATAAAAAGTCTCCAGCCAAGGAGTTTGAGGCAAAGAATGATTGCCATTAAGAAGCTAATCGAACGGCCAAAAAGTCCTCGAGCTTCCTATATAGAGAGTCCCTCCTCATTCATTCTCCTCACACCTGAAAACTCCACTCTCTCCTTACTACTCCATTTTTCGTTGAAGCTTGAACGAGAGCTCCGATTTGGACATTTTTTCGGAGCCAAAGAAGGCGTGGTCGGGTTCTTTGGATTCAGAGAGAAGTTAGCTACACACTTGTAGTCTCCATTTGCTTCAATGGTCACTAGAGAAACACTCGTGTGATAGAACAATGAAGCAGCTCCAGCAAACCGAAGCTGCCTTATTTTGGTCAAGCTGAAAATGGCCAATTTGGGCCCTCCTCAAGCTAAACCAAGCTCTCCCAACACCTCAACAACCCTCCTACAACTGAATTAGAGCGGAAAGGTAAGCCAATTTGGCTCACTTCTGTAAATTTTGATCTGTGCTAAAGAGAGAACCGACAGATTTTCACTAATTAAATTCTCCCTTAATTCGGCATCAATTGATGCAATTCTTGATCCTAGGAAAAACTTCAGGACGAAAGCTATCTACCCAAATCAAAAGTTCTAACCGTCGCACCTCCGACGGTAAGCTTTCAAAACTTTCTCTCTCTACGTTCAATTTTCCGGCAAAGCTCCGTTTGAGCCCATTCTAGCCTCAAATTGTATGAAGGTGTAAGAACTCCAATCTAAATTCAATTTCAACAATTAAACTTATTTGATTGATCAATTTGATGAAATCAAATTCGATAGAGTTAGAAGATTGAAATTGGGGAAAAATTGGGAACTTCAAAAATTCAAGGGACTAAAGTGCAATTTCATAAAATTGAGGGTCAATTGGGCATGATAAAGATGTTGAGGACCAAATGGGCAATATTTTGATTTTTTGGGGCAAAACTTACCATTTTTGTAAAATAGGGGCAAAATGGTAATTTTGGGAAAATTGGGGAGCAAATTGGAAATTTGGGAAACTTGAACCCCTTTTGTGATTTTGAATAAATTGAGGTCCTAAGGTGAATTTTAGAAGTTTCGGGACTCAATTTGGGGGAAAATCGGCATTAAGGACATAAAGTTAAAGAAAAATAACTTTAGGGACCTAATTGCAATAAATCAAAAAGTTTGAGTATTTCATCCATTTGCGATTAATGAAGGCTATTAGACCAAAGGATAATGAACAAGGATGTTCATATCGTGTAGAAACACGAAGTACCGGGAATGTCAGGAAGAACAAGCTCGCGTGAAGATAAAGAACCGGTTAAGAGGAAATCACTGCATTATCGGGTGTGTGGAATTTTTATATCATACTCGGTTGGGATGATAAGCACATCGAAAATAAAAACCCACTTCTAAGTGGTATTTTTATATCATACCCGGTATTAGGGACCTAAAGTTAAAGAAAAATAACCTTAGGGACCTAATTGCAAATAAATGAAAAGTTTGGTTATTTCATTCATTTGTGATGAATGAAGGCTATTAGGCCAATGGATAATGAACAATGAATGTTCAAATCATGTAGGAACACGAAGTATCGGGAACGCCAGCTAAGACAAGTTTGCGTGAAGGTAACAAGCCAATTAAGAGGAAATTCACGGCACTATCGGGTGAGTGGGATATTTTATATCATACCTGGTTGGGATGATAAGCAACTCGGAAATGAAAACCCACTAATAAGTGGTATTTTAACCATCATACCTGAGAGTAGTGATGTGGAAATTACACGGAAAAACTATTTAACAGTTGTAAGTAGATCATACTTGGTTGGTATGATAAACTTCCCATGAGTAAGTAGAAAACCCGCTTATCGATCATAAGCAGAGATGTCCTCACACCCAATTGGTGTGATGAACAGATTAAAAGATTATTTTGTCGGAAGTGTTCTCCCCTGACTGTGTGCCACTGCTTAAACTTTTTGGGAGACCTTATTGATGGGAGCTCGAATAGCTTAGATAGGCTGGAGGCCTCGGTTTTGGAACTTGGGGGCTAATATGCCCGATTTTGAAAATCTCGTATAGTGGGCCCAAGGCCAGTTGGCACGAGCAGGAGCTCGTAAACAAACATGAATTTAAGCCATGAAAACTTTAAATGAATGATTTGTTTGGCCATGGTACCAAGACAGGACCGACATACTCGATGGACTGGCGGTTGTGCAACATGGCAGGTCGACAGACCATTCGAGACAAACAGCTGCAGGTCGAGTTGAGGGTCGAGGCCGTTGGATGAGTGGCACCACAGATTAAATAGCTTATGTGGAAAACTATTGTTTTGTGCATGCACTGAGGTACGAGAATTTCAAGACGCCCAAGAGGGGTAGTGATGTGTCCTAGGGGCTACTGTACGACATGGTGGAGATAAGGGCAGATTGTCGTGCTAGCAGTCGGAGAAGCTCAACGTAGCTTCATGCGCATGAGACCAAGGTGGGTCGGGATGAGGCCTATATCCACATACAGACACAAAGTTTTCATTACATGATTGAGGGTCGGATGTCACGTACATCCACTCATTCTTAGGGTAGAAGTGGACGTGTTTCTATCTAGGTGGTCGGTAAAGTCACTCCAACGCCACAAATGGGTGCAGTGGACGTGTTGCCCTACATATGTGTGTTCCCTTCATGATGAAGGGTGTGTATTGGTTGATAAACACATCGGTTATGATTGAGGATTAAGAAATGGCTATAAAAAACCGAGATTTTGAGGATGGATTATTTTAAAAGAAAATAAGGAGTGTGGCACACTCCAATTCAAATATTTTCTCTAAAAGTCAAACTTTAAACACTAATTCACTAAGTCGTTGAACTAACCCCCTCCCTTATATCCCTTTTTAGGTAACCAAGGGAAGCCTACCCAAAGACCTCTTATTAGTCGCACCTACAAGACAGGTATATAAAGTTAAAATTTCATGCAGTTTTGATTTATGTTATTCTAAGAAAGGTACAGGTTTAAAGAACGTATTACTCCTCTTGGGTTAAAGAAGAGGAAAACCTTTAATAAATTAGGAGAGTGGCGAGTTGCTCACGGGGATCCAACCAAATTGGGTCGGGGCGTGACAACTTGAGTGGTATCATAGCTTGTTTCTTCGAATACATTATTAAGACTAAATAACATAGTAACTGATAGGAATAATTTTAAAATCTTCAAATGGCCTCAAGAAAATTATCTAAACAAACTTGCGTTACCTTAGCCATTCCGGAAGCTAGGAAGAACCCCATCCCAAGGGAGGAAATGAACCAGGAATATAGAAGGACCCTTGGAGTATTCCCGGGTCAAAGAGGACTCGATAAGAAAGCCTCCAAGGTATTCAGGCTCAAGGACAGCAAGGCATTGAGCCATCAACAATCCCTTAAAAAGGCCCCACAATGCTCAAAGTATGGGAGGAACCACAAAGGTCCACACAAGGAGATGACATGTTATAGATGTGGGCAATGGGGACATTACATTAGAAGATGCCCGACATTTTAGAGGATAAGATCCGAGAGGATCTGTTATGAGTGTAGGAGGGTGGGACACATAGCAAAGAATTGTCCCACATTGCAAGGAATTCAAGCGATACCTTTTAATAAGGACACCTCCACCCCTACAGAAGCCCAAAGGGATAACATTACAAGAACCACAACTGTGGCTAGGGAACCCAATCTCACCAAGGAGGAAGTCCTGCTAGACCATAGTTTAGTACTAAGAATTCCCCAAACGGTCATTGTAACAATCTCTCTCAATAGATGTTAAAACCCAAAAATTGTATTCTTACTTCGATGAATAAGATTCTGAGTTCCTGAAAATTTCTCTGTCCCTTAATAATACGATAGTATGCCTCAATTACCCAAGGAAGGATAATGGAAAGAAGATCATGGGTAAAATCTTATGAAAACCCAGAAATAGTAGAATATAGATAAAGGGGAATTTTCCTTTAAGGTGCACTACAAGCCACCTAGGAGCAAAGAAGAAAACACCTCGTGCATAGAAGACAAACCAAATGATGAAAGGCAACTAGGATGTCTCAAGAGAGCAAGGTATGATCTACTTTGGAAAAACAAAGGAGCCAAGTAGGGTTGTAGACTAACCTAGCGAGGAAGGGAGTGGTGGAAAGGCTAGAATAGTGGAAAGGAAGGATGGAGGAAAACCTTGAAGAAATAAATGACCAAAAATGAAATGATGACCACACTCGAGCCACAAGGAGGATTTAGTAAGTCCTGTACAAAGAGGTCCTTGAGCAAATAACACCTGAACATTTCCCAAGGAAGGAGACCATGGGAAGGCATACACGTTCCAACTAAGAAGCAATGGACCAAGTGACTAAGGGTGAGGAGATGAAGTGCACACCGAGGTGAAAGAACCAAGGGAAGTATACTAAGAGGACCCAAGGAGAAACCAAGGAGCAAGTAAGTGGAAAATAGCATCAAAGGATGTAGTGACAAGTGAAAATGGGTGGGCTACCCATCATAAGGAAATAGAGGAAAGAATATCCGAAAAACCTTGGAAAAGTAAGCCCTCCAATTCGGAAGAGGGTAAGGAGAAAACAACCTATGACATCAAGACTGGTAGTAGCCCACACTCGCTTAATAGAGCCCAAGAAGTGGATGGCTCGACATAAAGAGTGCTAGGAACCAATCTATCACCAAGAGTTCTTCAAAGAGAGGATAAGGAACAAAAAGGAAATGGAGGATAGTGAAGGATAAAGAGCGGGCAACAATACCAATCTTAGAAGGGTGTAAGAAAGGAAAGAAGGAAAAGCCTTCAAGAAGCAATAGAGAGGTTGAACCATGACGGGAATTATAAACCCTACTCTTTGACAATAAGGAAAATCGGGAAAAACAACAAGTCAAATAGAATGAGAAAACCGAACCGGTTCACAAACCGATCATCAAATAGCGGGCAATTTAGGAAATTTCAACTCTCGAGTGACCCAAATGATTCATAAAACCTTGGAAAAGAACCTTAGAACAAATTGGAAGAGAAAAACCAGACCAATTCAAATGAACCAGATCCAATGGGATTGAACCGGTTTGGATAGGTTTGAACCACTATTGAATTGGATGCTAAATTCATTTTTCTATGTGGCTTAAAAAATTCAAAATTGAGATTCGAGGCCACCATTGGATAAAAAATTAATTTAGAAATTTTTAGATTTGAAAAATTCGGTCAAATTGAGGGTGAACCGGCCGGTTTAAGCTTTGAACTTGGTTCAGACCGATACGGTCCGGTTCAGAACAATGTTGTCTTCTTCCTTCAGATAACAGAACTGTTCACTCGCTGGAAAATAACGCAGCATCGGCGAAGCTGAAAAGTCTCTGGCCAAGGAGTTTCAGGCAATGAATGACTGCCATTAAGGCGCCAATTGGACGACCAAGAAGTCCCCGAGCTTCCTATATAAAGAGCTCATCCTCATTCATCCTCTCCACACTAGAAAACTCCATTCTCTCTCAACTGCTCCATTTTTCGGCGAACCTCAAACCATAGCTCCGACTTAGGCATTTTCTAAGCCAAAAAGGTGAGGTTGGGTTCTATGGATTCGGGGAGAAGTCAACTACACACCTGTAATCTTCATTTTCTCTTAGGGTCACCGGAGAAGTGCCGGCATGATCGAACAATGAAGCAACTCCTACGAACCGAAGCTGCCCTATTTTGGCCGAGCTAAAATCGGCAAATTCAAGCCCTTCTCAAGCCAAACCAAGTCCTCACAACACCTCCACTGCCCTCCTACAGTTGAATTAGAGTTGAAAGGTAAGCCAATTCAACTCCCTTCTGTAATTTCCGACTGGTTTTAGAGAGAGAATTGACAGAACTTCGATGATAAAATTCTCACTCAATTCGGCATCAATTGATACAATTCTTAATCCTAGGATGAACCTTGAGGCTACTAGATGACATGGTGAAGATAAGTTACTAGGCTCGAGGCTACTACGCTCTAGGGGTGGCCACATCTGTTTGACAGAAGTTTACCATGGGTTAGGGTTCTAGGGCTTTTAATTTTAGAACTTTGTTTAGAAAACCTTGCTCTGATACTACTTAAGTTATCACGCCCTGACTCGGTTTAGTCGGAGTCTTGTGATCAACCTGCTACCCTTTCTCATACTAATTTAGTATTTCTACCAAATAGTCCAAGGAAGGTAAAGGCATTGGAGTACCTATTTTCCATAAAATGTTTACAAAACATAAAAGTTACTTGATGGCAGTACCCTTGGCTTTCTCTTCTAGTTTTAGCTCGTTGTAGCGAGGTGTCTTTCCTAAAAAAGTTTAATGGGAGGGGGTGAGTTTCTACAACTCAGTGAGTGGGGTTGGGAAGTGAGTTTTCAAAGCAATCAGTCTATCGAAAAAGTTTTATGCTTTTAATTTATTGTAATATGAGTTAATCTCTTCTTGAACATTTCCTCTTGCTCGAGAGGTGTCTCAGCAAACAATCACACGCCCTTTCTATCATAGAAAGGGATCACACATTCGTAGAATAGTCCTCGACCTTTCCACTTGTGGTTCAGTGCGTCTTTATCGTCCACCCAAATAAAGCTACAATGCATCTACCTTGAGATTGAGTGGATATCAATAGTCTGACCCTCAAACCCTTATCATGTCCGCTTGGTGAGATGAGACCTCATTTCCCCTCCGACCTCGGTCTTAGTGCTTCATCATGTCCACTTTGTGGGACGAGACCTCATTTCCCTTCCGACCCCGGTCTTAGTGCGCAGGAAGCTATCAAAGCTTCATGACTTACTAGTACGACAAACCTGCCCTTATTGCATCCAGGTCATCCAGGAACCCTTGGGATCCATCGACTACCCCTTTCGGGCAACTAAATGCTCTTGGATTCCTCATGTATGCATACAACAATTTTGATCCATTAATCATGCTCTTTGGTGCCAATAGTCCAACGGCCCCGACACTCGACCTGGCCTGCAACTGTTTTCCTTGACCAGCCCGTCGGCCTGGTCTATGGCGCATTGCCACTAACCTATCGAGCCTTGTCAATCCTGTCTTGGCCTCATGGCAAATTCACACAATAATTCCAATTTTTTTCTGAGAGTTTTCATGGTTCTTATAATTCATGTTTGTCTATAGGTCCAACCCGTGCACACTAGCCTTAGGCCCACTTCACGAGTTTTCCAAAAATGGGCCTTCAACCCTATCATTTTTCAATTTCGAGGCTTCGAGCCTATCAGAACGATTCCCGCTCCCATCAGGAATGTCTCCCAAAATATTTAAGCAATTTCACACAGTAAAGGAAGACCGTTCCTAGAAAAATAATTTTTCAAACTTTAAAATGGTTATCATCACCCCCAATCGGGTATGATGCTGAAAATCTCACTCACCCAATAATAGTGGCGTGGTCGTCCCGGTGAGATCTTGACTCCTAGTGCGCTTCCTCTCATTGGTATTTGAACAATCAGCTCCCGCATGGTTGGAGCACCCTTATCACGAGAATCGACACAAGGGACCTCATAGTTTCAGGTATTTGCGCATAGGTCCTCCATGTTTATAATCTTACATTTGGGTTCCTAAATTTTCATTTGATCTTAATTAAGTCCTTACTACTTCCAATTATTTCTCATGGTACTTAAACTTTCCAAAATTACCAATTAGTTCTCATTTTTTCTAAAATTGCCAATTGGTCCTTAACTTTCCAAAAATTACCAATTGGCCCTTGAAATTTCAAAAATTGCTAATTGGACCCCAAGTGAAAGTTAATTTCATGAAATTGCCCAAATTTTCCTTATATTACAATTTGAACCCCAATTTTCCAAATTGCCCCATTTTCTCAAATTTGCAATTTGGTCCCCGAATCTCAATTTCATTCAATTGACCCCAAAAATGTGGTTAATTGTCTCAATTGGTGATCCGAATTGTCTTCCCTCTGTCTCCCTCATCATTTTGAGCTTTGAACCACTCGATTTGGCTTAGAAATAAGCTTAAATGAAGCTTTGTTGGAAAATTTAGTCTAAAGAGAGAAAGCTTCGATATCTTATCGGTGAGGGTCCGGCGATCGAAGCTCTTGCTTTCTCTAAATTGCTCTCCTCCCGAGGATCCTTCCTAAATCAAACCGCACCTCAATTGGTGGCTTGAACAGTGTGAATTTCTTAGTTTCAGTTCTTACAGAAAGGCACCGTAAACAGTATTTTTTGGCGAAGGGGCGGCGGAGAGTTTTATCGTATTAGCTTGGAGGAAGTTCGGGGCACCTCTAGGTGGAGTGTAGGGGGTCTGGCTTGGTCGCATTTAGCCTGGGGAAAGCTTGAATTGGGTTGTAGAAGGTCAGTTGTTTTCTGGCTGAAGAGCAATAGCACCGTTTGAGCTCCCTTGCTCCTCCTCGGTGGCTCTCAAGTTGAACAAAGGGTATGGCTGTGTAGAAGACTTCCTCTCAGTTCTAATGGTACCGAATGCAACTTCTAAGGTGGAAAAAAGCCCTGATGCCGGAGCTCTAGTTTGTTGCTCACCAAAAAATTGAGCAATTCATTTTCTTCGATCGATTGTGGGATACTGAGAACGAATGGAGGGGTACTCTTTATATAGGGAGCTCAGCAACTGTTTAGGCTACCCGCCAGCGACCTGATCGGCGAATTTTTCGAGTCATCGAAGACTCCAGCTTTTCTAGCCTCTCTCTCTCCTCCTTTCTCTCTGTTAGAGGCTCAAGGTTGAAAATGATGATGTGGCGATCGTGCCACATGCATGCTGTGATTGGTTGATTTTTCTAACATTGAGGTCTAGCTCGGTCGCCACGTCAGTCGTTGACCCGTTGACTAGACACGTGGCAGCCTCTCATTGGTTGCTCATGTCTGCATGACATGCTGACGGTCGCCAACTAGCCATTGTCCGGACATGTGGCAGCCTCCCATTGGTTGTTCATGCTTGTGTGGCTGCTGACTGGGCACCATTAATCGTTGACCAGTCTTGTCCGTTGAATGGTCTGGTCTGACTGGGTTTGGTGTCCCGAATTCAAAAATCGACCAGTTTGGACCCGATTCGACCAGTTTTCTTAAATTTAAAATTTTCTAAATTTATCTAAATTCATTTTCTATCTAATGGTGGCCTTAATTTCCCAAATTGGCATTTTAAGTCACCTAGAAAAATGAATTATCGAACCAGTTCACTATGGTTTATCCTAGATTAGTTCGGTTTGGGTCCGATTCACCCCGAACCGGTTTGGTTTCCATTTTAACCCTTATTTACCATTTTTGGTCCCTTTTTCGGCTCAGTTTTCTCAAAATCGCCAGTTATTTCTTCGGTTTACTTAGTCTGGAAGACGGGTTTCACACTGCTAATCGGTTAGGTCAAACCAAGTTTAGTGACCCAAAATAAAAAATCGATTGGTTCAGGCCCGATTCAACCGATTTTCTAAAATTAAAAAAATTGTTTAAAATCATTTTCTATCCAATTGTGAATTCAATTTTCCAGATTGATATTTTCAGGCCACCTATAAAAAAAATTTGAATTGGTTATTAACGGTTCAATCTAGTACAGATATGGTTTACTTATCTAATTTCATTAATGTTTCATTTAAATAATTTTTGGATCCTTATTTACCACTTAAAATTTTTTAAATCTCCGTTTTGAATACCCTATACCAATGTCTGTTAATTTTGACTTTTAGTTTTTTATCAAAATTTTTCAATTTTTTATTTTTGAATAATAGAGTTTATTTAACCAAAATGCGTGCTATGAATAGAATTTGAAAAATTAGGGATGTAATAGGTGGAAAATGAAGATTAGACCAGTAAGAGTTTTTACGATTACTATGCCACCATTTTTCAAATTGAAGGGTCGTTTAATACAATAGAAGCTCTCGTTGTTGTGAAACTTGTAGTTACTACAGAAATGAATGCTTCCATCACTAGCCTATAAAATTAGACAAAGTAGAAGCAACGACGTTTCAACTAGGAGCCACAAAGGAAGTCGGTCATGATGGCTTCAATTGTTCCTTCTATCACACTTTCTAGGAAATAGTAGTAGACAAAGTAGTTACTCATGTAACTAATGTTTTTCCACTAGATGTTTGTTGCAAGAACTAAATGAAACTGATATTACCCATATCCATAAAGTATTGATTCTAGAAGAGTTCTATCATTTCAGACTCATTTCCCTCTTACAAGTTTTTTATAAAATTATTTCTAAAGTTGTAGCGAATATCCTTAGATACTTTAGGAATTTCTTAATTTTATGTCAACAAAATGCATTAATAACAAGTTAGGATGTTTTGATAAGATGTGTGAAATACGAAACCTATAAGATTCAAATAGGAAGTATGACACACGTACCCATAAAGAGATGAAATCCTAATAGATATACTCTATCCGTGATCATCCAGCTCCCCTGGCCGGTGGAAGAGGTGGGTGGGTCCGACAGACAGCTGGCCTGTAGGTGGTGGTGGTGGTCCACTGGTCAGCCGGCTTGATAGAAGAAGAGATGACATTACCGGGATTATCAACATCTGTCTATACATGCACTCTATCTGTTTTTTTTGGCTGGGCATCAGTGCATTTATAAATGGAACTTTCAGGGTTTTGGAAGGAAACTGTTCAACAGTGTTCTTGATTATGGAACGACAGTAGTTAATGGGTGTTGACAGAATCATGATCATTATTATAGACTGTCATAATAATGAGATTTGAGAGGGCAGAACAGCAAGCTCTCCATCTATTGGCGGTTGCTTCTGTTGGAAGAAGCAAACCTAACCAAAAAAATGATGTGCTTTGTGCCCTCCAATTCGGATCAACTCTCTTTCTCCGGTCTGCATGCGCCCATCATGTCATGTACAGTTTAATACCACTTTTCCACGCTCTGCATATCTAGATTGACTGCCATTTTGCAGCAAAATTCCATGGACATCCTTACACATATAGCATAATTCCCATAATCGTTGGCTTACCTTGGAGGTCCCCTACGACCCTTACCACCATAGGCCGCAACCACCTCACCTCATTGCCCAACTTAACCACAACATTGCTCTATTTTGCAGCTACCACCCATTGTCTTCCAACTACATTACATTTCCTAGTCATTCACAGCTTGTATGGCCTAGCCCCCACCATTGTTAGCCTCTCCAAGAAGTCATCTTGAACCCTAGTTGGCCATGAGATGCCCCACACTAATCCACATTTGGATATTGCGTAAAATGGGCAAGCATAGAACTAATGTACCCAAATAATATGTGCACCATTGGCATCCTTTGGATGGGTACATCTATTAATTTTTAATTAAGTTAATTTACTAAAAATAAAATTACATTGGTGTTCTAAGTGATAATAATAAAAATCACCTTAATAATAATCCTTTTAATTAGTTTTTTATTTTAATCGGTCTTAATTATTCGCATTAATTAAGGTACTAACATATTTGGTGTACAACTTTGATCCAATTTGATGTATAAAAAAAGGGCTGGTGGACCAAATTATTATAAATTTAAAAGTTTAGGGGGTGTATCATCATGCCATTCCCACCCACTTTGAATATGGGCTTTTAATTTTGCGGAATCGTCCCAGGAAAGACATCTTACATGGCAAAAAGGAATTGGGGAAATTCTTTACTTTTCTTTTTTAAATGAGAAAAAAAAACTGACTTGGGGCGTGGGCGTGCCAGAGACAGAGACAGAGTGGACCCACATTGTTCTCCACCTCTTTATTAATTAATAATTTAAATTTTCCTTAAATTAAAAATCATTACATTTTTGTGTGACATCAACTTGCCACCACGTGTTTGTTTGTATTTTTTTAAAATTATTATAAATGAGGTCGAAAATCTAACATTTTCTAACATAGGTATAAAAATTATTTTATTTTATAATATATATAAAAATAAAAGAAATACTTTTTAAATATATAATAATGAAAAAAAACACATTAAAAATATAACACTAGAGCCTAGATTTTAGGAGGCAGAGAGAACAATCCATATATGCAAGTAAGTAATTATCCGGCACCACACAAAAATGCTTGGGTCCCATAATTGAGAGCTGCTAAGCTAATTTTGTGGACAGTGTGATTGTGGGGACAGGGTGATACGTCTAAGACCCAATAGTGCTGAGTTGAATGGAGCATCGAATTATGCTAAGCTAAAGCCTAAATTAGAAGGAAAAAAAAAAGGCAAAGCTGGAGACAGAGTAGAGAAGGAAGATGGAGACTCTGCTTTTCTGCACTGCTTTATTTTTTATGAGATTTACACAGAGTGTGAGTCAGGACAACATCATATAATAGTAACCATACACTAGACAGCCTATTCCAGCAAACACACAGCGCTGCATGCCCACCCCCACTCTCTCTCTCTCTCTCTCACAGGTACGCACACTCTGCTAATTTAAGTCCCTCGTCCACCTCTTCCCCCCATGTGACCACCACATTCTCTCTCTCTCTCTAAAAAGAGAGCCAGCAAGCAAATCTGAGTCTTCGGCGTCCCCAACTGATGCTGGCAAAGATGGTGGTAGAGAGGGCGAGATCGGCGAGGCCCTCCGTCACGATGAAGGACTTCCCGTCCTGCTTCGGTGAGAGCGGCGTCCAGGTCGCTGACTCCTCTAATTCCACTTCATCCCCATCCTCCATCATCTTTCCTTATAACAAGCACGCCCAAAACTTCGTCACCTGCGTCTACAAGTGCAAGTTCAGGTCCTCGCAGTCCTGCCTGATCGCCGTCACCTGGACGAGAAGCCTTATGGGCGGAGGCCTCGGCGTATCCATTGACGACTCCACCACCCACCAGCCCCTCTGCAAGGTCGACATCAAGCCCTGGCTCTTCTCCAAGAGAAGAGGCCACAGGACCACAGAGGTCGCTGTCGTCTCGAATTCCACTACAACCTCCTCCTCCACCGTCGATATATACTGGGATCTCAGCAACGCAAGGTTCGGGCAGGGCCCCGAGCCGGCGGAGGGGTTCTACCTGGCAGTCGCCATCCAGAGGGAGCTGGTCCTGCTGGTCGGCGACATGAAGAAAGAGGCCTGCCGGAAGCTGAATGCGGAGGCGTCGATCTGCAGCTCCGTGCTAGTGGTGAGGAGGGAGAACATATTCGGGAAGAAGTCGTACGGCACCAAGGCGCAGTTCTCCGACAGGGGTCGGACCCACGACGTGGCCATCGAGTGCGACACCGGCGAGCTCATCAGCGACCCGTGCTTGGTGGTCCGGGTCGACGACAAGGTGGTCATGCAGGTGCGGAGGCTCAAGTGGAAATTCAGGGGAAACGGCACCATCACCGTGGACGGCATGCCGGTGGACGTCTTCTGGGACGTCCACAACTGGCTCTTCGGCAACTCGACAGGGAATGCGGTGTTCATGTTCCACAGCAGCATGCTGGCGGCGGATGATCGGAAGACGGCCTCCTCCGACCATCACCAGTCTCCGGCGGACTGCACGGATCCGTGTGACGGAGGAGGCGGGCTCAGAGATTCCAAGTCCCAGGAGACAGGAGCCGATTTCTCAGTCATCTTCTACGCCTGGAAGAACGACTAGTGTTCAGGTGTGCTGACTCTGATTTCTGCCGTTTTTTATTTACCTATTTCGATGTCCGAGAGCTGCAAAAAAACATAGTAAAGAGAATGAAAACCACCGCTTGTAGAGATTTGGGTTTTTTTTTCCATCAAAAGTCTGTGCTTTAAAGAGGTGTTAGGCACAGATTCCGTTCATGTAGATTATACCCTCATTCAGCCTTTTAAACATATAAGCTGGTGACAAAAGAAATCCAGCTAGCAAGATTCGTTGTTATTTGCAAAAAGAAAAAAGAAACAATGAACAATCTACTGGGAAAATACCATTCATCTCCGGTAGTCATGTACCATTGAATGACGTCCTGCTACACCTGAGTGACAATGAGCAGAGGAAGAAGGATGACGTCAAATTAAGCTAAGCTTACAAACCGGTATTGCCACTGCAAGTGACACTACCAAATGCAATAATTCAAACCCACCAAGGCAATTTGGAGGGAAGTAGTTGGGTGTCTTAAGATCAGCACCCTCTCCCTCAAGGACCCTACATACACATGGAGGGTCCCGTTAATGGAGATGATAGGTAAGGGTTGCATCATGTATCAATTAACCCCTACCCAAATACTGTAATGAGGCTTTACTGCAAAGCCGAGGAAATTTTTTGTGGAAGCGTCCAGACCCAAAAGGTGCCGTGGACCTGAGGATTTAGGACACCCCGAGGTAAGTTGGTGACCGATTTCAACAAGCCTTGTGCATCACAGTCGTCAACTGCTTGAAATACAAAGCTATCTATACAGCGAAAATTCCCATGAAGGGCCCACGTCTATGTGCACGAGAAGCAATCTTTTCTTCCCTCACATTAGAAGAGAGCTAATCCCGAGAAAATACATTAACTAATGACCATTTACCTACAGACACTTTCAGATGACTGTTATGGAGTCTCGTGGCTGACCTCCATCCAAAACTTAACGGCAACCCTATGCAACTTCTATACAGTCAACAACTCCTGAAAGACAATCCAGAAGACAAACAGATAAACTTTGTCACTTTGGTATGGAAACAGCATTCAACAGAAAGTATAAGCAAGGATTTATGCATGTAATTATGCCGCATAGTGCAATATGTGGCACCATTCTGTGTAGGCAGGTAATATTCGTTAGTTCATGTAGTGCATAACTTCAACAGATGACCCTAGAAAAATTCCAGAGCAAATATTTTCCATACAAATCCTACACCTACCTGCATTCTAATGGGGCTTTTATATTAGTTACAATATCTTTTTTTTTAATATTTATTAGGGAAAATTATTTTAAAAATTATATACTTCAACTATTTTCTTCATTTTGACAAACTTTTTCAGTTGACCAGGTGATACTAAACCTTTGGTTTCATATCTAATTTGGTATAAAATTCAGTTTTCATCAAGAACTAATTTCATTGCCAACCTTTTGCAATGTAAACATTACTTGTGACATATAAAAATTGATAGGACAGTGTCACTTTCTATAATTAGGACCGGACTGCTTACCATTGAGACAAAATTCCTAATCGGCCAAATTCTCCAAAAATTCTCAAATTGTGTCATTGTATCATAATACATCTTAATTAGAAGAGGTAGCAATAACATATCATCCATGGAACATCACATTAGCTAAATAAATGAGCCTCATCAACATTATCATTAAATTCAAATGGAAAATTGCGAGGTGCCAAATGTGACAATAAAAAATTAGGTGTTATCTAGGGTAACCGAAAAAAAATCATGGTAAAATGAAGGAAATAAGAATGTTTGTGCATTTTAGGTGATTAACTCTATCTATAATAAATAATATTTGCCCACTTTTTCTGATCCCACCACTTAAATGGATCGTACCTTGGTGAATAAATTCATTACACAAGAGAGAAGGCCAAGTTAGGCGTACCTTCTCTTTCTGCTTGTATACAGAGTCAATTTTCTTCATGTAATCATCCGTCAATTTCTGCATAAAAGTTCAAGGGCTTTCATCCAAGAAATAATATGTTTCCCATACCAATATTTTGCTACTCAGGTGAACAGTATTACCGTAAACAATGCAGACATATATGGGAGATTTTAAGCACAGACGAGTTTTCATTTATGAATGGCTAAATTACAACAGTAGTCTTAAAAACTTTGTTTTTTTAACTTCGATCATCAAACTTTGGAAATGACTCTTTTGGTTCTAAAACTTGGATTACGTGACCACTATTGGACCTTTTAGTCAAACTCCATTAAAACACTAAGTAAACCACTCAACAAAAACTGAAACCATGACATATAAACCAAATTGGACTGGGTTGATTGATTTTTTTAAAATAAAAAAAATATAAAAGAGGGAGGCTCGGGGCCCTTCCACGCCACCTTCCCTCTTTGTTTTTAAATCAGTTAAACTGGTCTGGTACGATTTATATATCACTGGTTCAATCTTTATGTATCATTTTATTTGGTGTTTTAATGGAGTTTGACTAAAAAGTAAATATTTTTTAACAGAGAGAGCCAATAGTAGTCACAGAATTGAAGTTTTTGGACCAAAAGAAACATTTTCAAATTTCTAGGACTGAAGTTAAAAAAATACATAGTTTTAGGATCACTGCTCTACTTTAGCCTTTTATGAATCATTACTTGAATGTGGACAACAAATTTTCTTCAAGTTATTATATTTTAATGTTCTGTCCTTAGTTTTAGAAGACAAAGAAACCATATAGTAAAAAGAGTTTAAGTTAATTGAAGTTAAGAAGTGCGCCAGGAACTAACGCCCAGCACCTAATCTTCAAAAACAAAAGATAAAACTCATAACACTATCAATATGACAAGAGACTGAACGGATATTAAGCTATCATTATATGTACCCATCAGAATAAGCTGCTGAGATGAAAAGATAAAACTTAAAACAATATCAATATGACAAGAGACTGAATGGATATTAAGCTATCATTATATGTACCCATCAGAATAAGCTGCTGAGATGAAAAGATAAATTACCTGCAGATCCCTTGATAAGTCTTTGACATTGTCTTCTGATAGTTTTTTCTCCTAAGCAGAACAGTCAACTTATATGTGATCTCAAACATTCACACGGAAGTTTAAAAGGTTGACATAAAAAAATAGAAGAAAAATAAAATAGCTACTAGAGAAATATAAACCTTCTCTAGCTTCTCATAAGCTTTTAAGGCATCTCTTCTAATATTTCTTATTGCCACCTGAAAATCATTGGTAAAAATTATTAATTCACTGAGGGCAACAAGTTTAGCAAGCTTCAAACTCACAAAGTTTACATCAACATGCATGCATAAGAGATCATTCTGCACCACTGCCTTGAAGAAAAAAATGTCAAGTAGAGCACCTTAGTAAACTTTTCGGCGCGTTAATGTTAAATAAATCATTATACACCAAATACATATCTCGTTTTAGCTGCATATATTTATCTTCAAAAAAATCTTGGATGTGCAACGGTTGATAATTTTAAATATCCAGGCTTTAGTGAGATGTCTGCCCAAGAAGAGCTGATGCAGTCTCATCACTAAAACTGACAAAAAAATTAAATAAATAAAATTTGTAAATTCAATCCATATATCTAAATAAAATGTGGATTCAATACCTTCCCTTCTTCAACCTGTTTTGCCACAAGTTTTGATAATTCCTGTAATATACAAACATAATATCAAATAAAAATAAAGTCTATAGTAGCATATTAGAGTGAGAAGGACTGGGAAGGTGGAAATATTGGCAAACAAATAGCTTTCAACATTAGACAAATCTAATTAATTATTTTTTCTGGATTAGGTCATTAGTTGCTTGTAAAAAACACTAGTGTCCTGGTAAGAATAAGAAAATGCCAATGATGTAGAGAGAAAGAGAGTCAATGGAGAGGAAACCATTTATGTTGTTAAAATCTCTTACTGTTTTCCATGCAGATCAAATTTAAGATAAATAGGAACAGAATTATCTTTTGTAAGATCATCAAATTTCCTGTAGTTTATTGTCAAGCACTACATAACAAAAATTGATAAATGGCTGCAAATTTTGGGGATAACCATCAGAATTTGATGTCAGTTGATACCGGTGATAAAACTGAGAGCAATTCAACATATCACATTGAAGAAAATTGAAAGATATGAAGCTCCTGTCCCAATTAAATAGGTAAGCATTTCCCTTTGATGGGGTAAAATCATAAACCAAATATAAATATTCATATGCAAGAAGAGGAATGTACCTTGCGCCTTTCGGATGTCAGTTGAGGTATAGTCAAGCGTATCACCTCCCCGTCATTATTTGGTGTCAAGCCAAGATCAGAGCTAACTATGGCCTTCTCTATTACTTTTAAACTGATGCAAGCAACAGTATCATAACAAGTCCCCACAAGCAAAACTTCCATATAACTTCAAGTTCATATTTATTAGGATACACTTCAATTTAACATATAAAATATATGATTTTAAGTCAATAGAGGATATTTTTCTCCAGTACATGAGTACTATTTTTAATCTTAGATTAAGAAGACAATTTTTTTCTTTTACAGTTTACATAATCAACCATTCAAATGATATGCTAGCACTCTTGGGCCTGCTAAGACTGCAACTGGTATGAATAAGTCTGTTGATCAGCTAAGCAGACTAATTGATTAAGCTATGATCCAAACTATCAATATATATTAAGCATGTAATAATGAAGTTTACCTGGATTTATCATATGGCTGAACCATGAGAGAACTAGCATCAGGGCTACTAATTTGAGCAATACTCTTCAGGCTAACCGGAGTTCCATAGTATTCCACCTGGAAACAAAGAGACTCAAGTGAAGGTCCAGCCACCTTATATGTTCTCTCTTTTACAGAATGGTAAAGGTAAGAACTGCTATATCAAAAGAGATAATATTAGCCAAAATCCGTAAGCCAAAAAGAACTAATGCTCAGGGACAAGTCTAACCCGTCCTGCCTCTCTATGAAGCACTCTTCCATATCTAGCATTTACATCAGAGACCAATCATTACTCACCCAGGTGGGCTTGAAGAAATTGTGTTTTCCATGGAGGTAAATGAAATTACATGTGTGTGCATACATAAACAAGCCAGAGTTTTCAACAGATTAGAGCCACATATATACACGCATTAAAAAATAGTTTTCCTACATTAGACATTTAGACAAACAGCCTAACAACCTATTCAATAATGTCCAACTTAACGAAATTAAATAGTATATTGAGTAGGATCATTGTCTGGAAAGAACAATGAAATCTATATGTATATCATGGAGTATAAGATTGTACCTCAACTTTATCTAGCATGGCAGGGTTTGCTCTTCCAGTCCTAATGGAATTGAAGTTCAAGCGGACTGTCTCAATAGTCCTCTCCATTCTTTGCTTCTGAGTAAAAAAGACTTAGTGAGCACAAATGTTCATTTTCAGCTAAGAAAGCTTTTATGTTATAAAAGCTGCAAACTTACCACATCTTCCTCAATCATCGATTTCTCCGACTCAATTTCTTCGATAGTTGCACACCTGACAAATCCTGCTCTATATATCCTATCCAAAAGAAACATGGTAAAAGATTTGCTCAGACAAAAGCCACCCAGTGGAGAACTCTCAGCCTACAAGTAAACCAGCTTACTTCTTCTGCGGTAGGGACCTCCTGAACATCAGGGGCTTGACTCCATAAATTCGGAAACCGCTAACACGGGGGCTCGCATAATTCGCTGCAGCGCTGATGCTGCACATGGAGCACTGCACCCAGTTTCCGCCATATGAACCTGCTCAGAGAAGCTCCACATCGCAGAAGATTTAGGCGCGGAGAAGACAAACCACAGTTCGTCCCCATTACAGGCAATAATGCAGCACATAAGAGGAATGGACAAGTCGGAGAAAGTACCTGTGGAGGAGAAGAGGGTTTGGGGATGGTTCTGGGATGAACGGGCGATGGAGCTGAGAGGGGCTACAGGGGAAATGGGCGTAGCCATGAGCCTTCCTGTCCGATAGGATGACGAAATGGCAGTTAGGACGATGGACAAATAGATGAGAAAGAAGGATAGGATTGAAGGTGAAGTACCGAGGAGAAGAAGTGAAGTGAGATGAAGAAGATGGAATGTCACGGGACTCAAGTGGGAGGAGGCATAGAGTTGTGGATAAGGACCAGACTTTGCTGGTCATGGTACACACTTTCTTCACCGGGGTAACATTTTCTTTATTATTGACTAAAGCCTTGTTGAATATTGTCTTTATTATTTTTTTAAGATTAAATAATTTAATATGAATATTTTGCCTACATTTAAAGTTATAACCGAAAATTATTCTAATCCTCGTATGGTAGTGATGCACCCAAAACTTTCTTAGGCTCCATGGACAATTAAGTAATTTTATACCTCGGTAAAAAAAATATTGTCCTTCTTCTACTTTCTCTCTCATACAGTAATTTCAACTTCCTTAATTCTTAACAATACCCAAAAACAAACAATTAAAATCACGTAAGTTTGTTAGTTGTGTGCTCGGTAAATGTTTAGTACGTTCAGCAATGAACTCTCCATTAGATTTTTTTGCCCCTACATTGGGCTCGGAACCTCCTTTTCTCCTCCCCTCATCCAATGGCCTCATAACCTAAATATATGATCATAATAGTGGGTGTTTGCTTAAAATATATGATCATAATCCTAGTATTTGCTTAAAAATATAGACATAAGTGTTCACTTCATACTCATACTATGTAGGGAATTTTAAAATTAATATTTAAACGTGAAATTAATATAATAAAATCCTATTTTATTTAATTATGGTTAAAACATATTAATAAAAGAGAGAAATAATTAAAATTTAAAATAAAATATAAAAATTAAAAATAAATGCATGATTAAGACTACATAAGGTCAAAATATATATAGCACGTGAGGTTAGAAAACCCAATTTATAATTAAATCTATTGAGTCCAAATCAGATATTACTGTTGTATTACTGTTGTATGGATCATAATTAGATTTGTTGAATTGGATAAAAATGTAAATCAGTTCTGAAATAAATAAACAATTTTAAATTAAAATCTTAAATTTTTAATGAATGTAAATTAATAGTACTTTAATATTGTAATGCCTAAATAATTATTTGACGCTTATAAAACTGTGCAATCACTTGAAAATATTTATTACAATTAGTATTTAAAATTATCACTATCCATATAACATTTTTAATGATTTTACTCAATAATTATATATAAAGTATTTTGTTATAATATTATCGTATTTTTCTTACTTGTTTATCAAAATAGTTGATTAAATTTTTATTTATAAATTACTAGCTACTCTATTAAAATTGTTATTTATTAAATATATTAAAATTGTTATTTACAAAATATAGCATATTTAAGGTTTCAAAGTTCACTAATTTAAAAAAAATAACATTATCCTACTTTTAATAAATATAGATATAACTCATTTATATCGATAATGTTTCTCCTTTAGACTTGAAAAGAATTTTTAATAAAATACATATGTTTTCAAAATAATTTTTAAAGTATTTTAAAGAAATATAATCGAACCAATTAAATTCGATGCAAAAAATTTTACTCACATTTATTTTGTAACATGTTTATAATAAAGTTATTTTCAATACTTCGAACCTTCTTTCACTTGTGTATGTAGGTGAACTTTACCTATTATAATATCTCATATTTTTATTAATTTGTACCTATGTTCTTAAATTATATATTATTTTTAATAAAATTATTAACTTATTTTTATTTACAATTTAATCTCAAATATTTTTAAATTATAAAAATATTACATTTTAATAAATAACAAGTAATAAAATATCATTACTTAAATGATACTGGATAGCAAAAATCTTACTTATAAATATTTTATAAATATGTAATCAACCATTTATTCATATTTCGATTTTATTCAATTATACATCCATTAATCATAGTAAAGTATTTCATTTGTAACTGATTTTATAATTATATTATAGATATTTTATCTCATATTCTTGTGACTTTTTATGCATTAAATTAATCTTAATCTCATTAGTATCAAAATATTTATTTTCTCAAAATGTATTTTATTTTAGTAACTGGCTTGATTGATTGAACTAGTTAGTCTAAATTCACTTATTAACACCTTATGTGAAATGTACTTATAGTACTTTGGAAAATATTCACTCTCATTTTTTAATTGAAAACTAAAATCTCTCCTATATTATGAAACTTTACTATTACGTATGAATTATGCATCACCTGGTGCTAAGCACTTACTTTATATTTAATTAATTCTGACATAAATTTCATTAATTAAAGTTCAGTATTCGTTTATTAAGTTATAGTTTTAATCACATCCCAAAGTTTTAGAATCATGAATTTTTAAATATTTTTTCTTCTATAGTCACACCCATCACTTGAACATTAATTTTGATTCTCAATTATTCATTTTATAAACTTGTTGATTAATTATTTTCTAATAATATAGATATATCTAGGACATATTCTAAGATATTAGATCTGTATTTAGATCAATTAATCTTTCACGTCCTATAGTACGTTACTTTATCATGGAACCCTTTATCCTAATGATATATATTTACTTAATTTAATACTCACATTTTTTAGGCAGTTAGGCGCCTGTTTCTTTCTCTTTATTAGTTTAAGGGTCATGCGCATCTCATTGACCTCAAAAGGTCTTTTGGACTTTGTGGATTTATATCTTTATAGAGCCTTTCATTCATTCTATTAGAGTGGGAGACCCTTTGGATTCATGTGACCCTCTATTTATCATTGACCCTTTGAACCTTTATAGTGTTAACATTTGCACGTGTAACGTCTCTATTTATCAATAGTGATCATTTATAACAATCAAATATATTCCATTAAATTTCATATCGTTTTTTATATTCCCATGATTTCTGCTATTGTACAGCAGTTAATTACTTTCTCACCAATAATATATTTCTGTTGATGATATTTCTACCGACATAACATATCAATTAAATTCTCTTTTGGTAATGTGTTACCAAATATTTGAAATACATTTTTTGTATTTTAATATTAAATATTTTTCTCCTATTACTAAATTAATTATATCTTAATATTTTATTCGAGTTAAATTCTTTTTATTCTTCAATCACCAAATCAATTATACTTCAATATACTCTTCTAATTAAATTATTTTTCTTCTTCTATCACTAAACCAATTATACCTTAATATCCTAAATCATTTTTTCTTCGTAAAATATTTTTTTTCACGCGATTATTATTTAAGTAGGGCTACTGATGCTGATAATCTGAATTATGACATTTTATAAAGTGTTTATTTTCAAAATAACTCTAATACAATAGTTTGTTCAACATTTTTTATTTAACTTTCTATATTTAAAAATTTTCATCATTTTTCTTCGTGATATTTATATTTATAAATTATGATTATTTATATCTTAAGAAAATATATCTAGTACTTTTTCATTAAAATCTTAGAGTTAATTTCATTACTTGTATATCACTTGATTGGTGGAGCCTAGTCCTCTTTATCCTATTTTATTCAAATATTATTTTCAACAAACTAAATGTAATTAATGGCACTACTACTTCATAACCCATTAAAGTTTGCCCGTCATATGTTCCTTAATGTGACAATGGTCACTTTAACCCACACAATTCACAGTTGGGTATCTACATTTACAAACAACTTTTTATGTTTTTAGTTGACATTTCATGAATTCATTCTATCATGATTATTCTCCTACTTATTCCACCTCTAATAAAAATTTTCCGAACAAAGCCTTGCTCGCTTTCTTCTTCTTTTATTTTCCTTGAATTAAATTTTAAAAAACAATTATTTAAAATAAATCTAGGTTAAGTATATAGGCTTATAATTGGAAATGGGCTTCATTGTCGGCCCATTTAAATGGGCACGATATCATAATTTTTCATACTCATCAGGCCCAAATATTGGAACCCTAGGCTACCCCTCCTGCCTCTTATATTCTTCCTCTTCCCCAAAATTGCCATCTCACACTCGGCCGCCCTCTTGAGTTTTCTGACCTTCTCTCGCAGTCAGAGACCGTAGATCTCTCTCCTGGTAAGCAAGCGTTCGCCCTTCCTAAGACTGAGCTTGAAAGCTAACCAATTCCTAGAGCAAAGTTGATACGATTGCGGTAGTTTTCTTCTCTTGCTACTGTGTCTTTGCGTTCTTGTTTACGGCTTTTGAAAGTTGCCAGGGGGAGATTTATCGTAGAGTCTGAGTTAAGTGCTCTCTAAAAGCCTATGATTCAGTGATTTGTTGCTTCTTCTGGTTCTAAGTTGGGGATATATGGATACTGAGCGTCAAGGGGGCAAGTATTGGATGATTCTCTTTCGTCAGTCGTAGTATAGAATATCGATTGTGTATTGAATCTCTGCAGCTTTCTTTGTCTTACAATTTTCGCGTATCGTATTGAGCTGAATGTGCATTCTAAATGTCCGCTAATTTTCTTTCTCACATATGTTTCCTGCTGGAAATTTCTCATAATCATCTACTAAATTTTCTTCAACAGTCCTTTTACATATTGGATGATGGTTTTTATGATTCATTACTGTTATTAGCTCAGGGACGACTTAAGAGCCGACGATGGGGCGTGTCCGTACGAAGACCGTGAAGAAATCCTCTCGACAGGTCATAGAGAGGTATTACTCGAAGATGACCCTTGACTTCCACACGAACAAGAAGATCTTGGAGGAGGTTGCTATCATCCCATCCAAGCGCCTCCGCAACAAGATCGCAGGGTTCTCCACCCATCTCATGAAGAGAATCCAGAAGGGCCCTGTCCGTGGGATCTCCCTGAAGCTCCAGGAGGAGGAGCGTGAGAGGAGGATGGACTTTGTTCCAGACGAGTCCGCGATCAAGACCGATGAGATTAAGGTAGACAAGGAGACCCTCGATATGCTTAATGCCCTTGGCATGAAGGATACTATTCCTGGGCTTGTTGAGGTGGAGCCACAGGTCATGCCTGTTCAGGCTTTCGGGCGCAGGGGCACCAGGTACTGAGATACAGGTGACGGGCCTTTTGTTTACCTAGGTGCTTGTTCTATTTCTTATGGGATGATGAGATGTGAGACTGATGCTGGAAACCTTAGCCAAGGCTTGTTTTAGTGCTTTGAATTATAAAGATAATTTCTTGTTTGAAGTATTGATGTGTGTCATCTTTGCCAAACTGTGAACATCCATAATTTCAATATCCCTGAGCTGCTCGTTCTGTGTCGAACCCATGGTTCCTGATCAGCCTCTTATGCTTGTCTCATCATGGTGGAAATCATCCCTGAGCTGCTCGTACCGTTCAGTATCGAACCCATGGCTCCTGATCAGCCTCTTCTGCTTGACCAAGAACCGGCTTTGGAAGAAGCCCTCGAACGAGGGCTCCCTCGACGTCCTAAGGAAGAAGACATACCCCAGCATGAAGTAGAAGGACGTGACATAGAAGCAGATGGGCTCCATCACATCCCACGACAGCTCCCAGAAAGTGAGCCTCATGAAAGCGGCGGTCTGGGCCACCAGGAAGCCTAGACCGGCCGAGAGCTCCCTCCGGACCTGGGCCTCTGCCTGTCGGTCGATGGCGGTCTTCTGTCTTTCCAGCTCCTCGAGCTCCTTCCTCCTCCGGTCATCAGCGACCGGCATCAGGCCAACCATAGCCTCCACCACCTGTGTCCAAAGAGGGTGGACATTTTTCCCAGGGCTATTTTAGCAGAAGGGTTGGCTGGTTTGGGCTATAATTTGTTTTAAAGAAAAGCTAGTTAAGGACTAAGGACTAGAAAACAGGTATAGCCATAAAGATTTTCTCCAGTTAATACTGAAACTCAAGGCAGAAAATATATTGTTGGATAAATTAATTTAAGTATAAATATTTTATTTATAGTTCAAATTATATAAAAAATTCAGTAATAGTTTAAATAAAAATAAAAATTTCACTTATAATTTAATTTTTATAAATATATTTTTTAATTAAATTATTAATATAACGTTTAAATTAAATATTTTTTAGTGGGATGAGTGGAAATATAAAGGTGGGAAATGGTTTTTTCCAAGGCACCATCTTAAGCACAGGGAACTGTGTTTATTCACCTGTACAGGCAAAAAGGGGAAAACGACAGAAAAAGGAAAAAAAACATGTATCAGTGTTCGGTAAATTCCCCTCAAATTGAAAATTTTATTGAATAAATAAGAAAAGCAAAACACACTAACTATGAGTTCTCAATTCAATTTCAAGCCCTGAGCAAAAAAAACAGCGATTTTTCATCTGACTGAAATTAAAAAAAAAAAGAAGAGGAAAATCGGAAATTACCATGTCAGGCTGGAGGAGGACTATATCGCCGAAAACGACGACGTATCCTGACTCGTCAATCAGCTTCGCGATCTCGGCTCCCTGGCCCGGATCCGGACACCCCTCTCCGCAGACCCGAACAAATTCCGGGTACGGTATACAGATTTCTCTGACCTCCCTCAGCCTCGCAGTGGCCGCCTCCATCTGTGCCGCCCTCGACAGCTTCCTCGCGTCCTGCGCCGTCAGCATCGGCGACTCATCCCCCCGGGCTCCATCGGGTGGCGGAGAGGGAATCATGCCGTCCATGTTGACCCTGCCTGTCGGGAGGTGCCGGTCCACCAGCCTCTCCATCAGGCCATCCCCCGGGGGAATTGGCCGCAGCTCCGGCATCAGCCAGGGGATCCTGTGCAGGAACCGGTGGAATGGCGCATTCTGTCCAGGATCGTTTTCGAAGGAGCGCCGACTCCAGGAGGCGCCGCTCCGGGCGTGGGAGCCGCCCCTGCAGCCTCCCGTAACGACCCGCCGGGAGATCCCGGAGACACCGAAGAGCCGTTGGGCCAACGTCTTCTTCAAAGTCATCATAAGATACAAAGCAAAGCCAGGAAATGAAAATTTCAGAGACAGCCAAGGGTTTGCGTGCACGGCTCTTTCCTTCAATTCAGGATTTGCTTATACGCGGAGAATCGATGGCGTTTGGGGCCGCCTTATATAGGTGTATACAACGACTATTAGTCAATGACACGTGGCGTTATAATGTACCATAGAGTTAATTCAAATGTCTATCTACGTATACATATTTCTGTGCAAAAAAAAAAACTAAATTGATTATTATTATTATTATAATTATCATTTAATCAGACAACTGTAAAATGCCGAGTGAATGGATAGAAAATATAAACAAAAGAAACCCACTAATGTTTTTTCAGTTAGAAATGGCATTGACATGTTAGTTAGTTGGTTTGTTACTATATTCTTTATATTAATTGCCTAAAATTGAACTTATGGATAACGTGGCATTCTTAATTTTCTTAGCTAAATTGCAATATTATTTCAAATATTTAGAATAAATGTTATTTTTTTTTGCAAACAATTTAAAATTTTACAATTTAATTTTAAAAATAAATTTAGGTGTACTATGTAAAACTTATAAATTCAAATAATTGGATAATAACGAAACAAGTTGATAAATATATTTTACTTTTAAATATTATTTACAATATATATTAAGTATTTATCTGTTATCCAATAAATTAATTACGAATATAAATTATAAATTATAATTAAGTATGTTTATTATGGTCGAATTAGCTTATAAACTTTAAATTGAAATCAAGTTGATAAATTAATTATATTTAATATATATATATGTAATTTAAATAAAATAAAATACTTATATATAAATTAAAATATAAAAAGTTAATAGTTAAAAGAAAATAAAATATTTAACTTTTCCATTTCAAATGGTTCGATTCTATGGAAGGGATTGACAAGTCAACACATCCACATCAACAAAAATATGATATGTTAGTTTAAGGGGCAAATTCCTTGCAAAAGTTTATTGCGGCAAATTTGATAAATTATTATTTTATATTTATTTTATCAAATTTAACATTTTTAAATTTTGACATAAATGTGACATTTAGACTCGGTTTTTTTTAGTTTAATTAATTTATAATACAAGTATGAGCATTTTTTAAAATTTTAACCAAACTTATAATTATTTATTGAGGGACACCACACTATAATTAGGAAATGGATATAAGAAAATTATGTTCTCTAATGATTACATGATACCTAATTATTTATTACTTGGAATGGATAACGCAGGGAGGTGTGATTGAGGAAATCCTTGGCACTTTGTTCTAGTATTAATAAATTAAATTAAAATAATGCTAGTTGTGTCAATCAAATATTCAAGTTTGATTTTAAAATATCAAATAGATTTTCGTAGAATAAGAGCACGAAAATAAATTGGCTGTGGCCTAATTGACAGGTTTTATAGTTACGAGAAAATTAGGATTGGGAGAGAAAGGTCTCACAATGTTCGAGCTACATATCTTATCCTGCTTCCTTGACATCTTTTTATCTTTTTGGGAATTGATGTTTGATGTATTGCAGATAAAAAGTTTAAAATTAAAAAAAATGATATATATATATATATATATGAAAGGTTTTACCCATTTTTAATTAAAATTTATTAATTATAATTAGTATAATATTTCTAATATTATAAATAAATATATATTTTTATTTTATTCAATTTTGTATAATATTCTCAATAATTAAATTAAGATTTGGTTCAAATTAAAAACTATTTACTTACTTCCCCAACTTGGTTAAAATCACAAATTATTGGAAATTTTGTTTGTTCACCTAATTAGCTCAACTTTAATTTAATGTCACATTTAGCATGAAAGTAGAAATTTTAAAAATTAAAGATGACATAGTGAGGATGAGAAAAAAAAAACCACATTTCTAAATAAAATTTTGGACTAATTTTTTTTTAATTTGGTAAGATTGTTTTAAAATATACAAATTGTGTTGCTAAACTACTATATTAGGAGTAACATTAATATATTATTGATATCGTATTAAACAAGTTGGAATATTATCAATTTTATTAAATTTTGATAAAAAGTAAATTTATGTTAAACTATATGCAAAATAAAAATAAAATAGCATTAATTAGATTAATCGAAAAAGTTCATACAGAAAATTAGGAAAGACAATGTATTTATTCCATTAAACCAATATTTTATAAAATAATTATACCATTAAATAATAAATAAAAAGATAGCAGAATTTATAATATTTTGTAAAAGTTTTTTACATTATTCAATTTTCCGTTATTTGATTAAAACAAAACCATAATCTCAACTTACTGAAACCAGCCACACTATCGGATTTTGAGTGCAAAAAATCACAGCACGCGGCTAAATCGTGCTGGCTCACCAAAAATGCGCTACTTTGGTGACTCCGATGTAGAGGTTTACATGTAAAGGGTCCGAACCGAGGGTTTTGGTTCCTACCACTAGCTCCATCCACCTGGACACACAATGGGATGAGATCAAGGATCTCCAGTCTCGGCCCCTGCACCAACCCCTGTAAGAGATCACCACGTATCACACCGCCTTCATAATTGAAAATCCAAATATTAGAAAATAACTATTACAAAATACAAGTTTTAGCATATGGTAAGTTATTTAGAGTCAAATATTCTAAAAAACTAATGCAGTCTAAAATTATGAATTTGTAGAAGTCCGATTCCTTGTCTAACATGCATTGGAAAAGGAAACATCCTTACCTAACAAGTTAGAACCAATTTTGAAGCTGCAAACATTAGAAGTACAAAGCTGAAGAAGGGCAACAAGCTAACAAGTTCCTTTTTATTAAATTATAATTATTAGAAGAGAAACACCATGTCCAATAATGTAAGAGCTGTGAAGATCATGAAACAAGCTGTTTATAGCTGAAGTTTCAGCCAAATTAATTTAATTAGAGATGACCCTGTTCATGCTCATGCTCCAACAGGTTCAGTTGCTCTCCTCAGCCATGCCATCTCTGTTTCATCCAAGTAAGGAGCCAGGATGTCCCGGCACTTGGAATGGTAGGTGTTCAGCCATTGGACCTCTTCACGAGTCAAAATACTGAGGTCGATCAGCTTCTTCTGGTAGGGTGCCTGAACATCACATGAGCAACAATGATCTTATGACAGTGTTCAAAGAGTATGCTGGATCAACAGAAGATCTTTTTTAGGCTTGAAAAGTTTAGACATATAAGAATGCAGTACACTACTATTCTATATTCTGATCCAATATCATCACCAATCTTTTCTCTTTCTTTCTTCTAGCAAATATTTTCAAAATTTAAATCTTTTTATATTTTGTTGAACTAGAACACAACCTTCCAAGCAAAAGCCCATCCAGTTAAATGAACATGCTATTTGTGGTTTCTTCAGTCATCCAACAACTTTACTTAAAAGTTCAATATAAGCAAGATCCCACTGAAACCAAAATTGAAAACTAAAACACGAGCTACTTAGAATGTAACACCAGGTGCTTAAACTATTCACTTTTGAAAATGATGTTTTTCTCCTAAATGACAATCTCGTGCTTCTCATTGGTAATATCATTACTGGATTTCCATGAGGCAATCTTATTTCTGGTCTCTATTTCCATGGAATAGAGTGCTTTCTACTGTAATAAGAAAGTGGGAAAATGAAGTGCAATAAACTAGAATTTTGATTGATCAATGGTAGTTGTACTAGGTAAAATGTCTAAATTTGTAAGAGAGCCCTCCCCACTTATTCAACTCAAAATTTAGAAAGTTCTCCAACTTATTGCAACTATTATGACCCCACTAGCAAGTATCATTGAGATAATTTTTTTTTTCAAAACCAAGTATTGCTAAAATTAAACAGCAGAGACATGAAATAACTAGAATTAAAGAAGTTTACCCAAGTTATGTGTTCAAATGACAGGTAACCTTTGTCACCAAAGTTGAATTTTGTATTGGCCTCCTTGATTATCAGCACATTTTCTAATCTGATGCCAAAATTTCCATCTTCATAATAACCAGGCTCTGTAAAGGAGGAGAAGATATACCAAAAGTACTGAAGATTCCAATAGTTCTATAAACAAAATTACCAATGCATCCTTGTGAATGGAGCTATTGACCCAGATTTCAGGTCTAGGACTAGAACTAGAAAATTAGCAAGGAAATAGATCAGGGATGATTACATAAACATATGCATACACAAGTTAGCCCAGGCTGTTACTGTATTATTCACATGGAAGCTGAAAGCCGGTGACAATTTTTATCAGGTGAATTCCATCAGTGCAATATTCTGCCACCATTCTATGATTTCCCACTTATCTGATTCGCAAAATTTTGATGCATTTATTCCAATCCTGCTAGTTGTTTCTAAAAGTAAGAAAATTACCCCTGAGAGAGTTATAACTGTTACATGTCATACTCAAAACACCTTAAAATAATAAAGACGTGCAAAGTCGCCCAAACTCATCAACCAACTTCCATTTAACAAAAATTCAAGGCAGGTTTAATCTAGTGATGCTACTCGTCAATAGTATATTCATTTAATATGTTGACTAATGTTGCGCTTTTGTTATCCTACTTCGTAAACCAAGTTATTCAAATTGAAATTCCAATTTATAAAAACATAAAATTGCTCAATCCAAATGAGAAAAAAGCTTGTAGTGGTGCGTTATGAGGTTCTTTGGGACATTGAGGCAAATCACCAGGTTGTAATGAACTAAACTCCAAGGGAGAAAATTTCAGTAACTGTACTGACCATCAGTAACAGTCATTGAAGCTTGCAGTGGCACATTACGAGGCCTGAAACTGATTAAATGCGGACCTGAAGATTCAAACATTAATATAATCAAGCCAGTGCAACCAAGAAATCACTGGCTTTTACTAAAAAAAAAAAAAAGTAAAGGATGAAAATAAATATACCTACTTATCCAAGTTTATTCCGGAAGGAAAAAAGTGCATGGCATAGAAACAAGTGTGGAAGCCAAACAATATCTAACAGCTCCAGCAAATGTTGCTCATTCCATGTCAATTTTTCAATGAGTTGGCTAATCATTATTTCAGCTTCTCAATAATTTTCATGAAGTGGATATGTAATCCTTTTATGGAGAAAACAGGTCAAGTGGTTCTCCAAACAGGAAATAAAAGAAATGCAACTCAATTATAACTATTAATTATTAGCACAACTATTTAAATGTAAGTACTGTGTGAAGTGTATGGCCTAGAAAGTTTAATAACTGATAGAGGTTAATTATTTTCTATTGACGAACTGCCTAAGTAGCAATACTTGAACATAGGATTCAAGCATTACCTTCGTGAACATTTAGATATGATCCAATCCCATGACCAGTGCCATGACGATAGTCAAGACCATCATTCCAAAGAGGTATTCGTGCAAGTATATCCAGGAAATGGCCTATAAACATAAAGATATCAACCCCACGACCGAAGCATACAATTTCACAAATAATGAGCACTAATAGAGACAAACATTTGAATCACAAGGACACAATATAGAACTAATAACATGGCAACAGGATTTGTTACCATTGGTTCCATTGGGGAATCGAGCATTTCCAAGAGCAATGTGACCTTTCAAAACCTAAAATAGAAACCGGGATTATAAATATTTTTTTATGAGCTATCAAAATAGTAAAAGCAAAAGAAAATTAGTTCAACGTGTTGCAGGAAAATAAAAAGGTTAATCAGATAGCACTAGTGGCTGGAGCACCTCAGCTCAATGTAATCCTTCTGATCAAAGAAGGATCAGTAAATACTGCATTTCAGATTATCTCATAAAAAGTCTACATCCAGAAAATAGAAACTAATAGGTTCAAAATCTTGAAGAACCACATGCAACAGTTTTTACCAATAAATTATACAAGTCTCTATTTAAATAAACAAAAAGTTGTGCCTTTCCCAATAACTACAGAAATCACAAGTAAAACAAAAAAAGGAGAGTAAAAGGCCACCTACTGCAGTATAGCATGCTTTCTCATGAGCCGATGGTTTCCCAAAATGAACAGTGCGAGTTATGTCTGTTGTCCCATCCAGGTACTACAATTTGTCATGCAAATAACATAAAGAGAAATACCATAAAAATAAAATGATATAATGAAAAGTTTATAATATCCTAGCTGCAATTGTACCAGTAGATCTCATTATAAGAATGACATACCTGAGCTCCAGAATCAAAAAGATAAATTTTGTTTGCATCTAGTTCCGCGCATGTGTCAGCACGTGGTGAATAATGAATGATTGCAGCATTTGAGCCGACAGACGAAATGGTAGGAAAACTTAAACCACGAAAATGCTGCCGACAATATAAGGTTCTAAGTAATTACTTAAGAATGTTGAAGCATTGTTCTTTATATGGCAACTTAATCAAGAATGAGCGATCAAAAGCATAGGAAGCCAAAAGTGTAAATATGGAAAGCATAAAAGCTAGATACTGACCATATGGAATGATATTTGTAAGTATACATCATATACGAACATACAGGGAGAAGGTTAATTAGAGAAGTGAAGAGTCTGTGACGGCTATAAGTTTGACACAGAAAATCATGAAGAATTCCACATGTGAATACAAACTTTTGGTGCAACATACAATATGGTGTGCCATCTACTGATTAGTTCCACAGGAGATTACCTCTTTTGAAGCTCTAAAGGTCTCTAGTTTATCACTAACAGTCACCTCTGTTAGTTTCTTCTGTTTCCTGAAATATTTGTTTTACACAAGTACAAAATCAGGATCCTGTGCAGAGCATAGTTTCCAAAATTGAGTCCATAGGCATTGTGGTATTGAACTTACTCTGTCATTTTCTTAGTCTCTTCCTCCAAGAAATATCCAGAAGCACCATAAATATCCTGCATCTGCAATTTTAGGAAGCATTCCCATGAATAATATGCTGAATAAAAAATATGGTTCATGCAATTGGAAATTTTAGAAAAAAATAAACTCTAGGTGGAAAATTTGCAGATTCTATTGGAACTTCGTACCTCATTATCCAACCAAACTAGATATTGCACAACTGCTGCACCATCACGGATATGTGCTTTTTTCAAACCTTCCAACTCAGCAGAATTCTGCAATATCCAAGTTAACAGATAAAGAAAACATATTGAGCAATTTTTAAGCAAGAAACTTAAGATGCACAAAAAACTTCTTGTTGACACAGACAAGCAATAATGGAACTGTCCAAATAAATGATGTTCTAGACTGGTATAACACATTTATTATTTTGAGTTTCAAGAACTTTCTGAGGTTTTTTCCCTAGGCATCTTGATGTGCCTGAAGATGTGTTAGAATGGTACCATATTAGGGACAAACCCCATTGAAGTTTATATCCTAGACAATTCTTAAACCATAATATAAAAAAATAGTAGCACACAACACTTCAGGAGGTACAATACCCTCATTTGCATTAAACTTAATGTTATTATATCATCAACAGACATACAAAATTGTATTTCAGTAGCTAAAGAGCTGGATATAATACCTTCAAAGCTTTTGAAAGTGCTAATGGAGATTGCTTCATTATAACTTTGTCAGGATTTAGCTTTGCATACAAAGCACAGCAGCATGAAGCAGAGTCCACCCATATCAAATCAACACTTTCATCGCTTTCCACTTTGTCTGCTTCATTAGGTGAACCATTCCTTTGGATGCCACTTTGTGTAGTGGAAGAATTGAGAAGATCAGATGCAAGTAAGGCTACATCTGTAGCTACAGTAGCATACTCTCGTACTTCAACACCATTTTCTGCCAAATAAGCATTTACCTGCATATGACTTGCAGTAAGAAGGACAAAGAAAAGTATAATCGACTATTGTATGCACAAGAAACATTTCTTGATGGAAGAATAGATCATACAATAACCGCAGAAATAAATGATTAAATCCCAGACCACAAAGCTATATAATAAAGGTCCAGCAATTCTTTTGTAAGGCTACAAGAGAAAGCTAAATCAAAATAAGAAACCAACCTCAGGAGAAACTTTTTTCTTATCCACGTAAAGGAGAGCTAAATTTTGTGTCACAACAGCAAATGAATGAACCACAGGGCAGTAAGACACATCACTGCCTCTGATGTTAAATAACCAAGCAACCTGAAGATAATACTTAACTTAGAATTCTTATAAAAATAATTATGATAACCATACTAACTTAAATTAAAACCTTGCCTCATCAAGTGCTGTGAAAATAATACCACGAGCTCTCTCCTGTACAAGTTTATCTCTCAAGTCACTCAGTTTATCAGTAACACTGCAACCAGCAAATTCTAAAGGATGTACAACTACAGGATTCACTTGTGCAGCTGGCCGATCTTTCCAGACTTGATCCACCAAGTTGACAGAAGTTAGAACAATATTTTGCTGTTTCTTGGTAAAAGCCCGCTCCCATCTTTGGGAAGTCTCTACTGATATGCACCAAGGATCAACACCAATGGATGCATTGCTATGCAAGTTCTGCTAAGAGAAACATGATATTACTTAACGAAGCAAAAGTTGATTCACAAAACCAAAATTTCTAGTAAGACCAGTTAAGTGAAGCAGGATAACGAAGAAGAAGCAACCAATAGGAGCTTTACAGATGAGCATAAGCAGGATCTGTGGGAACATGCCCAAGACATTCCATGCAAAACCATGACAAGCAAGTGCACAGTCAACTCATAAAATAAGCTAAACAATCAAGAAAAATATTATGGAAACATCATTGAGAAAACACATTTCTTTTTGTTTGTTTACTTATTTTTTTGAAGGTGGTAGATGCCATTATTCTTATAATCACATGAAAACTCACTTTCAGTCAAAGTGTTGTTGAAGCATGAAAACCAGAATCCAGCATATGTTTAAGGACTCACATATAAGATATTTGATTCTTGGAATACATTGGAGGCACTAAGAATTTGAATAAACAATAAGGACTCACATCTGCCATCCACACTTCCAAGGCAGGGTCTTCTCCAATGCGCATGAGCTTCCACTGATCACTGAGCTCTTGAGTTGCCTGCAAAAAGTACCTGCCATCGGTCCATAGCAGTGCCTCCTTCATCGTAACAAGTGCCACACCTGATTTCCGTAAATAGACAGATTACACATGTCAGAGATTCATCGGTAACAACTCGGGTGAACCACTCATCAGGTATCAGCATGTGGTTTGGTGATTGTATTCCCTTTTCCATATGCAAAATTTTTTACTCACTTTCAATTCTCACCAAAGTGGCGCCATATTATAGATTTGGAAAAAAAATGCAGTGTTCGTGGATTTTCAAGTAAAAGACAAAGACGTACACCCAACTTTAAAATTGAACCAAAAACCCGTCAGCCGATGGAATATGCCCCAAAAAAACCCGGCCGCAATAAAAAATGACGAGCTTCACACTCACCAGCACTCCCAGTGAATCCGGACACGAACGCGCGCCTCTTGTCCCGATCGGACACGTACTCGCTCTAGCGAAACAGAGAAAACGGAGAGAAGATTCCATCAGGTGATCGTTGACGTACAATCCAGCAGAAGTGAAGAATTTGCATCCGCAAGGGAAATCGAATCACAATCGAAGAGAAAGACGATAGGAGAATCAAAGAACCTGGTGATAGTCTTCGGAAGGAACGACCAAGGCGTCGAGAGGAGGAGAATGGGAGGCCATCAGCGACCTCAGTGAAGCGAGTGTGTCCGCCATATCCGACTGCGAGGCTCCGCTCCGCTCTCGGCTAGATACTGATTGACTGAATCAGAATGATATTTTACTGTCAACGTTGCTTAACTCTTGTTTTGGATGGACGAGTAAAAGAAGGCAGCGAGTCCGATAAATGAGCTGGAGAAGCAATTTTATGGGGGAGGATTTTTGTTTTTCTCCATAAAAAACTGCGTCAGTTTTAGGCTGACTGCACAGTGAACATTATTCTGTTCAAATTAATTACCTTGCTTTTTGCCAATTAAATAATATTTAAATGAATATATTATTCGATTAAAAAATACCCAAACAAACGAATAATTGAGGAAAAGAACAAAAGATGCATTTTTTACCAAATTGATTTATAATAATTTTATCAATAATAGTTCTAATACTAAAATTATCCAATATTTTAAATTTAACTAGTTAAAAAATTAGATCTATTTGATTTACATAAATTTAATAAAAAATTTCAACACGTTCCCTCCTATTCGTCTAAACTCGTGCTCCTTTTGGTCTCACGTCCGGGTCTGACCCAGATTTTAGACCGGTCACCCGAGTGGAGCGGGCCTCGGTCACCTATCTAACGACATCCAATCCATAGTTTTAATATTGTAAAAAATTAATTTAAAGATAATTTATCTTTCGGAGAGTTTATCTAATGTTAAGGCCCACCAGATTTGGGCAGTCAGAGATCAATGGGAGCCAGTCCAAGCGGGCCAAGGTGGTGGCAAAGAGGCCCGTGTAATGGATGCAAAAACATGGAAAATATTGAATGGACCGTTGAAATAGATTGAATAGAATCAGACTGAGAGAAAATTGCTTGGTAATTCTAGGGGAGCAATATTTCGGAGGAAATAATAATAGACGGAGACCAATAAATATTGAGACAATATTCAATGTATATAATGGCTATACCATGCGTATGAGATGATTTGCACCCTCGGGACCACTTACTGTCACACGAGACAGCGCCGAGGGCCACCAACAACTTATATTCTCCCCATCATTCCCTGTGATGTGACAAGGGAATGTTGTACAATTGTACATATTATTTGTTGTTATTACTATTTTGTCTCATCATATTTTTTTTTACTAATTTGTCAATATTGACATGATAATTTAAAATAATAATTATAAAATAAAAATAATTAGGTGAGAATTAAACTTGAGATTTATAATTAAAATACTAATATTATAACACAAATTATATTATTCAAGAGTAATTTTTATATGATTTTCCTACCGTGAGAAAATAGTACAAAAAGATTAGAGCCTATTTATTATTCATGAAATGGATCCATCTCCACCATATTGTAGGGGTGTGGCACAATTCATCCCAACCTAAGAGGGGCCTTCCATTGTATCTAATGGACCAGCAGAAACTTCCATACTTATTTTTTTTTTCTATCCTAATGTGGTAAGTTCTGAAAATAGAGTTGGGTGGAATTAAAACCATAAGTCTATTCAATAAGTTTGAACATTGAATTAACTCGGGCAGAATTTTGTTCAGAGCGTACAAGTGGGTTTATCGTGTAAGGAATGAAGGATAGGAAATTTGAGATCATATTGAGTTAAAAAAAAGATAATGCATTAATATAATTATCTAGCTGACATTGTTCTGATTAAAGCTCACAGTTTAAGAAAATACATGGATATTAATAATATATAAATTAATTAAGTATTTTAAGATAACACTAGATATGCATTGTGGTCTTGGCTAACTTTTTGTCCATATTTATCTTAATTTTTTTTCTTTTTTTGGAAATATGAGTCTCTTCATATAGTCAGTACCTTTGAATTCAAGATGGTGGACAAAACCTCAAGGACGCGCCTTCTTCCTCCATTGTTGATCCACAGACCCGTATCCCTTGGGCTGATTATATTTTTGTATATTGTAAATACACAATCCATGAATAATTTTGAGCAAGCTAATCAGATTAATGGTAATGCCACTCCAATTATTTACCATGTTTATTTATCATTTATTGAAGACATTAATTATAATTTTCATTATCAATAATACATAATTAAAGTTTATGAAGAAGAGCTCGAAGACTAAGCATATACTAAATTACTTCATTTTTTCTAGAGGTCAAATCTAGCTTCCATGTAATTCAAACTTTTGCTTCAGAGCAGAAGTCAAGGGAACGATCAAAATGAAACGCGTAAATTTCACAGGTCAAAAGAAAAGAGTATGTCAAGGGAACATATATTTGGCAGATTTTGCTTGCTTATAAATACCCTCAAACGGGAAAGGCTCTTCATCCTTCATCCTACATCCTACATCCTACCTAGAAAGCAAAAGCATCCTAGACATCAAACACACCATATATATATATATATATATATATTATACATACTGTGTGACTGACCTATCGGTATTGTTGTTGATAATAAATACAATGTGTGCAGGGTGGCAAGGCGGTCTCAGAGCAGGAGGAGCAGCAGTGATTCTGCTCCTTCTTGTTAGTGTTGGGCTGAATGAAGCAGTGAGGCCACTGTTGAATGATAAACTTGACGGTGAAGAGGGTAATCATCATCGTGAGATCGGTTTACTCCTGCATTCGCTTGCAGGATCGGTCCCCCCACCTGGGAACACATGCACCGGTATTCCAAGTCCTCCTGGGGCCCCGTGTATCACTGGTCGGAAATTTGCGGGCCGCTCTCCGGCGATTCCTCCATGAGCTCATCACTACCCGGACCATGCAGTTCATGAGTCGGGTGGTGTTGCCGCTTAACTTTTGCGGCAAAAGAGAAAAACTCCATAGGATGAAGAAAAACTAATATATAATAGTCCGAAGGAAGAAAATAAATGTCTTACTGTGCCATGCGCACGTATGGTATGGAGATAGGTACGATTGTACGTAGGAATAAGAGGATGCTAATGTAATCGACTAAGTTAGCCATCACCTTCATTCATTTATTTCGTCGTTCATTTTAAGAATAAGGGTTAGCTCAAGCACTCGATTTCTTTCTGTGTTGTTAGTTCACTTCTTGCAGTATTCCTTAAAAGTGTATGGAAAAAAAGTTGATAATTCATAGAATTATTAGTGATCTTCAACTTTCTTCGCTCTATCTTCCCAAAATTTAGCGCAATTATCATCTCCCATATACATTTAGTGCAAGTGGAAGGACAGCAATACCCCAAGCAATTGGAAAAATTTACAGAACTGCCCGTAAGGGCAGATTAATCTAAGTGTAAAATAGTGCACATAAGTCTGTTTTGGAGGTTAGGAAATAGTGCGAGCAGAAATTCCACAAATGCTATTAATGGCATATTGAGAGTGGGAGTAAAATCTCCGGCCATAATAGCTGACTCCAAATTCTCCCAATTTTGAACTTAGGTGAGAAGGTAAATAATTAGTTAATTGTTTAGATTTTTTTATTTAATGGATTATATTAAATTATAAAAATAGGATATAAGGGTAAAATCATAAATTTAAAAATATTATAGTATAGTATATTAAATGCATTAAATACGAATTTGGAATATATTTATAAATACTTATATGAAAGATACACCGACCATACCAAAATTATTTGAGAATAACACAAAAACATGAGAATCACTCAATGATTTCATAAACCTGTTAAAATTATTTTTGAAAAATATATTATTAATTTAATTATAAATCTTGATTAAAAATTTTACATTTTGAATCATCACACCACCTATAAGATAATACCACCTCAAATCCAACTCAGTATATTTATGTGAATTTATTTTTAGTGATCACCTCCATTTATTGTATATTTTTTCTTATTTTATATATAATATAAATTACCATACAAGTGAAAAATGAATACACAAAAATTATCCACTTCATTCTCCTTGCTCTTATGGTGTAGAGCATATTGATAAACGACTTCTTTCTCCTAGAAATTTGACTATTGTATAAAATAATCTTTTTTAATTTAAGCATTCTCCCAAACACATAGCATGCGTAGCACACTTATTTCTCATTTAAATATTTTCTCAAATACATAACTACCATTAACACTCAAAATTAGCTACTCAATCACCATCATTCTTTTCAATACACTTCATTCCCTACCAATCAAACTTTACAACACCAACTACTACATGTGGTGTAATAACATCATTAATATGCTATAAGCCTATCAACTGTATGGCTATATCGATGGTAGCATACCTCAACCAAATCCTACCTTGCTAGTGAAAGAAAAAGATGAGGAACTGGAGATTATTAACCCAGAATATGATGCGTGGGTGGTCCAAGATAAGTTTACTTTGACTGCACTAACCGCATCTCTATCTACAAAGTCAATTTGTAGATCATTAGTGTTCTCACATCAACTGAAGCATGGAACAAGTTGGAGACTCTATACACCTCTCAAACTCATGCTCAAAAGGACATTATCGACCAACAATGGCGAGAGCTACAGAAGAGTGATCAACCCATGGCCACCTACCTCTCCATCATCTTAACCTTCGCTACCAGCTTCGCCCCAAACACTTGATCACGAAATCAAAAACAAATTGTTTAATGGTGTAAACAACGCACACTTGAGTTAAGGAAATCCCATATAAATGGTGTTCCTTGCACACTCCATATAAATGTTTTTCTTAAAAGTCAAAAGCTTTTAAAAACTCATTCACTGAGTAGTCGTACTCACCACCTCCCTTATATCCCTTTCAGAAAATCCCGGAAAGCCTCCCCTTAAAAACCATCAACTAAGATGCATGTAAGACAGGTATGTAAAGTTTTAAATTTCATACAGTTTTGATTATGCTATTCCAGGAAAAAGGTGCAAGTTAAAGGACGCCATACTCTTTACGGTTTACGATAAGGGGAAACCCTTTAATAAACCGAGAGAGTGGCGGGTTGATCACGGGGATCCGACCAAACTAGGTCGGGGCGTGACAAATGGTCTTGACAGGGAATGGGAGGCACTCACCCTTGCTTTGTCGCCCATTCTAGATGACATGACTATGGACTCCTTGAAGGCATTGATGCTCGCCCAAGACATCCGTCATGTTCAGAAGTATGAAATCAATTTAGGGTTAGCACCCCTATCTGGAATCACAGGAGCTACCAACATATCTCAGCCTCCCGTAGCTGTTGTAGCTGCCCGAAGCTCCTGTGGTATTCTCTCAATGCCTTTGATGCCTCCTTTTCATTTTGCAGGTCGACAATCGCAACAGAAGTTCTTTTCAAGCTCTCATCGACATATTGCACCACATGGAGGTTCTATTTGATGGAATGATAGAACCCCTAATGGGAGATTTTTAGCCCAACGACTTCCGTCCAATCCAACATTTGGGTGTCGTTCAGTAGGCTTTATTCGCTCTTCTGGAACTTGGGGTGCATAAGACCTCCCCAGGAAAGAAAAAGACAGTCCATCTAAAAGGCTTGACTTACGGCCTTCCGGGCCTACATGCTAACTATGTGGATTAATGGGCCACATGGCCACCCATTGTCTATCATACGAGCTCAAGCCCATCACACCTCAGACTCACCCCTCTTACAATTTGAAGCCCACCCCCCATCAACTCGATTGGTATGCTGATTTCGGTGCTACCACAAATATCACTAACAACTTGTCTCACATGTCTATTAAGGACGATCCTACCTTTCTCGAGTATCTAATGATGGGCGACAGTATAAGTTTACCAATTTTATCATTTGGTTCTGCTTATCTTCACTCTCCACCTCATAAATTCCTTCTCAATCATATCTATTATATTCCCCAAATTTCTTTAAATCTTCTCTCTCTCTATCAATTTACTCGAGATAACCCATGTTATTTTGAATTTTATTCTATATATTTCCTTATCAATGATCTTTTCTTTTATCAGAAATTGATGTACGAGAGTTGTAAGGTCGAACTCTACTATCTTCGTACAAGTTGTATATCTTCTCCTGTTTTTCCTACTACTTATGTTAGTTATGTTGCGTCTGTTTCTATTTGGCATCAACATTTGTTACATCTTACTTTTCACATTGTTAGTCATGTGCTTTCTAAACATCTATTTATGAAAAATATATCTTCGTTGCCATTACGTGAATTTTGTTCTTGTGGTAAAAGTATTCAGCAACCATTTTCTCTTACCCATTATAAGAGTCTCACTCCACTTGAGCTAATTCATACTGATATATGGGGGCCCGCTCCCATTCTTTCTCACACAAGTCATACTTATTATGTACACTTTCTTGATGATTATAGTGAGTTTTCTTGGTTTTACGTTCTAAAGTACCTTTTTGACATTATCTCTATTTTTTAAGAATTTCGTTTACAAGTTGAAAATCAACTCAATTCCAAAATCAAATACTTACAATATGATGGGACCAAAGATTTTTTATCCAAATCTTTTCAGTCAAAATTGCAGGCTGCAAGAATCTCTCACCATATTTCATGTCCTCATATGCCTCAACAAAACGGTTCTGCTGAACGTAAGCATCGCCACATAGTCGATATGGACTTTACTCTCCTAAGTCATTTTCATGCTCATGTTAAGTACTATGATTTTACCTTTTAGATAGTTGTATATCTCATCAACCGTCTTCCTACTCGGTCTATTGGGTTTCGTTCGCCTATTTAGGTCCTCACCCATACTCTTCCTCATTATAAATCTATTTGTATTTTTTGTTGTCTTTGTTTTCCATACCTTCGTACTTATCTTTCACCCAAATTACAACCCCACTTTTCGACTTGTATTTTTCTCGGATATCCCTCTAATTATGTAGGTTACCGAGTTCTTGATACTCGAACTGGTCGCATTTTATTTCCCGTATCGTCCACTTTAATGAGTCTGTCTTCCCCTTCTCTCATGACCCTCCACCCCCGACTACCCCCATCCAGCACTCTATCTCTACTCTCTCGATTCCTCCCCTGTCCCAACACCGCCATTGGACTCAGGTATGATTCCTCCTTCTCTTTTGAATATACATGAAACTTCTTTGCAGGCCTCTCCTACGGGTTTGCCTACTCCTCATCCGTCAGTTCCCCACATGGTCATTCACTCTCAAGATGGCTCTCTTCCTCCCTAGCGCTTTACTATCAACCCCTCCTTGTTTGTGGCATAGGAACCTTGCAATTTTTCTCAAGCTCATTATGACCCTCTTTGGATGGACGCTATAAAAGCTGAACTCTCTACGCTTCTTCACAATCATACATGGGATTTGGTTCCTGCCCCTCCTGATCATCCTGTTATTGGCTGCAAGTGAGTTTATAAGATTAAGGAAAATCCTGATGGTATCATTGCTCGACATAAGGCTTGACTCATTGCCAAAGGTTTCTCCCAACAACCGGGTCTAGATTATGATGCTACCTTCAGCCCAGTCATCAAGCTTATCACCATTCGGGTCATCCTCTCCATCGTGGTCTCTTCCATTTGGCATATCTGTTAATTAGACATAAATAATGCTTTCCTGTATGATCACCTTACCGAGGAAGTCTACATGTCTCAACCACCTAGGTTCTCTAACCCTGTTGATCCTCATCATGTGTGTCGACTTCGACGGTCACTCAATGGACTCAAATAGACTCCCCATGCCTAGTTCCTCCGCCTCAGCTCCTTTATTCAATCTTTGGGTTTTTGTGGCTTCATTGCTGATAGCTCTCTCTTCATTTATCACATTGCTCATTTTGTTATATTTCTACTTATCTATGTCGATGATCTTCTCATCACGGGCTCGCCCACTGCTCCTGTCGAGTCCATTATTTGTGCTCTTCAGGCTGAATTTTCGATCAAGGATTTGGGTTTGCTGCATTGCTTCCTAAGTCAAGCACTCCTCTCAAGGTATCCACCTTACCCAAACTAAATATATTATGATCTTCTCTCTAAAGCTGTCATGATTGCCTGTTGGCCCGTCTCAACTCCCATTGGCTCTGGCCCCCATTTGTCTGCTCTTACGAGCACTTACTCTCTGATCCAACCCAATATCGTCAATTTGTAGGTTCTCTTCAATATCTCACTCTTATGCGGCATGATATCACTTATGATGTTCACCAAGTATGTTAGTTTATGCACCAACCCACAAATGCTTATTAGATTACTGTCAAGCGTATCATTCGCTATCTCCAAGGTACTGCCCACATTAGCTTAACTTTTTGGCGTCACTCACCTCATGATCTACATTATTTTTCTGATGCTGATTAGGCCGACAACCTTAATGATTGTTGCTCCGTTAGTGAATTTGCCATTTTTTTAGGTCATAATCTGATCTTATGGAACTCCCGCAAGCAACGCACGGTTGCTCGCTCAAGTATTGAGGCTCAATAAAAAATTATTGGCAATGCTGCTACATAGATTATCTAGATGCACTCCCTACTTCACGAACTTTATCTACCTCTATCTTACCCTCCTATATTGTGGTGTGACTATTTCTCAGCCATTTATCTAACAGACAACCCTATTTTTCACGTCCACACCAAACATATTGAAATTAATTATCACTTTGTTCGTGAACAAGTTAGCAATGAGCATCTTCATGTTCATTTTATTGGTATCGATTCTCAATTGACTGACATTCTAACTAAATACTTGTCTACTTCTCGCTTATACTTTTTACGGTCCAAGCTCAATCTCCGAGATCTCCCCTTGAGCTTGCAGGGAGTAAAAGCCAACTCAGCATATCTGCAGCTGCAACCGCCACACCACTTGCAAGGATAATATCACCTCCAAGCCAAGTCTGTAGGAATTTGTTATCACTAGTGATCACCTCCATTTATTACATAATAAAATTCAAATCAACATATCTGTAAGAATTTATTATCAGTAGTAGCATATTTTTTTTTTATCATTTTGTATGTACAAACTATATATAAATTATCATACAAGTGAAAAATGAATACACACAGAAATTATCCACTTCCTGTTTCTTACTTTTAAAATTTATGCGGTGAAAAAAAATTCAAGTATGGGATATAGATCCATTCCCTCGATGCAGAAAATGAGGCGAGCTAATGGTGAATAAAATGAATTAAATTTATAAATTGAGAAAGGGGTCAAATGTCAATGTTTTAAAAAATTGCGAGCCCAATATCAATAGAAACAAGAATTTTCCCATAAATAATGTTGATTGTGAATTTGAACATGTTAAAATACTTAAAAATATGATTTTGTATGAAATAAGTCTCGTATAATAAATACTATCGAGTTGTAGACGTGTCTCATCCCATAATTCGGATAATACGAAGACAATTGTCTTAAATTAAAACACATAATATGTGTTTATTTAGAAACGATATCATGAGACGTTTGATACAGGGTAATGATAGTTCTGAATACTACTGGTCATCAAGGTCGATACGAGTTTAGTTATAGCTGAGTATAGTGCTCACACAGACAATCTAACATGGATACCATGATCTGATCAGACTTGTGGTGGACGTTGTAGTCTTGTACCAATTTGATTGGTAAAATTGTTTTGAACCACAAGTGGAATAGATTAGACTTATGTTATGTGAATTTAATATATTTTCAATGATGAAAAAAATATGTGTGATGTGGAATATGCTTGTCAAATACAAGTTTCATAAATTTAACTTTTAAGCCTTATTACGGATAAAGGTCATTCCATGATATAATATACATGTGGCAAGATTGTCTAATACAAGCCTCATTTATTAAAACTTTAAATACATTTGTGATTAAATCTTATTTTCTAAAATACTCATTATAATTGTTTTATAGTATGTGATTAATAGTAGACATGATATCATGATGTCAACAAATCCTACTCACTAAGTTATAAACTTACATCACTTTAATACCTATTTAAGGAAAATAAGACTTTAAGGACACTAAAGATATGAAAAGCTTCAAAATACTAAAAATATGTTTTATATTCATTATTTGGACATGATATTATTTATTAAATTATTTTCTAATTAAAAATAAACATTTTTAAGAAAACAACCTAATAAGTTTTATTCTAAGCATTAAAACCTCCCACACTTATAATGATAATACGTCTATTGTTGTAAAAGCAGGAGGATGCGACAGATTATCTATCTGTTTGATCGAACAAATCGGGTCGGAATGTAACTGATAATATCATGAGGTGGGATTGATTGTGGATGAGGAGATAATATTGGTATGTTTATGAAGGTTCTTATGTCACCCATAAAACAATGAGAGGTCACTTTTGTGCACATGTATACGAAATGAATTGTGAGGTGGATGTTGGATCGTTGCAGTATACAAATTATTCGAGGTCACATGTTGATGAGGGGACATACTAGTATGATATGGTGAGAATGTAAAACATGACTCACATATACTCATCCCCAAGATACCCTAACGTGTGTATGGTGGGAGAGAGTATGGTTAGACCATCAACTGTTTTCCAAATACACGAGTAATTTGATTATTCATGATAAACCAGCGTGGATACGTGCCAATGCATACAAACAAAATAATTATCCTATTATGATAAGATGTAAGTGAAATAATTATAATAGCCATGATTGATAGGAGAAAAAGAAAATTTATTTAAATAGAATTTAGAGGTAGACAACTAGGGTTATACTATTAAGTGGCTTGATTTCGGAAGTATACTCATTATGTGTGATGGGGAGATCAATACCCTCCCAAACATTTTTTTTAAGTAAATAACGGAAGTTTACTCAAGCCCAAGTAGTTGGTACTCAAGTACACTCCATCCTCCAGGTATACAACTAAATGACCCAACAAGAGATTATATTTATCAAGTGTTATAGTTTTCCCTAGATTTTTTAAAACGTGTATGTATTTTTAAGAACTATGATGTTTTGGACAACTGATAAACAAATGGATAAAGAACGTATGTTGTAAAACCTTTATTGGTAGATAAAGAACAAAATAGGATATTATAACTCATAGAGATATCACAATTTCATACTCGTATTTACATTACAAAGAAATTTATATGAAATATATCATAGTATCTCTCTCTTACAATGTAGGTACAGTTAACGTATAAATGATATATTATTTTAATAATATATACATTAATTAAATATTTTAAGATATCTCTAGATATGCATTGTGGTCTTGGCTAATTTTAGTCCATTTTTTTTTATGGAAAGACGAGTCTCTTCATATAGTCATACCTTTGATTTTTTTTGCTCAATAGTACCTTTGAATTCAAGATGGTGGACAAAACCTCAAGGACACGCCTTCTTCCTCCATCGTTGATCGGTTAAACTACGGACACGTATCCCTTGGGCTGATTATATTTTTGTATATTGTAAATACACAATCCATGAATAATTTTGAGCAAGCTAATCATATTAATGGTAACACCATTCCAATTATTTACCATATTTATTTATCATTTATTGAAGACATTAATTATAATTTTCATTATCAATAATACATAATTAAAGTTTATGTAGAAGAGCTCGAAGACTAAGCATATACTAAATTACTTCTTTTTTTTCTAGAGGTCAAATCTAGCTTCCATGTAATTCAAACTTTGCTTCAGAGCAGAAGTCAATGGAACGATCAAAATGAAACGCGTAAATTTCACAGATCAAAAGAAAAGAAAAGGGTATGTCAACTGAACAGACATTTGGCAGCAGTTGCTTGCTTATAAATACTCTGAAACCGGAAAGCCTCTTCATCCTACATCCTACCTAGAAAGCAAAAGCATCCCAGGCATCAAACACACCATATATATATATATATTATACATACTGTGTGACCTATCAGTATTGTTGTTGATAATACAATGTGTGCAGGGTGGCAAGGCGGTCTCAGAGCAGGAGGAGCAGCAGTGATTCTGCTCCTTCTTGTTAGTGTTGGGCTGAATGAAGCAGTGAGGCCACTGTTGAATGATAAACTTGACGGTGAAAAGGGTAATCATCATCGTGAGATAGGTTTACTCCTACATTCGCTTGCAGGATCCGTCCCCCCACCTGGGAACACATGCACCGGTATTCCAAGTCCTCCTGGGGCCCCGTGTATCACTGGTCGGAAATTTGCGGGCCGCTCTCCGGCGATTCCTCCATGAGCTCATCACTACCCGGACCATGCAGTTCATGAGTCGGGTGGTGTTGCCGCTTAACTTTTGAGGATGAAGAATAACTAATATATAATAGTCCGAATGAAGAAAATAAATGTCTTACTGTGCCATGCATGCACGTATGGTATGGAGATAGGTACGATTGTACGCGTAGGAATAAGAGGATGCTAATGCAATTGACTAAGTCAGCCATCACCTTCATTCATTTATTTTGTCGTTCATTTTAAGAATAAGGGTTAGCTTAGGCACTTGATTTCTTTTCGTGTTGTGAATGTGATTCATTTCTTGCAGTATTCCTTAAAAGTGTAGTGTATGAATTAAAAAAGGTTGATAATTGATAGAATTAAGAGTGATATTCAACTTGCTTGAGTCTATCTTCCCACAGTTATAGTTCAAGGACACTTAAAACATATGCAACCTGACTTACTGGGCATGGCCACCGAAGAACAGACCACTGATATAACAGTGAGATACTCGGATGTGTGGCCAATTTGTTCTGCAAAGCGAGCCATACAAGCCTTAAGTATGTACCAGTAATGAGACTATCTTGTGCCATGAAACTTCAGCACCTCTGCCTCTACCGTGCACTATGTAACCACATATCAGCTTTGATGAGGATCCAAGAGCCCTCCATCCAAACACGAGAGATTGGGCACAATCAGAAATGCAAAAACACATTGGTTTGACCAATTCCCGGCATAGGTTTGAAGCGAGTTTGCTGATTGGAGGAAGTTGGTCCAAGTCAATACATGAGACCAGAATAACAATAACAATACATACTTGGCATAATTTTTTTGTTCTTCTATGTTCCTGCTATTATGGAGGTTAAAAAATAATATGATAGTGTGCATCAACATGTTTCATCTACTAAAAATACTCTTCCAAGGTCCATCTTAGTTTTTTTTAATAAATTATTTGTTAATTACATATTTATTGAATTTTGACTCTTTCTAAATGTAATGGGCGAGTCCATCCAATTAATAAATCATTCAAACATAAATTCTTGGGCTCACAAACTCTCCCACATGGTCTATTTCTCTTCTTGACCTTTTGAATTCAAAGGGTGGACAAACCCTTTTGTGCGCTCCTTCCTCAGCTTCAAGCGAGTCCGTGTTTCTTAATGCAAAGAGACCGTTGATCGGATAAAAGTCGGACGGACGGCATCCTTTAGGCAGGTTTTTCTTGCACCATTAATCAAGACTTCAAAACTACGAATTATTCTCTTGTCAAATAATCATTTCATAATTGACTCATTCCTAAATCTTAAAAGGTATAATGGTAAATGAACCAGATAAATACTCGTTTTTTTTGAAGGACTGTTATAACATTATCACTTGCCCTAGCTCCACTACTTATTAATGCGTTTTTGTATATGTAGATCAACCCAAGCTCGAATTTCTCGTTATGCTTTTGCCTCCTTAGCGTTGGGACCAACTTGATTCATACCTCTCTTTTCGAAGTGCCTTCTACTAACATTAGCCTAATTAAATAGTAATACAACTTGCTCCATCAATTTTATGTGATTTAATAAGTTTGAACTTATAACAATGAATTATCTTTCCAACTCTAGTTACGCTGAAAATTAACTCGAGTTTCTAAAACCTTTCCTAATTGTATTAGTTTTCTAGTAAATTTTTTTGTTACTTTTAATCGAGCTTGGTCAAAAAGTAACCATGAAAACCTAGGAAATAAGATGAGTAATCTATAAAGGATGTTTAGAGTATTTAAGGAGGTGTTTTGAAAAAAAATAAATTTAGAGACTAAAATATATTTTTTTTAAGTTTATGAGCCAATATACCATTTAAAAAAATAGGATCCAAATGAGACTAAGTGGATATCTAAGGACCCGAAAAAATGTTTTAAAAAATTAAGGGACCTAAAGAAATAGCTTGAAAGATGATAGAAAAACAAATAAAAACTTTAAAAATATTTAGAGGTCAAATGATAAATAAAAAAAATTTGGAACCAAAAAATAAGTTTTTGAGAACCGGGGTGGGGGTAAAGAAGCTCAAAGACCTATGGAAAAAACTTGAAAAATTTAGAATACCAAATGGGAGGATTTGTATCTATATAGACAAAATTACTATTTTAAATTTGCATATTAAGAATCAAATGCAAATTTGAAAAAATTATCTAAGTAGAAAACTTAGACATTTTGTATATTTTGTCAAATAAAACCCAAAATGGGTATAATCTTAGTTAGGTGAAAAAAATTAATTAGTAGGGGTTAGTCGATACAAATATATCGATGAGAATCGAACAAAACATACAAAATGGACAAAATTATAATTTTGGAGAAAATTATTAGGTAGTATACAAATGTTTAGTAAAGTTCGGAACTTATCTCAACTTTATAATTTGATTTGTATAGAATAATTTGTCAACAAATCATACGGAAAATTGCGTGTGCCAATATAAAGAAAAAAACTATCAGAATAAACACGTCTCGGAAGTGACGCAAGTGAGATTTTGGACTTAATATCTGATTGAATAATTGTTGTCAGTATTTACATTTTTATGAAAATTGTTATTATGTATTATTTAGAAAATATTTTGAGAAAACTCATATAAAATTTATACGAGAATTTTTTTTATAAAAAATACCTTACCATTTAAGAATCCAGTCATCATCTGATAATTTTGGAAATAACGTGTGTAAAACTAGAGTTTGAAATTGAGTTATACACAACCCTTTAAAACAAATTAGTAACAGGTTGGCTAAGGTCCAATGTTTAAGTATTAACAAGACTAATACTCGTTGTTTATAAAATGATCTAAAATTCATTGCAAAGATGATAAGCACCATTGTTTATTAAATGATTAAAACTCGATTTTTATGAAAGAACTAAAACTCAATTTTTATAAAAAATGTACTAAGTTATTATTCTTATAAACTAGTTCAAAAATAAATTTAACACATTTAAACAAGTAGTGGCTCATATCTAATGAGTCAACTAACTATTAAAAAGAGATATAAAGTAAGAAATGGAGCACCATCACAAATAATTATAAATAATTGTGCTCCATATGATTTAATATAATTGCACAAAATAATATTTTATCATCGACCGTTAAATAAATCAATTTTTTGAAATGGTGACAAAGGATTAAAGCACCATCAAATATAACAATACTCTAATAATATAATATTATCCCATTACATATAGCAGTGTTATATTTTATGCGATCTTTCAATAGATTAATCTAATAAAATAAATGTCGATATCTCACCATCAATTATTTATTTGATTACATTTTAACCAACTCACAATTACACTTATAAACCTTATCTTATAATTATCCGATCCTATTAAACTATAAAAAAATCAATTTACACTTTCTCATATTATTTTATTTCTAGTTAACCTTTATAGTTTACATCATTTCTAATTGTTTGGAGTTTTAAAAAGCAACTTACTATTATATAGTACAACATTACTGATATATATATATATATATAATTTTTACTATAAGAATTGGACATTTATTAAATTATACTTACAGAAATTATGGTGTTCTATTTATTTATCTACAATTCAATATTTTACATCTCAAATTAATTATCATTTTGTCATATATATGGTATGAATAAAAAAATTACAAATTTAATTTATTGGAAATGATGCACAACCTGCCTATTTAGTCTTGCAACCTCAATAATTACCATATGATTGCAGCTCAAGTCCACCATCAGAGCTATTCTTTAGCAAAGTGAACTCCGAAGGGCATCTCCAACAACACACGTTGCCCATTTGATTTAGGTGATCAGTGATCTTATATTTAACAACGTTGGTAGTGCGAATTTATATGGGCCTTATATGGGCCTCTACGCTCTAATTATGTAGGAGACCCGTGTGCATATTCCAAATGGATGGCCACTGTTGAAGACAGAAGCAATTAATTGCTGGAGTAGTGGAGCCAACAGGGACGAGACAGGCGTCAATGTCTTCTAAGGAGATTCCATTGAAGGTTCTCCATTTCAATCCTTCATATGCATTGCGAGAATCCGTTCCTCTCTTTTTCCATTCTTTCGATTTTAGATGAAAACAAGTTTGTCTTTGGCAGATAATATTGGGCTCCAAATCCATGGCACGTCGTCAAATTCTATCAGATATGGGTTACAACTTCACGACGATGGTTAGATAATTTTTCTTAGGATCATGCCTTTTGGAGTTTCACTGAGCAATTCTAGCATATCTACGAGGTCTACCGTGCTTTAGACTGCAGATATCGATGAGCAAGCTATCAGGAAGGCGAAGCCTGAAGAGCTTGTTGTGGCTTTAGCTGAGGCGAAGGTATTTAGTTCACCTCTATGTGCCATCAGTGGTGAAACAGATGTTCTCAAGCTTCTATTATACTAGATATTGCTGCTGAGATTGATCTTTTGAACACGGGATGTCTTTAATCTTCAAGAGCTATCTTCACTTTGGCAACCTAAATGATTTTCCATATGTTTAGATACTATGCAAAAAGATGGGACTTCACTTTTTAGAAAATTATAGTGATGAAGATGAACTGATGTATGTAATTTTATAGTTTTTTTCTTTTTCATGGTATGAGAACTAAGAGGAGTTGATCTAACTAGCTCGCTTTTTGTGTAACAATGAAAAAATAGGGGGTAACTTGTAATGCAGCAGTCAATTGAGATGCGTACATAAATATGATGGTTTCTTTGACATCTGTACCTGGAGATAGCTTCCGTGGATATCTTATATTTGAAACTTGTATGTGATTTAAGGATAAAAGGATGAGAAAAGTCCAACTAGTGCTCTTTGAATCTGTTGGCTTTTTTCCTTCACAAAATTAGTCATTATTATGCTGAAAAAATGCACCTGCCATTGATTTACACCTGCAAGGTCTTTTTTTTGTAGGCTGATGCTATCATCTCAAGGCTTCAAAGTGCAGCTTCTTTGGGGGAGGGTCATGATGCTGCAATTCTAATAACAGCAGATACAGTAAGTTTATCGATTTAATGGAAATCTTATTTTCTCGTTTTTCTTGGATTGTATGCTGCCTAGTGAGGTGCAAGAAAACTCCAAAAATACAATGCAAGTGCTGATAACACTTTCCCCGTTCGTATTCATCATGAATATTGATGATAATCGTCACCGTTCTCCTGTCCTCACTTTTCTCATAAGTGAGTGGAAATAAAGATTACTAGCTTCCCAAGCAAGTACTTGTTATTACTGAAAGCAATCATTGCTCTACTGGATTGATTTTCTTGAGGTGGTGGTATATGAAGGGATGATAAGAGAGAAACCCTCCAGTAAGGATGAAGCACGCGAATTCATCAAAGGTTTGCTTAGACTCCATTTTCTTTGTGCAGATTTGTTAAAGAACTTGTTTTCATTGATAGGCTTTAATTTGTAGGATATTCTGGGGGTCAAGCGGCAGTAGTGGGATCTGTTTGTGTGACCAACCTGAGGACTGGGCTGAGAAAGGTGGGATGGGACCAAGCAGAGGTAATACATTCTTGAACTTACAAATTTTTGTGCAGCAAAGATGAGCACCTGCTGCCATTGTGTTTCCTGGGAGTACTACTAGTCAGTCCCACAGAAATCCAGTTGAAGTGATCATTATATATTATTCTCATTATTGATGGTAGACTCCTTAAGTAGCCAATTTAGGCCCATGAATACTCAATAAATCCTTTGAAATAGTTAAGTTTGCCGGTCTTGGCAATGTGGTTATGCTTCATGAATCTGACAAGTTATTGGATATCATCTAAACAAGATGTTATTGATGACCAAGATTAATAACCTTGCAAAGGATGTAAGCAGAAAGAGTAATCTAAATACAGAAAACCTAAATGCATGCAGAGGTTCTCAAGGCTTTATATGAAGTCCACCTAGAGAGATTAAATACACTAAAATTACAATTTCAGCCCCTCTTGTGTAGAGGCTGCAAAGGAAAATCACTGGGGAATTCACAGGATGCAATTCACATTTTATTGTGAAATTTAGGTCAAAAATTGCATCATAATTTGTTTTTCTGAATTTTTTTATAATTACAATTTGGTTTTGGTTGTGTTCCTCCATTATGTGACATACTAAGTCATTTTGGTGATGTGCAGGTATATTTTTATGAGATTCCAACTCAAATCATTGACAGCCTGGTAAAAATGCCATTTTTAGTTCATTCCGTTTGTTTTTATTATTAAATAAAAAAGGTTAAAACTCCTAGTGTGTGCGTCTACTTTTGTATTTCTTTATCCTTAGATTGATGAGGGAGTCACTCTCAATGTAGCAGGAGGATTGATGCTTGAGCATCCTCTAACTTTGCCTTTTGTCAAGGAAGTGGTAATCTCTCTGCCCCCTCTGCTATATAACTACAGAAATATGAGAAATACTATGGAAAAACCAATCTGCAGTGTTCACTATTGTTAGCATGCTTTGTCCAAAACTTGTTACTTAAATCCATCAAATCCATATTATATTTTACTTTCAGTACTTATGACAAGTATGAGAAGATGCCTTGTCTTGCCCAGCAATCACCAACAGTCAGTTATTTTCTCCGTTTAATTAATTTGTAACTATCTTGTTGCTTTGATAGATTGGGACTGCTGATACTGTAATGGGACTCTCCAAGGCTCTGACTGAACAACTCATTCAGGAAACCCTCTAGCATTGTGATAATCATTATGGGTCCCCCATTTATTCATACTGATCCTGAAAATTTTACGGTACTCGGAAGTAGTTGGTCATGTGCTCGATTCATAGGTATAAAACCTTCTTCTCAGCAAGTAATATAAGCATTGTTATACCTTTAATATGCTAGTTGCCTTTGAAAGTACGAGAATTATACCTTATCTTATGCATCCCTTTCTTTTAGGCATGTAAATGAGTGCCGGACCTAACCCGAACTGAACTCAAAGTTTTTCGAATTTGGACGGGTGTAGGGTTGGTTGCAGGTCCGAGCGAACTCGATATTGCAATCGTACTCGCCCATGTTTTTTTTTTTCGTGATAAATTATGTTATCTTGAAATTACCCAAAACAACTAGGAATTAAATAAAATATCCTCTTAATTCGAACCTATTATTATCCTCTTAATGTTAACTTGTTTTAGTGCATTTTAAATACTATTTTTTCCATTAGGACCCTTCCTATTTATTTAGTAGAAAATTTCTCGTATATTTATTCAATCATTTTTCTTCTTGATAGTATATTAGTCAGATCTGCAATATATATTTTTACATATACACTATATTTTATTAGAGCCTTCACATTCACTCTTTGTTAATTTTGAGGTAATATGTCTCTCCCCTCAATCTACTCAATAATATAAACAGTATTATGAGTCTAAGCGTACACTTAATACCTTTCCTGTGTTTGGGGATTGGTTGAACTCATCAGTACTCCGTTTCTTTTTCTATGTACTATTTTATTTTTAAACGTGTGCTTTGATACAACAATCGTCTTGGCCACCGACATATTCGGGGTAGTTATGCATCCCTCACATGCTCAGATTAATATTTTTCATAATTGTAATATTCTAAACTCCTAATGATATACAACTTCTTCTCCTTAGAGACTTAGATGCTGGGTCATACAAATGCATGATCTATATTGATCCCACATGTGATACTTCTAGGGGCAATATCCACTTCTAGTAGTTCCTTCTTGCTTGCCTCTTTCAGGTGAGGTATACCAAAAGTTTTTATTGCATATACTCTTTTAAGTATTGGATTTATACACTTTCATTCTCTCATTTTACTCTTATGTATAAACTCTTTCACTAGTTTGATCAACCAATTCCACCATGTAATCTTTTGAGATTTTTCTTATTATCACTTGCGTGTAGAGTACTCTTTTATATATTATTACTTACTAAAATTTTATTTTTATTTGTACTTTTAAATATTTACTTCACTATCCTTTTCATAAATTCTATTGCATTAATAAGGTTCAAATTACAATATAAATCTCATACAAGCCTTCATTAAACTGGGATATATGGGTGATAATAACTTCACATGTTACAAAAAATTAGTATTTATATGTTTTAAAAAGATTTAGATTAACTTTCTTATAAAAAATGTTTCACATACACCATTAAATATTCTATTTGGAGGGGAGGGATTTGTTTCACTCATTTGAGAAGTTTAGAGGGATTTGAAACGGTGAATAATCATTTTCAAACTCGTTCCAATCTCTCGAATTTGAAGTGATTATGTTATTTATTATTTAAATTACTTTAATACCATAATTTATTGTTTATATTATTATTTATTTATTTTTATTTTTATATACTTTAAATAAATTTATATATTAATAATATTTTATATAAAATTATATAATATAAATATATAACACAAATATTATACATAAAAAATTATTGTGTAAAATTTATTTAATATAATTTAATTATATATAATAACTAATAAATTATTTAATTTAATTAAAAAGTAAATTTATCTTTCTAATTTTTTCATTAATAATAATTCAACTCACTTAATCTCAATCCGATTATTAAAAATTTTTAATACCTCCAAATCAATCAATTTACTTACCCTTTAAAAACCTCCAAACACTTTTACTTCAAATCTGTAAAAAGGTTCGAAAATATTTCTATAGTTTTAATCGTATTTTCACTCTGAGTACCATTATAAATATTTTCTCTAAATTATACTACTCCTTAGAGTGAGAACTTATCGTATTGCTCTTCCTTTTTAGAGGTCTTTATAAATTGGTAAGTTAGATGCAAGTATCACTAGAGAATCTTGGCCCAAAGTTGCCTAATAGACAATTTCAAGCAAAGTGAACTTATTATTTGCATTGAAAACAAGTTAATACTTTCTAATAGGGACACTAGTGATAATTCTGAGATTAATTCTCACATTGAGGTATATTTACATTTTAATCCTCAAGTTTACATCATTTATAATGCTCATGATCTCCCTTGGCTTAGTATAGCCTAATAACACAGTTGGTTGTACTACATTGCTCTAAGTGGAATTTGCAGCAACATATGCATTAGGATGTTTACTCCTTATACATGTACATTTTTCAACTTTGTTATTGTGAGATAGTCCCACAAGTAAGTTATCAATTTCCTAGGATATGCTTCGTACATGTTCCCCTTGGTAAGCATGTTACACCCCGACATTTCTCTCTTTGACACAACCGTAGGGATTTTAATTCTTGTTTTCTAGACCATTTTCAAAGGTAGCTCCTTATTTTATCTCCCCACAAAGAAATGAGCCATTAGAGTTTCTTGTTGTAGTTTACCAAATCATTTAATACATGCAATACTTGTCTTAATTTGTTCTAGGTTCATTGCTGGTGGTGGGAGTTTTCTCTTCTTTTTTTTCTTTGATTGCCTTCCGACTTTTCTTCTCAGATAATCCATTAATTCCATATAGGGGTTTTCTTGGTTTTACTTCTATGTAGCAGGTTTGGGTTTTTTAGGGTCATTTCTACAAGCAATTTTATTTTATATTAGTATCCTTAAATTCTTATTGAGAAGTTTTTATGTTATAAACGAATATTTTATCATGGTTATTCTCGTTTACCTAATTTTATGAATTTTTTAGTTTTCCTAAAAATGATATATTTAAAATTAAATGCTCTAATACTACTTAAGTTGTTAAGCTTGAACTTGATTCCCCCATTTCGGGTTAAATAACAACCCATCATGTCCACTTGATTCTACAATATTTGATATATTCACGCAATAGAACTGATTAAATTAAATACTCATAATATACACATATATCACATTTTCGGTAGAGAAATTAGAATTTTCATTCATCATTAAATTGTACACAAACTTTATATAAAATACTGAGAATAATAATCACTCTAAGTAATAAGAACCTTTTTATACCTCAAGTTTCACAAGAAAGTTACGAATTGTCTAGATATCGTGTACTTCTATGGAAATTATGACTTTTCTTGAAAGGGGCTTGGAGATGGGTGAGCTCACAATTTAGTAAATGATGTTATTAATATCGAGTTACTACATATCTCCGACCCCAATCTCTACATATAATTTATATCATGAAGATTATCATATAACCTATAAAATTTCTATTGATATATTCTAATTTGTTGTGTTACAATAAGAAAATTGAAGTCTATTCAAGCTATGCAATACATACTAAGTTAATTATATATGGGAGCTAAGCAACACATAAAATTATGTAACTTAAAGCTATAAGGGATTTGTATGCTCTCACTCATACTCATAAGATACATTCTAAGATAATTATTTCAATAGAGGTGTTGATATGTCACAATTTTCAATCATGAGTGTGTATAAACCTAATATGTCTCCATTTGGTACATGGAAAGATGTGGAAGTTATATTCTCTATTTATATCTACTAACACCCCACCCTATACATGGGACACCACATTTAAATATAAGTGCAATGTTAATTTAATAACACATCCACTCAATCAACAATTATATGTCATTATTAAGTATACATTCATTTAACATACATATTAAATATTGATTACTAAGGATTTCATTTGCTAACTCACTAACTCATCTTCTTTAAAAAAATTTATCCACATACTTTATAAGTCACATGAAATTTTATCCACTGATGATATTAGCTATTTCCTTCATGATAATAATTATGAATCTTATCTATATTTTATTTATGAACATTATATAAGTGACTTAGTCCATTTGGTAGGTCTCCATGTAGTTTGTTTTCATTATTTTTTTTCGTAATAATTTTCAAAGATACACATATTTATAAATTTCTTATAAAAGTCGTAAATGTAGTGGTTAGTAAAATTGAACTTGCCAATAATAAATCTACTCATTGTTATGTTTGGATCTTATTCAGTTTTATAGATTTTTTAAATGTCTTCACAAGCATAATTATTAAATATTAGCATATGGTGTATCACATCCTTTAATTTTCTACAAATTACAGTTTTATCTCTCCGATTTACTCCATCTCGATGAACCCATTTATACTACCTATTCTATAATCATTCAAAAATCCAAGGTTCTTCCTTATTTATCTCTATTTACCATAATTCTCCCAAAATTGTAAGCTCTTTACTTGTACATAAATATTTTCTAAAATTACATTTTAGTACATAACATTTTCATATTTTACCAAAATGTCCATTTTCTATCAAATTACTCTTTAGAAATTTAACTTTTAAAACTTCTCATTTCAGTCCCTATATTATTACATGGGTCTTATTTTGGTCCACAAGTTTTAGAAATTACATTTGACCCCAAATTTATAATATTAGTTATTTTGCCTCCAAATTTTTTTTCAAACTTGCATTTAGATCCCTCAACTTTTTCAAGCCACCATTTCGGGTCCCTAAACTTTTTAAATCTTATTCTCATATCCCTATATTTTTATTGAGTCTCATTGGAAACCCAATTTTTCTAAAATTGTATTTTGATCTCCATACTTTTTAGAAAATATATTTTAGTCGCTAAACTTTCTTTTCCCTTGAAACATCTCAACAAGCTCGGTAAAAATCTCTAACATGGTCCTTATCATGTTTCTCATATTCCAACGGTCACGTTCCGACCAACCTAGTCGAAATAGTGTCATTTTGGCTGCATTTGGGCCTTCGTCGAATTACGGACACATTGTGATAAAATGGCAGGAACTCATTAGAAACGATGAAATAGACAATGATGTGGGTTCCTTGCACGTTCGTGCCCTATTGAATTACCTGAAATGTTGATCTAAATCACCTGAAAAATACGATTTACAGATAATGTTCAAAATTGTGATATTATTAGAAGAGATGACATGAATGCGTAGGCAGTCCAAACTGTAGAGAACCAACTTTCAATGAATAAATCGGTTTTTTCAGTTGATTGTTGTTGTTTTCTCATCGATTCACCTCAAATTTAACTAGTTCTTTGCCTAATTTATTTTTTTTAAAAATTATTATCCAATTTCATACTACTTAGGCTTAATAATTTTTATTTTCCAATTTATGAAATTGTTAAGAAAATTATATAGTTTCTGGTACGAGTAAGTCTAATCTTATTCGAACCAATCCTCAATTCAACTTTTTTCGATCAATAGAGATCCCTTTGTAATCATTTATGTCAATTTATCAATTATTTAAAATTCTAGTATAAATCGATTTCTAAATGTTTAATTTTGGTTCGAGTTTCCATTTTAGTTCAATATTAATTTTGAGTTCACTTACACGTAAATTTTAGTTTGGAAAATTCTAATGTTTCACCATAAGTCCATAAAATGAATTGTGTTTTTTGAGTTGATTCTATCCGATTTTTACGGATGATGTGTATTGTTTGTATTTTATAAATTTCAAGTATTATTTTATGAAATATTTAGGAAATAGGAAAAACTATAGAGGCATTTTTAAAAGTTTATTTTTGAAATATGGGTTAATTGGACAATTTATACTATATTAAGAAAATGAGTCATTTCTCTGATATTTTCAAAGAATGAATTGTAATGCAAATGATATCAACAAATTTTCTAAGAATGATTTTATCAGTAAGTTGAGAAACGGTCACAATCCATAATACTTAAAAAAATTGAGAAATTAGCTATAATTCCTATTGTTTGATATTAATGGTCAAATAACAAAACAAATCTTATTAATAAAATTATTTATTAAATTAATTATATTTGAGGTGAGCATTGGTACGAGAAAATTTAACGTCTAGTGAGAGTTAATATGATTATTGAGTGCTTTTAAATTGGTTGGAGCAAATGATTGAGAGTTATTTATTTTTAGTAAATATTGTCTTGGAGTGAGTAGAATCGATTACTTTCGTATTGGAACAAATTGTTTAGGTTGAATGAGAATACTTACATTTCGTACAAATCTATGGTAGCTAAGTTAATATTAAATAATGTGTTGTTGATAAATTAACTTCGAATTATAAGCTAAGGTAAAATAACTTAATTTCATGATATATTATATTATGTATTAAAGTATCTAAAAGATATACATCTTAAAAATTAAAAAACAATAGGCTTTAATTTAAGATTTTAAAAACCTTAAAATAAAAGTTAATGAACTTAATTTATGAAACAAGTTGAAAATAAGTGAGGTATATATTTTAAGTATAAGTTGACTTGAGAACATGATTTCTTTTTAGTTGATCTTACTCATAAGTAAGTTCCATGCCCATCACTTCAAAAATTTTCTTTCAGGTAACAACAAAAGGTAAGTAATGTTTGTTTGGTCAAGAAATGACGAACTTGCAAGGTAAACACTTTACCCGAATGAAAACTTTTTAGTATGATATTATATTTAACATATTTTTATAAAATTATTTTATTTATAAATTATCCTATAACTTTCGAAAAAAAATATTGATAGTTGTTTTAAAATTATTTGATATCTTACATGTTGTATATATATACAACATATACACTATAGTGGTGGTGTCACGTCCACTATAAAAATTTAACAAGTTGTTTGGAAGGTCCACTCGCATACAATAAATTCCCAAAGTTTTAGGGTTTGGGGATCAGTATTTATGAGAACGACAAAAGTTGGTCATATTAGTGCCTATGGTTATTTCGAGCAAAAAAAAATTGAATCGAGTCATTTTCAATTATTTGAAACTAAGTAATTTTGTTATTTAATTAATGAAAATGTCATATAATTTGAAAAGACGTATAGTAAGCTATAATAGTATGTTGATTGTGTGACTTGGTGGGTAATATAAATATTGAGCATCATTAATCTAGTTTTAAACTAAATCCGAGTGTGAATGGATCGAGATTGAGATATCAGGTACTCAATCTCAATTTACTCTAGTCACTAAAACTAAACCCGTGTAATAGGGTTCACCCCTCAAAAAATCACCATTTTTTTGGGCAAAGTTTTGGAGTTGCAGTTGGACTCGAGGAAAACACAAGTTAAAGCCAAAATATACGAATATAGGTACTATTATTTCTCAAATATAACAAATTGAGGTTCACGTTGTAGATGTAGACTTCTTTATTTTCGATTTTGGGAAGAAGTTTAGGAGGTAGATATGTAGGTTATGTCGTCCTCAGCGTCATGAGTAATAACTTGCAGAAGCTCCTTCTGAATCACCTTTAAAGCAACTACGGCCTCAGCTGCACTCATACGATCGTCAGGCATCTCAGAGGAGCAAACAACACCAACCCTAATGATCGAGGCCAGCCATCCTTGAATCTTTCGGAGCTTGTTATTCTGCCTTGACGCTCTCACGTAGCTCGAACCTCCCAGCTCATCGTCATGAAATTCTTTCATCAAGAACGGATCCACAACCTCATAAACATGTTCGGGCAAAGCTGCCTTAGCAAATGAATGAAGGTTCAATCCATCCGTGAAGATCTCGTCGGTTGGCCTCTTCCCCGTGAACATCTCCAGTACAAGGATACCATAGCTGTAGACATCCCCTTGAATTGAAACTTCTCCACCTGTTCCATATTCTGCATGACATATCCGTCTTAGGTCTTTGTATATATATATACGACAAGCATAAAGAATGAGAGAGACAGTAAGAATATAACTTACCAGGAGCGATATAGCCCAAAGATCCTTTAATTCCAATTGAGCTCGATAATTCAGCAACGAGCTCCTTTGTGGCTTCGGGGAGGAATCTAACCAATCCAAAATCGCCAACACATGCAGTCATCTCATCATCAAGTAGAACATTGCTTGGCTTTAGATCACAGTGGACAATAGGGGTGTCACAGTTACAGTGGATATAATCTAAAGCACAAGCAACATCTATAGCAATGTTTACTCTTTGGAGAAGCTGTAATCTCCTTGGTGCATGCTCCCCCTCACCGTTCATCTCATTTATTGGATGTAGCCATCCATTCAAGCTCCCATTCATCATGTACTCATATACGAGCGCCTTGAAATCGTTTCCTTGGTAATCAGTACCGGACCATGCAGTGATTATCTTCACCAGATTTCTGTGCCTAACCTTTCGTAATGCCTCGCATTCAGCAATAAAGCTCTTGACTGCTCCGTATCGTCTCAGGTTTATAACCTTTACAGCAACAGTCGCTTGATTCAAATCAAGTACACCTCTGAAAACTGATCCAAAACTTCCGGAGCCGATCAGATAATCCGAGGAGAAGCCATTAGTTGCTTTCAGTAGTGCCTGATAAGAGACCTTCAGGAGTCCATCTCTAGAAAACTCCGAGACAACTGTCTGTGGGTCTCTTCTGCTATGAAAAGTATACGTCCCCATGACAACCAAGAGAAGCCCTATAAGCCCTGAAATTGAGCAAATGGTTACGACTCTCGTTGAATGCTTGGTCTTTTCTCTCCTTGGTTCTTTAGAATTACATCTGGGCAGCCGAAATTCCGGCAATCCACCACAAAGGTTCTTATTCCCAGTAATAAATGTGGCACTTGCATTTGCAAATACTCCTCCTGTGGGTAAAGCACCCTCAAAATCATTGAACTCAAGACCTAGTGTAGTAAGATAAAGCTTCTCAAGAAAATCTGGAATTTCTCCTGACATGCTATTATTTGACAAGTCCAACACTTCAAGGCCCTTTAAGGAACTCAAAGCGGGAGGAATTGAGCCCTCAAAATGGTTGATCTTCAGATGTAATTGCTCTAACATTATACAATCACCGAGACTACTCGGAATTTCTCCAGAGATTCTATTGTTCTCCAGATCCAGAATGCCCAAATTTTTCCACTTCCCAACTTCCATGGGGAGGCCACCTGTTAAGTTATTGTATGATAAGTCTACATAGTTTGACAGAGAAGAAATGCCCATAATCTCCGGAGGTATGGTACCACTGAGCCTGTTTTTTGAGAGGTCGAGAACTAACAAATTTTGGCAGCTGCTGAGGGATGAAGGTATAGTTCCTTCAAGATTGTTATTCCTTAAAATTAGTTTGGTCAACATCGATAAATTTCCGATGGAGTGTGGAATTTGTCCAGAGAATTCATTCACGTGGAGATACAAGTTACCTAGTTTTCCAAGGTATCCAATTTCAGTAGGAATGACACCCGTAAAGTTATTCCTTGTAGCAGTCAGCACCTCTAAATTGATCAAGTTACCAATACCATTGGGCAAGGTTCCTGATATTTCATTGCCATCCAAGGCAAATATCCTTAGAACCATTGACAGGTTGGAGATGCATTGGGGAATGCTTCCTCTGAAATGGTTGTAACCAATGGCCAATACGTCTAGCCTTGTGGAGTTTGTCAATGAGCAGAGGAAGTCAAGATCATCAACATCTCGACCTCCCAAGTTATTATAGGCCATATTGACTCTAAAGAGGTTACCCATATTTTGGAAAGAGGGAAGGTCACCTGTGAAATTGTTTGTTTTTATACAAAAGGCGGAGAGATTTGACATATTTGATAGAGATTTGGGAATGGATCCAATGATATGGTTATCAGCCACGGAGAGAGATCGGATAGCTGGAAGGGTGAAGCCCATTTCTGGCCTCAAGCTCCCTACCAGCTGGTTATAGCTCAGGTCAAGAATTTCAAGGGTGGAGACATTGAGTATCGATGGAGGAATGATCCCATCAAGATTATTCTGACCTAGACTCAGAAAATATAGGTTTGGCAAGCTACCTAACGATTCCGGAATCATGCCATCAAGTCTATTTATGTCTGCTTCCAGGACCCTGAGAGATGACAAGTTTCCATAGGAGATAGGGATCTGCCCAATCAAATTATTTGCTCTGACCTGAAGTTGTCTAAGCTTGGACAAGGTGCTAAAACCCACAGGTAAATTCCCCTCGAGCTCGTTGTTATTTACGTTGAAGATCTCAAGATTAGAGCAAAGAGACAGACCTGGAGGGACGGATCCATTGAGTGCATTATCATTAAGGCGAAACTCACGTAGCCTCGACAGACGGCAGACCTCGGGAGGAATGCTTGAGTGGAGACTGTTGTTTTGGAGATCCAGCACTCTCAGAAACGACATGTTGCCAATACTTGGGGATATGGCTCCTCTCAACATACGTGATTCCAAGGTTAAACCCACGACTCTCTGGTGCCTTGGGCCGCAAGTGACACCATACCACCGGCAGAAATGGATTGTTGAGTTCCAAGAGTCAAGAGCACCGAGAGGATCGACTAATGCGGACTTGAAGTCCAGCAGAGCAAGTCTATCGCTTTCATTCCTAGGGATTTGGTTTGTCCCAAAGGCAAAACTTGACAAGAGAGTAAGAATAGATATAGACACCAGCTTGAACATGAAGGGGGCCAAAGAACTTGAAGGAAGAAGATGAATCTCCATATTAGAGATGCACATGCTACATAACTGAGAAGGCCATATTTATAAACACATACAAGTCACCCACCCTATTAATTCCAATATATTTAATTTCCTCTTTTCATGGAACCGAGGAAATAATTGATGGAAGCTTCCGCGTAGGCGATCATCTTATGGGCGATGATGACCGACCGAGGCAACTTTCCTGTTTTCGCCTATTTCTGAGGCCGATTATATTCCCGGGACAAATTAAGTGAAACATCTACTTAAGAACTTCTCTATTCATGCGTGAAAACATATCATAGTTATTTGTTGACTGATGAAAAAAGTCAAAATAGCAAGTCAAATTCATGAAAAGAAAAAGAAAAAAAATTCAATAAATATAGGGGCCAGTGAAAGTTTTGTTGAAAAGGTGGTGACGGGGACTTCCCAGGTTCCCATATTGATTTGATAAGCTACCCTATTCAATTCTCTCATTGACCAAGCCAAAGAAATGGAAGCTTTCGGCGTAGTTGACATTATGTGTAGGCCATGGATAAAGAAACCCCAAAAACTTTTCGGCGTAGTTGACATTATGTGTAGGCCATGGATAAAGAAATCCCAAAAACTTTCTCACTTTACTCTTTACCCAAAATAATAATAAATTTATTCGTACTACCATCTATATTGCAAGATTTTTGCGAAAATAATGTTAATAGTTAAGGTTGGGGCGAGTTTTAATAAATTCGCGCCCGATCCGAGCCCGAGTCCAGCATACCCATGTCCAAGTAGACCCGAGCCTTATGTCTATTTGGTTGGGTCTAGACTCGACCCGATCCTGGTTCTATTGTACACGAATTATTTGTAACGAGTTGGATTTCTTCTATTTTTTAATATATATTTTTTATTAAAAATATTTTTTTAATTATTATAATATATAAAAATTTTAATATTTATTTGAAATTTTAATTTTTTTATATATCTATTAGATTTAATTTATCTAATAAATTAATAATATAATTTTAGATTAACTTTAACTTACAAATAATAAGAAAATCAATAAAAAAAATTATTAAATAGTGAAACTATTAATGTGAACAGAAAGTGATTGACTATTTAAAAGTAAGGACACACAAACATATTCATCTCCCTTTTATTTTCCAATCACTTTTTGATTTGTATAATAAATGTTGATTATTATTTATATACACAAAATTAATAATAGTGTGGGTTGAATGTTTATACACGTGAGTGGTCCCATGAATCATGTGATATTTTTTTATATAATTATTGATATATAAAATCTTATTTATATAATTTAAATTTAATTTTTTTAGTTAAAAATAAATTTTAAATCTTTTGAACGTGTTAAAAATTTAAATATATTATAATTTTGTATTAAATAGTTAATTAGAGATATAACTTAATTTAATATAAATATTTTAATTGTAATTATTTTCATTATTTATAAATCTATTATGGTCTAATAAACAAAAAATAATCTAATAAAAGAAAAAGAAGAAATATAGTATATACCGAAGATATTTGTAAATATATTTGATTATAAAAAATTAAAAATAATATATTAGGTATAATAAATGAAAAAGAAGAAATATATTATGGTAATAAGATATTAAGTGCAATTTTTAAATTATATTTTATTATAATTTTTTAATATTAAAAATATACTATACCTAATCAAAAGTCACTTTAAAAATAAATAAAAGATTAATTCGAGGTTTAACACTCTAGGTTTCAAAGTTTTTTTAAGAAGAATTTTTGAGAAAAAATGAAGATAAATCAAAATAATTTTTCGTTAAAAAACTTTGAGAAGCCATATTATAATCTCTCAATTTCTCTCGATATTTATATATTATTCTTATTAGCTACAAATTTATTTAAAAACTTAACTTTAACAAATATAATAAAAAATTATTGATATCTTCACAAATATATGATATAAATTTTACTGTTATAAATAGTAATATTTCAAGCTTTCCTTAACAAATCATTCTAATGGTACATTAATAAATTTTATAATACTTATATTTATTTTTTTTCATAAAATTACAATTAAACTCAATTTGTTTAGTTCATTAATGTTATATAGAATTATTAGCAATATAAATTACAAGTTAATTATTACAAAATAATAACACATAATATATCTTAATTTCCCTAATATTCTATATAACTACCATATTACTTGCTCTATTTTAGCGGAAATAGAAAAATGATTCAATAATGATTTAAAATGAAAGTTTAAGGTCCTAGATGCTTAGTAGAAGATTGTGAATGATAAAAGAAAATGATTGATATAATTTTTTAAAGGTTTAAGACTTATTTAAGAAGAGTTTGAAAGTTTAGATATTAAAATACATTTTTGGGAACTTTGAGAACTATTTTGTTAATTGGGGAAAATGTGGATACTCATTTTGAAATAAGGATAATTGAGGGTTAAAGGTGAAAGTTGTAAAGTTTTTAGGGTTTAAATGAAAATAGGAAACTTTTAGGGATTAGATTGTAAAATTTAAAAAGTTTAGAGACCATTTATAAATTTGAGAAATATAAGTAAAATATTTCAAAATACGAATATTTGAGATTATGCTGAATTTATAATATTTTGGGTTATAATGTAATTAAAAAAGTTTATGTACTAAATTATAATTTTTAAAAATTTTGAAGACCAAAGTGAAAATTTTGAAAACCTTGGGCTGTTTTTAAAAAAGTGAGGAAAATGAGGTAAAATTAAGAGTTTTGAAGAAATATGGGATGATTTGTAAAAGCTTCTAGATGACTAAAATATAAATAAGAAAAATTAAAGTTATAATTTGTAAAGTTTTAAAAAATTAGGAACCAATTTACAAATTTTTGGTAATTTAGACTAATATTCGTAAATATGGATATTTAGAAATAAATAAGAGAAAATAATAAGTTTGTGTAATTAATTATATGTTTAGTTACTAAGTTACTAAAATGTAAAAATAAAAAAATTTTACAAAATTGTATAAATATCTATTAATAAAATCATATTTTATATCCAAATAATTTATAATGGTATACATTAAGTTATAGATGGAATGGATAGTATGGTTAAGGAAAGAGACAAAAAATACTGAAATATTATGATTCTTAAGTTAATATGAGTGGATTTAATGAGATTTATTTCGACTAAACTCAATTAATACCTTACTTAAATATTGTAATATAAAAATGTAAAATGTTATGAAATAAAGAAGTATCCCCTTAAAATGAGTTTTTGTAGAAAAAATTTAATAACAAATATTATTATTCACTTTTGTAAAATGTTTTATTAATCCTAATAATAACTCTATATTTTAGGTAATGAAGGCGTTCTTACATAATTTCAAAATATTTTTTTAAATGAAGTTTTGAATAGAAAAAGGAAATGAGTACATTTTAAAAGTGATTTGAAATAATTTTTGATGAGCCAATGTTTTATATTATAAATTATATACTTCTATTGATTTGAAAATGATCATCATAATTGTTTGAGTACATGACAACATGATATTTTTATACCTTCTAGATATTTTTATACCTTCTAGGATGACGTATGAGAAATGTAATATCTAATTTATTTATATTTTTATTTTATTTTTTACTTTTGCTTACAATAAAATAATTTATAAAAAATTTTAAACTCAGATATGATATTCATATAGTCTTCCCTAGTACATTGTGAGTTTTATTACGTCGAGTCTTAATATTGGAGCTAAATCTAAATTAACAACTTATCGAGCAAAAGTTAGGTTAAAGTTGGGATTTTATTGGAAGACGGTAACTTCACTTGAAACGTCATAAATGAAAGTTGGATTATCGAGCAAAAGTCAGGTTAAGATTGGGATCTAATCGGAGATGGTAACTTGGTTGGTGTCACTTGTGCAATTTGAAATCTCACTCTAAAATAGTTTGTGACCACTTGAATCATCTCAAATAAAAGTACGAGCAATTCGCAAATTCTATTTTCCTAAACTCTGTTACAACCAAAGGTAGCTAGCATTTCTTAGAATTTATTCGAGATCAGTACTTAGCTAAATCGTATGAGACCGGTAGCATTTGAAAGTTGAAACCAATAGTAGTCTACTATATTGATTTATTTCTGGACATAAAAGGTTAAGTACTATTTGATCAGTGACACCTAAATCACTAATTAAAGAGTAAATTGTGCTATTTACAATGTCAATCATAAAAAAAATGGAGTCATTTATATTTTATAGAGAATTTGGATTATCAAGAGTGACATCCACACTTTATATCATCCTAAACTAGATTAAATTAGCTATATCATAATAACCAATTTTCATTATTTTATATAATGTGATTATATAGATGGATTAATTAGCAATTGGTAGGTTTTTGAATACCACTAGGGTAATCCTATATTAACTCCCCTTAACTTCTTAATTTGTTATAACTTAGACTCATTCAAGCAAACTATATAGAAATTACAAATAAACCTATAATAATAATATCCATGTCTCAATCAAATCCAATTAATTTAATCCCAAATTCATTTTTAAATGTTTGATCTCACTCAATTACAATGTTAAGTGAAAGAATTGCACCACGAGGAACTCTTCAAATAATCCATATTAATATTAACTTGCCAATTATTTTCTAAAAGGAAAAAATACCCCATTCATTATACTGAACACTTTTCAAAAATCACTAAACTCTTTTTCTCACTCTAGGAAACCATACAATAACCAGTCGCCGCCAATGCCACCCCTATTTTATCCCCACCTTATAGTATCTCGACACCCCGACACCCCCACGCCACTCCTCGTTCGTCCCCCCACACTCTGCTGCCATTGAAATTTGGTTGCATTGTTCTCTCCCACTACATTGCTTCCTGAGTCAGCAGGACTTCCCGAGGCACCGATTCGATCAACGATTTGAACCTGATCAGAGTAAGCATGGCGTCCGCTGCTCACCCCTTCATGCACCCCAAACAGAAACCAGACGAATAGCATACCCAGTTTCCGTTTTCAGTTTTATTTCAACCATATTTCCGTCCGTCAGCTGTCAAGATCCAACATTGGCATTCGGAGGTGGCCCTTCCACCCGTAGCAAGGGTTGTGCCAACGCTTGTTTCACGGCAGCGCAATGTCTAAGTTTGTTGCGACATCTTGCTCTCCTCTCTAATTTGAGTGTCAATCTTCCTAATGTCAAATCTCCTTTCACTCTATTTCATTGTTTTCATTCAGGCACCCTCGTTTGAACTGTGGAAATGACGGGATACAGCAGGAAGGAGGATGGACCAAGAACCAAACTAATCTGCCATGCTAAAATGACCCAAGTAATTCATCTCCAACTCCCACATAAAACCCCTAGTGCTCAGAATGATCCTTCTTCGAAAGGGAAATTAATTGGGAGGATAGTTGCAAACAAAACAATTGATTGGGGTACTATTATTGGTGTTCTGAAATTGGCATTGGACGACTAGGTAATTCTCAATGACTGCATTAGAGGATAACACTTTCTCATCACTTTCACATTTGATTTCAAAGATCACTAAGTCATACCTAAAGTTGTAACTTAAAGTAAATGTCAATAGAAGGATATATTCTCTTTGTTTGGGATGGGACAAGTGATCTCGACAAGGTGGATTTATCACAAATGGCCATACGAGTTCAAATACATGGTATGCCTTGTTATTTTTTCACTAAAAATAATGGAACCAATATCTGTAAAATTGTTGAAGAATTCCTATAATATTGGAACTTAGGAAACTCGAGTTAGGTTAAATGTGTTGAAAATGGAGTTTGAAAGGGGAATAAAATCTTAAATGGAAAAATTAGATTCCAAAATTAAAATAATAAATAAAATAAGGAATGAAATTCTAGACCCAAAATAAAATTGGAAGTGGGGAATAGAATTCTCGATTTAGAGGCAAAAATCAAAATTGGGAATGAGACCCGAGCTGTAATCCGAGTTGATATTTGAAAAATCAACTAGATATCTTATTAGAATTGGAACAAGTTGCCTAGGCACGAAAATAGAGATTAATGGGAAGCCGAATTTCGTCCTATGGCCAGAATTTAGAAATTAATTATCAAAATAACCCAAAAGGAAAAAATGATAATTAAAAAGTTAAAAAATGAAAACAAAAAAGAAATTAACAAGTTGGGTTAACACGACTTACATCTTGTAATGGAACACTAACGGACAGTTTATACTACATTATTTTAAGATATTGGCCTAATTGACTCAATTTTTTATCAAATTAAGTATTATAAATTAAACATTTCAATTAGGAAATAAGCCAACAACATACCTATGGATTTAATTACATTAATTTCTCAACTTCATATGTTTTTTAAAAGCAGAAAAGTTACTCCCAACCTAATTTAATAAAATTGTAATATTTTTTTGTCCAACCTTCAAATAAGTTGATCTTATTATTATATTGACAATAATTGAGCTATATAGGGATCTATGCTAAGTCCTAACTAGTAATGGCCGGAAAAAATGTAGAAAAATAACTGTTTTTTACCAAGGTAGACTCACACAAGTATTTTTTTTTAGGATTGCATGTATATGGCAACGTTTACTTTGGGTCAAGTGATCCAAATTTATCAATCACCAAATAGTTATACTGATTTTTTGGCCGGGCAATATATGGTTGATTTTTTTTTCATTTAATTTATTTAATTGGAACAGATAGGAAGAGAATTACCGATCGTGCAAAGGTATATTTGCCCTATACCAACAATATTTTGTATGGTTTTTAAGTAATATAGTTGAAGGTTTTTTTGAGAAAAAAATTATAGTGAGCATGATAAACAATAATATTTTAAATCCGTATATAAACTTATATTTAGAGGTGAATACATTGAATATAATATTAAAAATTTTCATTACCTTTATAATATCGGCAGCATTTAGAGTTTCTCGGATAGTGATAGTGTTGGCTGCAAATAAATTTGAATTTCCAGTATGCATTATTGTAATATTATTTAGTAGAAGGTTACAATTGAAAAAAAAATGGGGAAGGCTCACAAGGTAACATGGGGAATACAGAGAAATGAAGTATCTATCTTTCCCGATCCATTATATTTTATTTTTATTAATCTTATTATTAGAGTTCTAATGACACTACTGTAGTGTTGGATAGATAACAATCGCAATATTTTAAAATAACATCGGTAGTAGAAGAGAAATTGAGTATTAAAATAAGTATAAGAGAAGTTTTATCGTATAATAAATTAAAAAAATTATATTTTTATGCGTATTAAGAACGAAAAATAAGTGGAAAATTATTGTACTACTGTAGTGTACCATACCGAGAATGAACAGAAATGCTCACTTAAATTTAGTGTAAAAAGTGTAGTATTCTGCCATAGTGATAAATAAATGTGCTGGTCAGTTTTATGCTCACCCAATCTATCAAATTCTTTTCAGTACAATATAAAAGTAAGTGTTGGAGAGTAGTATGTGTTAAGTCCATTTAATTATTATATTCTGTTATATTTTATAAATTATTTAAAAATATTTTGAATTTCATATAATATTTATCGATATTAAAATAATTGATAAACTAAAATGAGTGAAGGATGGATATAGTATCTAAATAAATCAGATTGAGGAACGATAAAAAATATAAAAATTTTAATAAAAACTTTTTAGTATGATATTATATTTTATTATATTTATATAAAATTATTTTATTTTTAAATTATCCTATAATTTTGAAGAAAATACTGATAATTGTTTTAAAATTATTTGATCTCTTACGTGATGTTGGATGAAGTATAGTAGTGTGACGTACATTGCAAATTTTTTACAAGTTGTTTGCAAGCTGAGTGGGATACGATAAATCCCCCAAAGTTTAGAGTTTGGGGATGAATACGTATGATAACGACAAAAGTTAGTCATACTCGTGCGAATGGTTATTTTGGGCAAAAAAAAAAACTGAATTGAGTCATTTTCAATTATTTTACACTAAGTAATTGTCATCTAATTAATGAAAATGTCATATAATTTGAAAATACGTATAGTAAGTTATAATAGTATGTTCATCGTGTGACTTTGTGGGCGGTATAAATATTGAGCATCATTAATTTAGTTTTAAACTAAACCCTAGTGTGAATGGACAGATTGAGATACGGGGTACTCTAGTCACTAAAACTAAACCTGTGTAATAGGGTTCACCCCTCAAAAAAATACCATTTTTTTGGGTAAAGTTTTGGAGTTGGAGTTGGAGTTGGACTCGAGGAAGACACAAGTTAAAGCCAAAATATACGAATATAGGTACTCTTGTTTCTCAAATATAACAAATTGTGGTTCACATTGTAGATGTAGACTTGCTTTATTTTCGATTTTGGGAAGAAGGTTTAGAAGGTAGATATGTAGGTTATGTCTTTCTTTAAAGAGGGGAGTTGGTAGGGTTTTTTCTAAAAAAATGAATATTATATATATATATATATATATTTGAGAGTAATATTTTAAAAATATAGATGATTATTTTTTTTAATTATTTTTACTTAAATCCGTATATTACAATTGTAAGATGTACACCGTTTGACCAATTTGTCAGATATTGTCAATGTGGTGAAACTTGCACATATATGATGCCTATCTAGAAGCGTTACAAGAGCCAAGGCATATATCGTCCTCAATATTGTATCCTCTGGGCGGGTTATCGTTTGGTGCAATTACTGTACCGTTTATCTCAACCGGAAGCATGGTTGACCTTGCTGTGGAAGATCGACATTGTTATGGTGCAGCGAGTGAATTTGAGGTGTGATTCTCAATAACCACAGCCACAGGAGTTTATGCCGTGGTCCTAGCTTAGGGTTGTCTCATCTCTCTGGTGAGATATGACCAGTCCTCAATATTATGGAATTCGTTCTGCCTTACTTTTTTTTGACATTTTTTTATATATATTGAGACAGTATTATTAAGGTTGTTTTGGGCAAGTTCAATTCATATTTAGAAAGTTATAAATAAATAATATTTATCTATTTTAGCGAATATTTTACATTATTTTTAACAATTAAAATTCGTACTTATATATTACATGTATTAATTATCACTTATATTTTTAAATTCACACTGAACCACATAATATTATTTTGTTCTCATAATTATATTATCTAAAAAACGTATACTTAAAACTTTGTATAGTTTTAAAAACAGAGAAAAACATGTACAAAATTTGGTAATTTAAACTAATATCTATAAATATGGATATTTAGAAATAAGTAGGAGAATATAATGAGTTTGTGAGAGTTAATTATATATTTAGTTGCTAAGTAATTAAAATATAAAATAAAAAAATTTAAGAAACTATACAAGTATCTATTAATAAAATTATATTTTATACCCGTATAATTTATAATGGTATACACCATCTTACATGTTGAATAAATAGTCTCGTCCATATAATTAAGCCAAAGAGACAAAACAATCACCAAATATTATGATATTTAAATCATATGAGTGGATTTAATGAAATTAAGTATAACTAAATTAGGTTAATACCTTACTTAAATATTGTAATATAAAAATATAATTTATTATAAAATAAAGAATATCTACGTGAAATGAGTTTTTGTAGAAAAAATTTTATAACAAATATTATTATTCAATTTTGTAAAATATTTTATTAATCATAGTACTAACTCTATCTTTTAGGTAATAAAGGCCATCATACATAATTTTAAAACCTTTTTTAAAAGAAGATTTGGAATAAAATTATCTAATATAGGTGATGAGCTATAAAATTATTTAATATAGGTGATGTGCCAATGTTTTATATGAAAAATTATATAGGTCTACTGATTTGGAAATAATGAATACCTTGATTATTTGAGGAGTTGATAAACCATCTATATCTATATAATTATCATTATTTATGTATAATAATAATGTATGATATTCACATTATTTTTTAAATTTTGGTTAAAGTTAGGTTTTAACCTATCAGTTAACTCATGTGTGGAATTATAATTCTAGAATAGTTTGTAACTACTTGAAACATCCTAAACCAAAGTTTATGAGCACTTGAATAATTTCAAACAAAATTATAAATAATCAACAAATTCTATTTTAATTAAATGTGTCATAACTGAAACTACCTACCATTTTTTAGAATTAATTTGAGCTCAATACTTATTCAAATATATCAATAGTAGCCTATTATATTTTTCGTAGTTTTTGTTAGCGGTCGAAACCATATAAAATGACCAAATAACTGATAATTTATTTGTAAACAATGAATTTTGATCAAACCCACAACTAACTTATAAAGTTGACTCAATTAGCCTTATATTACACACGTAAATAACTAATTTTTGTAGTTAGTAGAGTAAGTTATACTTTTTACAATATAAAAAAATTTATATTTTATATAGAATTCAAATCATTTTAATTAAATTCACACTTTATATAATTATAAATTAGAATTAATTAGCTATATTATCATAGTCAATTTTTTATTATTTTATAGAATTTGACTCTAGATGGATTAATTAGGAACGGGTGGGTTTTTTAAGTTTTTTGAATACAATTAGGGTAATCACATATTAACTCCCCTTAACTTCTTAACTTGTTATAACTTGGACTCATTCAAATAAACTATATAAGAATTACAAATAAACCCATAATAATAACATCCAATGTTTCAATCAAATCTAACTAATTTAATGCCAAATTCATTTTTAAATGTTTGATCTCACTCAATTACAATGTTAAGTCAAAGAATTGCACCACCACGAAACTCTTCAACTAATGGAAATCACTAAACTCGTTTTCTCTCTGTAACCCGTCGCCGCCAATGCCACCCCTATTTTACCCCCACCTTATAGTATCTGGACGCCACCACGCCACTCCTTGTTTGTCCCCCGCCCCCCCCCCCCCCCCCCCCCCCCCCCCCACCCCCACACTACTACATTGCTTCCTGAGTCGGCAGGACTTCCCCGAGCCACCGATTCGATCAACGATTTGAACCTGATCAGAGTAAGCATGGCGTCCGCTTCTCACCCCTTCATGCACCCCAAACAGAAACCAGACGAATAGCATACCCAGTTTCCGTTTTCAGTTTCATTTCAACCATATTTCCGTCCTTCAACTGTCAAGATCCAACATTGGCATTCGGAGGTGGCCCCTCCACCCGTAGCAAAGGTTGTACCAACCCTTACTTGTTTCAGGGTAGCGCAATGTCTAAGTCTGTTGCGACATCTTGCTCTCCTCTCTAACTTGAGTGCCAATCTTCCTATTGCGAAATCTCCTTTCACTCTAATTCATTGTTTTCATGCAGGCACCCTCGTTCGAACTGTGGAAATGACGGGATACAGCAGGAAGGAGGATGGACCAAGAACCAAACTAATCTGCCATGCTAAAATGACCCAAGTAATTCATCTCCAACTCCCACATAAAACCCCTAGTGCTCAGAATAATCCTTAATCGAAAGGGAGATTAATTGGGAGGATAGTTGCAAACAAAACAAATTGGTTGGATACTATTATTGGTGTTCTAAAATTGGCATGGGGCGACTCAATGACTGCATAAGAGGATATCACTTTCTCATTTGATTTGAAACATCACTAAGTTATACCTAAAGTTGTAGATTAAAGTAAAGGTCAATAGAAGGATATATTCTCTTTGTTACAGCATGGGATGGGATGGAACAAGTAGTCTCGAGGTAGATCAACAAATGGCCATAGGAGTTCATATACATGGTTTGCTTCGTTGTTTTTTACTAAAAATAATAGAACCAATATAGTAAAATTATTGGAGAATTTCTATAACATTGGAATTTACGAAATCCGAATTAAGCCCAAGTCAAGTGTACCGGGAATAAAATTTCAAAGTAGAAGTAAAACCTAAATGGGAAAATTAGATCCCAAAGTTAAAATAAAAAATAAAATTGGGAATGAAATTCTAGATCTAGGATGAGATCGAAAGTTGGGAATGTAAATCTTGATTTAGAGACAAAAACCAAAACTGAAAACAGGATCCCGAGCCGAGATTTGGATCATAATCCCATGATTAAAATATAATAAAAAATCCAATATCGAAAATAGGGATCCGACCAAATTTATGATAACGTGCTCAGGTACGAAAATCGATATTGTTGGAGAAAGTCAATTTTTGCCCAGAGGTGGCCGGTATTTAGAATTTAATTACCAAAAGGGCAAAATGGTAATTAAAAAGTTCAAAAATAAAAAGAAAGAAAAAAAAAGGAACGAGTTGGATTGACCCAACTCACCTCGAGCCACTGAAACCTACCATTTCTACTACACTGCTTCAAGATGTTGACCTAATTGACTCAATTTTTCATCAAATTGAGTAATACAAATTGTACAGAACAGCTAGCAACTAAGCCAACAATATCACTATAAATTTAATTGCATTAACTCCTCATGTATAGCTCAATATGTCTAACAAAGTGAGAAATATTGTTCCCAAATTGCTCACCAACCTACGGTCAGTAAAACTATAATATTTCTCTCGTCCAACCTCCAAATTAGGTAATCTTAGTGTCACATTTATAGTAATTGAGCTCTCTAGAGATCTATGTTAGGCCCGACTTGGTAATGGCCGAAAAAGGTAGAAAAATGACTGTTTTTACCGACCCCAATTCTATACTATAGAATCGCTAGCCACTAGTGACCCTTTCGGGGGCCAATTCTTTGTCCTTCAACCACCACTCCGGCCCCCACAAGTGCCAAAGTGTGGACCTCCCTTCCATCTACACCTCTATTACAAGGGCCGACATTCGGCAGGGAGAAATCGGCCAATAGGAGCCAATTTTTGTCGATGGATTTGTACAGTTCATCTTAATCACGGCCAGTCGACAACTAATTCCTCCCAACTTCAGCGACCACTTGGCCAGCCACCACCACATAAAGTTTCGCCTGCCCCTTGGCTACAAAACGCCTAAGGTCTGTTTAGCTCTTCGACTACCTTCGGTGAGAATTTCTACCAATGCCTTCTTCTATTGCTTGGTTTTGGCCAATTTTGGCAAACGACCAAATTTGACTATGGTTGGCCTGGGTAGGGCCTCTCACTCCTTCCACGAGCCAATAGAAATATGATAAGAGTGATTTTGGGTAAATTATGAATTTATAAGTTCATTTGATTTAAATTCTAAAGTTTATGGACTAAATTATAATTATGAAAAGTTTATGGCCTAAATTACAAATATTGGAAAATTATGAAAAAATGTCCCTAAGAGTAGTTTAAAAGACTTAGAAATGATTTTAAGATATATGGGGATGTCTAAAGTTATTTTCGGGAATTATAAGGCAAAATCGTAAATAAGAGGTAAAGGACGGGCAAAATGATAATTTTGCCAAATGGATATCAAATAGTTTATTTTGGGCTATGGAGGGTAAACTGATAATTTTGTTTATTTTAGGGACCAAAATGTAATTAATATATTTTTTTTGGTACAAATGTGTTTAAAGTTATTATTAGTACATAAATGAGAGAATTGAGAATTCTAGTATTTATATTAAGGAAATTTTGATAAGTAAGAGTATAATGATAATTTTGCCCAACTTATATAATAAATATAAAATTTGGAAAAAGTTGGATTATATAAGTGAGGGTATTATTATAAACTTTTGGGATATTTTGGTGAATAAAACCTAGTTTATCTTTTATTTTGAAGAAAATAATAGATTATTAATTATTATAAAGGGTATTCGATGAACAAAAACGTAAATTATGTAAATTTACGAGATAATAGTTATGAGTATTTAGTAGATCTCTAAACTAACTTGATTGTATAGTTTGATTTATTTATAATGAATATGACCGCCCATCACATGAAAATAACATAATTAGAGAAGTAAAAAATAACGTATGAGACAAAAAAAATTTTGAGGTAAATATAAGTAGATTTTGGTTTAATACCATAATTGAGAGAGCATGAATTGAGCAATTGTTTAATTTTTGTTACCTTATTTGTTTTATTTAAGTTGTACTTTGATAATTAATATAATAATTGTGAATTAGGAAAAATTATTATTAATAAATTAAAAATTAAGCTAAGAAAAGGTTTAAAGTTTTTAATAATAATATGCTGTGAATTAGTATACTATAGATTTGTGAAAAGTATCTTAGGATTTTTAAATGCTCACCTAAATAAAGTTAAATAAAAAACTACTAATGAAACAAAAAATTGCTAAGAGAGTAAGGAACAATTGCAAAAATAGAAGAACTCCCGATAATTACTATAAAAAATTAATTGTGACGAGAGTTTTAATAAGAATAAATTATGTGCAGGGCTTCAACAATCGACCGTAACTCTAATGGCAAAATACTATCATATGAAGGGAAGTCCATCATTTGAAGGAGAGGTGTGCGTCCTCCTATAGTATAGTTGAGGCTTACAGCTAGCCGTGAAACTCAATGCACACATCATTATAGTAGAGGTAGACTCACACCAAGTGTTGTCTTTGAGGAATGTACTAAACTACCACCATGATATGTAAAGTGTTAAAACAAGGAGTGTAAAGCATGTATGGCAACGTTTACTTAGGGTCAAGTGATCCAAATTTATCAATCACCAAATAGTTCTATTGATTTTTTAGCCAGACAATATATGGTTGATTTTTTTTCCATTTAACTTTTTTACTTGAAACAGATAGGAAGAGAATGAGTGATGGTGCAGAGGTAAAGTTGCCCCATACCAACAATATTTTGTATGGTTTTTAAGTAAGATAGTTGAAGGTTTTCTTGAGAAAAAAATTAGAGTGAACATGATAAACAATAATAATTTAAATCCATATATAAAATTATATTTAGAGGTGAATATATTGAATATAATATTTAAAATTTTCATTACCGTTATAATATTATCGGCAGCCTTTAGAGTATTTGTGATAGTGTTGCCCATAATGATGCAAATAAATTTGAATTTCCAACGCCTTATTGCAATATTATTTAGTAGCAGGTTACAATTGAAAAAAAAAATGGGGAAGGCTCATAGGGTAACATGGGGAGGACCGAGAGGAATGGAGTATCTACCTTTCCCAGTCCATTTTATTTTATTTTATTTTTATTAATATTATTATCAGAGTTCTAATGACACTACTGTAGCGTAGGACAAAGGACAAATACAAATGTAATCGCAATATTTCAAAATAAACTTTATTACTTAAGACAGAAATGGCCAAAAAATATTTGAATGAGCTGACGAAAATACCCTCCACCATGCGTTTCCAAAATGAGTATTTGTCGCCATCCTATGGTCTTGATGATGGGAAGCCATTTTGAGTAAGGTAGCCACCGTGGATAGGGGAGACGTTTCACCAAATTCGACAGGGCAAGTTGAAGGGGGAAGGGGCAACTTTAGACTCACATAGTCTCCCAAAAGCTTTTGATGGTGGGTTTTGTCCTTGCGGTGATGAGAGGTAAGATTAGCTAGCTAGGCCATAGGATAAAGAGATGATGATATTGATGTTTTTCTCCTTAGGACGCGACAAGAGCACATGGATGGATGGGGGTAAGGACAAATCAACGATCTAGAATTCATTAGCTTTAAGCAAAATAAAATCCGTATTAGATAAAAAAATATTTCATATAAAATAATTGTAGGGAAGGAGGAGCCAAAGAGGGCTCAACACAACAGCCCTCTCCCTCTAGCTAGCTTGTCGATGTTAGTTTTCCCCTATATACAGCCGGCCCATCTCTTCTCCCTCCATTATTCAAATCATCATACATCCTATGTCTTGAGTACACTTCCCTCTCTCCCTCTTTCCGAGATATAAATTGTCTTCTCTCTCTCTTCATCATTTTGAAAATGCCTTCAAGAATCTCAGAAGCCGTTGATCTCCCTCAGAAGAAGTACCTAGACCTCAATTCCATGAAGGAGCTTCCTGAATCATACGCATGGACTCAGCTGGAACACGAATCATCTTCCTCCATATCATCCAGGAAAAAGGAGTCGGTGCCCATAATAGATCTCCGCCACCCTGACGCGGTAGCCCTCGTCGGTCGTGCATGCAGAACATGGGGAGTTTTCCAGGTCATAAACCATGGGATTCCTAAGGGACTCGACCAACGAATAGAGGGTCAAGTTAACAGCCTCTTCTCCCTCCCAATGCAACGGAAGCTAAGGGCCGCCCGCTCACCCGATGGAATCTCTGGATACGGTGTGGCTCGAATATCTTGCTTCTTCCAGAAACTGATGTGGTCCGAGGGCTTCACCATTGTCGGCTCCCCACTTGAACACGCCCGACAACTATGGCCTCATGGCTACACCGAGTTTTGGTACTTGAAAAAAAACACAACATCTCGTATTAGATTGGACTGGCTCACTAATCATATCTTGTTATTTATAGCATGAACTTGAATCCTACCAGAGAATACTTCTATAGGCACGCGACAGGATACAAGCTGATCTCACTGCAACAAACCAATATGAACTATCACCAACTTCCAAGATTGCCCAATGTCTGAAATACATTTATTATAAAAATAGACCATTTAACCCCACTGTTCTATGGTATTTGATTTTTTTTTGAGGGATCGGGGGAGCTATGTTGTTGCATCTCTTCTTAAGACCATGGGTCGCAGATTTTTGTGTAATTCCTTCTTGTCTTTATAACTCCCAGCGATATCATCGGTGAGTACGACAAGGAGATGAAGCGCTTAGCGGGGAGGATAATGTGGTTGATACTGGGCTCACTTGGCATATCGGAGAAAGAGATTAGATGGGTCGGATCGAATGGAGACTTTGCGGAAGCTTGCGCTGCCTTGCAGTTAAACTCCTATCCGCCTTGCCCCGACCCGACACGGGCCATGGGCCTAGCGGCTCACACCGACTCGACCATCTTCACCATCCTCCACCAGAGCAACACCAGCGGCTTGGAAGTTCTCAGGGGCAGCAGTGGTTGGGTTGCCGTCCCTCCGGTCCCAAGAGCTCTTGTGATCAATGTCGGGGACCTCCTCCAGATCTTGTCCAATGGTCTCTACCAAAGTGTCCTCCATCGGGCGCTGGTCAATGGAAAGCATCACCGGCTGTCGGTCGCGTACCTCTACGGGCCTCCTAAGGGCGCCCAGATCTCGCCGCTACCGAAGCTGATCAGCCCTGCATGTCCACCAATTTATCGGTCAGTTACGTGGGCCGAGTATCTCCAGGAGAAGGCGAAGCATTTCAACAAGGCGTTGTCTTCCGTTAGGATCTGTGCATCTATAAAGGGGTTGCAGGATGCACATGATAAGATCATCCAAGTTGACCCAACGATGAATGATATTGATGGACCTTTTGAAACTAAAGTCATTTTGCCTTAGATTTTGGTCTGTCCGGTGGATTGAACACGATTGACTCTCGTGGCCACCCTTATCTAGTATTATATTTTATTATATAATACAATTTAATTATATATTAATTAATTATTAAATTTAATTAAAAATAATTTTATCTTTTCAAATTTTCTTTAACTACCTCTACCATAACAAACAAATAATCAGTTATTGGATAGGGGAGGGTAAGCGCCCTCTCCGGCTGCCCTCCCGAAAAATGTCACTCCATATGCGTGGCCCACGGAGGGGGTGAGCGAGTCCTCTTCTCCTTATCCCTCTTTTTATTTCTATTTTTAAAATTATTTTAAATCTTAAATTCAACCTATTCAATATGATCTCTATGCCACCTGTTCAATATTGGTCAAACATTTAATATATATTTTAATGGTGTTTGATTAAAAAATAAATATTTTTTTATAGAGAACAATAATAGTGTTCACAAAATCAAATTTTTAGGATTAAAGAATTATTTTTTAATTTAAGAATGGAGGTTCAAAAAAGATAAAATATATATATACATGTATTTCAAGTTATTCATACTTAAGTAAATTATATGAATTTAAAACAAATTATAAATAGATCAGGTAAAAAGTGAAGATAAATAATATGTTTATAATATTATTGTAATAATTGATTTAATTTGTATATAATATAACGAGTTTATATAAGATTAATAAAGTGTTTAAATAAATATAATCTAATAATATATAAATAGAATCTAATATAAATTTAGAATTATATAAATATTATCATTTCTCTTATTAATATCTGTTGGGGTTATTTCTTTTAACTTATACTTATAATTCTTGTCAGAACTTTTATCTTTTTACTTAGTGTTGGTTTGCTTCCAACAAAATCAAGTATAGAAATTAAATTTGAAATTGGATATAAATAAAATAATTAAATAATTAATAAATTATGTATTAATAACTATATCTGTTAAAAAAAATTAATTTAAAGGAGAGTAAGGGAAAATGGGTAAGAGAGCGGTATAAAAAATATATATATATATAAATATATCAAAAATGGTGAAATTTTAACAAAAATTGAATGATAATTTTGCTATGTATATAAAATATAAAAAATATTTTAAATGAGAAAAATATCTTTTAGAATAATTAGTTTGTTATTAATATAAAAAAGAATAAAACTATTAAAAAAATAAAGTAATTATGTTAGTATTTCACTGATTTTAGGTTAAATTGAAATTTTTTTAAAAATAATAAAATTTTAAAATATTATAAAAGATAATGTAAAAAATGAAAATTACAACAAAAACGGTAAAATGAGAAAAATATCAAGTTAATAAATGGATTTGAGGTTGGGTCGCGACACCTATAAAATTATATTTAAGGAGTTTTTCTCAATAATAATATATTAAAAATAAAGGAATAAAAGATATATAATGAAATAATGAAATATTTATAATATTGTTGTAATAGTTGATTTTATTTGTTTATAATCTAATTAGTTTATATAGGTTTAATAAAAATTTTAAATAAATAAAATTTAATAATATATAAATAGAATTTAATGAAAATTTAACAATATTTAAATATGTGTATTAATAATTTTGATTTGTACCGAACTATTTTTATTGACTTGTACATACTTATATATTATACTATTTTAATAATTTCTTTTGATATTATTAGTGTTTTATAACATCAACATAATTTATTATTTATTACTAAGAAAATGACGTAAAGAATAGGTAATTAACGGCAAAATTAGAATAAGGCTATGAAATACATAATATAGTAAATGCATCAATACTAATATTGATTACTTATAATAAACAAATAAATAAATAAATAAATAGATAGATAGATAGACAAGTGGTGTTACTCATCCGTTAAGTAAAAAAGAAGTTTATTTTTTTTCTTTATAGAGAAGAAAAATATCAATTTTACTGGTGTTATAAGAACAACATCCGGAGGTACAGAAAGAATATACCAATATTTTTTTTATAATTGACTTAATATAATTTTATACATAAATTTTAAAAAATAGTTATAAAAATAAATACAAAATCACTATTTTAATCGCACTATAAATATTAATTAAGATTGTAACATATATATAATGTATTAAAAATGGCAGTCATCACAATATTAGCAACAACTATATGGCTCTAAAAATATCATTTAATAACTTTTTAAATATTTTTTCTGCTTATTATTTTGTTTGCAACTTCTTTTTCAATTAGTTGCCTTTTTCTCCCCAACCAGAAGAAAAAAAGTTACCTAACTTTTAAAAAGAAAATGAGAAGGAAAGTCCAACACTTGTCCCCACCCTTCTCCATAAAAATAAAGACTGCTATATCATTAGGTGCAATTTAGGAAGTTGTGATATGATTGACAATAAGTGAGTGAGTGAGTGATAGATATATTATTTTTACTAGATAGATTATTCAATTGTTTAGACACAAATACAATAAATAATAAATGTAAGAAACTTTGAGAATATTTAATTTATGGTCGATCAAGCACACAACATGACGCCCTCAATTCCAAGTTTTACTCCTTACTTGGCTTCCTAATCTTGTATATATTGAGGATAATAACATGAGGGTTAATAATTGTCTATTATATTAATAATGATTGAATGTTTCAAAATCTAATATTAAATTAGGTTCTTAATTTATTTAGTAGTGACATTATTTTCTCTTAATAATTTTTTTCTAAGAATTATTAGTGTTACTTAATTAAATTTCTATTATTGTACATTGCATTATATTAGAAATTTAATTTATTTTTTAAAACTTGAAATTATAGTTTTTATTTTATTCAGATATAATTTTTCAAACTAGATTATCGGATTTGTGCGACTTCAAACCTGACTGGAAAAATTACCATTCCTATTTACGAGAACCCTAGAGAGCAGTGAAAGAGACTGTCTCTTGCTCAGACTGTTTTTTACAGAACCATTTCTCACACCCATTCACACTGAAAAGTTGGACTTCACTTTTACCTTTCCAAAATAACTTTATATATTTGTTGTTATTATATGATAATTATATATAATATTTTTTAATTATCATTTATATTTATATGAATGTAACAATAATTTATTTAAATTATATGATAGATAAATATATATATCTTACAAATATAATATAGTATATTAAATATATATTATTGCTATTATATAATATATATTATTTTACAATTTATATTAACTTGTTTTCTAATAATAATAATAATAATTTAATTATATTATATGATTCAATTATATTTTATATTATTAAATAGATAATATGATTATATAATTTATTTGATATTTTATTTTATTTAATTTTATTCTTAATAATATAATTTATTTCAATTATGCATATATTAATTAATATATAATTACTTAATAAATATTTTAAATTAATTAGAAAATAATACATTAGTTTTTTAAGTTTTCATATACTTCCCTTACACTCATCAAAACTCACCCCTTTATTCCTCTCATTAGATCTCTGGTTTCTTGACTATTTTACATGTATTTATTTTCAATTAATTATGAAATTTTCATTATTGTGTGATAAAAAAAAAAGAAGAATGAGAGACAGCCTTAATTTGTGTTATTTGAATTATAAAAATAGTCCAATAATTAAATGAGAAAGTGAGATTGTATTAAGTGACAAAATATTAATTTTACACATTATATAATAGTTTATATTCTCAAAGTTGACAAATAAAATTATTAAGTGTATTTTTGTACATTTAATTCGTATATGAAATTGGTTGTAAATTGAGTTTTTAATAAAAATATATTATAGAAAAGTAAAAAAAGAAAATAAAATTTAATATGGGCCGGACCCTTAGGCTCAAACGTATTTTACACGTTATTATGATATCAGTGGGCTTGAGCAGAGTCAAACTTTTCCTTTTGCACAGAGTCCAACTTAAAAAGGGGTAGGATCGCCTTGTTCATTTGAGCTCGCTCTTTGCGGTGGGAGTTCGGTCTCGTCGATGCATCGATGATGACGAAGTAAAAGTTTGGCAGGTCTTCCTCCTGTCTATCTGGGTCTATAACTCTGCATTCCGATCTTCTCTCTCGACCCGGCTCTTCTCATCTCCCCTTCAGCATCTCAGGTCTTTTCTCCCTTTCCGCTTTTATCCTTTTATCTTTCTGTTCCATCGCTCGCAATTCTTCGTGGTTTCTGTGGGAAAAAGGAATTCTAAACCTGAGTAGGAATTGTTTAGTCCTACTCAATTGGGTTGATTTGTCTCTTGAAGCGTCTCTCAGTGAAGGGTCGAATTCAAAATCAATAATTTGTCCACTGAATGGTCTATGAAGCTGGCGCACCTTTCAGTTGCTGCAGCCGGCACTCTATGATCGATATAGTGTACTATTTTCTTGGACAATAATGAGTGATGTGACTTTGCAATTTTGACTGCGTTTTTGGATCTGGTTGTAATCTCTATGATTGTATTTCCTAAAGCGCTCTTGGTGAAAAATATTTCTTGAAAGGTGATTCTTTTCATTGATCTGTTGATGGCTGTTTCAGGCTATTTAGTTTACTTGGTGAATCAATGGGGAATGCATCTTCGATGTTGACTCAGTACGATATTGAAGAAGTTCAAGAATACTGCGATCATCTATGTGGGTCATTTGTCTTCAATTGATTTAACTGGGTCCCATCCATCTATCTGGTGACTTGTTTCCGATGATTCAGTTTTCATTTTAGTTTCTCAGCAAGAAATAGTATCTCTGTATGAGAGATTTTGCCAACTTGATCGCAATGCAAAGGGTTTCATCTCAGCTGACGAATTCTTATCCGTGCCAGAGTTTGCAATGAATCCACTATCTCAGGTGTTTCTCTCAGATTATTCTCTAAAAAGGAAAACATTAGTTGTCTTCTTGGGCTTTAGGGGTCAAGGTACTAATGTTAATGTTAAGCCTACTGCAGTGGCTCCTTAAGATGGTAGATGGATTGAACTTCAAGGACTTTGTGGCTTTCTTATCTGCTTTTAGTGCAAAAGCTAGTGCCCAACACAAAATTGAGTGTAAGTTTGTTGAATGTAGCTATTACACACACATATAGGCTGCTGTGATTATCCTTCTCTGGCTAACGGAAACATTTGTTTTTCTGTTCTTAGTAATCTTCAAGGTGTATGATTCAGACTGTAATGGAAAAGTCTCTTTCAATGACATAATGAAAGTACTTCGAGATTTGTCTGGTCCATTCATGTCGGATGATCAAAGAGAGGTAGTTCTCATAGTTCATGATCATATGTATTAACTACACTACACACATAGAGAAGTCCCAAATTGTTTGAGTTCAAATTTTCTTTTTACTTTTCTCCATTAAGGGTTGAGACAAGCTATCATCACAAAACATTATTATTTCACAGTATCATATTACTTTAAGCATCACATTTCTTTGAATGCCCTTGCAGCAAGTCTTGATCCAAGTCTTGAAGGAAGCGGGCTACACCAAGGAATCATATCTAACAGTAGATGACTTCTTTAAGGTACCTTCCATGGTTATCTAAACAAAAATTCTCAGTACAACAAGAAGAAAACCATATAGAACTGGCTGTCATTTAGAATTTGTTGTCGGGTTATTTGATAAAATGTCATTTGGATGATTTTACTCCATCCTTTTGAACGAAATAGACTGGTGTCATCTGAAATTGCTGGCAGCTTGAAGTGATGTTCAACTAAATGTCTTACTTTGTGGCCTTTGAAGCAGTGTCATAATGACTTGTGAATTTCTACTTTCTGTATCAGGTTTTCGGAAATTCCAACATCAAGATGGAGGTTGAAGTTCCAGTGGACTAAGATGGCTAGTAGAATCCTCATTTTGAAGATTGGTGTATATACAGAGAGAGCTCAGTGCAACTACTTTAGTCCGCATGGGTCGCATGGGTATCATATGATCATCTATTGACCAATCTTTCAAGTATCTATCTGAATTAATATTTAAATATTCAATATTTCAAATAAGTTTTCAGTATAAAATCATTGTAAAATTAAACATATTTAGTGTCAAATATATAACATTGGGGTGTAATATAATCAGGGCATTGGTTTGGACTAGACATGGCTAAAAACCCGATCCGACCCGCTCCGTTCCACAACCCAACTGTCTTTAATATGTTTTGTCTTCTAGTACACTCGGTGTATATATATATATAATATTCATCTCAATGAAAATGAAAGTGGCTGCAATACATACCAAATACTTGGTCTCGGTCTCGGTCTCGGTCTCTATTCTCATATCTTCCACGTGCTTACAACGTCTTTACAACAGAATACAAGCCTTGTACAAGGGCTTGGAAGTTCAGCATCTCTCAGCGTTGTTGTTGCAGCCTTCTACCGACCCCATGTCAGTCATGTTCAGGGATTAATTTCAGAGTGAATCATCAAAATTCTAGTCTAACTCTACAATGGCAAGAGGAGGTTGGCCATTGTAAAAAACAATTCTCAAGCATATTTTAGGTGTTGTTAGAGTTAGCTCATCTGCATTTATTCATACTCAGAAGACACAAAATAGTCACCAATGTTATCAGAAAAAAAATTATGGGATCCCTGCCAGGAGAACATTTTGGTATGTGAAGTTCTTATCAACTCAGAAGACAAAATAGTTACCAATGTTATCAGAAAAAAATTATGGGATCCCTGAGGAGAACATTTTGGTATGTGAAGTTCTTATCAACCATAAAGGGGGGGGGGGGGGGGGAGGAGGTCCCCAAGAAAAGCTGAAAACAAACACTACAGACCCCATCAGAAAACAAGATACTAGGCCTGATTTGGGACGAGAATCTTGAATGACTGTTATCTCCACTTGATTTTACCACAAAACCTACCTGGTAATGTACCTCTTTTAGATCCCTGCTATGGCTGAGATTTTGTCATCTGCAGTGCCTGGATTGGAACCAAAAAATTCAGTTGAAGCAACTCTGATCCTTTTCCTACCCTCAGCAAGACCCCAATAGATCAAAATAAGAGCATCTCAAGAATTCTTTTGAAATTTGAGCAAGGCCTCATGATGAACACATGAGATAGTCCTAACTTTTACCTTTTAGGAATGTCCACTGACTTGTCAACAAGTCAAACTTCAATTCTGTCTGCCTACTTGGGAAAACTAGAAAACCAGGGGGAAGCATAGAAATGTTTCACAAAAGTGTTTCATCAGTAGCTAATACAAGTACAAGCTTTTCATCTGGTGTTTACGGGCTAAAGGGTCGCCACCAAACTTAAACCGCAATGAAAGATGAACCAGCCTCCAAAGAAAGCAAAACCTTTAAAATATAATACATAATAGAGAAGCTACAAGATTTTGACAAGAACAAGATATGTAAATACTTTATATAAGAGAAATACCATAAACCTAAACAAAGTTGGGTTAACTCATTTGTTTTATTACGTGATAAAAAAAAGCAACCCGATTGTGCACAGCAAGAAAACTGAAACAAATGAAATTGCAGTATGATAGTGTTCATTGAGGCGGGACAGACATACACTCCTCAGCAGTACCTGCAGCTGGTTCCAGGGGTGGCTTCTTGGTGAGCGACTTGGGGAAGTCAACAAAGTCCTGGGCGATGCGCTGCTGGGGATGGGACAAGAGAATGCAGATGCACTTGAGAAGGACCCTCGTGAGGCCATGCCCGCTCTCGAGAATGTAGCCCTCGTACTCGCTCACAGTCTCAAGGGCAACCACAAGGGCATCATACACATCCTGAGGGCAATTGTTGGGTCCTGGCTTGTCATGGAGGTACATCACGTCAAGTGTGAATAACTTCTGGGCTGCTGTCCACTGGTAATGTGGCTTTGTGGATGATCTGCAGTAGATGAGGATCTGATAACAAATGGAAAACAAATCGTGCAACAGAATTAGTTAACAAGTCATTATTGAACCCTTGCAGGAGACACTGATGCCTAAACCACATCAACTGCAACTGTTGTTGATGCAAGAAGAAAATAATGTAAACCTGTTCTAGATCAGGTTTTCCCTTTAGGTTCTGGAATTCTATTAATTTCCAGTTATCTATTTTTCTAAACTCGGGCAGTGAAGAAAACAAGGGAGCAAGTGCCTTGATATGCAGAATAAACTTTATTGAATTCCTGCTGGGCTTGAGATTAAACAGTTGACAACAATCTCCTTCTTTGAGAAAGAAAGGAATTTCAAGAGTTGGAAGATTGCAGAGTTTTTGTCATTTTATATTTTTAGCGGTTACTAGGTTGTCATTCAGTAAAGCAATAGGGGGCAAAGGATTCTCCATATCAGAGTAAATTATTTCAAGAGATTGTGTTGAGGCGGACTCACCACTCGCAAGAGACGACCCTGGGCCTGAGATTTCCTTGCCTCGTGAGCTGCTAACCGGAAGAGATGAGTGAGATCAGCACTACCACTTGGAGAAGTAGCCGAGAGGCCTCGAAATGCAGAGATCACAGAGTCGATATCGCTGTTGAAATCCTTACGGAGCTACAAGACATTGAGAGGCCAAGAAAAACCATATTGATAGATTAGACTGAGAAATTGAACATCAGAACATAAATAGCCAAGATAACGAGTTTTCAAATTTAGATTTCTAAGGGCAATCACAATTATAAGAGTTGTACTCAACAGAAAATCCAGTGAGCAAATCTCACACTCAAAGCCTCAGGAAATCATTCTAGCCAACCCAAAAAGAAAGCTCATAAAACAACCAGATTAAACAACTGAACAAATGAGTGCATCAAGTGGCTAGTTTTTTTTCTTCTTCTTATTTGTAGGAATAGCATAATCCATCAAAAACACTTAACAAAGTAACTGAAGTAAACGCCGAACACTTCAACTCTTGAGTCGACAAGTGGGGAAAGAAGAGGGAAACCAGAGTACCCAAGTGGCGGATTTTGAGAGAGTGGCGAAGGCAAAACGATTATCGGGATTAATGGAGAGCTTGGAATGGACGAAGAGCAGGATCGCCTGCTTGATAGAGTCCAACCGCGTAAAGGGACGCCCATTTGAACCAGTGGACTTCATCTCCACCAGGGACTCGGCATCGACGTCGACACAGAAGAGGATGTCCTCGCCGCATAACCGGGTGAGCTCAAGAGTGTACCGAGGCGGATCAGATCCCTCGCCATCCTCTCTCTCCATCGCCCTCCCTGAGTCAGAGCTTCTCTACAACCAAATCAAACGCTGAAACTGCAAGAAACCTTCAAATCCTTCTTTTGATGGAAGTCTCGATAGAGTTCGGAACTTTTGATGGAAACGGATTTTTGACGGAAAGGGAAATTTTGATGGGAAATTTAAATGAGTAATTACTAATATTGTCACTAATAAGTATTACAAATTATTTTTTATATCAAATTTAAAAATAAATATATTTTTATACAACTTATTAGTTCTGGTTATGTTAAAATAATATATTTACACGAAGCATGATTTGTTATATATATAATTTAGAATATGTTTCACATTTTTTTTCTTTTTATCTTGATAAATCTAATTATATTGTACGTTATTATTATTAGTATTATCACTTTTTTACCTAAAAAGCAACATAAGTATACAATCAATAAAAAGCCAAAGATTATATATGCACAAAAATATTTAGAACAAAATTAACATATGTTGAGTACAAAAAAATATATATTTTCTTAGAAAAGAAACAGTGAGAGATGAGATTTAAAGTAAAACTTAATATGTGGAAGCATACTGAAAAATTAATATTATTTATAAAGTGGGTTAGTTGGAATATTTAATATTGTTAAATTAAATTTAAATAAACCATAAATAATATTATTGATCGAAAATTAAGTATGTAAAATAAACTATTAATAATTGGAAATAATTGAATTTAAGGCTTGAACCAAAAATTTTAAGAAATTTTTTTAGAATAGTTAAAAATAATATAGTGGTGTTTTTATTTTAAATTTAAGTAAATAATATAAAAAAAATTAAAAATAAAATTAGTTCAAAAACTAATTAAAATAAAGTTAAATTGTTCAAGTAAAAGTTAAAATCGATCGAATTGAAAAAAATATTTAAATAAGCGTGAAACTAACCAATAGTTCTATCCGCATAGTAGACTCAATTTCTTTCAAATAATTTAATTTTCTTTACATTAAAAGTTGTAACTCTAGTTAAAGGAAAAATAAATGCATTTACAGTTATAAAACCCCAAATTGGACTAAACAAGTTATGAAATTGAGATCCATTAAGATTTGGAGCTGCCCATATAAGGTTGATGGACTCTCTCATGGATATTTTTCCAAAATTCTCTCTATAATTTATATTGCTCTACTTTTCAAAAAAATAAATTCAATAAACTAAAATTTTGATATCAAACACTAAATTAAAAATTTTTAATTTTATTTAAACTCCACTTAAATTAGGTTTCCAACCCACCAACACCATTTATGACACGTGTACACTATTAAATAGTAAACATGTTCAATCAAAATAAAACAAAATAATCTATTTCCAAGTTATTTTTGATATATTATGGTTAAATATAATAAAAAAAATTCACAAATTCTATTTGTTCTCAAATGATAAATTTCACTACTCTATAGTTGATGATAAGTAATGATATCAAATTAATTTATAAATTTCTTTACTAAATCTCGGTCATAATTGAGGTTTAATAAATCTTAATTTTTAAATAATTCAGATATTTTAGTTTATTTAATAGCGCACAAACTACTATTATATCAACTTTTCAACTCAATTAGTAACACCACCTGAGTTATAATTTCTTGTGAGTTTTTAACTTTTTACATTCTAACGAGTGTAATAAATTGTTCTGATCGAATATGTGAAATAGAGGAATTATAGTTATTCATAATATTTAAATTAAATTATGATGGGGAATGAAGAACCAAAATATAATTTTGATAAATTCAAGTGATTAATTCAAGAAAGTGGATTATTAAGGGATCCAATAGGGGATTTGAGAAAGTTTTAGGGACCCAATAGAAAAATTGAAAAAGTTTTGAGTTTTGAATGATGAGATTCAAAACTAAAATGGCTAAAAATGAACTTTAAAAAAGGAAAAAAAGGAGAAAATGGTAAATAATGATAAATTTAATTTTTAAAAGGAATTTTAGAGAATTGGGTAACCAAATGAGATTAAACAAAAATCTGAGAATTTAAATGGATTTCTTGGAAATTTTAAGGTATTAAATAGAAAAATTTGGAAGTATAAGGGTATAAAAGAGATTTTTGGAAAGTTGAACAATTTAAGTGATTTTTTTAAAAAAAAATAGAATAATAAATATAATATTTAAATATTTAGAGATAGAAGATAAATTATTGAAATTTTTTGAAGAAATCTTAGAGGTTAGAAGAAATTAATAGATTGGTATTGAAAAAAAAATTGTTGGTGGGATCTATAAGAAAATATTAATATAAACTAAGTTGAAATAATTCGTAATTTATATAATGATATATATAATTGTAGAAATATATATATTTACGAATTCCACCGTCCCGATCAATAGATGTGGATTTTGAAATAATCTCTCCCATTTATTTATGAACACACTCAGATTGTAATATTGCTAGTGTACTATTGTGACACAACCCTTCTTTTTGAGTTTGACCTTTCAAAAAATTGACTTTACTATTACTTACTTATTTATTTGCTAAATTTTTTTAATTTGTCCTACTCCACAATTTATAAGTCTTACCATCTAATCCATAATATTGATTTTGACGTTGGAACCTATTTCAAAATTCAAGAAAAATTTGAGGGTCAATCAGACCGTTATACAATCAAGTATCTTTAGAGACTTCAAGTATCTAGGCATACTAAAAGACTAAAAGAGGGCGTCTTATATAGGGGTGGCTTGAGAGGTATGGTTCACTTTTAGCAAGTTCTCATTGTTTGCCTCTAAATATTATAGGTGCTATCACCTTGTTAAAGGTATATAAAATAGTTTTTCTAAAGTTGTAATATATTTTTAATTATTAGGATTTCCTTAATTAGTTTTTATCTATCGTATGCTCACTAAGTCATGGGGCTCATCGGTGAGAATAAACTTTGTCATTTCTCTGGCTCTTAAAATCAATTGCATAAAAATAGAGAATTTTTAATTTTCATAGTCAATTCCAATCAAACGCCAATAAAGGATGGACCGAGCATTATAGGGATTTTAAATTGCTTTTTACTAAAAAAATTTCGGCCTAGGAAACAAAGCTGCAAGGGATAGGTCCGAGAGAATATGGACATACAGATCGGGAAGAAGAAAAGGTGAGCATGGTTTGGTTCCATCCAAATTTTAATGTGTTTCCATCTAATTTTAGATAAGAGTTTATCAAATTAGTTCAAATTTAATATTAAATTTTAGCTTTTAATAGTATATATCCATGTCATTTTTTAAATAGTGAGGTATGTTCCATTATATTTTATGAAGGTAAGATATAGTATTTATTAGATTTTAGAAGTTAAATTGCATTATCATTTTAGTTTGGAAAATAACTTGGATACAAAAGGGCTATAGCATATCTTGAATACCTTTAAAATGAGCATCCACATTATTATTGATTCTCCATTTTCCTTGATTGCAATCTCAGAATTTGGGGTAGTGATCATGTTAGGTCCGCAATGGAGAGGTGAAACAAATAATATCCATTTTAAACTTAATCCTCCAAACAATTAAAGGTAGGGGGATAAAATTGTGTTTGACTACCATTTTACAAATCATAAAAAAATTAGTACTTGCGAAGTTTACACTCTAAATCAAGAATAACACCAAGGTATTATACTATGAAAGAACAATTCTACCAACTTATAACTCTGAACATCAATGTGTTCTTTCTCTTGGTTGGCAACGCAATCAATTCTATTAACAATCAATGAATTAATTCAAGATATGATAATTTGCGGGAAATCTTTCAAGCAATAACTTAACTATATATTTCAGGCCATACAAATTCTACAATGGTTCATGCATTCTTCCAAGATCTGATAAGATTACTTAGTAGCATAATCAATCAACCTTGCAGAAATTCAAGCAAAATGTATCACCAACAACCAACTCATAGTGCAAAATTTAAGTCAAATGGTTTCAACAAAACCAAGAATGTAATATTACAAATTGAAAGAGGATTCCAATTTCCCAGAGCAGCAAATCAATTAAAAACATTGTGGAGATAAAAGGCAACCGAAGGATTAACAAGAAGGTTTCAACATATGGTGAAGTATAATCACAGTAAAGGTAAAGTAGATCATTGACTAGTCAACTTCTAAATCCAATACAAACTGCCAGCAAGAACGCTTTAACAGGATGAGTTTAGTATATTCTCGACAAATGAAAAGATCATTCATCAACTCACTCGCAAATTCAAGGGTATTAAAGAAACAGATATAGGTTAAAAGTCACCAGAAATAACACAAGACACCTATCTCTAGCATAAAACCTCAGCTGAACAGCTCTGGAAATCTGGCTGGCTGCTGCTTTCACAGAAGGGATTCCATTTCCTTTTTTCTGTTTTTATATCACTTTTGGAGAGAGCATCCCAAAGTGTCTCACATACTTCAATAAAAACCCCAAGCGACAATAAGACCTGGCTACCAGGAAAATAACAAGTTACAAAAAAGATTAGCGTGTCAATGGGCAGATTTAGAAGCAAAAGTACGACTTCATATCCTCACCAGACATTGAAACAAGAAAATACCACCCGCCAAGCTGCAATAGGAATTCACTAGATTTGATAACAGCATGAGCAGGCGTTGGTCACATAAACCTACAGATTAGACCAGGATTGACAAACATCACTTACAGAATCCAATGGTATTAGGCATTGTAATTCTGCCAAAAAACAAAAAAAGTAATCTAATCATCATTGCAAAAACATGAAAATAGTCTTCATTTTAAAGGACAAATATAAAAAAACATGAAACACTGCAAATACAATCAAGGAAAGTTACCTAAACTATCTTAGAAAATACAGCTGCCCATAGAGCTGCATAACAAATGCTGGAATCAGAACGGTTCTCACAAGACCTACAATCAAATAATAATAATCTGATAAGAAAAAATAATCCCAAATATTTCATTGAAATGAATTTTATTAGGCAAACCTAGACCTTAAAATTGCTTATTCAAAACACTCATCGTAGAGACATTTCACTGTCCAAAGTTCATCTCCGAGTATCTGCAGATAATTTAATAAGAAAAATTAACATGAACAGACTAAAAAGAAGAATCAATGCCACATGACTATCTTTGTCAATGGCAGTCTCCAGAAAATATGACTTACCTACGAGCTTTATTCTGCCGCTGTCCTTGTTCTTCATTTATAGATTCTGCAGGGAAGAGCAAAGATGTCCATCAGAAAACTAGAAATCAACTTGTGGAGATGTACATCCAACCTTTAGAAGCTCTTTCCTACCAGTTCCCTGAGGAAGCTTCGACTCTTTTGTAGGCTTATCCATATTCCCCTCTTTACTGCATGACAAAAATAAGCATAAAGCACCAGAAATTTCCAGTCTAACATAATAGTTTCAATAAATTAAATCATCTAACTTAAGAGCTCAATATAATGAATGCCAATTTATTAAACAAAAGGTTCAATACATCTGATGCCAGGTAGAATATTATTCATGTCAACAAGTAAATTGCCAGTTTAATTCTAAATACAACATACACTCTAAAAGATTGTCAGGCCACTTAAATTTCATGATGTCTTCTACATGGATAGTTCTATTTCAAAGAGCAGCATCTATCAAGAGGATTGGAGAGCAAAGAAGGTATCAACTTCTATTTTAGTGCAAGGTGCAGTCAATGCTTGTAAAAGTATAGGGGGAAATATGAACCTCGTAGACCCAGGAGTTGTCTGCCCCGTGGAGGGAGGATTGTAAGAGCCATCAACAGCAATATATGGTGAACAATATGTTGTCCCCAACGCTCCAGGAGCACCTGTAAGAACTGGCAACCTAAAATTGTGACAAAGTTACCGGTCAGCACACAGCTTTTCAAAACATAATAGCCACAACAACCATACACGTAATGCATTGAACACAAACACATTAACAAATTCTGCTTTCATGTTTTTTTTTAATAAGTATCAGAAAATCGTGGTATTTTTAATCAATATATCAGAAAACCCTAGTAACTAGACAATTCCCAATGGTAGAAAATGTCTAATTACAGAATCAAAATATCCCCGTGCAACTTCTAATTACAGAGTTATCATGACCTTTATGACAACATGACACACAACATAGGTCCAGAAAGAACCAAGAACATTAAATTTGGCAGAAACTGAAGAGGAGAAAACAAAAACTGGATAAATTTACAATAGTACAGGACTGAAAAATCAAGGGAGACTAGTACCAGGTCATTTCAGAATTTCCCAAACCAAGTTGAGGCTGTGCAACATATCCAGGAAATGCCATGCCAACGGCAGGAACTCCAATACCACCAGAATGCTGACCTCCAAATTGCATAACTGGTCGACACATTTCAAATTTCCAATAACATGAGATGATCAAAGGCCGTGACGAACCTTATACAAACATATATATAATGTACACAAACATGCCTAACTGAAAAACAGTCTTGATAATAAAACTTCGAAGAGTTCCATCATCTGTATGCAATTACTTTCAACAGATCATCATACACACTCAGCTAGCAATTAAGCCTCAAGGAGACAAATTTTCAGTCTATCTACTTAAAAAGGGAAAATGAATCTATTAACAATACAGAAGTCCTATGCATTTTTCCACTAACTAAAAATAATTCTTCTCTATTATCTCTATAATTGATATTCCACCAAGTCTTCACATAAATGTCTCATTTCCATACAAGTAACAAATAACTTAATAGATCTTACCGGGCAAAAAGGCTGGAGTAGCAGCGAAGTTTTGATCACCATGCCCAACCCCCATAGGACCACCTCCTCCCATAACATGAGCACCTCCATAGATAAAAGAGCCTCTCCCACCCCCTTGAATGGTGCCTCTCCCCTTAGCAACCAAGGTACCTTTGGGCTTACTTGATTCTGGTGCAGGTTCCGACTCTCCAGTATCATATGAATTTATGGATACAGCTGTCTTCGGTGGAGAAGCTGGGGAGCCACTAGGACGCTGCCCTATTTGCTGAGCAGAAGGTTGAACTCTATTATGGACTTGCTGTGGTAGAGAAGCTTTATTGACAAGACCTTGAGGAAATGTAGACTGATAAGCCACCTGTCCTGTTGCTGGAGGTGCTCCTTTTCCCTGAGTCCTTGACTGCTTATGTTCAGAAGAACTTGAAGTAGATCCGTAAGAAGAAGCTTGCATAGATGAAAGAGGTTTCCCAGGAAAGGCAGTCACAAGATCATCAATGCATAGCTTCTCCATGCCAATCGAATTGACAACATTCTTTCCCCGCTGAAATGTATGGGATTGAGCAACAGAAAAATTGTCATCCGGTGATGGAATACAGTTATCCCTGGTAGACTTTCCAGTTTGCACACCTTTTTTCTGTGACAACCCACCCTCTCTATTGGATGAACCGGAAGGGTAAAATGGAGGAGAAGCAGAGTTCAAACTAGAACCAATTGTATTTCTTCTTGTACGAGCTGAATCAGAATCCACATTCAATGAGTTTGTAAAACTTTGATCAGGATGATTATCATGCTGTACACTTTCTCCAGAATTCGTAGGCCTAACAAAGTCCAAAAGAATGGTATATGAACATGAAACCATGAAAGACTATTTGAAACAAATAGTTAAATCCAATAAATTAAAAGATGGTAACATTGCAGCCGACCATTATGTAACGGCTTAGTCCAATACCATTATGGGCCGATAAAATGGTGAGATTGAAAATCTCCCCATGTCACAGTCATAACAACATTACTTAATGGCTGTAAAGGATAAATATCATCACTGATAGTTGTTGTAATTATATAACTAGTCGTGATTTTTATTGACTTGTTACTGAATATAACTTGAATTAAGATTTATGAATTTTATGTTACATTTCATAAAATGATTTCAAACTCGACTATGTGATTTTGGAACTATTTTATCTTTTACATCCATAAAAAATTCTCAGTGCAACAAACATGTTTTTTCTTTGTATTTACATGATCAGTCGAAAACCATTACAAGTACGGCATTACCATTATGTGAGCCACAACCGTGATTTAAATCCTTGGGTGAATATATTAAAGAGGAAAATATACTTACAATTTGTTCTGGCTGGCTGTACCCTGGCTGCTCTTCCTGAAAGAATTGTCATACCTTCTAGGTCCTCGCCCTCTAACAGCTCTAGGCACTGGAGCTTGATAATCATTGTTATCAATGGTTGATGTAGTGTAACTGTGATCGTCAAAAGCCCTGGATCGATTTGCTCTCCCAAACCCTCGACCTAAGCCACGACCCCGGCCACGACCACGAGCATGACCTCTCAGATTTCTCCTCTGATAAACATATTAAAAATATAAGGAAGGAAACAATGAGTTGGAGCAAATATAAGATTGCAAAAATGTAGTTCCTGAACAGACATCCACAAATTTTCTCAATAATATCAATATACATAACTGCATAACTTTGAAATGCTAACATCCCCTAATTATCCACTAAAATGCACATCAATTACCTGAGGCTCATGACCCAACTACTCAAGTCTCATAATGTTAAATATAGTCTATATATAAAAGCTGCACACCTCATCGTAGTGCCTTTCCTGCATAGACATCTCTTCGAACTTATCATGGCCCCATTTCCTTTCATCTTTCGATTCCCACAGCCTCCTACCTGCGAAAGTTCGCCTAAAAAAAGAATAAATATCAGATAGGCGTATTCAAAGTGGGATGCAACTTTAAATTATCAGAGAAACCTTAGAAAAGAATTACAGGAGTGCAGTTAATAACTGATAGTATATCCAAAAACTGCTTATCACCTTCTTTTTCCTTAGGTAATCAAAAAGAAAATAGACAGAAACATCAAATCATCAACTTTTAAAATTTTCAGCAGAACTAAAAAGCACGCTTGATTTAAGATAGAATGATCTCTCGAGTTTAATACCTACTGCCTAAACAAACTCTTAATATCGCTCTTGTGACCCATTCTTAGATACACCAACAAACTTCTAATGTTTAATAGAATATACAACCATCTTACATTATCAGAATCCTGCAATTTAGGTTTAGTACCTGTGCCTACCACCTGCATTGTCTCTAAATCGATCATCATGCATATAAAACGCTCCAGCAGTGGGCACAGCAAAAGGTTCCTTCACCTTCTTCTCACCCTCCTGATTTATTTGACAATTTAATGGACCGTCCACGAAATCCTCAGAAACATTCTCAGAGACACCTGCAACTGCCACTTGCTTCTCACCTACCCTATTCCTAACACCCTCCTTCTCAATATCCTGCAACTGAACCTCCTCGCAATCTTCCAATTCCTCTTCTTCATTGTAGATGTCTTCTTCTTCCTCTTCTAAATACTCTTCCTCCCCATCATCGTAATCTGCCGCTCCACCTTGACCATCTGATTCATCCGAATGAATGCTAACAACCCTATCAGGACGCTCCCTCTCTTGCTCCGCCACCACCTCTGCCTCACTGTCTTCGTCATCACTTGCTACTCTCCGTCTCCTCATCACCAGAGACCGCTTCGCCTCCTCAGGATCACTCTCGTACTCCACATCATCATCTCCGGCTGTCGCCATCGATGAGCCGTTCCAACCTCAAGACTCTATAAGAAACCAATCCAACAAAAGATCACAACCCTAACTTATCAAAACTTCCATAGAGCCAAAATTTTTCCAAAGTACTAACCGCAATTCTACAAAGACTCCAACTTCCTCAAATTAAACAGTGAGGAAGAAATAGTAGGCTCTACAAAATCGAGAAAAGGGCAGTTAGGCTAAACAAGTAGCCGTGAAACATCTGGTTGATGGATGGCCATCGCGGAATCGAGAGATAGAAAGCCTGTTTTGGGCTTTCAAGAATTTAGATCTGCTTCACGCCTTCCTAAAAACCCTAGATTTTATTTATTTTAAAAGAATATAATTTAAAAAAAATTTAATGGATATCATCATGCCGCATAATATTTACTGTTTTTTAAATAAAAATAAATCGAGCACAAATTTATGAAGTGAATAAAAGGAAAGAAATTAATAGATAAATTTTCAAATATTTATAAAATATTTAAACAGAATCATTAATATTCTTCTTCCTCTAATATTAAATAATATTTGCATAATAAATAAAATTATAATACATACACAATAATTAAAATAAAATCATACAAATTATATATACATACTTATAAACATATACAAATGTGATATTAGGAGCCAAAGACTATGTTGGATCTAGTTCCACAGGATTCCTCGCATCCATGGAGTCTTGCTCACAGAATTGAGAGTCAATGATTGTCTCCTTGGGGAAAAAGTTGTTCTTACCTGTAACATTTTTTTGCACCAAAGTAATGCAAAAAAAATGTGTTAAATTTCATATAATGATTTCAAAGTGAACTTGTGATTTTGGAACTATTTTTATCTTATAAAAATATACATAACTGTATAACTTTGAGATGCTAAGATCCCTAATAACCCAACTACTAGCTTAAATGCGCATCAAGTCCCTAATAACCCAACTACTCAAGTCTAAAGAAAGATAGTCTATATATAAGAGCTGCATAGATCTTGGCAGTGTGTTTCGTCCCCGTAGATATCTCTTCTATTGGCCCATTTTCTTTCATATTTAAATTCCCATAACTTCTATATTGGTATATCTGATCGGTACGGTACTAATTTTTTTTTACCTAGAGTGAGGTTTCTCGTCACAATGGAATAAAAAAAATTGTCCCATACGGATCAAATACTTCCTATGATCTATAAGTGGTTTAAAAAAATGGGAAAATTTATACTATTAGGAATTGAGAAAATAAAAAATAAAAAAAGATTAATTACGATCAAATTTGACCAACCGGATCCAATGGAACTTGTAAAGTTATCTAATGAGTTTTGTGGCAATAAGTTACAGATACATACGGCTCGAACAATTATTTCTCCGATCTTATTTATAATAAATAATAGATTAATATTTAAAAATAATAATATTTTATTTCAGTCTAGTTGAAAATTTGTTATATTTTATTTGAGTCATATAAAATGAAAAGGATTTAATTGTATTTAAGTAAAAATATATTTATTGTAAAAAAAGTGTTTACTTAAGATTTCCATAAAAGTTAGGATTTTATTTAAAAAGATTTCAAAAGTTTAGCCAACTAATTGAAATTTTCATATTAAATTGGATGGAAAGAAGGGATTATTAAAGATATTTTATCAAAAGTATATATTATCCATGGGTAACTTGGGGTGATAGTTACAATACAAAAAGTCCAAATAAATTATTAATTCCTTTCATATAGTTTATTTTGAGATTATTGAAAAGTTAATTTTAATTAGTCGAAATTATTTAAATCGTTGAGTGAATACGAAAATAGTAAAAATATAATTAAAAAAATATTAAATTATAAAAAAATAAAATAATAAAAAAGGTGTGGTTATCGGATGTAATATAACACTTAATTATTCTCACTTTTTTCTCGTTTATCCACTAATCATCCTTCATTGTAAATTTCTGTCGTATGTTATTAGGAAAATTGATCAAATCGAGTCAATTTTTAGTCAAATTACACACAACAAAATACATGATTTCAACTTAAGTATTTTTATAAAATTAATTGAATTATTTTCCCTCTCCATTAGATTGAATTTCTCTCCCAAAATTAGAAAAAGATGTTCTAGAATACACTCCAAAATTCTCTCTCACCCGACTATAAATTAGGTAATTTTTGTCTCATAATGTCACTAACAGACTATTTTTTAGTTTTATGGTTGGATCTCGACTCACAAGTGACCGAAAACCACTGCACAAGAGATGTTTTCCCAACTTTATTTCCCCGACATAAACTCTATGCCTCACTTCCACCGTTTCTAAGCCAAATCCGACCACCACTTCAGTTTACACTTGTACCAAAAGAACCACTTGCCTCTATTCTATCTTCCACAATCATTGGCTGACCTCTAGCAAGGGGACTTTCGGTCATTATAAGTCGATTATCTCTAGTGGTCTATTTTGGAACTTCCTATCATGGTTGTTCCATACCAAAATTAGCTCTACTCTAGCTATCACTTTATTGACCACCACCATAGAATAAATCATCTATGTTTTAACTTCAAAACATCTACCCTCTAATCATCGATGGTGTACTCTATAATTAGTATTTTCGATAAACCCTTTGATAATTTAGTTTTGATCATTTTTGTAACGACCAAATTCAATCAAATATAGTTGGGGTAAAACCCCTAACTCTTTTAATGAACTCCTAAGAGATAAATAAAAGAATTTGGGGTGAATGTGCAAAATTTGAAATTGGTTAGAGTTGTTTTTAAAGTTTATTAATTACCTTACAAATTTTAAAATGTTTAGATACTAGTTTGCAAAAAGGGAAAAACTTAAAAAATAGTATATAAGAGAATCCTAAACTAAGTATTTTTAGGACAAATGCAGATGATCGAGTATATAGACGCAAAAATGTTATTTTTGATAAATGAAATATAAAAGGATAATTTTGCATAAATGTAATCATATAGGTATTTTTTTGTGTAAATGGAGTGCAATATAGGGATTTGGGTGCATCATGGGCAAAAGTATATGATATCTATGTGATAAATGAGGGAGAGACTAACGTAATCTTATAAAAAATTAGTAAATAAATTGTAATATGGATTATAAGAAATTGGTGAAGTTTAATAAATAAAATAGTGGTTTTATCGGTTAGCAAACAAATTTATAAAGTTATTTATAAATAACATTAGGAGTGTAGTTATTAATAATAAAACGAGCTAATTAAAGTAAAGTTTGATGTGTTTATTATGGTATATATATTTATAATGATTTGGGATGTACGATCGCATAGTCGAGTTGTGAGTGGTCAGGTTGGAGGGTTTGGGAATATATTTTATATATTACATTATATCTAAAATTTATATATTATATATATATATACTCATAATATATTAACACAACTTATCTTAGTATTTTATTCTTCAATTTTCACTTTTCCTCCTTTTTTTCCAAATTACTTCATTTTCATTTTTTTTATATCTCTTAACTATTCAAATTGGTTCTTAACATCTAATAAATTAATTTAACACTATTTATTATATTATTGTCTAATTCACTCATTTGATGTTTTAGTCCTATAGTTTGTGACATAATCCAAAAATCCCAAATTTATTATTACTTGCATTTAAATCCATATATTTTATAATGATCACTTAAGTCCTTGAACTTAATTTATTTTGTAAATAAACCCTCAAATTCTTATTCTCACAATTCAAGCCATAAAATTCTAGACTTTATATTCAATCCTCCAACTTTTCATATTAATAATTAAGTTTCTAAATGTTTAGTTTTGACAATTTGGTCATCAATCATACCATTTTTACAATCTAGTCCTCAAAATAATAAGAATTGTAAATGAATCCCCATATTTTCTAGTTTTACAATTGAGTTCTCCAAATATATATATATATATATATATATAATAGTACCTAAAATTTTCAATATTCTAAAGTTAATCTTCTTTTTCATTCAATCCAAAATTTGAGCAATGAGACTAATCCAAGAATGATGGAAGAATATGAATACATTGTCATGTGTTAGACATGGAAAGACGAGGAGGGGAGATGGACACTATTATGTCTTCAAAGAAGAAGGTGATGTGTTCTACTATCCAAGCTTGGTATAGTTGAGGACGTGTGTTCTTGAGCCCTAGAAGAAGAAGAAAGACAACAATTGTATAAGTATATGATATCTATGTGATCAATGGTTACAAAAGTTCTTGGATGGGAGAGTGAATGATGTGTATCAATTACATGATGGAGGAAGGGTGAGACATACATTTCCAAAAGGTGGAAACATAATGAGAGGGATGAGCAATTACGGCAGAATGAGAGATTCCTGTGGTTGCTACTAAAGATCAGAGGTGTGGCATCCAAGTGAAGATAGGACAAGCCACTATGTAGGGCTGAGTATGTTGCAATTATATATATATATATATATATATATATGAAAAGGAAGGGTGATCAAATGGGGTCAATTTTAGAACACGAGTCAAATTTTTTAGGGTTTTTTGTTTCAATTTTATATTTATTTACTGACTTGATCTAAATGCTCATTTATGGTCTAAAAATTATATGTTGGGTGTCCAAATGCTCTTTTATGGTAAGTGCAACATACAACATAATCTAGTTCCCAAAAACCAACAACCTGTAGATAACTCCAATCCCACTTATACAAATGATGTCACATGGACAAATAGCATACAATTGGTTTTTACTCTCTAGATTCAACTACAAACCATGCACTTGATATAGTGCAGTGTGATTTAGGACCACATTAATACACATGATGTCCTAGTTTTTTTTTAACTTGTATATGATGCATGAGTAGAATTTAAAAAAAAACATTGTCCACCACACCTACCCACACCCCTCCATCGGCAAGTCTTAGCTGTTCTTTAATTTGCAGATCACCCCACCCCAACTCACCCTAAATCATCAGCAATCTTGTACTTAGAAAACGAATAAAAATAGTGGAGGAAGACGGACGGTTCCACCTTCATTTTTTATAATTTTTTATTAAAAATTTACAAAATGGGGGCGGACATGGTGGTTCCTGGGCCGGCGGGTTGAACCGGAACGGGGGCACGAAGCCATCAGTTAATGCCCTCTCTCCAACAATTTTAGTGCAAAGAAACTCACAGATTGATTCTTTCATTCTTTAAATATATATATATATATATGTACGCATAATTTCTATATATAACATTTGGGAACTTGCGTTCAGTAACGTGTTGAGAATTTATTTCTAATTCGGTGGATGATATTCCCATACGTTCAATCGAAATCCAACATATATGAGATGAATATATCCGAGCCCAAGGTGCTCTTGCATACACGGACGCAGAGGAGAGTATAGAATAGAATCTTCTCCAGTTTCAAGTGCCAAGAAAACCAACGTCTCCCCTTCCCTCCTTTGTCATTTCACAATCTTTTTTATTATTGAGACTTTTTTATTGTAAAGTTGTAAACATTCTCAGCTTTTTTTTTCAAACTTGTGAATGGCATGGTAAGAGTTGCAAGAGGCTGCATTTTCCATAAACAAATCAAATTAGGGATAATAGCAACCTTGTCCACAGCGTGTAGCACTTCCAAAGATCTTATAATGTGAACAGCACACAAAGGAATTTGAGACCCATAATTTAAACTCACTTATATAACTAAAAGATCTGTTCCTCGTATATTTTCCACAAACCAACGAATCTAATGCTGGAATTGGTAACCGGTCTGTGTAGAAAATTAATATAGACTCAAACTCATATGTTTGTCGAATAAGATGATGAAACAGCATATAGAAAAAGAAAGAAAAGACAATTGGCTCAGAGTTGTATGAATCTGAACAACTCCTGAAAGACACTTATCAGTTGCTTCACTTTCCTCCACATGTCTGTGCTTTAGTACAGTTTCTACATGAGCACACAAGCACATATCAGAGTATTACTCCATTTTTCAGAAAATCCCAATCAATAATCCATGAATTTTATGGAGTTAAATTAATCGAAATTATTGATTTTGAAGTAGGAGAACCTCTACTATTTATAATGGCTCTTAAACTTCTAGTTTGTTATGTTTCTAACTTATTCAAAGATGACTAATTTCATTTGAAACTTTCTCTTATGGTACAAGTCCAACGGAATTAAAAGGCACTGTTCCTTACATGTTTCTCCCATAACTTTTAATTAAGTTTCATTTTTGTCCGACCGTCAGCAAGACTTTTACATTTGTCTCATTCACATCTAACCAACACCACCCCTCCGGTAACCTTTTCACGTTCAACCAAACCGGCTCTATCGAGTATATAGGTTGAATGTGCTATTGAAAATATTATCATAAATTTAATATAAATTTATAAATTTGTAAACTTTATACTATTTACAATTAATAATTTAATTAAAATATTGATCTTATACTTTATCGGTATATAATAAATGGTTATATAATTGAATATAATAATTACTAAATATATTTATTAAAATTTAAAATATTTATTATAAAAATATACTTATTTTGGTGGTGTGATAATACTTTATAATTTTGATGATATTTGACAATTTGCATATAATTCAAGTTTAAATATCAAATAATATAATAATATTTACCATATATTTTAAACATGGTTATACTATGTTTTAGATCAAATATGATATTAATATTTTTATATACATACACTATTAAGTATGATTTGACAATCATAAGTTCTTGGGTGAGACGATTGAATTTAATTCTTTTGTACCCTCATGTTTTTCGTGTTAATGTAAAATTCATGACTACGAGGGTCCACAGTTGACATCCTATGATGGTCATGGCCATGGTCATGGTCATGGTCCCAAGAGGCTTGGTGAATGGCTGCGAGATCCAACCATGGATTCTTCCTTGTTAAGATTGCATCTTAGGTCTCTTTTTGATAAGATCACAGTTAGAAGGAGCGGAAGGAACACTAATTAGATAGGGGGGAGATAGATGGAACCACCACCTGCTACATGAGGAGAATTACAATAAAACATGAAGAATCCCTTTTGACTTATCAAAATCTGTCTACGCCGTCCATATCAATGCACGAACTCGAGAATCGCATAGTATGCGATCAACACTGGGAGTGATACGATCATGCCGAATATTACCCTGCCATCAAACAGACAGACAGACAAACAGACACAAAACCGTCAGAGGCCAATGGGAATATGCTTAGGTACTTGGATGCATATATGAAGCACGGCTCTACTGATGCATGTGGACGTATGTAATTCGATGGGTCGAAGGAAAGAGAGCTTAATTACGCGGTGCTGAGAACACTTGGATGTAATCCATATTCCTTGGCGTATATGAAGGAGGTAATCGACTGTGGCAAGGCTGCCTGTTTGGTTGAAAGAAACCAAGTGTCGTGTGAGTGTAAAAGTTCTCTGAGTGGAAGGCCACACAACACAAACGCCCTGAGGACAAAAACAAGATTTACCTGGATGATGGCAATCCGGAGAACATCACCGTGCAAGCCCACAGTGACGGCGCCGATGGCTAGGGTGATGGGTCCAGCTACGAACTTTAGTAGCAATCCGAATATGGTCAAGTTGGCTCCGCAAGCCACTATCTTCTCCTGTAAGGCCATGAATATGCCTGCAGACATGCATGTGCGTGCGTGCGTGTATAGTAAAGTTGTTGTTATTCTCGTATGTGAGTGTATAATAAATAATACAGCATGGTCTTACTTACCCATACTAAACATGGCAGTGCCTGTTCCAGCCTTGGACATGATCAGCACGCTTCCTTCCAAGATTCCCGGCATCTCCAGTTGCCACCTTCATCACAAACCCAAAATATAATTATACAGCCAAGTTGTTCTTTTAATGATAGACGCTTACATACATACAGTATAATAGATATAGATTTACTTACCTGTTCTTGATGAGAGCCCAAACGATGCCGATGATACATGCATACGAGTTTGGGTTCATGGCGAGCTTCACGCCGACGACCTTCATCAAGTTCCAGAAGGATCGTGTCCCTGGGATCATATCCGTCTTGGCCGCCTTTCCAATATCTTCCAAGTCGTCCTTGGCAGGAGTGCTCATTGATGACGGCACCTGAATACCACTCTCCAGCGATGAAGAATCATCGGAGGAGTAGGTGTCGAGCCCCGCCCGCCTGAACTCGAGGACGAATAGGAGGATGGTGAGCCACACGATCGCTTGCACCACTGAGGACTGCACCACTAGGTCAACCCCCAACGAGCCGTACATGGCCTTCAAGAGGGGCACGCCGACGACAAGCGAATTTGTCAGGGTGCTCAAGGAGAAGCTGGTGATGGACCAGCCGTAGCTTCCCTTGGGGCTAAACTTTGCCCATAAGGCCAGCACGGCTACAATTATGGCCTTGGAGATCACATCAGCAGCGATGAACATGTAGTTCCACTCGAAAGGGTCGACGTGTGCAGTGAACTCGAACGTGAAAAGAGGCAGAGTGAAGTAGCATACGAGACGGGTTATGGCGTCGCACTGCTCAGCAGTAAAGATCCGCCACCACCTCACCGAACCGTAGCCCATCAAGAGGGCAACATACAGTGGCACGGTGGCCTCAATTACCTTATACACATCTGTCCATCCGATCATTGCTCTGAGCTTTAGTATAGTTGTACTAAAGCCCTTTAAAAAAATGGACTGGGATTGTCTAGAGATGTTAACTCAAGTGTGAAGAGAAGGGGTTATTTATATTGCAGCGGTCAACAAGGCGATGATCTACCTCACCACATTTTGGTGATAAAATTAAATATATGCTTTTGTGGAGACAAAAATGTTCTTGGTGTAGTGTATTGGATTCTCCATATATGGTTTTGGCTTCTGTCAAGTATGTTTGCAAGACACCAGTTATATTGGGAACCCTGAACAAGAGGAGTCGCTTTCAGCCTTTCAACTGAGTCCATTGGGGTCAGTGTGCAATGAAACAGATTGGAATCCACTCACAAATATTTGGTATTCTTTATTTTCGATTAATTTGAAGCATATTACATACATTACCACTTAGAATAAACATTGATTAATTTGTATCAACATATTGTGGAATATTGGAAAAGAAAGAAAGTTCATTCGCTATAGAGCATGGAATGAGATCTAACGTTTATTCCACCATCACCACTTAAGCAAATAGCAACCTCTTTTTTGTTTTTTGCTATTTCCATTATTACTTTTCTTGCCATTATTCTTTCGGGAATAATTATTCTCCTTGAAAAGTATAAAACTCAGAATTTGGGTCATTCCATCTTATTTATGCATTATTGATTAGTTAATTTATTTCCATAGCATTATTATTTTGTAAATTGTATTTTGATCACATGATATTTTAAAAGATATAAAGAGAATGGGTATAGTAGAAAATTTTCATCAAATGGAATATATTTTTTGATGATAAGACTTGGGCTAATTAGGCCATTTTCTTATTCTATTGAACTTGAACATCCACCCTCATGATATTTGGTCTCCGCTCCAATTTCTTACCTAAATAATGAAATATTAATGAATGTGGAGCAATATAAATAACACACTGTGGGAGGTGGCAGCACGATAATTGAGAATAAATTCCAAAAAAGAATCAAAGGTGGAGATAATGATGATGATGATGATATGCATGCAATTGATTTTACAGTTCGATCAAGCAAATTGGAAGAGAAAAAGTTGGGCATTATTGAAATTGATAAGCGTTCCCAAATCTCCTCAATAATTATTCCCATCTTTAACCACGAGGGTGACCCACCCCACCCCCACATAGGAAAAATGGCCATGGGGTTATCAATGTGCTTGGAGATCGCTTGCCCATCTCCGTTGAAATTGTCGGCCCAACCTCGTTTTGTTTTCCTTTACCGTCTCAATCGACTGAGGATTGATTTGGAGTCTCTAGCACTTACTCTACGTTGCCCTCTGCATCGGATCGGAACTTCAAATTTTATGTTCCGAGAACTTGTGTCCCCTGGGGACGTCTCCCAATTTCAGCCTGGAATCCACTACAGGATGTCAGTCTGCTCGTCACGACAAATCCAGAGTCGGCCAGCTCGATCTTGACCTCATCCATTGCTTCGTCTTATCTTCGGTAAACTTGATCCATACCCCTTTTTCGTTTGTCGACTGCCCCCTTAGCACATTGACAATTGAGAGTGACCTTTCCACAGTATAGTTGAAGCTCGGTGGTCATTGGTAGCCCAGGTGTAACACCTCAAATTTTAAAAAGATAATAAAACCTGAATTGAGTTAATAGTCAGGTTTGGAATAAATATATGCTTTAATTTTGAAATTTAAATCAGAGTAATATGATAATCTTATTTAAATAAAGGGGAATTTGAGTTATTTGAGCAATTAAACACTTAAAATAAGGGGTTTTTTGGAACACTAATTAATTTGAATTATCAAAACCCTAGATGCAAACCATGGTCAGAAATTTCCTTTGGAGAGTCCCATGAACCCGTTTTCCAAGAGCTTGAAACTCTTCGACCGCTCTATTCCTACGAAGTCATGATAAGTGATACTCCGAGGGTCTCCTTCCTTTCTAGTCGAGCAATCGGAGCTCCGATGAGGGAGCCCCCGAGAACCGTTGAATAGCTGTAAAGACCCTATCGGGTTGACGACACCATATCTAGGTTGGGGGAATTGTACATCACTCTTCCAAGTGCGCTGGCTTTAGATATAAGAAATAGGAAGTGTGAACACTCTTCTTCGGCGCCTTTGGCTCCGTATCTGGAACCGAAGAGGGTGACCTCAGACGACACTCACCGACCACATTTCCTTTGGTCTGAAAATTTCATATCTAGGAAATGATATTTAGAATGACCACTCATTTCATGCAAAATGCTCAAAGTTCACTCAAATAACTATAAATATATAATTCTTTCATATATTCTACATAAATTATGACCCTTACATATCATGGGGAGTTCATACACATATCTAAGTATAGCCCCTACTTACTATTTATCTTATTAAATAATCATATAACTCTAGGTAGAATGACCATTCATCATTTACCATCTCAATGAATAATGTAAATCTATATCTAACAACCATATAGTCATAGCATTCTACCACACAATTTAGTTAGATGAGTGCATGTGAGTGTGCGGCAATAAGTTTGTGCACTTTTAAGAATATTGAGATCGTGATCATGAGTATACTTGCATTCATCCCCACAATAATATTCCCTATCATCCACGTTATGTATTCTTCTCCCATGCAAATAATAAGTATACGTGTATATTCTCTGCCATCCATTCACTCGGGTATACTTGAACCTATGTTAAGCCCAAACTTTATCAATATACAAAAAAAAAAAAAAACAATCACACATTAATTTATTAGAGCTCTACTTGATTGATTATTCATTCATTTAACAAGTATATATCCAACTGATTACCTTGGGATCTGGATATATACTTCTTCCACTCAGATCAAATACACATTGAATATATATATATATATATTTATTGATCTCTATGGATTTAAGCTTTCCAACTTAAAGTTATAAAAAAAATTCATCTTCTTTTATAAAATATGTTTCTTATACCAACAACACATATAACCTCATCACATACGTCATATCACGGCCACTGCCCACCCGTTCATATAGTCGTATGTTGCGATTATCATTTTTACGATTATTATTCTCATGGTTCTTGACTCTCATTTTTAATAGATGGTGGGTATGTCTAGGTGCATTCATTTAGTTTTTGTTCTATTTTCTATAATAATTTTCAAAACATAACATAGGTAAATGAATTTTATGAAAAACTATAAAATGCAACGAACTGTTCAGTAAATCTCACCGATAATAAATTCGTTATAGTTATATCCATAATTTGTTTGTCACGTAAATTTTCTAAATAACTTGGGAAATGTGGTCCTCATAGTGCAACTATCTAGTTACTCTAACTAAAACATATTATAAATTAAGGGTTAATTTAATTTTAACTTATTTTTGATACTAATATAATTTTCCAAAAGTACAATTTTACTATTTAGGTCGATTTGTTCACTGTCAAATCCGTTTTAACTAATTTTATTTTATTATTTCCTTACACAAAATTTATTCCTATATTGGTCATATTTTTCTAAAATTCCTAAAAGTTTCAAAATTTCTCACTTATATTATTAAGTTTTTCAAAACTTGTATTTGGTTCTAATATGGGCAAAATTATCATTTTGTCCCTTACTTATAAAAATTCTCATTTTTGCCTTTTTACTTTACGAAATTATCAATTTTCCCTCCATAGATCAAAATAATCATTTTACCTATTTTGAGCAAAATTACCATATTGCCCATATTTTATAAAAAAATACGATTTCGCCCTTGAACTTCTGAAAATCACATATAATTTCTCCATTTGTCCCAAAATCAACTCATAACCCCCTAGGTTACCTTCGAGATTATTTCCACAAGTTTTTCCATTTTTTTCAAATCAGTCCAAAATTTTTCTAAGTTTGCACTTTAATCCCTAAACTTTAAAAATCAAATAAACCAAGTCCCATTTTCACAAATACCTCCAAAATTTTTTCATTATACTCTTAATGGATTGTAATAGGAGTGAGGTGTCTTACACCAACCAAATTTGGTCGAACTTGGCCATTTTCCAAAACATACTGAAAATAGGGGTACTAGAGGGGTTGTCGGAAATACTCACCGGAAAAAAATTTTAATACTAAAATCTCCTTATTTGGTGGTCAGGTGAGGGAGAATTTTGAGGTCGACCACTCAGGTGTCGGGAGCGTATCCCAAAAAGGGGTTTTCCCAACTTTGTGAGTAAAATTCGATATCATCGATATGAGATAGCTCAATTAATTTCATAGGTAGACAACTATTAGAATTTTCATCTCAATTATAGGTTTTGTGATGTGAAATTTGATAAAAAAAAATTAGATCGATTTTCCCAAGCACGTCTCTACATATTTTGTTGTTAGGGGATAAGGGGGTAGTGTTGGTGTCCAGTCGGATCCGATGACCTAAATTGATGTCCTTTCTTAATTATTTTAATTTTAATTTTTCTAAAATTACCTTTTGCCCCTCTTAGGATCCCTTGGTAATTTAACTTGAAATCTCAATCTCAATCAGTTAAAAACCTACTTTTTCTAAGAATCTTAGTTTGTTACTCGAAAAATCAATCTCTAATTTGATTGGATTTATATTCTCGTCTCAGGTTCTCATTCCCATTTTAGCCATAATTTCTGATTTTATTTGATTTTCAACCCCGTTTCAGGGTTACTCTATCCAGTTCAACCTTAGTTTTTAGTCTAATTGAGTTTAATTCTTAATTTCAGAAATTTCGGCGTTACATAAATACTGAAGAAGTAGGTCATTCTCGCAAGGCCTAATCAACCCAAGATTGTCCCCAATTTGGATTTCCCTCCTTGTTGGGTATGATTAGCCAATGGTCAACCCAAACTAGGGTTAACCTTAATAGTTAGGCCTACCTAACCCATAGTCAACCTACGATCAATCCAAGCTTTGAACCGACTCATTTGGCCTAGAATTGGCCGAAAACAAAGATTCGTTAGAAAATAGAGTCTAGAGAGAGAAATCTTTTATAATTCATCAGTGAGGGCACGACGACCGGGGCTAAGGGCATGGATGGCTTGCTCTTTTCCTAGGGATCTTTCCTAGATTGATTGGAGGCTTGAATAATGGCCCAAATAGTCTAAAATTAAATGGAACAATGCTTAGCTTAACGAACTAAAATTCAAGATTTTTTTGGTGAATGATGGTGATAGGGTTTTACGAAGGAGGCGTAGGGATGACTTGGACACGACTAGGGATGGTGGGGGACCTTGCATTGGCAGGAGGTGACCACAAAGTGGCTCAAGCTTGGTTGTGTTGGGTCTGAGCAAAGTCGGGGTCAGAGCAAGTTCACTATGCGATCACCTTAGGGCTTCTCAGGGTGAACTTCCTTTGGAATCTATTGGGATTGATGAAGGCTTCTCTCATTGAGAAAGAGATCCTTGTTGGAGCTTTGATATGAAGGTCATCGGAAAAAAAAGCGGTGGAGAGAAATCTAGAATTGAAGGTGTGAGGAGTACTAGATGGGACAAACTATTTATATAGAGAATAGAAAGGAAATATCGACTAAAGGTTGAAGACGATACTATGCACGTGTGTGAGCTTTGCACGTACGAACTGCGACATGGCACACAATAATTGGCTGGACTGGTTGACGTGGTATCTTACTTAGGGTTTTGGCAACCTTTGACCCGTTGACTTTTCACGTGACGATCTCCCATTGATCACTTGGGTTGACGTGGTTGCTGACCGGATTTCGACCATTAATGCTTTGGCACGTGGTGTACTATTATTCACTGATTTAAATATGTTAATAATGTTTATGTAACATTCACATGTACCACGTGCTCTCTTTAGATTGGTTGAAGGTTTCTGTCGTGGATTGTTACGTATCTCCCTCTGACACCCTAGTCATCTTCTTACTTGGTGCAATGTCGACGTGTTGCCCTCAAGTTTCTTAGGGAGCTTCCTCAACTGTATTTGGTCATTGGCGGAGGTTCGTGGTCATTGTAAAGTAGATACTCTATTTTTTGCTCCTTGGGCAATAATACTATTTGATCTCATCAGTGCTTTTTTGATAACTATTGAGCTCAAAAATTGACACCATTATATAGAGAAGGTCGAGTGGATTCTATAAGACTAAAGTGAGAGTTCTCTCGTGATTAGAATAGAGTTTGTCGGAGCTTGAGAGTAATGTCATTGAAAAACTAAGCACTTTGGTTTTATGGAGAGAATTTGGTGTATGTGAAAGAGAATTTGGGTTGACCTTTTATAGGGAACTTTGAGAGTATAAAGTTTAGCAAGCACATGCCCCCGTCCGAGTCCAATCATCCAAAATTAGCAATGCCCATCAATTCTTTCCATTGTCATTTCTTGCCACCTTGGCAAATAATCATCCCCTATTTTAGATAAGTTTGATTAGCTGGGGAAGATGCTCATGTGTTGTTTATGTGATAAGTCGGTGTGCATACAGTTGACCGATCATTAACCTAGTTCGACCGATTTAACTTGGTTCAATTGGTTTCCTACCAATTCGACCAATTTTTTTACCGATTTGATGGTTTTATGGTTGTTCAACCAATTTGATTTCCTTTTTTTAATTCTTGACCCATTTGACTTAGTTCGATTAATTTCCTACGGTTTAACTGATATTCTCATATATATTCAACTAATTTTGACATTTTTTTTGTTAGTTTTTTACTTGTTTAACTAGTTTCTAAATTTATTTTTCTTTTTATTATTTATTTACATTTTTACTCGGAATTACACTTTTGCCCATTTTGAGTCAATTTAGGAAATTAAATCATGATCTAATTCTATATGATTTTAATAAGATTTTAATCAAATAATTTCTTATACTTATTTTCCTATAAATTAGGTCATTTCAAGTTTGGATTAACCTTGATTGGTTTTCTAAGTTTTTATTCAAATTGGTTCTCGATTCAATTCAATTTTTAATCTCGATTCAATTTTAATTTCGTGTATAATTCAGTTTTGGGAAACAAGATTTTACATATATCATCTACTCTATATGATAAATGAGCCATTTATCGAGATAAATTGATCCATATTCGAATATGAATAAATTTACTAATTTTAGACTATTTTGAGACATTTGGTACCTATTTTATTGAAACATTTATTAAAAGTGAAAGCAAGAAACTACATTTTTTATTTAAATAGTTTTACGTGTTTATTGTATATGTAATATAGACGGAATCCAATTTATACTCACTATTTTATATGAAATATTGTGTGAATTACATTGTTTGTAATCGTATATAAAATCTAGATTACTAGCTTGTTAGATAAATATTCGTATGCATATTATCTCTTGATAAAGATAAGTATAATGAGATATTCATTGGTGAGATACCTAATGATATCCTTCACTTACATGGAAGTCAATGAAACCGATAGAATAATTCAGGTAATGTCCCAAAAAAGTTCATAATAGGGATCGAATTGAATGAGGATCATAAGAGCTGTCCCCTTTTATATATAAAAAATAATTGTGGGTTATTTGATATTTCTATTTATGTATAATGAATGATTACTTCACATAGGTTATAGAGGTAATAAAAGTGGACTAGTTTTCTAAAAATAGAAAATAAATGAATCAATTTAAGTGATTTTAAAAGTAATTACATGCATTTAAAAAATTGTTATTGAACTATTTGTAAAATAATTTTTTTTGGAAAATACTAGATCTTAATTATATAGATGACTTGCCTTTTACGGTAATTTTTATGAAAAATATTTTACTTTGTAGTGATGCATTTATATTTTCTCAGAATTATCAATTTGATATATATAAATGATTTGAAATTTGAGTTTGACGGATATTTAGTTCATAAACACTCACTCGGTAAGTCTTGTTGAATATTACTTATCCTTTCACACTTGGGATGCGAGGATGGTAGTAAGCCTATAACATAATTTGCTTCCATCTTTCTTTAGTTATTTTTTTCTCGTATTATAGGTCATCAACGGTCTCTATTCAAGCAACCAATTAAATAGTCAGTCCATCCTTAGCCTGCAGTTGTATTGAGTGGCCTTCCTTAACCCTAATCGATCTTCCTTGGCGCTGATCAACTTCCCTTTGCCATATTGGAGACCTGGGTCATTTACCAGGTGGGAGTACAGATGACAACATGTTGGGGCAGGGTCTGGATCCGCTCAACACGAACCCGCCCCGTTAAATGCATGGAAGGCTCAGATCCACTCCAGACCCATGATGAGTTTATAAGTTGAGGGCTAGACCCGCCCTAAGTACAAAAGAACTTAAATTTGCTGAATAAGGATAATCGGATATTTTTTTGGGTTTATTAGACCCAAATCCACCTTGTGACCTACATGGGAAAGTCCGTGCTTGCATGGTCAAGGGCAGGCTCATACATACCAGGACAGGCCCGAGTCGAGGGAAAGGAACGGATTATTTTTGCGATTCCTAGGTAGGAGGGAACAATAATCATCTATTGCGGAACGGACAGTATTGGATGGTGAAGCTAGATAGAACACTTTTGACTTTTTGCCCCCTATTATTAAATTGCTGAACTAGCTCAGAATTGTAATATTATCATGATTACATGCAGAAGTTTTTGATATAGCTGTGGGATATATTTAGGAGTCATCCCCCTCCTACCCCCATGTGATGATTGGTAAAAAAAAAGGGAAGATAAACCACTACAGGAAGCATAATTTGTAATTCATATACAGAGAAGTGTCCAGGAGTAGAATCAATCAATAAATCAATAATTTTCGAGTATCCATGAGTTACAAGTTCTCAGGGGGCCAATCCCAGTAGAGTAGAGATACAGAGAGACAATATTTCACAGCAGTGAGATGGATTAAATGATGTAAATACATATGTACCTGATTTCTTCATGTTCTCTTTTTATCCACCCTACTAAGTGCGTGTCCTACAATTTTCCTGATGTCCCAAGTCAACAAGGTTTACTTTGTTTGGTTGTTTCTCTTGAGCTGGACTTTCAATTTGTTGCCTCCTAATTGCTGGCCGTTCATCTTAACAATAGCAGATTGAGCTGCCTCGGGAGAGTCATAACTAACAAATCCTGAAAAAAAATAAAATCAGAGATGAAAGCTGTAAATACTAATACTCAAACCTTTGCATGCAATTGAAAGCATTGGCTCAGAGGGAGTTACAAGCAGCCATTACCAAAACATTTGCTGGCACCAGTTGCTTTGTCGATGTAAACCTTTGCACTCAGAACTTGCCCAAAAGGCATAAAAGCATTGGCAAGATCTTGATCACCAAACTTCTGAGGTATGTGATAGATAAAAAGGTTAGCACCAGGGGGGCCTACATTCCAATGAAAGTAACCTCTCAATGGACATAACAAAGAACTAGAAAAATAATCACCGAAAGGGTCTTCAAAAGCATAAACTGTCATTTTCTGTCAACTTGCTTTTGGGGGTCATTTTAGCTATAACCCCGATAATATAAAATCTCCATTTTAGATCCATCAATTCAATCAATGGAGAATTTTTATACTAATATTCCTACAAAAGTTTATCAAGTAAACTGCACCATAAAAAGTTTCAATGGGGGACCTTTTAGAGAACAGTGGGTAACAAACCTTCACTCTGTCCTCCAGAGCTCTGGCTGATACTGGATGATGATGCGGAGTTTCCATCTATAGAAGCTGCAGAACCACTGAAATGGTCCATAAGACCACCTGGGTATGCCATGGGATACTGAAAACCAGGGACTGCAGGATATGTGGACCCCATATAACTTGGAGGCATGGAATAGTTTCTATGTGCAAGTTCGGGAGACATTGTTCTTAGTGTACCACTCCCTTGGTTCACTGGAGGAATAATGTTGTGAAACTGATTCTGCATGTGTGGCATTCGGTATTGCATGAGTCCATAAGATCCTGAAGCCTACAATGGGTAGTCACTGAAAACTTGAAGTTCAAGTTTACACAATGAAACTAGTTTTCTAACTAGTACTACCTAGCTAAAGCTCAATATGAAGCAAAGTCAAAGCCACTGATTATTTTATAATGGCAGGTAAATATTCAGATTAATCGTAGGTGGATGCAGCCACACAATAACACAAAATACGTCAAACGCTCTCTTTAAATTTCATTTATTAAAGTTCCTTTAAAGAAAATATTATACCCAGACTAACCTGGTACCCATATCCATTGTAAGAAGAAATATAACCCAATGGTAAGGCCCCAAATAATGGACCGTGAGGATCATTGATAGGCATATTAGTGGCCTGTGATTGTGCTTTTTGAGCCCTCCGGACTTGCCTCTCTTTCTCGGTATCAGCCCATTTGACAACCAAAGGAACAGAACCCTGAAAACTTTGAAGGGGTAATATGAGCCCATGTCTAATGGTTAACGAAAATAATCAAACATTAAAATATGGAAATGAATTAAACAATTAAGATAAATAAACTGAAGGATTGATAATTTTCTTATAGTTTCTGATTGATCTACCAATCATTCGCAGAACCAGATCTATATGATGACCTCTTCGTGTGGATAGATAGGAGAGATATGATTATTGGTATATGCAATACGACAATCGTATGACTCACAAATTTCTGAAAATGATTGATTTCATGTTATTTCATGAACTTTTGCACTGCGCATCTTTTTGTATAGATATTTAGCACCTACTTTAGTACATGGAAAATGATTTTTGAATATGTATATATTTTTATTCATCCATATTTTTGTCCTTTATTTACAAAAAAATATTCATTACCCTGGTCACTACAATAAATGACCCTGCAGACAAAACAGGAGAGTTTGGTTCTATTCGGGGCTTAAGAAATGGGAAGCTAAATTTATCAAAAGCAGATCAGAGTTTATCTTATGTAATCAGAGAATGGAAATATATTTAATCCCTTCCAAAGATGGAAGAAGAGCCTCTCATACAGCATGAAAATAGCCAAAAGGACAGATCTGGTAAAAAAAGCAAGTTCAGTGGCAAGGGAAATTCTAGTCACTTTGTACTCCACCTCATAGTTTCCAGAGCTATGAAAAGAACTTTGCATTCACAAACCGATACCACTTTACCTTTTAACACTAATTGTTTGAGTGAATATATCGTCATCTACTTCACATTATTAATGGAAAACGCTGAACTTGAAGATTAATCACAAGATAAAGCAGTAAAGCAATTTCTGAGAAAATAGAGATGATTCTTCAGATCATGAGTGGGAAGCATAGTAGCCAAGATTTCCACAGCTATGATGTATATTTTGATAAAGGTTTCCATCATAATAGGTGAAATAATTATAAGTTCTAACTAATCCCTTCTCATTTTCTTATCCTATATGATTATCAGTCCCAAAATACTAATTGAAGTAGAACATTTATGGTTTTTTATCCACTCAGTAAACATTATTACTAAGTAAAGATAGTTTGAAAAAGCTCTTGAAAATTTTTTCCTTATGTCATCTGCCTTTCCAGTATAGCAAAATGGTAAATTTGACTCACATATATCCCATAGATTTACAGGGGATCTATTTTTGTAAGGGGATCAAAATTTAGTAGTAAATATTATTCTACAAATTAATGTTCCAATTAATTGTTAATACAAAAGAAATATAAAAGAGTCAAACCTGTAATTTATGCTTTCCATTGAGAGAATTTATGGCTTCAATTGCCTGTTCCTTGGTCTCATACTTTATAAATGCACATCCTGTTATGAAAGTTTAAACAGCCAAGTAAGGAGGCAATAGAAACAAGTTCTTGTTACTTTCCTTTTTCTCATACAAAGCTTTATTATCATACCTTTGCTATTCTGCTGAGAACACCTCAGAATATGCATGTCCTTTATTGTCCCATATTTAGAGAATAGATCAGAAATTTCTTCCTCAATAACATTTTTTGGTAGCATTCCCACAAAGAGTTTATGCTCTGGTTTTCATGAAAAATAAAATTAGAGTTACAGAATGCAAAAACAAATATGTAATTGAAATATACAGATCTTAAATTTATTTATTTATATTAATTGTATATTGCATTGAATACTTATAGCTGTCATAAGGTCTTGTATATATATATATATATATATATATATATACTCCCTTAAAGCAATGAGAAGGCAATTCGGCCACTTTCTATTCCCAAGTTATGTAATAGGATCAGATGATGTGAAGAGAGATTACTATATGATACTGATATTGGTCAAACATATACCAGCAATAACTAACAAGAAATATATTCAGGATAAAAGAACATAAAAATATAATTTCACCTAGTCTTTCCAACTCGCCATGAGCATATTTCACTTGCAGAGGACTAGAGGCCTACAGTAGACCGAAAAAAGGATTGGCCTTTGATCAGAATACAAACACATCAATATACTACATGGAATCATAAATAATACAACTGGGGATACGAGAAGTGGGCATTAATTCAAGTGTTAGCATTACAGTACTAATATTTTCCATCATTAAAAAATAAAAATTCATCAATGTGATTAAAATGTTAATGAATCAATGAAGTCAATATCTAGCAATCAGTAGATAATATCTACAACTGAACAATGTGGTCAACTACTGTTTGTAAGGCATAAATAAAGAAACATGAAAACAGAAAACCACCCTATGATAAAAAAAGGCAAATGGCAACATAAAAATTGCTAATGAAATTGCTTGTTATGTTACCAACAAAGTCCTGCATAACAACCAAAAAAATAAAACTCACTAATTATGTGAATGGAGCACAGAAAAAGGCTGCTTGAAAGTATCTCACTTGCACATTAAAGAGAGTCCATGCCAATATATTTTAATGAAGCAGCTATAAACAATTGAGATAAACCGCTTCTATACCAAATACGAAGTATCAAAGACAGTATATCCTACATCAAATTACATGTGAAATATTTTTCACAAGACATTTATCTCATGCAGTATACAAACTGATGTCATTTCTGCTACCTCTTATAAATCCTTAATCTTTACTACATTTACATACTATTTCTATTTGTGGGCATTTGAATATATCTATTGCACCAGAAAAGGCATAATAATCTTAAAGGAAACTAAGGCTCTGAAAAGCATGAATCGAAACATCTTGAATATTTGGCACATTCTCCAGAAAAAAAAGTGCAACGTTTTGCAGGAAACACTATTTGTCCATTGCAGAACCAAAGCCTCACTTGGGTAATCAGGAGTTATCCCCAAAAAATATCATTTCACAGTATCTAAAGAAAGGTCTCCTACTCAATATTGAAGATCAATGCTAATTGATGAACAAAAACACTCGAGAATTTAATGGCCATCATTTTTTACTGTGAAGTTGAAAAGCTAAAACTTCATGCATTTGGGAAGTCACTCATCCAGTTAGGTACTTTTGTCCAAGTGGTTGACCCTGCTTCCTCAAGAAATAACACTGTCTTTTAATCTGTGAAGACCGGAAGATGTATGATAACATAATGAATATTGCTTTATGCAGCAGTCATGACTTCTCCTGAACAAATCTATTAATTTACAGTCAAGTAAAACTGAGAGATGCTTCCACAAAAAACAGAGCCATTCGTTGAAACTTGCCAAAAGTCCAATTCTCTATAAACAAGCAACAGAGAAGCAACAATGTGCCCACACTATAAGCAGCGGACCTAACAGATCGAAAGAGAAACCGTACTAACCCCAGGGAGAGTCCGCTTATTATGACAGGCGCTAACTGCCCTGTCCGCCTCCTCTCTCGATGGGCATATCACGAAGCAGCAACCTAACAACCACCAGGGAACCACAGTTAAGAGGTCGAATTAGGGCTACAAGCACCGGCTCGACCGCCATAAAACTTCGAATCTCGATTTGGTTTGGACGTATCACGAGAATCACGCATGGGAAGAAATGGGAGAGAGACAATGCACTAACCACGGGAGGCACGGGTGACCTTGTCCCTGATGACATTGACCTCATCGACGAGAGCGAACTCCTCGAACAGGGAGAGGAGCTGAGCCTCATCCATGTGTTTGGGCACTTGGCCTACAAAGAGCTTCACGCTGCCATCGGCTTTTTCCTTCGCCTCCTCCGCCATTAACGAAACGACCTTCCCCGCCCACAGAAACGCCGGCCGTCCCTCTATCTCTCTAGAACACGCCCCACCTCTATCTCTCTCTCTCTCCCTCTCTATCCTCTCTCTTCAACTCGATCCCTTTTCTCCCCTCCAGAAAACGGTTTTCTCTGCCCCTCTCTCTCCCTCCAGAAAACGGTTTTCTCTTCCCCCTCTCTCTTTCACTCTGTCTCTCGATACGCAGAAGAATGTGTTGGTTGATTGGTTTCTTCGTGAAGTCGTCGCTTTGTTTTTCCTGTTTCATTTTTAGTTTCTCTTGAATAATATAAAATTTTACAGAGTTTTTTTTAGACTTCTGAAAACCTAATAAACGACCATTAGTTGATTTTTATGTCTATTATCTATATTTATTAATAGATCAAAAGGTGAGAGCAGACATTTTTATCTCATTTTTCAAGAATATCTTTCCCTTCTACTCCAATCATCACCTCAATGATCTCCAGTTCACCATGGGGCCCACTTTCCCATCAACCTTGAAGTCTTCATTTCTTTCTTATCAATCTTATTATCTTATCATTTCTTTCTTGCAAAAATACCATTTCCTAATGTTTCGTTTCACTATTTGATAATATTATAGTTTGATATTACGAATTAAAAATGATAGGTGAAATTAAAATTTTATATTTTAATAATATTTAATATATTATAAATTATTAATATTTTAATTTATGTATAAAATAAATATAAATAGTATGTATATGTGCATTAAGGATAAGAATAGAGAGAGAAAAATAGAAAAATGATGTAATATTTTGAGATACCCTTATGTAAACTAAATGTCTGTGAATTTTGTATTTATAATTCCAGCTTTATTAAGTTTTAATAAGATTTAATTAGTTAGGTGTAATATTATGTCCTAAAGAGTATGTTCATGTAAAAGTTTTTCATATTTTATTGTTATTTAGAACGGATGATAATGAGTAATATGTATAAAATTTATGGATTTACGGTAAAACTGATATAATAATTGGCACCTTAACACTATTTGATTAAAATAGTCACTTTTATACCATAGTTGTAAAATTTATTATGAATTTAAGCTTTTATAAAATAATTTTTAAAAATATTTATTTTATTATAAAACAATTACACTAATTAGTAACTATAAGCGATATTTCTCATCTATTAAGTAAGCATATTAAAGGGAATATTATTTTTATAATATTTTATAATTTTTCTTAATATTTATTTACGAGTTTCAAATTATACATTCAAAACACATATAATAAAGAATAAATATTACTTATTTGACTATTCAATATGATTAGTGTATATTTATATATATTAGTTCCCTCGAATTATAAGTGTGCACATAAATATTCATGTATAAACACACATTATAATTTATAATTAAATATAGTTTATTAAATTATTAGAAACGATAAGTGAATAGATGTGTATAAGAATATTATTATAGTATTTTATATAGATTGAGTCACTTAATACCTCATCATTAATATTTGATCATGTTTAACAAACTTTTAGTTACACTTATAAATCTCATACTAGGTTTTATTCCAATAAAAAATTAAATTTACACTCACATTATTAACTCTGTTTTCTAGTTACACTTAGTAGACTACTATTTTTAGAAGACATGTTAAACTATCAATGGCCGCATATATGCATACTAAAAAATAACTAATTAAAAAAAAATATTCATACAAATATCATTATTTTTTTGTGATGGTGTATATAGAATACTAATTAAAATACAAATATTCAAATAATGGTATATTAAGGATTAGCTTGTTAATTGCTATACATTCTACTAATATCATTATAATTCGACATAAAAAATTATAATATATCACACAAATTTTATTTTCTTACGAAAATATCAAATTATTTTTCTTTTAAAATACATAATTTTAACTTGTTTCTCGCTTATTCTAAATAATCAAGTTATCACTTATTTTTTAAACTCTCATGTTTATATCATGTTTTATAGGATATCGTCTTTAAATAAATGTTTCATATAGTATTTATATGAATTTTTTAAAAATATACATAAAAATATTTTATAAAATAGTAAGTATAATTAAACGGGAAATCTCACTTTTATTCGAGATTTGTTTTCTCGAATATACTTTAAACCTTCGTACTTCTTTTGCACAATTGCTTAATATATATATATATTGCTATAAATAATATATAAATCATTATAATATTCACAATTATTTTGAGTAGGTCTATATCCGTATATGTTATAGTGCCATTTAATTCTATAAACTCGTACTATCATTTACATGATTTAATCTAATTATTACCAAAACTTATCAAAATAATAATTAGGTTATTATTCTACAAAAATTAAGATAAGATCTTATATTTGCAAAATTACTACTTTGTCACTATTTATGTAAAAATTATTATTTTGTCATCATTTTTGCATAAATGACCATTTTATATATCATTTATCCAAAAATGACCATTTTATCTTCACCATTCGATAATAATGACTATTTTGCTATTTTGAGCAAAATTATAATTTTGTTCATCGTTTACCAAAAATAATGATTTTGCCCCTAAACTTCTAAAAATTACATTTAACATATTCTTTTAATCCAAAAATTATCTTTCAACTCTTAAACTTACTCGTGGACTATTTCTACAAGTTTTCTCATTTTTTTTTACAAAATAGCCACAAAATTTTCATTTTAGTTCCCAAACTTTATGAATAATTTAACCAACTTTAATTTTCACAAATTGTTCTTCCATTTATCTTCTAAGGGTTTGTGAGAATAGATGAGTGTTTTACCCGTATTGAATTTGGTAATTTTTCAAAAGCGGTCGAAATAGATGTATCAAAGGTGTAGTAAGATATTCTCAAAGGAGATAGCACCAACAGTGGTTAAGAGTAGACAAAATGAAACCGAAGTACTAGATAATTCGTTTTGTGGTGGTTGTTGACCAAGTGGTCACTGGAGTTGGGTAAATTTTGGTCTTTAATGACCATGATCGAAAGTTACAAAGCATACTCGTCATAAAAAATCGGCTCGTCCTTGTCGAAAGTCAACCAATGCTTATGGGAGATAGATGATAACTAGAGTGGTGGTTAGAGAAGTGACTGAATTCAGCACTGAAAGGGTGGTGACAACCCATATTTTTCTATCCCAAAAATATAGTCAAGAAAATGACCCTCGTGTAGTGGTTTCCGATCACTTTTAAGTCGGGACACATCCATAAATTTCAAGATAAGTCCATTAGCGACATTTTTGACACAATAATCACCTTATTTGGTGGCTTGGGTGAGAAAGAATTTTGAGGTCGATCACTCTGATGGTCGGATGTGTGTCCGATAACAAGTTATTGAATTTTAGGTGATAAATTTAATCTATTGAGGAAGATTAATCTTATAGGGAGACTAATATAAGAGTTTTCAACTCAATTATTCTTTTTGTAATGTGTAAATTTATAAAATTCGAGTCAATTTGTGTGTTCCTAAATCGGGTGTTTTGATGGTGTGTGGCAGCTAAGAGTGGGTGGCTATTTAGGGGTATCGCTCTATTATGACTCGGATATGTTGACCCTACATGTAAACATTTTTAAATTAAATTAAACTGCCTATTTTCCCTTTTCGACCCCCTCTCCGATAATTTAAGCCAAAATCCCACAACCACGATTGGTACAAACCGATTTTTTCTAAAAATTTTAGTCTTTTACTCAGTAAATTTATTATTAATCCGATTGGATCTTGATTCTAGTTTAGGTTTTATTTTAGGTACAACCTCAATTTTTGGTCTGATTCATTTTCAAATCCCGGTTCAAGTTTCCATTCCCTTTCGAATATCCATTCACGATTCAACATTGATTTCTAGTTTAATTGGATTTGAATTTGCTCTTAAAAAATTCCAATATTACAAATATGTCCTCAATATATAGTGTTTCATCTCCTTATTATTTTGGATCTTATAGTTCAAGAAACACAAAAATTAAGTAACAAAGTAGATTATCAATCATCTTCTATATTTACTGTGATTATAGTACTTTTCATATCTTCAATAATTGAATATAATATTTTCTCAAATATATGATTCTAGAGAGTTATGTAATAGCTCATAATAAAAGGCTTTATCATTATCATCTTATATCTTTCTACATTTTAATTGGACAATTAATAGTATTTCCTGTAAAAACAAAAAACAACTAATTTTATCAAGGTGACAAAAGATACATCTGGCCTCTTTTCCGTTCCAAAAAGCTTTCTAGATTAACTTTTCATTTTCCTTCTAATTACAAAATTGATTTGCATTTCTAAATTGAAACTCATGCTCAAACTTATCCTTTCTTATGAGGTATTATCTTGTGTTTGGGGTCATACTATATAACACACTCTATATCATGCTCATTAATTGTTCAATCTCAATTAATTTTATTAGTATCAATTTAAATATAATAGCTTCTATTTAAAGAGTTTTTGTGAATTTATTTTTTATTGATATTCACATTTGAGTAACAGTGTATGTTTCTAAAATTATGAAAAATTATGTTTACTTATATATATGTATTTGATTATGTTAAAACCTTATATTATTAGTATAGTTGTTAGGGCTCTACAATTAGAGTGGGAGGGTTATGGATAGTAATAACCCCATTATAGGTCGAGTATAATAATTTTAGGTGGTATAAGAGTTTCAAATTGGGGAGTCTTATTTTTTTAAAAATATATTTTTATTTATTTGAAAGAGATATTAAAAAGTATGATGGATTAATAAAATAAATAAAATTTTATCCTTAAAAGAAGTAATAGAAACAAAAATATAAAATCACAATTTATCTTATCCATTCAAGATAGAATATAGCTATAAAATTAAATACAATAAATTAGTGATATTGTAATCACTATCGTTTTATTTTCTCCATTATAATTATTATATTTTCATTTGTAATTATTCTCTTCAATATTATCTCTATTATTCCCTCTAATCTCAAAAGAGTTAGCGATATTGAGATTGGATCTTAATATGAAGTCGGAAAATAATTTGAAACTAATTAGATTTGCTCACTCAAGTGACCAAAATGTGAAGAAGTGTCAATGTGTTGGCATAAGAGTGATTTCTTACATGTTGAACTGCAATAAGACCATCATAAAGACTTGAAAAAAGTTTGTCCAGCAAAAGAAATGTAAACATATTGCTAGTTGTTTGGTAAATGTATCAAATAAACAATAAAAATATGGAATGAGAGTATAACAGAGAGTGATTTAGTGTTTATTTGAATGAGTGCAAGTGTAACTGAGGTGAAGAGTGAGAGAGATAAGGGAGAAACCAAGGCATCCACTTTGGTGGGGTGAGGATCTGAATGGTAAAAAAAGGAAAATGATCTTGCAGGAATGAGAAATTCTAGTTTGATCAAATAAAACTTGAGGAATAATGTCGACAAGTAATGATAGTTGATGATAGACTAATTATCAATTTAGAAGGAGAGGTTGATTAAGGTGACTCAATTATAAAAATGACATCTTGTGGATGAAGATGCACAAAACATAGAAATGGTGATGGAGACGTTATTATCGGAAAATCGAGATCTAAATATTTGACTAATTCGAGAAGATGATAACCTTTGGTTGTAGGAGACATGAGATACCATTGAATCAAAAGAATAGATTTGGAAGAGATGAAATTGATGGTGAAACCAAGATTTTGCTACTGGGTCGGGCGAAGGAGAGGAAAACTATAAGGGTGACGGTGCATCAAGTGTAGTAGTACATGAATTATCATTTGAAAATGAATAGAATGGTGAAGACCAACAAAGTGGAACAAGAATAGAGAATTCTAATTTTGAAGAGCACTCAGAGTAGAAGGAGAAAGACGAAGTTGGGCAAGAGAATAAAGTATTTGACTATGAATTTGTTGATGGTGGTGAGGAAAAGCATGAGTCAAATGACAAATAAACAAATAAGAGAACCATTCAACAGATAGTGCCCTCGACACAAACCATCCAGCCTCTGAAGGGAGTGATGTTTCTAACTCTAATAAAAGCCATAAATTTAGTAAAAAATACTTCATCGAAATTAATACTAGAAATCTTGATTCAGCAGTATTACAGAATAGTATAGATTTATCGAGTGTAGTTCTTATGCAAAATGATGCAGAATGCGACGAATTGACCAAAGAAGATGTTGCTCTAGGGTTGGGCTTTCGCACGACCCCCAAGGATCGTACTATTCAAAGTTTTCTCAAAAGTGCTATGATACCATGAAAGAATTGAAAGAGAGAAAAATATAAAATCACAATTTATCTTGTCCATTAAAGATAGATAATGTACAATATATAACTATAAAATAAAATAAAACACATTAATGATATTGTAACCACCATCACTTCATTTTCTCTATTGTAACTGCTATATTTTCATTTACAATTCTTATCTTCAATATTATTTCTATTAATCCTAAAATTTGAACCAACAAAATACTAAAGTAAGGATAAGAAAGACATTTAAAAATATTATATTTTAATACTTATAGATGTGTTGCAACTTCTCTTCATGAACAAAGGAAGACATGTGTGAGAATTTCTCTAGTGACGAAGTCATTATACATATACTCACTTCATATGATAAACAAGGGAAATAAAATAATTTATCTTCTAATATGAAACCAAAAGTATGCGTGGGAATGAAAAATTTACATTTGATTAGTTGATTCCACGGATGATTGGAGTTTGTCTCATAAGGCAATGTGTGCCAACCTTAAAAGAAAATAAGTGTGACAAAACTTATATAGATATATAAAGGTAAGGATTCAATACTCTAAGAAATACCAAATAGTCTTCTTTTTTTTATGTTCTAGTTGGTTTCATTCACTTATCTACTTGGTGCTATTTTGTAAGTTCATAGAAGGTTTTTTATCAAAAATTGATAAGTTATCTATTGTAAAATTAACAATGTTAGGTAGGATGGGTTGTGTATTAGGTTGAGATATGTGACAACTAGTTTGAAATGATAGGTATATATGCCAATTTGGATTCCTACTTGAGAAATACATACAAACTAAATGGTATATACATATTTACTTGTCAATTAGATAGTAGATGACCAATCTAATTTTGAGACCAACAAATATTAGCCTCACTTCATTGTCTCATATTGTCTCCTCTAGTAATTCCTTCTATTTGTCATGATTTCTTCTCATTTAGTGATCAAATGAGTATACTCTTTCTTTTTAAGAAGTTATCATAAATTTGGAAAAGAGTCCACATTATTAGACATTTTTGCGGTCTCATTGATGACATTTTTACTTCTTAAGGTAAATGCAATGCATTTAGGGATATGATAAAATTTTTAAAATAAGTATTTGGAGTTATGGTCAAAACCTACCTACAAGTAGAAAAAATAATCCACACTTGAGTTATATACTTACTTGATAACAACCTCTAGAGGTAATGCAACTAAGAATGTGGTAATTATTTAGGGTAATTCAACTAAGAATATGATAATTATTTAGTACATGGGTTGCTCTTGTCATTACTCTTATTAGATAACTCATTTACTTAATAATATTTTTCTTTGACCCTTAATAGTAGAGATACAATTAATTTGTTTGTATTCTAAATTTGTGATAAATATATGCAAGTTGATTAAGTAATTACACTATAACTAAAAGTATGGTATATTCTAAATATTGTAAGTAAAAGTTAAAAGATTTTTTTCTAGAAGTGGTATTATGGTAGATCAAGAAGTTATGTTATTGAAGGGAAGAGATGTAAAGAGAACATAATAAATATACATCATACTACCAAGTGTTTATTGGCTAATGAGAGGATTTGATCAACAATAAAAATATTAGATTTTGATAGAAAGGATATCAAACATTTGAGTGAATAAGAGTATGAAGGAGTTATAAGTATACACATAAGTGATATGAAATGGTAGACAACCCTTTGTAAGATATGAATTTTAAATTTTACAATATTTAAAGTATTGAATGTAAAAGAGAAATTAATAAGTATTATCATACATGCACATGTGAAAGGTAGCTGGACTATAGAAAAATTATTCCCGTTCAAATAAAGGAAGAGTTTTGTGATATATAAGTTAGATATAAAAATGTATATAGAATGTTTGCAATAACATAATTATATGAATATGAAGGTAAATTATTAGTGTGGTAAAAGAAGTTATACCTAGAACAATATTGGTATGAAAAAGTATACATCGTGGTATATGAGTTGAGTAATAGATTAGAAACTTATAGAATTAATTATTAATAAATAAATTATTAGTATTGTAACAAAGCTATAATTAAAAAATTATTTGTATTATAAAATATACATAGTGATATAGAGTTGATGATATATGTGTTAAGGAGGAGGTTAGTGATAGAAGTAACTATTAATAAAAACTAACACAAAATAACTTAGATATGAAAAGAAGTTATACTCATGTATATGAGAAGTAGATACCATACAAAAGTTTATAAAATGGGATGCTTGGGTGAAAATTAACTAGTTGAAGCACAAGCAGAATAAATTAGAGTGGTTTGGGTAATTTTTGAAGAGTATGAATAGATTTAAAATTTTAAAAAATGAGGAAATAATTTGTAAAATCTAGAAAGTTATGGTATATTTTTCAAATTTATAAATTTGAGTAACTAAATTCAAAATATAGGTAATAGCTTAAATTTTTGTGAAAGTATACTATAACTTCATTGATGGAAGATAAAAATATCATTAACTAACAAATCTCGAATATAACTATAATTGAGAATTATTATCGTCGAATTCTAGACTAACCGTTACACTTTACAATTTTCTATATATTCATATATATATATATAATACTTTTAAAAATTATTAAAGAAAATAAAAAATTTAAATGAATAAATATTTATCTAAGATTAGAAATATGCCACACTTAACAATTGAAAATGAGTATGGAAGACCTAGGAAATAATGGTAAAAAATGGTAATTACAAGGGAATTATATAAAATAGGGGCATAAAGCCTAAAATTGACATAAGAGATAAAGGCGTTAATATAGGAATGAGTATCGTGTAAACTAAGTAGAAAATGTTTAATTATATGCTTAATGTGGTGTGAACTAAAAATAAATATTTGATTATATACTTAATGTGATGTGAGAAAATATGCTTATTTAAAGAATATAAAATTTTTCATAAAATTAATTAAGAATGTCTAAATAAATGAAATTAAAAATACATATAAAATTTTAAGATAAATTTAATATATGGGCGTAGAATCCCTAAATAATCCCTAAATAACGTGGGTAGTATTATTGTCTACTAGTAAATAATTATATTCGAAAAAAAATAAAGTTGAATATATTTAATTAATGAATGTATTTTTGGCAGAGTAGAAAATTTTCTGGAGATAGTATTGAATCCCAAGAAACAATTGTATGATTGTTCTCTCCATATTCATGAAGTTTTACATAATATATATATTTGATTTTTTTTGCCAAAAAATCGTCAAATGTATACACATATTTGCATGAACGGCAATGACTCCAAGGAATGACTATACTTCTAACTTGGATGGCATGAAGGGTAGGAAATGTAAAAGTATGTGCATATTTTGCATGGAGGGCTAAAAATGCAAATATACTTGTCAATAACCAATGTTACAATCCCAATATCACATACTATTATAGTCCTGGTGTGTATAACTTTTAGAACATGGGCTGACCTCACGATGTTGTGGTGTATAAATAACCATTGATTCATTGATTTGGTAAATTGTAATTAGAGACTCTGATATTACATAATATTATATGATTAAATGGTGGGATAATTAGTGATTGATATCTTTGCTTGGATATATCTAGTGTGAAATTTTTAATACATGAGTTCTAATGATCGATCATTTATATAACTTAATAAAAAGCTTATGAAAGAATTATTAATGTACATATATTTTGAGTGAATTTAATATAGTAATATATGTACAATATTAGTAAACTGACTAATATGTTAAGTAATAGCATAATCTCACGAAAGTATAAGATAAGTGGCATACTATTTGCACAAGTGTTATATATAATATTTATCCGTTATTATATTCGGGAGAAATTTTATATGTATTTTTGTGCACACTATATCAAGTATACGTATGAGGTTGTTATTGGACATATACTTTGAAATCGTGTAGTGGTCTAACAAATACACTCAGTAAATCCTTACAAAAAAAAATTGGTTAATCTACTTAATATTATATTATCAAGTATACAGGGTTGTTATTGAACCTAATCTTTGACCTGATACATTTTGATCAAGAAAATTGAGATGAGTGGGTGCTTAATGAATTTAAAGGCGGTAATTTTTTGAAAATATATTTTAAAATTTATAAGTATTGTTAATATGTAAATAAATATATTATAATATTTATATAGTTAATTGTTTGGTAGTGTTACATGTGAAGAGAATAAATCGAGATTGAGTTATTAGTACTCAATATTAGTAGTACTACTTAGTAAAGTAAATGAGAAAATAGGTTCATCCATTGTGAAACCACATTTTTTTTAATGTTATAAGTATAAATAAGGAATTGTAAATCAATGATAACAAATAATAAGAAAATTTGATTTATAGTAACAACAAAAATGATGTACATAACATTTTTATATATGCCCACTTTTTATATAAATTAGTGAAATAATAAATTAGCATTTAGTTTAAATAGAGTGATTTATTAATTTCCCCCAAAATTTACTAAATAAGTGATTAATTAATCACCCCCTGTCCAAATATACTCTAAATCAAACTCTCACTAGCACACAAACGACCCAAACTATTAATGGGGTCCCTAAAAATGGATTAAGAATTCTATTTCTCACAGCATTATCCTTATTCCTTCCCTTACATATAATAAAGTATACAATAAATATACTTTACTTTATGATATTTATATTAAATAAACATTAAAATGAATCATTACTGTGTTTACAACCTCTCTCCTTCAGGTCGTCGGGAGTTCTCACCTGCAATCAATCGCAACGGGAGGGGCACCTGGATCTTCTCTCTCCATCGCTCACCTCAAATGGGATAATGATCTGATGGAAGCTAAGTTCAGTGAAGAGGATAGTTTCGACCTCTTATCCGATCCAAGCCATGATACTTATCCTCTCTTCTCCTGTACCAGGCTTTCCGATATCGGTATAGGCAGCGGACCTAGAATCTTCAGCCGCCACTTTGAAGATTCACCCTCATCATCCGCGGCTTCCGGTGATGAGGATGACGAGGACCACTTGCGGCCAACCACTACTTCCATGGAGTCAACGAACAAACGCCTTGACTACATGCTCCAGTTCCTTGATCGCAAGCTGTCCTCTGCTTCTCCCGCCAAAACGACCGCTGATTCGCTTAGCGTCAGCCGTAACTCTGGCTTGCCGGAGTTCATCGGTAGAGGAGGCGATGAGGGAATATTCAAGCTGCCGCCAAGGGCGGCTGTCCATCCGGGACGACCCCCATGCTTTGAAGTCAGGCCACATCCTCTAAGAGAGACTCAAATCGGGTGCTATCTTAGAACATTAGGCGCCACCACTACTCACCTGTGGGCCGGAGGAGAGCAGAGCCTCCGTGTGTGGATCCTAACGCGTGATTTGTATTCAGCCTGCAGCCAAGGGGAAGATGCTGAACTGGATACAGCACCATTCTTCGAGTCCACAGCAGGGATTTCACCTACCCTGTGCATGGCTGCAGATGAGGCGAACCACCTTTTGTGGAGCGGCCACAGGGACGGAAAGATCCGTTGTTGGAAGGTACCACCGCTTAACGGAGGCAGTAGCAGTGCATGTGGAACCAACGGCAAAACTCGGTTCAGCGATGCCCTCTCCTGGCAGGCCCATCGTGGACCCATCTTCTCTATCGCCATCTCATCTTACGGTGACCTATGGTCGGGTTCAGAGGCTGGTTCTATCAAGATTTGGCCGTGGGATGCCATTGAAAGGTCGCTTTCAATGACTGCAGAGGAAAGGCACATTGCTGTTTCTTCACTAGAGAGGTCATACATCGATCCCCGTAACCATGTTAAGCAGAATGGCCTTAACAACAGTTTAGGTGCGGATGTGAAGCACTTGCTGTCAGTTCCTTCCAAAGGAAGAGTGTGGAGCGCCAGCTACTCTTCATTCACCTTGTGGTATGCGTTAGGCTTATGATCTTACAATATTTATTAACATCTAGTTCATATAGAATATCTCTATGTAGGTTTTGTGCCTAGTGAAAACTTTGCTCTTATCATGATAAATCATCACGAATCAGAAAAGTGGAACTCGAACACTGGGGGCATGTCTGAAGAAGCATGAGCAATTTTCAATATATTTCCCTATGGAGGAGAAACTATATGAAATGCACAATGTTTACTTTCTGTTATTGCATGGCGACACAATGTCTCAAGGCATTACTACGAGCTTGTTTCTGAATCTATCAGATATTTTTGTATATGAAATTCACAATGTTTACTTTCTGTTATTGCATGGCGACACAATATCTCAAGGCATTACTACGAGCTTGTTTCTGAATCTATCAGATATTTTTGTATATCCTACAGGGATGCTAGAACAAGAGAATTGCTTCGGGTGTTCAATGTTGATGGTCAAGTTGAGAGTCAGGCTGAAATAATAATGCCGGATCTTCCCATGGATTTGCATTGCAATGCAAAAAAGGACATATTACAAAGTTCAATTGACTTCTTTCAGCGTTCTCGTAATGTAATAATGGGAGCAGCTGATGCTGTCCTAAGAGTGGCAACCAAGGGAACATTTGGAGATGATAATCGTAAAACTGATGCGCTGGTCTCAACAATAGATGGGATGATTTGGACAGGATGTGCAAGCGGCTCACTCATACAGTGGGATTGTAATGGGAATCGTGTGCAAGATGTGCAATACCACTCTTCTCCAGTTCAATGCATGTGCTCACTTGGACTTCGCATGTGGGTGGGCTATGGAGATGGGATCATTCAGGTGCTGAACCTTGAAGGCAAACTGATTGGGTCATGGACAGCTCATGGTGGCCCTATCATAAAACTGGCAGCTGGGGCAGATTATGTTTTCAGCTTGGCTAATCATGGTGGGATCAGGGCATGGCATATTACTTCACCTGGTGCACTTGACAGTGTTTTACGAGCAGAATTGGGTGGGAAGGAATTCTTATACAGTAGAATTGAAAATATAAAAATATTAGCTGCTACATGGAATGTTGGTCAAGGAAGAGCTTCTCGTGACTCACTCATGATGTGGCTTGGAGCTGCAGCATCTTCAGTTAATATAGTCGTCATTGGGCTTCAAGAAGTTGAAATGGGTGCGGGTTTTCTTGCTGTTTCTGCAGCTAAGGAAACGGTATGGTATCTTTAGGAGTACTCATTTTTTTATCATGACTCCGGTTGGCTTTGCAGCTGGGCCCCCAGTGTTTCCATCATATTTCCTTTAGATTGTGTAGATATTGAGTGTCAATGCCCCATTTAAATCACATGCCAACTCTAACTTATTCCTTTCAAGAAACAAGAGGTTAATCCTGAGTTCAACTTTCTTTTGGTAAAATCAACTTTACATTTAACTGATATGCAGAGTTTGTGTTGCACGTTTAAGAAAAAAATAGTTAATGGTGTCTATTATTGTATCATTTTGGAGGGGTTTAATTGAAAATTTGGTTGATGCTAGTTCTTTCTGAGAATAGTATGTGGAATAAATTGAAAACGAGTTTCATTGATTTACTTTTGATCTATTGTATTATGGTTCTTGGATGTATAGGTCGGACTCGAGGGTAGTTCTGGTGGGCAATGGTGGCTCGATATGATTGACAAAACACTTGATGAAGGAGCAACTTTTGATCGTATCGGTTCTAGACAGCTTGCTGGTCTGCTTATAGCTGTATGGTGAGTCTGGATTTCTATACTTTTTCAGGTTATCCTTCTTGATGATTGAAAATATTTCAATGCTAGTTTTTCTTTAATGTCATTGGGCTCTTGAATATATGCTCCTTGTTTAGTTATGAACTTTGATAGGCATAACATCTTATTTGAAAAGTTCAGATTAGATTATACACAACCTGGTATTGTATATATCCTTCAACATTTTAATTATAACTTACAGTGAGTAAGACATAATTCAATCTGCATAATTTTCTCTGTGGAGTATATAATCATTGATGCATCATGTAGGGTTCGCCAAAACCTTAGGCTTCATGCTGGGGATGTTGATGCTGCAGCAGTTCCATGTGGTTTTGGACATGCAATTGGAAATAAGGTGTCTTTCTTTTCGTGCTATGATGACCTGTGGATGTGAGTTAATTACATGGTTGATATATAAATTATTTGAAAATATTACACAGTGGTACAAATACTTTTTTTGTTCCCTATTGGTAGAAAAACTCATCAAGTGTGCATCTTTATTACAAAACTCTTTAAAATTTACCACACTGGTACATATTTTTTATTTCGACATGATCAACTATATGGTTAGTACATACACTCTCTTGAATTTTACAAGTTGGTAGGAATACTATTCTTATTCTCTATTGGTTAAGAAACTATAATATTGTTGTTAAGATTGGCGATTTTTACCATAAATTTAAAGAGTTTTTATACCGACAAGAAATAAAAAATAAGTATTTGTACCAATTTGGAACATTCAAAGCATATTATGCATTATTCATATAATTAAATTTTCCAAAATCGATAATTTGTACCCACTAGATATAACTTCAAGAGTTTTTTTTTTTGCCAATAGAGAACAAAAGAAATATATTTGTGCCAATTTGAAATGACTGAAACAGTTCATATACTAACCTAGTAATTAGCCCAGATGTAAGTGGTAACTAGTAAACAATTTGGCATTCAGTTACTAAGGCCAACAAATGGAACTGTTTTCCAGATATACTCTACTCTAATTACAGCTGTGGATGTTGAGACTAACTTGAGATCATTTAACATGCTGATTTATAGTGGATGTTTGTAGATGTATTTTCTAGTATCTGGGCAATCGAGAAGCATTTAACTATGGTGATACTAAACAGATTAATCCGTGGATGTTGAGACTAACTTGAGATCATTTAACATGCTGATTATAGTGAATGTTTGTGGCTGTATTTGCTAGTATCTGGGCGACCAAGAAGCATTTAGCTATGGTGATACTTACTAAACAGATTAATGAATTTAAGGCAACCTCTATCAATGAATGAAGTGTGATTTTCTGATAGTAATAAGGCATAACTGTCAGAAGCATGAATAATTTGTGGTATTATCATCTGTCCACTTATTGTTTCATGTACCCTTGAGCAGATTCATCTCCTTTTCTGCTTCTATATCAATCTCCTCTTATTGATGCGGTCAAAGTTTATTTCAAACAGGGAGCTGTTGGTCTAAAGATTAGAGTGTATGATCAGATCTTTTGCTTCATAAATTGCCATTTTGCTGCTCACTTAGAGGCTGTTACTCGTCGAAATGCCGATTTTGACCATGTATATAGGACCATGACTTTCAGCAAGCCCTCTAACACATTCAGTGCAGTAGCTGGTATGCTGCCACCCCTCTTATTGACTTTTCTCGATTGCCTGCTTGTTATATTTGTCTTGTCTTATTTACAGAAGTGTGTTGCATCCAATCCTTTCTGTTGCAGCTGGTTCTTCCTCTGCTGCTCAAATGCTTCGGGGTGCTAATGTATGTGAATCTTGTCATTGTGCTACATCCATTATAATCATTATTTAATCTCAGTTATTTTACAATAATGGTTTTAAACGGTGTTCTGTAGTTGGTTTAAATAGGTAATAAAATTATATCCTTCTCAATCCTTTCTTTGATAGGAAATACGTAATGTTCTTCCTCTCTCAGGGAATGGATTACTTGACATGAACTGGTGAAACTATTCAATGTAGTTATCTAAATAAGTATTTTGTATAATGCATTGAAGTTGGGTGCTATGGCACCTGAACTCCTACATCAAAAAGAAAAAAAATGACAGTTCTTTGAAGTATACTACACAAAGACATGCTTTGAGCAGCTTTAATTTGCAGTTGATAGATGTTGTTAGAATATGCTGTTTGTGATTATCTGATAGAGTACATTGAACTCTATTACATGAAAAATGCTTTGAGCAGGTTCAAACATGTCGTTGATAGATGTGGTTAGATTTCACTGTTTTAGTCTTATTATTTGTTCTTCTTTTGACAGGTAATTGGAGCTCAATCAGTTAATAAACTGCCCGAATTAACCAAGGCCGACATGGTCATATTTTTGGGTGATTTTAATTATAGGCTAGATGGGATATCATATGATGAAGCTAGAGATTTCATATCCCAAAGATGTTTTGAATGGTTAAGAGAGAAAGATCAGCTCCAAGCAGAGATGGAAGCTGGAAATGTCTTTCAAGGAATGCGGGAAGCTGTTATAAAATTTCCTCCGACTTACAAGTTTGAGCGGCACATGGCTGGATTAGCGGGTAGATTTTCTTGCCACCTGTTGTTCAAAATAATTAAGAAGTTAGGATCACATATGGTAAATAAAATTGAACAATTCTATGAGATAACTCCCTTCATTTTCATTTTCAAATAATTTGAAGACTAACTTTTTACTTTCTTATAATTTCTAATTATATTACTATCAAATAGTATTTGTATTGTTAGTATAGTAAACATAAGTATTTTCATGAAGGGGAAGTGTATGACACCTGTTTTCTCCATGATGCTTTTTCGGGGTATTATTCCAATGTTTCCCTTCATTTTCATTTTCAAATAATTTGAAAGTCAACTTTTTTACTTCCATGAAATGTCCAATTAGAAGACTATCAAATATTACATGTAATGTTAGTATAGTACATACGAGGGTTTTCATGAAAGGGCAATGTATCAAGGATGCTCTAAATCTGTGAAGACATCCTTTTTCTCCCTGCTGCTTTTTCAGGGTATGATTCTGGTGAAAAGAAGCGAACCCCTGCTTGGTGTGACAGAATTCTGTACCGTGATAGGCTCTCATCCCTTCTAACTGAGTGTAGTCTAGAGTGTCCTGTGGTTTCTTCGGTATTAGAGTAAGCCTTCACCTCCTCAATTAGCTTCAAAGTTTGACTCCAGCTCTATCATTTCCAATATACTAGATCCCTGGTTTTCACTGCCAAAAAGAACTATGTTTTTCATGTAGATATTATATGTCCAACCTCTGGTTTTAAAAAGAACTAAATATTTTTTTGGTAGTCTATTTACTGGGTGTAATCCCATATTGCCTTATTATTTTTGGCTTCATTTCTGAAGTCTGCTTCCAGCTCATATATTGTCTTTCTTCCATGAGAGTACATAATGTATAATCCGTGTTTATATTTGTACATGCATATGTTCACATAAAAATGGCATAGATGTACTTGTGTTTTCTTGATTTTTGTTCCTGAAACTTGCAGAAAGTGCTATATTCAGTAGCTCCCTGCAGTTCCACTGCTCCATATCTATTAAAACCATTTGCTGATCCCATTCTACTCTTAACTTTAACTTTCTCATGTGCCATGTTGTCCTTGTTGAAGGATCAGTAAATATCTTTCCCTGAGGTATGTATATATTGTGTTTCAAAGGTACGACGCTTGCTTGGATGTGACTGACAGTGACCACAAGCCTGTCCGTTGCATACTTAGTGTTGATATTGCTCGGGCTGACGAGTCGCTGAGGAGACAAGAGTTTGGCGAGATCATCATGTCAAATGGAAAAGTTAACTCTATGCTTGACCGGCTGTTTGGGATCCCAGAAACCATAGTCAGCACCAACAACATTCTCATTCAAAATCAAGATGTCTCCATTCTTCGAGTTACGAATAAATGTCATAAGGAGACTGCTCTTTTCCACATAATCTGTGAAGGTGTTGCAGTTATTAAGGACTCCCAAACAGGGTATCATCATCCAAGGGGATGCTTTGGGTTTCCACCATGGCTCGAGGTGAGTGCAATATGTGCTCTTTCTTCTCTAGTTTCTGCTTTTTTTTATAATCATCAATTTGGATCTATTATATATTATAATCTTTATTTTGCATTTGTGAGCAAAGAGAAGATTGTAACATGAGATGTGAAATCTACAAGGTTTTCCATTCTTGGGTTTTCAAGAAGGGGAAAATGAGCACTGCAGATTCCTTCAAAAGCAATCCTGCCTGCTTGGAGGTGTCTTCACTATTTAGGATTAAAAGATTTCCTTTGAAAATGGAAAATAACTTTTTAAGGTGTTTGAGAAGAGCTGTCCAGGGAACTTTTCAAATTTCATTTCCTGAATTTATTTCTCAAGAGCAAAATTTATTCAACTTACCCAGTTTTTTTGGGAAATAAAAATTGTTTTCATGTTTTGGGATGCCTCAGTGGATATTTTGGTTATTCAGTTGGATCTCAGTGCATGCTTCAAATGATTTTAGATTGATTTGCAAACAAGTTTAAGGAACGTTTTCCATAAACATTTCCATGTGTCCTTACTACTCGGAAACAAATTGGTCATGAAACCAGGTCACTCCAGTGATGGGCATGATCGAGCCGGACCAGACTGTCGAGGTGCTTGTGTGCCATGAGAAATTCCAAACTTTGGAGGAGTTTGTAGATGGTATCCCACAAAATGGTTGGTGTGAGGACACCCGCGACAAGGAAGTTATACTGGTGATTCATGTGGGCGGTACTTACATGAACCGGAGAAAGGGTCATCGAATCAGGGTCCGGCACTGCTCCACAACAAGAACGAATCAAGTAGGTGTGAGGCTGTCTTCCGACATCAAGAAGCAGCCGCAGGTCCTCCAGCGCTCTGATATACAACGGCTCAGTAATTCTCACGATATCGTCGAACACCTGAGGAATTTACATAGTCCTTGAAGCTTCTGACACATGAATACCAGAGTAAAGAAAATGTTTTAAAGATTCTTGAAACTATCTAGTCAGGTATGTTCTTTCTTCTTCGTGGCCAGTTAGCTAATGTACAGAGAACTAGCATTATTATTGATTGGGGAAGAGGGGTTTGTCATGCATATAGAGTGCCATTTTAACTTTACCTGTGACAGTATAAGGTGCTTATGTTGCTGGGTGGCGTTGTATTGAAACTCATTATACAATATTGAGTTAGTGAAAAGATACTTCACATACTCCATCTCTTAAACTAAGAAACAGAGCATTGGGCCATTAAGAGAAAACAAATAATAGGGAGAAAGCCAAAGAAGCTATTATGGAATCAATGATCAAAAGAGTGTGGGCGCTGCTATTAAATTATCAACGGTTGATTGGCTCAATTCTACTTATTTACAATGGTCACCATTTATACAGTTATACCTTTCAGCCCAGAGCAAGCTCATTGCTCACATCTCCAGCTAGGTGTGCTAGATTGGCTTTGTTACTCTGCAAGCCTCTTCTCCCATGAAATAGCTTGGATTTCGATTTAAATGGCGTCCTGTTCTTTTCCCATTCCATGTGAGGCTTTAGGTGATCAATTCATCTGCATCCTTGTTCATTTTACCCTGCAAGACATGGCCAGTCTCAAGGTTTACAATTTGCTCGGCTATCTCCTGAAAATATACTCTTTATAGCTTCCATTTACGAAGCCAATAACATGGTTTCGTTTTTTTGTTTCTGTCAAAAAACTAGTTTTTTTTAATCATGACTATCATATGGATACAAGCATCATCATGGGGGCGTCCTATGGTTGGGGCTCTCTCGTGATCTCTGCGTGAGAGAAGGTTGTCATCTACTTGCTAAAGATTGATCAGCATCAGATCACAGCATTCATCATCTTGCAAAGATCTTGGCATCTATAGATTAGCATTGCCAAGGATCAACTATATCATCGTAGCAGCCTGAATTGAGCATTGGGTAATTCTGTAAAATTTCTCGGCGTGCAATCAATATAAGACAGCAGCCGAACAGTGAACACCACAATACTGACAAAAATAAATCAACAGTTTAGCATTTTCTATTTCCCAGACGAAATCACAAGTGTGATTAATCACGGGTAGTAAGACTAACAAATGAGAAACAAAAAAGGATAACTTGAGACAACTTGCAAGCAATGGAGAAGTTGAATTAAGAAATGAAAAAAAAAAGGGTAAAGGGGAAATTAAAAGAAGATGCTTCAAATTGGTCCAAGAAAGAAAGAAAGAAAGACTTTCAATGGAAGAAGAAAATGGGATTTCTAGCTCATGACAACTTCATCAGAGTTCCTGTTCAGGATCCAACTCAACCAACAGAGTTGGAAACCTTGTCCACATTATGCTTGAACAATCTACAAACATTTCCCGAAAAGGAAATTCAACAGTGTAGAACCCGGCAAAATCTTTATGAGCTACTCCCAACACCAATAATCCACTGTGCAAGATGAGTAATATATGGCTCCTTTTGTGCATTGTTGCTCAAGATTAGTGCCAGACTCTGAAGCTCAGTGTTGAAATCCTTCTCAAATTTACTTCAATGAATAAGGATGTTGATTGTATTAGAAAGATTATAAGAGAAAAAGAAAGATAGCAGCATAGGACATCACCTCAAACTTACAGTATAGAATCAGTTACTGTCACATTTTTGGTGGCGAACATCAAGCCCTCAGATGGGCCTCTCGATTTCCCTGGTTTTGATTTTATTGTTCGATGTAAATCGTCTGATGACTCTCCAAGCTTTGGAATGTCTAAAGAAGATGATATTAACCACTGGGCTGCCGCAGAATACTGAAGACACAGAATCTTTAACCTCTCCATTTTCTGCATTTCAAAGTGAAGTATATTGGTCAATCATATAGCAATTACTCGAGATGGTGCAGAAAGTTTTAGTTCAATCTTTCTGAGTATAGTTTTATATAGTTAACAAGAATTTTGATTCAGATATCTCATTTTATTATGATATATCAAGTTAAAGAAGGTAAATATGATATGTAATGGTATATATATCAAACCTCTACTCAGCTTGAAATAGAGTCAGAAGGATGGATACTACTTTTGAGCCTCTTATTAACAATGGCACTTTGTACTAAGAATAATGAGGAACAAATGGAATCCACATGGTCAAATCTTTAAAATTTACAGTATAGAATTACAAACCTTGAGAAGTTCAGGCAAGAGAAGTAGACATTCTCTTAAGCACCTCTCCAGAAAATAATCATGGTGTTGAATAACCTGTTAGGTAGGGTTTTAAACAAAAATTGAACTCCCAGGGCTTGTGTTTAATAATTTCCATATCAAGAAATTCTTAAGTTGATGTCCCAAATGTTAAAACAATACCTCATCTATGCTCTTTGCTGCCTGAAGTTTAGTATACATCACATGCCAATTAGGTTCAAGGACCTAAACAATAAATGAACTAAGTTAGCATTTTATTGATTCTCTTGAATTCTCGTTTCCAAGGCCATCATGATCAAAATAAAAGCTACCTCAAAAGTCAGATAGTGCAGAAGGCTGTTGATAAATTTAAGCATGCTTCGGCATAGAAGAGATGATCTAGATATGGCAGTTCCACGACTGTTTAGAGCCCGGACACCCTGCATAAGATGTCACTGCCAAAAATGACAGATATGCTAAATGGCAGAAACGTTTTGAAATATATGTAAAATATCACACCTGATGCATCTGCCAAGCTCCACAAAGTTGGCGTTCCACGTGTTTGCAGTGGAAAAGAAATCGAAAAATTAACTGGTATTTTGTCAAGGCTTTTCTTGAAACAACTATAGACAATGGCCACTGAACCTGACACAGATAATAAACTCAGCATTAGCTTCACTTCATAGATGATATTTAGTTACTTTATCAGGCAAATAAAAGAACTTCAAAATCAGTTCAATAATTAAGGGACTGAATAATGCAGTAACAGAAGGTTGAAATCAATTCTGTTAAAAAGTAGTACCTTGTAACTGAGAGAAAATGTTTCAAGCCCAGTAATGTTAACAAGCTCCTCTGAGCCTTTTCCATCAGAAACAGTTGCGTGAAGCTCAAGGTCACATAACTTTTTCAACAGGGATGATCTTTCCTGAAAGTTAACAAAGAATAAGATCTGTTCCTGTGAATTTTCTTTTCTACGCAAAAGAATTGTCAGATGCTTACTACACAACATGTTAAGTCTTCATGGCAAGGATCTGATGCAGCTGCAGTTGTACGCAAAGCAAGGTCCAGCAGAGACTGTTTGATTGAATATAAAGAGGATTCACATGAAAAGCTATATGCCAACAGAAGCATGAATAAGTATTTGAAGCTCTAGTTAACTAATATATAACCTGAAGCTTCTCTACTGATATCTCCTCAAGCTTTTTATTGAGTTCATCCCGAGCAATATCCATAAAATGAACCAAGAAATCACCCTACAATAAACATCACAAGAATGCTCACAAGGCTGTAGTTTTTGCGGTGCATAAAACAAGGCACTCAATCAAAGGAATTGCTCTACAACAAAAGGAACTGATTAAGGGTATATATTCCCAGAAATTTCACTAGGAGAAACACAAAATAAGAGCAGAGTATGTTCCAAGATTTGTTTCTGGAAAAAATCAAATAAAGCAAAGGTTAATCATTGATATCTCTATTATTGTTGCTCAAATTTCATGGATGATTTGATTCATACAGCAGCCTCAGTGCATGGTTGCTAAAACTTGCTTTACACCTTCAAAATTGTATCAAGAGACTCATATTTGCCTCGGCTTTCTCAATCCTGGGTGAGGAGGTGTCAACAATGTAACTAAGAACATAATGCTTATCATATTTGCCTCAATGTTCTCAAACATCCAAGGGGCAGACATTACCTGATCAAGCAGAAGATAATGCTTTATGGACCTCAGCTTTCCCATCAGATCATACTACACGATTTTTTACAAGTTTCAATTAGTGAAATAACCACATTGAATTCTCTTTTTAAAGGACTAGGGAGAACAGTTAATCAAGAAATAAGCATGATATAAAATGGTAATCCCGTTAATGGAGAACTAAATAAAGAATTTTCAGAATAAAAAAATAAATGTTAAAACATTAGGCAGACAAAAAATATCACCTGTTCTTTAATTAGACTTAGGAGTTCTCCACTGGTGAAATCATATGCAGCTTTTATACATTCAAGATAATGATGATTTGCACCAAAACTCATAAATGTTGAATTTTCTGACATTGGAACCTACACATAAGAATTTATATCAAGCATCTTCCACATGCACCAAGATTGAATCAATCACACTAGATACAATAATTACTTTTGGAACATGAATAACCTGGACAGTGTGCCCACATTCTCTCATAACATTAAGATACTTTCCGGTTGTCAAAATTGTCCCAGCAATATTAGCCAGAAAGCTGGGGATCCCATCCTTGAGGCTGTAACGCTCTCTCCAAAATTTAGCATCATTATCCTGAGTGAGGCTTTCCTAAAAGAAAATATATAGCTATAAGCATCTTATGGACAAATACAATCTACCAAAGAAAGATAGGTTGAAGATCATCAGCACAATTTATGTTGATCATGCATCATAGCTCTCATAATTAAATATCTCCAATGAGAGATACTTTTGAAATTGGAAAGAAAATGGTAGAGAAAAGCTATATAGACATTTGAATGAAGCTTATAGATACATCAACAGCTTTACAGTGACAGATTCTCCTAAATATATGATATCATAACTAAAACATGTGAAGAGAGAATTTAGCTCACTTATGGAAGAAATGTGTTCGGAGGTACTGATTTACCTTCAGAAGAGATTTGTTCTCCTTGATAAAAAATTCACCATAAGGGTCGTCAATAACTCCCTCATAGACCCATCTGAGATTGTCATACTCCATATTAGCAAAAGAATAATGTCATTTAATTCAAATACGAGAACAATACAAAAAGAAATATAGGGAAAAGCATGTTCAGAGCTTATCATTGCAATGATCAATTTAATGGATGATGAAGTACCCATTTAAACATCCCAATGTGCAACTTTAGTTGATAGTTGAATGACCCATCCAGTCAACTCCAGATACTACCATAAAGATCTCAACAGAATAATCTTATGTATTTGTTGAGAGTTCATTTAGAAATGAGAGCCCAAGTGGATCTTAATCAGTACAGAGAAAAGGTATATATACAGAGGATGTTCACTCAGTATTCTTAAACTAATAAGTATGATAAAAGCATTTGATACCCCTTGTCCTTCAACAAAATCTCACAGAAAACTACCTTTCACACAAGTCCTTCACTCAAATCTCCATGAGTTTAAGAGAAAAATAAATCCGATGCTCATTTTCAACAGGAACTGACAACCTTGCACAACAAAATAGGATTCTAATAGGGCTAATAACCTTTCTAGGCCAACCCTTTGGTCCTTTACTCAATTTTTTTCAAAGCCTTTTAATCTTCATAAAGAAAGGCCAAACCTTTGACATGTGTCAATTTTGACCCACCGCCATCTTAGTGCTGACATGGCCCCTCTAATGATACATGATGTGTCATTTTTATCAGCTACATATCGCTTTTATTGATATCCAGACCATAATTGACACAAAAGTCAAAGGATTGGCCTTTCTCTGTGAATGTTAAAGGTCGGACAAAATTGATAAAATTACCAAAAGTTTGGCATTTCTAGCTTATTAACCCTTTCTAATATCCCAGGTTGAGTATTAAAGTGTATATCAAAACATGTAGATACCTTTCCAAGATACCAAGATATGCATTGTTTGCACGTTGAGTCATCCTTTCTAATAATGATCTTACTGCATTATCTCCAGCCATTGCCTTTGCCTGTATAATGCACATATTAGAACATCAGATCAAATAAAAGTTGTGAGAAACATATGAAAAGAGGTTTCTTAGAAACTTGATGTAGCCTTTGGCAAAACCTGACTCTGTAACAGGTTAAGAAGTGCAGAACCGGTAGAATTACTAGTTGAAGCCTTCTGAATCACAACAGAGAGGGCTTGCATGGACACCATAAGGGGCTGGAAAATATGGTGAAATCCCATTAAATATAACATTGCAGAATTGTAATACTGAACTAAGATGGGATCAGACCTGACAGTAAAACCACAATCCCTGAATGGAAAGTCTTCCTAGTCGAAACTGGTGCTCAAGCTGTGCAACCATTGCCTGGTAATCCTGATGAGAAAAGTGGCTAGTATTGAGAAGTTGAAAAGTTCTAAATGACAGATAAATGTCATTACCCAAGGTGAAAAAGGAAGGACAAATGCAGGTAACAATAGAACATAAACAAACAAATGTTTGATAAAAGGAAAAGAGAGAAACTGGCAAAATACACTATGCAGCATATTCAAGGTGGCCAATGAAAGACTATTACAGTTAACATGGAATAGACTAATAATATCATAGGGTTGCTTCATATAAGATTTAATAGATCGTCCATAGAAAAGAAGGAAAAATGTATAGGGCTAAAATGGCATCAAAACAATGAGCTTTTTATATATCAAACAACTTACTAGGAGAAGTTCTCTTAGAGCAGCAGTGAAAGAGTGATTAACTAGACCATTCTTGAACTGAGACCTTGACTCCACAAATTGGCTAATCAGAAGAAAACTTTGACAAAGAGGAAAAATCCTTTTAACCATTTCCTGCAAGGAAAATATCTCTTTAGCTGAAACGTCTGTTAAATGTAAACCAAAGTCAGTGAATTTTCTTGCCACTGAATTTCATGCATAACAGAACTGTGAACCAACCACTGTTCATATAACAAAATGGGCATAGACACAATGACATGATCGAAATGGGCCAGATAAGTCTGAAAACTAGAAAAAAGAGAACATACTTGAAGTGCCAAATCCATTGACGCATCAACTTGGAAGGAGACTTCATCCTCCTTTCCACGAATTCTTGTGATGGAAATGTATCGACCTTCAATACCAACCAAAGCAGAGAGGATGTCGTCTATGACAATAAGTTCCTAGGGAGATGACACACACAGCACATTTTCAATAGCGTTTGCAGTAAATATGATAACTTCCAAAAGCATTGGAACATAAGTAAAGATAAGCTCATACCTGAACTCCTGCATCATAGCAACCTATAGCCTTACCTGATCCGACACTGTTCAGGTCACAGCAGAAAAGGGACACCACAAGTACTTAGCGGGCTAAATTGCCGAATTGAGAAGTACAAAACATCTACTAAATCAATGGGAAATATAAAATATGGAGAACTGCAGTAGGGAGTGGCATAGAGAAGGTACCTAAGAGAATCGTGAGCAAGCCGAGATGTCCCTTTTACTTCCTGTAAAGCTTCAATTTTGAGAAGTGGGGACAAAAAAGTAGGAAAAAGAAAGACCGAGCTACTGAAGAGCAAGAAGAGACCTGGTGGAAGCGGCCAGTGAGGAAAGGCCTTTCGACGTTCCAGGGAGGAGTTGAAAGCGCAGCTGGCGATTCCATCAATGGAGTCGAAAGATTTCCAGATCAACAAGGTACGAATTAGCCGGCCGTAGTTAAAGAGATCTCCAGCACAGTGGATTGACGAGCCGGAGTTTCTTCACTGACAGTTGCAGGACAACAAGATGACCAGTAATACCATGTTTGGGTTTGGAAGACTAGGGCTAAAAAAAAGAAGTATGGGGGTCGACCTTCAAATCCATGGCTTAATCCAAATGCTTAAAGTGAGAAAAAAGGGGAAATTTTGAAATAAGCGCTAAGAAGAGACATGGACAATGAAGATCACGGAAGAAATAACAAACAAGAATCAAACTGAAGCACTAATGGCTGAAATTTGTCATGGGTCAGTCGACCTAAGCGATTGAAAATACCAAGTTAAAGGTCAAGTAAATAAAGATGAATGATGAGTCGATCCAAGTGTTGTCCAGGAGAGAGGTGAGGGGATGGAGTTCCTTTTTTTACCTTAATAAAACACATTATTTATTAAATAAACACAAGAAATACTATGAGTTTTTTAAAATATCTCAAAAATAAGAAAATTAAAATTATTCACTACTCCATATTATAGATATTGAACAAAAAAAATTTTAAAAAATAAATTAGATTAATAATCGAATCAACTAAAATAATATCAAAATTGGTTCAACAATACTAATCATCGAAAAACGGTATAGTATATTGCGGACCGACCATGCGTCCCACATGTCACGCGTATGCGCGGGTGGTGAGACGGGTGGTATATATCGGGTTGCCTTCTACGCTAGCCCACTTCTTCTACCCTGGCCAGACACTCATCCAAGTTGGACTTAGCCGATGGTGGTCTGTGTGCGTGAAAGTTGGCCCTCCCTTTCACTTATGTGCAGAATTTGGCCGTCAAAAATCTCATTCGGTGACATTTGTCTCTCACAAAATATGAATTTTTTTTAGAAAATTAGTTCAACTGTCCCTGGAAACGTTTACGAATAAGCAGCACTCTCTACCCTACACAGGCTACAAGGAAAATTACAAAACTTTGAGCCACAGTAACATATATGTGCCCCAACCTTCAGGGTATTTGCACATGCACTGCAACGCATGCATGATAATGAAAGAGGTGAGGAAGATTGCAGATTGTTCTGATTACAAGGCTCGAATTTGCCCCCCATAGCCGTAGCGCTGAAGAAGCCCCTCATCTTGCCGCCAGTTTTCTTTCACCTTCACTTCAACCTGCCCAAGAGAAATATCTGTGAGCCGCTCCCATGGACAGTATTTTCATGGAAACTTATGAAAATCTCAAGGAAAGCCTTCTTTATGTCGATCACATTATAAACAGTATACTCATCTAGTTCCCACCCCCATTTTGAGCTAGCTAGAGTAGAATAATCGTTTTCCTCCATATTTTAGTGAGAAAGGGCATAGCATTTAGAACTAAACACTGCAACTTCTGATTTTAAATTGCAATTCATTTTAGCCTTCTGGTTCTACTTTTAGACTTAAAAGTGAACTATTTAGAACTAAGGGTCAGAAAACGTTCAATATGTTTTCATCCAAAAGTAGTGCCACTGCCAGATCTCATTCAATGCAATTCGGACACTGACATGAATTAGCTATTTCTCAGCTGGCCAATAATTGTTGTCCCTTTTCCAGGACATAATGGGTGACTTGTTTTATTTTATTAAATTATCCTTTTTGGAACAAGAATATGTTCTCTTTAACCTTGGGAAAGATTGATATGCAAGAAATATCAGGTACTTAATATTAATCATCAAACAAATAATTTGTTTAGCAGAAAAAGTACCTCAAGATACACTTTCTTCTGCAAAAAATCCTCAATATCCAGACGAGCAGCAGTTGCAAGTAACTTCAAGGCTTTCCCTTCCTGCGTATAGTAGAAAAGATAAAATAAGCAGCTCTACATGCAGAAGTGAAGATATAAACACACACAAAAAAAGAAAAACATAAAAAAAATAGCCGCTTACTTTTCCAATAAGGATGATTTTCTGAGAGTTCTTCTCCACAACAATCTCCACCTGGATGAAGTCTTTAGCTGTAGGTCTGCTTTTGTAGCTCACTACATTGACCTTTATAAATTAAAAAAGAATGTATCTTAAAATGGAATTTGAAGTAAATCAATATCTCAAATCGGAGGTGAATTGGATTTACAAAGATACCATTGAAATAAATTTTAATATTTTCTTGGATACCTGACATGCATAGGGAACTTCGCTGCGATATTGCATGAATATCTTCTCTCTGATAATTTCAGCGACAAAGAATCTTTCTGGGTGTTCACTAACAATATCCTGCGGATATGGTGGAAAATTTTAGTTAGATCGGAAAGAGATTCTAGTTGCAAAGGTCATACAAGAGTCACTTCAGCTGACTAAAGTGGAAGATAAATATACTTGTTCAGAAGAAATGATCCCATCAAAATTCAGAAAAGGGGCCATAAACAATATATTCAATGATGTATGCTTGAAACTTGTTTGTCTCCTCAAAAACAAACAGTTGTTTACGATGATCAGTATGACTGAATCACTAGCGATAGCTTGCATAGAAGGATTTCCGGGGCATTTCATTTTTCATAGTTGTGTTCAAACCAAAATATTAAAAACAAAAATTCAAAATACAGTTAGAGAAACAGAAGCCAGCAGAAATTCTTAGATGACATATCATAAATTATAAACTGGACTATGGAATATTAGTAACAGGAAAAGAAGTAAAAAGTTACAATGATTTGACAGAATCAAAACTTCCAGAAGGATTTCTTGGGCATTTCATTTTTCATAGTTGTCCAAGCTAAAATATTAAAAACAAAAATTCAAAACAAAGTTAGACAAACAGAAGCTGGCCGATATATGACCAGACCAGAAATTCATAGACGACATATCATAACTTATAAAATATACTATGAAATATTAGTAACAGGAAAAGAAGTAAAATGTTACAATGATTTAACAGAATAAACACTTCCAGTTCCATTATAAGAGAGATAACTGGAAATTATACACACCTTTGGGTAATATGCAGGCCCAACTGGTAGCTTAGATAAAATCCAGTCCTTCACATCTTGAATCCCATGGCCATATTTGGCACTAACAGGTATAACATCATCAGCTTCTGTCAAATTCTCATACCACTGCATAGGACATGAATGCATTCCATAGTCAGTAAAGTCATATTAAGAATAATATGCGGTCCAAAATCTTCAGGACCCAGCTTATACTACTGCTTTTGCAGCTAGGCATTCTCTTCAGCTATAACGCCAATTCAACAGGGCACAAACTCAAATATTCACTGAAAGAGGTGCTAACCTGGAGTTTTTTTGCTATTTCCCCAGGCTTGATCATATCTTTCTTATTCATAACAAGCAATGTTGGAACCTTGTATTTCAGGTGTCCAACACCTTCCTCCAGCACTTCATCTATCTAGAGAAAAAAATAATAATAAATATTTATAGAGGGTGAATCATTATTTTCTATATATAATTCATAATGATATGCATACTTTCTCAGGCAGCTTAGAAGCATCAACTAGGACTAGTACACAGTCTGCATTAAGTGCAGCACTTCGGACATTCTTCATCATCATAGAGTCCAGTTTGTGCATCTTCTTCTCAATAACACCAGGGGTGTCATATAATATCATCTGTGAACCAAGAACAGACACACGAGAAGGCAAGATATTCACCAAGAAGCAGAGGTAAATCGGAAGTTATATATCACCACAAACTAGGTATTGGCAGTTACATTAAATTGTGCAAAAAACTCATTCAATGTTTATGAGCCAATAGAACACTGCATAGAAAGTTTGAATATCAACAAATCGCTTTGCTCGTGCTGTCACCTGTGCAGAACATAAAAGCATTATGTACACCAGCTTCAGAAAGATGGTGTGTTTCCTAATTGGAGATAACCAAACTGATATGCATGGTGAAAGACGTGGAGCTACAAAGAATTTATTATGCACACAAACAAGAAGAAGAAAACTTTGAATCCTTCTGACATATGGTGAATCAAGAGTTCTCAAAACCCTGACAAACAATGTTCCTGAGAAAGGAATTCCCTGGTGAATTTCAATACGATTATGGCCATCCATATATCCAAAGGGAAGAGCCAATTGATAAAATAAAAGACCAATGAATCATCTCAATGGTGGCGTATCTGTTCAAATTTTGTGTCCATATGCTAACCAAAAGTTCAAAGATTTTAAACCATCCATAAGTTAAGAGAAAGAAGACTCGGACTTTCTAAATGCTGCTTTTTCTTTTATATTTTTCATCCAAAAAGTGGAAATATGGATGGCAAAACTATTGTTCAGTTAACTAAAATTATATCCATATGCATCCGGAAAAGAAATTAATATCAGTGTAAATACAAATACATAGATATATATAAGAAAGATAGTGTTAACATTAGAGTTCCTCAGGTCCAGTTGATATCCCCAAGAGTGTAGTAATACAGTAAAAAAATTCATTATGATAGTTTTAGAGGCTATAAACAAATCAAACCTGATAGTCTGGACCAGAACATATACCAAGAATTCGGTGCCTTGTAGTTTGCGGTTTATCTGTAACGATTGATAACTTTTGTCCGATCATTTGATTTGCTAGGGTACTCTTCCCAACATTTGGCTTCCCAAGTACAGCCACATATCCTGCATTTTATTCAAATATTCAGGAAAAGAAAGGATGGCATGCAGGAACCCCTCTGAAATCTCCTAGCAGGACTATTCAGGGAACATGATAATTCAAACTTCGGTATCTTATCCATTCCCCTTATGCTCACATGAAAGGTGATGATCTAGGAGGGCAATAACTGTATGGGCTTGTCTTTGCCTATACATCTAACATCACAAATTTTCCTAGTTTCCTTCATGTTTCAAGTTTCAAGTTCCAAGCTTCAAGCCTGAGTCACCACCAGAGCGGTCCGTCTAACAAAAATGAGTGTCATAGACCACTTGAACCGCTAAAAGCCCTTCAAATGATGCCGACGCCCACCTGACCAGCAACTGAGGAGAGAGAGAGATAGAGAGAGAAAGAGAGATGCCTTACCACTTTTATGTTTAGGGTCAGAACTGAAATCCAGTTCCTCCATTTCATAGTCATCGAGCAGCACCATAGACCTGTCGGGCTTCTCGCTCAAAGAAAGGTAAGACGCCTCCTCATCTGAAGAATCATAAGAGCCATACTCCGCCTCGAATCCAATCCACGGCTGCTCATCCATCTCCGATGAGACGAAGTGACTCCGGGCCGACTCTACAGCGGTCGTGGGCACGTCGGATCGGAATAAAGCAGCATGGATGGAGAGATGTTTGTGCGTGGGCGTACCATTAGAGCTCTGAACACGGGGGAATTCGGATTTGGGAAGGGAATAGCACATGCGAGCAGCAAACAGCTCCATTACCTGCATCGGAGCTCCCTTTCACTGCCGCTTTCAGCTCAACGGGCTACAATTTCCTCTTGCCTCCATTTCTATAGAGGTCGTGTGGATAACATTTCTCTATGTTCAAGTTTTTTTAATTTAAAAATTCCCAATATCTTCTCGTAAGATCGTATTAGTAGTATACGTGTTAAATTAATTGAATTATATCTGATAGCTTACTTATCCATATCCTTATAAATTAATTGAGTTATTTAATTTCATTATATTTAATTTCTTTCACAAATTTATAAAATAGTTTTCCTGTACAGATGTGAAGTGAGGTTAATTTAAAATTCTAACTCACTCAACTAATAAATAAGGTATTTTTTTGTCTAAAAATATTCAATTGACTTATATGGTTGGATCTAGGAAAATTATAAAAAATTAACGCATATCATAATTATCATTTTTCTCACTGTATTTCTTAGACAAAAAAATACGCATTTGTGTCGCTATTTTAGGATCAAATTCAGTCACCTCGCCCATTACAAAAGAACAATATACCTTTTATCTCTCTAGCTCACTCATTTTAAGTAATGATCAACCTCTAGGTGCTCAATTTTAGTAATTTTTTTAAAACGATCAAAATTGGGTAGACACTTGGAAATGATCATTTTTCGAGTAAATGGAATGGAAAGTATTTAATTTTGATCAATGGTTGATAAAATTAGTAAGTTTTACTTAATATGGGTAAAATGATAATTTTTATCTAAAAATTAGTATAATTATTATTTTGCACATAAGAGGTAAAATAATCCATTTTAATAAATGGTGGGTTAAAATAATTTAAAAAATAAAATGAATAAATAATAAAAATTTTATATGGAAATTATAAAATGGTAATTTTATAAATATAAGAAATATGATATAATTTTTTTTTGAAGAAAAATGATATAAAAGTTATTTAGATAATTTTTTTAAAATTTTACTATGAATAAAAGTAAGTAAATTTTAATAAAAATAGTTTAATAATACACAAATCATGTGAATAATTCATAAAGAGAAAAACTATAATTATGGTAAATTATAATATGATATATTAATGTAAGTTAACTCTACTTTTGGATATTATAATAATTTGTATATATTATTTGTAGGAATTTATACACTTCAATAACTACTATTCAAGCGAAGTGCAAAGATTTTTAGTACATTACGTACTAAAAAGTCCCAAACAACAAGTGAGTGAGATTTTTTATTTAATATGAATTTATCGATTTAGTTAATAATTTTTATTTTATGAAATAATAATATATAGACTATGTAAACATTTAAAAAATATAGAAAAATTAATATGAAAATTTTATTAAAAATTCAGCCATATCAATGTTTTGAAAAATAAACTAAGATTGGATAGCTTAGAATAGATGAGTGTGAACATGATAGATTAAAATGGTATGAAACCTAACCATTTAAAATATTTTATGAAAGGAATTAAATCACATGTTTATGAAATGGGAATAGACCATGTTTATGAAATAGGTTAAAACTCATGTTTATGAAATAGATTATGCTATTGTGAAAAAAAAAGAAATAAATTATGCTAATATCTATGAAAGAGATATAAGTCCTAATTGTTATAAAAGTGGCTAAAACTCATGTTTAAAAAGTGACTTATGTCAATGTTTATAAAAGGAACATAAGTCCCAGTGAGCTAAAATCCATGTTTATAAAATAATTTAGGTTAATATTTATAAAAAAGACATATGGTCTAATGTTTATTAAAATGATTAATGCTTATTGTTTAAGAAATATGATAAGACTCAATATTTATAAAAAAGTATAATGCCTAATATTTATAAAAAGAGATTTAATAACTATTATTTAAAAAAAAGAAAAGAAAAAGCGAAGTACCTATTAGAAGGGACTAAGGCCCGATGTTAGAAAATGAACTATGATTTAGAAAGTTTTAAAAATGGGATAGGACTCACCTAGGAAAAATGGGCGACAACGAAATATGTTAAGACATATGATAGAAAATAGAGATAAAACCCAATATGAGAATGAACGTCGATACATGTAATTTTAAGAAAATAATTGGATACGTCATGAGAAAATTTTAAAAATGGGTAGCAATATCATATTTTATGACATATGTTATATATGTGTATTTTCCTTGAATAATGAAATAGGGCTTGATTGCATTAGGATATTCCAGATAGCAAGTCAATCTTTAAATCTATGTAATATATCCTATAACATCATTTGCATGACATTTGTATTAGGGATGGTGATAAGAGTGAGAAATTTTGTTATAATATGGGGATGGTGATAAGGAGATCTACAATTGGGCAATAGTGCTAGGGGAGGGGGAATGTGTTACTTATTGATAGTGATAAGAGTGGGACTTGTGATGCGGGGATAAATTATACCATTATGATTCATTTTGAGTGTAGATGATATCGAGACCATAAATAGCTCGATGATTGGTATTCGCACTCACTTATCATTGCTCACCCTTCCCCTATCCCATTTTTCAGGGATTATAGAAGTAAGGAAAGAGGAGACATATGTCTTACGACATCTCCTTACACACACATTATTATGTATAGGGTTCTCCACTCCTTTTTGGGCAAGTCAATTTGAACAACTATTTCCAATATTTGTGACTTGAATCTCAAGCTTACTAGTGTTTTAGAGGCTCACTCTAACTTTTTTACTACCAGCTGATGTGATACCTTTAAAGTCTGTTCTATTTATAAGACGTTACCTACGTTCTACACCAATGTTCGCAGAGGCATGTCTTAGGCATCTCTTTCCTCATCTATGTCTAATGAAACTTGGGTACTTGACTCCTCATTTTCCCTTCCCCTTCTTGGCAGATATCTCATCACCATTTCAACTTTAGGAGGGCATCTCTCACTATATCCTCATCACCCTTTAGTACAACCATCCACATACAAGATTTTTTAGGGCAATCATCTCTCTTCCATCATGTCACCCATTGTTTCCTATACAAATTTACACATTCATTTCATTCGATGGTGTAAGGTAAGTTACTATTCCCACCTCAGTGGGCATTTTCTAACAAGGTATCTAGAAAACTACCCTTTTCATTTGGTATAATCAAACCATTTCCGAGTTATTTAAGACTATAACTTATGTGATTTACTCTTTACTCATTCATTTTCATCCAACCCTATCCAATAGTCTTATACCAAATTTGTATTTATTCCTAATGTGAATCCAACTAAATAGACAATGAATTCACAAGTCCGATCAACAACACCTGCAAAGGAGGTGAATACTTTATCATAAAATGAGTTAAAGGTCATTTGAGACTAGAAGAGGGCCCAATGACAAGGTTAAGGGTTAAAAGGTTCAAATAAGCTTTATATGGCCTGATTAAAGAGATTGTATAAAATAAAAGTAGAGGCCCAATTGAAGAGCCCAAGAAAAGCCCACAAGAAGGTCTAAATTTAATTAATGACTATAGATTTATTAATATAATAAATCTTCTAGGATATTAAATAATAATATTAGATATTTAATTAGTCAAATTCAGATTTTTAAAATAGTTATTAAAATATCATAAATATTTACATTATATATGATTGACATATAACCATAAGATATATTTTTTCTTATTTTTAGGCTATTCAATTGTTATTTGTGCTTATAAAAGGTATACTCCACAGCATTGAAGGACAAACACTTTTGGAATTCAATTTTATGAGGATTTGTCTTCTTTCTCTCTTAAAAGAACTTTTGAACTTATTAGGTTTTTACTTGTGGTATTCAAGCAATTAAGACATATTACCAAGGTTTTTTAAGAGTTTTTCTTAGAGAATTTGGGTGTGGTGTCTATATATCTGATACCTTGTTTCTCAGATAAACAAGGTATATTTTCATCTTTTCATACTTGTATCGTGAAAATCTTGGAATCTTGCCATATTTAGTGTAGGGTGTCATCAGAATATTGGCGAGGTTCGAATTAGTTGGTATTAAAGCAAATGATTGCACGACAAGTTTCATCCTATTTTTTATATCTATTTTTTTTATCATCTCTACCTATTTCTATTCTCTATAAAAAAAGGGTATCATCTTCTTTTATATTCTTTTTAGTAAGTGCAAAAAAAAAAGAAAGAAAAGGTCAAAAAAACAAATTCATGCCAAAAAAAGAGAAAAAAAACAAAAAAAATGAAAAAAGAAGCAAAAAATGAAAAAAAAGAGCAAAAAAATTTGTGCAAAAAAAAGAGAGAGACACACAATTCTATCTTGATTTGAGTATATCTGTTCTATCTGAGTTTCCTTCTTATTTATTACCCTTTGAGTATATTACTTCATTCCAACTAATTTTTTTTATTTTTCTTCTCTATCTAAATTATCTAATCGAGTCTATTCGTACCTCTCACTTAAATTATTTTGGAATTACTTGTTGAAAATCTTATTGATTTATTTTGATTGTTCCTCAAGTTGAACTGCTTCATAAAAATGATTTATTTTTTTAAGTTAAATTAAGATTGAAAGAAGACAAATGAGTGGAAAAAGGCAAGAGTATTTTGAATCTATTAAAAATAGTCATTTTAGTGTGAAACACGAGTGCGTGAGTGAAACATGTAAGGGAGAGTTGTGAGATTATTTTCTTTCTACCAATTGGCATGATCATAAGGCCCATCGACGAGGAAATACTATGAAAGAAGAAAGTTTAATACCGCCCATTCAAAACCTACAGTGAAAAGTAATGAAGAGTCAAATGAAATAGATAGTTAAGTCTGAATTTGTGCCACTTTATACACGAATGGATTGCTTGGAGGAAGGTGTGAGACGACGCTCACATCAACATACTTCCACCGAACGATCGTGGAGCAATTTATCTTGATGTTTCAATCCATAGGAAGTGAGAGAGTTCTATGATCTCCAAGTTAATTGCAATAATCGATGCATATCAAGGATTTGTATGCAAACGATCCTGAGAAATTTTATTTACAAAATGGATCTATTTTTCGGGAAAACAAATTATGCACCCCTTAGTCTTCTTTGTGTGAGTTACTTGTTAGGGAAGCACATGCTGGAGGACTTATAAGACATTTTGAGGTAGCTAAGACTATGGCGATAATGCATGAGCATTTTTTTTGGCCCCACATGAAAAAGAATGTTGAGAAAATTTATTCTCGATGCATTACATGTAAGGAGTCTAAGTCTAGGCAACTCATGGCCTATATACTACTCTTCTGGTTCCTAATACACCTTGGATTGATATTTACATGAATTTCATTTTAGGATTACCAAGAACTAAGAGGGAGAATGATTATGTGTTTGTGGTAGTTGATAGGTTTTTAAAGATGACACATTTCATTCCATGTCATAAAACTGATGATGCGTCGAGTGTTGCTAATTTATTCTTTGGAGAAGTTGTCAGATTGCATAGTATGCCTATAACTATTATTTTTTATCGTGATTCTATATTCTTGAGTTACTTTTAGAAGACCTTATGGGGTAAATTGGGAACTAAACTGCTATTTTTAACAACATATTACCCACAAACTGATGGTCAAATAGTAGTAAATATGACATTAGGTACTTTATTACGTTCTATAATAAAAAAGAATTTGAAATCATGAGAAGATTGCTTACCACATGTTGAATTTGCATATATTTATTCTATTCATTTTACAACTAAGTTTTTACCATTTGAAATTATTTATGGTTTCAATCCATTAACCCCTCTAGATCTAACTCCACTTCATGTAGGTGAGTTAGTGAATTTTGACGAAAAGAGAAAAGCAGAGTTCATGAAAGAAATGCACGAGAAGACAAAGATGCATATTGAACATATGACTAAAGTTTATGAAAAGCAAGCAAACAAGGATTGAAAATGTGTCATTTTTGAACCGAGCGATTGGATCTGGCTTCATATGAGGAAAGAACGATTTTCAGAACAAAGGCGGTCAAAACTTCTTCCTAGAGGAGATGGACCATTTTGAGTATTGGAATGCATTAATAATAATGCTTACAAGCTATAGTTACTTGGTGAGTATAGCGTTAATGAAAGTTTCAATGTTACTGATTTAATGCCCTTTGATCAACTTATTCGAACCTCGCCAATATACTGACGACACCCTACACCAAATATGGAAAGACCCCAAGACTTTCATGACACAAGTATGAAAAGATGAAAATATACCTTGTTTATGTGAGAAAAATGGTATCAGATATGTTGTCATGCCCTGACCCGGTTTGGTCAGATCATCGTGAGCAACCCGCTACTCTTCTCGGTTTACTAAGGGTTTTCCCCTCTTTTAAACCCGGGAGGAGTAAGGTGTCCTTTAAACCTGGAATAACATTATACAAAACGAAAAAATAGACATACCTGATTTTATAGTTTCTATATAGGGAAGTCTTTAAGATTGATTTTCCCTTAGTTCCTGAAAGGGGTAAAAGGGAGGGGGTGAGTTTTACAACTCGGTGAGCGGGGGTTGGGAGTGAGTTTTCATAAACAAAACAACTTTAATCGGAGTGTGCAAAACTCCTTATTTTCTTTTAAGATATCCTTTTCTCAAATATTGGTTTATAAAACATTTACCCTATCGAGGGTGACATTTTTAAGTTGGAGTGTGTCAAACTCCTTAATTTCCTTTAGATTTTTTCCACTTTAAAAATCTCAAATTTTCATCATTTCTTATTAATCACAGTGTGTTATCACCCAACACACATCCTTCATCATGAAGGTCAAAACACACAATCGTAGGCCAACCCGTCTACTGAACCTACTTGTGGCGTCGGAGCGACTTTACTGGCCACCTAGATAGAAGCACGTCCACTTCTACCCTAAGAATGAGTGGATGTACGTGACATCCGGCCTTCATTCCCGAAATCAATTCTCCATGTCCATATGAGGACAGAGACCTTATCCTGTCCCCACCTCGATCTCATGCGCTTGGTGCTACTCCAAATTTCGCATGGTCACCTGGTACGACGAACTGCCCTTATACTTACAGGTCGTCCAGGGCCCTTAGGATGCATCACTACCCCTCTTGGGGGTCTTGATGGTCCCGTAATCACAGTGTATGCATAATCAATATTTTTTTTATCATGCCATATAATATGTGGTGCCACTAGTTTAATGACACTAACTTTCAACTTAACCTGCAACTATATGTCTTAATTGGTCTGAAGACCTGTCATGTCGCACTGCCGCTAGTTGACTGAGTATATCGGTCCTGTTTTGGTACCATGGCCAAACAATTCATTTATTAAAGTTTTATGGCACATATTTCATGATTGTTTACGAGCTCCTGCTCATGCCCACTAGCCTATGGCCCATTATTGGAGATTTTCAAAGTCGAGCCTAATAGCCCCCAAGTTCCAAAACCGAGGCCCCCGAGCCTATAAGAGCTAATCGAACTCCCGTCAAGAAGGTCTCCCAAATCGTTTAAGCATTGACACACAGTCAAGGGAGAGCACTTCTGACAAAAATATATTTCCAACTGTCCATCATACCAACCGAGTATGAGGACATCTCCACTTATAACCGATGAATGGGTTTTTCACTTCCTTCGAGTAAGTTTCATCATACCAACCGAGTATGATCTACTTACAATCGGTAAGTAGTTTTTCCGCGTGATTTTCACATCACTTATCTAAGTTGTGATGTTTAAAAAACCACTAAATAGTGAATTTTCATTTCGAGGTACTTATTATTCCCAACCGGGTATGATATAAAATTCCACTCACAACCAGTAAGTAGGTTTTTAGCTTAATTTGCTCATCACCCCAACCAGGTATTATGTTAAAAACTCCCACTCACAACTAGTAAGTAGGCTTTCATTAAATAAAAGTGCTCATCATCCCAACTGGGTATGAAATGTAAATTAGCCTACTCACCCATTAACCGTAACGTGTTCATCCACGGTTGGTTTTCCAAGTTGACGCAAGTTTTCTCATGCTGGCGTCTAGTCATACTTGTCCCATTAGAGGTGCGATGGTCCGAGCTTTCTATCAGGAAAGGTAGCTATCACGCCCCGACCCGGTTTGGTCGGATCCCCGTGAGCAATGCGCTACTCTCCTGGTTTATTAAAGGGTTTCCCCTTATTATAAACCGTAAAGAGAAAGGCGTCCTTTAAACCTGCACCTTTTCTTGGAATAACATAAATCAAAATTGCATAATAACTTAAATTTTATCATACCTATCTCACAGGCATCTTAGTTGATGGTCTTTAAGGGTAGGCTTTCCGAAATTTCCTGAAATGGATATAAGGGAGGAGGTGAGTACGACGACTATTCAGTGAATGGGTTTTTTTTAAACCCTTAACTTTAGGAAAAAGATTTGTTTTGGAGTGTGCCAAACTCCTTTCTTTCAAAAGTCCTTTGATTTCAAATCTCAATTTTTACCACCATTTCTTTTTAACCACAGTGTGTCATCACCTAACACTCATCCTTAATCATGAAGGTTAAACACACATTTGCAGGTCAGTACGTCCACTGAACCCACTTGTGGCTTCGGAGCGACTTTACTAACCACCTAGATAGAAGTACATCCACTTCTACCTTGAGAATGAGTGGATGTTTGCGACATTCAACCCTCAATCCTGAAATGAATTTTTCATATCCGTATGAGGACAGAGACCTCATCCTGTCCCCACCCCGGTCTCATGCGCTTAGTGCTACTCCAAATTTCGCATGGTCACCTGGTACGACGAATTGCCCTTATACTCACCGGGTCATCCAAGGCCCTTAGGATGCATCACTATCCCTCATGGGCGTCTTGATGATCCCAAAATCATAGTGCATGCACAAATAATATTTTCTTATCATGCCATATAATCTATGGTGCCATTGGTCCAATGGCCCCGACCCTCAACTCAACCTGTAGTTGTTTGTCTTGACCGGTCCATCGACCTGTCATATCGCACTGCTGCTAGTTAACTGAGATGTGTCGGTCCTATCTTGGTACCATGGCCAAAAAATTCCCTTATTTAAAGTTTTATGGCATATAACTCATGTTTGTTTACAAGCTCTTGCTTGTGCGAACTGGCCTTGGGCCCACTGTACGAGATTTTCAAAATCGGGCATATTATCCCCCAAGTTCCAAAACTGAGGCCCCCAACCTATAAGAGCTATTCGAGCTCTTATCAATAAGGTTTCCCAAATAGTTTAAGCATTGGCACACGGTAAGGGGAGAGCACTTCTGACAAAAATATATTTTTAACTATTCATTATACCGACCAGGTATAAGGACATCTCCACTCATAACTGATGAACGGATTTTTCATTTCCTTCGAGAAAGTTTCATCATACCAATTGGGTATGATCTCCTTACCACCGGTAAGTAGTTTTTCCGCATGATTTTCACATCACTCCTCAAAGTTGTTATGTTTAAAATACCATTTGATAGTGGGTTTTCATTTCGATATACTTATCATTCCCAACCGATATGATATAAAATCACACTCATAAGCCATAAGTGGTTTTTAACTTTAAGTTGTGCTCATTATACCAACCAGGTATAATATTAGTAAACCCACTCACTCGTAAATACAGTGAATTCCACTAGACCGGTTCTTTGTATTCACGCGAGCTTGTCCTTGCTGGCGTTCCCCATACTTCGTGTTCCTACACGATATGAACATCTCGGTTCATTATCCTTCGGCCTAATAGCCTTCATTCATTCCAAATGAATGAGAAAACCAAACTTTCTATTTATTTGCAATTAGTTCCCTCAAGTTATTTCTCTTTAACTTTAAGTTCCTAATGCCGGTTTTTCCTCAAATTGAGTCTTGAAACTCTTAAAATTTATTATAGGACCTCAATTTAGTCCATTTCAAAAAAAGGGGTTTAATTTCCCAAATTTCTAATTTGGTCCCCCAACTTTTCCAAAATTACCATTTTGCCATTCCTTTACAAAAATGGTAAATTTTACTCCAAAAATTCTAAAATTCCTCAATTGGACCTCTAACATTTTTATCATGCCCAATTGATCCTCAATTTTATGAAATTGCATTTCGTTCCTTCAAATTTTAGAAAATCCCCAATTTTTCCCCAATTCCAACTTTTTAACACAACCGAATTTGATTTTATCAAATTGACCAATCAAATATTTTCAATTGTTGAAATTGAGTTTCTACATGTTCATACAATTCTTTAGTAATTTGAATCACAAGTTTTAACGCCAAGACGAGCTCAAACAGAGCTTTGCCGAAAAATGAACTGTAGAGAGAGAAAGCTTTGATTACTCACTGGTGAGGGCACGACGGTCCGAGCTTTCAATCTGGGCAGATAGCTCTCGTTTGAGGTTTATCCTAGAATCAAGAATCACATCAATTGATGTCGAATTGAGTTAGAATTTCATCATCAAAATTCTATCGGTTCTCTCTATAGCACCAGTTGGAAATTGTATAGGGGAGCTGAATTGGCTTGCCTTTTAGTCCTAATTTGGTTGTAGGAGGGCTGAAGAAGTGTTGGGATGGCTTAGTTTGGCTCGAGGAGGGCTCGAAATGGCCGATTTCAACTCGGCCGAAATAGGGCAGCTTCGGTTCGCCTTAGCTGCTTCATTATTCCATCATGTCGGTGCTTCTCCAGCGACCCTCAGAGTAAACAGAGACTACAGGCGTGTAGCTAACTTCTCCCCAATTCTAAAGAGCCCGACCTCTCCTTCCGAGGTTAAGAAAAATGCTCAAGTCGAAGCTCTAGTTCGAGTTTCACCGGGAAATGGAGTAGTAAAGAGAGAGAAGTGTTCAAGTGTGAGGAGAATGAATGGGGATGACCTCTTTATATAGGTGTAAAATTGTGCATTAAATGGGACATATTTATTACTAGTATTAATATTGCCATAAATTATTGGTATTAATTCCAATAATTTAATTTAGGTATTAAATTATTGGTATTAGTTATAGTAATTAAATATATAATTAATTCATGGCTATTTATAATAAGGCATATATTCACATAAAAATTTTTTACTGAAATTTCCAGTTATAAAAAAAATCATACTTCCTAGGGGGCCACCCATCCTCACACTACTCTCGGGCAATCACGCTTAACTTCAGAGTTCTTATGGGATCTCGTTCACCTGAACCAATTTGGTTTTTCTTTTTTAATTTGTCTTAAGGTTCTTTTCCAAGGTTTTATGAACCCTCAAATGGTCGGGTTTGTGAACCGATTCGGTTTTCTCACTCGGTTTGACCGATTTTTTTCCCGGTTTTCCTTAGCTCAAAAGGGTGGGGTTTACAGTAGCTCTCTTCCTAAAGTACCTTCTAGGATCAAGAATTCCTATTATTGACCTTTCAGCATCGTTGAGGTCGTATGAGAGTTGTGGGGATGTTGGGAGAGCTTGGTTTGGCTAGAGTATGGCTGAATTCGACTAATTTTAGGTAGGTCGAAACAAGACAGCTTCGATCTACCGGAGCTATTTCACTGTTTGATTATGTCGACGCTTATTCGACGATCCTCGAATCGAATGGAGGTTGCTATCAAATAGCTGACTTCCCTCAGAATCTAAAGAGCCCGACCTCTCCTTCTGAGGTTAAGAAAAATGCTCAAGTCGAAGCTCTGGTTCAAGCTTCACCAAGAAATGGAGTATTAGAGAGAGAGAAAGGAGTTTTCAGGTGTGTGGAGAATAAATGTGGATGAGCTCTTTATATAGGATGGACCGAAAATTATAATATAATTTCATAAGATATTTTGACCAAAATTTCAAGTTACTAAAAACAATAATTTTCCAAGCACAATTAACCTTGGAGTTTTGATAAGATCCAATACATTAGTGCTAGTATGTTATTTAATATTAGATTACTAAAACAATATGGTTTGACAACTATTAAGACAATGCAAAATAAATACTTCCCAAGAGGTCACCCATCCTAATACTACTCTAACCCAAACACACTTAACCTTGGAGTTTTGATAGGATCCGATGCATTAGTGCTGTTATGATATTTAATTTTGGTTTACTAAAATAAATATGATTTTATAACTATTGAGGGGGTGCAACATGAATACTTCCCAAGAGGTAACCCACCCAAGTACGCTTAACTTTGGAGTTCTAATGGGATCCAATTCATCTGAACTGGTCTAGTTTTTTTTATTACTAAAAACACGGTGTTACATATATAGACGCCACACCCAAATTCTCTAAGAAGAACTCTTAGAAAACCTTGGTGATAAGTCTTGATTGCTTGAACACCATAGGTAAACTAATGAATTTTGCCCAGATCGAAAGCTCGAACCGTCGCACCCCCAACGGTAAGCTTTCGAAGCTTCCTCTCAATAAGTACACTTTTCTAACTAAGCTCCATTTGATCTCAATTTGGATCCAAATGATGGAATTCAAAGTTCCATTGAATCGTGTGGAAGTGTAGGAACTTGATTTTACCTTCAATTTCAACAATTAACCTTGATTGATCGGTCAATTTGATGAAATCAAATTTGGCAGGTTTAAAAGAAGGAAATTGGGGATTTCAAAAATTCGAGGGACTAAAGTGCGATTTCCCAAAATTGAGGGCCAATTGGCCATTAAAAAGATGTTGTAGGACCAATTGATTAATTTTTACAATTATTGGGGTCAAATTTACCATTTTTTAAAGTAGGGGCAAAATAGTAATTTTTGAAAAGTTGGGGACCAAATTGTGAATTTGGGAAACTTGAACCCCTTGTTGTGATTTTCAATAAATTGTGAACCAAAAGTAAATTTTAGATGTTTCGGGACTCACTTTGGGGGAAAATTGGCACTAGGGACCTAAATGCAAATAACTAAAAGTTTGAGTGCTTTATTCATTTGTGATGAATGAAGGCTATTAGGGCAAAGGATAATGAATAAGGATGTTCATATCGTGTAGGAACATGAAATACCGGGAATGCCAGCAAAGGCAAGCTCGCCAGTTAAGAGGAATTCACTGCATTATTGGGTGAGTGAGAATTTTCACATCATACTCGGTTGGGATGATGAGTACCTCGGAATTTAAAAACCACTACTAAGTGGCATTTTAACATCACACCTGGATGGGGTGATGTGAGAAAACACACGAAAAAACTACTTATCAGTTGTAAGTAGATCATACTTAGTTGGTATGATAAACACCCTGTAAGGAAGTAGAAAACCCGATTATCGATTATGAGTGGAGATGTCCTCACACTCGGTTGGTGTGATGGACAGCTTAAAAGTTATTTTTGTTAGAAATGCTCTCCCATGATTGTGTGCCACTACTTAAACATTTTGGGGGACCTTCTTGACGGGAGCTCGAATAGCTCAGTTAGGTTGTAGGCCTCGATTTTGGAACTTGGAGGCTAAAATGCCCAATTTTGAAAATCTTGTACAATGGGCCCAAGGTCAGTTGGCACGAGCAGGAGCTCGTAAAAAACATGATTTTAAGCCATGAAAACTTTAATGAATGATGTGATTTGGCCATGGTACCAAGACAAGACCGACATACTCGATCAGTACGGCAAGACAAGTCGAAGAATCAATCGAGACAAACAACTGCAGGTCGAGTTGAGGGTTGGGACCGTTGGACCAGTGGAACCAAAGATTAAATGGCTTATGAGGAAAATTATTGTTTTGTGCATGCACTTGAGGTTCGGGACCATTAAGATGCCTAATAGGGCTACTAGGAGACATGGTGGAGATAAGGGTAGTTTGTCGTGTCAGCAGTCAGGGAAGCTCGACGTAGTTTTATGCGCATGAGACTGGGGTGGGGTCGGGATGAAGTCTCTGTCCTCATATGGACACAAAGTATTTTGGGCCTGAGGGTTGAAAAATAGAGATGCTCACTCAGATTTCGGGTATAAGTCAAAGACTTCTATCAGGGTGGATGGTAAAGACGCTCTGATCCACAAGTGGGTGCAGTCAGCATAACTACATTTTGCGAATGCGTGTGTACCCTTCTTGATGAAGGGCGTGTATTATTTGTGAAATGCACCTAATATGGAAATAAGAATGAGGTTTGAAAACCTTGGAAAAAGATTTTGAAAACTAGAATTTGAGAAAATAATATTTTTATAGAAAATAAGAAGTTTGATACACTCCAATTAAAGTTATTTTTGTGAAAACTCGCATCTAACACCCATTCACTGAGTTATCAAACTCACCCCTTCCTTTACCCCTTTTTAATAAACCAAGGGAGACCAACCTTAACGATTTGTCTGTAGCTGAACCTTAAGACAAGTATTTAAAATTTATATTCAGTTTTTATTAATGTTATTCCAAGAAAGGTAGAGGTGAAAAAAATGACTTACTACTCACGATTTAGAGAAGGGGAAAACCTTTTATAAACCGGGAGAGTGGCGGGTTGTTCACGGGGATCTAACCAAACTGTGTCGGAGTGTGACGAACACTGCTCCTCAGCTGTCAACAGCTCGAGCTCAACTTGAGCCAGCCCTAGGCCAATTTCGACCAAACCAAGCCCTCCCAAACGCCACCTAGAGGTGCCCCGACCCTCCCTCGAGCTGGCATGGTAAGCCCCTCTGCCGCTCCTTTGCCGGAAAATACTATTCATGGCACATTTCTAGAAGAACTAAAACTAAGAAATTCACACTGCTCATGCCACCAATTGAGGCGCGATTTGTTACAGGGAGGAGAGCAATTCAAAGAAAGCAAGAGCTTCAGTTGTCGGACCTTCACTAGTAAGATATCAGACTCAAAATATAAAAAATTCCACATCATTTTAAAATTATTTTCAAGATAATACAACTTGTAAAATACATAGAAAATCCCAAGTAATAACAAAAACTGATAAGATTTGTAATCTTTGCGTTGAGTTCTTGAGATGTATTCCTCAAGTTTATAGCGTAGGAAGTTTGACACTTACAACTATTCCACAACTTCCTCTCGTTACTTGAAAAATATTTTGGGAAGTGGTGTGCTCCCAACTCAGTGAATGGGTTTACCAGTGTCGAGCCACTTCATGACTCAACTCGGATCCTCTACCCAAATTATCTTACATGGAGGGATTTTTATAGATTTATTCATAAGGATATATATGTACATATATCAAATTCTACATTGGTTAATTATTTACATAATTCTAGCATTTTGTTCATTCTATCATAAGGCATTTTACATAATTATTTCATATTAAATCTCATTGCAATCATCTTATCAAAAGATATCTCATAAGATATAATTTCACAAACAATCATGGCCTAACTATGTCTTTCGAGTCCTCACACACAATGGCCCGGGGCAATGAGAATATGTGCATTTGCACAAATGCACACACAAAGTACCATATAGGTTTGTCTCCTCATCGAGATGTCGAGACAGTGTTATTGGTCATCCGTATACTTTGGCAATCCCCACCATCCACGCAAACAGGTATACTTATGGTTCGATCGTCCCCATCTGTCTCGCATTGAGGCATAATCAGAGCCCTCATGTGTATATGGGTGGCATGGGAACCTTCATATCACACGCGCCCATCTTATAACCCCATTCATAGTTGACCCCAACCCTCGACACTATCTCCCATAGCTGTCCTATCAATACCCCATCTCAAACATAACATATATCACATGCATGCCATAATAAAACAATGCAACTCATAATAAGAGGTAATTCTCCTCACGATATGATGCACATAATCATGCATGCAACATAAATTATTTAGTTCATATTATTGGGAGGGTCATTATCTTTTATGGTCAGCTTAACCGACCTTGTCATTAGCCTCTTTTCATAGCTCATATGTGCTCAACTCATCAATGATTCAATTCCACATTTTTACTTGTCTCTTAGTCGATCCATCTTATTCTACTATATTCACATGATGTTAATTTCTCATTTCATTGTGTATGATATATCTCCATTTAGTTTGTTTTTCATTTCTTTTTCATGTATTTTCCAAATCATAAGCATGGTATTTATTTTTATTATAAAAGGTTGTAAAAGAACTACAAACGGTTCAATTGAACTCGTCGACGATAAATCCACTCACCTTATAGCCAAAACTCATTCATTTCGGCTTTTTATTCCAATTTGGTGAGAAAGTACGATCATGTGAATGTGTCATCCGAGTATGCTATGTAAATATAATTACAACACCATGAAAAGTTGGATCCATCTTAATAAATTCATATTATTATGAAAGTTCTAAATTTGTGGCTCTCTTTCGAGACTAGGTCTCACTCATTATCGAATAATATAACCTAGCCATGCCACCCTTTCTATGTATATCCATAATTTTTACAGTTCCCTCTATTTACTCTATTTACCCATGAGCCCCTATATCTTTACATTTGTATATTTATATTTACATTTTTTCAAAATTACACTTTTGTCCTTAACTTTTTATAAATTACCAAATACACATTCCTCTTTCAAATTCTTCAATTTAAGGATTTAACTTTGAAAATTTCTCCATTTAGTTCCTCCACTGAGTCTTAGTCATAATTGAGTCCCAAATTCCTTAAAATTATCATTTTGCCCTCAATATTTACTATAATTACCATTTTACCCTTAAACTTTACAAAAATTATATTTAAGTCACTAACATTTCTAAAACTACCAATCCAGGTCTCTAAGTTTTCTAACGTTCTTTCTTAGGTCCTCATAGCCCCCTTGACTTCTCCTCGGGCCCCCTCTTTATAGAAATTATCGAATGACCCCCAACTTTTTCAAAAGTTTCACATTAGCCCCTAATGTTTTATTCTCACCAAAACATTTATATGACTTCGACAAATATCTCTAACATGGCCTTAAGCTTGTTCCCCAAGACCCCATAGGCTTGTTCCAACTGATTATGGCAGGAAGAGTGTCATTTTTGGCCCTTCGCAAAAAAGTAACACCGTGTCGAGTTTAGGTTTATACCTTGTTGGAGAGAAGGTAGTGGTGGTCGACATTAGTGGGACTAGAAAGTTGACTTTCCCATGAATATAAGGCCACCTTGGTTACCATTAGATGTGGTCGAAATTGCCTACAATACCTAATTTATATAGAGGCGTTAAAATAGGGACTACCAAAGCTTTCGTGGTGGAATGCGACTACTAGGCTTACATTTTACCCTAAGGGCCACTAAAGTTCAGTTGTCGGAGTCAAGAAGAGTTTGTAAGAATTTTGGAAGGATTTTTAGGCCACATAAGGATGGAGAATTTGGCTTTGAAAAGTGTCAGCCTCTTTTATGTGTAAAGAGGGGTCAGTCACTATATGAGCTCACTAGTGTCGGTAGAGGGGTCGTCAATGTGGGATAATGGTGGGAGATGAAAGCCGACCTTAGCACGAGTACATGGACAACAAAATCCCTAATTTTTGTGGCCTGAGAAGGGAGAATTTATTCACAAAGCTCTCAAACATTAGAATGACTCTAGAATATTCTTTCTTGACTTTCAGAGCGAAATTCTTTCATCTCCAGCCATGGGAGCTCAAATTATATATATGAATAGCTAAAGGGATGATTTTTCAACTTGGTATTAATTTTTTGGCATGAAATGTGATAAATAATTGGGGTTTTAGAGTGATTTTCTATCGCATGTCCCATGAGAAAAATTTGTCAAAAAGAGGGTAATGGGGTGTACGAATCCAAGTCGAAAATCGGATCTGTATCTTCCGGTCGGGCAAGGAAGATAACGTTTGACTGGTTTGTACTATAACAAACCAATTTTTAATGAATTAACTTGTTGGTTTGGTCAATTTTGGCTTTTTCTTGATCAGTTCACCTCTTTTTCAACTTATTTTTAACCCAATTTATTTTTCTAAAAATTCTTTTGTCAATTATTTATGATTTGGAGTCAAGAATTTTTATTTTCCTACTTTTGAGAATTCTTAAAAAAATCATTACATTCTCGGTATGAGCTAATTTGATACCAATTCGAACAAGTTCTCCATCGGGCTTCTCCCAATCCTTAATTCCCAACAAGAAAAACTTTAATTGAGGTAAATTTAGGGCACTTATCCATTTTTAAAGTTTTTGGGTTTGAACAAATTCTCCATCTGGTTCAATTTTTACTCTCAATTCAAGGTTGCATTCCCGATTCACTCTCCATTCTTGATCTAATTGTGTTAGATTCTATTTTTGAGAAATTTGGGTAGTACATCCACAACGTCAAGTAGGACTTGCCCCAATTAGTTAAGGGTTCCCGGGACCTGTGGTGAATTAATTTTCTTTTAGGAAGGACTTGGTTAATAGCTTTTTAGAGAAATTAGTGGAAAAAAGTTGATTTACGAGATTGAGTTCAGGCGAGAAAGACCTATGGGCGAGTTACACCCCTGCGTGTAGCGTCTCTCCTCGGCTAATCGTTGATCGATTACTGTTTTTAATAAGGTATTAGCAAATTTTTAGGTTATTCAACCAATTTTAATTTTTTCTTGATCATTTATCTTTAATTTGACCATTTTTTATCACAATTTAATTTTTAAAAAAAATATCTGACTCATTTTCTTAAGTTTAGAATTAAAAATGATTTTTTATCATTTATATAGCTTATTAAATTTTTTCCGAAATATATAATATTGGTGGACTTAATGTAAATTTGTTTATTTCCCCCCAAATAATTAGGTTATTAGAGGTTTATTTATCATTATTTACATAATACTCTATATCCCAACTTGTACCACTTTTTCAATTCTTCTCGATTTTTTCGTGTGATTTTTTCAACTCATCATTTTCAAAATCATGTATTGCAATCTCGTTCATAAAGCACCAACTCTATTAGTAGATAATCCCATATATGCACCTAACCTAAAGTTATATGGTATACAATGATTGAGTTTTATATAATAATAATTTTGTTCATAAGGATAAAATAATAAAAATATTCTTATTCATTAATGTAAATAATAAAAGAAAAAATGTAAAAGAAGATAGCAGGACCATTATCTCGGATTGAAGGTGGTGGGTAGCCTCTTACTCTATAAGCCTAACATGATTTTCTTTTTCGCTAAATTACATTATTATACTAAATATCTGTAATAAATGTTATTTATGTGACAAAAGTTTAAAATATTATATTTTTATTAAACATTTGATAAAATTAGTATTTTTATGTAAATTTTAAATTAAAATTTCTATTAAAAACGCTCATACAAATTTAAATATTTGTTATATATAGCGTCAAATTATCATTGGTAATTATTAATAAAAATTATATATAATTTAATTTAAATAAAATATTTATATATACATGATTATATCATATAAATTTATATAGAAATACAAATAATATATAATTTTCATTTAATAAAATTATAAGTGCTATTTTGTATTATATTATTATTTATATATAATTTGAACAATAATATAATATATATTTAATTTAAATTTTATATATTTTTATTAATAACTTAAACATATATAATTTTGTATTATATTTGTATAAATATTTAATTTATTATTTTAAATTAATCATATATAATTTTTATTTATAATTTTATTAAATAAAAATATATTGTTTTAAATATATAAGTAATTTAAATTAAATAAAACATTTCTATGTAAATTAATATATGAATTTATACTGAAAAATATTAAATTATCATTTAAAATAAACAATATTTTTCAAATAAATTAATTATGGTACAATATTTATTATCTTAAACTATTATCGATTAGATTGTTAATTATATTTTACAAAATGTTTGGTACTAAATTTTAAAATTTTAATAGTTTGACACAATTTTTATTTATATAATTTAGTAGTTTATTTTTTAAAAATATATTATGTTTTTAATATTATTTTATAATAAAGATTAAATAAATATATATATATATATATATATTAAACTTCTTATATCTCTAAATTTCTTTTGTTCAACATATATCTCTAAATCAACCATCAAATTCTGACAAATTTTGTATTACTTATAAAATTATTGAGTTTTTTTTTTCTAAAACCCCATTCTTGTCTGTCTATTCATATTGTGTCCTCTCCGCCCTAAGCTCTCCGGCCTCCGTAGAGCCTTTAGCTTTCTTCCTGCCTCTTTGAAAGTTGACCGGAACGGAACGCCCTCAGTCAAGTCACTGCCCTCAGATAGAAAGGCTTATTCTTTTTTCTTCGTTCTTTCATCCTTGGCTCCCCAGGAGATGTCCACTTAAAGAGAGGATCATCTATTGCATCCTTTGTCGCCCTGTGGCCCTGTTGCCTAAGTGGGCAACTCCAATATTCATCTCTTTTTGGACGAAAACCCAATCTGATGAGTGCAGGTAATATCAGCCTATCTTGCCCTCACGGGTGCTTGTTTGCTTTAAAACTGATAAGTTTTGGGCATTGTTCGTTTAGTGATCCCTAGTGTGTGCATCAGTGAGCTCAACGTTTCGAAATTGTTCCAGCCATCCGCTGAATCAATTGTTCCAGCGGTAATTGTTGTTAGCTGTTGTATAATGTTCTCCGCATTTATTTCATATCATTTGTTGAGTCATTACTAAGATCATCAGGCTATTGATTTGTTGGTACAAGGAGGAAACATGTTTGGCCATTTCTCAGCCTTGAGATGTTGCTGAATTTCAAATTTTTATATAGATCCTAATACTAGTCGCACATATTGATGTCATTATCCTTTTTTGTGGATAAGAAATGCGTTCTTTTTGGTTAAAAATTGCGTAGAGTTTTTCAATAGATATAGTAAATCATTTGGATTGTGTTGCTTATTTCATCTATAATATGAAGCAGGAGGTGCATTCGGCGGGAATCGGGGTTTGAGACCGGTGCCTCCTGAGAAAGGCGTCTTCCCTTTGGACCACATGCATCAATGCGATCTGGTACTCTTTTCTCCTTCTGCCTTTTTGGAAGAAACGACCATTAGACCTCCATGCCTGATACTTTTTTCTTTCTTTTTAACCTTGTGCACTGTCCTCACATCAAGCTTTTTTCATGGATATTTTATGGTGTTCAGGAGAAGAAAGATTATCTTCATTGTCTGAAATCTTCAGGCCATCAATCTGAAAATTGTAGAAACTTCTGTAAGAAATATTTGGAGTGTCGCATGGAAAAGTAAGCATATTTATCTTCTCATTATTTCTATTTTTGAACAACAGTGTGTCCTTGTGCCTCTGTTTCCTGATAAATCATGGTGGCCCTAAAGACAATATACTTTGTGTATGATAATGATGGCTGCTACATTGCTTTTATCGACTTTATAAATTTTTGTTTGATGGAAAGGAAAGGGGAACCACCAAATGAAGATAGTTCAAAACTTTATGATGTTCTTCTTGGTTGCCTCTTGCTCTTCAAAACTTTGCAATAATTATCTTTTTTGGGGGCTTTAGCTTGCATAAATACGGAGCAATATTGAAATCTGCTTGAGTATGCATCTGGATGGATTGTTTCTCTTGATTAGTCCTTGTACCACTGTTTCCTGATAAATCATGGTGACCCTAAAGACAATATACTTTGTGTATGATAATGATGGCTGCTACATTGCTTTTATCGACTTTATAAATTTTTGTTCGATGGAAAGGAAAGGGGAACCACCAAATGAAGATAGTTCAAAACTATCTGATGTTCTTCTTGATTGCCTCTTGTTCTTTGAAACTTTGCAATAAATATCTTTTTGGGGGGCTTTAGCTTGCATAAATATGGAGCAATATTGAAATCTGCTCGAGTATGCATCTGGATGGATTGTTTCTCTTGATTAGTCCTTAACAGTCCAAAGTGATTTGACACTACATCTCTGTTAATTCTCAAGATCACCTATAGAATCTGGTGATAAATATAAAAGTATGACCCACTTGAAGGATGGCTCTTGAAATACATCTCATGGTTGAGCATGATCAAAAACAATATCAGCTGCATGGTTTGATATATAGTTACCCGTTCATCAGTTCCAGACCATGCTTGTACCCATGATATTCTTGTTGGGGTCTTAATATACTATATGCTGATGCCAGCTTCATGATTCAGGAACTTGATGGCTAGACAAGACATGTCAGAGCTTGGGTTTGGAAAGGAAACTGAAACTAATAGAAAAACATCAAAATAGAAGGATCCCAAGAGGATTGATATTTAATTCCAACATCTCAATTCTGTGCAGCAGACAGGGATGCCCCTCAAAGATGACTGGCAGTAGGTTTTTCCTAGTCCATGTTATCAAACACATGCTTAAAAAAAATATCTGCAGCAGAGCTGTAGATTCATTCTGGGAAGGAATTTTTTAGAATCATGTGTATTGACTGATCTGTTCAGCAAGTTAAACATGTGTATTGACTGGTGGCATTATTCTTTGAGAAATGATTAACTGTTTGGACCAATCTTTGTGATTATGTTAGAAAATGTCAGCTATGGTTATGGACTCTGTAGATGGTACAAGAAGAGGAAGCTGCCCATGTTTGAGGAACCTTAAACATTATTATTTGATAAATGACTAAACTTGTCCATATATTCTGAGCAAAAAAAAAAACCTGTCCATATAAGGTGTACGGTTAACCTAATAACATATTATTCTAATGGAAGATATATGCAATATAATAGTAATTTAATTTAAGCAAGATTCTTCTCCTTGCATCATAATCCAAATAATATGAAATAATGTAGAAACAATATTTGATTGAGAAGGAATAAGAGGAAAAAATTTACTTGATTTGTGGGTATGTTCTGTAAGTGTTTGTTTTTTTATTCATTAATTGAAGATGAGACCAATTCAGTCGTACTTGTTCTTTTTTTGCACTCATTTCAGTCCTACTTGTTGAGTCTGCTAAAAGTGTAGAAAAGCCTATGATATAATCAGAATTGACATTCTAATGGATACGTCCATCTATCTCTAGGGAGGGACAAAAGGTTTGATCTGTCTGTCATGGCATGCTTGCCAACCTCCTTTTATGCTATATAAGAGAGAAGCCCACTGTGTTGTTACTGAATGGCTCCTAATGCTCCAGTAGCAAAACCAACCAAGCCATACTTCTTCTATGGTCATAGGAGACCGTCCCAAAATCGGCCGGTTGTCTATGGCAGTCTCTTTTCCTCCCGCAAAACCCTAAATCCTCTACCCCCCACCACAAAAAGTCCGTCTATCCCTGTCCAAGATTTTGACCTCCGCAAATGGGATCCGGAGAATTCACTTTATCTCCGATCCTCATCTCCCAAATCCCCTACCGAGAGCTTTTTCACCACATCCCGGAATCTCTCCCCTATTGCTCGATTCATTACTGATGCATTTCGTAAGAATTGTGGCCGGTGGGGTCCTCAGGTCATCGTTGAGCTCAACAAGCTCCGTCGTGTGACCCCTAATCTCGTGGCCGAAGTTCTTAAGGTGGAGACGAACCCCAATATTGCTTCCAAGTTCTTTCACTGGGCAGGAAAACAGAAGGGCTACAGGCATACTTTTGCAGCTTATAATGCCTTCGCTTACTGCCTGAATAGAAACAGTCAGTTTCGGGCAGCAGATCAGCTACCCGAGCTGATGGATTCCCAGGGAAAGCCACCGACTGAGAAGCAGTTTGAGATCTTGATTAGGATGCACACGGATGCCAATAGGGGCTTGAGGCTTTATTACATTTATGAGAAGATGAAGAAGTTTGGGGTGAAGCCCCGTGTTTTCTTATATAATAGGATCATTGATGGGCTAGTGAAAACATGCCATTTGGATTTAGCCTTGTTGGTTTACGAGGATTTTAAGGGTGACTCTCTAGCGGAGGAGAGCATTACATACATGATCCTGATAAAGGGATTGTGTAAGGCCGGTAGAATTGAGGAAATGCTGCAACTGTTGGGGAAGATGCGCGACAATTTGTGTAAACCTGATATCTTTGCATATACAGCCATGGTGAGGTTACTGGTCTCAGAAGGCAACTGGGATGGATGTCTGAGAGTATGGGAGGAGATGAGGAGAGATGGTGTTGAAGCTGATGTTATGGCCTATGAAACCTTGGTTGCTGGGTTGTGTAGAGGTGGTAGGGTAGAGAAGGCTTATGAGCTCTTCAAGGAGATGAAGGAGAAGAAGTTCTTGATTGGCAGGGCAATCTATGGTTCACTGATTGGGGCATTTATTACAGAGGATAACATTGGATTGGCATGTGATCTGTGGAGAGATTTGATAGATACAGGTTACAGAGCTGATCTTGGGATTTATAATACTCTAATTGAAGGATTTTGCAAGGCCAATCGAGTAGATAAAGCCCATAAACTCTTAGGTATGATGCTTCAAGAAGATGTGCAGCCTGATTTTAGATCTATCAATCCCATTTTGATTTCATATGCAGAATTGAGAAAAATGGATAGTTTTAATAGGTTGCTGGCACAAATGAAGAATTTGGGATTCTCAGTTTTGGAGGATCTCTCTGCCTTCTTCTTGTCTCTAGTTAGCAACAAGGAGAGGACATTGATGGCGGTGGAAGTCTTTAATGACTTGAAACTTCGAGGTTATTCCAGCACTGCAATTTACAATATACTGATGGGATCTCTGCGTAAAATTGGAGAGGTAAAAAGTGCACTCTCACTCTTTGGGGAGATCATGAGCTCAAGCTTGATTCCTGACTCCTCAACTTATAGTATTGCCATAGAGTGTTTAGTGGAAACTGGGTCAGTTGAAGAAGCGTGCAACTGTTATAATAGGGTCATTGAGATATCTTGTCTTCCATCTATTGATGCCTATCGTTCTTTGGCTGAGGGCCTTTGCAGATTTGGGGAGATTGATGCAACTGATATGCTTGTCCGGGATTGCCTAGGGAGTGTCCCTAATGGTCCAATGGAATTCAAATATTACCTTGCTATTATCCATGCATGTAAATCTGGTCATCTTGAAGAAATTGAAAAGATTCTTAGTGACATGATTTGCGAGAATTGTCCTCCTTCAATTGTCTCGTACTGTGCCATCATCTCAGGTACATGCAAGTATGGAACAATAGAGGATGCAAGGAAGGTCTTCTCAGGGATAAAAGATTGTAAACTTTTGACTGAAGCAGAGTGTATTGTGTATGAAGAAATGCTTGTTGAACACACAAAGAGGAAAACTGCAGACCTTGTGGTGTCTGGGCTAAAGTTCTTCGGGCTGGAAAAGAAATTGAAACAAAAAGGTTGTAATTTGTTGGGCAGCTAAATACTTAAAGGGAAGGTAATGATTTTCCATTCTACTTAAGCTTTTAGATTTATATTTTCTACATAGTTTGAATTCTAATTTGGAGTGATGATGATTGGCTTTAAAAGTATTATAGTGTACAAATAAGAACCCTTGACTTTGGTAATAAGTTCAAATTATATGATTGAATAATTTTTATGAATCTACCAGTTTGTATCCAACAAAATTGCTTGTTCACCTCCATTCAACCCAGTTAGGGGACTAAAAATGAATGCTTTACTTCTAATCCTTTTCACTTTCACCGAAATAATTGACTAATCTCCATTAAAGTAATTGATTCAAACAAGATGAAGGGTTCCCATTATTTTCCCTTCAACTCTTTTCTTCTCTATCCAAACAATGATTAAATTTTGTCAATATAATAAAAGATTTCTTAAGTTTTACATGGCTTTTCACTTAAATGTCTCTACCTGTGAGTAATATACATGTTCGGTTGGCCTACAAACTTACATCTCTCTCTGACTTTGGGATCCTACAATAATTGCATCTGCAGAGTTTTTTTATGAATTTGAGATCCCTAAAAGTTCAAAAAAGGGGCACAAACAATCTCACTCCTATTGTCATTTGCAGGCCTCCATTTTTCCCATGTTTGATGTGTGCAGAACTGAGTAGCATATCAAGGCATGTGTAAATCTTAAATATCTCTCACTTGTTAATGAAATCCTGGATTTATTTCTTACCAGCAGATGTACTAATGGAACATACATTTATTTGTCTGATGGTCTTTCAGCCTCTCTGATATTAAATGTTTTTTCATTCAATCAAAACTGAATGTGCTAAAATTCTCATTAACTTGTCTGGCTTATTTACCTCGGTAATTCTTCTATTGAGCTTTGTTGTCTTCTGTTTTGCTTGTCTTTGCCAGACAAGATTGCACAAACATTACTCAAGATTGGAGTGTTGTCTTTGTGAATAGCAATAAAGCATCTTCTTTCTGCTGTCAAAGATGAGAAACGAGAGAGACTGTTGGATTCAAAAACATAGTTGTCATAAGAACACCAAGTTTGGTTCTTTCATAACTTATTGATGTAGACCTTTGATGTTTCACCAAGACACGTATGAAATATATCTCAATTGTTGCCATTAGGATTAAATGAAAGAATAACTGGTTTGAAGACAGTAAACCAATAAAATTGAAAGATAAAGAAATGGAGGAAAGAAGTAAAATGAGCAATATCTATGGATCCTTTTTCTCTTGCTGCACCTTATTATTCATCTAGATGCTGGTTATAATTTAAGCTGTAAGGGGTGCATTCCATTTGTTCTTCTACGCCATGTGGAAAGGCCTGTCATATACTGTTTATAATATTAGTACAGTTGAAATTCATGGCAAGATCTTTATCATTTTATCACCGAGTGCGCTTTCATCCCGATGTGGCTTCGGGATGCAACTGTATGCATGCAATTTTTTATAGTGTATTAATTTGTTTATGATCTGTCTGCAGTCCCTTTTCACTCAATACACCTTTATCGAGTAAAACCGTGAAAGACCAGAGAAGTAGTATCTGTGATTTGTACTTTTGCCTATGAAGTTTGCAACTCATTCTTATTGTCTTTTTGGTGATATGAGTCAATTTTTTTGTCAAATTCAAGCATATTTTCTGATCTATAACATGGCGAGAGGAATCCATCATACTATCTCACCCACACCATTTTCCTACGTGAGTTTTCTCCCCCGCTTTCTACAAATTCTCCCATAGTATCAATAAATTATATGGAACAAGTTATCCTCCAATAAAAATTATTTTAGGTCAACTGAAAAAATATATATAATTTAAAAAAAAAATTATTTTCTAATATATTAAATTATTACAAAAAATATATAATGACAAAAAACTTTTCTAATATATTAAATTATTGCAAAAAATATATAACGATAAAAAACAAGTTTGGATAATTCTTTAATGTTACACTCATGAGTTATGGCTACCCAAATATTAGTGCATAATTGTTACTATAACTAGATTTACCTACTTATCACTAACATCCCTAGTTATTTTAACTTTCCTGACTTACTTTTTATATCCACTTTTATATTTATTACTAGTTCATACTTCTACTTATGCAAGTGCAATGTTTAAAATAATCAATTAATCTCACATCAAAACTCCACCATGATCTCTCGCAGTAGAGTTTTACATTAGTGTATCCTGGGTGATAAGAATATGTGTGTTCTGTTGCACACTCGCAAAGTAGCATATAGGCTCGTCTTCTTATCGTGATTAGGAGGTTGTAATTTCTAAGAATTCGTGTACTGAGACGCTAACCATCTGGTATGCCTCTAATATGATAACCCATCAACTTCTCACTCTAACACAAAATCTACTATTCATGGATATATGGGTGCCCTGATATTCTTAAACACAACTAAATTAGCTCAGAGTTAGAGTGGGTTTTAGCGGACTCCACCAGAACTGAGCTCGAGTCCAACAGATTAGCGCTCGAATAGACCTGAACCCGTTACTCGGATCTATTTGGATTTGATTTGGTTTTATCTTATTTTTTTAATATATATTTTTATTAAAAATAAAAAAATTTAAATTATTTTAATATATATTTAAAATTTTAATTTTTCAAGTATTTATTAACTTTAATTTACCTAATAAATTATTGCTATAATTTTTTATTAACTTTAGTTTACAAATAATGAGAAAATTATTAAGAAGAGAAAATTGAAATGAGTACAAAGTGAGAAGCAAGAACGAGCAACACCAAACTTACTATCTCATTTTCAGAATTAATTACTAATCTTAATTTATATACACAAATAATAATGGTGTGGGTTGAACGATGATTTTCTATTAAGTTACATTTTTTTTGTATAATTATTAATATATAAAATATAATTTAAATTTAATTTTTTTAATTAAAAATAAATTATAAATCTCTAAATTATGTAAAAATTTTAAATATTAGTTACATTTTAATATTAAATAATAAAGTTAATTAGAGATATAAATTAATTTAATATAAAATTTTTACTATACTTTTTATTTATAAATTTATTATGGTATAATAAATAAAAAATAATATATTAGAGTATAATAAATGAAAAATAAGAAATATATTATGGCGAAAAGATATTTATAAATATATTATATTATAAGAAACGAAAAATAATCTATTATAATATAACAAATCAAAAAAGAATATAGTATGATGAGAAATTTTGTATTAAATACTAATAAAAAAATAGAAAAAATTTTAATTTATATTTTTTATTAGAATTTTTTAATATTTTTTCTCTAAATTTAATAAAATAATATCATTTCATTAAAGGAGTGAAAAAATTCGAAAGATCCACGTTCAAGTTCAGTTAGCAGGACTCGTTCTGGTCTCTAATCCCATTAACATGCCTATACACAACATAGCATTAGTGTGGAGGGCACCACAATATAGCATGCATGTCTGTATGTCTCTTTTGCATTATGACTCATTTACTCATTTAGTATGCTCATTCCTAATCTAACTATATGCCTCATGCATTATTTATCATTTACTATATCTATAGCATCTCATGATATCATGTTTATTCATTCTTCATGTTATATGGTCATACTCGTACTCATATCACGCCTTGTACACTAAATATCACTACTAAGTTCAATACTACATGCTATCAACTAATAAGAGGAGTACAAATTTAATTTTTCATTGTATAGGACCCATAGAGTTATATGATATGGTCTATTAGTATTATTAGGAGTTAATGGATATGGTCCCATGAATAAATGATTAATTGAGAGGCATCTGCAGGTATAAGTGGGTTAGTATTTGTAAAATAGTGTGAAAATATGCTCACATGCATCTATCAACTAAATATCTCAAATAATCTGATTGAAAGACATTTGATCATGAGGCATATTAGTGTGGTTATGTTTGATTGTCCATACATGTTAATTGAATATATTGATTTAACACCTGTAATAGACAGTTATAATTTAAGTATATTATTATATGTAAAAGACTATTAGGAGATATTCGTATACATATATTCACTTATCATCCGGAATAATCAAATAAATACATTACATGAGAAATAGTTATTTGCCTATACATTATTGTTTATATGTATATTTAATGTATTGATTTAATACTAATAATTGACACTTATTCAAATAGGCTAGTTTATATAAAAATTACTGGATATGCTTATACATACTTATCCACTTATTATCTTGAATAATAAATGAGTAACTCCTAGTAATGAGTTAAAATATTGGGATTGCTTGACTATGTGTATTTTGAATACTTAATTTAAGACTTGTAATGGATATTAAAAAAAATTATAAAATATTGTAAAGTATATTTTATTTATGGAAAATAAAGATTAGAAAAGGGGAAATAACCGAATACTCGTAATAGTAATGAAATGTTTAATAATATTATGTATAATTATATGTGATATGCGAGAATATTAAAATTTTATATAAATGAACCCGACTTGATTATAATATTCAATAGAAATGGAGATAATAATTAATGTGCATCTAGTTTATAATAATTTTTGTACGAGGATTTCAGTTTATTAACACCTTTTCTTGTTGCCTATTTACTCATTTGATTTTTATTTTAGTATTTTTTAAATATTTTTAGGGTTGACAATTTTTTAATATAATTCTTATAATTAAATAAGTATAATTTTTCGTAAAATGAAAAGAATAAAATTAATAGAAATTTCACAAAGCATTTGAAGTGCCAACCCAATTATATGCCCCTATCCTATTTCACATATATAACTGAAATTTGAATTTCAAAGCCAGAAAATTAATACCTTCTTCTCATAGTCAGCATCAAATAACCTGTCATTTCCCTCCTGGTTTCTTCTCATCTCTTCTCTTCTTCTTGTATGTATAACTTGCACAACGAAACCAGCAGCAGTTTCTTCTTATTGAAAGTCAATGCGCTATCATTATAACCTCACTCATTTCGCCAAAGATTGATAGAGAGACTTAAAGGTCAGTGTTGGCTTCCGGTTTCAGTTTTCTTTAGTGAGTTCTTCTGCGTTGTTCATTGGATTCTGAATTCCAGAAGGAGCTCCTGGTGGATCTACGTGAATTTACTGCGATATTCTTCGATTAGATCACAAGTGCTCGGTATTCAAAATGGATAAGATCGAAGTTCTCTCTGATTTCCTCAGCGTTATACGTTTATAGTTTGTTTGGCGGCCATGGCTTTTCTTGCTTTCAAAGCGTTGTTCCTTGATCAACCGCCTATACTATTTGGCTAGAAATCTTCATCTTCTGGACTAATTTACAGGCTGCTGTTCTTGGATTTCTGGATTTATGTAGAAGATGCTTTCTAACTAGTACTTTGCGGTTATATCCTGCATTTCTCCAGTTTCCTTAAAACCCTAAGGCTCGGACCATACTCAGAGTCCCATCCCTATTTGGAAGGTACTCTTCTATTCTCTTTTCTTACTGTCTTGAGATTCAATTTCAGTTTTACTGGGAATTGATTTTTGCACTGTTGAATCGTCAGAATTCCTTTCGTCGGTGTATCTTCTCACTTGTTCTAATCATTGAATGGCCTGCAGGTTGTTCTTGAGAGAAATTCCTGAAAGATGAACGATCTCATGACGAAATCCTTCCTAAGTTATACGGAACTGAAGGTTCAGGCCTTAAAGGACCTCGAAGCCGGTCAAGCCCAACCGGACCCATATGAGGAAGGAAGCCTTTCGCGGTTTTTCCAGGAGGTGGCGGCGATCAAGCTCGAGATGGAGCAGATCTCGAGCCTCCTCCTCGACCTCCGAGCCCTCAACGAGGAGATAAAGACGGCCCTCAGCGCCAAGGTGCTGCGAGGCCTGAGAGACCGTATGAAGTCCGATTCAGCGTCGGTTCTCAGGAAGGCCGTCTCCGTGAAGACGATGCTCCACTCGCTCGAGGATCCCTCCGGAGAATACTGCACTGCTGCCGTAGCTCAGACAAGGGCATCAGTAACTAACGGCCTGATGGCTAAGCTGATTGCCATAATGAAGGACTTCCGAGCACTGAGGGAGAAGATCAACTCCGACAGGAAGGAGGAGCTCAGGAGGAGACACTTCAACTCCACGGGAGAAGAGCTGAACCCGGATGCACTCGAGAAAATGATGGCCTCGGTCTCCACCTCGGTCGGTTCTTTGAAGAAGGCCGGATTTACCAGGGGGAAGGAGGAGGAGGAGGAGGAGACCATCGGAATTGAGAAGCTTGAGGAGGATCATCAGGCTGTGGTAGAGATAAACAGGAGCCTGGAGAAGCTGCATCAGACCTTCCTGGACATGGCGGTGATCGTAGACTCGCAGGGGACCAAGTTTGACGCCATCGAGGAGAACATGGCCGCTGGAGCTGGGTTCGTGAGCGGCGGTACAGGCAGTCTCTACTATGCAAACCAAATGAAGAAGAACATGGGGAGGTGGGTGCATTGGGTGTGGGGTATTTTGCTGGTAGTCATTTTAGTGTGCCTTGCTTCTTTCCTTTTTTCCTGAGAGGGGAAGATGGAGAGTATGTTGGTTCCTTTCCATCACTCTATCCTCCTCATCCCTTGTAGTTTTTGTCTTCCTTCCTTCCTTCCTGTCCATGTACTACATGAACAAGTATATGATCATAAACAAAGCCTGTTGAGTATAAAAGGCCAATTTCCTTCATAAGACCCTTAATTTCTTTTAAGTGGTGTGCATTAAACAAAGCCTAACCTAGTTAACTACCATCTTGGACCTTCTTGATCGTGAAATAAAAAGTGGCCACTCCCTTTTATTGGTTTTCTCAACAAAAACTTTCATCCTTGAACACAACATGCCCATGAGGAGTGGGGGACATGAGAATGGGTGTGCACACATGCCATGCCATAAGTGTGAATAATGTGAATGCAAGTATTTGTAGTACATCACTACCCCACATGCTTCAACCTTCCACAAAATTGGATTATTACTAACCATTTGCCTATGATGTTCACATGTCTTGTATCAATCCTTTACCACAACATATCATGCCACACATATTCAATTCAATAACAAGTGAGAACATCATACTCAAATAGTTTCTTGATGTGAATGAAAATGACATTTTCTATTATAACTATTTCTATCTTAGGAGGAGCCAAAGCTTTTCCCACTAAATTGCAAATATTAGCTTGTACTTGCTTAGATATGATAGGAATGCATTTTCTCATCAACTTTATATATCTTCTTTATTCATTAACTTACAAAGGATTATTGAGTTTTACCTTATGATATTTTAATACTAAAATCCATCCATCCCCAAATGTTTACTTGACCCCATCACCTATCCCATGTGGACCCTTTCTCTATTACCTTTTTTATTTCCTCAAGAAGACTACTCCAAAGCTAAGAGACTTTGGAGTCTTATGACATAGTACTTCAATTGAGCAACCCTTGAAAAAAATCATAATTAAAATCGAGCAAATTTAAAATTGATAATCTAAATTGAATCAACCATAAAATTCATGACCCGAGTTTGCTCCAGATCCCATGTGTGGCACACAGACTTCATTTATTAAATGAAAAACAAACAAAGAAAAAGTGGATGAGCCTTGGCTCTTCCGATCATAACTATATATAATATATAAGTGACATCCAAGGCAACTACACCTATATATAAGTTATAAGTTTAGTTAGTTTACTGAAATTTTTCAGAAAAAAAAAAGAAAGAAAGTTATTTTACTAAATTATCGGATTTCATCCCTATACATTGAAAATTTTATCTAGAAATATGAGTGAAGGGCAGAGCACACACACTGTATCATCAATCAAATGCAATGATATGACGTGCCCTCAATTCAGCCAAGTGCAGTGCACACCTAATAATCTATCCAAGCTGGTCCACCTACCTACATAATTAGATGGATCCACAGTCCCACCTTGTTCTAATGCTGTTGCTCTCTCCTTGCTGCCCCGTACTGATTATAAGATGGAGTATTATCCGATTGAAGTAGGCAAAACCATAGGTGAACATGTCACAGGATGGAGTTTCAAGAGGTGGGCACCGGGTGGATGAAGGCATGCAAAAATGCTATAATGAGAATCAACTGTTGGAGGATGCCGATGAACATCCAATAATAAAAAAGAGACACCTTAGCAATAAAGTCTGAGCAAAGATGAAATGAATAGACATAATATGATGCAATATGATGGAAATAGTAACTGTCCAAAATGACGAAGAAAAGCCATACCAACATGCAGTAAAATTCCCAACACATCCTTTCATTGCTAAGATGGATCAAAATGGGATCTTTGTTTCGAATTTGTTGCAAGTGGACCTTCAACTAGGAGCAGAAACCATGCCCGCACCTATTAGAACACACAGCTCTTGGAGTCATGAGGGATTGAGATGAGTTTGACGAACAATGGGTAGGACTGATTGCCTGTCAATTTTATTTCTTTATCATTACTAAAGAATCATAAATGCTAATTTGCATTTAAGTTTATATTTTTTAATCCAAAAAGGAAAGTAGCCCATTAGCATCTTCATTACAACTGGATGAAGGGGGCGAATCTCGAGGTCTTTTGCCCGGAGGTGTCGCCGGTGGTGGAGAGAGAGGCTGCGTCCGTGAGAAGGTGTCACTGCTCCGTTTGATAATCTTCCAGCTGCGTTCTTGCAACCTCTGAAATCTTCCCATCTCACTCTCCCGTTCTCTCTTCCCCTCGCTCTCGCTCATTTCGGAGTCAGCCAGCTTTGAGACTCTTCCTGATCATCGAGCTTCGTTCGTGGGCGTTTCGTCTGCGGAGGTTCCCCATTCGGATCTGGTTCTGCTTGCCTTGGAACAATGAACTTTGCGCGATGACAGTACAGGTGGGTCCTTTTCTTGATTCTGTATGTATTTGTATCAGTAAATTCTCGGGTTTCTTCTTGTTTGGGGATCTATTTCGTTGAGATTTCGGTTGTTAGGGAAGACATGAGAACACGCGCTTAGAAAATCAGTGTACTCCTTGCACGATTTCTCCTTGTGCAGTTAGCAATCTAGCTTTAATATTCCATTTTGTGGCCTTGGGTATAGACGATGAAAACGTTGACTTGATAATCGGAGCTTCGGAAATTTCAAATTATTGGGTTGTTCAGGTTCGGTGGAACTGAATGTATGCTTTAAACAAGTTACGTAAGTTGGGTTGCTTCTGAGTATAATGCTTACTAATAGGAATATAAAATGGGGGCGTTTGCTTATCAAATCAGCTCCTAGGAAAGTATCACCAGTATTCTTATCTTTGTAGAAGTTCTTTCATGATTTGATTTCGATTCCTTTCTAGGATTAAAGGGTGGGATTGATGTGATTGATTGAGATGTCCTGGAAAAGCATTCTTCGTGAACTTAAGGAGATGAAAGATGGAATTGGAAATTTATCAAGGGGAGGATCTGGAGGTAGAAGATGGCGTAATCGAGCTCGATCGCACATAGCACCTGACCAAGGTCCACAGCCTTCCGAGCTGACCCTTCAACAGGGTCAGTGGGCGAACCTGCCACCAGAGTTGCTGTTGGACATAATAAAGAGGGTAGAAAAAAGTGAGACCTCATGGCCTTCTAGAGCTGTTGTTGTCTTTTGTGCTTCAGTTTGTAAATCATGGAGAAAGATTACCAAGGAGATAGTTAAAACTCCTGAGCAGAGTGGGAGACTTACCTTTCCTATTTCACTAAAGCAGGTCAGAGATCTTCTGGTGTTACTTGTGGAGTATCTATTCCTTTTTGTGCCTTCTTCACTTATGCTTGTATGTTTCTTTTGATCAGCCGGGACCTCGTGAGTGCCCAATCCAGTGCTTTATTAGGAGAGATCGAGCAACTTCTACATATTTCTTGTGCTATGGTTTAGTTCCATGTAAGTACGGTATTTCTGATGCTCTCTTTCTCTGATATGCTCTAATGCATACTTTATTGATATGAAAGTATGAAATGATCCATTATCCTTCTGAAGGCCTTGTAGGTTCCGTGAATAGCCTCTCTTACAGATGAACTATTGTACTTGATGTGATCAACTTGTTTTTTGAATTACTAGCATTGGAATGTCTGTACATGCCATTAGCTCATTTTGCTTCTTTTTTACTTTCTTCCAGGATCATTCAGTTGACATTTAAACCCTTTGTGGTGTATCCTGGCATGTGTTATTGCATAGTTAGGCTTCACTAGCTGAAAAAAATGATTCCAATTCTTCCTTTTATGTAATAACAGCTGAGTACGACCGAGATAAATTATTGTTGTCTGCGAGAAAGATTAGGAGAGCCACATGCACGGACTACATTATATCTTTGGCACCAGATGTTTTTTCTCGCGCTGCCGGTACCTATATTGGCAAACTGAGGTCAGTCTATCCCTTGATCTTTCAGGCTTCTCATCGATAGTTAACTCTCTACCCTCTTGATCAACTTCATGAGTGTTGTTTGCCAGGTCTAATTTTATTGGCACAAATTTCACCATATATGATGGCCAACCACCATGTGAAGGAGATTTCCAATCTAGCAAGTGGTTCAATAAGAAAACTCATTCTAAGCAGATATCAGCAAAGACACCTCTCTGTAATTATATTGTAGGCACAATATCCTATGAGGTGAATGTCCTTCAGAGAAGAGGGCCAAGGAGAATGAGCTGCATCATGGAATCCATCCCAATCTCTTCTATTCAAGATGGGGGAACCGCTCCAACACCAACTTCATTTCTTGTTCCCTTTGACAGGCAAGCCCCTCCTGTCTTAGCTTCCAATAGAAAGGACATGACAGTCTCTGATTTTAGCTCCACAAGTCTCACAGAGATTGAACCAGCTGAAGTTTCAGGGGCACCGTTAATCCTTAAGAACAAGTCTCCTAGGTGGCATGAACAACTCCAGTGTTGGTGCTTGAACTTCAGAGGCCGAGTTACCGTAGCATCAGTCAAGAATTTCCAACTAGTACCAGCTGTTGAAACTTCCCAAAACATCTCAGCTGCCGAGCAGGAGAGGGTAATTCTGCAGTTCGGTAAGATTGCAAAGGACATTTTCACAATGGATTACTGCTATCCTCTCTCTGCCTTCCAGGCATTCGCTATCTGTTTGAGCAGCTTTGATACAAAACTTGCATGTGAATGACACTTTGAGTAGAGTTTATCCATATCTTGCTTGGGCCAGCTGGGTACAATAAAAAATGCACTTACCGAAATTTGCCTCTACATGAAGTGCATCTCTTGTATGGAAACTGCTATATAATGATGTTCTGCTTGTTGGGTTGGATATCCCTTGGAAGCTTTAGTCAAGGACCTGGGATGTTGTCATATGTTGTTTGTCGCCATGTGCTGAGACTAGAATGTATAGTATCTTGATTTCATTTTGGTAAAGGAGAGCTATCTTATGATATATATATATGTGTGTGTAACTAAAAGACTTGCGGACTAAATTGGCTTACGGGTCTGCCTTTCTTTGATAATGTTGTTGCACAAGAGCAGAGCTGACAATTTCCTCTCCGTACTATTATTAATCTTTCTCCAATTTCTGAAGAATATCAGTGTCACAATTATGTTATCAACCGGAAAGGAAAGTCATTTGCTGGGTCAAACCTATGGTTTCAACTTTTCTATCGGGCATGTGTACAATCTTTGGCAAGTTCTTCTGTGTTGATCGAATTCAGCTACACATTCCTAAGTTATTCTAACATAGAAGACTTTGAACTCAATTTTACAAGGTCTCTAGTCTTTTCTTTCTTTTTTTTCTCTGTACAATTGTGGACTGGATACGAGGAGGCATGCCAAAAGATGTCTGCAGTTGCTCATCCCAAGGAACAAAATCGGTGCGAGATCTGGTATCGGGGCAACGCAATCAAGGCAGATTTCAAACCTTTTTCCCATTCCAAAGATTGTCACGATTCACATAAAGTGCTTTCGGTGAGGGAGTGAAAGAGAATGTGTATCACATGATTATTACATTTAATCAAGCACTACTAATGAAGATAAAAGGGGAGAATCATCTACAACATAAACTCTATTTGTACTAAGATTTTAAAATGTCTTTTGTTTTTGATACACTGACATTTTATTTGTTCATGTGTGGTCAAAATATTCTTGTCTAGGGCAAAAGCATATATGTGGTCGTAAAGATAAATTGAATGGGTTATTTGACAAGTGGGTGATTGATGGTGAATATGGAGTGTATTAACTCATATATAAGTTCATTTATTGGACCGGAAACACCCATACATATCATCACAGGAAGAGGAAACTATCAATAAAATCCCCATACCATAAGTACCTATAGAATACAAACTGATTTAACCATGTGAAATGTGAAAAGAAATGTAAGATAATTATCAAGCCGCATGTACAGTTTTCATCCATAGAGAATGCCAACCATACTAGGTTCCATCCACAATAGGCATTCAAATAAGCTCTCATTCCTCGTGTGTATTTTTATTCCTAATTTGAGTTATTTATTCTTTTTTGAGTTTTTTTTATTCCATTACTCCTTTAATTAGTCAATTAAAATTTTCTAAAATTACGATATTACAATTATTCCCTACTTTTTAGAATTTTATTCACAAAATTAAATATTTCATTTATTTTAAATGTTTCACACATGTACATGAATACTCATAATAAATATAAGTATTTTCCCTCATTATACTCTTATACTTCCATATTTCTCCTCAACCCAATGGTTACATCACAATACTTTCAACATATTTATCTTCTTTATTCAAAATTTTTATTATTGGTGATCCACAGTGCATTTCAGAACTACCTCATATTTCAATATCTCTTCTAATTCAAATCGAGTATGGTCTAATATATGTCTTGAGTCTAATTCATATGTACCAACGAGTAAGGGCTAATATATATTGGGTTCAATTTTCCCTTATACTAAAATTGTAGTACGTCATTCCACTAGAATACTTTCAAAAATACCTTATCACTAATTTTAAAATTTAATTCACGATTTCAATTATCAACATAGCTCTTTGGTTTGTCTTGCCTGACCTCTAACCGATCTCTTATTATTTTGATATTTATGGATGAATTTTCTATAAGCTACACTATTTCTGACTTGCATTCTCCTACTTCATCTCATTATAGAGGTGTTCTACACTTCCTCCCATATAAGACCTCAAACGAGGCTATCTATATACTAGCTTGATAACTATTGTTATAAGTGAATTCCATTAAAATGGGCAGTTCTCCCACTTTCTGCCAAATAAAAGTAAGTAAGCTCAAAGCATATTCTCCAATGTTTGGATAGTTCACTCATACTACTTATCTTTATATGGATGGAAAGTAGTACTCATGTGTAGGCTCATTCTTAAAGAGTTCCATGGACTGGGACAAAATTTCAATGTAAATTGAGCGTCTCGAATTGACACTATAGGCATGGGTACTTTGTGTAGGTGTACAATCTCTACAATGTAAAATCTTATAAATTTCTCTACGGAACCCGTCAGTTTGATGAGTAGGAAATGAGTGGCTTTCTTGAGTCGGTCCACTATCACCCTTTCACATAGGAGGGTAATCTGATCATGAAATTCATTGTGATATTCTCTCACTTACACTCAAGAATAGGGAGTGTTTGTAGTATCCTTGCAGGTTTCTGGTGTTCAACATTGATTTGCTAACACAAGAGACACCTAGCCATATATTATGCGATTTCTCGATTCATTCATGATCACCAGTACCATCCCTTCATAATTCTCTACATTTTGGTGCTGTGAGAGTGTATCACAATATGACATTATTTAACGTGACATCGGCCTGGGTCATTATTCAGTACTACTACTGGCCTTTAAAAACTATTAATTTATCATCCCTTATGATGAAGTTGGTAGATGTTGCCTCAATGATTTTGTTAATATGTTTCTTCAAATATGGGTCAAATTTTGTTTATCCTGAATTTGCCCCATTAACGTGAGTCAGACCGTCATATTTGCCAACATGCATGGCGACTATATGTCCGTATCTAAGGAGATACGAAGTTGACCTAGTTGTTTCAGTATGGGTATGTATGCCAACCTCACATGGGCAAGACTCATGTCATGCTTGCGATTCAATGCATCAACTACCACAATTACTTTTCTTGGGTGATAATCAATTATAAGATTATAGTTTTAAATAAATTCTAACCATCATCTCTATATCAGATTTAGTTCCTTCCAATTTATGATGTATTTGTGTATCTTATAATATATGAATATATTCTATTCACTTGCCTTAAAGCCTATGCAATTACTTCCCCCTATATACCATGTACTCTCCACCATCCATATCTGGGAGATTGAGGATTGGGGTCGGATGTGTCCCATTCCATTCGTATTTGGCGTATTTTTGTGTCAAATGCTTCATCGGGGCTGCCAATATGGAGAACTTCTCCACGAACTTCTGATAATACACATCCAACCCTAGAAAACTCCTTACTTTCATGAGATTCCTTAATGTTATCCAATTTGACATTGCCTCAACCTTAGCTGGATAACTCTTATATCAAGGGTATTTCACTTCACATATCGATATAGCATGTACCCGCTAAGGGTTGCCATGCCTACTTCACTCAACCCATTGCACTCTTATTGCGACTCTTGGTCTTTCTTCCTATAGGTCTTTGTTCTCATCTTTTTATTGTATTGTTCCTCCTTCAATCCCTTGAAATAGGGTGTTAAACTTTTTATTTATCTTGGTAGGGTCTCATCTTATCCTATGTCAAGTCCTTCTTATGATCATAAGTCTTCCCACTTTTTCTCATGTGGATTCTTCCGTATATAGGGTTCTTCCCCTTTGTCTAGAACAATTCAGATAAAATATTTTCATGATATTTTTAACATGATGCTCACACTCCTTAATTCAATAACTTATTACATATTTCCTTTCATGTAGTACGTTGTATTAAAAAGGTTCACAATAATATTTGGTAAACCTTATATTAGAATTCATTCCAACAATTTTGCTCGTTGCGTCTGTTGATATGGACACATTACTTATTTACTCAAATCATTTTTATGACATTATCTATTTTTCCTGTCATAAGAATAAAAAGTGTATACTCTAACTGCATCTTCTTTTAGATAATATCATGTCTTTTCCCACAGTTATATTTCATCGGGGTTGATAGTGGAACTTGTTATCCTGGTTTGTTTTGGTTCCATCATGGAGCTCGTATCTCGCTATTCATGGCATTCTCCACCTTTGACTATGACCCATTCTCATAATTTCTCAAATGGTACTTGTAATGTACCATTCTATCTCATGGTTAACTCGTATGAGGGTATTTGGGATAATTTTTTTTGTCACGCTCTGACCCGATTTGGTCGGATCCCCATGAGCAATCCACCGCTCTCTTGGTTCAAGAGGGGTTTCTCCATCTTTAATTCAAGAGGAGTTAGGCAAAATCTCAACCTTGTTCCCTAAAATAACATATATCAATAATAATGCAAACTTAAGAGAAATTTAAGCATATCTAAGGGTAAATCCTGGTGTTATGTTTCTACCACTCAGTGAATGGGTGTTCGAAAAAAAGTTTCAATAAAATAATTTGGAGTGTGCTAGACTTTTTAATTTCCTCTCAAAATTATTTTTTCACCATTTTCTCGATTTTCAAAAAAACTTTCTCACATTATCCACATTTGGTGTGTTTAACAATCAACACACACCCTTCATCATGAAGGGATCACACATTCGCAGGGTAGCCCGTCCACTGCACCCACTTGTGGCGTCGGAGTGACTTTACTGACCACCTAGATAGAAGCACATCCACTTCTACCATGGGAACTTTACTGACCACCTAGATAGAAGCACATCCACTTCTACCATGGGAACTTTACTGACCACCTAGATAGAAGCACATCCACTTCTACCATGGGAACTTTACTGACCACCTAGATAGAAGCACATCCACTTCTACCATGGGAACTTTACTGACCACCTAGATAGAAGCACATCCACTTCTACCATGGGAATGAGTGAATGTTCTCGACATCCGACCCCAAAATCCAAAAAGAAACTTTGTGTCCGTATGAGGATAGAGACCTCATCCCGACCCCACCCTAGTCTCATGCGCATGAAGATATGTCGAGCTTCCCTGACTGCTGGCACGACAAATTGCCCTTATCTCCACCATGTCGTCTAGTAGCCCCTAGGACGCATCACTACCCCTCTTAGGAGTCTTGATGGTCTTGAACCTCAGTGCATGCACAAACAATAATTTTCCATATAAGCCATTAATCTTTGGTGCCACTGGTCCAACGGCCTCGAGTATGTTAGTCCTGTCTTGGTACCCTGGCCAATTCACATAATTCATTAAAGTTTTCATGGCTTAAAATCATGTTTGTTTACGAGCTCCTGCTCGTGCCAACTGGCCTTGGGCCCACTGTACGAGATTTTCAAAATCGGGTGTTCTAGCCCCCAAGTTCCAAAACCGAGGCCTCTAGCCTAACTGAGTTATTTGAGCTCCTGTCAAAAAGGTCTCCCAAAATTTTTAAGTAGTGGCACACAGTCAGGGGAGAACACTTTTAACAAAAATATGTTTTCACTAGTCAATCACACCAAGCGGGTGTGACGACAACTTCGCTTACAACCGGTAAACAGGTTTTCCACTTCCTTCTAGTAAGTTCATTATACCTAATGGGTATGATCTACTTACAACCGATAAGTAGTTTTTTTGCGTATTTTCCACATCACTCCATCCAAGTGTGATGTTAAAATTTCACATAGTAGATGTTTTTCATTATGAGGTACTCATCATTCCAACTGGGTATAATGTGAAAATTCTTACTCATCTAATAAGTATAGTGTATTTTTCCCTAAATCGGCTTTGTGCCTCCACGCGAGCTTATACTTGCTGGCGTTCCCGGTCCTTCATGTTCCTACACGTTATGAGCATCCTTGTTCATTAACGTTTGGCCTAATAACCTTCATTTCTCACAAATGAACAAAGTGCCCAACTTTTTAATTATTTGCATTTAGGTCCCTAAAGTTCTTTTTCTTTAACTTTAGGTCCCTAATGCTAATTTTCCCCCAATTGAGTCCCGAGACTTCTAAAATTTACTTTGGAACCTCAGTTTTCTCAAAATTACGAAAATTGGTTCAAGTTTCCCAAATTTCTAATTTGGTCCCCAACTTTTCAAAAATTAACATTTTACCTCTACTTTACAAAAATGGCAATTTGACCCCCAAATTCCAAAAACTGACCTAATAGTCCTCCAACATTTTTTTCATGGCCAATTGGCCCTTATTTTTGGGAAATGGTACTTTGGTCCCTCAATTTTTTAAAATCCCCAATTTTCCCCAAAATTTTCCCCCAATTTCCCCTGATCAACCTGGCCGAATTTGATTTCATCAAATTGATCCATTAATCAAGGTTAATTGTTGAAATTGAAGGTACATTTGAGTTTCTACTCATCCATACGATTCAATTGAACTTTGAATTGCATGAATTGACGCTAGAACGAGCTCAAACGAAGCTTCGCTGGAAAATTGGACTTTGAGAGAGAAAGCTTCGAAAGATTACCGTCCGGGGTGTGGCGGTCCAAGCTTTCGATCTAAGCAGATAGCTCTCGTCCTGAGGTTACTCCTAAGTTCAAGAATCGCATCAATTCATGTCGAATTGATGGAGAATTTGGTCAATGAAAATTCATCGATTCTCTCTTTAACACTGATCGAAAATTACAGAGTGGAGCCAAATTGGCTTACCTTTTCGCTCTAATTCGGTCGTATGAGGGCTAAGGGAGTGTTGGGGGAGCTTGTTTTGGCTTGAGGAGGGCTCAAATCGGTCGATTTCAGTTCGGCAAAAATAGGGTAGTTTTGGTCCACCGGAGTTGTTTCACTATTTGATCACACTGATGCTTCTCCAATGATCCTCGAAGCAATTAGAGACTACCATCGTGTAGTTGACTTCTTCTTGAGTCTAAGGAACCTGAACACGCCTTCTTTGGCTCAGAAAAACCCCTATGTCGGAGCTCTTGTTCGAGCTTCGTCAGAAAACTAAGTAGCTGAGAGAGAGTGAAGTTTTCAAGTGTGTGGACAATGAATGGAGAGTGACTCTTTATATAGGGAGCTCGGGGACTCTCCGACCAACCGTTTGACACCTTAATGGCTATCATTGATGGCCTGAAATGTTCTAAATGGAAACGTTTCCTTTCCGCTGGTGTTGTTCGATTTTCTAGCAAGTGAACAATATTGTCATCTGAAGGAAGAAGACGACACTGTTCCGAACTAGACCGGACTGGTCCGGACCGGGTTCAACGCTTAAATCGGCTAGTTCATGCACGATTCGACCGAGTATTTCAAAATTAAAAATTTCTAACCCATCTAGAATAATGAATTTAGCATCTGGTTCAATAATGGTTCAAACCGATTCAATCTAGTTCGGATCCGGTTCACCTGAACCAGTATGATTTTCTTTCCCAAATTGTCCTAAAGTCCCTTTCTAAGGTTTTTATGACTATTTGAGTCATTTGAGAGTTGTAAATTTCCCAATTTGCCCATTTTCTAGTGGTCAGGGTTTGTGAACCGGTTCAGTTTTCTCACTCGAGTTGACTGGTTCTTTCCTGATTTTTCTTAACTCCAAATGATGTGGTTATACATTTCCCCATCAGACATTTTCTTGATTTATTTGTGGAATAGGCACTCATACCACACATTTATTTGATCATTTTCATTTGGATACCTTGATAGCCCCTAAGTCAAATGTGTACTATATATTTTCCAAGTACATTATATTTCGTTAGAGTTTTTACCCTCTGACTCTATTACTTATGAGATGATAAGCTTCTACCCTTAAGGTACTCAAGCTCACTAAGAGTCTCAAGTCGTACTAGTAGGATGCGATATGTGAGCCCTGGTTACTTATTGAGTCCAATCGTACACTCAAGTTGGTACCCTCCCTAAATTCAGGGGTTGTTTGAACTCATCCCTATTCAAATTCTTTCCCTAAGTATTGTTTTGGCTTTTTAACAAGGACCTAGCTATGGTGATTGTCTTGGTCACTGACATCACTAGGATACTCACGTATCTCTCACATTTTTTTTGCTAACATTTGTCGTGATTGTGTCCTTCGGACCTCATAAGGTGATAAAATTAGATCTACTCTGAGATTTCATGCACTTGGTCATACTAACACATGGTCTATCTTGATTTCGTATTGCAATATTTCCAGAGGCAGCGAGAACTTCTAATAGCTCCTTCTTTCTTGCCTTAGTAAATGAAGGTGTTATTTCCACTTGAAGTGGGTTATACCAAGAGTTCATATAGAATTGTTATATATTCTTAATTATTGAGATTTTTTTAATAGAACTTTCATTCCCCATTCTACATTCTATCCCCAAGCTCCTGGAGTCATGTGGCCTACCAACTTAGTGGTGTGGTTCCCTGGGATTTCTACTCAAAAGCCAATTATGTGGTTCGAGTTCCTTTTTCAGATGACATTTCTTGCTAAAGTTTTATTTTTTTAGTACTTTAAGTACTTATTCCCCTTAAGAAAATTTTAAATGTTATAAATAAAGGTCCTATCAGTGTTGTTTCCCATTTGCCCAATTTTTCAAAATCCTTTCATTTCCAGAAACGACATGTTTTGAAAATGTGTACTCTTATACTACTAAAGTTGTCAACATTCAGTCTAATCTTAAGGGTTGGGGGTTCAATAATAACCCGCACATCCTTTCTATACTACAATGATGAATACATTAACCAAAGTAGTATCAACAGAATCAATGCTCATAATAAAATACTTAACAATATGTAGGGAAAATTTAAATTTTCTTTTATAAGTAGTGCACCTAAAAAACTTGTACAAATATTTCTGGGAATATAATAAATGATAATAATATAAATGAAACATCCTAAGTGATGTAGGTGGTGTCCGTCTTTATAAGAGAAGGTATTGTGAGCCGATAAGGGGTTGGACCCATATCTACTTAAAGTCATGACTTGTAAGTAGTGGAACATTTCCAACCTTATAAACCCACAACACTTCTCTATTTTATCCAATGTGGGATCTTATTCTTAACACCCGCCCTCACGTGCAACGTGTATACACTTGTCGGTCTCAGAGAGGGGGAAAGTAGAGGAAGGTCTCATGCACTCGTTGGAGAGACTTGGAAGGGGAGAAGAATCAAAGAATCAGACCATGAGCCGGGTTTCCAGTCTCGGGTCAAATACGGGTGCAAGCCCACTGGCTCTGATACCATGTAAGAGAAGGTATTGTGAGCCGATAAGGGGTCAGACCCATATCTACTTAAAAGCCATGACTTATAAGTAGTGGAACCTTTCCAACCTTATAAACCCACAACACTTCTCTATTTTATCCAATGTGAGATCTTATTCTCAACAAAATCAAACAAGGCACAAACATGTCTCTGAATGTCGCACACACGCGAAATCGGGTATATGAGTGTATGTGAGTTGTGTACCTGCACTTACTCGGTACATGCCATCGATCGCCTATATACTTGGCATTACTCGTCATGCATGCCATAAATATACATATACCTTGACATTACTGTCATCCACGCTCAAAGGTATACTTTGACCCTTAATACGTACGGGTGATCTGAAAGCTATCACATCCCTCTTATCAACCGCTTCTGGTCTAACCTACGCGTCAACACAACCTCTTCATAGGTGTTCTTTAAGTACCAAATCACATAGCATGCATAATCATATACAATAAGCAACTAGTATGGAACACAATCACATTATATACATCAAACCCATAACTTGTCACACAATTATATTTATAGATTGAGCCCACAACTTGGCACACAATCATGTTATATACATCAAGCTCACAACTTGGCATACAAATTATATAATATACATCAACCACGCAGCTTGGCACACAATCATAGCTTAACATTATTCCTCTTATTTTAATAAAGCATGATTTCATATAGTTTTTTTTCTAACCTTTCACAATTCTTTTTTAAAAAATGCACATATTCACGGAGTTCATGAAAAACTATAAAGTGTGTTGTTAAGTACAATCTAACTCGTTATCAATAAACACACTCACTATTTTATCCGATACTCATTCGTCCGGGTAAATTTCCTATGAATCAAATCACATCACTAGGGTCATATTTGGTTTACCTTGATAGTTCTTGTATCGTTCTGTAATTTTCTAAAATTATAATTTTGCCTTTAAGGTATGGTTTGCTCGATTTACACACTAGAAAACCCTTTACACTATCATGTACTTGATCTCATCCGATTAATAAAATTTTCTAAAATTTATCAAAACGTTCCTTAGGACCTTATTCTCCATAAATCACAATAAGGTACTTACATTTACAAAATTATCATTTTGCCTCCATTTTGTTAACCATTCATCCAAAAATAACCATTTACCCTCCATTGAGAAAGAATGATCATTTTGCCCATATTTGAGTAAAATTATCATTTTTCCCTTAATTTACCAAAAAATATACTTTTACCCCTAAACTTCTAAAAACTACATTTGACATCTCCATTTATCCCACATTCACCTCCTAGTCATCTATGCTTCCCCTAGAGAATATTTTCACAAGTTTTCTTATTTTTGAAAGCTAGCTCCAAACTTTTCAAAATTTTCACTTTAATCCCCATATTTTTAAAATCACCCCAACTATCTTCAAATTTTACAAATCCCTTCCAATACTTCCATTAAACTTCTAATGACTCGTGTGAGTAGTTGAGGGTCTTACTCCAGCTGAATTTGACAGTTTTCTAAAGTGGCCAAAATAGAGGTTTCATACGTGTATTCGAAAATTCTCATCGGAGAGGGAACCACCGGTGGCCGATGAGTAGGCCCAATGGAACCAAGGACTAGATGACTCATTTTGTGGTGATCAAGAGGTTATCAAAGTTGGACAAAATTTGGCTTCAAATGGTTGCGACCTGAAGTTGTAGAACATACCCACTAGAGGAAATTGACTCGTGGCGGTCGAACGTTGCCTTGTCGGAGGTTGACCAAGGTCGATGAGAGGTAGTGGGTTCTTTTGGCACCGGTATTAGTTGGAGTGGTGGTCGGAGGTGGCCATATTTGGCACTGCAAGGGTGGTGACAAACCACAAAATTTTTTCTTTGAATTAGAGTCAAGAAAATGATAATCATGTGATATTTTTAGGAAAATTACAAATCAGGGTCCGACCATAGAACTTAAAAAGAGTCCTTTAGTCATATTTTGATTAAAAAATCACATTATTTATTTGTCAGGTGAAGGAAAATTACTCGATCGATCACTCGGGTGTCAGGAGAGGTTTTGGCAATGTGTTTTCTGACTTTAAATATAAAATTTTATCTATTGATAGAGATAAAGTAATTTAACTTATAAAGAGATGGGTACGAGAGTCATCAGTGTATCACTACATTTTTTCGTGTGAAATTTAGTAAAAAATCGGATTAATTTGGTTAATTTTTCTAATAGCATGTATTTGTAATCGGTGATGGGAGAGGTGAGGGGAAGGGCAGACGATTGCGGTTTTGGAGTCGGGTCAACCTAACTCGAATCTATTGATTGATCTGATATCATTTCTTTTTTAATTAAATTCTCTTTTCTCCCTTCTTGGACCCCTTAGTAATTTAATCTGAAATTCCGATATTGATCGGTAAAAAATTACTTTTTCAAAATTTTTAATTTCTTGCTCAATAAATTGATATCTAATTCAGTTGGATCTCTACTTTTTATTTAGGTTCTCATTCACAATTCAAGTTTTCCTTACCAATTTGAATTTTTATTTTTCGTTCGGAATTTTATTCTCGATTCAATTTGGTTGAATCGAGTTTTCTAAAATTGTGATATTACATCATCCATTAGAAGTTCTACTATATATTGGATACAAGATATTTTAGCCTCAACCATATTGCAAGTGACTTTTCCATTCCTTTTGGTTTGGGTTGGTGCAAGCTTCATGTTTCATGAGGAGGTTATCGTTGAGCAAAAAAATGAGGAGGTTGGCCCTTTCCTGTTGTATTTCCTTGGTGGGTATCCCCTTAGATGCAAAGTGTTGAGATGTATGTGCACTATTAAGAAATTCTGCCGCATGTGGCATACAAGTTTGATTATCTAGTACCACTCCTTTCCCTTTGTAGATTTAGCATTGTTAGCACAAATATTATTTTATCACGTGGAGAAAACCTCTCACTTATTTCTCAACTGCAAGTGCTCAATTACAAAATGGTGAAGATAACCTCCCACCTATTTCTCAACTGTAATCTCATGGGGATGAAATTTTAGCCACAATCTCATTTAATACTTATATCAAAACTGTAATTAACTGCTATAATTGTAGTCTATAAATATTGCATGTAACAATAGTGAAGAGAGATAACAAAATATTTTTTTCTTTCATGTTTTCTCTATTTTATTCTTAGTATTTCTATAATGGTATCAGAGATATTGAACCGACGTGGAGGTAAGGTACCATCTCGTGAATGGATCGTTATCCAATGTTGTGAAGGAGACAATACAGGTGGAATCGAAGTACCATCAATGGAGTTTCTGAGGTCAGGCCCAAATTGACACCCTTCTTGACTTGCAAAAAGAAGAAAAACATCTGAACTAGAGTCTTGAGATGGATTTGGAAGTGGTAGTGGGAGGTTAGCTGGGGTAGGTGGTGATGGAGATGGTTGAGACGAAGCTACTGAATGACGCATAGAAAATAGAAATGTGCACTCATCGAAATGAACTGCAACACAAATAAAAATTCGATTAGTGATAGGATCAAAACAACGATAACCTTAATATTCTGGTGGGTAACTGAGGAAGATACATGTCGTGGATCAATTTTGTAACTTTGACGTCTGATAGGGTATGAGATAAAGATAACAAAGACAATCAAAGACACGCAATGAAGAGTAGTCAGGCAATTTTCCATGAATAATCAAATAAGGACTATTATAATTAAGGGAACGTGTAGGTAATCGATTTATGAGAAAAACAGATGTTTCAAAAGCAAAGTCTTGGAACTTGAATGGTAAATGACTTTGAGTAAGAAGAGTAATACCCATGTCAACGATGTGACGATGCTTACATTTAATGGACCCGTTCTATTGATGAGTATGAGGGCAAGAGATTCGATGACAAATGCCATGAAGTTGAAGCTCATTTTGAAAATCTAAGGACAAGAACTCTTTGGTCCCATCGGTCTGAATACTTTTGATGCAACGATCAAATTTATTCTCCACTTGAAGATGAAAGGCGTGAAAAATATGGATAACATCAGAATGGGTACACATGACGTAGTACCAAAAATATTTATTGTGATTATCAAGAAAATGTATATAGTATAGGTGACTAGTATGCGATGTGACAGATGCGAGACCCCATATATTTGTATTAATAAGATCCAATGGGGAAAGACTCTTATGAGTAGTGGAACGAAATAATTTTTGTTGAATTTTTCCAAGAGAGCATGCATCACAGAAAGTGAAATCATTTTTACACTGTACAGATAACTGAAACATAACACGAGCAACAACATCGTGGGCAGGATGACCAAGACGTCTATGGAATAAAAGTTGAGACAGAGAAATGCCAACATTAATGCTAGGACATGGACGATAGAGCTTGAGGAAGTAGAGTCCGTCGTTATGGTGTCCTCGAAGAAGTACCTGATGAGTGTCCAATTCCTTAACAATAAAAAAATTAGGATGAAATTTGAAGTAGCAGGCATTGTCCTTAGTGAAGCGAGACAGATAAAAGATTGAGGGAAATAGTGGGCAATAAGAAGACATGACGTAAATAAAATATATGGGTGTGAGTTAAGATGCCAGTATGACCAAAATTGAGTATTGGGAAACTTGATCCATCATCAAGAAGTGATTGGTCGGGAGTGTTTGGCCCATCCTACAAAGTCAAGTTAGTCATTGAGTTTGTAACATGATTAGTAGCACTAGAGTCGATGTACCAATCAACTCCATGTCCATCAGACAAATCACCCATTCCGATGTTGATTTGATGCACTTGATAGTTTGGAGGCAAGGTTGGACATGTTGGAGCAAAATGACCAATATCTCGACATAATTGGCAAGTGGAGTTTGGACCGTGAAGTGTTGTTGGGTGGCGTTAGGTCACAAAGCTTGAATTAAAATTGTCTGGAGTGGGTCCTTGCACTTGGTGAATGGGTGGTCGTCTTCGTCCTTGTATTGCATCGAAACCTATCTGTCCAATATGAGGGGATGGGTCATGCCCATTATCTGACCAATGTTTGATGAAGAAGCCTCAACGTGAAGTGCCTCGACCAGGAAGAAATCGTGTGGAGCTTCCTCGTCCATAAAAGAGATGAAGGGGTTGTGTGTCTCCAGAAGGATGACAACGAGGCGACTTGTGGAATGGTGGACCAAAATCTGCAAAATCTCGGTGCCACGGTGAAGAGGCTATGCAAGAAGCGACATCTGAAGGTCTTGCTTCAAGTATCCTAGAAAGAGGTGCAGTAGTGGAGGCACCCAATAGAGATCTCTTGTAGGTGCGTTTGGCCTCCTATGTGAGTAAGAGGTTGCAAAGCTCATCAATCGGTGTGACGGGTAGGATTGGGGCGAGTGCTAAATATAGAGGATCCCAATCTTCACTCAGTCCTAACAAGATTCGGCCCTTCACGTCGAAATCAAACTTTGGATGACTAATTTGGCTGAATTCAGTTGCAATGGTGGTGATTGCAGTTAGGTACTCGTTCATGGAACTATTGTCCTTTCTAATATCTTTCCATTTTTATTCTAGTAGATCTTTTCTTGCATAAATTTGTGCAGTGAAGGTTGTTTCGAGTCATTGTCATGCTTCAGCAGCAGATTAGACTCCGATGATATGCAAATTAATAGAGGTAGATAGTGTAGCTAGAATTGTAGTCAAGGTAAACATATCATATGTTTTTCAGTTCTCGTATTCTAGATTGGATTTCATGTCGAGAGTCGTGTCTTCATGATCAGTGTCGTCTTCATTAGTTTTTGTCGGGATCATGAGAGGCAGAGCGGGAATTGAACTATCTACATAGCCCAGTAGCTTGTATGCATCAATGAGAGTAATAATATTATTCCTCTATAGGAAGTAATTTCCTTCATCTAGCTTGATTGCCAATGTAAGAAAACTAGTGGACAATTGAGGAATATTGTTCATTTGTATGATGCTAGGAGAAAGAGAATTAACTTGTAAAAGAGTGATGTAAATGAGTTTGAGAAATAGGATCGCACTATATTGTTGAGCAGTAGGGTTCTGATACCATGATAACTTGCTCCATATAACTAATATGCTCACATGTAAAGCTCTACCAACTCTAGTCGCTTCTGGTTGTCGCTTGTCCTCAACTAGTGGTACTCCGCTAGCGATGCCACAAGTATATTGTCAAGTGGTTGGCTGACTCCAATACTTGACATTAACACGACTTGATATTACTTATGCTGTCAATCATGTTTGTCAGTTTCTACATCGTCCGACTAATGCCCATTGGATAGTTGTGAAACGAATTTTTCGTTATTTGTGTGGCACCCCCTCCATAGGGTTAAATATCTGTTGTCACTCCTCAATGCATCTTCATTATTTTTCCGACGCTGATTAGGTAGGAAATTCGGATGATCGACACTTCGTAAATGGTTATGCTATTTTTCTTGGTTCTAATATTATTTTTTTTTAGCTCGAAAAACAACGTACTGTGTCTCGTTCAAGTACAGAGTCGGAATATAAAAGTTTGAGAAATGCAACTGTCGAGCTTATTTAAATTGAATCTTTACTATATAATTTGGGTATTCACACTTCTCAAAAACTTGTTCTCTAGTGTGACAATCTATCTGTAATTTACCTAATATGCAATTCGATTTTTCATGCACAGACTAAGCATATTGAGATTGATTATCATTTTGTATGTGAACATATTAACCACAACTTGTTACAAGTACATTTAATTGGTACAACAGATCAATTTGCATATTCTCTCACGAAAGATCTTAGTTTTAACCGATTTGAGAAATTGCGCTACAAGTTCAACGTTCGGCCTACTCCCGTTAACTTGCCGGAAAGCGTTAGTTCAAATATTATTTTATAATGTGAAGATAACCTCCAACCTATTTCTCTATTACAATTATAATTGGGTAACTATAAAATGATAAAGATAACCTCATACTTATTTCTCAACTACAATATCATGGATGATAAAATTTTAACTACTATCTAATTTAATACTTATATTAAAACTATAATTAATGACTATAATTGTAGTATATAAATATTATTTATAACAATAATATAGAGATATAACAAAATTATTTTATTTTCTGATGTTTTCTCTCTTTATCTATTCTCTAATTTATTTTTAATATTTCTATCTTAATAATGTCACATTTAACTCAACGATACCATAATGATCGGCACATTCAGCTTTTATTCTACACTCCCCAACTACTATTTAATGATATCATTAATCATAACTCAACTAATTTTGCCTGCAATACCACTTATTGAGATAGACTTCCCACGGTAAGTATTAGGCATATTGTCCAAATTAAGTACTTGAGTTCTTCTATTATTATATACCACGTTAAATGTTAATGGAGTCCATTTCTCCTGGACATTTTGTCGACCCAAGCTTCAGACCTAATTCAAATTATCATCATGAAAGTGACAAATAAAATGTACCATAAAGCAAATTGTGTATAGGGATGTGCAAAAAAAACAATCCAATGCAAAGAAATGAATTAATGAAATAAGAATCACCACAACCACTAGAAATGTTGAATGGGCAGCAGATTAATCAGAACAGGAAAATGGTAAAATATTCCAAGTTCACAAGCCGAAAGCAAACACCAAATGATGGAAGAAGGAAAGCATGGATTAAAGAGCACATAGGAGGGGGTGAACCACAAGGACCGAAGTGGGCAAAACCAACCAGTACCTCGAAGGATAGGTGGGATTGCCGATACACTGTACTCATGGCTCACTTCTCTCTTTTCTCTTACAACTATACTCTTACGATGAGGATCGGAATTATGCGCCGGGAAATCTCCCTTCACAAGGACGAAGGAGGGCGAGATTGCACCCTAGAAACCAGGGAGAAGGAATCGAACGCCATCATCATCACCAACTTTATTCTAGCTTTAAAACATATTCCCTACAATTTTTCAACTAGCTCCAAAGGTGGGTTCCATTGAACCATATGCTGAGAAAAATCGAACTATCTTGACATTTATCTTAATAACCAACGTGTTCCGGATGTATGCATGAATCTCTTTTTCTGATTTCAATTAATGCATGACTCTCTGCAGTGAGATTATATACATATATATATATATATATTATCTGACAGCAAGATGCAATGTACATACCCATCTCAATTTTTGGTTAAAAAATGGGATAATAGGGAACCATGTGAACTTAATACAATTTGCCAATTTGACACTGGGAGAAAATGCCATTTATGGAAAGAACAAGGAAAATCATATTCCTTGGTGATTTCAAATGCAACTGGTGGAACATCATAATAATAATAAAAAATGGGAGATCTTGTGTGTAGCTTTGAATCAAAACTTACAATAGTTGATGGGGGATGGATCTGCCACAACTTGGCCAGCTTGTTGGAAGGAAGACAGTGACTATTCATCCAATCAAATATACTCTACAAAGTGAGTTCTGACAAAAAAAAAATAAAAATAAAAAGCACAATAAGAATCCCAACCTATTAATTTATCTATATGATAATTAATAGTATGTGCTAGAAGTATATACGAAAAGATGTGGATTCACTAGACTATTAATAATGGCAAAAAACTTGGGTCTTAATAAGGTAAAGACTAGAGCGTCTCATTGGATGTAATGAATAAGTGTTATAATTTTTCTAAAAATAATAAAAAAAATTATTCACAAATTGGTAAGTATAATATAAAAAATGAAATAATATATAAGATAATATGATTATTGAGAATATAGTGATAAATTGAATAAAATATATAAATATTATTTTTATAAAATTAGAATAATTACACTAATTATAAATTATTAATTTTAAATAAATATTAGTTTGAGCTTTCAAAATAAATTCTCATATAATATTAAGTTTGTACTGTATCCTATTCAGAATCTTACTCATGGTAGGTAGAAAAATAGAGTAAAAATACTTAACTTGGTAATATTATTTACTTTCGTTATATTGTAAAAATAATATCTAAATTAGATGTTAAGTACGTGTTTAAAATTTCAACTAACAAATGTATACACGATAAAAAAAATTAGAACGAATATATAAAATACGAAATAAAATTGAATAAAATAAAAAATTATTATAAATTTATAATATTGTAATACTCATCATTCTCACAATTATAACTGCCCCTCTTCTAATCCAAAATAAAGTATGGCAGACAAAGAAAGGGGTCATATTTTGCCGTTTTTGGATGATTTAACATATTATCTCATCCTCCTCCTCCTCCGCCCCTACCACCACTCTCTCCTCCTCGGTTATAAATTCCATCCCTGAATTCTCTCCCTTGTTCGTAGACTGCAGTGGACCTTTCGGTTGAATTCCATCATACATAGATAGATAGAGGAGGCTACTCTTATTACATTACCATACCTATCCGCATGGCATCCAGCTCCCCGTCATCCTCTTCGACATGGACATCCAAACAAAACAAGGTATTCGAGAGGGCGCTAGCGCAGTACGACAAGGATACCCCCGACAGGTGGAAGAAGGTCGCCAGGGCGGTCGGAGGTAAGTCGGCCGAGGAGGTGAAGAGACACTACGAGCTGCTGATAGAGGACGTGAAGCACATTGAGTCGGGTCGGGTCCCCTTGCCGAACTACCGTTCCACGAACTCCGGTTCCAATTAGCTGAATAGGGGCCAGGGTAGATTATTTATCCCCATATGAAGGAAGGAAGATAATCGATAAGGTAATAAGTGACCCTATCGTTTTATGAGGCAGTACGATAAAAATATAATGATAAATAAATGGAGGAAGAAGAATGTATGGCAGTAGAGTATTTTTTTTAGGCACTTGATATCTTTCTCGTTAGAACTGTGACCATGCATGTTCTCTGGTAACTAACGTGATTAATATCAATTATGATTAATTAAGAGTATGCTTATCATAGTTTAAAACTGCTCGGAAGAAGGCCACCACCAAGCATATGCTATATAGTCTCTATTTCATCCCTGGAAGTGTAGGCATACGTGAAGCTACCATTCATTCTAAACAAATTATTTCTAACTGCTAAGGTGTTAGAGTAGTCCTTCTAAATAAAGTTTTGCACTATAGAAGCATTCCAAATTCCACGCACAATTTCAAAGCAAAGCAATTTAAAAGGTTTAGAGGAAGAAGATTTAACTTGTTTTTTCTACCCAAAGAAAATTTAATTTGTTGAATAGATCCTCTTTCTCTTTCTGTCACAAGGACATACCAATAGATCCTCACACCTTGTGGGTAAATTTGGGGTAGATAGTATATTCTCTGCTTTCTATCATCAAGGAAATATAAGTTCCAGATACCTATTAAACTATTTATCACTAAGCTCACCCATAAATACTTTTGTTCATGATGTGCCCGTTCTGATCCGAGAGTTTCTTAAGGTGAATGGAGGGGATCCACCCATCAATCCAAACAACTTCTCCGAGGAGTTGCTTTCATGTCCAATGCTCTTTCATACGCATGAATGATGGATTCTTACACCGGCAGAAAATATATCACCTTATTTCGTATCCCCTTAAATTATGGGAATAATCACCCTTATACTACCAACATAATCATCTCTCAAAATAAAAAATAAATTACATTTTTCATAATAAATTAAAAACTCTTTTATAAATCATGTATTGCAAGTATTAAACAAAAACTTGATGTATGTATACATCAAATTCCTACTAACCATGCTGATTCCCCATTGTGTGTAGAGTTTCTTAAGATCAATGGTCAATACTCTTTCTATTATAAATTATAATTTTATATAATTTTCCTTAAATTTTTATAATACTTTCTAAAAAAGTATTCACATAATTATGTAGTTTATATAAGGTTGTAAAGTGAACTGATGATCCAATTAAACTAATGGTCAATAATCTTACTAATTATTTTATTTGAGAGTTGTATGTCCCACAAATTTTTAATTATATTAGGAAGTATGATTCCCGTAGTATAATTTATCAGATTACTCTAAATAATTCAAACACATAAGTATGGTATAGTGACTTATTCTATAATTATTTATAAATTCAATATTTTTTCCAACATTTAGTCATATTTACCTAAATAACAAAAAATATCTAAAATTTTCACTTATATATTTAATTTCTCAATTTTTACATTTTAATACTTAACTTTTCAAAATTATAATATTCTCTTATACTTATCATCCTCGGACTCTAATTTTTTTAAATATCTTTTTTATATCACTAAACTTTCATTGGTCTTATTTGGAATTTCTAAGTTTCAAATAATCACATTTTGGGACACAACTTTCACTATTTACCATTTTACACTTAAATTATTTTTAAAGATTTCACTTATACCTATAAGTTTTTAAAACTTATCATTTGAATATTAAATATTTTCAATCATTTCTTTTTAGTCTCTAGCATTCCTCGTGCTCTCTTAGAGTCCTCCAAAACTTTTCATTTTCAGATGGATTGTTGAACTTTTTTAAAATTATATTTTGGCCATAACCTATTTATACTATTTAAACATATCCTAAAAATTATAAATGACTTATCTTAAAGGTCCTTTTTCAACCAAAGCTAGTTAAAATAGTACTTTTAGTGTTATTTTCTAATTCCCATCGAAATATTACAAAAATTAGGTTAAGATTAAAATCTTATCGGATATCACAACTTAATTGATGTCATTGGTGCTGATTAAAAAAATAATTCAAAAATAAGTTTATTAATTCTTGAATCACCTCAAAATTAGGTTGAAGTGGTTGAAAATAACATTTTACTATTATCACATTCCCACCCCCATTTGGTTGAAGTTATGAGACATTCCACTCTTCTCGTTATAAAATAATAATTACTACTAAAATTCAATTAATAGTCAAACATAACTTATTTTTTCCATTATTTTTCTAAAACAACATTATTAAAACTATTTTATAATAGATAATTTATATGCATTATAGCTTAAGGTTTATTATTACAATGTTGAAATTTTTTTTATATCTCCATACTAATTATCAAAACTATTTTATAATAATTAATCCCATAGCCTATAGTAAAAGAAAAAAAAGGGTAAAAGTAGTAAATTATATCTTAATACTCATTTTTTTTGGTAATTAAACCCCACACTACTCTTATCATTAAAATAGTTATTTTAAATTTCTCATTCATGTATTTTAATAATTTATTATCAAACAAATCATAATTTCGGAAAATAGTTTCCAATTATTAGCCTTGTGACAGGCAACCAACTACTGGTGGAATTTACACTTTACCACAAGGATGGGTAGCACTACTACCCATCCCAAACTTAAATTGTAATCACACCTTTAATATGACATTTATGATGATATCAAAGGGTGAGAGGCACTATTCGAGACCTCTAATCATGTTGGATTGATGTTAATGAACCGACATATCCAGACTTGCAGCAATTCACACCAATCCATGCAATATCTGTGTGGGATCATTGTAACTTGTGTATGTATATCATCCTCTTCACAGTATGGCCTATGGAGCACCTATCAGTTTTCTTGACCTTGTCATCTCGTGTTTAAGGAAATACGCGTACAGCAGCTCGTTCCATGAATCGGGGACACCAGGCAGGCACCAATGACTACAGTCCTGCCGGTGAAGGGGCACTTGCCCGTTGCCATGCCCGAGATAGTACAAGGAGGAGTGCCCATCTTTCCTTCGCCCTGTGAGGCTTGTTATATTCAAGAGCTCGAGTTGCTTCCCTCTTACAGCACTAGACCGGTTCTTCAAGACGTCGATTAGGATCATCTGGTGGTTTGAGGTTTGAGAAAAATCGGGAGCCAGGTCTGGGAGAGTCTCTAAATGACAGCTTCCTCCAGTTTTCCAATCTCCACCCCTTGCAAAAAAAAAAATAGAGGTTGAACAAAGCAAGTAGGAGCATATACATATACGGTTAATGTGGATAGAACAAGAAGCTGGTAGTGTGAGAGGCGAGGAAGCAAACCTGAAGTGAACTGGAGCTTCTGATCGGAAATAGACCTGTGTCTTGCTCGTATTGACATGAGTGTAGATCCAATCAACAACTGTCTCAATGGAGCGTCTGTATGCATCCTCCGTGCTCATGTTCATCTCCACATTTGGTCCCATTTGGTAGTAGCAACCCCTGCAGTAGATTTTTTTAATGCTATTTTTATGGAGCAATGGGCATGGAAATCAGAGAAAAAAATGGTTAAAACGGCAATCAATCATTGCTTACCCCCTCAGAGTTTTCTCATAGTTCCACCAATGGCCGGAATTGAAAACCAACAAATCTGCACCCTCCCATTTACTGGAAGTCCAGTCTACAAGGTCTAGTTTCAAAGTAGTCCTGACCTCTTTAGGGCTTCCTGCTGGGGCTCGGCCCTGTACGACCAGGAATGGTGCCCTGTAGTACTCAACCGTGCAGTTGAAATCATCGAACTTGAACACCAGAAACCCTGTGTGCTTCGTGATGGGCTTACCATTAACCTCGTAGATTGAGGACTTGTTGGAGACAGCAGAGGCGAGCATACATAGGAGGGATTCCCATTGGTTTCTCCCAATGGAGTCTCCAACAAATACCACCCGCTTGTTTCGAAGTCTTTCAAGCATTTCGTTTGCAGTGAATCTATCAGGACCAGCACAGAGAGGAGAGAGGAAATAGTGGGTAAGGTCATGATATACTCTCTTTAGAATAAATAAGTCATTAAATTTTACCATCTCTGAGCATTCCGTAGACACTTCAAACCATGAGAGGCTGAGGAGGAAAGAGGAAGGAACAATCTTGTGAAGGGTGGCCTCTAATGGAATGGGAAGACTTTCTCCATATATTCTATTACATCAAAAATCAAATAATTTAATGTCTTTTTTGTATTAAAATTTTTTAATTAGTATTTACTTAATTTTGTTTTTGTTATTGACATATTATATTAAAAATAAATTATATTTTATGAAATTTATAATATTTTATTTAATTTAAATTTTATATATATTTAAAATAAATATTTTTACTTAATAAAATTATAAGTAAAAAGTCATATATAATTAATTTTAAATAATAAATTAAATGTATTAAATAAATACATTTATTATTATTATTTATATTAATATAATTTAGTATTATAAAATATTAAATTTAAATTATTTATTTGTAAATATTATATTTTATATATAAATATTTTATTTAACCCACATTACATATAATAATCATTAATAATTTAATATATATATTGTTTAATAATTTATTGAATTTAAATTATATAATAAAAGATTAATATATAAATTATAATAGTGTAAAAATTTATAATTTTAATTAATTATATAATTTATTATTATAAATCATAAATAATTTATTTGTCTAATATATTTAATTTATTATTTTAAATAAATCGAAATATTAATTATATATACTTACCTATAATTTTATTAAATAAAGTATATATTTAATTTTTATTTTTTTTAAATATATATAATTTAAGTTAAATAAAATATTAAAAATTATATAAATTTTAATTAAAAAGTTTACTTACATATTATATTAGTAATTTAAATATAAAATACATTTTTAATTATACACATAAATATTTTTACTTTGATAATGCTTTTCATATAGGAATAAGGAGAAAATTACATTGATCATACTAAACATTTTTAATAAAGTTTTTTTAAGTCAAACATTTTAGATAAATTACATTTATAAATAGTGACGATTTGATATCAATTTTTTAAAAACATATTTTTATGCCAATCTTTTAATAAAATTGCCGTATTTAGTGTTACTAATACTAAATTAATTTATTTTAGCAGAAGTTTAATATTAAAAAGTCTTTTTAAAATATTACTTTTACAAATGTGTGATATCAAAAAAGTTTTGTTTAATAAAAATACGTAAATATTTATAAATATTTAATAGCATTAATATAGTTATTTAGATAAAATTGAATTTATAATTAACATTCAAAAATAAATTAAGAATTGAGACAAAAGAAAACATTTGATTTACACTATGTCCGATCTTTATGTGACATAAATTAACATTCAATATTGATGTGCAAAGAACTCATTCCTTTTAAGTTTACCTAAAATGTATGTTTTAAATTGCAATTCTTATATTGAATTCTAATGGATTTATTATGGAGGCATGTGGGGTCATTTGATATGAGTGGGATACTGAATATTAAGCTATATCCGATCTTTAGTTTACATAAATAATTTGGAACAATATTGGCTCATGACTTAGGTATTGAGTCATTAATCATTCAGCTAGATGCCAAAATTGTAGAAGATGTGCTTTCTTCCCATTTAAATTCTTACTCTGATGCCCATTTTATTTTGAAATGTAAGAAATTAATTAGATGATTCCCATGGACCAAAGTGGTATATGCTTATCGCGAGCAAAATGTTATTGCTGACAAGATGGTATGATAGAGACATGGATGATACTTCTTGTCCAGACTAGTACAAGAGAAGAAAAGCCCTAATATTTTTTAATATATATAGTAAGACTTTTTTTCTTTAAAATTTTTAAATAACCCTAAAAAATCTAAAATTAATTTCAGGTATTTTTCTTTACCATCAAATAATGAGCAAAATGCTCAAATTCAAGCCAAAAAAATTCTCCGAATTGGAATAAAGTAGAGTATTAACAACAAGATAGTGGAAAGGTCGTGAAAACCTGGGCAAGTTGCAACTCCTCGGCTGCCATCTCCATTTGGTGTAGAAGGTGTCGGGTCTTCCATTCTCAGAGCACCTAAACCCACCATCCAACAGAGAGCAGTCCCTGCTCTCATACAAAGGATACTGTTCATCCCAAACCCAGTTGCCATCAAACACATCACACCCCTCACCAGCTTCATCAAGAAATCCTGGCAGCTCATTCCTCCATACCAGGGAAGAGAAGGGGCTTCGGAAGGCACCCATCCCAGCGGTCTTCAGCCTCTCAGTCATGGCCTTATAGTCGGAACAAAGGAAAGACCCAACAAAGAGGGAAGCAACCAAAAGGAAGCCCACAACCCCCGTGCATAGGTCTACATGATTCCAGCGATCGAGTCTCTTCTGCCAATTCATGTGGATCATTCTCTCTACTTCTTTTCACGATTCAGAGTCATCTTCTGGTTAAGGAAGGAAGAAAAAAAAGGTGTTTCATGAATGGTGTGAAAGAAGGGTACAACGAAGTGAGAACCATTTTAAGGAACGCGAGAGCCTGATGGGTCTTGGACTCACCTGTCCCAATAAGGCATTAATGCGGGGCCTATTTCAAGAATAAAGGATTTCCTCAATTTGATGCTTGTCAATGGTCCATAATTTTAGTGTTTTATTTTGATCACTATTGTCCATTAATGGCTGAAAATGAGGAGGATAATACATAGTTTCGTGGATACAATAACTAGGCAATTTTTTATTAAAAATGGTTAGGTCATTTATTTTACAAAAAAAAAAATGTTTTACCATTTTACCTTACAAAAAAATGTAATGTGATTTTCATATTTGCCTCTAATTAATATTATCAAATAAATTATACAATTATATAAAATAATATAGTAAAACTCTTTAATAATATATAAAATAGAGAAATGAGAGAAAGATTACAAGTACTATATATTAAGAAAATATATCAAATACTTAAGTATTTAATAGATCATCCATACATAAAGAGTGTAAGTTATGGAGAAGCCTCCGTACACTCTTCATAATCATACTTGGTTGAATTGTATATAATTCTATCATGCTTTAATCTTTTTCCGTCTTTTTCCATCTTGATTACACCAATAATAATGAAAGTAAATTTTATTAATACTTTTACTTCATTTTATAAGAATATATTAGCCTTTCATCTTTGAAATTTGTTTGTTATCTTCGTACTCAAAATTTCCTTTTTAATTCTTTCCTAGTAGATTGTGATGGTTGAGTGCTTGTGAAAGTTAGTCTTGAATTCATTTGTAGCGTCTTTTTTTACAATATGCAAGTCATTGCACTAAAATATATATAGATGATTTTCTTAGGTTTATTTTTTCGCCATGCTTTCTCTTGGTTTAATTGATTCCATCATCTATTAGTAAAAAAGAAGTGTAATTGGAGTGGACACTATTATTGAAAAAATATAAAATTAAATATGATATAACGGTAAAGGTAAATATATATGACTTATCTAATGCCCCTTTGTGTAATAGCCTACAATCATATTCACATAATAGTTTGCCTATCTAGTAAAATAGGGAAATAAATTCTCCATATCTCGTATAAGAAAGTTTATTTGCCAAGACCCTCATTCCTTATAGATCTCAAGGCATCTATAAGGATCTTAGAATCACGTTCAAAATAATCTTTGTCCATTAAGTTGCCTTAGCCGCTTCCATCCCTAAATCGATGCCTAATGCTAATCTTAATGGAAAGATTACACCAAATTCTATCTCCTCATCCTATTCATACTTGTCCATTACTATCTCTAGCCACAAAATTTATTACTACACACAAAGAGATATTGTCATAAGAGCCATCACGATTGATTTTTACTATGGCTCGTGGTGATCTTTCCTAAATCATTATTACAATACGAGAACTTCTTGAACTAGAGTTTAATTGTAATTAGACTATAAACTGAGTTTAAACTAAAAATTAAAATAAAACGAGAATGGAACCCTAACTCGAAAATGGAATCCTGAATCAAAATTGTAAATAAAATTGGATTTGAAACTAATGTTGAAAGCTTAAAAGTGAGAATGTGAAATCGATTAAGGAATAGAGATCCAATCAGATTAGTGATAGATTTCTTAAGCAAAAAAATTGAGATTTTTGAAAAAAACTTAATTTTCGACAAATTGAGATCAGAATTTCAGGTTAAATTACCAAGTGGACCCAAAAAGGAAAAAATAATTTAATTAAATAAAAAAGTGAAGAAAGGAAGTCATGTTACCTTGATCCGAGTTGGATTGACCCGCCTGAAACCACCCGCGTACCCCCTTCTCACCCGATGGATTTTGACCGCACACCATCAAACAAATGAGTCGAATTGATTCAATTTTGTACAAAATTGCATGCCATAAAATGTAGGGATAAGATGACAACTAACCTATTGATCTCCCTATGAGTTTAATTGAATTAACTCTTCTTGAACATATCGAATTTTAGATCCAAAGTCCAAAAATTCGATATCGGATCCTCTCTCGACCACCATGTGATAAACCGAGAATTCTCACTTACCCGACCATCAAATGAAGTGATCTTGGTGTCAAAATATCGCTAATAGACTATTCTTGAGTTATGTGGGCAAGTCTCAACTTGTTAGTGGCCAAAAAATTTTGCACGAGTGTTGTTTTGGCCGACCCAGATCTAAAACAAAAAAACTATGTGTGGTCATCACACTTGGCCAAATTCAGCCATCTCTAACCACCACTTTGGTGGGCACCAATGCCAAAGTGCCCGCTTGCCTCCCCTCTACATTCTATTAGAAAGGATGACCTTCGACAAAGGATTTGGCCACTATGAGTCAACTTCCACCGTCAAGTCTATTCGGCATCGCACGACCACAACTAGTCAAGGCACAAATTCTCCTAACTTCACCGACCACTTAGCCGACCACCACTATAGAATGACTCGCCTAGACTTTGGCTTCAAAATGCCTCAACTCTAGTCACATCTTCGGTCATCCCTGGTGATAATTTATGACAACTCCTACATTACCTTTATTTCGACCAGTTTTGGAAAATGACAAAATTCAACCAAGTTTAGTCAGGGTAAGACCCCACATTCCTCCCATGAGTCATTAGGAGTATAATCAAAGTATTTAGGAGTTATTTGTGAAAATAGAAGTTGATTTGGTTGATTTTCAAAGTTTGGGACTAAAGTATCAACTTTGAAAAGTTTAGGGGGCAATTTGCAAAAATGGGAAAACTTGTGAAAATAGTCCTCAAGGGTAGCAGAATGGATGAGGAGGTGATTTTGGGACAAATGAAGATTTGTAAAGTCATTTTAAGAAGCTTGAGAGTAAAACCATAATTTTCGGTAAATAAGGGGTAAAATGGTATTTTTTTTTCACAAATAGAGGAAAATGATAATATTTGTCTAATTGGGGATAAAATAGTTCATTTTGAACTATTAAGGAAAATTGTTATTTTGTAAAAAGTAAATAGGCAAAAATGAGAATTTTGTAAGGGGCAAAATGATAATTTTGCCCATTTTAAGAACCATAGTATCATTAATGGGAATTTGGGGACCCAAATGAGATTAAAGGAAATTTGAGTTTCCAAAGGAGAGATTTGGGATGTCTAAGATCCAAAATAATAGAGTTTTGATAATTTGAGGCAAAATGCTAATTTTTCCAAACTTAAGTACCAAAATATAAATTTTGGAAAAGTTAAATATGTAACAAGGAAATTTAGAGTCTTTTAGACATTCTGGTAAATATGACTAAATGTGGATTTAATCTAAGACATGATGAATGAAATTATAGAAGGGGTTAGTCAAAACCAGTTCATCGACATGTAGGTTGAGAGAACATAGCACGAGTGGTAAAATCATAATTTTGGAAAAATTACATGATAGTCAATAAGTATCTAGTAGAGATCAAAACTAATGCCAAATTTGCAATTTGATTAATGCAGTGTAAATTCCACATTTGTTCATACAATGACCACACGTCCTGAGACTAAGGGGAAAACAGTTAATACGAACAAGTCCCGATAATAAATGTGAGTGGGAGTATTGATAGCAAGTTTCCATACAAGCATCCTAACCTTTGAATGACTTCATTTGACCTAAAATTGAGCTTCAATGCAACTTTGCTAGAAAATATTTTCTATAAAGAGAGAGCTTCATTTTCTTACTGGAGAAGGGGCAATGGTCAGAGCTCTAGATATGGGCAACTAGTGCTTATCAAGGGGGTTCTCCTAGGATTGGGTTCTACAGCAATTGATAGCCTATCAAGGGGAATTGGATGAGAGAAGTTTTTCCCATTCTAAACTCTACAACTCTACTGTTACAATGGAGAGAGGCTGAATTGGCTTATCTTGAAGGTTCTAGGGGGTCGAGAGGTGGTCGAGGAGGGTAGTAGGAGGGTCGACCTAGTCGTAGGAGGTCGAAGGTGACCAAAATTTAGCTCGAAGGAACTTGCTACTTCGCAATCGCTGGAGAAACGTTAATGTGTGAGCTCTCAAGTGCTTCTGGGGTGATACTAGAGCTGAAGGAAGGTTGTAGCGGGGTAGACAACTTCTTCCTGGTTCTAGTGAACCCAAATTCACCATTGGAGGTTGCAAAAAAGGCCCACATCGATGCTTTGGTTCGTGCTTCGTCAGAAAAGTGAGTACTTCATCTTATTCGATCATTTGAGTGATGAGGAGGACGTCTCCTGAAATCTCTGACTTCTACCTGAAGTCTGAGTAAACGTCTCTAACGTCCTACCCTCATACCCAAAATACTTCTTTTTGCTCTTTTTTTTCTTTTTTTACCTACTGAAGAGAGGATAGATAGAAGAAGATGAGAATTTTTTTTGTTTTTCTTTTATAAAGAATAGAAATAGGTAGAGAAGATAAAAAAAAAAGAAATAGATATAAAAGATGGGATGAAACTTGTCGTGCAACCGTGTGCTCATAACCAACTCATACGAACCCCGCCAATATGCTGACGATACCCTACACCAAATATGGCAACAATCCTAAGACTTTCACGACGCAAGTACAAAAAGATGAAGTATACTTTGTTATGAGAGAAACAAGGTATGGGATATGTAGACGCCACACCCAAATTCTCTAAGAAGAACTCTTAAAAAACCTCGGGTGATAGGTTTTGATTGCTTGAACACCATAGGTAAAAACCTGATAAGTTCAAAAGTTTTTTCAGGATATAAAGAAGACAAAATCTCATAAAATTGAAATTGCAAAAGTGTGTCTTCCAGTGAAGTATGTCTTTTATAGGCTCAGAAAACAACCAAATAGCCCATAAAATAAGGAAAAAAAATTTATTATGGTTATAAGCTAACAATATCTAATCTAAATATCTAGGATATTTAATAACTAATTTAAAAATATGAACTATCTAATATTATCCTAAGAGATTTATTATATGAACCTTCTCTTGGGCTTTTCATTTGGGCTTCCATTTGAATATTTAGCAATCACTTTAATCAGTCTATATAAAGTTTTTTTGAATCTTTTAGCCTTTAACCTTGTTATTGGGCCATTTTAGAGTTTTAAATGATTATTTATCTCATTTGGTTACAAACTGTTCAGCTCAATTACAAGTTCGGTTGATTGTAATTGTGAATTTGTATTCTATTTAGTTGGATTCACATCAGTTAGGATTAGGTCCATAGTGCCAACCCTAAGTGGCTTCTCATTCATCCATTTATTATCACTATTATTTTTATTAATATTGCATAAAATATTATTTTAGGTGAGGCATTAACATATTAAATTAGTAAAATCTAACACTCTTTGAAAATTATTTCATTTAGATACAAATTATTAAATTTTGATAAAGATTTTTTATCCGTGATATTTTTTTTTGAACTTTTTATATTAAAAATAATTGTATAACGAAGAGAATAAATTTAAAGATATATATTTTTAGTTTATAAATTAATTAGCATATAAAATATTTGATGTATGATATTAAATTAAAAATAGTAATTTCTTTTAAAAAAATATGGAAGTCGTAGTGCATAAATATATCATTTCATTTTTATCATATTATTAATTATTATCTTTTATATAATTTATTTATTTTTTATATTTTTTATTAAAAAATAAAAGGATAGATATATTTTTAATCTAAAAATTAATTAGGGTATATAATATTTGATGTATGATATTAAATTAAAAAATGTAATTTAAAACAAATATGGATCTAATAGTGCATAAATATATCATTTTATTTTTATCATATTATTAATTATTCTCTTTTATATTATTTATTTATTATATTGTTTATTAAAAAGTATTTATAAAAATTTTATTGAAAGTTTATAACACATCAATATAATGTGTGATATATTTAATTTATTAACAATTATGTAATAAATACAGAGTTTGAGTTATTTTTAGCAGAAAAAAAATCACAAAATTCAAATACTTTTTTTGTCCGGAAAATAAAGTAAGATTAAGCGTATGAAAATAATTTTTAATAATATAGATGATTTTTTTACTATTTAATCAAATATTACATTAATAATATAATTAATGTACGATAATTTTTTTATTAGGCTAGCCCGACCCATTTCTTAATGGGCGGGGCTGTCCGTTAAAGAAAGATAGGTTTATTGGGTCGAGGAGTGAGTGAAGTGCAGTGCAGTGCAGCCCGAATTGCCAGTCTCTTATAAGGCGGCTTGAGTTCTCTGTCTTCGTCTGATTTGTGCCTGATTTGTACTGGGGGGTTATCATTCAAATTTCTTGAGCGCATAGGATCTTACTGATGGTGGGTCTATCATTTGGATGAAAATTTTGGTTCTTTCTATTTGGTAACAGGGCGTTCGTTGTTTCGCTAAATTGCTTTCTCTCGCTTCGCGATTTTAATCTGATGGTCAACTGTGGCGTTGTCCAGGGCGAATCAGTGGAAGAGTTCGATTCCTTGTTCGACTACAGTCGGGTGCAGCCCGATGACTTTATTGGCGTTGGTTGTCCCTTCGCGAAGTCTTAAGCTTTTCGTTATTCTGTACTCGTTCCATATGTGGTCTTTCAACTTTTTGCTGTTTTTGTAGATGATGATTCGGACACAAGCCCACCTTCGAAACGGTCGAAAACATCACCTTCCTCGGTAAGATTGCCATCTCTATGTACTCAACTAGTTATTGATATTATTCCTCGAGAACTTGTTGATATTAGAGTTTGTTATGAAAATTTTGAAGGACGACAAAGATGGGAAACTTAAAGATGTTTTGAGATGTGATGATGAAGAGGAAGAAGATTGGCTCGTTCCTCCACCTAAGTTGAATAATATAGCTTCGAGGACGCAGATTGAGGAAGACTCCACACTCAAGGAATTGAGGTATAAGGGGAATTTTATTGAATTCCTTTACATTTGAAGATTTTTCTATTTGTTTTTCAGATTTGGATGCCAACTACGGCTAAGACCGAGAAACCTTATATCTTTTAGTGCCATAATTTGATGTTCTATTTTCAGGAGAAGAAAGTTCAAGTGATATGGATTGATTGTATTTTAACTTCTATCTCCCTACTGTTGTTACCTGCTACTACTTCCATGTGAAATGAGTCATGCTACACAAGATTCCTTTATGTAGAGATAAACAGTCTGTATGCATTTACTTGTATGAGTTGAAGATACAGCTGAAAAGGAACCATTTTTTACACTTGGGCAGTAGATTTTGTAGATACAGCTTGTCTTAAAGTTCTGGGCTTATAGATGTGTTGAAGCATATCCCTCATATTGTGTTGGCTAAATATTTAAACTCCTCTTCGAAATTAGGATGATGAAAGAGGAACTTTTATCAATTACAAAGTCAGCTGAGGATTTTCTTCAAGATGTAGATGGATCTGTCAAAAAGGACATCACCTCTCAGCAGTCATCACTAGACTCTGCTGCTGTTAAATCATCTATGTCTTCTCATGAACGGGCTAAAATAGTGTTGTCTATACAAGATAAGGATGGTGTGAAGCAGTTTCGAATATATATGGTATGTTCCCTCCTGTAAAATGCTATGCACAGCTCTTTTTTAACTTATCCAAACTATGTCCTGTCTATGGTATTTTATATCTGAAAGTCTCTTGTTGTCCTAAATATTCTTATCTCAACTTGAATGTGGTGTGTGATGATCTCTCGGTTGAATAAGCTGAATTATTATTTTCTCACTCATTCCCATCCAATAAATTTTTTATGGCCTCTATTCATCTATGAGGTTGGATTTATTTTATTTAAACTCGATTTGGTAGATGATATTATTTTAGTTTTTATTTTGAACCATAAAGCATACAACTTTTAGGTTAACTGTGATCTCCTTGAGTGAATATTGTATATATTTATTTCTTATGTTTGTGGCAGCTTATAGCTATATGTATACTTCTCTTTGTGAAGAAGTGACATTTGGAAATGGAACCCTCAGTTCACCTCATTGTTTTCTCTGATTTAATTTATCTTCTACTGCAATATGCTTGATGTTGTTGATCTAAATTCCTGGATTGTAGGAATTAATGGTACTCAATTTTGCAGGATGACAAGTTTGAAAGGTTGTTCAAATTATATGCCGATAAAACCAAAATCAATCTGGAGAGTTTGCTCTTTAGCTTTGATGGCGATAAAATTGCTCCAATGGCAACACCTGATAGTCTCGGGATGGAAGACAATGATATTATTGAAGTGCGTGTGAGATCAAGCTGATAGAGGTATGTGAAAGTCCAATAATTGAGTCTTTCTGCAGATTTATTGTATCTTCCTGAATCTCCTCTCTTTCCCTTCAAGATCAAGCCTAACTATGGTTTTTTCTCTGTTTATATTAAATTATCTCTCTTCAGTCCTCTCTAACTGTGCAGAAAGATGACTAGGGATATGTGGTTTTTCCCAGAGATGCATCATAAGTACCTGCAGAATGAAACCACTGTATAATAATTCTAATTGCACGGGTTTTTATTGATGCAGGATCTTGTCACTGGAAGCCTGCGAGTCTAGTCAAGTTCATGATGCCTTCTGGAGTTTGTTTCTGATGATGTGATGCTATTTTGACCTTTGAAACTGAGCTGTTGCCATATCACTTCATGAAACCTTGAAGCGATAGAGGCATTGCATGAAGTGAAGAGAGGATATAGTTTTGTATCATTATGCTGTATGACTTAGGTTATGCCCTGCATGTCTAGGACGCAGTTTGGCTTATTTGCTCTCTTTCTCACTTGTTTATTAGACATCATGAGTGCTTGCTATTGTATTATTTTCTCACCAGCAAATTCGTTGTTGGCTTTCTCTATATTGTCCTACCCCTTATTACGCTTATATGTGAGGTTTTCACATATATAGTAAGTATATCACATAAAATTATGGAAATCATAACATGTACTATGCTTTTTTAATTCATAAAATTTCTAAATAAAGATTAAAAGTTAACATGATCAAATAATTATAAGATGCTCCAAAATAGAGATTTTGCAATTCAAATTAAAATTACAATTCAAAATGCTATAGTTGTTTGTCTATCTAATTGCATTGGGCAATCTATAATGGAGTGTCTTAATGTTGTAGTCAATTATATATGCTATGAAATTCTTTAAGATCTTGAGCTCAATCTAAAGAGTTTCTCCAAATGTTATTAATTTGAAAATATGGTTATTTTGACTTGCCTTCAAACTTAATGGTTCATTTGACCCTCATAGTCCACTTCAAATCAATTTTAATGTTCTAGTTGTTTATTATAAGAAAGATTATTTAGTATATGCACTTTTAGTAGTCTAGTTCTCTACTATTGCATGCTTTTAAGTGTTGTCAATTGATTTAAGTTTTGCTCCTTCACTCAATTTCTAAATGATTGTTACCCTATATTTGTTTTTGTCCAACTTCCCCTATATTTTTGAGAATTCCTTTTTCTGTCATCATAGTTCAAATTTTTTTTCTCAAGTTCTATGAACTAGGGTTCACAAACAAAAATGAATTTTTTTTAAAATAACATGTTACTAGACAATTTGATAAAATATTGATGGTCGATTGTACCTTGATATTGTATGCTTATAAAATGAGATCATGTGTCTACTAACCATCCAATCTAATTAGATCCAAAAAAGATATATTTTGGAAATCTAGGTCTACATGAGATTATCATAGTTACTATTCATCAAATTTTATTGCACAACTAATATGTTAAACATAGGTATAATTATTTAATTTACACCATGTTATAACTTATAATCCAAGTGTGTTGAATGTGCTCATTTGATTTGGCTATAGGATGTATTTGATGTAAAGATGGAATTTTTTGTTGTATTATTAGTTAGTCCGTTCAATTTATATGTTGATACTCGTAAAACACTTAGCCTGTATACTACACACTGTGTTCCTTAGCCCTTCTTTCTATCAACCTATCTTTCGTATTTCTCTTTTCCACCCTTGTTGTTGATAATGCAGCAAATTCGTGTCATTTTTCCTTATTAACATATCACTTATTCATTTCGAATGTGTTATGTGCCTTCTCACTACCATTTCTCTTTCTTACTTTTTATATAATTATTTCTCTTTCTATTATTTTTTATTATATGCATACTCGTGTTTATTAGGATTTTCTCCTAAATCCAATTTAAATTCAAAATTTTTAATATCTACTTTCTGATTACTTTTATTCACATATTTTTAGTTGGAGAGGCTATATTACACTACCATTAATGTATTTAACTTTATTAAGAGTTATAAGTTGCATTAGTAACATATTATGTATTTGGTCTTTACTTGAAACAAGTTGGTACTTTTCTATTATTTCAGTATTATTTATACTCATTACTACACATGTTATTCTTATCCACTTACCAAAATAGGTCTTATAACGTATAGGATCACACATATTTATTGGAGTTGAGAAAGTGGGAAGGTAGGTATCATTCGATTCCATCTGATTAAATATAATATCTAATCAAATAATTCTCAATTATTTTTATTTTTAATTAAAAAGTTTATTTTAATTAGTTTCAAACTAATTTGACTATTTTTTAAATTTTGTTTCAAACTAATTTTTGTTTTAATTTAATTTTTATATCGATTCAATTCTATTTAGGGTTTTATTCAATACCATAAATAATTAACTTCAATATTGTGGTACAATTTTAACTTATCTTCCAAATTCATGTTCCAAATTTAGTGAAAATATTAACCATGGTTTATTCTACATTCAATTTAGGAAATCACACTATACTCTATCCAATTTAGTAGTTGTATTTAGGTTATAATTTACTCTTATTAAACTCAAAATCAATAAACTTATTAATCCCCATATAATTAAAATATCTAAATGTTTTGTTTTTCTATTCATTAATAAGGTAAATATCACATGTTTGATCAATATTATAATTTATATAATTATAAATTATTTTGGTATATATAGTACATTTCTTTAAAGTTTTTCTTTGTCACAGATTTATCCTTTCAACTTATTAATTTTGTAAATAAATTTTCAAATTTTTATTTTTATTTATATAAGACTTAAACGCCTTATTTCTACAAATTAATACTTAATATTTTAAATTTATAATTTTATCCTCTTGGTGGGGTGCAATAGAGTGGATATAAAGTTCATGATTTAGAAATAGTCGACACCCGGACACAAATCCGAATGAACTCTTTCGGATCTGGTTGGGTCTCGGACCCGAGTGGGTCCTGGGCCTGAGTGGAGTTTTAGTTGCAGATCCGATCCACGTGACCTAAACTTGATTCGGAGGCCTGTACACGTAACCGGGTATAGTAACAAAATAGTTCTAAAATAATTATTTGTTAACAGAATTTTAACCTATAAACACAAATATAAGTCTATGTAATTAACAACTCAACCCTATCTACTTTAATATATTTTTACTTACAAATAAAAAAAATAGAATAAATATATTTAAAGTTTTTTAGGAATTTAAACTAAGGACCCGAATCCGAATTTAATCCGAACTGTTTTGTGTATGGTCAAGTATAGGATAGGGTTCGGGTCTCGTACTTGAGTGGGGATCCTGGACCCAACTTGAGGGTACTAGGTCCAAGAAGAGTCTTGGATTCGAAGCCGGTATATAAATGAACTGTTCTAATATAAATATACTTTATGGTGATTTTAATTTATAAACATAAATTTAAACTTTTATGTTATTAACAACTCGATTATATTAAATTTAATACAATTTTACAAATTAATAAAAAAAAATATAATTATTGAATATTAAGTTTTTTTTAGGGATTTGATCCTTCAACCAAGTTCAATTTTAATTTATTAAGCAGTTAAATTATCTTTTATTTAATTTTATAAAATAATAAATAATAGAATTTATATATATATTTGGATTAAAATAAAGTAAAAATAAACCGTAAATATATTTCCTGTCACTCTGATTAAAAGTGTGAAAACATCATCACCTGGTCATCCTTCGCATTTCCTCGCAGGCAATTCTGTCATATTCACAAACATGAAAGCTTTCTCCAACAAAATGTCAGCAAGTGGCATACTTAATCGCGTGTCATATTATTCTTCGCTCATTGTCCACTGATGTCTTCATCTTCCTATTAGAACTAGCGACTGGAGGAAGCCTTCCCCTCGGCGTACTCGGGAGTGGTGTCTTCGATAACCTTCGGGCAATGGAAGGTGAAGTCAACTATAGACACCTCTTTCATTTGAGGATTTGCCTCAGTAAAAGTCCGTGGCAAATTGTCAGTGTGTGTTAAAACGGTTATCGCAGTCAGATGGATACAATTCAGATAATTTAGTCTCAAATTCGGCTCATTCCAAAAGCGCTCTGATAGGTTTAGCTACCACCATTCCACATTTCCTTCCAGTAAAAAATCAATAATTATCATTTTTTTATACTCGACAACCTCATTCCCACCAGAAAAAAGTGTTGAACGATAGTTGTAGCAGCCATTAAATTCCTAGTAACAACAAAACGCTGGTTCCCGGTCAGGAACATACCTCTCAAGTTGGTGTTATCTCATTAACTCCTTTAAATCATTCAACAAGTTCCTAAACTCGAATATACGCAGATATTTCAGTATAAATTACTCATAATCCTTCTCCAACTACTTTATAAATTTCTATATTTTAATTTTATAAATGAAAACTTTATTTATATATTTTTATCTCTAAAATATTTTTATTTTTAAAAAATTTACTCTAATATCACTCAAAAGATTTATCATATCCTACTTAATTAAATCGGTCGATTATCCCATACACGTCCCTGTCAATTCAATCAATTCACTCGATATATACTCTGCAACGCAACGCAGGAATATAAATAAAAACTCAGGCGGAAATATCAATCGGGTTCCTGACATCAACCCACGCTCCTCTATGGCATGCGATCAAACGTTCCATATACCATACAATTGCATATAAATAAATAGTGCACAGATCTAACACTGAACAATTGATAACTGTAATTTGTGTCACACTTATATTTTACACTAATTTTTTTAGTTGAGTTTACCTTTTTTACCAATACGCTATTTATTATACATAGTTCGTCTAATTCTATCATATAAACTCGTCACAATTAACCTATATTTATTGTTTTTTCTTACTAATTTATACTTTCACCTAGGTCTCATTTGTTAAAATACTCCTATTTCTATAATTTTTTTATTTATATACTCAACTTTTTCATTTTTGTATTTTAGTTTTTATTTTATTTTAAAATTATAATTTAATTACTTTTCTATATTTGTACTTGAAATCAGATCTTATTTTACCTTATTTACTCTTTTTTTTTTTCTGAATATAGTAGATGTTACTAACTTTTTAAAATTTTATTTTATTCCTCCAACTTTTAAGAAATTTCCTTTATTCTCTTAAACTCTTCCAAAAATTTTACTTAAATACTTAGTTTTTTTTCAATATATCACTTCGGGTCTCCAATCTTTCTCATTCTTCCATTCAAGTACTTTAACTTCGTAACTTATTTAGGTTCACATTTTCATAAAAATTATATTTTATTCCCTATACTTTTTAAAAATTATGATTTGGTCCTTAAATTTTATTTTTTCCCCAAAACAACTCCTTAAATCCCCTAGAATTCTTTTCTACATCCTTAATCATCTTTTCTGCTGAATCATGCAAGAAAATAGTTGCAGGGCCATGATTGAATAAAACAATTTAATATATAAACTATTCCAAAACTTTTCCGATCATTAAACTTTAATTAACATTATTATTTTAATATTTTGTTAAAATAATAAAACAAATATAAAAAACAAAAGAAAATCAGGAGAAAATTACCCAATAAGCAACTCCGGATATAATCTTTTAATATTAAATTACGTGTCATATAAAAATAAAAACTTAATCATTTATACCAAAATATAACATTTTTTAAAAGTTTTGTATCAAAGAAAATTTTTAATAAATTTTATACCAAATAATAATTATGGACAACTGAAGTAAATTAACAACCTAAAGATTTACATCCCTCTAATAAACACGTATGCCAAACAATATTGGATCTACATATGTAGATGTAGTTTTCCCCTCTTGGAGGATAACAATGTTGAACACAAAAAACGGCCATGATCAATCCAGGTAAAATAGAGTCACAATCTTCCGAAGATTCTTGGCCTCCTGGCATGTCTCCATAAGCAACCTGCTGTCGTGAAATGCAAAGCATATCACTTGCTGTACATGTGAGATGATGTCCATGTTACACAGCCTGTTCATGTGGGAAATTAATGGACGACATTAGATTGGATTAGCGACGGCAGGTGGAGCTGTTTATGTTGCTAGAAAGATGGGGTTGAATTTCAATCATTTGTTCACTGGGAAAGGAGGAGGAAAAACCATTAACATAGATGTTATTCTCGGAGCAAACATCAAAACACCAATCAAAACTATGGAAGAACCATCCTTTTGAAGTTAAAAAAAGGTGATTGAGAGTTATCATCAGAGAAAGTTTGAAAACTCACGCAGGTGAATATGGAACTCCAAGATTCGAGGTGGCCATGCTAATGCTTGATGGGTAAAAACAGCTTCATGCGTAAAGCTTGATGGTTAAAAACAGCTTCATGCGTAAAGCTTGATGGTTAAAACTGTTTAGACTAGGAACCGTTTGAAAACAAAAGCACAACTTCATTAAAAATTGACAGCATGTGAAAGCAAGACCTGCTGTCTTATGAGCAAGCTGACCTTCAGTAATCATTAACCATTTTATTTCATTCATTTGGAAACTGGTCAAGATGAATTCAAGAAAAATTATCATCAGTAGTAGGAGTAGTGAACCGTGACAGTAGCAACTGTGATGTACCTGCTTGCCTCGATCAGTGGAAGATGATCATTGTGAGGTTTCTCTATGACATTCTTCACCTGTAAGTCCAATAAAAGAACAATAAAAACATAAGATTATTTATCATTAGGCATCAAACATGCCCAATGAAAGCTTTTAGTTGAAATTCACCTGTTTTCTTTTTCTGAAGTAGAAGTTCAAATACAACCTTAAATTGCAATTGCAATGAATAACTCTTGCATTGTCCCATTTATCAATTAGTCCATTTTGTTTGTTATGATGATTGCATCTTATCTGAAGCCCAAGGACTCTTCAAAATAGTCTCCAATGTAAAGAGGTTGCATAAAACATAATTGACTTAGTTCTGGAACAATTTGGAGTTCAAAAGAATGTTTTTCATGCAGAGAGATGGGCCAGAAGGGACAATCTCTTTTTTTTCGCTCGATGTAGAAGGGACAATCTCAATGTACGAGAAGAGGATCAGATATTTCAAGGTAAAACATGAACCAGTATCCTGAAATATAACAACTGCCAAACAAAAAAGATTAACACAAATTTCCTAACTGAACAATTACCTTTGCCAACAATTCTTGGCTCTCCGGAGGCTGCTTGCTCAAACTCTGAGGCAAAATAACCGTCAGAAGCTCAGGTTTTTCTGCCCTTAAAGCCCCTCTTATAACAGCTGCATTTGTCCCGGATGCGCCTGAAGTATATATGTGATTTTTCTGAAGAAAAAGAAAAAAAAATTATAACAAACTCTAGGATGATATAAACCCAGTACCATCTAATTCTTTATACAAATATAGAAGGGTTTCAAACTGAACTAACACAAATTAAACATGATATAGGTCTATTAAAAAGGCTTTTGCACTGAACTGACACAGATTAAACAAGATGTAGATCTATTATGGATATAAATGTTGTAAACTTAGATGAGAATGGCATCACACCGTCTAAACTGAACCATGAACTGATGGGCTCACCAAGTTTAATACTTTGATTGCTCATCCTTAGCATTTATAAGCTCCCTTGAACCGGAGGATCTTTCACATGATATATCTATAATGTTTTTTGATTGAGAGCTGTTGGGAGACTAAGGGATGTGGAGCAGTTAAGAAGGGTCATGGAAGAATTGCATTTCCATTTTTGTTAAGTCTAAATTGCATTCTTTCATAACCTTTGAGCTGGTTGGAGGGTGCACCTCAATTTTGGGCCTTTCTGTCAACTGAGGGAACATCAACTTTTTGGAAACTCCTGACTATCCATAGTGAGGAATCGATAATTATATGCATATCACCAAACTTATGGAGCTTACAGTGATAACCATGGCATAGCTGAGGATTTCGATGAGCTCTTGATGCATGAATCCCATGTTTCTCGTCCCAAAGAAACCAATAGATCTTGGACCTTGCTGTTGAATAGCCAACAGTTCCTGCATAGAAATACATAGTTGTGACAAACATGAAGATGAGGAACATAATGCAAATCTTAAAATTCAAATACAGGGAAGCCATCTCATTCTTCACATGTGATGGATGGTGACCTAACAAAGGTACAGCATAGCAAATGACATACCCAAAGAAAAGTTAGCCAATCATAGATAGATATAAATGCAACCAGAAATTGCAGTCAGGAACATTAGTCTCTTCAGAGACAAAAAAATGGAAGGCTGAAGCATAATGCCTTTAATTGCATATTTGGTGTGTTGCCACATTGAATGGTATATGTTATGCAAATTAGAAACCCCTTTAACATGTAATGCTTCATTCATGACTTGCATCGTATCGATCTTTGTTTTTCCCATGCTAATTAAAATAGAAACCCAGAACCCAGCATCTTAATTGTTGGGCCAGCTCTCAAGTCTAAACCTCTCTTGAAGATAATGCCAATCGGGCATGAAAGAAGAATTTTGACCAAAATAGGCATTCTCATGACTTTCAGAAGAATTCTAATTACATTCTGGACATCAAAATTTTAGATGAGAATAAATATAAAAGCAACTGAATTTTGTAAGTCCACTTTTTAAGATATCCAATCACTCCTTTCCAACTAAACTTTAAGTGAATTTTTACTCTGAAAAAGGTTGTCACCATCCATCAATCACAAGCATTAAATCATGGCATGGACCATAATTTTCAATTCAAATCTACTAAAGAGAAAATCAATAATAGGAAAGTGAACTGAACATAATTCGTCTATGCCACAAAAGAATAACTAAAGAAATGAAAATATTCATTCAACATTTCTTGGATAGCTATGTACAACCATCCTCTGGTTCTTATAAGAATGTAGAAATCAATTCCCTGCTGAGCTACCAAGTAATTAACCAAAACAAGTTATAAAAGGAATCTGAATATGGAAAAAAGGAGGATATTAAAACAACAATTGAGATATGAGAGCGCTGTTCAAATTGCAACCTGGTCGTTCAAATAAGAGAAATTAATTAATTAATGAAAATCTAGGAATATTTGACAAGAATTTATCAACAGTATGCTATACATCAATTAACTGAAGGAAATGAAATCTCCAAAACCCAACTATCTATTCATCAAAAAAGGAAATAAGCAATTCTTATCTGAACATACTTGATAATTCACAAAAGGACACACGCAAAGAGACAGAAAAGTGATAAAAAGACGATTCAATCTAATTAAAGGTCAAGGTTATCAACCTGTAAATAATCTACATCAGGAACAGGTCTGATCTCTGAAACTAGTACAGACCCAGAACCTTCCACGATCGACTGGGCTTGAGTGGGGATTTTTATTCCAGCATCTTCATCAGATCCAAACATCTGTACTTCCCTCACCTCATCAAGATTCCAATTGTTCGAATCCCCAATTCTTCTCATGTTCCCACATAGCCACTATAGCAGCACATAAAAAAACAGATGCCCTGCTAGTAAATCATCAGTGAAAAGTAATTGCTCATGGAGAGTGGAGATAAGACACGTTAATCTGGGCAAATTATACAAGTCCACTGTGTCTTATAATTGGACTGATATAAGATGATTGTGAGATGAATTCATCCTGCAGAGCTTAAGAAGTTTAAAAAAAAAAATTTAAAAACCATTATTTGAAATATTATCGATAATGTCCATTTAATTCATACAATGAGCTGACAATAGATAAACTGAATGAAACTGAAAACACTAAACTGATTAGTGCACTTATTGCTCCAAAACAAGTATGAATGTGAAATTAGGCAAAAAACAGATCTGGACCGTGTGAAACCACCTAATACAGGACATGGCATTTACGAAATAATGAATCATCAGACTCACGGCAACGACCTGAGTGGGAAGAAAAAACCTCGCACTATTTAACAAAAGGAATGGAGTCGTGATGAAGCAACGCCATGGTAAAATGCTCCATCCATCTTCCAAATGGTGTTATCTAATTGAATTGCAAAACACCCAGCACAGGGGAGATCCACAAAAGGCCATATGGAGGGCGTATGAAGCAATTTGTACATGAAAAATGATGCAAAACTGGAGCATAAACCCAAATTATTTTGAGTGATAGTAAGAGACAGAAGATACCGTCTGAGACAAGGCATGGGATGGAGTCTTTCGGACAAGGAACCCATTAAAAGAATATAAATAGGGACTGCAATTGCTGGTAGTGAGAGAAGGGCTCGGAAGCTTGGATTTGGAGGGAAAATCCACGGCGGTAAGAGGCAGGAAGTGCCTCACGGACATGAGTATGTTCATCTGCCCAAGAAGTAAAAGGAACAACCTTTAACCTTTAACCTTTGCCTTGTCAATCGAATTATGGTTGTCTTTTGGGTAACCTTTTCGTCTTCTTTCTCAGCCTTTTCCTGCCTCCTCCCCTCCCCGCTCTATCTATCCTTTTTTTCCTCCGATATGAACAAATCAGAGGAGTGAGTGAGTCTCAGAGAAGAAGCGCGCTGTCCAGTGTGTGTCTCACATGGGCAACAATAAGGATTTGGTTCGTGTTCGTTTTTTTCTCTAGTTTTTTTTTTCACCTTTTGGTTATTTTTCCATGCCTTTTAGTTTGAGCAAAACATCACTTTTAGGAATGTGCTTTCTGACGGTCAAAAAATTTAAAATTCATAAAATTCAATTTGAGAGAAATTTCAAATGTGCCAGTTTGATGCCCAAGTTTTATTGGATTTTATGAAATTTAAATAAGATATTATTTTATACTAAATAAATTAACTTAAACCAAATGGTTAGATTATAATAAAAATTGGAGAAAATAAAAATTAATAAATTATTTTTTAGATGTAAATTAAGAATAGTAAATTTATAATTCCATATCCCTAACCATTATAAAAAATATATGACTAAATTTGGAACAAATGGATTATATAAATACCAAAAAATTTTAAAATAATTTAAAATATAATTTTTCACTGTATAATGAAAAAAGGAGAATTTTTTAAAAAAATCAACAAAATAGAGTGAATTAAGTAAAAATTAGTTGTATCAATTGAAAAATTGGTAAACATTCAACCTAGTCGTTAATTGTCATACTCAGCATAATAAAACAGTTTCATCGGTATACACTAAATTGATTTAGTAATCGACTGAAAATAATATACTAAATATTGTGTTACGTAGCGATCTAATTTGGTTAAGCAAGCTGCTATCTTATCTTTTTTTTTGGGTGAAAAAGTAAAAGTGAAAACGAAATGTTATTTTTTTCAAAACAAGTGATCAAAACTATTATAATAAAATTTCATATATTATACGTTTAGACTTCTCGCTACGTTTTCCCTTTTTAGAGTATGTGATTTCCTGAAATAGGGTTAATAAGTGGTGAGTTTATAACTCAGTGAGTGGTAATTAAGCATTTCTAATATTTATTTAGTTTGAATGTTCAATTAGCACACAATTATCCGTCCATTTATCATAAAAAGAGATAATATATTCGCAGAAAAGTATTGTGAGTGTTCCACTTGTGCACTGTCCACCCTTTTATAAGTTCACAACTTCTAGCAAATTCTGTGTGGGTATCAATTACCCAATCCTAAAACTCAAATTCGTACTTCGTGTTTTGCAAAAGTGATATCTCTCCCCTTCCGACCTCGATCTCAATGCGCATGAAGCTAATCAAACTTATAGACTTACTAGACAATAAACTTCCACCTATAGTTTTATTATATATATGTGCTCATCTCTTGTTTATTTATGCAAGAGCTTAACATTGGTTAAGGTTATCAATCATACTCGTGATTTATTTCATATTCGTGCTGACTTCTCACTAAATAGGTCATATTACTCTTACCTCATTACCCTTTATTAATTTAGGTCGCTTGAACACACTATTATTTGGGCCACTGTCCTAGACTTTGTTCTAGTTCTCATAGCAACTTAGCCACATTGACTATTTTGGTCACCCACTTTCCTATGACACTCTTGTGTCTTTTCAGTTACTTGATTCATTCATTGTTGTGACTGCATACTTCTATTATATGAAGGATTTATTGTCTAAATCTATTTGTGTACTTCACATACTTAAGTGTATTTAAGTAGTGTACATCCCGATCACATACTGATATATTCCATAAGTAAGCATGCACTCTTAACATCTACTTCAAATGATTTCAACTATATAAAATATTATTTCATCTCCTATAGGGTATAGGTTCATATATATAATTGTGATATTTTTAATGTTGGTTTTCCTTAATTGAAACTTTTTTTCTCACTGTCTCTAAAACATGTCCCTATTTTTAACTACTATTAGTCATGTGATCACTAATTTTTTTTAGGGTGTAACTTACTAGAATACTTGATCATCTATACTCCCTTTGTATCATTTATATAAAAATTTTAACTATATTTTATTTGTATTTTTAGTACTTCATTTCTTAAATAAGTTTTATTCTACAAATAAAGGCTTTATTAGGGTTAGATTTACTATTTCTTCCATCCCAAAATATTTTGTTCCTAAAATTTAATATTCTAAAAATATAGATTCTAATACCATTAAAATTTGTCATACCCTAAGTAAATTTATGATTAATTATACCTACAATTTGTCATAGATTCTCGAAACGGTAACAATAATAGTTTCAATAAGTTAAAATAAAAATATCAAAGTTTATAATAAAGATACATTGATTTTTTTCAAAAATTTAAACTTTTATTTTAAATTAAATAGTAAACCTAAATAGAATTATAACAGATAATAATTACAGGTAATATCTATCTAATAACAAACCATTTAAAAAAAATGGGAGATTAGAAATGAAGTCCAGCGTATCAACATCACTCATTGACAACAGGAGAGAGAGGATAGTAAAATGTGAAGTTGGTTAAAAGCCAGGGAGAAAGCAGTAGCAATCACTATTTATAAACGCTTGGAAGCTTCCCTAATTGTAAACACAGCTAGAAAGAAACCCAGCTACCAAGTTCTAGAGTTACATGGCAGACACTCACACATCTAGACATCTTTGTCAAATGGTTTGACTCAAGATACACTTACCCAGAAGATCCAACTCTACACTTTAGATACATTTGACTAAGATCCAGCCACATAGACGAATTTAGTGGCCATACTTGCCCCCACCAAATTATATAATGGTTTGATTGTAATGACTTGAAATCTTCGTAATTTATCACATTAAAAGCAAGCGCCCCAAAGTTGTATCAGTGGCACTTTAGTCTCCATCAACCACCAAGTTCAACCCACTCACCTTCACCATGCAAAAGTAGTTTTATCCCCTTTTATACAAACAAATATCTCTAATCTACGTCATAGAAGATTTAGAGAATAATTCATTGTTGTGCATGTAATTTTACCATCAATTTTATTGAAGTGTAAATTTGAATCACATTACCATTATCACACTTTCCATCAATCAAGGTTAAGTTTATCATTAGTATAATCCTAAAAACTTTTAAATACTATAAAATTTTGTATAATTGCACGTTTACATGTAAAGATTTTATTACTCATTGTACAAATAAAATTCTTAAAATTTATATATTCATTTAAAATATTTTTTTATACATCTAAATTGACCTATTTAGCAATTTTTTTAATCTTAATTCATAAGAATAATAAAAATTTTGTACCTAAATTTTGTAAATATGTTATATTTTATCAAATAAAAGATACATACCACGCTTTAGTATAAGTTGATGTTCACTTCACCTTAATTTATTAGATTAAAAAAATGCTAACGTGTTAGTTCAAGATTGGTTGATGATGGTAAGTAGAGAACTAGCCTAGACTATTTTATAAATTATGTATGATTTTTTTTAAAATAATTAGTATGTAATAAAATAAAATAGAATAAAAAATAAATCCCACATTAATTATTTCTTAATAAAAATAGGTGAGAATGGTTTATAAATTAAATCATATTTCCTAATGTCCCAATTACCTAAATCTAATATTACTTGTGCATCCAATTAATTATATGTTAAAGTTCAATTCTCAACACATCTTTGGTGGGTGGCCTCCCTTTAGAGGAAGGGGATGATCCATTGTCACAATTCAGGTGGGGGCGAGGTGAGAAAATTACACTAATAATATAATTAATGTACGATAATTTTTTTTATTAGACTAGCCCGACCCATTTCTTAATGGGCGGGGCTGTCCGTTAAAGAAAGATAGGTTTATTGGGTCGAGGAGTGAGTGAAGTGAAGTGCAGTGCAGCCCGAATTGCCAGTCTCTTATGTCTTCGTCTGATTTGTGTCTGATTTGTACTGGGGTTATCATTCAAATTTTCTTGAGGGCATAGGATCTTGCTGATGGTGGGTCTATCATTTGGATGAAAATTTTGGTTCTTTCTATTTAGTAACAGGGCTTTCGTTGTTTCGCTAAATTGCTTTCTCTCGCTTGGTAATTTTAATCTGACGATCAACTGTGCCGTTGTCCAGGGCGAATCAGTGGAAGAGTTCGATTCCTTGTTCGACTACAGTCGGGTGATGACTTTATTGGCGTTGGTTGTCACATCGAGAAGTCTTAAGCTTTTCGTTATTCTGTACTCGTTCCATATGTGGTCTTTCAACTTTTTGCTGTTATTGTAGATGAAGATTCGGACACAAGCCCACCTTCGAAACGGTCGAAGACATCATCTTCCTCGATAAGATTGCCATCTCTGTGTACTCAACTCGTTATTGATAGTATTCCTCGAGAACTTGTTGATATTAGAGCTTGTTATGCAAATTTTGAAGGACGAGAAAGATGGGAAACTTAAAGATGTTTTGAGATGTGATGTTGAAGAGGAAGAAGATTGGCTCGTTCCTCCACCTAAGTTGAATAATATAGCTTCGAGGACGCAGATTGAGGAAGACTCCACACTCAAGGAATTGAGGTATAAGGGGAATTTTATTGAATTCCTTTCCGTTTGAAGATTTTTCTTTTTGTTTTTCAGCTTTGGATGCCAACTACGGCTAAGACCGAGAAACCTTATATCTTTTAGTGCCATAATTTGATGTTCCATTTTCAGAAGAAGAAAGTTCAAGTAATATGGATTGATTGATAGTATTTTAACTTCTATCTCCCTACTGTTGTTACCTGCTACTACTTCCATGTGAAATGAGTCATGCTACCCAAGATTCCTTTATGTAGAGATAAACAGTCTGTATGCATTTACTTGTATGAGTTGAAGATACAGCTGAAAAGGAACCATTTTTTACACTTGGGCAGTAGATTTTGTAGATACAGCTTGTCTTAAAGTTCTGGGCTTATAGATGTGTCCAAGTATATCCCTCATATTGTGTTGGCTAAATATTTAAACTCCTCTTCGAAATTAGGATGATGAAAGAGGAACTTTTATCAATTACAAAGTCAGCTGAAGATTTTCTTCAAGATGTGGATGGATCTGTCAAAACGGACATCACCTCTCAGCAGTCATCACTAGACTCTGCTGCTGTTAAATCATCTATGCCTTCTCATGAACGGGCTAAAATAGGGTTGTCCATACAGGATAAGGATGGTGTGAAGCAGTTTCGAATATATATGGTATGTTCCCTCCTGTAGAATGCTATGCACAGCTCTTTTTGTAACGTATCCAAACTATGACCTATCTATGGTATTTTATATCTGAAAGTCTCTTGTTGTCCTGACTGTTCTTATCTGAACTTGAATGTGGTGTGTGATGATCTCTCTGTTGAATAAGCCAAATTATTATTTTCTCACTCATACCTATCCAATAAATTTTTAGTGGCCTCTATTCATCTATGAGGTTGGATTTATTTTATTTAAATTGAATTTGGTGGATGATATTATTTTAGTTTTTATTTTGAACCATAAAGCATACATCTTTTAGGTTAAATTCAACATGAGGCATTGACGACGGGAGAGAGAGGATAGTAAAATGTGAAGTTGGTTAAAAGGGAGGGAGAAAGCAGCTGCAGTCAGCTATTTCTACACGCTTGGCAGCTTCCCTAATTGTAAACACAGCTAGAAAGAAACCCAGCTAGACATCTTTGTCAAATGGCAAATGGTTTGACTAAGATATCTTTGTCCAACTCTAGACTTTAGATACATTTGACTAAGATCCAGCCACATAGACGAATTTAGTGGCCATACTTGCCCCCACCAAATTATATAATGGTTTGATTGTAATTACTTCAAATCTACTTAATTTATCACATTAAAAGTAAGCATTCGTCGAACAAGGTTGTATTAGTGGCACTTTAGTCTCCACTCTTTAGTATAAGTTGATGTTCATTTTACCTTAATTTATTAGATTAAAAAAAATGCTTTTGTGCTAGTTCAAGATAGGTTGATGATGGTAAGGAGAGAATTAACTTCTTAGGAGTAGGACTATTTATACATTATGAATGATTTTTATTAAAATAACTAGTATGTAATAAAATAAAATAAAATAGATTTAAAAAAATAAATCTCACATTAATTATTTCTTAATAAAAATAGGTGAGAATGGTTTATAAATTAAATCATATTTCTTAATATCCCAATTACCTAAATCTAATATTATTTGTGCATCCAATTAATTCTAACACCTCTTTGGTGGGTGGGCTCCAATCTCGTCCTTGAAAAGCATCACACGCAGGTTGTGGGAATGGACAGGATCTAATTACAGTGCTTTTCCCTGTCGTTATCCCCTATATATATATATATATATATAGTATCAACATGAACTTCTCTAATGCAGCTCTCTCTCCATCTTTCAATCTGCATTGCACTCCATGGAGCAATTGGTCCCTTACGAAGGGTATGTATGTCTTCTTATCAATCTGCATCTCTATCTTCCTCCTCCTCCTCCAATGGGGACTTGGCTTCACACCATAATATCCACGAAGCCACTGAAATTTCGTTCTAAAACCAGGCCAAGTTAGCCCCCGTTTTTATTTCCAGCAAAATCAGTCAGGCAGAAATGTGGAAAGGGTTTCTTCTGCGTGATTGCTTGTTATTACTTGCAGGGCATGGAAGAAACGAAGAACAAGCTCCTCTGGACGACCCTCGAATTGGAGTCGGTGAAAAGGGAGGCCGGTGAGGAATCCAAGAAATACCATGAGCATATAAAGCGTCTTCTTGGGGTCCTTAAGATGGCTTATCTCGAGAGAGACGAAGCCACTCATCTGTCGACCCTAGCTTCAATGATAATGCGAACTTTATACCCCCGGCAAATGGAAACTCGAGCGTGATTGAATACGGCAACACCCACTCATCTGTCGACCCTTTCATCGACATGGTCTCCTCTTCCCATTCGGGCAGCTTCACCTTTGTTAACCATTTGGCTAACGGACCAATTACGAGCCCGAAGATTGATCCTCGTCCGAAGATTGATCCTCGTCCGTGCATAATAGATCAGCTTGCAAAGGGGAAAGTGCTTCCTCCGAAGGGCAAGCTCGTGCAAGCGATCAAAGATGCTGGCCCGCTTCTGCAAGATCTTCTCCTTGCCGGACCGGAGCTCTCCCACGGTGTCAGAACCCTGTTCAATACGTCAGAATCCTGATCAAAGTATAGGCAAATCCAGATCACTGGTGATATCACAGAGAAGCTCTATAAAATTCGAACATGCCATGTTTGTACGAGTCTTTCATACGTACTGGTGACCTGTCACCAACAAGGGGGTGGCAACGCCCAAGGGAGAGATACAGTTCACCCTGATCCCATACTGCCCCATCTCTACCCCGAGGTTCTTGGTCAGCCCCACAAGAGCGTGCTTCGACCCACAGAATGTATGGGGTACGGTACCGTGGATCACGGAAGTACAGTTCGACATGATCAAGATAGCACCTCTCTTGGCGGGGATCATGACCCGAGCTGCTTGTCTAGCCATCGGGAATGCCTACGTTGCTGAACATCACGTCAAGCTTACCATATTTCTCGATGACAGTATCCACCGCGTTCCGGGCATCCGCATCACTAGTGACATCACTGAACTGCAGTTATAAAATGTTAGAAGTTATTGTACATAGGTTATTGGAGTTATATATACTTAAAAATTATAAATTAAAAATAATATAATATTTTCAATTTTATAAATTCACTATATTTGGGGATTAACAAGATATATATATTAAATACACTTGGATAAATAACAAGCACGCTAAAATCATATTATCACAAAGTTTAGAATATGTTTTGAGTAATGGACATTATATCAAGATACCAACTAAACACCTTCACTAAACTGTGAAATGAACTCCCCTCTAATACCTATTTCAAAAAATGAAAATACTGTTCCAGTATATGAAAAATTGAAAAAATTCATACAAATTTACAAATTTAAGATATGTCTTACAATTCAGTACTTGATCTTGGTGTGATTTCTAAAGTTTATTTTTTAAAAAGTCAAATTTATTATTTTTGAAAAATAATTTAAATTATTATATTTTTAGCCTTGCACCTGGTCAGATTTACACTGATGAGGCGTCAATTGTTGTAAAACCAGTCGTCAATTATTGTAAAATCAGTAGGATGTGACGGGTTGTCTGTAGGTTCGACTTGGGAAAATCAGGTCGAGTGTGACATCGCTCATCTATATACTCAAGATGTTTACTCCTACCATACACTCGAGTATATGTATACTCCAGTTGCCCATTGTTGCACGCACATGGGTATACATAGAACCGAGACAATTTTTGGAAGCATCACTTGTACCATTATTACACCACTTCTAGTCTTACCTTAGGTATCGCTACTTCCTATTCACAATCAGTAGTATATATACTGATATAACAATAAAGCATGCATCATAATAGTATGGTGCATAATACACACATGTGATTCTCTGGAGTCCGGTCTGTCACTAGACCGTTTCACCTTGTCACATGGTCGGTCATTACAACCCTAGACCAAGGTCTCATGACATGTTCCATGCCTGATCACAATTCAACATATGACACATATTTGAAAGTCCGACCAGTCATTGGTCATCTCTCCAAATTACACAAAAGCTTTAGGCCACACAATTATCTCAGTTTCTCCAAACTAGTTTCAAATCACATGTCCAGTCTTATGACTTGCTCTTGTTTAGATTTTTAAAATATGTTCGTTTTAGTGGGCATGAACTTATTAATTTTACATTGCTTATATGAGTTATAAGGCAATATTTCTACATAGAATCACACAAGTATCTTAATTAATTGCCCTGGTCAGTCCAATAGTACTCGTCGTCAAAGCCACTCACAATTTTCATCGAAACTTATTCGTTCTGACTGTTATTTACTCTATCTCTGATTGTGCGATCCTTGTATAATCCACTGTAAGATTTATTCTACATGAATCAAATTATATAACCGAATCATTTTAGATATCTACTAAACACTTATAATTATTATCTCGTAATTTTTCATAAATTACGATTTTGCCCCTTAAGATGGATTCTCTCGATTAAGTGTATATGACCCTTAATAATTACTAACCCCACCTATTATTTCCTTCAAAAATCAAGGTTAGACCACATTTGGACTTATTCACCAAAATGCTCCAAAAGTTTATAAATCCCCCACGTAGATAACCCAACTTTTTCAAATTTTGTATTTTCGTACTTAAGTTTGGTAAAATTATCATTTTACCCATACTCATCAAAAGTTCCTCAATTGGGACCCTAGAATTATCAAGTCTCTCATTTGGGTTCTTATAATTCCTTTAAACACAATTGGACCCCAAAAATGTATTAATTATATTTTAGTCCATAAAATGAGCAAAATTATCATTTTGCTCCTCACTTACAAAATTATTTATTTTTATATATTTACTTTAGAAAAATTATCATTTCGCCCTCCATAGTTCAAAATAAATTATTTGATATCTCTTAAGAAATTTGACCATTTTACCCCTACTTTATACCATATTTACGATTTTACCCTTTAATTCCAAAAATAACTTTAAACCTCATATGTCTTAAAATTAAAGAACCCATATATTACAATAGAAAATAAAATCATGAATTTGGGCTCCGCTCACATCACAAATAAAATATAGGACTGTTTCCATTTCACACAATACATTGTGTCTTTGTCCATATCATATACAAACATTAGACTCAGCCTATTTTTATAAATGATAGGACCTTACTACTTATTTTTTAAAATAAATATTATTGTAGTTGTAGAACCCTATACTCTACCAACTAAGTTGATGTTGATTTTATTATTTATTAAAAATAAAAATATTATAACATAAAAAGATTTTTGAATGAGAAATTTAAAAATCTTTTACATTTAAAATTTTTTTGCCAAAAATTTAAAATTTTAAGTAGTTGAATAATATTTTGATGTTTATTTTGAAGGGATATCTGACTAATTAAACTTATGAGTAGGTTGTAATACTTCTACTATAGCAAGGGACTCAATTTTCATTATAAAATGACATAAGCATCATCCACCTATTATAACTAGAAATTCCCCTTTTTGTCCCAAGTTATTATTCTTGTTCATATTTTTTCTTGTTATGGAATGAAAAGATTAATCATAATTCAAATTAATGAGAGCGAGCTGTTACTCACTGACTTAAACACTATTTTATCTTCTTTGTTAACCTATTTTACATGAAATTATATCATTCTACAAAATTGAAAACAACTAGTTTAGATAAAAAATTATTCTCATATATTATTTAATTCATCTTCTTCCAAAATTTTCCAACATGTTGCAAGAGATTCAAATCTTGTGCTAGCTTAAGTTTTATCACAAAATCAAAATTTTGAGTAATTTTGTGAACTTTGTAGTACATAGTTTTATCTATTCACACTTCACTAATATTCAAATTACATAGGAATTGTTTTATTATCTCCATAAAAATAACAATCACCACCGTAACAAAACTCACATGAAAATCATTATTTTAGATTAACACTTCTCTATTGAGTTTCATAACTTTTTTGATGTTAAACAATAAAACAAATTAACAAATTGGTCAACATTCCTATTTATACCTAACAAATATGGGCAAGTTAATTTGCTAATAACTCTCTTAAAAACGGCTTTAAGTCCAATCTATGACTATGCAAGCTCATCAATGGAATGAAAGTTATAGCTTCATTCTACTATTAGATATTAATTATCTTGTCAAGTTTCCAACATACTAATTAATTATTAATTAAAGTAAAGATAGGTAGATATTTAAGATAATTATTTTAAAGAGTTGACAATAATATTTTATATTCAAATATATGGAGATATTAACTTTTATCTTTTTATCATTCTCAATCTTCCACACAAGTTATTGAATTCATTATCGTTATAGATAATATGTTATATTTAGGAAAAATGTTATCTCAAATAAGTATTTAGAAAATTGTTAGAGTACTTATCCTTCATTACCTTTATCCAAAGCTAATGTAGTTAGATAGTAGTCTTTACATTGGTGGAGGAATGCAACACATTGATACTCATGTCTCTCTTTTTTGTATGTCTATAATCTTACCCATTTAATCATGTGCTTCTCGATTTTGCCCCTGGGAAATGATTGAATTTATATTGGTGCACCGTGAGACAATAGAATATAATTAATTACATTATTAGAAATTATTTTAAAAGTAAATTTTACTACTACTTAATATATCATAGTTTAAGTTATCAAATAAATTATATAATAAAAAATACTGAAGAACGAAGCTCGAAAATGGAAAGTATGCTAGTAAGCAAAGTAGACTCGTACAAGTATGCTAACGAAAAATCAAGAAAATAAAAAAATAGAGATAGAATTGTAGGCCAGAAACTACGCGAGCAAGTAAGAGAGCAAATTTAGGGAGGAACAACTCGTATTTCGACGTATGTAGGTGTAAAAGTTAGAAAACATAAATTATAAGTCAAAACTTGCTTAACCCGTTAAGAGTAAGTGTAGTTTTTATCCTTGAAATCTTGTTTAATTATTTTCCATAAAAATTGTAGTGTCTTCTGTTTGCTCCATCCAAAAAATTGAAACTCCTAATTGATAAAATAAACATAATATTTCGATAGATTAATTTTAACTAGATGTGTTACAATATATATATTAAAAAATCTTAAGTTTACTAGCATTATTTTGAGTTCCATAAAAGAGCTGAAATTATTAGTAAAAAATAAGTGAGAAATCATTGTGCACAATTTTTTTTTATAACTAGCATTGGAAATGAGTGATAAACGGTGTATAGTAAAAAAATAAATAAATAAGGTAAAAGATAATGTTCTTCTTGAATGCATATTTGGATAGGATTTGTTGGATTTTCATTAACAATTAAATGTAATTAAAAGTAAGTGTATAACAAGCTTCAAAACTAGCATTATGTTATAGACAATGGTGGACTTTATTCCCTTTATACAAATCATCCATTGAAAATGGCTAGGTTTAAAAGTGCCCCATTGTATCTAACTAATGTTGTGATCTACAGACACTTCAGATTTGAAAAACAAAATGGATTATGCAAGAGCCTTGTTAACTTGCTATAAATGTTGCGTGGAATTCAAGTCAGGCCCAAATAATGAATAGGTTGGCTGAAAAGTTGAAAATGTAAATGATGTCCTAGTGGAGTCGAACCAATTTAGCCTATTCACATTGTCTTATCAAGGTTCTTAGATAATAGTTTAATTAGTTTCCACAAATCATGTTTGGGTCCCAAGAAGAGCGTTGAGATATCGTGAAAAATTTAAACAAAATATGGAAATGTCAAAATTATGTTGACAACAAAGGCTAAGGATAATATAGCTAGAAAAAAAGATAAAAATACAAAGTTTTTCAACAAAGAAATTCAAATAAAAGCACAAAATATAATTATACAAATCTAAGATAGACTAGAAAACTGAATGGAGAATACACAATGCACTTATTCGACCTTTTACACCTATTTCTTTAGTTTATATAGGATTAAGGGAACATAAATATCGATTTAGTTCTAAAAAATGTTGCCTCCATGATCAATCTAACTATGGATGTGCACCTTATTCGTCAATTTAGACCTCAAGAAGTGTATAAAGCAGCATTCCAACTAAGAGTTAAGAACACAGTGGGTTCAAACAAATTCAACGAGATAACATGGGGCTTGACATCATAGCTGCCCTGGTTACAATTCTTCAGAGAGGGGTTTTGCCACAGTTCTTTAATGAGACAGATCTTATCTTAATACCATAAGTAGCATATGCGGACGAAATCTCTCAATTTATTCATATATTCTTATGTAATTTCTCTATAAAATCATTTTTAAAGTCTTAGTAAATAGAGTCTTTTAAGTGGAACTGTGTCGGGACAATAAATTGTTTTCATTCAGAGGTCCATGTGAGTGACCAATGACCAATTAATATTTCCATTATTTGAAAACAAAAAATCACCAACTGTGACGGCCAAATCAACGTATGTCTTCGTTCTTCACACGTGTGTGTGATTTAGTGCAGAAAAGCAAATTTTACATAATTTGATCCAGTCACCTGACACCCCTCTTGGGGATATTTATTTATTTTTTAACTTTTTATTCACAAGAAAATGTTTATTCTGTTTTCCTTGACTGGTTTCACTTTCCTCCCTAGTGCTGAATCCTCTCTCTTTCTCGGTCTCCAACAATAATACAGAGAAGCAGAGTGCAATTTGTTTAGTCACTCCGTCTCTTTAAAAGCAAACACATCTACAGTGACAGTGAGAGAGAGAGGGGAGGGGGAGGGAGAGGGAGAGTGAGCAGGGAGATCCAGCACACAAGAACTGGGAACTGAGAGGTACGAGTGTGTGTAGCGTTTCTTCGCTCTATATGTGTTGTGTTATGCTGCAAGTGATGTAAGTGAGGAGACAGGGGAAGTCGGATGATTTAGGTTGGCTCTGGTGAGTTCAGATGCTGGGTCATTGGAAGATTGCTGGCTTCTGACGATTCACTTTCTTTTTCATTCTCACTGTTGCTAGAGCATGCATCAATTGACTCAGTTTTTTTTGCTCAACAGAAATTGACTCGGTTGATTGTGTGAAATTTTGGTTTTGGGGCTTTTTCATCCTCTGGATTTTGATGAAATTCATGTTATTTTTGTTCATTTATTCGCCGACCTTTTGTCCTTCCTTTGATCTTAAAAGCCATGTAGCCCTGGCCAAAATGTGTGCTGCTTCTACTTCAAGAAAATATCTTTTTGTTTAGATTTTTTTTCCTTTGTTTGTCTCTTGTTCATATCCTGCAAGTGGCTCTAATTAGTTACTTTGTCTCGACCTGCACTGTCCCCTACTCAAAACTTGACTGATTTCTCCTACCCCATCAGTTTCCACCTTCTTTTGTGTACTCATGATCTCAATTTGTTATGGGATTCTACTCACTTTATTTTCAATTTTAGATTCAATGAGATAAATATCAACTGGTCAGTAAGTGGACTGGTCTTTGAGATTTGGTTTGTTTGAGCCTCTGAGAAATGGCAAAACCAGTGCATGCTGATTCAGGAAGGATGTATTCATGGTGGTGGGACAGCCATATTAGCCCAAAAAATTCCAAATGGCTTCAGGAAAATCTTTCAGGTATGGCTAATTATAATTTGAATGCATGCTCAAACTCCAATTTCCACTCTTCAAATTTTTTGACAACATTAGAAATTGACATTAGATCAAGTGGAAGATCCATCTCCAAATGCTTTCATTCCATCAAGAAATGGCGCCACTCGGTTCTTCATTGTATACCATAAGATATCTGATAGTATAATAATGCTTGTACTTCAAACTCTGCTTCTGTTATGAATTTGGAGATGGGAATCTCTTCATGGAATAATCTAGTACTATTCATGAGCAAATTCTCCTGATAACATAGTTTTTCCTTCTTATGTTAAAAACCTTGTGTGATCATAATAATCAAGAGTACTAGTAAAGTTGATAACTGTCAAATCAGTAGTACAAATGGTTCTAATATCTAATACAATCAACAACAGATTACTTTTTCTTTCAGTTCTTCTCCCATGAAGTTGATCCGACATCTTGTGATTCTTGTAACAGACATGGATGTGAAGATAAAACACATGATTAAGCTCATAGAAGAAGATGCAGACTCCTTTGCTCGGAGGGCGGAGATGTACTATAAGAAACGACCTGAACTCCTGAAGTTGATCGAAGAGTTTTATCGTGCTTACCGTGCACTAGCAGAGAGATATGACCATGCTACAGGGGTTCTATGCCAGGCTCACCGCTGCATGGCTGAAGCTTTTCCAAATCAAGTTCCTCCTGATTTAGATGACTCAGCTGTGCCTGTAAATTCTACAAATCCTGAGGATTCATTTGTTGGTAATAAGGATTTCAATATTGATTTCCTGGTGCAGTTTCTCAGGAAAGAATTTCGCAAGTTAGAGGCTGAGAAGGAAGCAAGCCATATTCAATACCAACAACATATTGTTAAGATGATTGCAATGGAGAATGATATTGAACATGCACAAGATGAAACACTGAAACAAAAGCTCGCTACAGTAGAAGAGGAAAAGGAAGATTTGATGGGTCAGTACATGAAGTCACTTGAGACAATATCAGGTCCTGAAGATAAGCTGGCAGATGTTGACAAAAGTAGCCAGGACGTGACTGAGCAATTCAAAAGGACTGAAAACGAGGTGGAGATATTGAAACGTGAGTTGGAGAAAACAACTAAGCAAAAGGAATCTGCTTCCCATGAGTGCATTCAACTGCCTGTAAAAGACCAGCAAATGGAGTGCAAGACGCTATCTCAACTTGATGAGCTTGTGCAGGAGAATGAGGTTGGAAAGCTCTGGAGCTCTGTACAAAAGGAGCATCTCAAGTCAATGGAGGCCAAAAATGCTACACAGGACCTTCAGGATCTTCTCTTAAGATCACAGGAGGAAATGGGGGCTTTGAAGAGCTTTAATCAGGAACTGCAGGAACAAATCCGAAAGGCTAATGAGGAGAATAAGAACCTAAAGGTGATGAACTCGTCCTCTTCTTCATTGATAGATAGCTTGAGAGGAGAGACTAATAGCCTGAGGGAGATAATTCGGAAACTAGAGAAGGAGATAGAGATTCAGGTTGAGGAGCATAATGCTCTTCACCAGGAAATTTACCTCTTCAAGGAGAAAATGAATATGCTAAAAGAGAAGTACCAGCTTGTGATGGAACAGGTGCAGTCTGTTGGTCTTGACCCTGAAAGTGTAAGATCGTATGTGAAGAAGCTGCAGGATGAGAAATCAAGGTTAAGAGAATTTTGTGACCGCATATTGAGGAAAAATGCCTCTATTCTTGAAAAGAATACTCTACTGGAGAATTCGGTTTCTTATCTAAACTCAGAGTTGGAAGAGGCTAAGCAGAAGGTGCAGGACGAGCAATCAAAGTGGAGAGAATTCTGTGATCAGAAATTACGAGAAAATTCAACTCTTCTTGAGAAGAATGCTGTCCTGGAGAATTCAGTTGCAGGTTTGAACTCAAAGTTGCTAGAGGTCAAACAGGAGTTGCGGGATGAGAAAATAAAGTTAATGGATTTCAATGATGAGACTTGTAGGAAAAATGCAGATCTTCTTGAGAAGAATGCTTTCTTGGAGAACTTCGTTTGTTGTTTGACATCAGAGTTGGAAGGGGTTAAGCAAAAACTTCAGGATGAGAAGGCCTTTGTAAGGGAGTCCCTTGACGAGACTATTTTGGAAAAAGTGTCTCTTCTTGAGAAGAATGCCCTGTTGGAGGATTCTGTCTCACATTCCCAAAAAGAGTTGGAGGAGGTTCAAGAGACGCTGAAAGCATCTGAAGAATCTATAGACTCTTTGATTTGTCAGTTAGAAGTTGCCACCAAGAATTCAAAGGCACTTGAGGAGAAAAGTGACATTTTGCAGAATTCTTTATCTACTGCTTATGCTGAGATTGAATGGCTAAGGATCATGTTGAAAAAATCTGAAGACTCATGGTTTTTTCTTCTTAATGAAAAGTTAGCTCTTATAACTGAGAGAGAGAGTCTTTCTTACCAGTTAGATATGACCAAAAGGATGCTAGAGGAGTCAGACTTAAAGTGTGAAGATCTAGAGAGAAAATGCTCGTCTTTTGATAGAAAGAGAGATGAGAATTCCATTTCTGTTGAACTGAGTAAAACCCGAGTTGCTGTGCTTGAGAGTCAGGTCCTCCTCTTGCATCAAGAGGCCCTGACTAGAAACCGGGAAATTAAGGAAGAGCTAGATAAAGCTCTGAACTTCCACTTCGAGATCTTCATTCTGAAGAACTGCATAAAGGATCTTGGAGAGAAGAATTTATCGATGTCATTTGAGTGTCGGAGACTCACGGAGGCCTTTGAGTTTTCTGAAAAGCAGAAGAACCTTGTCGAGAAGAGTATGTCCCAAAAGGTTCTAGGGTTGCAGAGTTCTCTTTCTAGAAACACAGATGAAAATTCTCAGCTCATCATTGAGAAGTTGGTTCTCAGTACAGTTATGAGGGAAATGCAACTAGAAGCAATGAGAGCAGTAATTGAAAGGGATTCACTTTACCAAGATCTGAGGGTTCAGTCAGAGAAATGCATACTGTCATGGAATATGTTGCAGGAAGTAAATAGGGAAGCCGAGATTAGAGAGCAAAAACTAGCTAATAATTTGCTAAAGGAAAAACATGAAGTAGAGCTATGGGAAGCACGGGCTACAGATTTCTTTTGCAAGATGATGATTTCGAACATCTGTGAAGCATTATTTGTTGAGAAAGTTCATGAGTTTGCTCAGTCCAACAATGATGAAAAAGAAATGATTGGGCAGAGAATTAGATTTCTTGAAGAAGAAAATGTTCGTTTAACATCTAAGCTTGACAAGCCTACAGAAGTTCCACAGAAGGACAGGACAGTGAGTTCTCACAAGGAATGCCTCAGAGCTGATAGTGAGGAAATTCAGGTACTTTTAATGAATCATTTCTTTTATAGATATAAGTTATAATCCAACTTTCATAAACACTCTGGGCTTCTAGTATTATTATAGGCTTCATGATCATTCTTCCTGTTGTAATTTGCTATTTTAAATTGTTCCAGTTCTAATCAAAGAGGTGTCGTAAATATACTGTTATAATTCACATAGTTGTTGATGAGCTATCTGAATTGGAAATTCTTTTTACATGATATTTCTATTGGTTACAGGACATCAAATTGATCATGCACTTGCAGTCAGTATCTACCAGCCCCATTGATGAAGCTGCACAACCTGCCATGAGAGGATTTCCGCCAGAAAGTTCAACTTCTAGCCCGAAATCAGAAGATAGGATGAGAGAGATTGAGGGTTTAAGGCTCAGGCGGCACAACTCTCGTCGACTTAATGATCCAAAAATCCGGAATCTTTCTCAAAGAAGAGAGGCCACCAAACACACCAAGAGGCAATGGAAGAAATCTGCTCAAAATCCAATTCACCTTGAGTCTGAAATTTTGACAAAAGACATTGTGCTTGATCAGATGTCTGAGCATGCTAACTTTGGATTAACTCAAAAGGAAAACATTATTGGATCTGATGACCGAATGCTTGAGCTCTGGGAAACTACTGATATCAGTGGGAGCATCGACCTGACTGTGGGAATGTCTCGGAAAACGGTTCATGCTTCTCTAGAATCCTTCTCTGGCAAGGAGCTTGCTGTTGATAAAGTTGAGGTTTCTGGGATGAGTCCCAAGGAGACTCGTCGAGGAGGGAGGACCCTGCAGAGAATCCTTGAACGACTAAAAGCAGATGCTCAAAAACTGACAAATGTGCAGATAACCGTACATGACTTAAAGAGAAAGGTGGTGGTCAATGAAAGGATCAGTATGGGAAGAGCTGAAGAATACATGGTGATGAAAGAGCAGCTGGAAGAAGCTGAAGCAACTGTCCTAAACTTCTTTGATGCCAACTGTCAGCTCTCAGAGAGTGTTGAGAGAGCTCTATTGTCAAGATCAAGCGGCATGGATATGAATGTTGTTGATCATGGGAGTGGGGTCAGGAGGAGGATCATGGATCAGGCTCGTAGAGAGTCTGAAAAAGTTGCAGAGCTGCAGCTGGAAGTTCAAAAGATGCAGTTACTTCTGATGAAGCTCAATGATGAGGTTGAAAAGGAGATGAGGGTAGAGTTGAGAACCGTCCGGATGTCGGAAAAGAAGACTAGTGTCTTATTGAAAGATTTTCTACACGTTCGGATGAGGGCCAATCTGAAGAGGAAGAAGGGGCAATTCTGTTCTTGTGTTCAGCTTCCAACCCGAGCAAAGTGAGAGTAAACTCTTGGATTAGTAGTGTAGACAAAGTTATCTTTATGGATGGACTTTAGGCTAATTCATTACAATAGTGATGACAACATTTTTATTTTTATGAAAGATCCTAATCACTGTACATCTGCACTCCCTCTTGACCAGAGTTTTTGCTCTTTCATGAGCAGTTTAGTTTCAAGCTTCTATGCATCATTTATTATGCGGATCGGAGTAGAAGAGTTGCTTCATAGTCTTCACTAAGGCATGGCAACGGGGCTGAACATGTGAGACCCAGACCCGGCCCGTTGAATGTAGTAGAGGACCCATTTTACTAGGTCACAACAATTGCTTCTCATATCTTAAGGGGCTGCAAGTCAAGTTAGGAATCCTGATGGTCAGAATCAACCACAATGCACTAGACTTGTCAAATAAGTTTATCTCTATATGCTTAATTAGTAGGGCGTAGAAGATCATATACGTTGTTACTACATATCAAGTACTTCCCCGTCTGGAAAACTCAAACTAGGGCGCTAATGCCATCTTCAACTCTTCATGCGTCTCAGTCAATGGAAGGACAAATCTTTATAATATAGATACATCAATGTCCTAGTCAGATGTTCCTGAAAAGATAAATATTGATGTTGGTGTATGTCCACTTTCTTACCCTTCCCGGAGGTCACAAATCTCATTCATATTAGCTAAAATTAATCCTAGTCGTAAAGAAACTTTCACCATTAGCGTTATACATAATGGACCATTTTCTTATAACAAATCTACCTGATGTGATCCCTTCTCGACCACATGATAAGGGGCGCCGACCAAAATTGCCGCACAGGAGAAAGGTCCCATTAACTAACAGTAATGGGTCCTTATCTTGCTTTTTTTTTTCGGCCAATCCCTTGCAGATTTTTCTTATTAGCAAGATGCGGACTCTACTCCCTCTCTCTCTCATAGTAAACAATTTCAAACCCTAAACTTGTACTATTGTTAAATTAACAAAATTATTCTCAAAAATATTTTTTAATTCGAAATAAAATATCAGGAAAAATTAAAGTAAAAATTGGTTCAAATCCGTATCAGTTTATAGTGGTAAAATTAATTCATTTTTGAAAAAATATTAAATAAATAAATAATGGTAATTTTTTAGTACAATTGGTAGAAAATTGGATAATTAATTTTTAGAAAGATAAATTAAAATAAGAATCAAATGAATTGAGGATAAACTGAATAATAAATGACTAAAATTGGATTAATTAGTTTGAAAACTAATTCGCTACCATATGAACCGAATGAAGTGTCACACCAGGCACACAACGCGTGACGCATTCACTGTGCGTGTGTTGTCTTTTTCATCGGACTCTCGATATAAAAAGTTGACTCGGATTCGAAAATAATCCAATTCATATCGTAAATTTTAACATCTTGTTATTGAGGGAAATTAAATAAAAAGTAAGGTCTCATCTAGTCAACTAAGCATATGTGATTATAGACATTCGATTACATGAGCTCCTTATATAAGCCTTGGCCATTGAACGATAGACATTCAATCACGAGCTTCATATATAAGCCTTGGCCATGGCCTCGTCGAACGTTTGGCCGGAATTTCATCTAAATCCAAACTTGCTCCACTTTTTGGTGAACTCCATACCAAGGCTTACCATTTTTCCACCCGACCATCAAACTCAACTATTTAGGAGTACTTAGAACTGTACGAAAGTCAACTTTCTAAGCCTCTCCATAACATCGACGTGCTCTCTACCAATGGCGATGTGATTGAATAATACCATTGCTCACTTGTTCAAAAATAGGTCAAGAGTTTTTCGAACTTCCTCCAACCTCATCGACGACCAACAACAACCCAAATTTATTATGAAAGCACATCTCAATTCCCTCTCACTAACCCCAGACAATTATCTTAAATGTAAGCCTCATGAACACGAAAAATCCAAGAAACTCCCATAGCTCTCTATTTGTGATGAAGATATATAAATCGGGTATTACAGTTAACTCAAGATCTGTAACTCTCCGCCCGTGAGGAGGGCGGAGAGTTTCCTTCTCCATTGTTCATCTGTACTCACGATCTTAAAAGACACCCTATTTATGGTGGCTGGGAAGGAGACGATGATGAGAAGAGGGGCAGAACTCATAGGTTGCTACAAGTTTAAAGTGGTGGGGAAGGAGAAGATGATGAGAAGAGGGGCTTTGGAGAGCAGAACTCAAAGGTCGTTACAAGTTTATGTGTCGAGGGAATAAAGATGGTAAAATTCTCTCCAAGTGCATGATCTTCTTCAGGTCCGTCCTCTTGCCCACAACCGTCCATTCACCCGCCATCAGCTCCGACTTTTCTCGCTTCGAATGGGTTTTTTTTTTTTTTGGCATGCACCGCCGTCCCCGTCGACCCAAAGAGCCACTTCTTGGTGCGGCAGCCAGCGGAGGGGTAAAAGAACACGCGGAATGTGTAGGGTCTAGGGAAGGAAGAGGACAAGAAGGAATGGAAAAATGGATTTGGAGAGGAACTGATCACATGGCTTTATGCAGAAAGCCATTCGTATCTTTTTCAGAGCACCACTGATATTGTCGGGTTCTCTCGCGTATGTTGTGTATGCAGCGATCTCGACTGAGAGTCTTTCTTCTTTGAACCCCTAGGATTGACTATTTTCTCTTCCCCGAGAGTAGGTCTTAGGGAGAGAGCAAGGAGGAAACGGCCACAAACAACCGGACAAAAATGGGGTTTGACTGTGGAAAATAAGGAGATGAAGCAACCTCCCTAACGGTTAGTTCGTCTAGTGTCCTAATAGGCGAGTTAGCCTAACATCCTATTGCCCTGAAGGAGGTGAAATCATGATGTCCAACGAGTACTTTGCAAGCTTCCTGCATGGCCTTGACATCTAACACTTCTCGTACATGCCATGCTCGACCTTTCTCAAAACTTACAGAGGTCTTGACCCCGACAACAGGCGATAGAAGTACGTTCTTTCACCAGCTTTATATCGGTCATGAAAATCATAAGGGACAGATCGAACCTCAACTACCATTATATCTCTTTCATCTGTCTGTAAGAATTGGTTGATAGCTCTTTTAACCACAGCGGTTCATGAGGTGATAACACTTCACAGGTTTCTGTTTACTGATGCGCTCCACATATACATGATAAACGTTTGTTAAGGCATGGACTCCTGCATCAACCTGACGCCCTCCATTTTGAGAAGAATGAAGGGGAGCTGGAGATGGTGAAAAGAGCTGCCAGTAGGTTTTCTCTTTCTTTTTTTTTTCTCTCCGTTGGGTGTTATCACACATGTTTATATTTGCAAGGATTTGGCCACCCACTTGCTGATATTTTATTTGAACATTGGGCTTATTATAATTTATTTACATGGGTTCCTATTAGATGTATAATTTTTATTGGGCTATTAATTATTTTATAACATTTGTACTTATAACTTTTATAACTTTTACTCTGGCTCAAATTATTATTTTAAATATTAGCTTTACAATAGTACTCCTAGTTTACACTATAATCGAGTTGTACTCGATGTTTGAGAAACTAGAGTGCGAGAAAGGTGAATACTCTAATACAATCAACGCAATATTATCTTGTAATTGGGTATTTCAACACTCGAGTTATGTTCGTTTGCACCCACTTATATAAGATGAGTTACTCAAATTCGCACAGGAGCCCAACATATATTACTCCAGAAATATGGGGTCGATTGTACGATATCAAACCAATAACTAAAAAGTGAGAGTCGAGCGCGTTAACTCTAAATACTCGAGTTGTCTGACAGTTGAGTGTTTATACACCCTGGTTATTTCTGTATAACCATCACTCGTTGAATCATAATCTGTACATGTACGACTAAAATACTCCCCGATTTTATTTTAATTAAGGAAAATCAAAATCTATTAGTAGTACATGCCGCCCATTTCCTATACCAGTATTTAAAATAATAAATAATATGGTAAATGGTAATAATTGTAACAGTTATTACCAATTATATAATGGTATTTAAAGCATCTTATTCCATCTTTTTCAATGGTATTAATACTCACTCCCGAGAGTCAATATTAAACACTTATCAAATTAATTAATTATATAAAACCATATATCATAACGACCAAATCATATAAGGCATGCATATGAGTTGTATTTATGTGCTAGTTGTATCTGTGCTCATTCGATATTATGACACTCCTTGTACACATAAGAATATCAACATTATGAGTTAAATATCCATATGTTTTCATTTATGGCCCTCCATGTATAAGTTTGTTTATACTTTAATGTTCCCCGCCTTGTATGTAAGGATACCGTCATATTTACATTCATTTCCCTCCATAAAAAAAAAAAAAAATATATATATATATATATATATATATGAGGCCATCCAATATACTTAAATCTCCGTCAAATTAGGAATTATAAATATATATCAGGCATAACTCATCAACATACAAGAACACATCACAAAGATCATTTCACTATTTATATTATAATATATTAAATATAACACACATTAATTTTTTACTTAATGTGATATTATGTATTAAATATAATACAAATTAATTTCATACTCACTCCACCGTTTACACTGACATAATATTAACATTAAACTCAATCACGTATGTATTATTTTGCAATTATAAAAAAATTTTATTTTATGAAAATATGACATTTATGCTACACTCATTAAGAATCTAGGTTACCACCTTATTTTAAAAAAATAAAGCTTAATCTTGGTTCTCAATCAATAAAATATGAAACTTTAAGTTTTTATAATTTATTTGTGAGATATCTCACTTTCCAAAATTATCGGCTCAAAAAATTTATCTTTAAATAGGGTAGGCATTAAACCCATTTTCCAAATAAATATTTATAAAATTCTTCCATATCCTTTTATAACTTTCAAACATAATTTCAAAACAAACACAATATAAAAAAAGGATTTTAGAAAGAAATTATGAGAAAATGATATACATTAGAAAATATGTTACCACTATTAATACTATTAATTAGTTGTATAAATATAAAAATTAATTATTAAAAAATAATTACAAAACAATCAAATCAGTTAATTACAATCCAATTATAGATCTTGTTAAGATATTTTATTTTATAATTTGGATATAGAAAATAGTTAAGCACCAAATTTAATAGTAAGAAAATTTTCACTCCCATTTGATATGGAAAGTGTAGACTTTTATATGAGATTTTAGCCATAAAATTTTTTATATAGTTGTAGTTGGCCGGGAACCCGGTCTGATCTGGTTTGTGATTGGGCCGAAGACCGTCTCTGACCTGACTGAATGGTAAACATTGAGGAACAACCAAATTTCATTCCCTCCCTCTCCAAATTGAATTTCCGGACGAGAACCTAAGAAGGCGGCCGCGACGATGGAAGTCGGTGAGATCGAGACGACCGCTGAATCTATGAGCTGCTCTATGCAGTATCACGTAATCAACGACGTGATAGGGTTCCTCCTCTACATGCATCAGCAGATCCCTTCGTCCGTGATCATGTCCCTCCTCTCATTATGGCTTCTTTTAATTCCCCTTTTACAGATGAATCTTCTGCAATAAAATTGGATTTTTTTAAGCTTCAATTTCTTTTCGAAGTTCGACTTACTGTATCAATATTCAATACATGTATTTTTGTTTTTATTTTTCCTGCTGGGGCTGGACTTAATTCTGCATTCTCAGTGTAAATCCTTGCATTGTTTGTTTAGTGAAAAATATGAAATCGCACATGGATTTTGTTTTTCAGACATTCACTCTTTTTGCAATAAAGTTGAAGTTCTATGATGTTCTTGTACAGCGTTTTACAGGACATCCATCAAGAGTTTGATATGATGCATATTGAACGTAAGCAGTTGGTACGTTATATCTGTGCCAAATTTTGCCTCTCAGCTCCATTTTGGTATTGATGATTTTCTGCTCTAAAAATGAGTTCGGCTGTAGGAGATGGAACTTGCAACTAAGGACCTGAAAATCCCATTGCGAAGAAAGTATAATAGCAGGTTGAGAGAAGTTAGGCGGGGAATTCGGGTGTTTGAGAAACTGACGAGTACAGTTTCTAGTGTCCAGCTTGCCTTGCAGATGGTCCTTAGTGAAAGCTCGGGTATTTCCGAAGTTTTGCTAATTCTTGGGAGCAGCCCATTGAGGCCTCGGTATGTTTATGAGCTGAGTTTTCTGCATGGAAAGATATCTCAAAGTAGTTCCAGTGATTACAATAAATGCAAGGAAGCTGAGGTGCTCTCCAAGAAGGTGAATGAACTTATATTTGAATATTTTCTTAGCTTGATGCTTTATTGGTCATATAACATTAGGGTTCGAACAGACTATCAGAATGCTCATCTCAAAGGGGGTTGGCTCTAGCTACTATCCAGGTATAATAGAGAATGCTTTATCCAGTTGATATTCTCTTCAAGGTTGACACATCTTCAAGAATGGTTTCCTTAATGTTAGGCCCTACTAAGCTGTTCATCATGGTCAGAGCTCCCTTTTCTTTCAATCAACCGCTGCATTTCCTTCCTAAACGAGAATTCAAGTACAATAAAAAGGTATCATCAAGAAATCCTGCCATTTCTTTTCAACACTGTTGTTTTAGAATTATTTCCATGGATTTAGGCAGCACTTCTATTTTTACATCTGCTTCATTGCCTTTGGACATTTATGGAATTGAATGACTATTAGATCTCATCATTGAAACTGACTACCTCTCTATTCACTTCTAAGATTCAGATACAAGAAATGTTATCCATCCATATTAAAACCTAATAAATAGCCTTCACATCATTCTGACATGAGATGTAGAATTCACTGTCAACTTAATGCTGTTATCTTTCAGCAATTAAGTTGAAACAGATTACAATTGGTTATGTGAATGACCACATGGATATCTGTTTTCAGCTGTCAGTTTATGCCTTCTACTCAACAAGGTGTGTATGTTTAGGGTGTTATTTGAAACAGTATCTTGCTATTAATATCCCTTTTCTTGGTTTTTTCTATTTTCCATGTAGATTGTGCCATTCCGATTACAATTCAAGTGTCGTAAACAAGATCGAAAATTGTATAAGTGGCACCCTCAGTCTGAAACTGGCAGTCCCAGAAGTTTGGAGGATAATATAACAACTGACTTAATATGGTAGGCCAGTTTTAGTATTCCTCGAACATTTTATATATTGAATCTCAAGTATACTATGGCAGGTTTCCTGTAAATATACCTATACTACATTATAAGATGATTTTATCTTAATACTGTCATTTCTATTTAAAGAGCAGTGGTTATCTTCAATATAATGTTTTGTCCATGTGATAACCACTTCTCCACATTCTTAAGGAAACTCTCGTGTTCTTCCGAGGGCTCAATTACAACAGCAGTGTCAAACCTTTTCCTGAATTGACACAAGTGTTTAACTTTTCAAACTGGATTTTTAATGTCAAACATTTGCAAAACTGTGCCCAATTGGTGTCAAAATGTAACTTCCGTCATAATTATGTTGGCATGGGACCAATCTGTAATATAAATCCTTGATTCAACTAGGAGAAATAATTTATCTTATTTTGTCACAGGTACCAGTGTCGACATGTTATCAAGGGCCTAATATCTAAAGTGGCATCATCAGAGTAATGATGAGCATATATTTCAATTTATGATGGTTTTCCTGTCCATTCCGTATGTAGTTCTCAACTGTTCTTGTTTAATATATTTGTCATGATACGATTATTATCGATGTAGCAGTTTCTTCTTTAAATTGAAGATGAAGCTTCTGATCTTATTCATCATATCATGACGGTTGACAGGTAACAATTGTATGTTATCCTGAATCTTTTGATAGCGGGTATTCTTCCTTCAAGCCTACCACCTTTTGAGGCAGGGCTCTTTGCTCACAAGGTTGTCTCATGTTCTCAACTTGTTGGTGGGTGAACATGGCTTGCGCCCTGAAAGAGATATCGTCACCAATGCTCACATTTCATCTCATTCTTACTGTGTATGTGTCATCAATTTGATTATGTGGTGCTGTTCTCTACCAAATTCTGAACTAGGTAATAGAAATTTCTTATCTGTACTTTTGTACCTTTATATGTATATTGAAGAGTCCGGTTTGATTACTTATGCCAATTAGATTGTATATGCGTTATATGGCTTGCATCTGATTTTCTGTTTCTATAATTGCAACTGCATCAGTTCATAGAAAGCAATGATCCTTCATAATTGTGACGACAGAGCAAAAAGGTACGTTGTACTGATATACACTTATCTAGCTACACAAATCACAGGTTCACCAACAAGTCAGCAATTTTCTGATGAGCGTGGTGGTGGTGGTCACATTATATGTAGTATATGCATACGAGTGAGTCACGGGTTCACCAATCACTAAGAGTCACTGTGGGGTATGAGCTGCTGGATTGCCCTCTTCACCTCAACAATACTTGCCTTCTTGCCATTCTGATTCTCCTTCACCTGCCATCATATTATCAGAAAAAGTAATCCAACAAGAATCAGTCAAAGGAGTCGGGACAAGGGTGAATCGAACCTTGGCCCTCAATTCCGCCACGAAGAACCCGTTGGTGAGAGATGACTGAATCACAGTTATCTCGATCCTGAGGTCCCGGAGCATCTGCATCACATCGAGCAGCAACCCTTCCTTGTGTGGGCACTGGAGTTCGATCAGCCCGTCATTCTCTATGATCGAAACCTGCACACTGGTCTCCAATGCCGGTGGCAGCGAGGACTCCACGGCTTTGGCTTTCACCCCTCCGGTGCCCTCCACTACCCTGATCTTCCTCTTATCCGACGTGGCAGGACTGGGGCGGGCGGCCGCAGTAACCCCGCTGTTTGACTTCTGGTCAGCCTCCATCTGCTGGTTCTTGGCCTCGAGGTCCTGGATCTTCTTCAGTAGCTGCTTAACGTACTCGATGGTGTCCCCTAATATGGAGGCTTTGTCCATCTTGGTCACAAAGGGGACCAGCGACCTCAGTATTATAAACCGCTCGTTCAGCTTCTCCCGACGTCGCCGCTCAGCCAGGACGTGATTAGCGCTCAGCTCATCCTGTGGCAGTCCCGGGCGCCGGAAGCGGATGGCGGAGGACTCTCCATCGCGGGACTTGGGGGAGCTCTCGTCCCTGAACTTGTTGTGGTGGTAGGGAACGGTGAAGAGAATGTACTTGAGGAGCAACTGGGAGGTGCCCTCCCCGGGCGGCAGGTAGAGGGCGTGGTGGTTAGCCCGGGTCAAGGCAACGGAGCTCCACCTCGAAAATGCTGACTGGGCGGAATAAGGTACGTAGCTGGTGGTCGACGGCTCAGCCCAGCGGGCGGGCTGCTGGCTCTGGAGGATGGTCGAGACAGTGTATGAGTAGTGGGTGTCCTCCTGTGATAGCTCGTCCCCTTGGGGAGCAACTGCATTAAAAAGCAAAGGACATACCCATCATTTTATAAATATCAGAGTACATGAATTAAGTTGCAAATAAAAATTGATGTCTTAAATTGGGATGTTAGTCAAAGTTCATGGTCTTATTTTAGATTCTATCCAAAATATTAATAAATATTATTTCTATGGTAATTAAAATCATTTTAAAAATGAATTACAAAAACAAAAGCATATGCATCAGCCAGCCTAGGAAATCCAATATGTATGGGGACAAAAAGGGGGAATCTTAGGAAACTTTAGCCTAGGAAAGAGGGATGGCTTTGCAATTTTCATCAGAAGAATTGATGGGCAGTTTTTTCATGTCTTCTTGCAATTGGACTTGTTCTTATCTGATCTCTTAATTCTGTTTTAAATTTGATAGGGATACTTTTCAGCTGAAAAGTTAGTTGGTCACCTGGTGGTAGGACTTGAATGGCGTTCCTCGGTGGTTCTTGTATCATCTGCCATCTACGGCTCGACTCGGCCCTAAACTCCTCGAGCCGCCGCTGGTGGTCGGCCGGAGTGAGGCCTCTCGTGGCCTGGTTGCTCACTGCCTGCATGTGGAAGTCCGGGTCGAGATTGTTGGACCCGTCGTCCGGTGACCCTAGTCGGATGTCCTCTGACATCTCCAGCTGCATGAGCTCGCTCTGCTCCGCCGCAGCTGCCGTGGGATTCCGGCCGCCTGACCTCCTACCGCCCGTCTCAGTCTCGGAGTCGGACTCGGCCTCCTCTTCCTCCTCGCCTTCTTCCTCCTCGTCGTCGTTCTCCTCCTCCTCCTCTGCCGCTTGTTCGGAAGCGGCAGGTGGGTTCATGGAGGCAGTTGTATACACCATGGAGGGCATGGGCGGCGACTGAAAGCGGGGGTAGTCAGAGGATGTGGTAGGGTTGGAGGTGGAGTGCTCCGAGAGGGCCGGTTTCGGCGGGTGCGGTGGCTGGTGGTCGACGAAGAAGCTTCTCACTTGGGCTATAAATCCTATATCTTCAGGTACCTGAAAACTGCGTCTTTCAGAACGAACAAATTCCTAATAATTTGCATGAAAATTGTCGTACTATTTTACCATTACCCTTTCTGTTGTTCCAAGTTCCACAACGCCGTTTAGTAGAGGGATGCATACCACTGTCTGCAAATACCATATTCATTGCTTCAGATCCGAGCTCCCAATATCAATGGCAGATCAAGTAATATGGCTAGGATAGTAGTAGTTATTACCTGGATACGAGCGCTCTGTGTGCCACCCACATATCGTAGTAGAACGGAAATTGAGAGCACACATTTCACAAAGAAATAAGCCGTCAGAATCATATAAAAATATATACAATATATACATTGATGTCTCTATATATATATATGTGTGTGTGTGTGTTGGGTTCATTAATGCTCTTGAAAATGGTGACCATCTTGCTGGTCCAATCCACACAACTAGGGTTTTTTTTTTGCATCTTTCCTAGGAAGAGTTTATATTGTATGATTAAGCATCGTGGTTTCTTGAGCTTATATCAGTTAATCAGAGTGGGTTTATATATATATATATATATATATATATATACCTTTGCTAAGATGGCTCTTGAGAAGGTCTTGCTATCGACCTCACTTGCCCCGGTAAGCCACACATGCTGCCTCCTTGCGTAAGCCTTCCCCGGCAGCCTGCACATGAATGAGATGGCCTTTTATGGTCAATCGATCCATGGATATCCACCAACACAAACTAGATTTTCTGGTAGATTTGGGCATCGTTCATATGGATACTACCCTAAAAACGAGATGAGCTTAGCCTCAACAACGACAAAGGATTAGTTGGAATGGTGATGCTACATTAATTACCAACTACCGACGAAGAAGGAAGGTCTCTACCTGAAGTAGTATGGACTAATTGAGGGGGCAATCTAAAGTAAACCGTCCTAACATTGAGTCACTGACTGACTGACTGACTGACTGACTGCCCCTCTTCTCTATGTGTGTCTAGTTGCTTTCCTCTTTCAATTTTTTTAAAGCAAGCAACTGTGCCTGATCAAATGCAAAGGTGGGCATGCAGTTTATAGCCCCATTGTTCCCATTTCCCTTCGTTGTTGTACGGCAGGAGCTTGGATTTCACTTGAACCCTTGTTTGCTTTGGGTAACTCAAGTGAAAAGAACTGTATGCATACAGCAGGTTGGTGGGCAATAAGAGTTGGCAGATGGGTATTAATGTTTTTGGTAATAGGGCATCTCCCTAGGTGACAAGCGACATGAAAACAAAAGGGGGTGTTCAAAATTGACTCGTATGTGCAAATTCTCTCTAAAGTAGTCAGTCAGATAATTCCTCCCAGGAAATGGAAAATTCCAGTTCGATTTTCACATGTTAGAACAAAAGGCCAAATGCTTGGGAAATGATTGGGGGCAGTAACTTTGCACTTACCCTACACCAGGAGGAAATGAGAAGGACACGCACATCAGGTAGAACCACTCGGTCTCGGTCAGGTCCTCGGGCGAGAGTGCCGCACACGGCCGCCTTGCCGGCTGGTTGGTCTCTCCGGCGGAGAGTGAGTCGTAGAGCTCCCGGAGCTGCTGGCTCCTTTGCAGCGAGGCCTCCTCCGCGCTTACTTCCATCGGCTGAACCGTCTTTCGGGTTTTGATCGGTCCGTTGTAGTACCCGTCTCCCCATGTTAAGATCCTTAGGACATCAAAGAAAGACGCGAGAGATATAAATTGTGCTGTGTAAACTTATAACTCGTGAGAGAAGATGACAACAATGCTCTCACAGAAAGATAGAACTCGTAACCTGGAGTTATAGTCAAGTTACTGCTATGATCTCATTATGTATATGTGAGCTATAATAAAATCACTGGAGTTCCTAGAGTTATATCCGCTTGTAGATATAGGATTTGAAAGAGGAACATCAAATTCTTGAGCAGCAACTTAAGACTTTGATGAGAGTGTAGGAGGAATTGTGTGCGTGTGAGTTACCCTTGATGAGGGCAATTTTCCCAGAAGAGACTGTAGGTCCATTTAACCGATTGGACTGATGCCTGAAGCATGCCCTGGAGGCGGCTACTGGGCGGAGCGGCCATTTCCGCCGGTGGTCTTCACCACAGCCGAAGGCGAACAAGGAACTAGAGAGGATGTAGTGGAGCTTTGACCGATCGGAGCACCAACCCGAATTAATCTCTGTGTTCTATATATGTCTAAACACTTGTTCTCCAGCCTTCACCAATCTTGTCACCCTCCTCTTCCAATCGGGATAGGGTCGCAGAGGAGGATAAGAGGAAAAAAAGTTTTAATGGGAAGATAGCATCGCAGGTAAATAGGGGCGCAAAGGAGGATGAAGAGGTTTGGGCAAAAAAAAAAAAGGAAGATGAGGAGGAGAAGGTATCATCACCCTCGTCACCATTGGAGCTAGAAATCAAACCCTCTTTTATTTGTTCATCTGACAGCCGGGAAAGAAAGGTAGATGGGATGGAATATGGAAATGAAGGTGCAACTAAAATCTGGGGGTTTGAAAAGGAAAGAAGAAGAGAAGGTAGCACAAGGGGGAAGTGAGAGAGGAAGGGGAGAGAGAGATGAGGGGGAGACTAGCAGGTGAGGAACGGAGAGAGGAGATAGAAAAAAAATTAGGTTAACATGAGAATACATATATATATATATATATATATATAAAGAGAAATTAATTTTGTGTCCATGGATGGAGGCCAAGATCATTTACACTGAAATCCATAACATTATATTAAAAGATGAAGGATAATTTCATCATCTTAGAGGCTCTTTACCCAACCACGAGGGTTGTGATCAAAAGTCAGAGTTTAGTTAGTTGCCTAAGGTAACTCTATATAATCTTCATTAGCATAACTTTACTAAAAGAGTGTAGGTGCTTAAAACTAATGTCATCATTCTCATTTATATATGTTAAATAGTTACATAGGATCAAATTTATCTTCTTTTTTTGTCCGTATTATTCCACCAAAACCCTAAAAATTATGAAATTTACTTCATTTTAGCTTACATGTGAAAACAAAAAGCTGTAGAATAATACTTAAAACATATTTTGAGTATTTCACTCATCCTAAAAGATAAATAAGATAAATTTTAACTTTGAGTTTGAGTCTCCATAGACTTTAGCTTGTTCTTCCCATAGTAGAATATGGTATTTCAATATATCATTGTTTAATTTTAATGGTTTTGTTTCTTTTTTTGGGGCAAAAATAGTTTTGTTTCAATGTTGATATTTGTTCTTTTTCTTTCTTTATGATTGGGAGAGCAATGGGGACTGGCCGATTAGGGTTACTTGGACTGGTCGGTCGAGCGCCCAGTTGTCACAACTCTTGCGGCTGCCCGTGCTGGAGGAATTATTAGTTGGCGCGTCTCTCTCATCTCTCTCTTCCTCTCTAACATTTTTAGGTCAATAATTTCAACAAAAAAAACTAGTAATTCAATAAAAATCTTCATTTTTATTCTACTTTTACTATGTAATATTTGAATTTTTTATGATTTTATTGATCACTTGATCACATATATCCAATATTGCACGTGCCATTGTAGAATAGGATGAAAAACTCAATACATTTATTACATGTGGAAAAATGCTGAAAATGAGATATTATGATAAATAATTTATCACTTGCAATACATTTATTAGTTACTATTGTTTTTTTTCATCAAAAATTCATTTATTCAGCCAAAAACATCATTAATATAAACAGAGGAGAGGTTGCTTCCTGCTACATATGGAAATTGAGTTCGTTAATTTATTGCACAAAAAAAGTTGGTTAATTTCATCTATAAAAAAATACTAACACGTGACCATTTAATGATGCCAAGGTTTGATGGGCCCATCATCTATTAAATTAAATTTATAAAAATCTATTATAAAATGTGGGAGGGAGAATAGTACTACACTGCCACTCTCCATCTGACTTGCCATATATGTAGAAATATACTTATCTTATAAAATAAGAAATTAAAATTTTAAATTTTAAGTGAATAAATTTAATATCTTCTAAATTTACCACAATTTTAATATAATATTATTTTTTATGTATTGTGTTATGCATGTTAGAAAAGTAATTCATTATTAAGAGGTAATTATTTATATCCTTATTTAACATTATGATATATATACTCAATTTTAAATAATTATCCATAGTGAATTTAATAGTTATTATAATAATATATGCATATGGAATGTGCCAATAAATAATCCCACATAAATCTCTTCCTTTATATGCTAACAATCATTTCCTACCACATTATATAGATAACTTGGGCTACCGGTCAACATCATTTCCTACATTATATAGATAACTTGGGCTACCGGTCAAATCATTTCCTACATTAAATAGATAACTTGGGCTACCGGTCAACAATTGGGCTATGAACCGGCTTTACGGTTGGACAAGGTGGTAGACAGACAATTGACAAACTGCTCTATACCATGTGGGACTTGAATTTTAAAGTGACGATGCTTTTACCTTAATAATTAATATTCTATAAATGGGTATTTTCCCACTCTCTTATTTTTTTGTTCATAAAATTAATTAAAATAGTAATTCTAAAGGGTATCAAGAGTATACCCGAGAAAATTTCCCCATTGCTCGGAACTCAACATAATAATTGTTCCATATAAACTAAAAAATTAATGAAGTATAATAATTATTTAAATTCCAACTAGAGGAAATCATGAAATATTATCTACACAAGAATTAAATTGTTATTTACCAAAATAATTATTAATTTTAATAGGACAATGGAAGAAATTACTCAATATCTAGTATTATTGGCTTAAGGTATTATCACTCTTTTTTTCGATAAATCTTGAAAACAACTTTCATGTTTACCTTTTTATTATTATCTCTTGTATCATATTGAGGAGTTTAATACCTAAACCATAACTTAAAATTTCGCCTCAAGTGGATAATTGCACTTAAGTTCAATTTTACCCTTAAAAAATGAATCTCTCTATCATTTCTTACAACAAAGCATGTACATATGTTATAATTAATTGTATTAAATGACAATATCACAATTTATATTTAAGATATGACCTGATTTGAAATTATTATTATTATTATTATTATATTCGTATTATTAATCTACTAGCTCTTTAGAATGTAATTCAAGGTTATTATTATTTTCGTATTGTTAATTTATTTGCTATTTGGGATGCCTCATACTTCCTCATCATGTTTCGTTATTTCCATATTTTCGACCATGTGGTTGCTATGTCATAAATAATGTATTGTCTAATTAAGATCATGTACACTAACCCTACTCTAATAAACTAACAACTATGTTAGTATTAACATGTTCTATCATAATAATATAACATGTAAACCACATGTGGCTAGTTCATAAGCAATTAAACAATATATACTCAACAAATTCAATATGTGATAAAAAGAAATCAACACTATCAATAAAAGAGCATTTATAAAAATTAGCCTTAACCATTAAAACATTACACATACTCTCCAACATTTAATGTTACATATGGTCATCGGTACTAACTTTGGCATGATAAATGATGATAAAGCTTGTGTTACGTGTTTCTTCGTAGTTTGAGGTTGGATCATGGACCCGTCATGGAGCCAAGTCTTTGTGTGTATGAACTTGACAAGCCTAAGTGTTCGTTATCCTAAGTTCAAAATTCAAAGGGAAGAGGGGATACAAGTTGTGTTTCTAGAAAAATGACCCTCGTAGGCCTTATAAAAATTAAATAGAGGTTCATGAAGGAATAATCCATACATGGTTGACGTTGTTTGTCATATCCATCAATGTTGAGTCTCACACCCTCAACTAGTACAATGCACACTCTCTCCCCCTCAGACCTCAATTGTCTCATTTGCTAGGTAAGGGTTGTGGTTGTTGACTTGGAACCCCCGTTGCTCTAATAGTTATGCCTTATCTCAATTGGGGACAAGCACTGTTCAATCTTGAGCTTAGTTGATGGATGTGTGACTGCGGTAGTTGTCATGAATGGGAAGTCTGCTCGTCTCTCTTAGAGTTGTAAGTGTTTTCCCGAATGCCTTGGATTCGAATGAGGGGTGCCCTAGTGGCAACTAAGTGCATTTTCTTCATAACTTAATATTTGGTCCTCCTTGAGACAATATGATATTCTCAAGGAGGAATTGTGATATTTATGGAAACTTGTATCTTATGTTGCCCTTGTGTGTATTCTAACCTATTCGACAATGTAGGCTTCATTGGATGGGGAGAGTTAATATATCATGTGATATTGTCGACATATTCCAAGCTCCTAATTGGAAACTTCCTTATTCGATGTCTTGTTGGCAATCCGTCTGCTACACTTATTAAGTATGAAAACTTAGGGTTCATTTGTTTGTCGGTTCTCTCCTTGGGCTCCCACAACCTATACAATTTCTTGGAGTCGGTCATTGTTTTTTAACTGAGTATAGAGGCCGGAGGTGAGCCTCCTAGGTTCCCTTTTTCTAGGCACGTTGATGAGCTCGAATCTTGGGTCCCTACCCAATCAGACCCTAGTAATCTCGGGTACATAACCCGAAAAATATAATTTAAAAATTATTTTATTTTTCTCTATAAGATATGCCGTTATATTATATTACTTATTTTTTCTTTTTTATACCTAATAGATTTATAAATATACTACTTTTTCCTTTTTTATATTCTAATAAATTTATAAATAATTGAAATATTTAAAAGTGAAAAAATTTATATAATAAAGTTATATCTCTAATTAACTGTATTATCTAATATAAAATTTTAAGTATATTCAAATTTTTTATATGATTAAAAATTTTATAATTTATTTTTAACTAAAAAGAATTAAATTTAAATTATATAAATAAAATTTTATATATCAATAATTATACAAATTTTTTAAAATTAATCATCCTATAGGCATGCAACCCACACTATTATTTATCTTTGTATATAGATAAAGATTAACATTTATTTATATAAGTGAAAAAGTGATTTAAAAATGAGAGAAATAAAAATAAAAAGAATCGTGTGAATATTATTAGTGTTGGTAATGGTTATTGATTCATTAGTTCTCAATCATCTTAATTTTCTCATTTACAATTTCACCATTTGATCTTATTCTTAAACAATTATTTTGCAAACTAAAGTTAATAAAAAAAATTATATTAGTGAATTTATTAGGTAAATTAAAGTTAATAAACATTAGAAAATTGAATTACCAAATAAATATTAAAAAAATTATATATTATAATAATTTAATTTTTTTTATTTTTAGTAAAAAATATATATTATAAAAATACATATTAAAAAATAAGATAGACTCGAGTCGGGTCCATTTGTACTCAAGCAGCAAGTTCGAGTCCAACTTCTAATCCCGACCAAGTACACTTGAGGCTAGGGTACACTTGAGTGCGAGTATGCTACATTTGTCATTTTTCGACTCGATATTCGAGTCTAATTGTAAAACAACTAATTATATTACTCCCGATATTACAATAACTAAGCTCGTACTACTATATAATTCGTGACACAATGTAAATAATATAAAATCTATCATTTATGTCAAAATTTTAATTTTTTATAAATATAATGTAAAGAGTTAATAAAAGTAGTTATAACTTGATCAATTTCGTGAAAATCATTGTATTATTTTTTTCAACTCCCCTATTTTTTTTGTATATAAATATACTTGAGTAGAGGTGAGTTAATGCTTATTAAGTGAAAAGATTATTACGACTGAGTGATTATTTAAAATTGACTATATATAATTTTCACTTATCTTATAAAATATTTCTATTTAATTAATTTGTGTTATTTCGTCTCTACTCAAAATTGAGTATATAGAATTTTCACTTATCAATATAACAAATTCATCATATAATAGGTTATAAAATATTTCTCTTTTTATCAATTTGTGTTATCATAACACAATACATATCATATATTATCAAATTAAAGAGTTCGAATAATTTAACACAATTAATGTATCATAGTTTAGACGTTAGTATTCGACCCCTAAACAAAATATTGTATGTTAGGGACAATAATGAACACACTTCCCATCACATAAGGCATTTGACCATGAATCTTGCTCTAAGTCAATATGATTGAAACACTGCCACATAACTCTTAGATCAAGGTATTTTAAAAGTGAAAATATCTCCCCCTTCTACCTACTTCTTTCCAAAAAAAACCCTACGATTATGATCATGAATCAACTCCTCAATAGTGATGTCAAAAGTTGAGGTCAAGTCGGTTTCTTGCAACCCAAACCTGACTTGAACTAGCGTTTAGGAGACACGAACTTGAACCTGAACCTGAGGTTCTGGTCCGTGCGATTGAACATGGACCCCAATCCGATGTTCCAAAAATGGAAACATTCGGGTCCAAGTTCAGGTCACGCACGAGTTAGGTCTCGAGTTCAGGTCTTGACATCCATACTTCCTAATGGATCCCTAATATATTAATATGTATGTAAACATACTTAGCTTCTTATTAAGTAAATTCACAAACAAAGCATCAATTGATGTGCATAATAACTCAAGCATATAAATTGAACTTATTTTCTAGCCAACCACACAATAGTATGCATACATTATATGCTTTATGGTGACACATGTGCTATTTCACAATAAATTGGTACTTAGCCCGTTTCACCCAAAATATTAAGGTACTCGATTTGTATTTTTTAAACACTCAGTCTTAATTTGTTATTTTATAAATGATCGGTTACTCGACCTGTCTTCCTAATAATTCCTAATAATCGAGCCTTAGCTCGTCTTCTATAAATAATATAACATTAGCTTGTCTTTTATAAACGAATTATTCCTAAATGTCTTTTAGGACTTAACCCATCTTTCTTTTAAAAAATCTCAAATCTTAGTTCATTCTTTTTAAATAAATTGAATTCTACCTTGTCTTTTATAATAACCTGAACTGAGTCTATCTTTCATAAATTTTTGGGTGATAGCATGTATTTTATAAATAATTGGAAATCAACATGTATTTTATAAATAATTGGAAATCAACTCATATTTCATAAAAGTTGTACGTCTAATCCTTTATATTATGGGTGTAACACCGAATTTTCATAGGTGAAATTAAACTAAATTGTACTGAAAATCAAGGTTGAACCTAGAATGGAAACTTTAATCAAGAATATGAAATCAAATCGGATTGAAAATTAATTTCTTAAATAAAAAACTAAGATTTTTAGAAAGTTGGTTTAGATTAGGCTAAAATAAGTAACCTAATTTAAATTATCGAAAGCAAATAAAAAGATAATTTTAGGAAAAATATAAAAATAAATAAATATATATATATATATAGGCCATCACGTACACAGATTTAGATTTGGTCAATCCAACGTGAATCCAAAGGTCATCCTTTTTAATAGACTAAAAATGAACATTAATTGAGTTAATAACTCTCGTACCAATCTCTCTATAAAATTAATTTATCTCCACCCATCAGAATGAATTTCTCTCCCAACGTGGACCTCTAAATTTTCTCTCACCTAATCATCAAATAAGATAATTTTTATCTCAAAAGAATAATAATAGTTTCCTGTTGAGTTTGTGGTCGAGTCATCACTCGAAAGTGAATGAAAACCATCATACAAGGGTCGTTTAGTTGACTTTGTTTCCAAGATTGAAAAACAACATGTCCTCTCTAACCTTTCAAGGTCAAATTTTGTCACATCCCACCACTCCTCCGGGAGGCACTGGTTCCAAAAGCATTGTTTGTCTCTATTCTACCTCCCACAAGTCTTACCTTATCTTTGGTAAAAAAACTTGTGGTTGCCCCGAGCCGATTTTTAATGGCAGGTCTTCTTTGTAACCCTCATTCCTGACGAGTCCAAAATTCGACCAGCTCAAACAATCACCCGATTCTCACTTGGACATTGAGTAAATTTTGCCTCAACTTCGGCCATTAATCATAATGTCTCGTTGAGTATTTTCGACCACACCTATAGTAGCTTAGTTCAACCATTTTTGGTAAATGTCAAATTCAACCAAATTCGGTCGGTGCAAAACCCACAACTCTTCTCACTCGCTCTTAGGAGATAAATAGAAGTGTTTATGAGAGATTTGTAAAATTTGAAGTTATTTGGAGTGAATTTCGAAATTTGGGGACTCAAGTGTAAATTTTAAAAAATTTGGAAATAATTTACAAAAATAAGAAAACTTTAAGAAATACTCCCAGCCTAACATGCTATGAGGTGATTTTTAAAAAAATGGGGATATTATTTGTGATTTTTAAAAGTATAGGGTTAAAATAGTAATTTTTATATAAAAGGGCAAACTGGTAATTTTACATAAATATAAGAAAATTATCATTTTTATTAAATTAGGGACAAAATGGTTATTTTTTGTAAATTTTAGGCAAATTGTTTTATCAAGTTATGAATAAATTGGTAATTTTTTTTATAGGTTAGGGTAAATAATCATTAAGTTATGGATAAAATGATCATTTTTTATAAGTTATGAATAAAATAATCATTTTTTATAAATTTAGGGTAAAACGATCATTTTTTACCAGGTAGTAGTAAAATAGTTATTTTTTTAAATAAAAAGTAAAATAATTATTTATAATAAATAAGGGATAAATAGTAAATTTGGAATATTTAAAAGTAATATATACCAACCTAATTGTATTAGTTAAATAATGAGAAAAGTTATCTTTTTGGTTGAGCATGAGAAAAAGTATAAAGAAAATTGAAAATCTACCGGAACAAATGTGTATTTGGAAGATAATGGTGGGTGAAAATTCTTGAAAATATAGATATTTATTGATGACGAGTTTAATTATATAGACGGATATAATTTACAATTTTATAAAATCTTACGTGTGTTTGAAATTTTTATGAAAATTATAAAAAAATGATATAGTAAAAAATTTATTTTTATAATAAATAAGCTAAATTAATATTTATAAAAAGAGTTATCTCATATTTATTAAAGAAATTATTACCAAACATATATAAAAGAGGTTATAACCAAGATTTATTAAATAAGTTACTAAAGAACGTATATAAAAGGGGTTATAACTTATTATACGGACTACTACCATCTATATTTTTAGAAAGATATGTACCAATCAGGTATTCTCTTTTTGAAAAGTAAACTTCCCTCTGATAAATGATAAGAACTGATATAAGAAATACGAGTAGCAAGCTTAGCGAGTTAGCAAGCAAGCATCAATTAATAAATTTACTATGACAAATAATTTGTTGTATGATTGATATATACTATTATGGATGATAAGGCGTGTCTCTGGTATATTATAAGTGGCGGGATAAGGGGAGATGGTTCTAGATCACCTAGAAGCCGTAAGAGACATAGGGAGCTATGTGTATACTTATGGCTAGGAGTCGTGGGAAATCGTCACAAGTACATGCATGCTAGATAACACTGCATTGACATCCTTATTAGCGGTGAACTTTTACAGTACGGAGGGAATCTGTACGCATAAATGCTCCTACCCTCGTAACCCGATTAATCCATTGAACGACATTCCTGGACATAGCTAGGTTATGGTGTTTTGTTTGGGATGTGTTGCTTGATATGAATGTGATTTAAATTGGGGTTCTCGTGATTAAACCAAATTATTCAAACTTAATTTAAAAGATTAACCTTATTTTAAAGAATGTGTGAACACGTTGAAAAAAGTTATGAAAATTCTCATGCTACATATTTTGTGTAAAACTAATTTTATAAGTTTTGAATAGCCTATAATATGATATTTAATATTTCATTTAACCAATTATTTTATGCCTAGAAGTCTCTAATAACATTGATGACCATTGAACTCATCATACTATTTATCTCCTTTCTTTCTCTCTAATATTTGATTCTCAATGGCTTTAGATTGATCCATAATTATCTTGTTTATATGTTCTTATTCTAGTTAGCAGTCCATCCTTCAAATTCATTTTTCAAGTGGTGCTATCCAAATTGTGCATTGGACTATAAAATCAAGGACAAAAGTTGCTCTTTGCCTTGCCCTTTAAATAATACCAATTTCTTGAATTACACTAGATTATTAATAATTAATAGTGCCAATTTAATAAAACAAGCACAATTATTAAGTACTTCTAAGTTGAACACAAAAATATTAACACTATATAAGGAGTAAGAAGATTGTCACTACTACTTTCCTTTTTATATTTATCAAATTAGATCCTGACATCCGGAGTCATGATCCTGTGCATTCTAGTTTTGATAGATTATGACTTCACACATTACCAAAAGAAATTAAGATAAAAAAAACTGAATATTTCAAGTGTGGGTAATCAAGTTCCCTTTGGAGCACACAGGATTGCAGAAAGTTCTTGCAATAGAAACCAAATTATCCGTTGTCAACATAGATGGACAAGAAAAGGACTCAATCTTTAAAACACTCGCCAAAACAAGTTGCATGCTATAGATAGGAGGAAATAAGACACTACCCGTGCTTTTGCCCTGCAACCTAGCTACATGCACCTCTCTCTTAAATGGGGAGGCCTTTTGGGACAATCTGATCCTTGATCCACATATATATCGGGACAAGGACATAGTATGTAGCTGCCATTGCACCCAAGAGAAAGCGCAACATGAAGACGAATGGATTGACAGGCTTTTCAACATCCTCTTCCTTTGGACCCAGCTGCATTTGAGATACACAGGTACCGTTACTTCCAATTATTAGTGGAAAGGAAGGGTAGAGATAACATGCAATGCACCACTTTCAACAGTGAGTGCAATATCACATTTATGCCACTAGTTTTAAACAACAAAGTATCCAACATGAATCCTTTTTGCAGGGAACAGATGAATGGCCATAACCTCCACTATTAAGAGAAAGTGCAAAAGGAAATCATTGAAGGTTTAGGCTAATTCTAGAGTTGAGAGCATTCTGAAATTTTAATGACAGATCAAAAGATGATGTTGGAAGAAAGATATTCGTATATGCACATATACTTGGCCAAACGAAGAAAGCAAAACAGTAATTACGAATCATCCACAGATGCATTTCCCTTGCATATCTTAGGATGATAGATTTATGTTGTGAATTGGAAATTATGTGTAGGATTGGGACCAAATTCATGTCTAATCTAGAAATTCAGTCAGTTGTCAAATTGATACTTGTGTCCACTCTCATATAGATATTTATATCAACTGACATATAGATACTTGAAAATCTTCTCTCAAATTTGGTTCAAAATGCATTCCATCTCCTCATTTTACTCCACCTGCCAATTATTCCAATAGATACATAAGAAGTGACCCAAACTACTTGGCATTTTTTGTGATATCATATAACTAAGTGAGATGAGTTGGCAAAAAACTTAATAAATGATAGTAAACGTTAATGTTAATAATTTTTCTAGCCATTTTTACGGACCAACTGATGATTGTGTTCTTTTGAATACTTGTTTGATGACTGACACATGTGACATGTCAACTGCAATATGAGTTTACTCCTATAAACAACATATGGTTAAATGCTTGGAAAGGATCAAAACAGAATTACACTTGTGGAGGAAAATATATATAGGGATGTTTGATCTGTTTATCCAAGCCTTGTCAGTTTTACCTAATAAGTTAAGTTTTCTAGTCCAAATCCTCCTATCATTTTTCTTATCAACTCAACTAGATACCATACCCCAAATATCATCATTTCCAGCCCCAGATGCAAAGCATCAAATGAACTACAATGCCATATAATGTGATTTAAGCTATGACAAAGACATACACCATCAGCTAGTACAAACTCAACAAGGTCCATAAGGAGTTGGATATGCTGTAATTAGAAAGTACATGCATAGATTTGTTAGGAAATAAATCAATAATCATTAGAGCAATTTATGACATCTAAATTGATTATTCTGACAATTAAAAGAAAAATGTCCATCAGATTTAGAGCTAATGCTGACAAAAGGTTACTTGACTACGGTAAATTTTGAAGATTAAACAATGGAAGGAAATATTCATTGGTTAACAGGCAATTTTCAGAAACCAAGTTGCATCAAAAACAAAGATGAAATACTGGTTAGCAGGTTTCTTATACTGCTGACGACTCACTTGCGCATTCACTAATTGACCTCAGAGAAACAGCACACCAGATGTTATACAAGCTGTAATAAACCACAGAAATCAGCCAGACACTATTGAATACAACTAACCTGCAAAGGAGAATCCCCAGAAGCAGGTTTTACACCAGTAACAGAGCATCCCATGATCAAACCATGCCTGCGGACTCCACGGTACCATTTTGGTCCAATCCTCTTAAGCTGGACATCTTTAAATCCTGCCTTCTCGAACCATTCAATATATTCTTCCTCCTTGGGGAAGAGCATCCAGACATCTGCAAAGAATTGAGATAATGGGTGTGTTGGGTACACGGGACCGATAAGACATGCTTTTCCTCCTAGCTTCAGAACCCTGTAGGCTTCCCTGATGCCACGCTGTGGATCAGGCCAGTACTCAATGCTGAAGATTGGGAAAATAATATCCATAAGATGGAAATACATGAATCTCTATTTGCCTCATGAAAAAAAATAAATAAGCATTTGGATATGATTGCTGGCTACTGCACAAGGCATGTCATATATCAGATGCTATAGTAGAAAACCTCTGGGCAAAAAAAAGGTAGGAAGCCTAGAGAGAATTGACTAAATGAACCTTGACAATACTTATCACCTAAAATAAAACTAAATTAAAAGTAAAAAGAACGAGACATAATGGGCTGAAAATAATATTGAAATGATATTTTAATGACTCCAAACAGTTTATACATGTAACATCATCATCAGTCTCAATTTTTTGGGGGTTAAAACCATAAGATCTCAATTAAATTGAAAATATGTACATTAGGGAAAGAAAAATGGCTGGCAGAAGACATGCTTGCTTTAGGATAAGTTACAAAATGCTCTATGAATCAAAGTCAGTAGACTCCCTACATAAACCAGATTATAGCTGAACAGATGCCACCTTTGAGCAATGCATAGTTCATTGTCCAACAAGCAAAAATGAACTAATGTCGGGGTTCAATGACATGAATCAATAGAATTGTAAAGAAATTCAGCAATGACAGTTAATTTTCTCACAAAAACCATATAAGTAGGCAGGAGATGATATGAAAGGCTATGAGATCTCCAAAATAGATAAACAATAATAGACATATATACATAAACCAACATGGTAAATCTGAATCCTGTTCAATTTGCCACCCTCATCTCATTCATAGAGACATGCTCAAGGATTTATTTCAAAATCCTTGAGCAATGAATATGCATTTAACTCAACTCCCGCCGAAAGTTTTAGCTCCAAGCACAAGTGGAAGTGATTAGTCAATATAATTGGCAATGGAAATCTCCTTTGTTTACCTTCCAGCAGAGATGTACCGATCAGCATAATCAGTGTTGAAGGGGAGATCCTCGGCATCCCCTTCGATAATCTTGCACTCCTTGAGGGGCTCCTTCTGCCTAGCTTTAGCAAGTTGGTGAGGAGACTGATCGAGAATAGTCACATTCTTAGCATCAACATGCTTCACAATACCCATAGTGGTGAACCCAGTGCCCCCACCCACATCAACGACAATCATATTTCTGTCGTAGAGGTCGGCCGGTTCAAGGGCATCGTCCCTCATGTCCTCGGTCCAGTGGCCTGGGTTTATGATATGGTCGTAGACGATGGACAGGAACCTGTAGAACCAGAAGGCCTCCTTCTTGTGCTGTATGAATCTGGGCTGTGAGGCCGGCCGGGAAGCCGACAGACTGCACTTAGGCACTAGCTGTGTGACCCTGACGCCACCAATCCTGGGAAACCTCGAGGCGGCCAGCGTCAGTGCAGGAATATGCTTCCCATGAAGATCCGAGCCCTGAAAGCCCAGACCCCTTGGGGATACGGTCCTGACTCGGACGAGGGTATCGGCTCCGGTGAGCAGAGAGGAAGCCATTGAAGCGGGGACGAATTTGGGGCCCTGCTTGTGACGAATCGAGGATATTAGCGAATACCCACATGCAAGAACCGCAGGGCCTCGTCTCTTGGCCTTTCAATGAAAATCAAGAACAATCAAAGGACACCGACCTTATCCGGATATGCTGACTTCCAATACACTTAATGAGCAAAACCAAGGAAAATTAGGAAGAGATGAACTTACTAACCTAGTTAATAGGCTCCAGAAACATACACCAGACAAGAGTCGCAAAGCAAGAGCTGGGTGTCTGAGAGAATCAATCACACCACCACCACACCAACGCCACACCAACCAACGCCACTTGCTCTACTCTAGAGCAAAATGATAGGAGGAGCTTAGCTCTCCCTCATCCTATGCTTGTACGGTTCTGCCACGAGGTGCGTTCTCCGCCCTTAGATTAGGTTGAGATGAGATTGTGGCAGCTCCACAATGTGGGAATTGCCAACAATACAATACGAGAATAGAATGTCACAACTCTAGACATTTTGGGGTCCTCTCTAGCAGCCTTCATGAATTTTGGACGTCGGTCGTCCTCTCCATACATAATCGAACTGGATCAAGTCAACTCCAAATAGGTAAAAAAATTAATTATAATAATTGCTCTAGTAATTTAAAACTTAAATAGTTTAGTGAAGTCCAAGATAATAAAGTAAAGAAATCTAAAACTCCAAAAATCAAATGAATATAATTATAAAATTGCCAAAACTTTTACTATCTATAAAAATTGGGTGATTTTATAGGTGAAGAAAAACCACACAAAGACTGGTACCTAATTAATTATATTATACATAGCTTATGATTATTAATTTTAATAATATATCTAATATTTTATGTTTATTTCATATTTGATACCTTAATAATAATAATATAATTATTTAATATTAAATTGTATAATCTAAATTATTTCTGAATGAATTTTCATTTTTTTTTCCTTTGAAAAAGCCCAAAAAAAATCTTGGAGCTGATAAAACGATAAAAAAAAACCACCATCCAGATCTAGTCGAATACTGGAATGTCATTGTGTGTATCATAGATAGTTCATACCGGAGTCATCACTTAACACATCTATTCGTTCGTCTCTCCTTCCTTTTATTGCCACCGATCTCCGATCTGGGAAGGACTACCTCCCCTACTTTTTCGTAGTTGTTGCCCATCCGAGGGGCAACTTCTTCGCGGTCCGGCAGCTACTTTCTGGTTACTCAGGTCAGGTGGATTGGAAGATGTTGATTATTGTCATTTGATGTTCTCGTATGATATGTGCCTCGCTGTTCCAAATTTGGGACAAGCAATTTATCCTTCTTTCAATGTAGCCTGGGAGGAGCAATTGGCATACCTCCTGTTACCCACTCTATCTGCCCACCCCTGATCCATTTCTTTTGGTCGATTACTTGCTACTTCTGCAGTTCTACAAGGAGAGCAAAACGCATTCTCAGTTTGAATTTGATTGTGATTTGAAAATTTTTGGTGAAATTCATTGGTAGGGTTGATTGAAAATACATGTCCAGTGGCAAACTCTAGTATTCAGTCTCTTCCCAAGTAGGCTTAGAAATCTTCTCTCTCAGGTATTTGAAAGCCTGAACTTTGATAATTGCTTTGTTCGCTTAAGTGAACTTGGGTTCATATATCTGCTTAAGTAGTTAATCTTTCAAACTAAGCTAAATTATTGAAACTTCTAATTCAAGTTAGGCAGTGAACCTAGGACATATGTATTCTATATTTATCTTTTATCAAAATGCTTGCGTGTTACCATTTTAGTTCTTTTCAAGTTTTCTAGTGGGTGCTTCAGAAGTCCTATGGAATTTCAATTAAACTTTCTTTGTGTTTTTTTACAGGAAAGAGTACTTGGCTGCAATCATTCTATCCAATGGCAGAGATAACAAGCATGGTAAACTTTTTTTTTCCGTCTAATATAGTTGAAAATGTCGTTACAATTTTATTCAATAAAATAATCCTCAAGCAACCAGTCCATCCTATGCTATGTTATTGTGCACAATCAGGACACTTATAAGGGCTTAGCCATTATATTTAAGAGCCATTGGACTCATAAGTGTTAGATTTGAAACTTTATTAAAGAATATGAGGGGAATGAGTTAATGGAGGGGCTGACATTTCCTGTATCCAAGAACTGTACAATCTTGTTCATGTAGCTTGGTCTCAGACTACACCTTTTCAATATTCTTTCTTGAGGAAATTACTATGTGTCGAGGTATCTGATATTATGATGTAAGATTATCTAATTAAATTTTCTCTCAACCCTCTCATTGCACGCTTTCTCGTCCATTTATTTCTTCAGGGTCATTCTTTTGGTGGGTCACCTGATGCCCACAAAAACATATTTGACTTGGGAGAATTTGTTGGAGACTTGACTGTTGAGGATGATGCCAGTAGGTATGTGAGCTAACCTTGTAAGTGTGCTCAATTTTGATTCATTCTGTGCCACTGTAAGATCTTCTTATGCAGTGGCCTTGAAACCATACTTATCATATGCCAGTTATAATTCACTTGTTGGGATTGCCAATATGACTTAAGAAACTGAAGTTCCTCTTCCAGAACATTATCTAGAACAGTTATCTTTTTAGTCTATATCAAGTAGTTATAGCTTTTGTGATTTTGCATTTTACAGTGATGATGTTTCACTAGATGGACTGCAACTAGAACTTGAAGAATGCAAGGATGATGATGTAAGAATTATGTCTTCACTTCTAATATGCACTTCCATAAATCTAAATTTTTTATTTTTTTTAATATAATGATTTCTTTGCCAATTTATAGGACAATACTTCTTTATATATAAAGTTTTCCATTTGGTGTTGGAGAATTAAATGTGGATGTTTATAGTCTCTGAAAGAGAGGGATGTTTATCCTTATACTCTTCCTGCTGCTTATTCATAATTTAATTTTTCTATTTAGCAAAAAGAAAGTAGAATATAAACATCGACTGCATGTTTTATGTGCTTTTTTTAAATATATTTTACTTAATTTGGTAGTAGCTCTGCTGTGACATCTTTTAGTTTTGGACTGGTTTTGTGAGAACTGCCTTGTTCTGCTCTTTATGAATGATTTGAATCCTGAAACATTTTTCTTGTATTTTTTCACACATATGATGTTCTTTATATGTGCATCTACCATACTCAGACTCTTATTTTTTATTGCATGTTTATAAAATCTATTTTCCAGTTTTGATTAACTTGTGAGGAGACAACATGAATTCAATGTTATCATCAGGGAAGTAAAAGTCGTTAATTGGGTTGAGTTTCATTTTAGAGATTGTAATTCAACAGACTAGTATTGTGACATTTGATGTATTTATAAATTGACCGCTTGAGTAAGTATGTTTTCTATTTTATTGTCGGTAAAACGTATGTTTTCTAGGTTTACAATATGGCATACTCCATAATGACTGTTCAATGCGGAGAATTTGTAGTTTTTCCCCTTCATTGTTGTTCGGCATGGCTTAGTTTTTCTTTTCTTGCTATGAAGGATGTAGAAAGATTATTCATATTTTGTAGGTGGTGGCAAACATATTGTCTAAAGGTATAAAACTGAGAGAACATACAAAAGGAGTAGAGAACAATCTCCGGAAAGTTGAATTGGACTCTATTCAGGTCTGTGGTTATTCTCAATTACTTTTGGTTTTTGACTTTTCACTTAGTTGTTGAACTACTTGCAAAGGTAATTTACTATTTTCTAATTTTCATAATTCAGGATGTAGGATTTGCATCCATATAATTCATTCCATATACTTTTGATAGTATTGTGCATTGTCATATCCTTTAGTCAGCATATGCATATCATTGTTGATCAAATTTATAAAAGTAATCTTGAAGGAAGAATCCAAATTAAATAATCATGTAGATATTATGATGCTATATAATTAGAAAAATGTGCTGTTCTGAATAGGATGATTCGGTGATTTTCTAAAAAGATTATACTGGTTCATTTGCAATAATTCATTAACAAAACAAGCACCAACCCAATATACAATAATCTACTGAAGCTATCAACTTCATTTTTTTGTGTACTTCATAGGATCTTATTCACAACCCCATATTTCATTTTATCCTTTTCAATATGCATATTGAGAAACATATAGATTAGTATAGTTTATGGTTAAAAATTAACATTTGACTAACACTAAGAAAGTCCTTATTAAAAAAAAGAGGTGAGCTGAGAGAGTGAACAAGAAAGAAATGAAAGGAGCCATGCAAATATTTTTTGAGAATGTCCACTTTATTATCATCTATCTGTGTACTTGAATTTCTTAAAGAAGCATTTTCTTAAACTATTTGGTTGTAGAGACAGTGGGTAAATCATCTTTGTGGAACATTAAAGGGGCTTTATGTATACTACTAGAGGTTTTACATAAAAAAATGTACTACTAGAATTTTATAGTTAGTACATAGGGTGTTAGTACTAGTTCACAGGTAATTTATCATCTCTCTACACAGATTCTTGAATTGCCATTTCAAGGCTATACTCATACAAGAATAAATTGATCCTGCTTTAGATTCATGAACAATTCTAATCTAGATAATGTCCATCTACAAGTTTTGTTTTTGTTTCCACCTGTCTATTGGATAATACTTATAATCAATTATTTGTTTGCATAACCTAATTTCAGGTCGTTCTTAAAGACTGAAAATTGTTGACTAAATTAAGTTGACATGTGGCAATGATATTATTTATAGGTGTACTCACTAAAAACTTAGGCTATTATGTTTATGTTTGGAACTTTCTCACTCTTTTTCTTCTTTTTGTATCAGTTTTTGGAATAGGAATTGAAATAATTTGTTATACTTATTTTTCTTCACTAATTTTCAGGATTATATAAAGGAAAGTGACAATCTGGTGTCTCTTCACGATCAAATTCTTGAATGTGATAGTATTTTGACTCAGATGGAGACTCTTCTGAGCGGATTTCAGGTATCTTAAAACTGACACAGGAATTTGCTCTCTCCGTGTAAAATGGTTGTGTATGAAGCCTCAACTATATTGTCTGAGTGGATCATATGTTTCTCAATGATACTTCTTAGAGTAGAAGTTTCCTTATGTCTTCCCTCTACCTGAATCATGGTCATAATAGTAGTGTATAATTGGTCATAATTGCTTAATATCTGAACTTAGTAATAGCTGTCTTTCTGTTTCATATTCTCAAACAAATGCAGAAGTTTGTGTTCTTCCTTGACTCAAAAACTGGTTTAAATCATTGTGCTTTGGGCTTTTCCTAAAAGTAGACAAGGATTCATTTTTAGAGAATGTTTATACTGCTGTTGAACATGTGTAAATGCTATCCAGACTGAGATTGGCTCTATTAGCTCGGACATAAAAATACTTCAGGAGAAGTCTATGGATATGGGTCTGAAGCTAAAGAATCGCAAGGTACTGTTATGTTTTTCAATGTATTTATTATTGTTAGCTTTATACTGGAACTTGCTTCTACTGTTAATAGCCAAACCAATTATTTTTGTTAAAAATAACATTATATGAATTGACTGCAATTGATCAAGCAACTCAAAATCAACGTCCCAAAATCCAACCCAAACACCCCAATTATCGGCCAAGGAACTTTCATAGATTACTATTCCTTTCATTAAAATTTAAAATACTAATCCATGTCTTTCTACTGGAACTTGCTTATACCCTTAATAACCAAACCAACTAATTTATAAGAACACTAACAGGATATGAATTATCTGCAATTGATCAAGCAATACAACATCAACACCCCAAAACCCAACCCAAAAACTATAATTATCAGCCAAGGACCTTACATACATGGCTATTCGTTTCATTAAAATTGAAAATATCGATCCATGTCTTTCTACTGGACCTTACATAGATTGCTATATCTTTAATTAAAATTGAAAATACTGATCCATGCCTCTTTAAAAATTGTTTTGTAAACTTTCAAAAAAGAATTGTTTTGTTGGTAGCCAAATATGTCTTGATGCCCACTAACCATAAAATGACATTTTTTATCCTTAAATGTTTACATTTTTCTACCTTGCTTTCTAGCTCATATTAGTTGAAACACTCCAACCACTAATTATATGACTCTCCTACTAGTGACGGTTCTTACCTTTAAGCTGAGCATAAGTGCAAGTGGCAGACTGCTGAGAATATTTGTGCCTCCATCCATACAGTTGAAGCACCATAAAATTACACCTCACACTAATTTGATTGATACAAGAATGTAAAATTGCTGCTTTAAGGATCAAAATTAATTTAAGTTCTTTTAGTCCTCAGCTGCAAGGAACTCTCTTTCCTTTTGATTGATGATGATGTGATCATTGTTACTATCAGGCCCATGTGATCAGTGTTACTATCAGACCCGTGCAATATATGAGCAATGACTTAATAATCTTCAATAATATGCCAATTCGTCTTTGCTGTGGAATGATTATCATTTCAATTTCCAGATTTTTATGCAACTTTAATTGGTTAATTTTCTTTCTGTAGGTTGCAGAATCCAAATTGGCTAAGTTTGTTGAAGATATCATTGTCCCACCAAGGATGGTTGATGTCATTGTTGATGGTGAGGTAAAATGCCTGGAATTTCCTTCAATTTTAAAAGTAAAATGATTCTATTGGCGATTAAAGCAGAGTGCAGCCTCTATTATATAGTTTAATGGCTATATAAACATATTCTAGTTCACAGGACGTATCCAAGATCATATAGATAGAGAGATTACAATGGATTGTTTGGTTGGTGATTAATCTATTCTCTTTTATACTGGAATACTACCAAGAAACACAGTTGTTTTTGGATGAGAATGGAACTGATTACAGCTATGAAACCCTTAGAAGAGTTGGAAATCAGAAAGTATTTTACTTTCAATGTTAAGTTGTATAATTCTCTTATGTGAAAATGGAATTTATCCTGGTTTAGATTTTTTTGGGGTTTCAAGTGTTATTCCTGAAGCAAGATTGTGAATTATCCAGGTCAATGATGAATATCTAAGAACTCTTGAGATATTAAGTAAGAAGTTGAAGTTCACTGATGCTGATCCCACGGCAAAAACTTCCAAAGCTCTGAAAGACGTTCAGCCTGAACTTGAAAAGTTGAGACAGAAAGCAGTCTCAAAGGTTATCGAGTTTTTCTCCTATTTTTAAGCTATGGAACTTCATCTAATAATTTATCATGAGACAGAAAAAGTTCTTGTTTACTCATGTAATTGCATTTTTTCCAAATTACTTTCACACTAACTTTTTTAATTGATCTCCAGTCATCCTGTGCCTTGTGCATTTCTTTGAACATTGTACAATGAGTTTTTATTACTCAAAAGTATTATCCTTATTTGGTGACATCTGAGATTTCAAATCAGATATTGGCTGTTGATCATGGATGCAACCTTGCTTTTTTAGTGAATTTTACAGATTCGTGAAGCTTGCATCTCTGTTTTTTGGTTATTCAGTGGCTTGCTCATATTGATCTCCCAAGATTAAATTACACTTATTTTTGAATTATTTTCCCAGGTTTTTGACTTCATTGTTCAGAAGCTTTATGCTCTGAGGAAGCCCAAAACAAATATTCAGATCCTTCAGCAAAGTGTCCTTCTAAAGTACAAGTGAGTTGTTTCTAATTTGTCATAAGACTGAAACATAACTTGACTTGTCTGGGAATTGGCTATCATATCACTTTCATGTTATTATTTGGTCTTATTATGTGAAAACTGGACTTGACATGGTTATTCAGGTACTTAATTGTCTTTCTTATGGAACATGGCAAAGAAATCTACCTAGAAGTTCGTGCAGCGTATATAGACACAATGAACAAGGTGAATTACTTTATAGTCTTGATCTGAGAACTCTGATATTTTATTTTACTTTAGTCTGGAGGAATGAACAGGTAATTGTTGTAACTATGATATCTTTTTGCTTGAAGAACCATCAGCTCAATTACATAACTCAGTTGATTATCATGTATTGTTCTTAAAAGTGTTACTATTTCCTTATGTGAAGTTAAGTTGGTTCATGTCAAATGAACAGTTTGAAGAAGATGACCCTCTTTGCTGAGTGGTGCTAATGCACATGATACTCTGGCCGTCATATGAACAACTTCTTCTTGTTAATTGTTCACCTTCAATGCATGCTTTCTTCTATTCTGATGGCATTCTTTAATGTATAACCATATTATATTGTAATGGAACTGTAGGTTTTAAGTGCACATTTCCGTGCCTATATTCAAGCCTCAGAGAAGTTGCAATTAGACATCGTCACTTCTACTGATCTGATTGGTGTGGAGGCTAGAAGCACCAGTCTATTTTCAATTGCAAGAGAACCATTGAAGAACCGATCTGCAGTTTTTGCTTTGGGAGATAGGATTAACATTTTAAAGGTACAAACATCTATGTTCATGAAGTGGGGCATACTTTTTCCATGCATATTTATAAGTTTAAAATTTAATTGATTCTTATCAGTATATCATGATACAAATATAAGATCATTTTTTAATATGTTTCAAGAAACACTATGTGCCTACTTGCTTTTTTTGGTAACTTTGGTTCAATAAGTATGATACAAGTTTTCCAAGTTAAGGCCAGACAGGAAGGATACTTTTTTTTTAAGTTTGGTACCAGTATTGTGTCTTTCTGAATAAGCCTCATATTTATCTTTAAACCCTTTCAATATGCATAATGCTTATTGTGATTTTGTTTTATATGCATGCCTAGACTCACAAATTGGCCTTGTATTAGTAAATTTTTCTATCTGTCTTGAGGATGTGCTTGAAAATCTTAATTCACAAAAGTACTCAAAGCAAGTTTTGTAATGGGAAAAACTATGGCATAGGTATATTAACATTTTGGAAGGTAAATTGGAGCATGATTGCTTTTGTTATTGTGCATTAGTTAAATTTTCTGCATTAATGGATGATTATCTATTATCTGGAACCATGTAGTTGTCCTTTTCCCTTTCCAATTAATCATGTTTGGACTCTGAGTTCTAATTTTGTTAGGCTACCTCATGGATTATGATCAGAGGTTTGCATAATAGTTGAATAATGACTTGATTAACTTTTCATCATGCCAAACATTGTAATGCTTCTTGTATTGGGCTTTCAAGATTTTTATACAATATGAACATTTATATCTAACTGTAGTTAAATCCCCAATGATACTTCAATTAAATTAAACTGAATTGCAGGAGACATCTCCTATACTCACATATTGGTGAACTGACTCGGGTGCATGATTATTTTATTATTATTATTTTTGCACGGGATGGCTGGAGATAAATTCAAAAAGTCAGTGTGAAAGTTATTTGGAAAAAATGCAATTACACAAGTAAACAAGAACTTCAGTGTGGCACTGACTCGGGTGCATGATTATTTTTTTGCACAAATGGTGCATGATTAATTGAGTTCTTTTTTTATTACCTAAAAGAGGTTTTCTACAGTAATTCTTGTTATTTAGGATAAAAGAGATATCTCTGAAGAAATAAAATATAAAAAACGAATAAAAGAAAATGTATCTTATAGTTATTTTTATTAATTAGGTCTAAAGGGATATCTCTGAAGAAATAAAATACGTTTCATTCTTCATGGTTTTTGAATTCTCACCTCTGATTGCATTAACTTATGGTGCTTGATATCTCAAGCTGCAGTAGTTTAGCACCATGATTTTACCATGAGAGTGCCAAAATGAAAATGTCTTTAGTTATTCTGTAATAGCAAAGGTAGTATCTCCAAAGGTCATTGCCAATTTATTTATGGATCATGTAACTATCCAGTGTTTATAGAATGGATTACTTCCTTAAGAGCTTTCTATAATGATCATTTGCTCTTTTTATGTTAATGATCCTGATCACCATTATTCATAGACATGGACTTCATTCATTTCTGTTTCCTTTGACTGTGCTCAAAGAGATCATTGTTTCATATGGAATTTGCTTCAGGAAATTGATCAACCTGCATTGATTCCACATATAGCTGAAGCAAGCTCAGCGAAGTATCCATATGAAGTGCTCTTCAGAAGCTTGCACAAGCTTCTTATGGATACTGCTACTTCAGAGTACTTCACAATACTCTTATCTTTGAGTTGTTTTGTTATATTGATGGCAGCATTTTTATGTATATATTTGACATCTTGTTTATTTGGCAGATACCTCTTTTGTGATGATTTCTTTGGAGAAGAGTCTATATTTTTTGACATTTTCTCAGGTTACTGAAGTAATCTCTTGTGGCATAATTTAATTCTGGACTTCTTTTTCTTTTCTTTCAAGAAGTTCTTGGTTAAAAAAGTCATGTACTGGTAGATATAATTAGCATCCTTTTAATTGGCAATTTTTTCTCCTTATATTTATCTTCCTCTTGTGAAGGATGGAAGTGACAAGAATGATCATTGAATCTGTAGAGAAAATAATTGGATGTTTGTATCTCGAGCCCTAGAACTCAATCTCATTTGTGATATCTATGTTATAATCAGGTCCATTTGCTGTCATTGAGGAGCATTTGAATACAATACTTCCCAACTCTTATGATGCCATAGGTTTGATGCTAATGATACTCATCACACACCAGCACCAGGTAATTCTACTTATTCTGGTTGCTCTCAAATAATAACTCTATAAGCAATCTTTATTTAACAATCTTGCTCTTTCTTTTCCTCTTGATTCCACCCACAATATGGTATTTGCAATTTTCCACCCCACACGAGTGAGGGTACAAAAGAAATATTAACATATGCACATCTGCTGAGCTCGTGGTTCTGGAATACTGGAGTACCTCTTATTAATTATGGATGTGGGTTTTTCTATTTTCCATTTTCAATAAAATGGTAAGATGTCTATTGTAACTACATGTTCTTGCTATGAAATTGTTGATTTGGTTTTGGGCCAGGAATATTAACAGAGCGGAATCTGCCCATAATCCATGTTTGAACTTTCCTTGCATTGTTAATTAATGTTAATGTTATGTTGTACAATTTCAGCTTACCATGTCTCGACGGAGGATTCCTTGCCTAGACTCATATCTAGACAAGGTTTGTATCTTGGGTCTAGTACCTTTCAGTGGTATTGAATCTAAGCTGCTCTGATGATGCTAATAATTATATTGTCCAGGTTAATATCTCTCTGTGGCCTCGCTTTAAAGTGGTATTTGACTTGCACCTCAGTAGTCTCCGAAATGCCAACATAAAGACGCTGTGGGAAGATGACATCCATCCTCACTATGTTATGAGACGTTATGCTGAATTTACCGCATCCCTCATTCGCCTAAATGTGGAGTATGGAGATGGGCAGGTCAGGAAGCAGTATTGTATGTAAACCAAAACTTTCATCATGTTGTCAGAGATTCACATATTCAGGACTGGACATTTGACAGCTTGACTTGAACTTGGAACGGCTGAGAATGGCTGTGGATGATTTACTTGTGAAACTTGCTAAAATGTTTCCAAAGCCAAAGCAACAAATTGTGTTTCTCATAAACAACTATGATGTGGCAATTGCTGTTCTTAAGGTGAGGCTAGCCAGTCAAATAATGCTTTGAGAGAGTAGAAATTTCTGGTTAGTTTTGTTCATTTCAATTACTCACTGTGAACTTAATTTTCTGTCCAGGAAGCCGGTCCTGAAGGTGGGAAGATTCAAATGCATTTTGAGGAACTTCTGAAGAGTAATACTGCATTATTTGTGGTATGTAATTGATTAATCTTACGGTGTAATCACTATGTGGCTAATCAATACCATGTACCACAAGAAGCATTTCTTTTCTGTGATGCATCTCAACTTTTTGTCTATGCAGGAAGAACTGCTTTTTGAGCATTTCAGTGATCTAATCAAATTCGTGAAGATACGTGGCTGTAAGTGAGAATTTTTTCTCTCTGTTATCCATTAACTATGAAAACTTTAAAGGTGCCAGATTTGCATCCTTTGAAATCTAATAAGTTAACCGTCTCAGTTATTTCTTCCTGTTCAAGAATTTAAGGGAAAAATGTCTTTCTTGTACCAAACTAGGAACAGTAAAGTTTCTTTGTTGTGAGTAATAACTTAATTCTTCAATAAAATACTCCCTGCAAAAACATCAATAGATATTTCAACCTGTCCTTTTCGATTATGGAAAAAAAATTTGATTCATTATTTCATGAATCATGACACACTACTTTTATGAATATATGAAAGAATAAAAAAGGCGAGCTCTTGAAACAACTACTAAATGTAAGTTCTGTTTTTTTTTACAATGATTCCATCAGCCGAGGATCCCAGCTCTCCTTCAGATCGGCCTGTAACCATTGCAGAGGTGGAGCCAATAGTTAAGGACTTTGCCAACCGATGGAAAGCAGCCATAGAGCTGATGCACAAAGATGTGATAACTTCCTTCAGCAATTTCCTATGTGGTATGGAGATCCTAAGGGCTGCGCTGACTCAGCTGCTGCTCTACTACACCAGGCTCTCAGACTGCATAAAGAAGATTCCGGGCGGCTCTGCCCTCAACAAGGATCTTGTTTCCATCTCGTCAATCATGTACGAGATTAGAAAATACTCGAGGACTTTCTAGGTCATCACAAGGGCAACATCAGGAGGATGGTATGGATAGCCATAGGTTCCAGTTGACTGTGTGATGCACGTGTCCGAGTACTTGTGAACTTGGGGTTCAGTTTGTCCTTTTAGTGCAATTGGCATTGCTAAAGTATCATTTTTGCACAGATCTTGTAAAGATTGCACTGATAAACGTTGTGGTTTTCTATGCAATTACACAGCTAGCTCTAAATTGAGATGAAGAGATGGGCTGGGCATAAGGGAACTTCGATAAAAACGACCTCAAAATGATCAAAAAAATTTAACAGTCATGTATCTAATTTGAGCAACTTTGAGAAAGCAAACTATTACTAAATATGGTACATTAATTACCTTTATTCTTTCTTAGTATAGGAATTCATGTATCCTCAGCATTCTCTTATATTCAACTGATACAACAACTGCCATCTATTCAACCAACAACTACAAATTTCAAATAGTATTACATCTTATCTTCACTATATAAAAAGATCAATCATTTGGTGCTTTTATTATTGTAATATTAAAAAAATAACGAGTTTTTTTACTATCAAACAATTAATTAATCATTATTGATAAAAAAAAGTTTAGTTAAAAAAGAGACACAAGGTACACACAACTTGCGACTTGCTCACGGACCACCACGGTGGGTAACGGACAACCCTTATTAATAATCAGTTCGTACCACCTTTGCTAATCCACTCTCTTCTTTACTATTTTGTTATTGGTAGCTCACTTTTTTCTGTCTTTATAAAAAAAAATGTATTATTAGAGATCCTGGAGAAGGTTAAAGATGTATGTAACCAAGGAACCATTGTGGATATGAATTATTTATCTGTTTGGAGAAGCAAATTATTATTTTTTTCTGAACGAAAAATTATTTATTTTATGAAGAGGCACATTCAATCCGATTCAAAGATAAAATTTAAGGAAAAAAAATATCACTTTTGTAATAGATGCTAGGCGCTAGGCCTATGATGTGATTTTGATGGTTTCAAGGCAGTCAAAGGTGGAGGAAATGGGGTGGGCTGGGTAGAGATGATGATGAAATCACACCACTTTTGATTGTGCTGCCAAAAAATATTCTTACAATTATCAGAAAATAAAATTTAAATACCTTCTATTTGTACTATCCTGCCAAAATAATTGATCTAAAATATGAATTTTATACAATAAATTAATATAAACATTTAATTTTATTTTAAATTTATTTTCACTATCAATTTATAATTATTCAAACCATATTTACAACTTCTACGCACGACTTAATTTTATAAAATATTATTTTTAATAATAAAAGTATAATTTGGTCCAAGAAGGCAATAAGTTCTCCAAATTACTCCCTTTTTTTTAACTGTTGTTATTTATATTATGAGAGTCATCTCACTTCACGGAAAATCTTTCCTTTTTTTCCCCTCCGTGGAAAAAAACACGTTTTCTTATTTTGAATATTAAAAACGTCACTATTTTGGCTGATTTGGTATTGGAGACTCGAAGTGAAGTGAATATTTACATTTCAGCTAACAGTGACGAAACGTTGATTATGACAAAAAAAAAATGGAATAAAAGATTAAGCATTGACGCGTATGGTACAACAGCACAGCTGCAGACCATTTCTTAATATTTTTTTCGGGTAAAACAACTCCACCCATCTTCCATCCTTTAAGAAGAATCCAATATCTGGTCACTTTATTGAGCTCTGTGGAGAAGTAACTCTCTCCAATATTATAAAATTTATTTGTTCCTTAATTATTTATAAGCTTATCTTCTTGTAGGATAATAGTTTAGAGTGATTGAGAAATTACTTATTTAATAACATAAAATATAGTAATTTGTATAAGTTTTGAGTGGGGTAAAATTAACTCTAAACTACTTCAATTTCCTTCATTTATACCATCCACCTAATACCCTATTTTTAGGTATTTAGAGAGATATTTTATTTATTGTTTAAATTAATTTAATACTCTTATTTATTATTTATATTATTTTTTTATTTTTATAAATTTATATAATAATAATAATATTATTATTATTATTTTATACAAATTATATGATATAAATTTATAATAAAAATAATTGTACAAATTATATTTAATATAATTTAATTATATATATATAGTAACTAATAAATTATTTAATTTAATTAAAACAGTAAATTTATATTTTTAAATTTTTCATTAATAATCTTTTTAGCTCAAATAACTAAATCCAAAATATTAATTTTTAACACGTTCAAATATATCAATTCATTTTCACTCTTAATACCTCATAATAGCTCAACTTACTCCAAAAATCACTCAATCTAAAGATATCCTAAATGTTATAAAGTAGCTCTTATCTAATTAATTGCAAGTAATTAATCACTTTCATTACCCTTTAAATTCATGGACTTTTTATCCTTAAAAAAAGTTGGTACATACTTGAATGGAATGGAATGGATTGAGGAGTGCAGCGTAATTAATGGGAAAATGTGGTATCAACTAATTGATATACCACGAAAATCTTAAAATATAGGCTTTTTAATTACTGCATTTTAAATACATTGTTATGGTATTTTTTAAAATAAAATATAATACCCTTTCCTTGTCCAAGATAATTACATTTTAAAAAATAATTCTTTAATTAGTAATATATTCATAATTTTATCTCTTAATTTTATTGTTTAATAAATTTTTAATTTTACTTTATTTTTTGACAATTTAGTATATCCACCCAAATTAAATAATTAAATTGATCAAATTAAACCCTTGAAAAATGAAAATTGAAAATTTTAAATGCCAGTTAAAAATTAAATTATTAATAAATAAATAAATTCAATGAGTAATGAGTGAAGCCATTGTAGTCCCCTAGTGCCAAATGTTATGTACATATTTTTCCTTGCCCTTACATTACATTATTTAATTAAATCTTTTAATATATAATTTGAGTTGTTTTCGTAAACTTATTTAAAAAATATCTATATCACATGATACACTTATATCATAAATTTTGCACTTACAAGCTATTTTATCATATGTTGGGTGAATGTTGATATATATATATATAATTTTCATTTTCTTCACACCATAAATTCGTATTATTCACTATTTTACTCTTGAAACATATATTTTTGAAAAGTTATATTATAGTACTTTTTTTGCCCATCTATACTATAGTACTTAAATTTTCATTTTTTTTTTGCAATCGATCATTCATTTTTTCTTATAAAAAATTTAGTTTTTCTATATCATAATTTCAAAGTTGAAATACTCTAACTTTTTAAATTATATTAAATTAATTCCCAATTTTTCATATTAGCAAAATAGTCTATTAATATTTTTTAATTCTTCAAATTAATATTTTAACTTCCAAAAATTAATAAAATCAATACACTACCATCTCAAAACTTTCAATTCATTAGTTATGGCTCAAAATCAACCAAGATTTAATTTCTTTCAATTAGAACTTCTTCAAATTCATATTCTGCCATATATATGTGGTAGTATCATCCGATTGGATCCCATGTTCATTGCTATAATCATTATACTCCATGGATTATCCCTTCATCACTTCCATATTTATTATTATTTTTTATAATTTTCAAATAAATTTTAATATTATAATAATATTTTCAAATTATGCTTTGTCAACGTGGAATCATGCGTGCATACCAAACCAATTAATTTTAGCCATATAGACATAAATTTATATTTATTTTTAAAATAAATAAATATTATATTTCTCAAAAATCAAATACTCCCGTGCAAAATTAATCTTTAATTGGGTCAATCATATTTATTAGAACGAAATGGCACTCATAATTTTGCCAAATTGTTTGAACATGGGGAAATTTTAACATTTCTGGGTTAGGATATTTTTTTGGATCGAATGTGATAAGATGTTGATGTTTGACAATGGCAAGTACTCAAATGGGCGCCACCATGTCAGTTGAAAAATGTGTCAGTAAACTTTTCCATTAAATTTGGATAGAAAATTGAAGTTAAATTTGTATAGAAAAATATGCATTATCTAATAATAAATAAAAAGGACTAAAATGCTAGATAAGTTCTCAATTTTTATAATATTTTTAAATAAAATTATATTCATTTTATTTATACTATATTTTTTTCATAAATATATAATATTTTAAATATATTTATTCATATTATATTTAATTTTAAAAAATTACGAGAAATTGTTTTTTTTTGTAGAATTATGAGAATTAAGAAGATAAGGAGTTAACGTTATTTAGCTAAAAGAAGTTTTTCCCAATTTGATGACAAATCACATTTTAGCTACTTTTGGTATGTAGATAAACTAGTTTTGACTAAATCACTTATATTATTTTATTTCATGTATCATAGATTAAATTTATATTTTATCATATTACCATTTTTTTTATTCTTATATAACTTAACTTTTCTAAATTTTATATTTTATTTCCTAATTTGGATAAAATTACCATTTTACCCCATTTATTAAAATTTTCTAATTTTGTACTCTAAACTTGCTAAGTCTATAATTTTGGTCCTAAAGTTTTTTTTACACTCATTTGGGTCCCAAAATCTATTTATTACATTTTGTTCAGGACAAAACTAACATTTTGCTTCTTACTTGTAGAAAATCTCATTTTTTGCTTATTTATTTTTATAAAATTACCATTTTACCCTTCATAGGTAAAAATTAACTAAATTACCATTTTACCCTTCATTTACCTATCATTTACCAAAAATTATGATTTTACCCCAATTGGACCTAAATAATCATTTTACCCCTCATTTACCAAAAATTATAATTTTGCCTAAAAAATTCTAAAAATTACTTTATACATCTCAATTTATCTCAAAATCATCCCTTGGCCCCTTAGGCTACCATTGCGACTCTTTTCACAAGTTTTTCCATTCTTATAAATCAGCAATCAAACTTTCCAAAGTTTGCAGTTTAGTCCCCAAACTTTAAAAATCAACTTCTATTTTTACAAATCACTATTAAATACTATCATTATACTCTTAATTACTCGTGAGAGGAGAGAAGAGTCTTACCACGGCCTAACATGGCCGAATTTGGCAATTTTTCAAAATTGACCAAAATAAAACTACTATAGAAATTGTCAAAAATTCTCACCGGAGGTGATCAGAGTTGAGGCATTTTGAATATAGGGTCCAGACGAGTAGTTTTGTGGTGGTGGTCGGCCAAGTGGTCACCAAAGTTGGGAGAATTTAGGTCTTGATTGGCCTTACTCGCGCGTAGCAAACAAACCTGATGGAGGATATCAGCTTGTAATCACCGATTTTCCCCTTGTTGGAGGTTAGCCCTTGCTAGTGGGAGGTAGATGGGAGCAAGTGATCACTTTGGCAGCGGTAGTCATCAGTGGTCAAATTTGGCCTTGCAAGGGCAGCGACAACAAACAATTTTTATGTTCTCGTACAACTTTTTTTTGCCACTAACACGTCGAGACCTAACCATTGAACTCAAGGGGAGTTCATAAGTGATATTTTAAAATCAAGATCATTTAATTTGGCGGTCGAGTGAGGGAGAATTGCTCACTCGATAATACGGTGGTCGAGAGAGGTTCCGGTATTGGGTTTTTAGACTTTGGATTTGAAATTCAATTTTTTTCAAGAATAGATAATGCAATTAACTTTATAGGAGGACCGTTAGGTCAATTTTCATCTTGTCTCTACATTTTGTGGCATACAATTTTGTATCATCGGAATTTTCACAATTGGGATTTCAGTCTATTTAGATTGAAAACTAATGTTGAATCAGGAATGAAAACTTGGAAATCGGGACTTGGGATTGAGCAGGATCGAAAACCTATTAAAACTGTGGACTTAAAATAATGGGTAAACCCATAAGTTACCATCAAGGAACCTCTCTTGATCGAAAATCAAGGATCGGAAAAAATCCAAGTAAAAACTGGTTTGGATCGGAATCGAACTGACTTAAGGTGAAAAGCCCATGATTTCTTAAAGAGAGATTAAAAAAAATTAGAAAATAGTAAATTTTAAGCCCAACGTGTCGAAGTTAATCTACCAAAATCAATCAAATCGACTCAAGGTTGTAAAACCCCCTTATTTTTAGAAAGGGTTAAATAAATAAAAAAATGACAGTTTTTTAGTCCAATTTGTAGGGAATTAGACAAGAATTTTTTAGAAAAATAAATTAGGCTAAGAACAAGCTAAATTAGGGGTGAATTAGCCAAGAAATGACCAAAATCAACCAAACTGACCGATTTATTCATTGAAATCCGACTCGCTATAGTGCAAATCAGTCGACATACCACATCAGGTGCACACACCTATCATCTCCTTCATCAACTTTCAACTCGAAAACCCGACTCAGACCCGAAAATAACCCGATTCTCAATGTGATTTTGGACATATTGTCCACAAGAAAATTAAATAAAAAGTGTGGTCTATAAAGTCCCATCCGACTAGCTAAGCACATGGGGTGATGAACACTTGAACCCCGAGCTCCACATATATAACTCGGTCGCTCCCTCGCTAGTGGCTGGTTGGAATTCTCTTTATAATTGACTTTCCAACCAACACCCAAATTTATTCTACTTTTTTGCCTTAATACGTTAGATAGAATTTAAAGTAAGTCTTATTCCAATGTTCGTTAGATTCTTGGTTTAGGATATGCTTCGTACCCTCCTTATTTTTAGGTCACTTTTTAGTTTATATATCTTATGGATACAAGCTTCTTAGGATGACACGTTCTTAGAGTTTTTAGTCTGCTTGGTATGTTCTTTGGAGAATTTGACAGGATAAGTGTAAGTTCAATGTAGTTGTCCTAATTCCTTTACACAATCTCATGGTTGATTTATGCTTTACTTATCTTTCTCATGCCCCTTGTCAATCCTAATTCGGTCTTGCCTCATCTAGAGAGAAATTCATAATTCAAGGTCTTATGGTGTGCCCTAGTTCTATTGGGAAATTAGTTCATGAAGTTGGTTGTCTTTTTTGTAATTTGGGACTAAACGTTTAGAGCTAGTTACCTAATTCCTCTGCTGTTATGGCTACCAAACATCCCACTTATTCAAATCACCACATGCATTATTTCAAATAGGCGACAGCCGGCCCGGGGAAGAAGAAAGGATTCTAACTGCTCAAATGCTTACAAATGGTTCAAAATGGAAACTATTTAAAATATATCATCTCCCGCCAGCCAAAGTTAAATTTGAACTTCCCAGTCAGTAAAATTTCCCTAGTACAGTACTGCATACTTATGACTATTTAGTACATTTGCTTGATATACTTAGGTTGGTGTAGATGATGATATTAAGCCCACTGAACAACCACTTTGGGTTGAATGAGAAAAAAAATGAATATGGTGTGGCCGGCAATAAAATTATACCTTTTTTCTGCTGGTCAGAAAAGAATAGCCCTAATTATACCAGAGGGAGAGCATTCCCCACTGTCTTCTTCATTCATGAGATCATCAGAACTCTGGGCTCCATCCATGGCGTCAGTGACCCGGCGACATGCATGTCAGTGCTGGCTCCATTATTCATGCACCTGCCTAAATGAAAACTTTCAGATAACGTTGCCCATTTATTTTCTTTTTTTTTTAATGTTCTTTAGTTGGGTGGCCAATGCTAAGACCTCACACTGCAGAAAAGTTGCACATGCTTTTCTGAGATATGGAATAATTAGAGGTTTGGACAAGACAAGTGAAAAGAGATGCAGTATTTGAATATAAAAGTACCACCACATCTCATAGGGATAATATTGTGTGTATATATATATATATTAACCCAGAAAAAAATATAATAAAAAAATAAAGGCAGCCAATGATAAAATTGATAGCTTCAAAGCACAAATATAGTTTCACATGGATGATTTTGTAATGGTCTTGACATGGCACATGGGGGTGGGGAGGTGACAGCCAGACCCAATGGAAGACCGCGTCATCAGTTTTCCTATTATCAATGATTATTTTGGACCATTTCATAGAATTGTCCTAGTTCCAGTCTTACATGTGATGTGCATTGAAAAGGTGGCAGCTTTCTTTCTTTTTTTTTTTCCTTTTTTCTTTCTTCAATGTAGAGATTATTTCATCAAATCAGTAAAAGGGGATTGTCTACTTTTGGAAATATTTCTCATATTTTCTTTTTTTGAGGTTATATATATTTTTTTCCCAAACTGAGGTTAGTGTTTGAATGCTTTACTTATGGTGCATTGTATAAGTGACCAATTATATATTAATTTGGTTCTCAAAAACTTTTGTATAATAATTAGGTATTTAGTTAATCAAATAAGTCAATCGTTTAAATTTATGAATAGTATTATAGAATGGAATGACCAATCAATTTTTTTTTATAAAATCATTAATTTTTTAATATCACATAGAAGTTGGATCCTTATTAACTTATAGTGTAGTGTGGCTTGACACTCAATCCTTCCATATTTAATCCTTTCTATTTACTTGAAAGACTTTTGATAAAAAAATGTTAATAATTCTTTGAAATCACTTGTTAAGATTAAAAAATGTTAATAATTCTCTTAAATCACTTGTTAAGATTAAAAGTATTAATAAATATAATAATAAATTAAATAAAGTATAGAAGTATTGTATTTATAAAGTTGTAAACCATTTACTAATTATAAGTTATTACTTTTAAATAAATATGAGGCCCATCTCTTATCCATTTAAAAAATTCTCCCGGATGGTATCGTACTCGCATCCAACCCGAGATTAAAAACCAGGCTAGTGTTCAACCAAATATGCAGTAAAAATACCAAACTGGAAAAATAATATAAGCCTAATAAATAGTTGTTGAGTGCGGTTTTAGAATTGTACGTGTATTCACTATTTAGATGAAACTAAAATAAATAAATGTTATATGTTTATAAATTTAAAAAAATTATACTATTTGCAAATTATAACTTTTAATTATACATGTACCAATCACTTAACAACTTACAACACACTCTCACAAAATTTAATCATCCCAATATACAATTTCATTTAATTCTTTCAACCCTTTTATAATGACTTATAGTGTTTATAGTTTGTGGTGTAAATATTGCACATCCCTCTCTTTGAGTATTTATAGTCGTGAGATTATCCATATTTACAACACACATATCCTTTCGCAATATATTTCCCTTGTAACATGTATTGTAAAATGATACCAACTTGATAATTCATTTTCTCACCTTATGTTTAGTGAGTTATTATATACCTATTATCACACCTACATTTAGTTTTGAGCAATTTGAAGGGTTAGTGTTTTGAGTGATTAAAAAATCACTTATTTTTTAAAATAAAATAAAATGAGCCCGTTTTGAATGGGTAAAAATCTTTCTAAACATTTACAAAAGCATTCATTTATATTAAAACAAAATTACTTAAATAACTTTAATAATTGTTTATTTAAATAAATTTAATATTATTTTATATGTTTATAATATTCTCTCTTTATATTTTAATTTATTGGATTATATTTTAATTTATATATATTTTTAAATAAAATTATATAATAAAAATATTATAAATAAAAAATAAGCAATAATGGTTAAATATTTCAATTTAAACACAATTAATACTATGTTCCATAAAAGGTTATCTCAAGCTTACTTTAGATAAGGAGAGTTTATTTAAAAATAAATAAAGTTTTAGACTGTTGTTCCATATAAAAACAATTTTATTAAAGATGAAGACTTGTTAAAAAAAAATAAGTTCTTACCTCAATATTAAAATTTACTGATCTTATTTAATTATTTTTAACTTTTTGCCTTTCTTTTCATATTCTTTTGGTTTTATTTTGTTTTTTTTTTCTATTTAACTATTCATTTTTTTCTCTTGTTACATTCATTTATTTTTTAAAAATATATTATATTAACTTTAACTCATAAATATAAATTTATTATTTTATTTTGATAAAAAATTAATGCATTTCTAGAGAAAAACATAAAAATAAATTAAAATATCTTATATTTTTAGTAAACCTGCCCTTAAATTTAATATTGATAGTTTACGTTATATCAAACTTTATTTTAAAATTTTAGCGCGTAAAAGTCAGTTTAAACTTTACTATTGTCTTGGGGAAACTAACATTTTTAAATGAATAATATAAATTTATTATTTATGTATATTTTATAATTTAAATGCACAAAATGAAATATGTAATATGAAATTGTGTTATATTTTCAAGCATTTTTGTCAAAATATTTTCAAGGGTTAGCAATGTTTTTGAGAGTAATCTTGTTTTTTGCTGGGTCTTTATTTTTTCTCATTAGTTATATAAGTATAACATAATTTGGAAAAAAAACAAAACATGAGACCAACTAATTGTAAATTTATAATTTCGAGAAAAATGATTGTATCATTAATTTTAAAAGCATTGAATTATAAAATAAAGACAAATTCTTTAAATTTGTGATAAACCCAAGTGGCAAGAGAAGGTGGCGCCGACCCGTTAATGTCGTATAAAACAGTGCAAAACATTAATCGGGGCTAGTTGGAGTCGGTCAAAATTAAAGGCCAGAAATTATTACACCAATTAAAGCCTTTAATTTATTTAATATAGATTTCTATAGACATTATTACCGTGGTATTGGTAACTGCAGCAGTAGCAGTCCTTATCAATTCTTGCGTTTCACCTTTCCACCCTTCTTTGACTACTCGTACCAGCACAAGCAGAGATTATTAATATTCATGCAAAAAAGGTTGTTAATAAACAATATTAAAAATTAATAATGTATTTTAATATAAACTTTAATTATCTTATCAAATATAATACGAAATTTATTATATACTTTCAAAATATTTATTTATTTTATTAGATCTAGCACAAATTTTAATTTTTATAAAAATTACATATATCATATATACAAATAAAAAATAAGTGCAAAGTAACATTATACAGATTTAATATTACATAATATAAAAATATTATAATAATATCGAATTATTTGTTATATGTTGGTGTACAAATGTCATAATATTTAACTTATATTACAAGGAATGTACCATATAATGTCTATAATTAAATCTTAAATGTGGTTGACCCGAGAAATTAAATCCCAATTCCTCATCATATATATATATATATATATATATATATAAAAAGAGAGAGATGATCAACCTTGGAAATGAAATCGAGAGCAAAACATTATCATGCACCAACGATTATTTTGATTGAACAAGGTTAAATTCCCTAATGATTTCCCTTGGTTTTTTACCAAACTTATCATCGTCAAAACCCACTCTAAAAATGGAAAATTTGGGTCTTTTCCAATAAAGAACTGGCGTTAAATAATACAACAAGCAACTTTATTTTTTGGCACTCTGCACATTGACCGCTCCACCTCCTGCAATGGAATCTGCGCCCTTAGCCACCTCCAATATCCAATATAACCAAGACAGCAGTCAGATAAGGTCATGGTCAAGCATTTGCTTAAGAGAGAGAGTGTGTGGGTGTGCTGTATTCGGAAGTGTGCACGAAGACCGGGACTGCAGGGAGCGGAGGAGGGAGAGGAACAACGTAATTTTGGTCCATTTTATTTACTGAGGCAGCAGAGAGTGGGTGGGTTCGAGATGGTGAATCAGTTTAGGAAGTGTGGCTGATATGATGTGTGATGTGATATGATGTGATGTGTTTAGTGTTATATTGTGTTCGTTGCCATTTTGGCCAGCCAGCGGATCGGATCGAATCGAATCGATGGAGAGTTGGAGCGAAAATATCACCTGCCAATGCCTATGCCTATACCTATTCTGTTAAATGGCTCCACTTTTTTTGTCAAGATTTAGGACAAAGGGATACTTCTGAGCGAAAATAAACAATATGGCCGATTTTCTACTGATGTATATAAGTACAATAGTTGAATCAATCATACTCACAGTTTGACTATTAAAACTCATGCAAATGTACTTCCAAAAAATTGATTCTGTCCAAAAAAAATTCCAAAAAATTTATAATTTTCTAGATAAAAAATTAAATTATCATCACAATAAATATTAAAAAATCATCAATTCTCATAAATATTATTAAGTGGAACTATCCATGGTTTATCTCCTGCATGTTATGTAACATTACTTTATTTTTTAATCATTTTATTGTTAATAAATTAAATTCAATTAAAAATTAAAAATAATTTTAATATTAGCTCTCTTACTCTATTTCTTTCTCTCAATCTCTCTCTATCATATTAACCTCTCTCCCTCTCTGTACTTCTCTCAAATGGAAAAAAATATATATATATATATATATATTTATTGTTATAATTATCTCTCTATATTTATCACTCTTCGTCTCAATTATGTCAAAATTGATATAACGTCCTAATTTGGTGTATATCAAAGAAAAAGTTTTTGCCATGATCCATAAAAACAACATTGTTATCAAGTCAAAAAGTTTGTGCCAAAAATTATTAAAACCCATATTTATTTTGGCTATTAATTCTTTATTACAACACTTCTATCAATCACTGGACTGAATTTTTCAGGGCTTTTTCTTGGACGGACGGTGGATTATTGGCCATTGTAGCCAACCCAACTGCAAGCATTTTTCGGGTAGGTTCTACTTACTATTCAGTTTTCTCCACAGTAGAGAGGAGTGAAAGTAGATCCTATGATATATCTTCTTTGAAATGAAAATGTCGAATTGAATTCCGGATCCTCTTCGATTCGCTTGTGCCGGCTCTTAGGCGCAGACGAGGTTGATGGAGGAGGTCTGGGCTTGTGGAGAGAGAACGACAGAAGAACTCGACCCTCGATTGGTTATTGCATATAAACCTTGCCGCTGACTCAGTCAAGTCCTTCACAAAGAAGAGACGGATGATTGAGGGGGTCCACATCCGGGGGAGCGGGGAAGAAGAAGACGAAGGAAAAAATTACGAGGAAGATGGGAGGGTTAAAAAGTACTTTCACTCACGTGGCCCAATGGGAAAGTAAGCAACTCGCCACCTAAGCACTCCCTCATGTCCTGATGCCATTGGCTGCCACGTGTGAAACGAGTCCCATGTGAGAAGTGCAAATTTTATAATTTGATTATAAATATGATGTAAATCTTATAATTTGAAATTTTCTTTTATGCACCAGTATATGATATATTATTAATATCATTATTATATATTTAGGTTTTTATAATTTTTTAATATCTAATATGTGCGCTATTTACTATTAAGTATCAACGATTAAATTATATAAAATATAATATATTGCTATAATAATGTTGTGTAAATTGGTAGGTGGTAGAGTGGCACTGGTTTTCTTTAGCTGCACTTTATTCCATAATTATAGAATAATATTAAATTATTCAATCAATTTTAATATTAATTACATAAAGCCAATATAATAGAAAAATGGAATTTCAGCAACATACATGCATACATACGTACATACCCATTTATTACCTTGTTCTTCTAAACTCATCAGCATAGTATATAGCATAAAAAAATCAATATATTAGTGCCATAATAACTTTATGTTTAAATAGTTATAAATCATATCATAAATTTTGAAATAGCTTAGCAAAAAAATTTATTAAAAAATCCAGTATTATCATAAAAATATGAAATTAAATATATCATAAAGAAATCTGAGGCCGACCCTACCATGCACTTCAATCGCACTTTGATGGGTTGTGGGTGGCCGGACCACCATAGTTGGTTTAATACAAGCATGTGTGATCAGTTCAATTAGGAGACTGTAGACTGCATGGACCCACCATGACTAGAATTACTCTCTTTGGGGCTAAATATTTAGGATTTTAACAAATAATTAATTATTTTAGCAAAAAAGGGATAGTTATGAGATGGTAAAAAAAAAAAGAAATGGTTGTTAGTTGTAGGAACGACAATATCATAAGACGGATTTCACCGAACGACCTCGTTTTTAGTTCTCGATTCACCCCTAGATCTCTGCCCCTTGCACTCTCCACAGCACCATTTAAATTCCCAGCAAGCGGGAGCCAATTTAGTAAAGCACTTTCTCCCCACTCCCTCCCTCCTTCACCCCTTATTTCACTCACAGTACACACCACAAGAGAGCAAGAGAGAGAGAGACGAATGCGGGAAATGAGATCTGAAACTGGAACGGGCCTCCTGTTACTGCTCTCTTTCACAGCCTGAGAAGAACGTGGAGGTAGAAAAATAAGCATAGGAGGGCCTGAGGAAGTAACTACCAGAAGGAGAGATCGGAGGTGAAGATGATGACTGGGATGGTGCAGGACCAGAACCTCGAGAAACAGATTGAGAGGCATATGGGTGGCTGTATGGCTGGCTTTTTACATATCTTCGACCGCCACCACCAGCCTATCCCTGCCAAGCGCCTCATCTCATCCAACACTAAGCGCTTTCCCCCCTCCTCCACCGTCAGCCCCACACGCGATGACGCCGACAGTTCTGCCGGCCCTCCTCCGGCGACGCCCGAGCACCACTCCACTGCGTTCTCGCTGAGGGGTACTCGCTCGCCGGCGCCGGAGCCTGTCACACCGTCGGAGGCTTCCTCCGCCAGATCCCCTCTCCCCTTCCCGATATTCGAGCTCAAGGAGGGGACGAGATCTCCATGGAGGTTCTCCAAGGAGGTCCCCAGGCTCTCCCTCGATAGCAGGGCCGTCACCGACGCCAGGGGCGGTCTTTACCCCCGGGAGATCCGTACTAACACGGTGGCGGACCGACCGGACGACGGAGATGCGCCGGCGGCGGATTATGAGGATGGACAACAGCGAAGATCCCCGAGCGTCATCGCGCGGCTCATGGGGCTCGAGAACTTACCGCGTGCCAGCCCCGAGCCTACCAAGAATGCCGAGCTTCGGAGATCCGCTTCGGAGTCTCGCGTTAATAAAGACCTTTATCGGTTCTTAGAAGGAAGCCATTTCGTGCAGAATCATCAGCAGCAGCCGGCGATGGTCTTGAGCAATGTTATCAGAGAGGGAATGGTGGTTCCAGGAGATGCCAAATCCAATAAGATAGGGGCTGAACAGGCCGTGAAAATGACAGCGCACCGCCACCAGAGAGGACCGGGGGGGATGGGCAGGCGGAAGAGCTTCTACGACTCGACGGATTTCTTCCCGGAGCCGGCGAAGCGGAGCGCGTCCTCGATCTACGAAGAGATTGAGAGGAGGCTGAGGATGAGGGGAATCGACGAGCCCCCCAAGGATTTAGAAACCCTGAAGCAAATCCTTGACGCCCACCAGCTCAAGGGGCTGCTGCACTCCAAGAGAGATATAGTCGGAGCGAATGCCTTCCCTATTCCTCACTACCATACGAACTTTGTCTATGAGAAGAGCTTCGAGGACGATTCCTCCCCTGTCATCCACATGAAGCCTTCAAGGGCCGGTATCAACAGGTTCAGCATCAGGAATGAGAGTGAGTCATCGTCGCTCTCGAGCTTCAGGCCCTCCAGGCCCATGGCTGCTCGCCGGAGTAGCCCCACCAGAGACGTGTTCCCGGTGGCAGTGGCTAGCCCCAGACGGGAGAACGTGCGGGGACAGAGCGGCGGCGGCGGGAGGGCTTCTGCGACTCTCTCTCCGACTAGAAGCGACACCGGTGGCGTTAATAGCCCAGGTAGGAGGCGGTCGACGGTGATGAATGTAGAGCGGAAGAGGGCGCCGTCCCCTGTTCAGACGAAGATCGACCCGAGCAGGCAACACAGGTCAAGTCTAACCTTCACGAGTCGAACGCAGAGTCTCCAGAAACCAGTGACTGAGGTATACCCAGCAGAGGACGAATCCTCCACTCTGTCCGAGAGCAGCGTGAGCACTCCTTCTCAAACGGACACAGAGGTGAGTTGAAGTTTCACGCAATTGTCCTTCATTTCCCAAGATCTGTGGTGAATTTATCCTCAATCTTGTAAAAAATCAATTAATGGTATTTTGAATTTACAGTTGTGCTGATTAGGTTGATATGGTATCATGTCCCTGTTTTGCTTTTCCCAGAGAATCAAGGTGGAGGAATGCAGGGATGGAAGGAGTTTGCTAGAGAGGTGCGATAAGCTGCTGCATAGCATAGCAGAGATGACGGCGGCATCAGACTTGCAACCAAGTCCGGTATCAGTGCTGGACGCGGCGTCGTTTTACAAGGATGAATCGTCGCCCTCCCCTGTGATGAAACGCAGAATCGACTTCAAAGGTTAGCAGTGAATAGCGATTTATTAAAAGTTTGTGGTGCCCTATCCTATGGGTCTTTTGTCATATTCATTCACTCCGTTCGTTCCTGTGAAACTCCACTACTTGCAATGACTAAAAGGAAGTTTGACTTCTGTTAACAGTTCCTCTCCTCCAACAACTGCCATTAGTCTCTTCTAGGATCTACTGAAACTATTAAATGAAACTGCCTCTCAGGCTCTGTTGTTTTTAGGACGATCTAAGTAAGGATGAAAAATTCTAATAGACTCATGGCTGGCTGGTTGTTACCACTTGCTGCTGCTGTCTTTGGGTGGGGTCAAGTTCAAATATTGGGTTAATTGAACCAGTTATGTTAATCAATCTTGGACTGATACTGACGCTATCTATCTATGCTGATGGATGTTGTGCTGGTTTTGGTCTTTTGCTTGTTTCTGCTTTCGTGTAGCTGGTTGGATCAGGATGTGACCTTGTTAAAGGGCCTTGTGCTCCTTATCCAAACTGTTGAAGGGATAAGATGACTTAGCGTGTGAATTGCTTTCTTTCTTTCTTAAATTGAAATTGAATAGTGTTATTACTGTTGGATGACTGTTGTGGGGGGGACATTGCTGTACGGGTACATTCACGCTTTCGTCTGCTCTTAGTTGATAGAAGACAGAGGAAAACATTTGTTTAAGCTTAGAACAATGTGTTGTGTCGGGTCAGGAGTCCTCATTTTTTTTAGTCATGGGTAACGGTAAAGTGAGACTCGCTCTGAGCAATTTGTTTATTCTCTACGCTACGCTTCTGCTTCTGCTTCTGGGTGCTTGCTTTGCTTTTATGCAGAGTCGGGTGGGAGCCTCGTGAATTTTGTTCTTTCTATCTTAAAGATTTCTCCTTTATACGCAGTGTTCCATATATAGAAAATGAAATTGGATTTAAGGGTTTCTATTTTATTTATTTATTTAGGGGAGAGAGTAATTTCATTGGGTAGGCAGGTTAGGGGCCATCTTCTTACCAAGTCATGGGGTGGATAGAAAATCATGCATGTGCTGGAACTTGTAGTATCACGTGATGTAGTGTTGACGGCCTTTCCCAAGCTTTCCCCTTTACTAATTCGCTTAATTTTGTCAGAAAAAAATAGTATCATCTCTAAGCCATTAGGTTAACCCCTGTACTAGAAAAGAATTCACCTAGTTGTCTTACCTTTTATCTGGTTTATTTTCAGAGCAATCCGGTGAGTTGGATGATGACCTCTGGAGCCTAATATCATTCAAGCGGAATGAAAAGGATGACTTGGATGATGCCAACTTCGTCTACATCTCTGACATCCTCCGAGCATCCAGCTGCCTGCCAGAGGACTCCGATGTCTTCCTCCTGCTCGAGAAGCAACAGTACCTTAAGGGGAAGGACACCTCCAAGGCCTCGAGGATGCACAGGCAGCTGGTGTTCGATGCAGTCACGGAGATCCTCGAGCGGAAGCGTCGATTTCCTCAGCTGGGTACGAAGAACCCAATGGCCGCCTCTCTGGACAGGCCGTCGGTGCAGCAGGTGTGGTCGGAGTTCCAGCAGATCAGAGGGAGGGAGGCAGCAGAGGAGGACCTGTTCGAGGTCATCTGTGGGGTGCTGAGGAAGGACCTGACCATGGGGGATGCGGTCACGGGATGGGGCGGATGCCATATCGAGGTATCGGAGTCGGTGTTGGACATTGAGAGGCTGATTTTCAAGGATCTGGTCAGTGAGGCCATCAGGGACCTTGCCACTACCTTTGCCCCTGAGTATGCTAGCAGAGATCAGTTGCCTTGTCGGAGGCTGGTGTTCTGATGAAGATTTGTGAGGGAAGTGTGGGTGTCATGCTTGAATGTTTTCCAGTGTGCTCCAATTCAATTCTTTTTCTTCCTTTTTCGTTGTTCTACTCAAACTTTAGCTTGTTTATCGTTTTTCTTTTCCCATTTACTTGTCCTTTTATCTCTTTTCTTTGGTGGGAGAAATGGTACCTTTTTTTTTGGTAAGACAAAAGATGGCCTCCCCGTTTAAAGAAAAAAAAGGGTGTTTAGTTAATTTATCTACTGAAAACCAAGGAGTATCTGATACCTATTTTCACTTTTACAGAGTAGGTCTGTGTTCAATCAAGTCATTTGCATCATTGTTGAAAAAAATATACATTCCCCAAACGCTCAAGTGATGGATGCAATTTCTTGTCCCTTTTTTTTTCTTTTCTTTCATATGTTCACACACTGAAATTGAAGTTACTGTGGGGTTATGGATTTTCATCTCCCTCCCCATCCCATCCCATCCCATCCCATCCCATGTGCTCTCTCTCCCTTCTCCTACATAGATCTCAATCATTGGAGGGAATGCCTGCCTACTGCTGCTTGCTGCTGCCTACAAACTCTGGCAAGTTCCAATAAATGCCTCCCCCTTTCCAACGGCACAGATTTAGGTAAAAACAAAGGAAGCTGCAGAAAGGAGGGGTGTGGGGGAAAAATGGGCCCGCCCTCCCTCTACCTTATTTGATTTCTTATCTATTGTAAATTCCCCCACCACACTCTCAATAACTTTTCCTCCAACTATAGTTTCCTCCATCTTACTTGGCATTTCTTTATTTTTTTCTAGTTCAGGCTGTTTTAATCATCACTCAAACCATAAAGAGGTAGAATCAATACATAAATAGTCAATAAGCATCCCACAAAGCTCAAATCAAACATACCTTACAAGCATTTTAACAGCATATATTTTATTTTTATTGTATCCAAATCCCCACGTATATGACAATTATAAGATTGAAACATTTTTTCATAAACATATTAGCCTGCACAACAAGAGAATAGGAGCAAAATCTTGCATGAAACTCCTTAATTTAGTGAACTACAAATCTTTTAAATAGTTACCCAAACTTGTTTTGTATGAGTAGTTGTGATGCATGTCTAGTGCACAAACATCTATAAACATGTCTCAAATTATTATGTCTATATAATATAAAAACACAACTGAACTTATTGATATTATAACTAATTTTTCAATAATTCTATCTTATTTACTAGAACTTGTCACCAAAATAATATTGATTTCATAAAAATATTCTAATTTCTATTTAAACTTTTACTGCATGTATCATCTAACTAACGATTCTTTCGTGACACTCAAGCTCAAATAAGTATATGGTCCGATAGAGTACTTTTTTAGCATTATAAGGAATTTGTTTTTGCCTTCGGAGTTGAAGAAAAAAATTAATGTTGGAACTCTAGGCCAAGAATTATCAGAATTTGGATCAAGTTGGATTTTCTCAGATTTGGAGGTTTAAGGAGTACAAATGGATAAGAACTATTTATATAGTGCGCTTGGAAATTGAAGATTCTATTCATTTCAATATCAATCTATCATTAACTCCCAAATTTAAGGGTTTGTCGGAGCGATTTATGGCTTGTCGGTGTTAAGACCGCCATCGTTCTCCTCGTTCGTTAAGAAGTTTGAAGGTAAAAGAATGCGTGCAAGCTTTGCACATGTGAGCTGCCACGTGAAACATTATGATTGACTTGCAGCATTGATGCAATATCCTACTTAGTATCCATATCATCCGTTGATCCATTGATTAAACACATAATGACCTCCCATTAGTTACTCTATCCAACATGACAGTTGACTAAATATGGCCATCAGATTTTATGATTGGTTGATCCAAATACATTCTAACTTGGATTGGTCAACCTTTCTTGCGCACTATTATTTTACCACATGTCAATACATGATTGGTCAACTTTTCTAGTACATTCTAACTCACTACTAACCTAATATATTTTTCATGTGTCACCCTCTAATTGGTCAGTCTCACCGATACGGATTTCCTTCAATTGACCGTTAATGAGGGACACGTGTCATACTCTAATTGGCCAACACTTTTATACGATGACCTACCGACTCATGAGGCACTAACCTCATAGGCAGTCTGTTGACCCGGTTGTACAATTGACTAGTTCAATTGTATGAGGATTGTTGACTCGAAATCGAAAATCAGCCAGTTGAGGCCCGATTCGACTAGTTTTCTAAAAATTAAAAAATTTTAAATTCATTTAAATTTATTTTTTACATCTTGGTGACTTCAATTTTCTAATTTGACATTTTTAAATCACACCAAAAAAATATTTAAATCGGTTGTTCTAGGTTAAATCGGCTTGGTTTTTCCTTCCAATTTATATTAAATTTCTTTCTCTTAAATTTTTTATTTTAATTCATACTTATGATCACTAAACTTTTATTTTAAAAGTTTTGATTGACATTAAACTACGGTTTTTCCATTTGAAATTTTCTAGTTCTCCATTCTAGTTTTTCTTTTTTCGAGAAATAGGGTTTCAAGAATTTTCAAAGACTTGGAAATATGAGAAAATTTTGGGTAACTTTGTAAATATGATAAAATTAGTGACCATATCCTAAAGAGGGTTTATCGAGGGTTGAGTCAAGAAAATTGAGTTGTAAATGGTAAAATGATAATTATAAAAAATGTTAATAGACAATACGAGAAGTGTTGATTAAATAGAGTATATATATGAAAAAAATACACAGATTAAACAACTCAACGGGTCAAAACGATGCTACTTAAGGTGACTGAGATTACTAATAACGAGTTTGATTGAACTGACTAATATTTTTACATGTGTTGAAAATTTGTATATTTGTATTCTCGTAAATGGTGGTAGAAAAACCCATATATAAACGAAATACAAAATAATTTATGAAACATTGGGCGTCTCTCATAAATTTTAAAATACATGCCAAGTCCTAACAAATTTATCAAAAAATGGCTAAGTCAATCTAAAATAAGAGCTAATTCTCTATTATTAGGAATGTCCGCATTCCCACACCACTACTAAGACAAGCCAAATCCCAACCATTTATTAAACACATAACTAGTACTGACCATTTAAGAAGCACAAGCCTAGTCCTAACCATTTAACATACGCTATTCTAGTCTTCAAATTTATGAAACACACGTCTAGTTCTGATTATTTATGAAACATCCGCCTAGTCCCGACCATTTATAAAATATGTGTCTAGTCTCATCCGATCATGACAAAGGGTCAAGTCCTGGTCATTTATGAAATAAGAGCTAAGTTCTAATCATTTATGAAATACGAGCCAAGTTCTGACTATTTATGAAAGAATGGATAAGTCATGATAGTTCATAAAATACGAGTCAAATCCCCACTATTTATGAAATAAAGGCTAAGTCTCAACCATTTACGAAATGTAGGCCAAGTCCCGACTATTTATAATAGAGGGGTTAAGTCATAACCATTTATTATGTCATACCTTGACCTGTTTTGGTCGGAGTCCGATAAACAACCCGTCACCATTTCTTGTGCCACAATGTATCTCTACCACAACAACCCAAGAAAAATAAATGCTAACCATTATATATGTTTTCCATAAAAAATTTATGAAACATCTTAAATCTAGTTACGTTAGAATGGAGGATTCTATTTTACGCTTCGGGCGCCAACTCTACTTGGCACGAAGATTTCCTTGAAAGAAGTTTAAGGGAGTGGAATGAGTTCATAACTCAGTGAGGGGTAAATTGTACGGAATAGTTTAGGCAAACATTTTTGTATAGTTTTATTATTCATAATAGCCATGTCACTCAACATCTGCTCTTTTATCATAAAAGGGTTCACATAGTCGTAAAGTAATCCTCGACTACTCTACTTGTGGTACGGAGCGTATTTACTGATCACTCTTAGTAGAAGGTCTCACCTTCTACCGCAAGTCCGAGTGAGCCATACTGCCTATCCCTCAAACCTCAATATTCTCTGTTTCGGCTATAGTGGGACGCGACATCTCTTTCTGCTTCATCGATCACAATGCACATGAAGCTCCCTGAGCAAGCTTCTTGATTCAGTGGACGAAAAACTTCTCTTATGCTCCCTCGATCGTCTAGTAGCCCTTAGAACCAACACTACCCCAAACCGAGTGTCTCAATGGTTTCGTATCTTATGCATGCACAAACGCAAGTTTTTTTAGTTAAAACCTTTTATCTTGGGTCCTATTGGCCCCCATAAGCTTGCTGACCCGACTTCGGCTTGGTGCTACCAGCCCAACGAGTTTGATGATCTGATTTTGGTGCGGTAATCACCAGCCCAACGATTTTGACAACCCTTGTCATGGTTTGGTAACTATCACACACAATTTACCATTTTTATAAGTTTTCATGTACTTATTACTCATCTAATTATTAACGGGATGAAACCCGTGCCCATTGGCCTTGAGTTCACTGGAGCAACTCTAGCTCTCCTAAAAAATAGTTCCCAAAATATTTAAGTAAGTTCACACAATCAGGGAGACTATTCATTAAAAATAATTTGTCAGAAAACCCACTCACCTAGTAAATGTGATACGTTCGACCCGGCTAGATTCCGATACGAGACGTGTTCCTTTGCACAAGTAATTGTACACTTAGTTCTTACAATATTCGAGTAATCATATAAGTTAATTTGGTATGTAAGACCACATTATCACTGTCACGCCCCGACCCGGTTTGGTCGGTTTCCCCTTATTATAATCCGTAAAGAGTAAGGCGTCCTTTAAACCTGCACCATTTCCTGGAATAGCATAATCAAAATTGCATGAAATTTTAAACTTTACATACCTGTCTTACAGGCATCTTAGTTGATGGTCTTTCAAGGTAGACTTTCCGGGATTTCCTGAAAGGGATATAAGGGAGGGGGTGAGTACGACTACTCAATGAATGGGTTTTTAAAGGTCTACTTTTAACTTTTAAGAAAAATATTTATATGGAGTGTACCAGACTCTTTTCTTTCAAAAAAATCCTTTCATTTAAAAATTTGGGTTTTTCCATTATTTCTTAGTTACCGGTGTGTCATCACCCAACACACATCCTTCATCATGAAGGTTACACACATTCGCAAGTCAGTATCACTACTAAACCTGCTAGTGGCTTCGGAGCGACTTTTCTTGCCACTCGGATAGAAGTACAACCACTTCTATCCTGGGAATGAGTGGATGCACGTGACATCCGACCCACAATCCCGAAATCACTTCTCCGTATCCGTATGAGGACAGAGACCTCATCCTATCCCCACCCCGGTCTCATGTGCTTGGTGCTACTCCAGATTTCGCACAGACACTTGGAACGACGAACTGCCCTTATAACCACCAGGTCGTCCAGTGCCCTTAGGACGCATCACTACCCCTCATGGGCGTCTTGATGATCCTGTACTCACAGTGCATGCACAAACAATGTTTTCTTATCAAGCCATGTAATCTGTGGTGCCACCAGTCCAATGGCCTCGACTCTCAACTCAACCCGCAGTTGTTTGTCTTGATTGGTCCGTCGACCTGTCATGTCGCACTGTCGCTAGATGACTAAGCATGTCGATCCTATCTTGGTACCATGGCCAAATAATTTACTTATTAAGTTTTATGGCACATATATCATGTTCGTTTACGAGCTCCTGCTCGTGCCAACTGGCCTTGGGTCCACTGTACGAGATTTTCAAAAAACTGGGCATTCTAGCCCGCAAGTTCCAAAATCGAGGCCCCCGGCCTATAAGAGTTATTCGAGCTCCCATCAAAAAGGTCTCCCAAATAGTTTAAGCATTGACACATAGTTAGGGGAGAACACTTTTGACAAAATAGGTTTTCACTGTCCATTATACCAACCGGTATAAGGACATCTCCATTCATAACCGATGAACGGGTTTTCAACTTCCTTCGAGGAAGTCTAATCATACCAATCGGGTATGATCTACTTACAATCAATAAATAGTTTTTTCGCATAATTTTTACATCACTTTCTCTGAGTAGTGATAATTAAAATACCACTAAATAGTGGGTTTTTATACCGAGGTACTTATTATTCCCTACCGGGTATGACATAAAATTTCCACTCACAACCAGTAAGTGGTTTTTATCTTTAAGTTGTGCTCATCATCCCAACCGGGTATGATATTAGTAAACCCACTCACCCGTTAATACCGTGAATTCCACTAGACCAGTTCTTGGTATTCACGCGAGCTTGTCCTTGCTAGCGTTCCCAGTACTTCGTGTTCCTACACGATATGAACAACCTTGTTCATTATTACTCGGCATAACAACCTTCATTCATTTCCAATGAATGAGAAAACCCAAACTTTTAGTTATTTACAATTAGGTCCCTAAAGTTATTTCTCTTTAACTTTAAGTCCCTAATGTCTGTTTTTCCTCAAATTGAGTCCCATAACTTTTAAAATTTATCCTGGGACCTCAATTTATTCAATTTCACCAAAAAGGGGTTTAATTTCCCAAATTTCTAATTTGGTTCCCCAATTTTTCCAAAATTACCATTTTGCCCTTCTTTTACAAAAATGGTAAGTTTTGCCCCAAAAATTCCAAAATTCCTTAATTGGTCCTCCATTATTTTCATGTCCAATTGACCCTCAATTTCATAAAATTGTATTTTGGCCCTTTGAATTTCTAAAATCTCCAAAAATTTCCCCCAATTTCAACTCTTCAACACTACCGAATTTGATTTCATCAAATTGATCGATCAAACACTTCTAATTATTGAAATTGGAGTTGAAATTGAGTTCCTGCATGTTCATATGATTCTAAAAAACTTTCAAATCGCAGATTTTATCGTCGGAACGAGCTCAAACGGAGCTTCGCCGGAAAACAAACTGTAGAGAGAGAAAGCTTCGATTACTCACCGTGAAGGCACGACAGTCCGAGCTTTCGATCTTGGGCAAATAGGTCTCGTCCTGAGGTTCATCCTAAAAATAAGAATTGCATCAATTGATGCATAATTGGATTAGAATTTCGTCATTGAAATTCGGTTGACTCTCTCTATAGCACCGATAAAAAATTGTATATTAATTTATGGCTATTTATGATAAGTCGTACGTTCGCATAAAAATTTTTGACCGAAATTTCGGGTTACAAAAAATTATACTTCCTAAGAGGTCACCCATCCTCACACTACTCTCAAGCAAGCACATTTAACTTTGAAATTCTTATGAAATCTAGTTCACCTGAACCAATTTAATTTTTGTTTTCTAATTTGTCTTAAGTTTCTTTTCCAAGGTTTAATGAACCCTTTGGATCACCCGAAAGTTGTAAATTTACATATTGCTTATTTCCAAATATAAACCGGCTTGGTTTTCTTATTCGGTTTGACCGGTTATTTTCCCGGTTTTCCTTAACTCAAATGTGCGGGGTTTACAATCACACATATGTCATTCAATTATGCCTAAATTATATTTATGTCCCTAAATTTCATATTTTTGCATTTAGGCCACCGATAGCCCTTTATTCTCAATCAAGTCCCTAAGGTTCTCTTATTTACACTAAAGTCTTAAGTTTCTCCTTAATTATAATTAAACCCCCAATACTTTCAAAAATCCCAATTTGCCCCAAATTTTGCACTTTGACCCTCGAATTCTCATTTCATCCAATCGACTGCCTAAACTTTGTTAATTTCCCCTATCATGCTGCTAATCGATTCTCCTGACTCCTTGCAATCATTCTCGACTTTGAATTCCTTAATTTATCTCAATTTCAAGCTCAAACGGAGCTTTATCGAAAAAATTCTCTAAAAAGAGAAAGCTTGGCTTTCTTATCGGTGAGGGGGCGTCGGTTGGAGCTTTAGATAGAGATGGCTAGTGCTCTTCTCGGGGGGTTCTCCTAGGCCAGAGTGCGGGTTAATCGATCGCCTGAGTATAAAGAATTCAATGAGAGAAGTTTTATGTACTTCAGTTCTGAAGAAAAATATTACGGCAAAGTAAGACAAAATTGGCTTACCTCTAAGATCTCTAGAGGTCAAGTGTCGGTCGAGGGAAGCTGGGGGAGGGTTGGCCTAGTTGTAGAAGGTCGGGTGCTACTGAAATTTAGCTCGAAGTGAGTGATATTGTGCGAGCTTCCTGACACTCATCCGATGGTCTTTGAGCTGAGTGGAGCCTGCGGTGAGGTAGAGAACCTCTTTCTGATTTTAAGGACTCCGAATTTGCCTACTCAGGTTTCAGAAAGTCCCCTTGTCCCCTTTTGTGGCGGCCCAAGCAATGGGAGGATGAGGCTTGCAACTAATGGGGTTATCGGCCAGTGCAAGACTCGGCACTAGACTCACCTATTTGCGACGGCGGTTGCAATTTTTTTGTTGTCGAATACTCGGTCTCCCTCCGACTATCGTGTTATGTTCATTTGCACAAGATTGAAGACGATATTGTATTGCACGTGAGCTGACATGTAACGCCACTTGATTGAGTGATTTTACTCAGTGTAGGAATTACCATTTAACTCGTTGACTAGATATGTGACGATTTTTCATTGTTAGCTCGTTCTAGCGCGGCCATGGACCATACTTGATCAGTAGATAATAATGAAACTTGGTGTTATTTGATTGACTAATTTAAATTAATCAAATTTTCTATTGATAATTTATATCTAACATAACTATATTATTTTCTAAACTATATTTTAATTTAGATAATTATATGAAAATTTTTTGTTCATATAATTTCCTATTATATAATATAATAACTTACATAGATATTTAAGGAATTTGAGACCTTATTAAATAAGAATTACGAATTTTAAGATAAATAGTATTATTTATGAATTAGTAGACAAATTATTATTTTGAGAAAATTTATTCTCAAACAATTTATTTATTTATGGAGGATAGAAATGATGGTGAGATTTTTAAGGTGCATCTATATGTTCATTTCAGAGTGAGATGATATGTCAAGATTGTAGTAAATATCTTTCAAATCGAGTTAGAAATCAAAATGTATTTAGTATTATGTTATTTTATTCAAAGGCGTATAAATGCATATAAGGAGCCATGAGTCATGACCAATGTTGCAAAATGGGTTGACACGGCTTTGATGAGTTCGGGACCAGGTCGAGATGGAGGTTGAGCCCAATGGGCTTTCGATTTCCAATACATCTAAACCCGAATAAGAAATCCGACCCGTAACGGGAACTCGGGCTGGATTCACCTCCAAGTCATCTTCCCAACAAAATGTATATGCAATTGCTCACCTCTGTTCTGTCTTCCTCTCTGCAAAGGGGGCGCCGATCAACTCTGCTTTTACTCAATCATTCTTGATTTTCCATGTCGGTGAGTTTCTGAGCCTCCCTCATGCATGTATTGCATATCTCAGTTATCAATACAACTCAGTCGCTCTCCTTTACTGATGCCATTTCAGATCTTCGAGTACAATGGAAGTGCCCTAATTGCAATGGTCGGGAAGAACTGCTTCGCCATTGCCAGCGACCGGAGACTCGGCGTGCAGCTTCAGACTATCGCGACTGATTTCCAGAGAATCTACAAGATTCATGACAAGGTCTTTCTCGGGCTGTCCGGCCTAGCCACCGATGCTCAGACCCTGTAAGTAGCTGCAATGGAGCTTTCTGTCTCTGTATTTGTCTCTGTCTTCCCCGGTCCTTCTCATTGTCTCATCCTTCTTACCAATTTCGTGGTTTGTGTTACTTTTTTAACTTTGTTTATTTTAGTAATGGCTCTGTTGTGTGTTGTGAAGGTATCAGAGGCTTATGTTCAGGCACAAGTTGTATCAGCTTCGTGAAGAGAGGGACATGAAGCCTGAGACGTTTGCTAGCCTTGTTTCAGCAATACTTTACGAGAAAAGGTCAGCTATATTCTCAGTAAATTTGTCATTTCTTCTACTTCAGATCAATGCAGAAGCCGGTAGCGAAATGCACAAGTCGGTTTGAACTTTATCTGCATTAGGATTTAACCCAGAGGGCGAAAAGTAGATAAAAGTCCAATGATGGGATACTGTATTGATCCCCAATATGAGTCTTAGGATGAACTGGAGATGTGAAACTGAAGCTGGAACTAGGGAAATGTTCTGCACTTTATGTTTCAGTTTTTAGAGGAAGATATGAATCCACTACAAAAAGATAATCGCTAGAGTGTGCCATTTTTATAAAGAAAAACCCGGATAGAGGCATATGTTAAGTAGATGCATAATTTAGGTGTTTAATCAGATTTCTGCTCTTACAACTCTAAGATATGTAATAGCCAACCCGTTTTTTTTCCTGCTCGGTAAAGAGCCTTCATTAGTTTTTCTAACATCAGCATCTTAAAATTGACCTACATAATTCAACAATAAAATATATGGGATTTTTAGGACATAATTGGGAGAATGAGTTTTCATGGTCCAAAATTACAGTGGGAGTAATGTGAAAAAAAGATAAATAAAGAAAATATAGTGAGTGGTCACTATCAAGCAAACATATACATAAACATTTTTCATGCTATTATATAGAAAACATAGTGACTGCAGATTAATTGTTGGATTCCTCTTGTAGTAGAGGAGCATGCTAGCACAACAATAGTATTGTTGCCTGCCTTATTATTTTTATATTCTTGAATTTTATTAAAGAAACAAAAACAATTCATGTGGAATTATCTAATTGTACTCTCTAGATGCATAACATGAATTGCATTCATATTATTAGTAGGATATTTATGGCTATAATTTTAATATTCTTTAGAAATTGGAGGGTTTTCTATCTCTTATTAAGATTTTGCAGTTTAACGTTTCTTGGAGTACACTTATTAAACTGGTTGTTATGTAGATTTAAGGGATAGTCTTGCACCCTTCACTAATATGTTATGTGTCAATAATGCTATTGATGCCTTATTGTTCTCCCACATTCTATGATTTTATGACAGAAATAAATATGCATTATCTCATATTCCTCTAAATGCATAATGCAATACCTTATTTTATAGGTTCGGTCCATACTTTTGCCAACCTGTTATTGCTGGACTGGGAGATGAAGACAAGCCCTTCATATGTACCATGGATTCAATTGGAGCTAAGTAAGTTGGTCTGGCTTCAATATTCTAATGTAAGATAGCTGTCAACATGCCAAGTCTACAAGAACATTGCTTTCTATTCCAATCTGAGACTGTGTTTTTGTTTTAATTTGGTACCTCTTTTTTGAGTACTCTGCATTTTCTTTTACTGTATTTATTTCATCTTTGGTTAAATAAGTTAAATAAAAGAAACAAGTATAATTGGTAATAATTACAATCTGATACTTTCAATTAGTATCCTTATCAACTATAGAGTCACTTGCATAGGAATGAAAGGCACTCACTGTCCCATTGGGTGTTCATCTGGGAAGCATTTACTTCTCTTAGGGATCAGTATAGCTCCATTAATTATACATTGACTTACAAGGCTTAAATTATTTTCTGCTTCTCTGCTTTGTCTAATGCCATAATTACTTCTTTAGTTGAAATATTTTTGGTCCTGCATCATGCATAAGCTCTCAATATTGTAGGGTGTGTATATGTATTATTGAAGGACCATGTACAAAAAACAGTGTGTTATAAAAGTAGCACCATGGTATATTTTTCTTAGATGTGCTGATTTATTCTTAAACTTGATATTGATGAATGTTGTTGGTGATCAGTGTATATCTGACTTTCTCTGGTTCTTTCCCTTTACTTTAGGGAGCTGGCCAAAGATTTCGTTGTTGCTGGTACTGCTTCAGAGTCACTTTATGGTGCTTGTGAGGCAATGTTTAAGCCTGATATGGTCTGTCATATTTTCCTTTTATAAAATATGTTTTATTTATTTATGTTATGAGTCAAACACATAAATGATACAAGTTCTGAAAAAGTTTCAAACACATAGTAACAGTTTTATTTGTTCTCCATTTGTGCAAAAGTTACCAATATGTTTTCCATTAGTATAAACCCTTAAATCCACAATAGCATTGTTATATCATAACGTTGTTAACTTCTATAACACTAATGGCACAAGAAATTTTATAAATGTTTGAAATTAGTACAAAAAAAATTTTGTATCCCATCAATACAGAAATTAAAACCTGTCCATAATCTGTGTTTCTAAAGGAGGTGATATCTTTACCCATTTTTTTATATCAAATATATAATAATGATGGTGATCTAGCATTCTAAAGCTTTTCATTGATACATATATCTTCAGGAGCCTGAGGAACTGTTTGAAATTGTGTCACAAGCACTTCTTTCGTCCGTGGATCGAGACTGTTTGAGTGGTTGGGGAGGACATATCTATGTTGTGTAAGTGTCGTATCTGCATATTCTGATTATGTTTTACAATTTCAAATGTTTTTTTTTTGTGTTAATCTTTTACTCTGCAAAAATTTGATAATAGTGCAAAGTTGGTTTGAACTAAAACTGTTTGCTACTGCAGTTGACATGTTTTATTAGGATTTATCCCTTCCCGCATACCTGAAATGGAAAGATTACTGAATTTTGTGCTTCTACAACTTTGACCTGCAGGACACCAACTGAAGTAAGAGAGCGAATTCTGAAGGGCAGAATGGATTGATGGTACACGGTGTTTAGTTTCTCTGCACTTTCACTGATTGGGGGATGTGTACCTCCATCTCTATCAGTTTGGGCAGCATTTGCTGAAAATTTTAGGATAAGTAGTCAGGAGTTGATTAAAATTCAATTTGATTAAGTTACTTGATGAATGGCGAACAATCCTAAGATTACTGTTAGCTTTAGTACTGGATGGATGGATGGATGCAGATGATTGATTCTTATGGTTATGCAGCTTGTGTTCAGCGAGTATTAACTTATTTCACCGCCTTGAGGTTTCCTCATTTACCCACCTAGTTACAAATGCCCATTTCTCTGAGTGCTTGGTCCCGGGCTCCTATTCCTATTTGGCTGCATCACACCTGGTCCAAGTCGTATGTCTCTCCTTGCACCGCTTCAGACCTACGCCTGCTCCCTTGGGACTCGCGGTTCTCTGTGGTGTGGAAGTTACCTTTACATGTGATCCCACCCTTGGCAGGATGAGTCCTAATCCTTCTTCCTTCCGTCATTTAGTTATATAAGACTCCTGAGTCCCTCAATCCAAGGATCCCCTATGTATGTCTTCTTACAATAGGTCTATTGAAACACACAGCAAATCCCTCAAACTGAGAAATGCAAACTGATGAATCGAGCAAAATCGAGCAAAGGGGAAGAGCAAATACCCACCAAGACCGTGTGGAACGTCTGCCCTGTTGTTAGCCAAACTTAAAGTAAATGAAGCTCTGGTCCAAATTGGGAATATTTGCAAACTCGCCTAGTGAGAATGGGAGGAGGTCACTTGATAGTATCACCTATGTCAGGGTGGAGGAATCACGGTCACGGTCCACTGTGGAGCCAAAAACTCTGGGTGCGGGTAAGAGTCCTCTCGGACTAGCAATGGATGGCGGCCAGCCTATGAATGAAAGAACAAAACACGAGCACATGGCCGTTTATTAATGCAATTGCTGACGCCACCTCGCAACAATGGTAAACCAACTCTACTAAATTAAATTCAAGTACCCGAAACTTGTAGTCGTGAACATGTAATTGTAAACTCGAAATTAGACGGAGAGAAGTTCGACTTTCTCTAAAAAAGTTACTAGCAAGCTCTAACCGAAGATAAAGAACTAGAAAACTCAAGGGTAAGTTAAATTGAAGGGAGATTTTAGTGATGGTTATGACTAACACTAAGAAATAATTAGTAGGATGAATCTCATGAGTGAAGCAAGCAAAAGCCTATATAAAGTAATTGGTTCATCCTTAATTCTACTAGTTATTTTCCTAATTTATTTTTTAAAAAACTTTTTTATCTAGTTCCATATTAATTGAGATTAATAATTTCTATTTTCGAATTTATATAACTCTTCCTAAAAATTAGGAATTTCATATTTTAAGTATGTCGCAGTTTGAATTTTTATTTCTAATTCAACATAAATTTTCAGACAAATTAAATTTAATTCCTAATTTCAGAAAATTCGGATGCTAATAAGCTCTTATTATCACGATATAATATAATGAACAAAATAAAATTTATATTAAATTTTTTTCATAAAATTAGAAAATTATTAATAATATACATTTATTTTATATATTACCAAAATATCTATAATTAAAATAACAATAGATAAGTAGAGCTTTCGTGTTTTTTCATGTGTCAATTTCTCTTCATATTTTACCTCAACTAGAAAGGATGAGTTTAATGTTAAGTGAGTACAAAAATTAATACCAATTTTCATGTTTCAATCTTAATTTTATTAAAATATGTTATAAAGGGAATTTTATTAAAATAATTTTATATTTTATCACGAATATATATTATATATTTTCCCATATATTTTTATTTTATAAATTCATTTATCACAATTACAATTTAAATTATCTCAATTACTTTTTCCATATATTATTTTTAGTGTAGACGATATGAAAAATAGTTTGTTGGTGGAAAGTCCACCACCAACTAAAAATAAATGATTTGATAGTGAGAAATACATCGGTAAACAATTCGGGAATTAAGTAATAAACTAAGCTACTGTAAAAAAAATTGATAATGGAAAATATCTTACTAGTACTAATGAAATAAGTGAAATAGTTAACCAACCAACTATCCATCTATATATAAAAAATAAACTAATGCTCATTCTCCCGAGTTAATGGCTCTTTAGAGTAAGAATTTTTTTTTCTTATACCACTGGCTCTAGTAAAAACTATAATATCACATAAACTCTATCTATAGGTGACCTTAGTCTTAAACTCTATCTATAGGTGACCTTAGTATTGTCTGATGTCTTTTATCATGTATACATAAAATGATTATATGAATGTAAAGTTATTGACCGCTTTAAATCGACAAAACCAAATATTTTTATGAAGTGAATCCTCGTTCTGCCATCGCATCCTATACTCCTCAAATATGGGGATTGCCCACATCACATAAAAAAGATTGGGATTTGCTCAAAATCTATAGACAAATGGATCTTTGTGTATTATTTCAAAATTACGGCTCCACCTTTTATTAGTATGCTAGGATCTCAATTTCATTATTTTAAAAATACCTATTTCTTAATATGTTTTGAGGCTTATCTCTATTTTTAAAATATTTTTAAAACTAATTTAAGTCTCCGTCCACTTTTTAAAACTTATTTAAAACATATCTAAAATATGATTTATAGTAATTTTACGTTCTTTATTAGATATTTTATAAATCCATAAATCAAGAAATATTTTCTAAAGTTGTAAAGAGTTTTATTATGAAAAGTGTGAGAAAACAGAAAATTATCAAAAAAAATAGAAAAATATAGCAGTTTATTTTATCGTACTCTTCTATTCTATTCTCTTAAATTTTTACACATATCACACCATTTCTACCATAGATATTGGAGTTATTCTTGGTTCGCATGCAAAATAAACACCTCTACATGAGAAAATATAGTACTATTCTCTGTTAGTTGTTAAATGTTGGTATCAAAATTATAGAATTGCTTAAAGGAAGTTATAGAAAAGAGAAACACGAAAATTACAAGTTGTTGAGTGATACATAAATGGCTAGTGAATATGTTCAAGCTGCTATTCCAAAGTTTGATGGTCTGATGGAGAATTTTTTTGAAGTCGAAAGAACTGTGAAATCTAGTCGAGAATGGGATCAGTGAAGTAGATAAAGCTTTAGAGGATAACTTGAAGGAAATAAATGAACAAAAACTCAAAGATGTGCAAGTTATAAATTTTTTGTTTCAAGCTTTGGACAAAACTATTATAAAAACTATTTTGGATAAAAGCTCTTCAAAGTTCATATGAGATTCAATGAAACATAAATACAAGTTTTACGAAGAGAATTTGAGATCTTGGAAATGCGTGAGAATGAAAGTGTTGATGAGTATTTTTTAAGAATATTGTCTATTGTCAATAAAATGCATGTGCATAGGGACAGATTGTAACAAAAAATTATTGTAGAGAAAGTATTAAGGACTATGTCGCCTAAGTATAATTATGTGGTTTGTTCTATCGAAGAATCAAATAATGTGGATATGTTAACTGTGGATGAACCACAAAGCAGTTTGATTGTGCATGAATAGAGAATGATTGGTCATAAAAAGGAAGAACACGCATTGAAGGTAACTAACAGTGAACGGACTGTAACTTATCAAAATCATTGGATTTAGAGGAAGAGAACTCTCTCAATTTTTCAGCTTTAGAGGAAGAAGTAGAGGAATATTTCGTGGTGCTAGGGGAAGAAACCGGGGAAGAGGAAGGTTCCCTGGAAATCAATCAAACTACAAGTCTCAAATTGAGTGTTGTAAGTGTAATAAGTTGGGACACTATCAATATAAATGTCCATCAGAGAAAAGAAGTATAAATTTTGCTAAAACACATAAGGAGGAAGATATCTTATTAATGACATGTAAAAAGGAGAATTTATCTTCGACTGAGAATGTTTGGTTTCTTGATTCAGGTTGCTCAAATCACATGTGTGGACAAAGAATATGGTTTTCAGAACTTGATGAAAATTTTAGACAATCTGTGAAGCTAGGAAATGATGCAGAGCTACAGGTTATGGGAAAAGGAGTTGTAAAGTTGAAGATAAATTACTTGGTTCAAACAAAAGTCTATTTTGTTCTAGACTTACAAAACAATCTTTTGAGCATAGGGCAGCTTAAAGAGAAGGATTTGAAAGTTAAATTTCAGAAGGAAATGTGTGAGATATATCATCCTAGGATATGATTGATTATTCAAACGTGTATGACTTCAAATCGCATGTATCCAGTGGTAGCAGAGGTGCTTGTTTCTACATCTGAAATTTAGAATTGCTTATAGTCTGTTGTTGAAAATAATACCATTCTATGGCATCAGAGGTATGAACATTTAAGTTTTCATGGGCTTAATTTACTTTTTAGAGAGAAGATGGTTAAGGGACTCTCTCAGCCACACAAGGTTGACATTAAGTGTACTGACTGTTTGATTGGAAAGCAAAATCAACAAAGTATACCAAAGCAAAGTACATGGAGAGCTTCTAAGCGACTTCAACTAGTTCATGCTGATATTTGCGGTTCAATAAGTCCCATGTCAAATGAAAAAAAAAAGGTATTTCTTAACCTTTATAGATGATTTCAATAGAAAGATGTGGATTTTCTTTCTAACAGCAAAATCAGAGGCCTTTCCAGTTTTCAAGTGATTTAAAATAATGGTTGAAAAAGAAACTAATGAGTATTTGGAGTGTTAAAGAACAAATCATGGTGGTGAATTTATTTCTCAAGAGTTCAATGATTTTTGTGGCATGGAAGGCATCAAGAGACAACTTACAGCTGCTTACACTCCTCAACAGAATGGAGTTGTCGAGAGGAGAAATAGAATTATTATGGAAAAGGTGAGAAGTATGTTGAGTGGAAGAGGAATCCCTAAAGAGTTCCAACCGGAGGTGGCAAATTGGGCAATACACTTGATCAATAGAAGTCCCACAGTAGCAGTAAAAGGGGTCAGTTAGTGATGAAAGGTTATTCTCAACAATATGGTGTAGATTACAATGAGGTTTTTGCTCTGGTTGCTCGATGGGACACTATCCGAATGATATTATCAGTAGCAGCTAGTAAAGGGTGGAGAGTATTTCAAATTGACATGAAAAGTGCATTCTTTTATGGTGAACTGAATGAAGATGTATTCGTAGAGCAACCAAAGGGTTTTGTAAAAATTGGAGAGGAAGACAAGGTTTATAAGCTAAATAAGGCGTTTTATGGTTTGAAGCAAGCCCCGCGTGCTTGGTATAGCCGATTGGAAGTGTATTTTCAAAACCAAGGATTTGAAAAATGTGAATATGAGCAAACACTCTTTATCAAAATCATACAACCAAGACAAGTGTTAATAGTTATTGTTTATATTGATAACTTGATAATCATTGGTAGTGATGCAAATTTAATCTCAGACTTCAAGCAAGCAGGAGTTTGAGATGACAGATCTCGGTTTAATAAATTTTTTCTTGGGTGTTTTAGTGTAATAAGCTGATGAAGGAATTTGTATCAGTCAACGCAAGTATGCCGAGAAAGTGCTAAAAAGATTCGGGATGGATGAATGCAAACCTGTGATTACACCTATAATTTATGGATGCAAATTGATAAAAGAAGGGAATAGTGTTGTTGTGGATGAAACTATGTACAAACAACTTGTGAGCAGTTTGATATATCTACCAGTGACTCGTCCAGAAATAATATTCTCAGTAAATTTGATCAGTCGTTATATGCAACAACCAATGGAAGATCACTGGCTTGCAGCAAAAAAGATACTCAGGTATATCAAAGAAAGTCTAGATTTGGGCATATTCTACAAAAAAGGTTGCACGACCAGATTGTTTGGTTTCACGGATAGTGATTATGGAGGAGACCAAAATGATAGGAAGAGTACGTCACACTATACTTTCATGCTAAGAGGAGGAGCTATCTCATGGACATCTAAAAAATAACCAGTTGTGAGCCTCTCAACCATAGAGGCAGCAGCTATGTGTGCATGCCAAGCAGTTTAGCTAAAAAGGATGCTAGCGAAGATAGGAGAAATACAAGAAGGAGCAACCACTATATATTGTGATAATAGCTTAGTCATAAAACTTTACAGAAATCCAGTATTGCATGGAAGGAGCAAACACATTGATGTTCGTTTTCACTTTCTAAGGGAATTGTCCAAAGATGGAACTGCGGAATTATTTCATTGTTCATACAAGAATCAGGTTTCGGATCTTATGACAAAGCCACTACCTATAAAAGGATGGTAAGTTGCAGAAATTCAACTACTATAAATGGTGTAAACTAATAGTAGTTTGTTATCAGTTTAAGGAGGATATGTTAGATGTTTGTTTAGTTTCTATATATGTAATACTTTAAATGTTAGGGACGTGGGAGAAACAGTGTAAAGTTAGCAGTTACTACTATAAAACTATATAATCACAAAGTTTTATTATGAAAAGTGTGAGAAAACAGGAAATCACCAAAAAAAATAGAGAAATATAGTAGTTTGTTTTATTGTACTCTTCTATTATATTCTATTATATTCTCTTGAATTTCTACACACATCACACCATTTCTGCAATGGATACTAGAATTATTCTTAGTTCGCATCAACATAAACACCTCCCCAAGAGAAAATATGATTAGTACTCTTCTCTGTTTGGTGTTAAATGTTTGTATCTGTACTGACCTTGTCAGTGTTTCAACAGAGGGCATCGGAAATAACTCTAGAAGGTCGAGCTCTTGTTTTAGGTTTCTGGGTAGTTGCACTCTTTTATCCTGTAGGCATTAACGGGTCAAATGTCGGTGTGAGGCGAAAGACGATTCTAATGCCACTAAAATAGGAAATTTTGGTGGCTGGGAAAGCATTTGTCCGTGCTCTACAAGTGTGGTCACTGGAAAAGTAGGCAGGAAGGCTTACACAAAGATTGTTGTTGAACATTTGTTGAGAGGGGTCTAGACTTTTATTTGGGGAGCTCTATGATGTAAAGAACTGTCAGTCCGTACCTTTGTTTCCCTGAAATAGGACTTCATAGCCCTACTATACATTTAATTTCCATTGGGACAAATTCTTAGAAATCTTATGAGAAAGTAGAACGAGTTCAAGTTCATATCGTCGAATTTGAGTCATAGAGGTCGGAGACAATACGTGTGAATGTGCCTCCCTTCCCGTATAATGTGTTTACTAATTTTTTATGAATTAACCGGTTGATTTAACCGATTTTTCCCTTTTTTTTTTACTAGTTCATTCTAAATTCGACCGATTATTGCCCATATTTATTTTTATAAATATATTTTAACTCATTTTCATGTCATTATGAACAACATTTCCCATTTTCCGTTTGTGTTACTCCTCAAAAAATTCATTTTTTACTTGGTTCAGTTCTATTAATTTTACTAATTTTTAATTTTTTATTTCAAAATAATTTCCAATTTAATTATATTTCAAATCTCATTTCAACCTCATTTACTATCTAAGCAGTTCAATTTTCCATTTATAAAATTTGCAGTGCTATAATTGATAATTCATTATCTCAGTCATTCTTCAATCACTCGGTCCATGGCCTCCCCCTCAACATGCTCTAGTTGTCGGACGTTCATAGATCTGTACCTGCTAGATGATTTACAATTGATAATTCTATTTTTCTTACCACTACATTTTAGGAATTGCACTTATGCATAGGCTGGGCAAGAGACATGTTACCGAACTACGTAAATACAGAAATATCAGCCCTCTAGCTTAATCAAACTTGAAATCTTGTCTCCCTTCCCCTTATCGTCACATTTCCGGTTGTAAATTAGTTTATAAAATCAAACAAAATTATAATTAGTTCGTATCTTATTATAATATTTATGTTGTTGCCAAATAATTTTCTCAATAATATAAGTTATATTATAATATTTATTTTAGTAGATCATGATATCGATTGTTCAGTCAATCCCTTATTTAACCGTTAAAGATTTTATATACAGATTATCTATATAACTACGATTATATAATTAATTATATTATTAAGTAAAAAAAACATGACCAAATATATATCATATATATTATTTTGTCCCATATAACTCTATTATAGATTTTTTTAATAATTGAATTTAAATTTTATAAAGATGAATAAATAAGCTTATATAACAAATTTGCTAAAAATATTCCCAAAAAAATTATACTCAAACAACTTGCATTTGTTATAAATTTTTCCAAAGTTTTCAAAATTATTTGTTTGATGTAAAAGATTTATAGTCGTATTTAACAATTTAGATAATATGTCTAAATTACTTCCATTCTAATTAAATAAATTAAAAATAACTAATAAAAAGATCAGAGATATTATAATATCGTCCGATTTGTACGGGTAATAGAAGGTGTTTTATGACACTCTGGCACGCCTTGATATTGCTTATAATGTACACAAGCTCTATCAATTTATGTAATGCTATTTTGCACTATTTTTAGCTACTCTTCATCATGCATTATTTATGTATGGCCATTCTCCCACAACCCTCCTCATGATCATTGATATGTCATTAATTTTGTTGTATTCTTATGACTCTTATGAGGGAAACTTATTCGAGTTTAAATAAACAAGTATTGTAATGTTGTAGCACGTTACTCTTCAACTTATTTGAAATGGGTTCTCTTCTTTAATAATTTGTTATCTTCCTGTCTAAATCTTCCATTTTATTTATAGGTAATTTGAGAGAATCTTTATACAATTTATGTGACAACAAATATCTTCGTCAAATGACTTTTCTTATCTTTATTTCAGATTTTACGATATAAGCTAAATATCGGTGAATTTGGCTTCATCATGCATGTGAGTAACAAGAGATACGACTGGTGAGGTTATCCTCCCGCCCACACGACCACAACTCCATAATAATTGTAGGACTAGGACCACCTGCATGACAAATTGTAAACATTCCTTTATGTATATAACATAATATTTTATCCTTTGGTGCTAAGTAAGCTTGTATAAAGTGTACATGTTAATATGAATGAAGTGTGAAAAAATCCTCAAATACCTGTCTATCTACGCACCTCTCTACATTCATCTTTCTAAAGTACAAAGCCATAAGAGCCCTGTTTTTTTTCCCAGCTAAGAGTCGTGTTGGTGGTGCTTACTTCAAGAGAAATGTTATAGGCACCACACAGCCTCTCTAATTCCGATAAAGGTGGGGAAAATGTCAAATTGATGGGGAATAAAGAAGGGGAATAATAAGCAGAAAAAGGACCATTTGAGACCGGCAATACCGGAACGTTTTCAGACGGACATCATCCACCACAAGTACCCAAGGGACTCTGACAACACATGCGATGTGAACAAGTGAACAGCGCACACTTCAGTACCTACAAGGTTTCCCTCAATTCCACAGCTACCTAGTCAGATGTGACAATACAGCTACCGTCTTTTTGACAGTTGCTATTTTTCATTAACAGAAAATAGCAACACTCCTATTTCCCGCATGAACTTTAATGGGTTTCAAACCATCTTGTCAAAGTCCAGTCCATGGCCATGGGAGCAAAATTTTGTTACTCTTGGCCTAGTAATAGCTTCCATAGTAAGCTTGAGGGATTGACATTTGCGGGGCTGCAGCTGCGGTTGGTGCTGCGGGCACTGCGGCTACTCCAGTTGGCTGTGCATAGCCCTGCTGTTGGGGATATGTCTGCTACAATGTTAAGATTTTGACTGATCAGCATTTGGAAAAAGTAAATAGCAGCCGTCCAGACTTTTGGGCTAAAAGAACATATAAGTTTCTGGACTATGTGCCATGACTGGAGACACTTGAAAGAAGCGAGCAGTAATTAGATGATATGACACTTCAAGTATAGTCTCCCTCCCCAACAAAAACTGTGTGGAGAACATGCACACAAACGCCATTAAAACCACACATCACAGACAGTCCAAGCATCTAATGCCCTTTGTCATAACCTCTTGTGGCTTCCATTCACTGGATTCTACCTTCCAAGAGAGCCCATAGTTTCTGGAGATATGACATACTGAAAGAGAAAAATAGCGTATCCTCACCTGTGCAGGATAAGTAGTTGGCTGATAAGCAGCATACGTGCCAGTTGGTGGGACCGGAGTGGATGTCTGGGGATATGATGCTCCATAACTACCATACGCAGCCTATAAACCAACAACAAATACTGAATAAATAATTATTACAACAATGACAATAAAAAATTATCAATGGCAGCAGAGATCAGAAGTCAACTGCATGAAGTCAAACTGCATAATTGAGCAATCAAGACAAACTCCCTAATTGACAGTATTCAATATCACAAGAGATAAAATAGTTTAACATAGGTAGCAACATATCCTTCTCATTGAGAGCCAAAAGCTTTAACTTTCCACCATAAGAGGCGCTCCTTTTAGTAGTTTTCATAAACTAGTTACATTCAAGATTCAGAAAGGACAACCGAATAACATCCTGCGAACAAGTGCTTCATGCACTTTTTAATATACCAGCTAAACCGTGAGTCTGCAACCTTCAGTGAAAAGGCTGTGTGTAAAATTCTGTGCAGATCTACCAGTACTGACTTTCTAGTGGTTCATCAATAACATCAACATCGAAAGAAGTTTGATTGACTTTCTAGTGGATGTCCTAGGACTAACAATCTTTTCAATTCGGTTTGATTCTTGATCTGATACTACATATATTCTATCTATCAAGTGCCTGCATCCTGCTAGTGCAGTAAGATATCAGGGTGAGAATAAGTCTAATTTACAGAAGGCAACTAATAATCCAAGCACAACAATGTTACCGTTGGCTGTGTATAGCTTGGGTTCCACTGTTGTACTGGTGCTTGAGCAACTGGTGGCCAAGTTTGAGGTTGCATGGCATAGTTGGCTGGCCATTGGCTCGGTGCAGTAGGATATGCACCCATCATAGTTTGTGCTGATGTAACAGCAGAAGGATCAGATTTTGCCAGCTTGGATTTGTCCGAAGAAAGGTCCTCACCTTGACGTTTTCTCAACACTGAGGACCGCCTATTGTTTATAAAAGTTTTAAGGTGTCTATCATATGCCTTCTTCACAAAACTGGCATCACCAACCATATCCAGAAACTGCACATGAATTTTGATAAATCAAAATCCTGAGAAAAAAACATTTCAATATTTTACCAATAGCTTACATCTTTAATTTAAGCTTAGCCAGGACAATCACCCATATTTTTAATTTTAATATAATAAATATATTCAAGGTAAAACTCATTCAACTACATTTATGTAGCAAATAACTTTTTTAAATGATTCAGATTTCAACACAATTTGCAGTTGAGTAAAACTAACCTCCAAAAATATGTAAGATAGCTCCTCTCTTTCGGCTACACTAGCAGAATCAGGGAGATCAGGACTTGGAACAATGAATTTCTCTACTAAAGTGTCAATGTAGTCGATCCGCTTTGGAAGTGGAAACATAGTTTCCATGCAAATCATGGCCTGGAGTAAAACAAAAAGAAATGAAGCAAGTAACAGGAAGCCTTTAAACAAAGATCATAGCTTTCTAGAAAGAACCATGCATGATAGAAAGAAAACCTCTAGAAATGGCTTTGACAATTGGACATTCTCAGGTGCTTCAACTAGAATATTCCTAGCTTTCTCCTGTTTGGCAGGGGACTGAACAAAGAAACAAAATGGTCAGAATGCCCCTATTTATCTGTCAAGAAAACTCTTAAAAAATGCATCTAAGTATTCAATATGAACACCCCATGACTCAAGCACATACACGTCATGATCTCCCATACTGAATTCCCGATACATCTTTTTCCTTTATCAGTTTTTTATAAAGGCAGCAGTGATGACAACCATGACACCCCACTACATAATGTTCGGCCTTTGGTGTACAACTACGAATATATTAGACCAAGTGAACAAACTAAGCACTAGTCCCCATAAACATAGCACCACCATGGACCTAGTACAGTCCAAGAAGCTAGCATCATCCAAGATTTAGGGTCAAGTTCCCAATACATCCAAATAATAAAGAATATGAGGAAAACATTTCAACATGTGAGGCAATAACTCTGCCCAATTCATAATAATATTAAAAGAAGTTTCAACATAATTCAAATGTCAAAGATGAAAACATAGTTTTCATCTTTTCTTTATCGATTCATTCTCAGAGTTTAAGCTTGAAATTATCCAAATAATTTCTGTTTTCAATTGTTGAATAACAAGTGAATTTACAAACAGCCACTAACTCCAAATAAAAAAAACTTGCACCATTATTCCCTCTCACGAACCACCAAGAAATTTGCAATAATAAAGAACTAACAGAGGTAAGAGACGTGAAAATTAAATGTTGAGATCACTGTATACAACATACGACCAAAAAGAAGCAAATTAAGAGCCCTCTAAGCTCATTAAGTGGATAAACAAACAAGAACATCAAACCAGTAACAGTAAAATGAGCAAAAATCTAATTAATAATAACCGACTTACCAAATATAGGAAGCGGGCATATTGAGCAAACAACACTGGTAATGTTTGTGAATGTTCCTTTCCCTTTTCTATAGCAATTGCCTGTTCATATACAGTCAGAGCATCATCCATGTTTCCCTGAAAGAATAAGATAGAAATTATATTAGAAGAGCTAAATTATCTGGAAAAACCCATGCTGAAGTGGGATATGATGCATCAAACAAGGATGCAATAAAAGTTTAATAAAATTGGTTGATAAAAACAATGAAAGACTGTGTAGTAGTTACCAGTCTGCGCTCCATATTTGCATGTTTGATAATAGCCTCAAGAAGACCAGGGGAAATTTCTGCATGGACAAGTTGATATGCAGCTCGAGCACCAGGTATATCCCCATTATGTTCCTTGAACCAAGCAGAAAAAAGATGGATCTCTGGTTGTCTCTGAAAACCCCGTGAAACAGAAAATAAGTAGCCAATAAACAGAAACCCAGCAACATAAACAACAAAATATAGGTGAAAATATGAAAATTTGATTCCAAAAACTAATGTTCAAATTACATTAAAAAATCAATACAATGAAAGGGCTTGTAAAACATTTGAAGTAGAAATGCATCTCTTTTCAGCCATCCCAACCAATTAATTAAAGAAGCTTTCCATCAATAATAAGGAAAGAAGTTCACAGCCGAGAAATTATCTGCATTTGTCAGTATAGAGCTATTTACAAGTCTCGTCTTTCTTGCCTACTCAATTGTCTTTTATATTCACCCAAAAAAATGTCCATTGTAACAAACAGCAAACTTACTTTTGAGATTGGCCTTTGAAGGCAAAAATAGAGGTTTTCAGTGGTATTAAAAAGGAGAAGAAGACCTTTCTCAATTGTAGACATCAAAGAATTGACACATGTGCATACTTATTCTGGAATGATCTCAAATTCCTTCTCTCAACTGTAGACAGCAAAGAATTGGCACGTGCATATTTATTCTGGAATGATATCAAATTCCTTCACTGCATGGGATCTACTTTTAGACGTAGTAGAAACAAAAGGAGTCACTCCAAAATTTTAGAGACATTATTTTCCTAATGTGCCAGGCTGCAAATAGTTGTTAACACCAATTGCCATGGATCTAAATGATAAATAAATTAAACTGAAAATTGCTTTAATGTGCAAACACACTTAATAAATCACCCTACATCTATATGCTATTAAATAAATTTCCTAAAGAAATTAGAAACATCACAGAAAATATGAACAAGCTTTATACTTAAAGAGCTCAATTATGATCAACTGGCTCACCACAATCTTGATGGTACAAATAGAAATTACATAAAATACCTTCACAAATACTTGGGTGGCCCGGATAAGTGCATTTTCTGCAAGTTCCATGCTTCCATGTGCTTCCATGCATTTTACATATCTTATCCAATATTCTGGATAATTGGCACAGGCTATCAGACATCTCTCATATAGCTTCACCACCTGACATCCACAAATATAGCAAATACATTAGTTTATCACAACTCATTACCCAAAATGAAAGAATGACTCAAAATATTGAGGAAATATGCATAAAATACTCTCTCTCTCTGGGTAGAGAGTCTCGTTAATAAGGAAGGAGGTACCCTCCTTGCCCAACAGACAGATGGTTAGGAATATAAGTACATACCTGCATTCATAACATTGGAACTTTAAAACAAAACAAAGAGAATTAATAAAAAAATCTACAATGTCCTTTGACAAATAAAGGTTTGAACTACTTGGTCTTTAAAGAAACCAATGTGAAGGCCCATGCTTTAGTCTCGGTTCAATATCCCATTTTAAATTGGCTTCATCCAACCGTTTGTCCAATAAAGCGCAGCAATTGGAAAGTATTATTAAGTGTAAGTAACTGAAGACAATAGAACGAAAGTAAAAACTAGAGACCACCATGGTGAACACATGGATTGTGTCTAGATACCTTGCTGAAGTCACCATCCCGTTCGGTAAAATTCAGGTAGTTATGCCAATTTTCAAGTTCTGCAGCATTGAGGGGCTTCACGTGAAAATATGGTCTCCCAATAGCTGTTTCAAAACCAACAATCTTAGAGTCGAACTCTTTAGCTTTCTTATACATCTCTTCTCTAATCGCGACATACTTCTCCAACTCCTCTGCTTCTGTTAAGCCAGCACTTACAGGTTTAGGAGATTGTTCAAGAGCATCAGAAGGAACTACCCCTTCAGTTGCTTTATCAAAAGCTTCTGATACTGCAGATACTGCAGCAGCATCAGCTGCTGCTTTTTCATCAGCGGTTCTTAATTCAGATAAAGGCCGATTTGCAGCCAACTCCTTGAAGCTGCAATATGTAAAATACAGGGTTAATAAATCGGACAGAATGTCATCACAAGAAGCAAAAGTATTGAAATGTTGAACTATCTAAATAATTAATTCTTAAGATTAAAAGATATATCAACAGTAGTTACCCCAAAAGAATGAATATCCAACAATGGTACTGGAATAACTCGATATTTATGATACGAGAGGAGAAATAAAACCAGAAAAAGAATAACCTGTTATAGTACTTGTCCAAGTATAGAATGGGATTCTCAAGTAACTGTGTATAGATCATCGCAATACGGCACCATTCCTGGTGCTTATACTCAAACCCTATGTATTCTTCCCAAAGGGTGTAAGACAGGTAATCTGATCCAACATAGGTTAGTCCCCGTTCAAATAATCTGGACAACCACAAGGATGGAAAAATGCAAGAGCATGAAACATGTATATGTGTAAATAATCATAAGGAGGACTGCAGAATGACACTCAAAATTCATTCTAAAAGTATATGATGCTTCCAAGCCCTGCATTTACCTTCCTTCAACAACCATACAATGTCGAAGAAATTGAGGAGAGAATATGTCATCTTAGCCCTTAAGCAGGATGTATCTTCCCAGCAGCAATTTTGCATATTGATGGACTTCAGAGTTTCAATATTTAACTCAGTGGCAGGCATGAGTTACCACGTAAATGATAGTTTCTCAAGAAGCAATGCAAGAACAACGAAAACCAAGAAATAAAGAAAAAAAGGACAACACTTACCTTCTTATAATATCTGGATCCTCATACTTGCTAGTTGCAAATCTACAATAATGCAGCCAGATGTCAACAGAATAAGTTACTGCCTGGACAGCACGTTCGTAAACCTCCATTGCTTTTTCAACAGAGCCAGGGGCCTCATGCTCCGCATACTTCTTCCAGTAACCATAGCAGAGAGGAAATTCTGCCAAGAAAGCATCATACACCCTTCGGATTTTCATGATGTTTTCCTGCATAGGCAAAAATGCACTAATGAACCAGAAGAAAAATGCCAATCTACAGAAAACACCGCTCTAATGCACAAAGCAAGAATAACAAAAACAGCAATATGAAGCAACCATCCGAAAATATATTCGCATGGAAAACATCTAGTAGATAGAAACAGAAGAGAAATGACATAGAACATAAGACATTTGAGTATGGAAGTAATGTTATTGAATTCTTTGCAAATTCATGTATTCTTCTGTGTTCTTTTAATGGAGGCGTTAAACCCTCTCTCATCTCTCAGGAGTCAGGATAAAGAGAATGATAAGGGGCATATTCTGTTTTCCTTCATAGAGATACAGTTTAATGTACTGCTTACAATGGTAAAAATGCAATCAGATATTTATATAAAAAAGGTAAAGTTCATGCCATTGCTCCAAAATTTAATGCACTGACTGACCAATGACCAAAAAAACATACATAATTAACCAGCAACAAATACTTTGAAGAATTGAAAAGCAAGTGAAAGACATTGGATGAAAATATAAGTTAAAATAGGCAACTGATACCTGAGCCACCTTCTCTGTCTCCTCAATTAGAGCAACCCAAGCATCAAAATCTAAAGAATTTGCATTAACAACATTCCATAACCTTTCCTCTTCAACAGATACAGCAGGCACTGCAAGCAAATGAAGTGCATAAATTGTGATGTAGCCGTAACAGTTAGGAGGAATTGCATACTGAGGATTACGAGAAGGATCATTGAAACAAATATAACTAAATAAATAACCAAATTGGCAGCCAAACCAGTACGTTCCCCATATCACTTCATAGCCATTCAGTTTCCATGCATAAAACATGCATATAAACCATGAATAAATGGCTTTATTAAAGAAAACTACAGGAAAGTTAGGGCGGATTACTTTATGCTCAAGTCAGTAGAGCATCAGATGAATTTTTTATTTTCCTTCTCTAGAAATGTCTACCATTATACAATTTCCCAGAACGAAAGAATTCAAAGTCCCAATGATTCTGAGGCTGTGGAAACTAAACAAAAAGCAAGAACGACTTATAGATAGAAGGTGGCTTGATCTACATTCAATTAACTTACAAAACCAAAATCACCTGTGAGTAACCAGTCCAGATAGGTCATGACTTAGAACAGATTACAAAAACACCACCTTAGAGAACGAAAATTACCAGAACCATCCTCGAGGAGTTGCAACCCAGCAGCTCCTGTGCCATCACCAAGTGAGGCATTGCCATTCTCAGTATGACTTGCACCACTAATGGCACTGCCATTGGCGAAGGAACCATAGCCTCCTCCAACATCTTGACTAACATGAGGCAGTACACCATCCATCTTGGCCTTATAATCCGCATTATTGGCATACGATTCTGGAAAGATATCATTTGAACTCATGGAAGGGGCAGAAACAGGAGCCGCAGAACCAGTAACGGCTTCGCCAGCTGCTTGAGCAAAACCCTCTGTGTATTCCATTCCAGTAGACGATCCTGAAACAACTGTCGTCTCACTATCCGTCATGGCTTGTAGGTACGGATTAAGGCTCAGCCCTAGTTAGAATAGTAACTGCAGTTAGTCCCACCAACAAAATATAATCACATAATACAGTAGATAGTCCATAAATCCAACAAATAACAAAACCCTAAAGATGAATACTTGCACAATTTCTAACCTACCTGGATGAGGCCAGAGTCCAGAGAAGCAAGCAGAGATGTAATTGAGTGGAGAGAGGGAATGAATCGCCTGCGGGATTGATGACAATATCAGACAGACCCGGTAACCCGGTAAGCGGATGCAACCTAACGGCGGGACTAAAAAACACGTCGAGACTGAGACGGAGATGGAAAAAGGAAAATCCAAACCTGATCTTTGAAGAAAACTTCTCTTTAAATAGTTGAGGCCCTCAAGGGAATAAGGAGAAATAAAACTTTTTCGTCTGCCGATATGTTTAATTTAGTACATCCTAATCCGAATAAATTTAGAAGGAAAGTGCCAATGGATTCATAATGAAAATTGTTGAAATAGATAGAAAAATGATATTTATTATTTATTTATTTATAATATAATTTAAAATTAGGAAATTAGAAATACAATATAAAAATAATATATTTTGTTTTATTATTATTATATATATATAATTAATCATTATTATAAATATATTATTTTATTTTAAAAAATAGTCAATTTGAGTCGGTACAAACTCATAACATATGATCAACTAAATGATATAGTTACTTAGGATTTAGTGAACATTTTTTTTGAAAAAATAAAATAATAATTTTATAATATTCGAAAAAATAAGATTTTAAATTTTTTAGTAGATTAATTTTTTTTGAAAAAAATGAATTTATAATTTTAATTACAATAGGATGGTATAATAGAAAATTGAGTATTCATTTTTTATGCTTATCAAATTGATTATTCATTTCTCCCTCATTCTTTGTGCACAATGTATTAATGAAATTGAAGCAAGCTACTAAATGGAGACTTTTTTTTCACATAGAAACCAAATGGATACTAAAATGAGGAGTATGCTAATTTTATTCCAACATACCAAAAATGACATAATTTCTAAAATTAGTGGGATCCATTTAATTAAAATATCATAGCTTCTAATTTATTTTTTTGGATAAATAAATGCCCTAATCTCTTTAAAACTACTCAAATGAAAGCTTAACATTGTATTTGCCTAGTCATAACCTTTTCTGAAATGTCATGTATTATTACTCTTGCACTTGTGTACAATATACTACATTAAATTAACTTTAAATAATCTCATTTTAGTTACATATAGATGTTATAATCTTAATTAATTAATAATAATAATTTTATTTGAAATTTATTTATAAATAGTAATATATTGTTAGATATATTAAATTTTATAATAATATATTTAGAAATAAAATATAATTATAATTATATGCACAATATTTTAAATTAATTTAATAATATATGAATTACATGTAGTTGTAAATCCCTTTATTATAGTGTACCAGTGTTAATGGTTAGGATGGGAATAGGCATACTCGACCAAAATTTAATAATATTTCTATTGGGTTAGCCTTATTAAACTGAAATAAGGTTAATATTAACTACCTACATTATTCTTAATTTCTTACTAACCTTATTTCAATTTTATTAAGTTAACTCTATTAAATTTGAATAATTCAATACAATAAAAATTAATTTGGTATTTCGATCATTTTGAATTATATAAATAAATAAATTTTCCAATTTATAATTCGAATCTCCAAACCCAATTCAATAATAATTTTTTTTACGTTTCAAAAGCTAAAACAACTTAATTGAGTTAATATGATCAGATTAATAAATCTAACTCGACTTGATTTATTTTTATTTTTAATATTCATATATTTTTAATTAAAAATTAGTATAAGCTTCACATTGTTACCACCCGTCAATTCAGACATATATAAAATAATTGTCCTAAACAGTATAAAATCAATTTTAAACGAATTTTTCAATTGTTTCATCAGTTTTTTATTCTTAGCCTAATAAGAAAATTTAAAAATTATTTATCCATTTTTTTATTAAATATATTTAATAATCGCACATTCCAATTTATTTAATATACTCTAAAAATTAGAAATTTTATAATATAAATCAATTCAAACCTAATTTAAATCAATTATTTTTCAAGATTTTCTTATCTAATCATATTATTTAAAGTCTATTATAACTTTAATAATCTCTTTAAATCTCATTTTTAAACTAATTTTATAATACGATTTAATTTAAAAACTATATATTTTATTTCTCGATTTAACTTCATTTTTCAATTTAGTTTAACTTTATTCCCTTTTTAATAATTATCGATATTACCCTTAATTTGAACATATTTGCCATTATAGTGGGAGAAATTATTAATTTAGTAGTAGAAAATAATTAATCAATATCAAGGTTTCTCACCCAAAAAAATTATATAATTAAATGATATTATTTTTTATATAATAATCTATTTTATATTTGATTTTAACTATGCAATTTCTAACTTTTTGTTGAATAATACTTTGATGAAATATTTTAATTGTTAAAAGAGTTTTTCAGCATGCCATACATTATTTAACTAGAAAGTAAGCTCAACATGCTGTTGAGCTTCCACTATAGTATGTGGTATTAATTTTAGCTTATCTTGAATTTTCATAACAAGTTTGTGAGTTAGGAAGAAAAATTTTGCTCCATCATATGAGTTGTACTTGGAGCATATTTAGTTTTTGTCCAAACGAATTTAATTGAGTGATTGAGGTTGAATTTCATGTCTCTCACTCATTATCTTGTCACAATATTCTTGAAATTTTCATTTATTATCAAATATAAAATATTTTGTATGGTTGTAATATTATGATAACTAACAAGTATTAGAGATAAATGATGTGAACCAATTACTACCCCTATTTAACTATATATAATTATACTAAATTATTTAATTTATGTAAATTAATTGTTATACAAATATTTATTTATATAATTAAATTTATGGTATATAAAATTAATAAATTATTTATTGTACATAAATTGATATTATATTAAATAAAATTATTTTTTATTAAAATTGTAAATAAAAATAACATAATCAATCTCAACTTGAAAACGTGGAATTTTATTTAAATTGAATTAAAATATTATAATACTATTGAATATAAATATTATTTAAATTATTATACAAAAAAATAATATTATTTAATCATTTATTTAAATCTTATTGAAATATTAAGTTTTTATTTAAGATTACCATGTAAAAATATTCAAAAGGAAGAAATTGAGTCAAAGTGCCAATTGACTTATACCGGGATGTTTTTGAATATTTGCTTAAGAAAAAACCCTAGAAGGCCACCGCCTCTCACCTCTGGATCCTCACCACTCCATAGCGACAGCGTCAGTGGCCAGGCAGCCCTCCCGTCCTCCTCTTCTCCTCCTGCAAGATCACTTATCTCACCCCTACGGCCGTAGCCGTAGCGACCGGCCTTGGGTCCTCACTCTTCCGGTCTTCCTCCACGATCGTCTCTGGCCACTGGCTCCTCAGCTCCGGCGGTCGGCCTCCAGTCATCATTTCCTGGGTAAGATGAATACTTCTTTTTTAACTTTTAATTGCTATAAGATTTCATTAATTGGATGAATTAAATTATTCCCTATATTATTTTTTTTCTGGATCACTCGTCGTTTAGACTTTACTGTAAAAAACTTCTATTTCGCATAATGCTAATCAATTTTGCTCCTGTCGTAAAATTGTAGATAACTGACGATTTTTTTTCTTAAACAAAAGATTTATCCGTTAGAGACCCAATTTCATTTGTTCTCTTGATATCTCAACACTTTGTTGTCTAAGAGGTATGGAATTGCATTAAATTAGTAATTATATTCAACCATTTATTGCTTTCTTGTGTACCATTGGAGTGGCTGATTTGTTGGGTAGAAGTGGAATTAGAAAATTCTTAGAAGGATTAATTTTATATATTTATAATTTAGATGAATTTAACTTAGTGGTTTGTAGCTCCGTGCTGCTTATACCTAAATGATAAATCTATCAAACAAAACTTAAGCAGAGGGTGATAATGGATGCCATCCAACAACTTTAGCTAGAGATAAGTTGATCTGCCCCATTAAAGATACACTCTCATTATGTTCATGCCTTTCAAAGGCTAAATAATAAATCTATCAAATCAAACTTAAGCAGAACATGATATTGGATTCCATCCAACAACTTTAGCAGGAGAAAAGTTGATCTTCCCCATCAAAGATACACTCTCATCATGTTCATGCCTTTCAAAGGTTAAATAATTATAAAATAATATTCTAAGGCGGAAAGGTTTATGGTTTGAATCCTAAGCATGTGATGGTTTTGATTGATGATGAATCAAGGGCTTAGAGTTGACAGATTGGAATTATATTGGTGATGAATTGAATGGTGATGATGTGTAGCTCAAAGTTGGTAGATTGCAGGAGACCATGCTTTGAATCATATCATGATATTTAAAGATATAGATTTATAAATTAGAATGCTATTTCACAATTCTTTATCCTATAGAGGGCGTGAATACATTAAGAGTGTTTATTTTTGCTCATTAATGGGGGCAATCAAACTTACTTTAGGTGAAGCTGTTGGACTGTGTCCAGTATGATTCCACTTATGTTTGATTTGTAGACTTGTCAATTGAGCAAGTGTAACTGTTTTGACAAGTATCCAATTACTTTCCTCATTGATTATGCAGTTGCCACATATTTCACTCTATATGCTACATTGAAGTTCTGAGTTGAATATTCACCAAAAAAAGAAATTACTCAAGAGACATTAAAGTTATTGGCTGAACAAAAGAGACATTAAAGTTTGTTTATTTTATGAAATATGGATAGAAATTGTTGTCATGTCAACTGATTTTCTCCCGTATGAGTAACTTCCCAAAAAATGTCTGCTTTGTTTTATTTCTGCAATAAGGTCTTTTGAATTACCTGATGTTGAAGGAAGATTTTGCTAATGCTTTTTATTTCCAAATGTATCCTTTGACGCACATCATCAAATTTTCCCTTTTAGAAACTTAACATATATATTCTTCTTTGTCACTTTGAAATATCTTTTCCTCCTTTTTAACTATTCAATTGTATAACTTGTCCTGATTTGATATTAGGTAACCAATATGGACTCCAGTATATCATCATTTCAGCAGAGGCCAGTCTCAATCAAGTTATGGCCCCCAACCCAGAGCACAAGGCTTATGCTCGTGGAACGGATGACTAAGAACCTCGTTACACCCTCAGTCCTTTCAAGAAAGTATGGTCTATTGAGCAGGGAAGAAGCTGAGGAGGATTCTAGGAAAATTGAAGAGTCAGCATTTGCAGTAGCCACTCAACTTTATGAGAAAGAACCTGATGCTGATGGGAGTTCTGCAGTTCGTCTCTATGCAAAGGAATCAAGCAAGCTAATGTTGGAAGTTATAAAGAGAGGCCCAAGGACCAAGGTTGGAGGTGAGATGACAGTCTCTGAGAGATCTGTAGCAGCAATAGAAACGTTTTTTGATATATCAGAAGGGAGACGTGCATTTATTGATGCAAAAGAGGCCGAGGAGATACTTAAACCCCTAAAGGTACATGGGAATTCATACAAGCGTATATGCTTTAGCAACAGGAGCTTTGGGATAGATGCTGCTCGTGTTGCAGGGCCCATTTTAGCATCTGTCAAAAATCAATTGAATGAATTGGACCTTTCTGACTTCATTGCTGGTCGACCCGAGACTGAAGCTCTAGAGGTGATGAATATCTTCTCTTCAGCCCTCGAAGGGTGTGTCCTGAGGTACCTGAATCTATCAAACAATGCCTTGGGAGAGAAGGGGGTAAGGGCATTTGGGCCGCTTATCAAATTGCAGTATGACTTGCAAGAACTATATTTGATGAATGATGGGATCTCAGAGGAAGCTGCAAAAGCAGTATGTGAGCTGCTTCCTTCTACTGAAAGGCTTCGTATCCTTCACCTTCATAATAATATGACAGGCGATGAGGGGGCTATTGCCATTTCCAAGATAGTGAAGAGATCCCCATTTTTGATGGATTTTCGTTGTCCTTCCATTCGTGTTGGGTCAGAGGGCGGGATCGCCCTTGCTGAGGCCCTTAAGAGTTGTACCCAGATGAAGAGGCTTGATCTTCGGGATAATATGTTTGGGGTTGAAGCAGGATTAGCTCTAAGTAAGACGATTCCCGTGTTTCTTGACTTAACTGAGATTTACCTTAGTTACCTCAACTTGGAGGATGAGGGAGCAGAATCACTTGCAGATGCATTGAAAGAGTCAGCACCTTCCCTTGAAGTTCTTGAGATGGCAGGCAATGATATCACTGCAGGAGGTGCACGTGTCTTAGCATCCTGTATAGGATCCAAACAGTTCTTAACAAAATTGAATCTCTCAGAGAATGAACTGAAGGATGAAGGAGCAATTTTGATTGGGAAGGCCTTGGAGGAGGGCCATGGGCAGTTGGTCGAAGTTGATCTGAGCACAAATGCCATCAGAAGAGCAGGGGTCCGAGTAGTGGCACAAGCTGTTGTGCAAAAACCTGGGTTCAAGTTGCTAAATATCAATGCGAATTTCATATCAGATGAAGGGATTGATGAGGTGAAGGAGATATTCAAGGGTTGTCTTGAGATGCTTGGCCCGCTTGATGAAAATGATCCTGAGGGGGAGGATGCAGATGAGGATGATGGGGATAAGCAGGATAGTGGCCATAATGGGGACGAATTGGAATTGAAGCTCAAGGGCCTTGAGATCAAGCATTAGGAGGTGTGGTGTGCCCGTGTTTCCTTACTCAGAATTCAATTCCACTGGGGGGATCTGACTGAGGAATACAGCCTCCTGTGAAGCTTTCTCTGGGGATGACTGCATGTATGATATGTTGCTCTAATATGATCAATCAAAATTTGGAAGGATAAGGTTCGGGAGGAAAAAACCTATGTTGCTTCCTGATGATGTTTTTCTTCTTGCTGCTAGTTTAGCCAGGTAAAATTTCCCACAAGGTACATTGTTGGAGGGCATTACATTGTATTGGTCTGAAGTTTATGCCCTTGTTCTCCCATTTAAGTCGGTAGATCTGAATGGGTTCATTCTTTTGCTGCATGTAGATTATGGTTTCCATTGTAATGATCAAATCACCCTGGTTTTTCTATAGTTAGTGGGGTTAATATATGAAGTTGCATACCACACTAATTTATATTATAAAGGTTTTGTAGTAAAATAATCTATTTTAAAAAGCTTTTGTACTGCACATCCAATCACGTCGTTTGTTATATATATCAATGAAAAGTTGAGATCTATAATCTAATATATTTTGAGTTATTAGAATTACATAATAAAAATGATCATATTATCCCTTGTCGCACATATTTTTGTTGTATATAATAAACTTTTTTGCTTTAGATGTATGTATGTATACAAGTAATTTTTTTTATATAAAAACATATGAAGGAATTGGAGGAATTAAATTGAATATAATTTTAAAATATTTAACACTCATCAAGTTATAAAATATAGATATAATTTGTTCCTCTTTTATTATTATTTTTCAATCAAGGAAGGGTCATTTTTGACCTATTTTTAATGAATGGTCATTCTCGTATTTATGACAATTAAATGGAATGAAATTTATTAGAACATAATTAACATCATTTCATTATTTTTCATTATTGTGCAAAAAAAATTCTTTTTCATTACTTCCTATTAAATTGATATTAAATTTTATGATTTTTATGAGTATTTATACCATTTTATATTAAATTACAATTCTTTTATATTAAAATAATATTAAGATAAAATAATTATATCATTGTTCATATGTTTTTAGATTTTTAATACTTAAAATTTATATATTAAAAATAGTTTAGAAATATGTATTTTTAATTTTATATATTTAAAATCATTTTTTTATATTGTATATCTTGATAAATGTGAATTTTCAATTATAAAAAATATTATATATGAGATAAAAAGTGCTACTTTTCAAGATAAATAATTAATCGTGCATTTTTCACGTTAAAATAACAATGTGCATTTTTGTTAAAATAACAATAACACCCAACATGAAAATTTTTCAAAAGGTCAATTCTATTGGATATCTTCCTTAAAAACATTTTTCTAGATAATTATATTTCATATTTATAATATTTTTTTATTACTTATTACTTATGTAATACAATATATATATATATATATATGATAAAAATGTAAGGAATATAATATCATTTGATAATATATAAAAAATTTAATAAATTTAATTAGATAAAATAGACACTATAAACATGCATAATATATAGAAAGAGGCTCTACCTGAAAGTAAATTAAATTAAGCAATAAATATTAGACAAATTTTGCAAAAAAATATTTAACTTAATTCATATACAAAAATTTCATGGACTTAATAGAAAAAAATTATCTATGAATTGAGTAACCAATAAAATATTATTTGTGAATTAAACTATAATGAAATATTTATACATGAATTAAAATAAATAAAATATTTATATAAAAATTTAGTCTAATTTATGTCATATAAAAATGGGGTTAATAATATAAAGGTGAAACGTATGAATTTTTTGCATCTTATAAAAAAATACAGGAATTGAAATACAATGGAGTAGTTTTGATAGGGGACATATGAGATAAAATGAGGTGTTTAAGGATGATTAATTAAATAATTAAAATTAATTATATTATAACCGATTATAGATTTAGTTTTTGAGTAGTTTGTATAGTAGAGATTTGGAATAGTTTTAATCAGATAAGAGTTTTTTAAAATGAATTATATGCCGCGCATATAATTATAATTTATAAAATACTGAAAACCAAGACTCAGTGTATGTAGGCGCCATTATGCATGTTTACGGTATATTTGATTGGAGTTTGGATAAATGATTAATTTATATTACTTGATAAATTTTTTTGAAGAATTTTGATCAATTAATATTTTTTTCAAACCCCCTTAAAATTATTTATTTAAATTAAAATTCATTCTTTCAATTTGGATAGATTATAACTTTTTTAATTAAAATAACAATAGTACTCTTATGTGTATTATTATTATAATATAATATTTATATAGAAATATTATTATATAATTCATTTTATTATATAATATAAGCATATAATAAAAATATGTTAAATACAAATGTATATAATATAGTTTATTATTATATATATGTTTTTTCTATTTTATTATATAATATATAAATATTATAAAATTAATATTTATTTATTATTATAACTCGTTTTAATTATATAATAAAATATAAAGTATATATAATTAATTATATATAACATAATTATATATTTTTATTTGATATAATATTTTATTTTATATTTAATATTATAATATACTATATATTTTTAATAATACAATTTAATTATATAAAAATACATATCATATTATTTAATATATATGTATATTTTAAATATTTATTATATTCTCATTCAAAGATAATTTAATCACTCAAAATTGCCCTTCCCCTTTTAAACCCCTAGAAAATTAAAATTTAAAAGGGAATAGAGAAAGCAGTAAACCCTAATCTGCCGGTTGTTTTCAAGATCGTGGAGTAGACAAAGGTAGATCCCTCTTCTCCCTTATCTTATCACTTTCACGCACTGAACTGCACCTGAGTTCGAGTTCTGTTCTCCTCATTCATTTCCAGACATAGTATGTGTGCACTCATTGATTCCTTCCTCATTTATGGTAACCGTTTCTGTGCATGTCGATTGCTTATGCCGCTGCTATTGTGATGTCGATATTTTTCGAATTTCATCTACTTTCTACTTTGATGGCTGCCCTAACAGTTCCGAGATCACTTTTTGATGAATTTCTTACCTCAACTTGACGTTGATCTCATTTTACTATTTCTAGTGTGTATATCAGGGGAAGGTTGGTTCATGTAATTGAGAAATTATTTTATTTTGTTCGAATTGTGGGATCTGTTCGTGCTAGGTTATTTCTTCTCGCAGTGAAGAGGTGCACACGAGAATCATCCATTCGTCATGGTAAGAAGTCTCGTGCTTAGAATAAAACTTTTAATATGAAGTGTACATAGTCTTGCTCTTTGAGCGTTCATATTGGGATGATGTTGTTTCAGTCAGGGAGAAAGGAGACAGTCTTGGATTTAGCCAAGTTTGTTGACAAGGGGGTCCAGGTCAAGCTCACTGGTGGAAGACAAGGTTGTTTCTTCTCTTGAACTACTTGTCCAGTGTTATTCTCCCAATCTGTCTAGGGATTATGCTTATGCCACTCTGGCTTTTTTTGGCTAAATGCTACTGTCAAATTGAGTCTATGAGTGGCTTGCTAGTATAGATGCTGGGCATTTTACATGTCCAGCAACATACTTCAGTTGCCAAGCTTCAGTGTTTAAGAATATTAAATATGAGGTCCCTGCACTTATTGTGACCAACTTTTTGTGCTATATTTCATCTATTCCAGGCTTGATATGCTAGTAATTAGTTAATTTCGTTAAATTTTGGGTCAGTGGCCTTTCAAGTTCTCCTTATTCATAAAAATATAAGATATGAAGCCTGTTATAAAACTAGACCATCAAAATAAGATGGCAGTTGGGCCTTATGTTTATGCTCAATAGAAAGAACAGTATCCGGACAATCAATTTTAAAACTCTTACAAAGTATATTAAATCTCTGTATTAAACCCTTCTCGGTGTCTTCATTGAAAATACTTCTCTTGCAGTCACAGGGACTCTAAAAGGATATGATCAGTTGCTGAATCTTGTTTTGGATGAGGCAGTAGAGTTTCTTAGAGGTAATATCTTATGGCCTTAGACTCCGAATTTCTTGCTGGAGATCATGCAGTATCTTATAGTTGTTGTATCTTCTGTTGAAATGTTTGGGCTTAATCTTTGATTGAGAAGCTGAACATGAGGGACCTAACTGCCCGACTCATTATGCTTCTGACTGGCAGACCCAGATGATCCATTGAAGACGACTGATCAAACCAGGCAGCTTGGCCTAATTGTACGTCTTCTTCCTTTTCGCTGGCACTTTCTTTGTCATTTTCCTTTTCTTGGGGATCAGTAATATCCTGTCTAATTGTTCAGTAAATTGTGTCCATTCACCTAAATTTGTTAAATGCAAATGCTACTATAACTAGAGATTACACTTGTGAAAATACACGTTGGGAGCAACATATGTTCAGATCTGAAGACTGTCGGATTAGCAGTAAGTTTTATTCTGACATTTCACGTTGTGATGCACATTCGAATGGTAGATAGTTCCAATGATGTACCAATAGAGGTTTTTATGCTTCAATGCATTTTAGTTAGTTCTATAGATATTCAAAGGAACTACTGGGATGCCTGTCTTGCCAACTAATGAAGTTCAATGCCATTGCAGATATGCAGAGGAACTGCTGTGATGCTTGTCTCACCAACTGATGGAACAGATGAAATTGCCAACCCATTTCTCCAGCCTGATGGTGCCTAATATTTCCATGGATCCTTTATTTTGTCTGTGGCACAGGTGTCTACTCTTGCTCCTTGTTTCTTTTTCTCAAACTGCCAGAAACACTTTTTGTTCATCTTGGCTTAATATCATTGGAGACCATGATGTAGGCACCTCACTCACTGTATTGGTTTTTGGTTAAAAAAAATCTACTGTCAGCTTAGTCAGTGGTAAAAGTACCAATGGGAGATGCCAGTCATCTTGATGTAGGAGTTGTGATCCTGAATGATGCCAATTAAACTTTACAGCTCCTATCATTCTCTCAACCGTATATGCTTCATAGAACTATTATCTTGGTTGAATATGATTTTGCCACTCCCCCATTATCACGTTCGTAGGTACCCATTAGACTTGGTTGCCTATACTTTCCGTAGACTACGGCCTTTTTAATTTGGAAGTAAAGTGAGGTATAACGTAATTATTCTATTAATTTTCTTTTCATTTCCTTTGAAAAATGATTTCCTCAATTGATCAACAAGGGTGACTTTCATGTATTTTAAGTTTACAAAAAAAGATTCTTGCCGAAATACGTCAAGTAATTTTCTTTATATCTCGTAGAAATTTTTAATTATAACTAGTCCTTTTTTTTTTACGGAGGACTAGCTGAGAATATAACAATTTAGTTTGTGTTATTTTCCAACTCGATAACTCTCTCTATAACTCTAATAGGGGTGGCAATTGGACCCACTTGATATGGGATTTGATTCCATCCAATTAGAGCAAATTTGCTATCATTGGATATATATTTGGCTAACAAATATATTCGAATATATAGTTATATTATACACCTCAATGTTTCGATCCAACATCCCATCACACTTCTACAAGTGCTCCCTTCTTGTTGTGCCATTCTAGCCACCCTGCCTATTGATCTATTAACTCGCAAATTATTGAATGGAGCACTAGTAGAAGTACATGTTAAATATATTTAATTTATTATTTTAAATTAATTAAAAATACTAATTATATATAATATATATAATTTTATTAATAAAAATATATATTTTAATTTGGATTTATTTTAAATGTATATAATTTTAAGTTAAATAAAATATTATAAATTTCACAAAATTAATTTATTTTTAATATAATTTATATTGATAACGAAAATTATTATATTATAAATTAAAGTTAATTAAAAACTTTAATTATATTTGTTATAATATTATGATTATGATATTAGTATTTTAAATAGAATGCTCAAGTTAGATTATATGAATAATTATTTTTATTTTAAAATTATTAATAATATATATTAGCTTAATTTAACTTTAATTCTAAAGGGTAGTATTTGTAATATTTAATACAAAAGTTATATTTAATTGAAATATTTTATATTATAATTTAACATATAATAATATTATATTAATTAATTAGAAATATATTAAATATCATTCTTATTTAAAATAATATTATAATAATGTAATATTTTAACAATTTTATGCTTATATGTAAATTTTAACCGGAATTTCGTTGAAATTTAATGGTCACGTGATCATATGTTGAGAACCATGACGGTGAGGGGAGACAGGAATCTAGTACTTCTGGCCCAGTAAACCTCGGCCTGGTCTTTCTTTTTCTTTGGTAGTGCAGATTCAAAACCTCCCCAGGAATTGTGCCTTCCCGGATTCATAATTTCAAGATCTGCTCCTCTCTTTATTCCAATAATATCATCGGGGTCTCAACTCAATCACTTCTCCATCCTTTGTAACTTTCTTTACAATCCCAAATTTCTCGGAGTCCCTCTCAGCTGACAGTACATGTTCCAGGCCTAATGGAATTTTAGGTAGAGCTCCACTCGGCTGGTAATTGCACTAAATATGGGAAATTGGAAATGTGCTTTGATCCTTTGCATCTCCCTCGATTTTATTGCATCTGGGTCCCCTTTCCCCAACAATCTTCAGCAAGCGTAAGTTGTTTTCTCGCAATTTCTGCTCCGGTTATATCTATGATTAGCATTTTGCCGTTTTTGTTAGGATAAGTTTAGGCAGCCTCGTGCATGAAGTTGGAATCTCTAGGTACATTTGCCATGATCTCTATTGAGATTTGAACTTCTAGTTCCCTTTATTTAGCATTAGCCATTACACGTTTTCTTCAGCTGCATTGATCGATGAAGTTATTTCCATAATAAGTAAACCCCAAGATCCACCTGAAAAATGTTTTACTGGATGTAGTCTGTAAAAATATGATATTACTTGATCTATAAGTGATTCTCCAGAAGAAAACAATGGAGTAATCTGCTTTTTGTTACCAAAAGTTATGCCCTTGATGACTTAGACTTGGGTAAATAAAGGGAATCATTAATTCCAAGTGAAGTGATCATTTCAATACTTTGGTCAGATTTCACTTAGTAAGGGTAGGGAGGGGAAGGATGAATTTATTCTTCATTGTTTGGATAGGATTTAGAAAGAGGTGAAAAGACTGAAGCAAGAATTGTTTTATTCAAGATTATCCATGCTTACTTGCCACTTGTTCTTGTAAGTTGGAAGAGGGCTTTTTTGGCCAATTTCGAAGAGGTTGAGATGGTCCTTGTAAGTGTTCTAATATTTGGAATTCTTCCCATTCATTTTCTTGTTTAGATTGTCATACCTGATGCCAACAAAATGTTGGTGCAAGATTGCTTATTGAGACATTGTAAATGACGTACTTGTTTGCATCATTCTGTTGCTCCTCATATTCAAATTACCTCTTAAAGCAGTTTAGTTTTTTCTTTGCAACATCAAAATTGGGGATGGAAATAAAACTGATCCTAAAACATTAATAGGTACTCTATTTCTTTAATATGAAGCCCACTGATGGGAACACGGTTGCAACTTCCTACATTAAATAGAGCGTACTTAAGTGGGAACTTTGAGAACAAATGGCACTGCCCAAAACTGCTATAAATGTTGAACCATCTTTTAAAAGGGAAAAAAAAAGAAAGATGACTCTAAATCATATAATTTAGGTCCTGAAAATGTGGTCAGAGCTCAGAAATTAGTTCGAAAAGAAAGTTCCTGGTGAGTGGATAAACAAGTTATGGACATGCTATAGATTTTTCTTTTCAAACAGGCCCTCTTACCCTTGTGGAACAAAATTATAGGAAAAGAAACTTGGCAGAAAAATAAAAAAATCTACCACCCTCCCTCCACCCAAGCTTTACTAATACTGTTTGAACTTATAAATGAGTTTTGTGCACCTCTGTGTAGGCTTTCTGAGTTTTGTGCAATCATGACTTAGAACAGTAGAATATGTTCAATGTAGTCTAGCTGTTGTCTAAGATAAATATAATCATGAATTAGAACAGTAGAATAGTAGCTAAGAAGATTCTAAGCATCAAGCTATTGAGTTTCTATGATTTTGACATTCTGAAGATAAATGACCAACTAAACCCATTCTCAATCTAGAAATTTTAGTTCATAATGATGGTATAATCTTGGGACAAACCTCAATGATTTCTAGAAAATTCACTCACCAGTAGAATATATATCAGTAAACTAGCTTTTTCTATCATCATCATTGTGCTTCAGAGCTGTAATCTTTTATTCAAAGGTCTACTTATTTCAAAAGGAGCCTGCAAATCCTCCGTTTTTAGAGGCCACTATTGTTAGTTTTGTGAAATATTCTGGCTGGATCTAAATGAAGCCATCTTCTAAATTCTTTTACTGTAGAACTTATTCATCTCATTGATATCATTGACTACATGGGTCTTCAATACCTCTAAATCATCATTCTAGGGTGTTTTAACAGTACAAATGGTATATTTCTATTATCTTGAAGGAAATAGCTTCCTCAAGACTGGAAAGTGAAACAAAGAGGTTATTTTAATTAATAGGAAGGCACACCAAATCATAAATGATAAAATGTTAAAGGTGACTTCTCCTTCTTAGGTGTAACCTTGCAGGCAGTAGCAGCTTGTCCTGTCTTTTTCATTTCAAATCAGTTTTCAGAACAGGACTTTTATTCTATAGTAGATACTGTGGTTCTAAGTTTTCCCTGTGACTTAATCTAGCCTCTCCGGTTTATATTTGACCAATGAAAGTATTCATTCGTGAATAATAACAGTAAATTTTCTCTCTTCTTATTTTAAGTGTAATTATCTATTCCTTATGATTCATATGTCTCCTTCATCCAGGTTTCCAATAGTGGAACCTGATCCTGGTCACACAAAGCTTCGTCTTGCAAGGGAAGGACTGGATGTGATTGAAAAGATAACAACTCCAGTCGCAGTTGTTGCTGTAAGTTTCAGGTTTATGATACCAATTGTAGTTATCAGTTTGGATTATTATAAATTTAGAATGTATAAAACAGCGTTGCTAAATATCAAACAAAAGGTTCATTGCTTTTATGGATGCATTCAGCATAGTATGCCTTTCCCAGGTATTTAATTAGGAAAGAAAAAAAATTAAAAATTAGTTTCATGAGATCTTGGGTCGAAAAGTGCGAATGGGAGTCCATGATTGATTTAAGTTTGAATGATCCCATACATAAATGATGTCTCCCTGCTGAGATAAGAATGCATAGCGGACTGCATAATATCAGCCTAAATGAACTCCAATTTGTAATTGGTTTTTTAGTTGGCATGACACCAAACTAGAAGTTAAACATGGTCTTACCAATATATTGTCTGGATTTGGTGAGAACTTTTAGCTTCTGTTGGGTGTCTAAACACCTGGTGCTGGTGGGTCCCTCAAAATATATATGAGTTTGTAATAATGATACATAAAGCTTGGGATAAACATATGCCATCTTTCTTTGTCGTAAAGATGTTATTAATCCGTGTTTGGCCTAGGGGCAAAATATGTTGCAAAAATTTGCAATCCGGTAAAATTGTAGAAATTATTGATTGAAGTTCCACACTTGTCTTCTTGGGAATATATTGAGACCTGAAAAGCTAAAAATTTCCATACATCTTATTGTCTGGGAAGAAGTTTGGTTTGATGGCATCTCTGATTTTCTTATTACATATGGGATATTCACTAAATATATTAATCATTAACGTAGTTTCTAGATTTCTAAATGCTGTTTTAGATTATGCTTTCCTTCATCATTTCAACCATATTCCTTCTTTCTTTTGGGCTAAATAAGTTTAGAACTAAAAGTCATTAAAGTAGTCACTAATTGTAGTTTTTGAATGGATTATTTTGCGTTTTAGGTGATTGGTCCATACCGTTCTGGAAAATCTTTTTTGCTCAACCAGCTTCTATCACTATCTTGTTCTGAAGGTCTGCGGTTTATTAGTTTGTTTATTCTTTTCACACAGAAGTTTAGTTTATAAAAAATTTGCTTATGTTATATGCTCTTCACAGGTTTTGGCGTTGGGCACATGCGTGACACAAAAACAAAGGGTAATTAAACAAAATTTACATAATCAATGTGAACATATTTGAATTATGGTGTGTGTGTGTGTGTGCGTGGGGGGGTGGGGTGGTGACTCAAGACTTGTATAGCAGTTTCATATATCATGAAACATCAGCATCCCATCTTTAACTCTGAGTCATAATATTTACAAAGAAAGTGTATATATGTTTTTATATCTTGTAGGGATATGGATTTGGGGAACACCTGTGGATTTGAATATCAATGGGGTAAGAACTTCAGTTTTTTACCTCGACACAGAAGGGTTTGAAAGTGTTGGCAAGTCAAATGTATATGATGACAGGTAATATCCCGAAAAGACATTGCAGTGGAGATTGAAAGTTCACTCTATTTGACCGTTACTTCTATTTTTGGCTGGATGTATTTGACTGATACATGCTTGTGTAGGATTTTTGCTCTGGCTACTGTTTTGAGCTCTGTCCTTATATATAACCTGCCTGAAACGGTTAGTGACTCATAATCATCCTTTGATATTTTTTCTTTGTTCAATCCTATGCTTAAAAGCTTCTGGTTGACAGATAACTTCATTTGTCACTCCTGATGTCGTATGTTGATCACACCGTGTTTGATGTTTTCTTTATAGATTCGGGAAGCTGACATATCTCGGCTATCCTTTGCTGTTGAACTTGCTGAAGAATTTTATGGAAGGTCACTGGCTTTACCAATTATCAAATTGAACAATTATAAATATCATATTTTTGATATTGTTGCTGATTTGTTTCCTCTGCTTGGATCTGCAATCATTTTGTATTCCTAGAGTCAAGGTAATTCAGTGGCTAGTCTAGTCTTATATCTGTTTCTTTCCTATGTGAAATTGGTTAAATTTATATTTATTATTCTGTTTAGGGTCAAGATATTGCCTTTGAACCTGCCAAGCTCCTGTGGCTCATTCAGCGAGATTTCTTACGTAAGTCTGATCTGCTTATTATGATTATCTTGTGTCTTCATATTGTCACTCTTGAAGAAGATGACATAGTTGCCTTCTTACAGAGGGCAAATCTGTACAAGAGATGGTGAATGAAGCTCTTCGACTTGTCCCAAATACCGATGGTCAGTTTATCTGTTTGTATATTGAATTTATTCTCTCTTTCAAGCCCATATCATGGTTCACAAATAACTTTTGATATCTGTTTTCCTTGCAGGAGATAAGAATATAAATCAGGCATCCTTTTCTTTCCTTTTCTTCTAAATGATGTTTACTATGTTAAAGTCAACCTTGGAGAAGTTGATTCTTTCTTTTGTACTTTTAGGTTAATCAAATTCGGGAATCCTTGGCTATGATGGGTGAGAATAGCACAGCCTTTAGTTTGCCTCAAGTAAGTTTAACTTTTTTCTGTTTTTCTATACCTTTATGCATTTTTTTGTACACTGTTAATTTATATATTTCTAATGTAGAATGATAAACTTCACAATGGCCCCATAAACACTTGTTTATAAGTTCATAGTTCATGTTCTTTCCTTGAAAGGCTGCAATTATTTTATTGAAGTGAAATTTTCAGAACCAGGCATGACACACAAGCACAGTGAATATGACTTATCATTTAATAAGTTTGAGAGTTTTTCTAGATGAGCTCAATCAGATCTTATGGTATGAGATATACAACCTTTTTCTAGGTGTTTGTTTCTTTTCTTGAATGGCTAACTTGTCTGGTTGAAGAAAAGAACTGTCTGAATCATGTTGTTTACCCGGTTCACTGATTTAGCCATGGAAGTGGTCATGTTTGATTTTAAAACAATAGTTTCAAACCTAATACTCATGCAATGATCATCTCCCTAATTTGATTAAATCCCATGCTGAAGAATATTAGTGGCCAGTATTTTTTCTCTGTATGGGTTCAATAATCAATGGATGAACCTTTAAACAGCCACATCTCCAGCGTACAAAGCTCTGTGACATGAAGGATGATGAGCTTGACCCTACATATGTTTTGAAGAGAGATCAACTGAAACAGCTTGTTGCCAGCATTATTTTGCCTAAGATTGTTCAGGGTAAAACACTGAATGGGAAGGAGTTTGTTAGCTTTCTCGAGCAGGTTAGTCCTAATTTCTTGACTAATATGTCCCCAATGAGGAATGAAATAACAAGCTCTGAAAACAAAGACTGTCATTGTAAGAAGCACAATCCATTTTTATTTCTGTACATGAGTTAAACATTTGCAGATATCCTCCCTAATTGAAAATGAAATGGTTCCTAAATGACAATTTTTGTGTCATGGCTTCATGTAGAAAGTAAATGTTGGTTTCATATATAATTGTCATGATACTGTTCAGGGGCTCCTTTTTTCACTTATCATAACTTAACTTGACTTGTCTGCAAATGATTTGGAAATATCATTTAATTGTGTCTGATTGATGCTCTCACTAACTTATGATTTTACACAATATGTAATTATTCTCATGCACTGCCAAAAATGTTTTTTGCTCTGATACCCTTATTATTGGATATGTGCTGATTTTATCATCCCAAAGAAAACCAGAGTTTGTGCAGAAAATTAAACATAGTGGGGGAGTTATTCTGAGTTTCATCCTTTTTCTGCACTTGCACTTCCCAGATTTCATGAGAAACAAAAAAGTTTGCCTGAAAGTTATCTCATAATTAGCAGGCTCCCTCATAATTAGTATTTATTTATGCTATTTTGAAGGAAGAAAAGAGAAATTTGGGCTAACTTCTATAAGCTGAGTATTTGGCCATGCTGCTTCTGTTTTCAGATACTAGAAGCCTTGAATAAAGGCGAAATTCCATCAACGGGCTCCCTAGTTGAGGTTTTTAATAAGGGCATCCTTGAACGGTGCCTGAAGTTGTACAGTGATATGATTTCAAGAGTTAGCCTACCACTTTCTGAGAATTCTTTACAACAATCCCATAAGAGATCTAGAGAGTTGGCCATGAAAGCATTTGACGAACAACATTTTGGGCGACACCATGCAAAAAGATCAGCTGTGCAGCTGGAAGAAGAAATAGAGAAGGTACAACATTGCTATTTTGCCCAAGTCTACTTGATGTGAATACCTTTCATTTCTCAAGTATTTGTGAACCAAATTGAGGAAATAGTTGTGTTGGTTTGATGTTAGATAACTCATATAGGTGCACACACATGCAGTTGTGACATGTGGCACATGATACATCAAAATTTGCTTGGAAATTGTTCTTTATGATAAATGATCTCTAAGGGTTCTTTGTTCTTTGGAGGCTACTATTTTGGTCATTTTTTTGCACAACCAGAATGGCTATCTTTCTGTTTTTTGTTACTTTTTCTTTCTTTTTAATAAGTGAAAAAAATGACCACTGTACTATCCATTTATTTCAAAATTTCAGTGTCATTCTTATCTCACCTGAAAGAAAAAGAAAATAATTTAAGATTAATAAGTTATGAAAAAGAAGGCAATAGATTTCCTTCCCCCTCATTTTTTGCCGGCCTTTCCTTAGCAGTTTTAATACCTGGATAAAAATATTAAGTTTCATTTGTGCATTATTTGGATCTGATTTAATGTTCCTGTTGTTAAAATCTAGATCTACAAAAATGTTGTTCTTGCCAATGAATACCAATCATCCAAGCTTTGTGAGTCTTTATACACAAGTTGCGAAGATAAAATGGATCAGCTTCAAGTTCTCCGGCTTCCTTCAATGGCAAAATTCAATGCTGGGTTTCTGCAATGCAACCAAAGCTTTGAACAGAAGTGTGTTGGACCTTCCAAAATAAATTATGAGCAGCGCTTGATGAAGGTACTAGACGATTTCTAATGGGTGCTTTATTTATCATTCTCTGTGTGAAATTTCCTTTTCCTATTGCTCTCATTCTCATTGTTAGGATTTTTTTTGCCCACAATGTTGTTGGGCTGTTATTTTGTCATATTTTCTCATGTTATCTGAAAAGCATGAATGAGGTTTCGGGAAATCAGCAACCAGGAATACTGTAGGATGAGATTGTTGACTCTTGGATCAATCTTGCATAATAAGATAGAATTTATATGCAACCTTGCAACTTGAAACCAGATCAGTCTCTTATCACAGCGATGGCCGCCTATTCTAGTCCCTGATGACAGCATTAACTTAAATTTCCAATTGTTTATTCCTAATAAGACTGCAAATTGAGCACCAACTCACAAAACCCATATACATGTTCCGTGCAAAATCCTGAACGAATCATTTCATATCTTGAAATTTCCAACTTAATATAGTTTTCCTGTGACCAATCCTTTTGCTTGTGTCTAATGCTGGCCTTACTCCTGATTGTGTCTGATTACAGATGATGGGCAAGTCAAAATCTCTCTTCATTAAAGAGTACAATCAAAGGCTCTTCAATTGGTTGGTGTCTTTCTCACTTGTGATGGTGGTGATTGGTCGATTCATTATAAAGTTCATTTTGATCGAGATAGGAGCATGGATAATGTTCATATTCTTAGAGACATACACAAGAATGTTTTGGTCTGCAGAGGCACTTTACTACAACCCAATTTGGCATGTTATCGTGGCTACCTGGGAGAACCTCGTCTACAACCCGGTCCTTGATTTAGATAGGTATTTTAGTTTGATCTTGTACTTTCAATCTATCCAATCTCAAGTTCATATGGATCAGAGAAATTGCATGGCACAATTTAATGAGATCCTGATTTGTATGAAACAGATGGGCCATTCCGATCATGATAATGGGGGCATTAGTTCTCCTTTATTATCGGTGTTATGGGAAGAGGAAACAGGGCTCTGGGTATGTATTGCCTCTCTTCAACACGAGTAGCTCTACTCGACCAAGGTCAGACTAGAAGGAAAACATACAATATAGTTGCTTCCCTTCAAGGAAGGCATCTTCTATTTTACTGAGGTCCTTTCTTTTAGAAGTGCAACTTTTCACAGTCTGCTTCAAATGCCCCATTTATACATTTGTATCCTGCAAGAAGAGACAACGATGAGAAAAAAAGGAAGCTACAAATAGAATTCAGAACTCGGTCTTCTTCTATTGGAATGGTACATTATTTAGATCTAGCATGAAGTATGACATGGATGACCCATGTGATTAAATTGATTCAATTCATGTAATACTACTATTGGAGGACGGCTTTGCAGTAGTTATCCCAAATTGGGATTCTTTATTTGACAAGTGAGCTGCTTTATCATCTACATAGCAAAGAGCATTTTTGTTATACTTTGGGAAGTAGAAGGCCAGTTGCTGGGTGAGTTACATCCTTTGTTTGGTTTTATTGTATTTTTAGTATGTTTGGCTTTATTGTATTTTACTAAAAATTATGGTTTTATCATTAGGGTCGGTAAAATTCTCTATCACTTTATAAATCTAAAGTTCGATCACTTTATAAATTTGATACTTGCACTAATGGCATCAAATTTTCTAAACTTTAATTTAGGCCTCTATATTATCCAAAAATAATATTTTAGCATTTGAACTCTTAAAAGTACTAATGTGTCCCTTTACTTTCAAATTCATCCAATTGGAACCGTGGTCCTTTTAAATCTTTCATTTAAATCTTTATATTGTTCATTGGTTTTAGTTTTATTTGGGTGTACAAGTCCTGAAAATGGCATGTTTTGCTCAATTTACCATTTTGCAACTTTAAGATTCTAGAGTTCTACTAAGTCCCTTAATCTTTTCTCAAATTGTATTTCTGATGGCTAATCTTTCTAAATCTTCCTTCTCATGGCCCCTATAAACCTCTCTAGTATAATTTAGGTTTCTATCATTTCAAATATGCGTTTTGATTGTTATATTTTTTCAAAATTATATTTTGGTTATTGATTTTTTCCACTAAAATATATTTTTAAAATCAGAAATAAATTTTATCACGCCAATACACATCACCCACATGTCCCCACATCATTTTCTAATCTTACTTCACGGAGGTCGGAATCACTTGGAAAGTATAATTAATAGAGCATAATTAAAACTAAAATCTTGTGAATTTTCCATAAATTTTTGTGGCCACAAGATTTAATTTCAGCTGAGTGAGCAATAGGATTGGTTAGAGTTTTCAGCTGAGTGAGCAATAGGATTGGTTAGAGTAGGTGGTTGAGTAGTATATAGAATTTTTTTTGTTTGGCTATTGGGTTCATGGAAAATAAAATAAGTATTATATTTTTTACCGTTAGAGCAATATTATCTTTTTATCCTATGATAAAGGGGTGTTAATATAAAAAATAGGTGAATTGAAAAATTGAATTTACTATTTAATAGAAATCACTCATTTTGGTGATTGATATAAGAAATTTTGATGTTTAAAAGTTGGTTGTTGAAAAATAGTGGAGGTAATTTTAAAAAGAATTTTAATAATGGGCCAACCAATAAATTAATAAGTTTTATTTGAGGAGCTCTATGATCAAAGACTCCATAGACTAATTCTAATTAGGTCCTCATAGGCCTAAAACACATTAGTAGATGACTAAAATTAGGTCGCAGACCAGTTTTCAGGTTGGGTTCGGATTGTGAGTTGAGTGGAGGGGACGACCCTCGTGCGCACATGACTGTTTCGATTAATTGGTTCCTTCTTTGCATGAATTTTTTGTCCTATTTTTTTTAAATTATTTAATACATTTCCTATAATTTAGGACCAATAATTACCCATTTTCACTTTTTGATACCCCTCAGATATGATTCCTAATTAGATGTTTCCCTTACATTAATTTCTAAGCTAAGTGTCATTTAAGAGTAATCTAGATCACTTTAATCAATTTTTAAAATTTTGGTTTGAATCCATTTCTATGTTATATTGGTTCCACTTCTATTTATTTTAAAACTTTTGTACCCAAAACTTAAATTTAATTTTCATTCAATATGTATAAAATTGCACATTCAAAATAAATGTAGGTATTTATCTATTGAGCTCTTCATTTCTTTTTCTATTTATCATTGAGCTATAATTTCTTTATTATGTCAATCTTATTACTCCAAAAATGTTTCTCTTATCGATCCACTATATACACCTGCTCACCTCTTATATTAATATACTTTTCAATTTAGGTGGAGGATGATCCAACACTTGTCTAAGATCTCCAACTCTAATGATAGTTATAATTTATAAGCTATTGATTCCACTCTTTACACTACTAGACATGGGCTAATATATTTTGGGTTTAGTTTGCCATTTTGTTGAAATTATAATATGTCTTTTTATGGATATATTTTCAAATATACTTTGTCTTTGATTTCAAAGTTTAGTTACCTATATCAGTTATTAGCTTAATTTTTTTTGTCTTTCTCGAGTTAATCTCTTATTATTTTTATCTTTTTTATAGTATCTTCAATAAGCTCTGACTCTCTCTCCCGTTTGTATACACCTACCTCATCCCAACATTGATGTATCCTACCTCTCCTCCCATATAAAACCTCACACGAGTTCATTTGAATATTGACTTGATAGTTATTGTTATAGGTGAGTTTCATTAAACACAAATAGTATTTTCATTTTTTTTTTAAATTCATTAAATATATTGGAAGCATATCATTCAATGTATGTATAGTGTGCTTGGACAAGCCATATATTTGCAGATGGAAAGCAATATTCATGTGTAAACTCATCCCACTCATCCCCAAATGGCTCTGTAAATTTGGCCAAAATGTACATGTAAAGCGATGATCTCGATTCCATAGTATAGATATTAGTACTTAATGTAGTAATACAATCTCTACAATATATAATTTAGTAAGATTCTCTACTAAATTTATGAGTATACCAGTAGTAAATAAGTTATCTTAACAATTTTATCCACAATTACACATATAACAGTATATCATTTCAAAGAAGTAAATAGACCAATCACGGAATCCATCTTAACCTTCTCCTACGTCCATTCAAAAATGAGGAGATGCATTCAAAAATGGGGAGATGCTGCAATATTTTTGTAGTCTTATGATGTTCAATCTTAATCTGACTAGAGATGAGAGTGCATACATGTGACTACTTATTCGACAATCTCAACTAATAATTAGACAAAGGCAACCTATAATTCTTATAAATTGTGATGATATTAATTTTTAAGTAGTTATAAAAATCAGTTATATTTCACTATTATAAATACAAATAAAAAATATTAATGAATACATATACAGGTTTAGAATATTTCCTTGAATTTTTTTGTAAGAGAGTGATTATTTCTGAATTCCCTCTCTTCCTTTCGGCAAGATTTTAACATAAAAGGCCGTTTTTTATTTGATGAAGGAAACACATATCTCTAAAAAGGAGAGAGGAAGTTCTTTTACATATGTTAAAAACTCACTCTATTGTCATTACTTTAATCTTTAATTCCAATTGATTATTAGTGAAAGAGTTACGCTTTTTCATTAAAAAACTTCCTCATTTGCCTATAACCTATAATAACATATCTTTTCACATGTAGTATTTACCAATATATTATACTTTTTCGAATTGAATCACATCTTTTTATTAGTGTTAGAAGTTTGAGTACATTCGAATTTAAGAAAATTCATTGTAAGAAATGGGCATACGAAAAAAATATTTTCATACTAAAAGATATATTTATATTAAAAAATATGTTTTTAATATTTGTACATTATTATATATTATAAATTTAGGACAATTTTATAAATTTAACACACTTCAGAATTAATATAAAGTTACATCGCTCTACAACATCCCGATACTAGGCTACCAAAATAACAATTCAAGGCTAATATCAAATTCACAAGTTTCCCTCAAATTTTTTGCTAACACCAAGCCCTTACTTTATAAGTTGTTTTTAACTACCTCAAGCATGGTTCATGTGTATCTATTCTCCTATTTTAAGTTTTCTATTTATTGAAGTAATCATCTCCCAAGTTTCTACACCAAATATGAGTTCATTAGTTATAAATCTTTCAAGCAATATATAGACTCTACCAATCAAATTGGACGGAACCAACTTTGTCTTATAACATAACAATACAACGTCCTCGTTGTAGGGTATGCTGATGGCATAATCATAACACTCTCACTGAACCTTCTTGGCCAGAAAAAAGGCAATTCAGCTACCATCATCAATCCTGATTATAGATCAACTTTATTTATTCACAATTCTGGGATCCCTCACTACCCAAGTTAATCTCCAAACATTTGGAAAAAATTAGAAACCCTCTACTACAGCCAAGTTTATGCCCAAACCAACCTACTTGATATCAATGGTGGGATTTGTACAAAGGCCGTCGCACCATGACTATTTATCTCACTATAATTGCAAGTTTGACTAGTAGTTTTCCTCAAATTAGGAGGATTACATCCTTGTTGGACTAGATGATGAATGAGAGGCACTTTGTCTTGCCCTCACACTAACTCTTGCACACTTCGGTCTGGACGAACTCAAATCTATATTATTAAGTACAAAAGAAAAGAAAGATTACAAGAAAATTCGAGAATTTATTTCAGTTTCAGTATCTGGTCTTACAAATGTTGACACTCTTCACTTTGCCAATGTTGTCTCCCCGTGCACACACCGACGAGATCAAGTGCCTATATTCTCACCTAACCATTGACCACGCTCTTTATCGGACACTTTCATATAACTCAGATACAATGTAATAGTTAATCGCCACTATGTGGAGAGAGATTGCAACTTTAGCCAAAGTTAAATGTTGTGGGGTGCTTTTGGGAGTAAAATACACCATTTCACTCACAAAAACACCTTTAATAGCACGAGCTCTCGTTGATCTCAGCAACGAAAATAGTCTATCTCACCCAATCATCAACTAGATCTAACACTCCTCCACCCCATGTGCATAATTTCCAAAGCCGGAATTATACAATTGTCTCCTAAATTTATCACAGACCCAGACATGTAGCTACAGAATGTCCCCAATTTCTGACCAATTATCAGATCACTCAAGTCAATGTTGGCACACACACCCTTGATTGGTACACTGATTCAGGTGCCTCCAACCATTTAATCAATTATTTCTTACATTTGTCATTATAAAAGAACATAGTTCATCCAAATCAACTACTCATAGGGACGATTCATATTTAAAATTTTACTATGTCGATTATACTACATTTTTCACTACCACTAAACAATTCTCTCTAAATAAAATATTTTATGTCTACACTATGACTATAAACTTACTCACAGTCTCTCAATTTAGTCAAACCATTTGTTGTAAAGGATTGTCTTACTCATCAAGAGTTATTTAGTTATTGTATATTATTTCACATGTTTTCTATAAAAATTCAATAAAGAGTAATTACAATGATTCTATTTTTTTTTTGTGATTCATGCTCATTAAGTAAAATTATTAAAAAATATTTTTCCTTAACTAATCATAAAATTACTCACCCTTTTGCATAATGAGATTTGGGTACTAGTATACCGATTATATTTATTATATTTATTTTCTTGATTATTATAGCACATATTCATATTATTTTATTATTAAAAATCGTTCTGATATTTTTTACAATTTTCGCTTACAAGTTAAAAACTTCTTTTATAGAAAAATTAAATATTTTCAAACTAATGGTGCAAAAAAATTTATGTCATCTGTCTTTCAAAATAAATTAGGAAATCATGGGATTACTTATCTAATTTCTTACTAATATACACACAATAAAATGGTTCTACCGAAAGAAAATATAAATATATTATTGATATTGGACTTGCACTTTTTCTATATCTCATTAACTGATTACCTACCTGCTCCCTTAAATTCAATTATTTCTATCACATCCTTCACCAAACACCGTCCGATTATCACTTTTTACGAGATTTTGGGTGTTTGTATTTTTCATACCTCCGTCATTACGAGGATCATAAACTTCAACCTCATTCTAATGTATATATTTTTTCTTGGTTATCCTACTAAATTTTTAGGATATCGTTGTCTCGATCCTCAAATAGAATGTATCTTCATTTGTTCAATTGTTCACTAACAATATTTCCTTTTGATAAATGTCAATCTACATGTAGTGCACCACTTACCACTCTTGGTGACTCTATTCACTCTCTACCTTTATTTTCATATTCATTTCCTTTTGTACCTGAACATGTTGCACTAGTTATAATTTCTGATGAGTTGTCCTCCCCAATACCTAGTGTTGCACCACCATCTACATCTCTAGACATAATCTTTGTCGATGTGGATGAGTCTTTTTCCGTTTCCCCTCCTCGTTGCATGCTCGCCTAGTCTTAAGATGACACCTTACATGAACGATGTTTTAAAATTGATATTAATGTATTTTTTATTTTCTCTATTCGGAAGCTACAAACTTTTAAACAAACTCAAACACAACCATGTTGGGTTGATACTATAAATTCTGAATATGCGGCTCTTTTAAAAAACCACACATGGAATTTAGTGTCACTCCACCCGATAGACATATTATCAAATGTAAGTGGGTCAAATACTCAAACACCATTCAGACGGGACTCTTGCACGCTATAAAACTCGTTTAGTTGCACAATGTTTCTCTTAATAGGATGTACTCAACTATGACGATACTTTCAATTCGATAATTAAATCACTCACCATTCAGGTTATCTTGTTGTTTGTCATCTCCTATAATCGATCAATTCGACAACTTGATGTTGATAATACATTTTTTCATGACTATATTAATAAGGAAATTTATACGACACAACCATCGAGTTACACATATACATCATATCATAATTACATCTATCTTATTTATCACTCATTATATAGCTTGAAGCAAGCTCGCTAGGCTTGGTTTCTTCGACCCTGTACATTCTTAAACTTTTGTTACATAAACTTTTTTTTTTATCTACCGTACACCTCAATTTGTCATATTTTTCTTAATGTATTTGGATAATATAATTTTCACTAACTCACCTATTGCTACTATAATGTTCATTTTGTCTTACTCTCAAAAAGTAATTTTCTATTAAGAATCTTGGATTCATTTATTATTTCACACTGATTAAGGTATATTTCTATTATGAAGGTCTTATTTTAACTAAAGAGAAGTACATTTATTACATTTTTACAAAATTATTTATAATTGATTATAAACTTGTTTCTACACTAGCAACGGTCACTATGAGAGACTATTTGTATATAATGGATAACACTCAATCTACAAACAAGTTATTTTCAATATCTAACATTTGATTAAACTAGAGATTTCCAATGTTGTAAATCGAGTTTGTCAATTTATGTATAAGCCAACAACAACTCATTTTGTTGCAAATAAGAGAATTATGCGTTATATTCGAGAAACATCCAATGACGAATTATATTTCTAGAAAAATTATTGATCACATCTTAATTATTTCTCTAATACCCATTAGGTTGGCAACACTAATAACTAGTGTTTTATCATTGTGTTTTTAGTAGTTATTGTAAATAACTTAATTTCATTTAGTGCTAATAAACAACTCATAGTTGAAAAAGAATATAAGAGTATTAACAATACTACCTTTTAACTCATATAGATTCAATCACTATTTTAAAATTTTATTATTTATACAATAATATATCAGTAATTTATATTAGCGACAATCCAATTTTTAATTCTCCTACCAAACACATTTATATAAATTATTACTTCGTTCCTAAACAAGTTTATTGCAGATAACTCCACATTGACAAATAAACTCTCAATATCTGAAACCTCTCATTATACTTACTAGAAATAATAAAAAATATTTTCAACTACTTTATTTTCAATCAATTCGTAATTTTTTGAATTAAGTCATATTTTCGGTGGGCTTAATTTTTCTCGAATGAAAGAAAACCCTTGCAGAAATTGAGCATCTCATAAGCGTTCCGTCCAGAACTACTTGATCTCGTTGCCGAAAACCGCCCAGTTGAAATTGTTCAAGTAGAAGTCCACGAAGTACTCGCTGTCCACGATCGCACGGAGAAAGGTGGTCGGGTCTAAGAGATCTGCTGCAATAAGCAACTAGTTAGAGAAGAATTCAACCTAATTTTCATTTATAGGATGCCAATTGACTAATGAGTATAGAAGTGTTATGAGCAACAAATAATTATGTAGTAACATTTTATTGAAGGTTATCAGCCGTATATGTATATATGAAAAAATATTATTAATATTTATACATTTTTATATATTATAAATTTAGAATATTTTTATTAATATAATATATTTAAGAATCAATAAGTATATTTTCCATATGAGCTAGAGGAAAGAGCAAATATTAGGGTTATGATATGTAGCCTAACTCCCACAATGGAGTACCATGATGATGGAAAGGTTAATCGATGAGTATATACATGAAATAATAAATGAATAGGTGTTATATATCACAAGATATTATGATAAATAATTACAAATAATCTATTTTGATAATATTTATCATATATTCCTGTTAATTTTCCTAACTTAGTTTCATTTTAACAACTTATAGTCATTATAATATATTTTTATCACAAATTATTTTATAGTTGTAAACATTAAATTAGTATAATATCTGGAGATTATAATTTATTCATACGTGATATTTGTCATTTGTAATATACTGCACATTTTCTTTCTTTTTCTTTTGTATATTTGTAAATGTATTACTATTTTTATTATAACAACTTTTTTATATTAAAAAAAAGTAGAAAATACTAAAAGTGTATCATCAATAAAAAGTTAGCGTCTAAATGTTTCCTAGAAAAAGTTTTCGGATAAAATTGACAAAAAGGAAAAAGGCACCAAGCAAAAGTAAATATAGGCCATATTAAATAAGTAATAATACTAATTTTAGTCAAATATCAAAATAATATATTAAAAAATTAATGAAATCAATAAATATAATAAATGACTATTATAAAATAAAAAGGATATATTTTTTTTATTTTCGGTAATTGACTAGTTTATTTTTGTGAGAAAAATGAGAGCATAATTATTTTGTGAGATGATAGTAAGAAGGGCTGGAAATTAATTTCTAAATTCTAAGCTGACACGATTAACAGTTGGTTAGAACCGTGTAGTCAGTCAGTAGGGCAATCCGAGCTGTTAATCGGCCGGGTTGGACTCAACCCCAGGCCGATTTGTGGTTGTTTAAGTTTAACAGGTCAAACCATAACCGGTCTGCTGTGAAAAAAAAACATAGCCGGCCCCACCGGTTCTCCGCTCAGGGTAGCCCGTAACGAACCGGCCCATGCCGTCAAATCTGCAACACAGTCGGGCAGTGTAAGCCCATATTTAGTAACCGGTCCCGCCGGTTCTGCGCCCAGGGTAGCCCGTAATGAACCATAATCCTCCCCTCTTTTTTTAATCAGTAACCAACTTTCTGATATCAATGCTACATTTAGTAGTAACGAATAATAATAATTTATTTTGATTAACGGGTAGTGAAAGGAGCAGGAAGTCAATCCTCCACTTCCATAAAATAATTAAAATATTATAATAATTCTAATTAATTATATATATACTTTATTAAAGTTTTTTTATTTCACCCAGTGTATATTATTATATTAAGTGTTGTATCCTTGAAAGAATTTCTCAAAAATGTAATATGCAATCAAATAAACTTTCTTCTTAGTTTGATGGAACAATTATTAACCAATTATGTTGAAAGGATGCTTATTTATTAATTGGATTCTAATTATTTTGAAAGAATTTAATCTAATTTTACTCAAAATGTTCAAATTTTATCATATATAGGAAGATACAAAATTGCCAACCATACTATCTCACTTCTACCCAATTTATTAGCAAATCCTTCACTATATAATTATTAAAATAATATGGTGGTTTTGTCAAACATAGGAGATCAGTGTGTAGGCTCACTCCAATGATTACTGGAGAGAAGATAACATAAACTTTCTTGAATAGTAGGCAAAGTCTTAGTTTTTTTTCTACATGTAAGTCATCTCCCACTCTTGTACAAAAGGGATAGTGCTGCAGGCACTATGGGCAGCAATCATGTTCTTTTTAGACTAAGAACACATACACACATCATCCACTTTACCAAATCATTCCATTATAAAATATGACAATGCTACATATCATCACCCCCGGTATTATTAAAGGAGCAGAAATCAAAGCAAATAATAATTTCTTTTATCTTTTGCAACAAGGTCCCACTGCCCACCACTAACAGATCTAGATTCTAGCACCCACTAAGCAAAAGTAAGATATTTTTTTCCTTCCATAATTTTCCACAGCCCACCATTGAGTGAAATAACAAGCCATCCAAAAAGGAGAACTTGTTAGATCTAAAGCGGTTTAAGTTTAAACAAAATGGGGTCACCCTTTTGTCTTTTCACACTTGAAATTTGGACAAAAGTTGAAGAGGAGAAACTTGGGGACAGCTGTGACATCTGAGAAGGAGCAATACCCTTCTCAAAGAGTAGAGAAGATGAAAACTCTCGTTATTACTAGTACAGTTAACATCACGAATACATCAGGGTCATTATCGGTCGTTACATCAGTAGTCCTGGTCACAAAAGCACCAGGTCCTTAGTAACTGGGTCGATGTACACCAGCTTATACTGACCAACTACCTAATAGTCCACATAGCAGGCAAACTACCATCAGTCCATTGGGGTCTATCAGCCTATCCTATCCAACATATGGAATCAATTATTGCAACAACCATATCAGGCAGGATTTGATTTTCACCTCTCCCAGGAGTCTTCAGGAAGGATTGTTTTCAGACTTTATGAGAGAGGAGGTGTCCGGCGGTTGTGACTGGAAGATGGCACTGGCAAGAGAGATGGGCATTATGCAGAGAGCCTTGGACTGAAGGAACTGCATAGCAGCCCCCACATTCTCTTCCATGAGCTTAGCAACTTGTTGCTCTGTTCCATCATTTGACAATTTCTCCCAAGCAGGTTGATTTCTTCCTCCCTCTCCAGCTTCTTCCTGAAGCATTATGATTCAATATTTGATAACATTAATAATCATAAAAGGCAAAATAAGATAAACACAGCAATCATGAGAAAATAAAGTCTACGTATCATTACCTCAATGGAAGCAAGTGGGATGTCAGTCACTAGTGGTGCCACTGCACCCGCTGCCCCCAATCTACTCATGCTGAGAACCTGCAGAGCAGAGAAAGAAAAAAGTGAATCCCTTTTTGCAAATACCAAATGAGATTTGGGTCATCATTATCACATAATGTTTATTCATATGGTCCATTTTCTGTGAGGAAGGCATCAGCACTTATGGAAGGCCTGCTTTATAGTATTAAAAGGTGGAATTTACTCTAACCAAATGATCTCGCTATAGAGTATGGCATCCATATTAAATCATGTCTCCTATGGAGGATCAAGTTGTAACTACTGGTACTTTCTGACATTCCTCTCAAGTACCCCAATTCTTTAAGGGAGATTATCAAGTCAACTAATGATGAAAATTTTGCAGTGTTTTCCAAATGCAAACAGTACAAAAGGCTGTGTTCCAAAAGGAATCTTTTTTATTAATAAATATCCTAAAAACCTGTTATGCATAAAATAGAAGCCACAGGGCAATTAGCTTAGTTGTTGGAATATGAGTTGAGGACAGCGGCTTCCCTGTTAATTCCAAATTCAGCCAAAGAAAAACAGAAAATAAAAAGTCATTTTAACCCTGACAGGAATGAAGAAGCCCCAGCACAAAAAAAATATTCTACAATGTTCTCAAATACCTACACGAACAATTTGCAGAGTACAGAAATACAAGTTCTACTTTACCTTCACTTGGAGCCTCAAGAACTTCACATAATCCACAATTTCATCAAGCATAACAGCTCTATCAGTCTGCCAAAATTTATTAAAAGTGTTAATTTTCTTGTTTCATTTGGGAGAAATCTCAGTACAATAAATGAATTTTATATTATAGACAATTTATTACATGAATTTCTCTAAGGTTCAACAACCAAGGTGATTTTTTTCCATGGGAACACTTTCACCAAATCTTCTCCTTTCTAGATAGTAAGTAAATTTATACATGATAACTAAGCTGGCACAAAGTCATCACTTTTAATATTTGAAAAATAAAAATTTATTTAACCCTAAGTATATATAGTTTTTCTTCATTCAATAGTCTATGCAAGCACCTATCAGGTATTTTATTCATTTCCGACTAGAATTATATATTTTTGTGTTCACCTATGAACCATCATGATGCATGCATCCCTGACCACAAAAATTAAGTGAAGATTCAATTTAACTTCAGCTGGTAAGATCCAAACACTGACACGGTCTCACCTTGTTGACACTAGGAACAAGTTCTTGCAATGCCCTAATTCTTTCTGCAATTCTCTCTCGGCGCAACTGTGAAGTAGCATGTAATCAAGTAAGAATGCTATACATAAATGCAGAATATATTCCTAGAGTAAAATATTCTAGCAGGTGCATGCCATATAGGCAAATTTTATCATCAAATCATTCTTATCAAGGATATCATTTTTTTTATGGTTGGACACCAGATCATTAAACAGTTTTATCATTTTTTTTATGCCTACAGGATGTTCTGCAATTTTTTTCTTACTTCCCTTCTCAACAGCAAGCACTCAAAGAGATGAAATAATGACTATAGCCCGTTTTACATTAATAGAAGCCCCATAGGTTATAATTAAATAATTCAAATACAACACAAGTGAAAACAATGAGATGGAAATAAAAATTACCCGTTCAGCAATGCTATGTGGATCTGTGGCTTGCCCTCGTCTAGCCCTCACTCTTGGACGCATTGCTGGTGGATGAGGTGCAGCAGGTACAGTGGTGGGCACAGGTTGTCCATGAAAGACCTAAAAATAAATTTATAGATATATCAAATTATAAATTCATTGACATGTAATCTTTTGTTATCACTTGTCATTGCCAACAAAACAGAACCGGCTATTCCTAAATGACTTAAAAATCTGTCTCATTCTTCTAAACAATAGCACACGCCATTTATCTAACTACTAGCTTCTATAATTCCTCTTCTTCAAATCTATACCTCATCCATGGAGACTTTCTTGTTCCAGTATATATTAAGGCCATGAACATTTTTCCACATCTTAACTGTCAAAATTACACATATATATTTTAACCTATATGTCACTAGTACAGGATTCTAACTGATCCACAATCCTACATCACGCACCACGGAATACAGGAATGTTTTCCTACAAGGAGATTTCTCTTGCATGTTACGGTCTGGCATTTTCTATGCTTTCAGATTGCAGGAAAATGACAATTAAAATAATTCAGAGGAAGATTTAGTTTCCAAATGTGTATCCATTGTATAGCTCAGACAGGATAAACAAGAAGGCAAAAACACAGAAACTCGTTTTAAGTAACTCATTCCTAGTGAGAAATGGTGCTATAAGTGTGTAACTGTAATAGCTATACCAATGGACAAATCGTCTAGGGGAATCGCTAGATTCACAACACCATCTATGTAAAGTGCATTAAATCCACAGCCAGGAAACACACAGTGTGCAAAAGGTGACAGGAAGGACTCCAAGAGTATTTATTAACTCTTTGCGTGCTACAGCAGGATCTCTATATGGATTCAATTGAATACCTAGCACAATCTAGCAACTATCAAGACTAAGCCTCGCAGCTCAGCAGAGGTACGCATATATTGGGTTAAAGTATCCACCATCTTGGTTGAGGGTAGGAAAACTCAGCAGATGCCACGTTGAAGCCTCTCTGGGCATCTACCTTTAATGATATGATAATGGGGACTAGAGGTCACGGTAGAGATTGCCAGAACCTCAACCAAGATGCGACGACCATGACCTAGGAGTCAGAGGATTTGATTTGACTATTGGCAGCGACCTCAATTGATGTCTTGATTGGGAATGGTCGTAGTAACCCTGTCCCAAGCATCAACTCTACACGAACTGTGACACTTCAACTGCCCAATAACTAAAAACTTTTTCGCCAACTCTATCCAAAACGAAATGATTGATGAAGGCAGATAAATTGGATGATATTTGAGGGGAGAAGTTAAGTCATTCATAGAGAACGGTTTAAAGCATAAAACTTACGTTTTTCACAGTAGAGGCCCTGCCATCAACGACCTCATCGCGCGATCGCTTACCGATACCAGAAGCCTCATCAGGCTTCAGAAACCCTCCGCCGTCACTCTGCTCCAGGCTCAGACCCAGGGGGAATATGGATTGGTGGTGGTAACCACCGGCCGCTCCACCGCCGGCGCCGATGCTGGCCATGTGGCCGGAGCCGTCGCCGGAGCTGAGCTGGAGCATCATATGGGGAGGATTGGAAGCTGCCATAGCGCCTCCGTCGGCCGCGGCGAGACCGGCCTCAGTGGTAGGGAAGTTGGAGAGGCCGAAGAGCTGCTCGAGGAAGTCGTCCGTGGGAGTATCGGCCGGGTTGTTGGCCATGAGTAGGGCTGGCCTACTGAGCTTAGGAAAAGAAGATAAACCTAAATAACGCTGCGAGTAGGAATCCTCCAGCCTCAAGCTGATGAGAGAGAGAGGGGGAGAGAGCTTTGAAGTTGAAGAAGAAGATGGTTTATGGTGGAGACTTGGGCCAGTGGACAAGAAAGTGTCTTTTAATAACTGGCGGAAGAAGAGGTGCGTATTTTGATCACATATTCTTTTTTTTTTTGCCTTTTTTTTTAAATTTTCATATTCATCATATCATATGTGACAATATAATCGGTTCAATTTAATACACAGGTATTAAATAATAAAATAATAAAGAACAGAATATTACATGTTTATTAGTTTTAATACTTCATAGATTTATTATTCGGTACACAATTCTCACTTTTATATGATTTTTTTTGCATAATAAAGATTTACTTTCATCAAATCCTACTATTTTTTTAACACAATGAGTGCACATCTTTCTCATTGTATCCCAAATATAAATAAAGTCATATTTTATCTCCTTTTAAATTGGGTAGTAGGTGTAATTTTACTCAAAAGATGGATTTTCTATTGCTTATCTTACATCAAAATTCCGTATTCTAACCATAGTCCGAAAGATTCAATATAAGAGGTATCTATATTCATAACACACATTCCAAATAAAACGTGCATGTTTATTCGCAAGACAACATTATATATTATATAAACTCTAGCTCACCACCAAGGGGATATTTAGGATAGTACGTATTAATGGTATAGCTAGATTTGTATTAACATATAAATCATTAGAGCATTTTTTGATCATCAAGTTTAATACCTTTGTATGGAGTTTAGTAACCAAATAGTCTTTCAAACAGGTTTGGAGACAGCAGTAGAATAAACACTTGGTCTTGTTGTGTCTTTTGTTTAATGTATAAGCATATTTTGTTTTAATTGTTACATTACCAAATCTCTCACGTACCTATTTAGGTTATCTATATTTGTTGAATTCTCTTCTCTTTTACGTTAATATTAGTCTTATAAATCAAATTGAGAAATTATCTATATTTGTTGAATTCTCTCCTCTTTTACAGTTATGTTACTCTTAGAAATTAAATTGGGAAATATGATTAAAATGGGAAGGAAATACAAACCAATCTGAAAGAAATATTCGATAGAGGGTGTTATAATGATAAAACGGTTCATGATAAATCTTAGGGAATATACTTGAATCTAAAATTAAGTATAGGAAAAAAAATTTATTCGAACTAAGTTCGGGCTGACTTAGATTATAAAACCCATTATTTTTTTAGAGTGCTAAACAAATTAAAATGTGGAGATTTTAGTCCATTTAATAAAAATTGAATATAGTATTTTTAGTTATTTTTATTTTCCCAAAATCGGTTGGAAAAGAAGTGAACCGATCAAAAAATTACTAAATCAGAAAAGAAATTTACCAAAAATCGGTTCGTTACAATGTAAACTCATTAGTGCACCATGTTGGACTCAAGCACACACGACTACATGTGTCATATTTTTTGCTAGAGCTCAGACCCGCCAACCCAGGAATAACTCGAAAAACTCCATCCGATAATCTAAAACCCACCACTTAGTAAATTAATTTATTCACCTCTGAAATGGATGTGCCATTTTGAGTTTTGCATTATAATTCTATCTGAAAATTAAGTATCTCCCTTTTTTATGATTTGACTTGTAAAGAGTTTTTTACCATTGTTCGATCACCACCTCAGGTGATCTTGGTATCACTGGAAAGTTGAGACTACCTCTCTCAACACTTAACTCTCCCTCCACCAATTCCGGCATGATTGCAGAATGTCGGATTTTCGGTAGCCAGAAAAAGAGCATTTATTTTTAAGGTGATTTATAAGGGACTCAATGATACTCAAATGCTGAGAAAAATTCAATGGATTCCTAATGACACCAACTTTCCATTGCCACCGTCCTCATACGATCCAAATAAGTGTAAAGGTAGAATTTAAATTTTAAATTTTAGTTTTCAGGAGAAATGGTAGAGCTGATTAAAATGAGCATTGTAGGCCGCTCATACCACTAATCTGCGTGGTTCAAGTGTCCACAGACTCCTTAGGAGCCAGCTTTCAAACTGCACCCGTCGATTGAGGTATTGTTTGCAGTGAGTTCCCAGTCTTAACCTAACTATCGACCCTAGCTAAATAGAGTTTACGAAGGCCTATAGCGGGTTAAGGGGACCACGTACTTTAGTTTGAGAATTTTTTGAGATAGTTTGATAAGGGGCCAAGATCAATAACTAAAATGTAAATAAGTAAAAGTTACAAAACCCAAAATTGAATAAGTTTTCTATGACATTTTCTTAATAGGCTAAATAAAGTTTTATAGTCAATTGAAAATTTTGGTAAAGTTCGATGATTAGGTTGACATGTTTTGGAATGTCTAATGACTTAATTATAATAAAATAAAAATTAAGAACTAAAGTACAAATAAAGGTGTTTGTATGATCAAAATGTAATTTTTAAACGGTAAAAGCATCTAAACATAATTAAAAAAGTTTAGAAACCCAAATGGGAAAAATTAACAAATGAGTACTAAGAGTTAAGTTGTAAACAAATAGTACAAAATGGTAATTTTATTTAAAATTGGGTACCATTTGATAATTTATAAGAAATAGAGTTTAGAAATATTTTAAGACATATTAAGAACTAGATAAGAAATCAAGTAAACTTGAGTACCCAAACGAAAACTTTAGAAAAATTAAGGTACAAAAAAAGGTTTTAAAGTATAAGAGCAAAATAATAATTTTACCAACGTTATATACTAAATTGTAAATTTAGAAATTTAAGGTTAATATGCGGTAAATAAGGAATTTTTTTGCACTTAATAAGTGCAAAGTTAAAATATGATGACCAAGCTAGATGGACTAACTTTAGATAATGTTAGAATAAGGGTCAGTTTTCCGGCTAGTAGGTCGGAAAATCAGGCGCGTGAGGGCGAAAACATAAATTTGTAAGAGAATTTTGGTTGTTAGTTTAAGAGTAGTAAGCATGAGAACTGATCTTTGCTCATGTTGGACCACTAGAGTAGAGATACTCGGACCTACCCGGAATGAACATGTTCCAGAAAATGAAAGTGAGTGAAAGTATTGACGACTAAGTGGCGCACATTCCTTGGTTGTTTAAATGATTTATTGAAAAAAATAGAAAGTTGAACTTTAAAACTCGTATAAAAAGTGTAAAATAACTAAGTGAAGGTATACTAAAATAAATGTTTCTTTAAAAATTAAAAGTAAGGAAATATTGTGAAACCGGTGTATATTGATTTGCTAAATTCCTTTAGGATCAGAGATTGAGGCGGTGTAAAACAAAGGAAAATCTCGAATTCACATTCGTATTGAACCTAACCAGGAACCGAGTGATAACCGAGGAGGGGATCGAACTAGAAAGAGGAATAGGTCAAGGAGAGGCCATGAGTGATGATTAAGAGTAAGGAGAAACCCTTAGCATAGTTATGAGACTGCAATCAAGGATCCGGAGAAAACCGATAAAGAGTTGGTTGGGACTCGGCACCCCGAACTCAAATCGAGTCTTATTGGGTCTGAATTCCAAATCTGATTTGAAATGAACACAGGTATCATAGATTCGAATCGGGTCTCATCCGGTAGTACAATTATGATTCGAACTGGATTTGAATACTAGGACTTGATTCGAGTTTTGATTGTTGGATCCAAACTGAATCGAACAAAAGTAACAATAACTCAATTCGAGTTATAGTGGCACGAACCTGAGTCTATATCGAACAAGCGAGTAAATGTTGTTATTTTAAAATTATATTGATTTATATAATTTACTATAATTATTTTATAATTTTAAAATATAATTTCATATATATAAATTTATAAATATTGATGTATTTTTATACATAAAATTTTATAAGTTATATAATTAGTAAACTGTATGATTAAAATTTTTTATTTATATGTACAATATTAATCAATAGTCATTTTATATACAATAATATCAATTTATGTATAAAAAATATTTTATTAATTTTATAACATTTTAATTTTATGTAATATAATTATAATTATATAAATAGTATATTATGTAAATAAAATAATTTAGTATAATTATGTATACTTAAATAGTTATTTTATGTATAATATTATTATATATCAAATTATATACTATAAATATTTTGTATAATTAAAATTTTTAAAATTTATGTAACGTAAATAATTTACTATAATTAATTTTTTTTAATTTTATGTACAATCATTATTTTATATATAGTAAATTTAAATTAAATAATTTAGTATAATTATGTATATATATCAACTTACAATACTATAAATATTTTATATAAGTAGAAAATTATAATATTTTATATACAAATTAAAATTTACAATAATATTAATTTATGTACTAAAAATAATTTATTATAATTAATTTTTTAATGTTATGTATATAATTATTTTTTGTGTAGTAAAATTAATTGATTTAAATTAAATAATTGTATATAATTATTAACAATATTATGATATATCAATTTACAATATAATAAATATTTTTTATAATTATAAAATTATAATTTTCCATACAAACTACTTTATATGCAACATTATTAATTTTTATATATATGAAATAATTTACTATGATTATTTTTTTTTAATTTTATGTATAATTATATTAATTTATGAATATGAAACAATTTATTATAATTAAGAAAATTTAATTTTATATAAAATAATAGGTGCAATATAATTTACTATAAATAACCATTTTGTATTCTTTTTTATTCAACTATAAAAAATAAAGTCACCAATAAAAGACATCGAGAATTTCTAGAAACTTTGAATAACCATTTTTTTTTATAATTTTAAGGAAAAAATTATTACTAGAAACTTTGAATGAATGCATCACCAATAAAAGACATCGAGAATTTCTTATATACATACATGTGCTTTACACTTTAAGTAAATGAATCATAATAGTTTTCAGTCAATTCATCTATTTATTTTTCCAAACTGTATTGGAGATAAGTAATATTGCAAATAAATGTCATGGTTAGCCACAAAAAAAAAAGAATGGGAAATGACAATCAACTAAGGTTCTTTATTATTCCTTAGAATCTACAGCATAATGTCTGTAGATGCTAAGCAACAAAAACCAAGCTGGCTTCAGAATCCAGGGTTGATTAGCCCCTGGCTATGGATAATAATCAAAATGAGTTAGATTGGCGGATGGATCATAGCAGACAGCTGCATTGTACCATTAGGGCCCTGCTAAGAAAACCATCAAATACACACCTATAAAACCAGCTCTTCCTTATTTTCATTCAGCCGTTCAACAGCAGAGGATGGTAGTCATCGAATTGTTTGATGGATGCTCGGGTCATGTTTGAATAATGATCATGTTTAATAATGAATAGAGTATATACGCACGAGGGGCATATCCTTATTCACAGTAAAATAGGCATCCCATCAGTCTATTATCACACTACATTGCCGCTTCATAGTGCTTCGCTTTTTATCATCGCTAAAGAGCTGCAGCAGGGAAAAGAGATTCAATAATCAATACACTTTGCAGAATACCCATCTGATTCAAAGAGAAAATGTATGGATGAAACAATGGAAGATGGTAAAGAGATCCCCTTTTCATGTATGTCTTGGTACCTAGCACATTTTCATCTATCAATAGAAAAATCAATACACTTCGCAGAATACCCATCTGATTCAAAGTTAAATGTATCCATGAAACAATGGAATGAAAAAATGGAAGATGGTAAAGGGATCCCATTTTCATATATGTCCTGGTACCTAGCACATTTTAGTCTACCAATAGAATAATTTTTTTTCTGAATAACTCGTATAGTAGGATGTGATTTCTATATTTTGTCCACCAAAGAACCTGAAAGTATTTTCCTTTTTATCATAATAATAAAATGACCAAATAACATTTTTGAACTTTTTATTTGAGAAAAAATCACTTATGGGTGTTCTTAAAGCTGTCTTCAATTACTTCAGTTGCATTATGGCATTATGGAAGTTCGTGTAATTGATTTTGGCATTACCTGTTGACACAGCATCCTGGGGACTTGAACTCTTTTGGAGCCATCTGCTGAATGTTTGTATGGAAAATGATTCTCAATATGAGAGAATTCATTGTTGATCTGCAAAAAAGATGTAATATAGGCACTCAGATATGATGAGATAGCAAAACAGTGAAGTACAACCACCAGAATTAAAGAATGATGCTACTGTAGAGGCAGGCTAAATCTCTGAAATGAAGTAAATCCAAGTTGACATTTTTATTTTCAGCATAATCTATTTACTGACCTTATGGACAGCATATTTTCATGGAGTATCATAACATGTAAAGGCAGAGAAAATTTCAACAATAACCTGGCTTTCAATTGCTCCAAGTAACAATTCTTGGCAGCCAGATGCATGCACACTTTCTAGATTTGGGCACTGAATTAGCAACCGATCTGACAAATTATACAAAAACAAAGAGCTCTAAATAATTGAAAATAATAAGTTAAAATTTGCTTAAAAATATGAAACTTTAGATTGTACCAGGATGCAAATTTTTACAGGAGTTGAGGTTCAAATCACATAGTTCTGGGCAGTTCAAGCAGAGAGCCTGAAATTCAACCAATCTGTTAGAGCTGTAAAATTAGTAGAGATGAATGGACAGGTTTTTGAATAATAAGTCTTACATCTAATCCAGAACAACCCCATAAACTGAGTTTTTTCAACCTGTCATGTTTGATAATAAGTTTCTGATATATATGACGGGGTTTTTTGCTGAGCCTCCTATCAATATCACATGGAGAACTTTCATCAGGTTGTCTTAGGTCATTAGGATCACATATGGTCATCCCGCAGTCCATGAGTTCAAGAAGAGGTAACTGAGCTGTTGCAAACTGAATGCCACCTGAAATTTTGCAAAGATTCATGAGTTAAAACATTAAAGCAATAATTTCAAAAAATAAACAGCAAGGTAATCAGTGTTAAGATTGACTGGTCTGGAAATTACTTGAAGTAATATTCGGACAAAGAGCGAGAAGGAGCATTGACAACTTCCTAGGAAATACATTGCAGATCATTCCAATCCCACTGTCACTTATGCTTGACCTGAAATCATAAGATAGCTACCAAAATCAACACTGTGATTATATGTAGTAAATAAAATTATTCACATTTCTCTGCATATTTGAAACCAATATTATTGTACACAATACAGACTCCATATTCATAAGATAATAATATTATAAAACAAGAATCTAGGATTGGATGCCACTTTGCTTGAGGTTATTAAAAGAACCATTTTTTCTCCAATATTGAGAGGAAATTTAGAGAAAAATGTAAAACATCATGAAATTATGAGGAAATTGCACCAATGATTCAAAACATCTACAAAAGATCGTGAGATGACACTATTATTTTTATTTGTTGCTTAATGTTGCAATTATTTTACAAAAGTATCAATGAATGGCTCTTTTCTTTTATATGATAATGGTACAATTCTTTTACAGAATATGTCATAGTAAAACATCACTCTTCATATATTGCAAAATGATACATTGTTTTTGAATAACTGCTACACGCTCTTTATAAAAAAATATGCATTGTAAGAACTAGAAAATGAAAGATGGTGCCAAATACATAGCCCATTAAATGTTCTACTACTTTAAATGGTTTAGAAAGTTATAGATTGGACACTTGAAGAAAAAGTTTCTAAGTAAATGCAACAAATTGAAATACTGTGTAAAGTAAAAATATTCAGCAAAAAATTCAACAAGAGAAACTCCGTTGAAAAAGAACTGAAAAAACTCCATCATATATATCAGAAATATATCATAAAGATTTCTAGTTAAAATATAAAATAAAAATGCCACTACCAAAGATAGTAGTTAAAGGTTAAGATGTCAGTATTTTGTAATTGCAATGACATGTTTCAATTTTCTAAGACTGAAACAACTCCTTGATCACATAACAGTAATGGTTGAACTTCAGCATCAGGACCTACCCACTAAGATCAAGCAGTTCCAAGTTTGAATAGCTTGATGCTATGGCAGCCACAGATGCATCAGTGATTTCTGATCCAAGTACAAGTGAAAGCATTCGCAAGCACCTGCATCATGGAAATCATATAGAGATATTGTTCAATTAGCCTCTACCTATAAAACTAAATTAATAATGATATCAATTTACAAAAAAAAAAAACAATAATGATCTCTTATTTTTACTTGAGGTATATTCATATGCATGAGATTAGCAATATTTTGATAAAAAAAATTTGGGTGAATATCATCAAGGAAGTGAATTTGTATTTTCAAATAACAAAGCATGAGGAGCATAAAAAATGGTTTCTAATTAGCAACCTTAAGTTTGCTGCAGTGAGAGCGAGCACAACAGAATGTGAAAGGAAGAATGAGGCAACATGTATTTTTTGCAGTCTTGGACAACTCCTTACAAGCCCATCAACCATTTTAGTCAGATCCGTAGAATCTTTTTCTTGGTGAGAGAATTCCAGGGAAACCTCTTTGAGATTCGAACAATTGAAAACCTAAGAAACATAAAAATATATTAACAGAAAGTTTGTTTTAAGTGTAGGAGCTTAAACAGTAGGAACCATGCAGCTACCGTTTTGGAAAGGGAATAGAGATCTGAGAGCCAAAGTGTAGAAAGACTTGGCGAATTGAGTACAAAACCTCCAAGGTTGATGCATCCTTCCATTTTCAGAGAAGTAAGGCACCGTTTATCAGCAACAAAGCGACCAAGTTCATCTCTGCAAGATAAATCTCAAAATTAGTAAGAAGTTTCATCACCTGGTGATCTAATAATAATAGATGCATAAAGGTCTGAACTACCAAAAAAAACTTTGAAACTTCTGTCAGAACAGAAAGTCTATCATAAGATGCTGGTGTGCTAGTTCAGCCATGGCTATCATTCATATTGGAACATTATTCATACAGATAATATAAGAAATCAAATAGAAGAATGGGTGTACCAAGTAAATTTTGGAATAAATAAATTCAGACATCAGAAGTGAAATGTGCTCATGCAATTCTTAAGGCAACTTCATAATGAATGCATTATTTTAAGTGATCATAGTTCAAACAATTGCAGACATAGAAAACAAGAACAAAATGATGTTTCAGTCTACTTGTGCACTCGGATTGTGATTCTGCCATCCTAATGCAGAAAAGCACACCAATAAATTATCTTAGAAAGCAATGCATGAGTAGTAACATCTTCTAGTGGCCAACTAAAAGTAACTTAAAATGTTACTGCTTCCTTGAGATATAAATTTGATTTGATGTTTTGAAAAGAATTATCATCAGCAGTCAGAAGTTGGATTTAAAATTGAAGGCTTAAAATGAGTAAAACACACATCATCAAAGATCTTAGACAAACATGATATGCAAACAATAACAGATCTAGAAGAAAAACATATACCCATTGATACGATTGATGGCTGTTGCAGATGTAGAGATCTCCATAGACTCCAAGTTGGGGCAGGAAAAAGCAATGCAGGCCAACATAGTGGCATCTACATCTCTGTAAAACAAAAAAAATGAGCATGCAATATAAGGTCAATCTACTGAGCAAAAAATAAACATCAGATCAATCAAACAGCATATGTTGACATTTAATGCAACTTGTTGGTATGAATTTCAGCTTGTTGGTATCAAACTGTTATTTTCTAAATCTGGCAGATCTGACTGAGTGTTGTTGTTTTAGCATTTATTAGATGTTTTAGTCTTCTGTGAGTTTAAGATCCGGCTTCAGCATCTTATTTGCCATTGATGTTCTCTGCAAGGTAATACCAACTGCCAGAAACCCTAGATCAGTACACAATCTACGATCCTCAGTAAGATCCCTGACCTCTCCATTCTTAATGAGAGCCTGAGGAGTCCAGTACACTTTTGCAATACCGATCCGACGAATCCAATCTCTGCGGTTGTAGGAACTCTGAGTCTGAGCTCCTCAACTGCCCTCCATAGCCTCCTCGAAGTTTCCCTCCACCCCCTGCAAACCTGTGCCGCCGAAGACAACCCCGCTGGCGGCAGCCTCCGAAGGATCTCCCATAAGCAACCCGCCGTCAGTCCACCACCAACGTCCGTATCCACCTCCTCATCCTGATCAGACGCCTCAAGGCAATCGTCCAATTCACTGGTGCCGGTCCGGACATCGAAGTCGTCGAAGGAGAGAGCCCGGCGGAGGTGGGAGACAGGATGGCGAGGCGGGGGATGACGGGCAGCAGAGGAGAAGGATGGAGATGAAGACGACAGACCTGCGCTCGGGGACGCAGCGGCGGCGGCAGCGGGGACAGGAGTGGAGAAAGGAGGGTGGTGGGAATCTGAAGGGGCCGCTGAAGTGCCTAAGTGGCAGGAGTGACCCTTCTTGGGAAGGCCGCAGCGGCCACAGTTGTAGCTTCCTCGCTTCTTGCCGCGCTTTATGGGGTCAGCAGCGGTGGCCACAGAGGCCACAAGGTGCGGGTGGGGACGGTTGTGCTGCATTGGAAGAGCAGCGCCGAAGGATCCAACAAGGGTTACAACTTGCAGCCAGGAGAGAAGAGGAGGAGGCCAGAAGCTATATGAAACTGAGGATGATAATATAAAAAAGGGAGGGGGCGGGAGGGGGCGGGACGGGGAGGGACAGAGGCGGGAGCCAAATATAGGATTTGGCGCTTCTCTTTAAAATAAAAATATAATATATACATAAATGGAATAATAATTAAAATCTAACGTACAATCACTAGAGATAGATGTATATTTTTTTTCAAAATTTCTAATATTATATTATAATTTTGATAATTGTAATCATAATAGATGCACATCAAGATTTGGATCCAACCACAAATATAAAAGTGGGCAATAATATTGGGTGTTATTCATTTGGATTGAGTTGATTTGTGTTACGAATTTTATCGAATTCTACTTAAATATCTAATATAATTTATTCAAATTTGCACAAACACTTCTTTGTACACTTGAGTACTTGATCAAGCACTCAATCTTAGGACGGATGAGAAATCCGTAGTCCCTAATTATAAACTCAAGATAGTGACCAAAATATTTAACCCAAATTTGAACTACACCACATCTATTTAGTTCGAACAAGTTAATTAGTTTGGAAAAAAATGTGTTGTGTAATTCTTACTTAATTGTAATAAATTGATATTATCGATGCAATTTAATTATAACAAATTGACTTTATCAAATTAACCCTACTCAGATTGAGTAAAATCGATACAATTAAGTCATAATGACTCCTATTTGGACAAATCGACCATATTTAATCAAATCGACTTTGATTGAGTTAAAGTTCGTGTACATTTTATCATGTTCCAAACAATTCAAATATTATTTGGTTAAATATCAAGTATTTGTAATCAATTATAACTATACTATAATTATTTACTCCGATCAGCACTCAAGTATATTTATACCCTATATATCTATTGTTACCGCATATTAAGCTATACATGTATCCCACACGAAGTGTAAGTATCAACTTATTCTCTTATTACACCACTTCTAGTCAGCCTATGACGACTTACACCCTCAAGAACATGCAGTCGAATATATATATATATATAATGTAAATGCATATTATCAACCAGTAAATACATCAATCATTATTTATCTTTGAACTCGATTCAACTGGTGTTACTATTTATTTTACTTTGGACTTCATACTCTTATATCATAGACATATTACTTATTGATGGTTGGATTTCTGTTAACTCCACTACTATTGTTTATTAAAATTTTCTCAATTTCTTACAATTCAAACAATTTATTATTAATTCAAGTAATATTATCTTAATAATTCATGAGTGGGCCAAACACATTTCTTTGTAAACCGTATTAATGTGGCCTAAGCCTATTTCCTTATAAATATTATCTATTAGTGGACCTAAGCTCATTTGCTTAGGTATTTATTTCTTTACTCTATTCTTTGTACCATTGAATACTTTAACAACTATATGATACTTGGCCTTTCATATTAGCTTTATCGCTGTCTTAATACACTAACCTTAATTATTCTACCTCCCATTCAAATCCATTATCACTTGGAAATTTTATCTTCTACCTCCTTTTTGCCTTTTGGCGATTCTCTTTTCAGGATTTAACATAATAATATTTTTCATACTCTTAATTGATACCTTTTTTAATAATTACACATGAGTATTTCATCATCCTATTACACAAAATTGCTAACATATTTAGTCGTTAAGACATTTTTGCTATGGTACTTGGATTGGCCTCGCCTTTTTCTCGTGTCTCCATGTAGACTCCTTTTTCGCACACTTAACATAATGTGCCCCAACATGCAATTGGGTGAATCCTCCCGCACTTCGAACATCAAGATGTCTCGGTTCCCATATGGTGGTTTCTTCTCGCTCTTTAATATATTGGTTATGTGGTAGGTGATCATAAACTTTTTTTTTTATTATTCACTCTACCTTTGTACTACTTGCTTATTCTACTTTAGTCATTCAATGTATACACTTGAATTGTGAAAGCTTTTCATTATTCAAAATAAAGGGACCATCTATCTTTTCGGTGGGTGGGTGGAAATCTCTTTTGGGTAGGTGGAAATCTTAATATATACCAAAGAACCCAGAAAAAATAAAGGGTATATTCCCCCAATAGAGAAATGTCTAAGCCAAGATATTAAAGAGATGAGTAAACTTACTCTGAGATGGTAGAAAGCCTGTACTTTTATGTTATATGAATATAAGGATAGGAGATGGGGCAAGTATGGACATACCCCAATATGGAAGATAGACAAGTCATTATGATAACGGACAATTTATGATTGATTAAGTCAAGAAATAAGTTACCTAAGAATTGGGCATGGAGCAAAACATTAAGAATGAATGCTTAAAGTTCCTTCATGAGTCTAATATAAGAATCAATAGGTAAGGTAGTTAAATAAGGGAGGTTAAAAAGGAAGTGTATTCATGAGGTAGATTTTGAGAATATAATTACAAATTAAATAAAATTATAATTACAAATTAAATAAAATTGTATTATAAATTTGTAAAATTTGAAAGTTTTCACTATTTACAATAAATATTATTTTTAAGTATATATTATTTTGATCATTTATATACTTTCTTACAATAATAATAATGACTGATTGGAAACATAAAAATAATCCACATATCTCTAAAAGCAAATAGTTGAGAACTAAAATTGAGGTTCACCCCAAATATCCAAAAGAATAACTACTTGTAAACTTGAAGTGAAATTATGTTAAAAAAATAAACTTACCACGCCAAAAAGGAGTTAATTATGCTTCAGGGGTATGAAAAGGAAATTTGTGAAGTTCAAATGTATAATGGTACTTTGAATTTAGATATAAGTAATTAAAGTTAAAAATTTTGGTATCACCTGTAAAGTAATTGAAAAGTAGGTGGATAGGACTAAAATAATAAAAATTCACTTGAAATACTACAAATTTTGTTAAGGAAGAATAAAAAAATGAACAAAAAAAATGAAAGTACAGTTCGAAGTATTGGGTTGGAAAGTTAAAACAATTATTGCGGTGGTGTCGACACGCGATTGAATCAGAAACAGAGAATAAGTGGAGAATTATATAATAGAGAAAAATATTCAGGTGAGTTTTGAATACACTACTATATCTAATAATTAGTGGATATTATCAAAAGTGTATAAAATGCATTATAATGAATTAGCAGGACATTGTCATTAATCTCGAAAACAAACATTTGAATTGTCGTTGTAAATTTGCAGGTGACTCATATAGTCTCGTATACTCGAATCAAATCACGTCTTTTGTATGCATTTCCAAAAATTGCTTGACCAGTTTACTCGTACTTCCTCCCAAACCAAATACCCCATCCATCTACTCATAAAAAAATAATAAAAGTGAATTGTCCACTCATTTGTTGTTGCTCATTACAAAAAAAAAATCAATGAAATCAACTATTTAAAGTTGGTGTCGTGACAATAATTGTATTTATCTGAAAGCTACATATTTTCTCCCAAAATATCCATATATACAATTAGGATGGAAATAAGATCATTACTTTCTAATTGTAATGTATGAAAATAATATATATTTGGTTGGGAGGAGTAAAATAATTGTCATGTTAATAAAAATCAAGAATTACTTATATATATAATGTCATAATCATTAAAATTTCAACAGCTCTAATAGGGTTCCATCTATATTAGGGGTACTTAGTATTCAAACTTATAACACATTTTTAAACGGTATGGTTCAAAATGGAGTGATCATCACAATATAATCACACCGTAGATAAATAATTAAAGTATACATATAATTTGAATAAAATAAAAAAAATCATTATTTAACATAATTAATGTGACAAAATTGATACCCAAATATCAATATAAGATAGATTATTAATATTGAATATTATGCAATATGATTTTAAAAAGTAAGAGGTGCGAGATACCACTTATCATGCATATAGTTGTTGAGTTTATTAATAAATAAAAATATTATATTACTTATTAATTATTAAATTATTAGTCACTAAATGGCAACCATAATCTAATATATTTGCTCAATAGATACAAAGAAAATTAATTTTAAAAATTAACAAAAATATGAATTCCAAATATAATGGCCTACTGAAAAAATATATATTTTTTCACAATGAAAAAAATTAAAAAATTAAAAATTGACATTGCCCTAGGGAAATATGGGGTGTACTTCTGCGGCCTGACCGTCCATCGCAAGTACTTATGAAAGACATCTTGGCAATTTCACTTTCCTTCGAGTAGACAAAACAGCTACTCGGTCTGGTCTAGGTCATTGCCGCCTTCGTTGATTTACATAATCTCTTGCCTCTCTGTTCATTCCAACCTTCGGGTGGCTTCAGCATCTAAGGTATTAGCTCTGTTATCGGGATTTCTCTTTCTGCAAGTTTTCAAATTTATCCGAGAAATACACTTATCTTTGTGCTTGGAAGGTCTCCACATGAGGCGTTTGTTAGTTGACTTTACCTCTGTTCTTCTCTCTGTCTTTCAGCAACAGTTCTAATAGAGCGGGTCGAAACCAGCAAGACAGTTTCAATACACCTTCCTTCCTCCACTCCTGTCCTTGCTGCCGCGTCCTCGAGTGTAGGTCTACTGTCTTCGTCTGCGTCCTTCTCCTCCGTGCCTGTCATCCTCCGCCTCGCCATCCTGCTTCCCACCTCCGCCGGGGCTCTCTCTTTCGACCACTTCGAGGTCCGGACCTATGCATATGTTTCTTGGTATCAATGTTTTTGTGATATACTTGCATATACATATATTCATATATAATTTTTCAGATTTTATTATATTCAGGATCATCCTTCATATACTTTTTTTCGGCTTTAGATGTCCTTAGAGCGCATCTCGACATCTCTGATTTCTGTGATACTCCATCTGATAGGTGTATACATTTCATCATATTCTTAACGCTGTTTTGGTTCTTGAAGCTAGTTGATTACTTGATCTGTCATCCCATTTATAAAAACTAAAGCTTGAAAGTGGAATGACATAAATGAAACTGGTGATTCTCGAATTGTTGCTTTGATATGTGTTTTCCCTGCTTTTAGTTTAAGGGGTAAACGCTCTAGCTATTGGTTTTGCAGGGGGGAGTTCACTCGCTTTCTTTCACTTTGAGTTCAGGCACTTTGAAGGTGCTCCTCTGTCCCAGTTCTGTCTCCCTCTCTTGGCCATAAGGAGTCAGACGATTTAGATATATTCAATAGGAAAAGAAGTTCTATAATTTAGATGTTTTCTCTAAGCCTTGTGGAACACACTTTAAGGCTACCACCTCACCTGCTCAGTCTCCCTTTAGAGAAAGCCGTTAAGCATGAGTTGGATGAGCTGTTTTTAGATAAGGTAAGGCTCCTTTTTCATCTTAATTTTCCTCTCTTTGTATGGTTCTTGTCCTTTATTTTTATCACATGGTTTGTGACATTAACTGACTCAGCAGATATTCATTTTAAGGTTGTCCCAAAATTGGGTCTCTGTGTGTCTGTTTATGAGATCAAGAACATCACTGGTGGTTTCATCTTTCCCGGGGATGGTGCACCTACTTACACGGTATTTTTATTCATACATGTCTCTGGCTTATTAGTTGTGTTCTTCTCAGATCATTGAATCAAGTTCAGTCCGACTTTTTCTGCATTTAGTTGAATATGATGTATGCTTCATTCAATATACTAATGTCTTGTTCCAGTACTGGCTGGTGCAAATTATGCAATAGAAAAGTTAATGTCTTTAGAAATGACTACATAACAAAGAGTTCACATCTTAGTGCTCAAAATCTTGTTATTAGTGTTTCCTTCTTTACAAAATCACGACCATAATTGCTACATAAGGATAAGCTTTCTCCTTTATGCTGTTTTTCTTTACTCTGCAAATCGTGCTAACTTATTTTCTCGAGTACTTGTCTCTTGTCTATTCCTTGTTGTCTTCTACACTTCTTTTTATATGAAAGACCATCATACTGTTTCATAATATATTATTGTTTCTTTGAATATCTCCCTAGTACCATACAAATTCAATGCGTGGCATAACAATCTTCATTGAATTTGGCTGCTTCCTTATATTTTATACGTGGAGATGGAATATTACCACCTAATTAATGGGGCAGTATTTGCTCTCACTTATCATGTGGAATGATATGGACATCCCTCTGCTTTTGTTGCAGGTAAAATGCAGACTGGTTATCTTCCGGCCATTTGTTGGGGAAATAATTGATGCTAAACTTAAAGATTATGACGAAAATGGCTTACGCTGTATGTGTAACTACTTTTCTAAAGTTACTTTGTCACATCATAGGTCATATATTTTCCCTTGTGCTTGTTCTTAGGTGTTCTTACTATTGCTCATTTTCTCAGCATGGGCTTGTATATTGCTACTGGCACTTTCCCAGAAAGTGCATGGCTTTTCAACATTAGTTTACTTGATAATAATGTCATTGATTTCTCTATTAATATTTTCAAATCATAATTTAACTGCATCTAATATTGTCCCAGAACACATGAATTACATAGTCCTAAATCTATATAATAAATGTTTCTTAAATATTATAAGACCACGATTAGATTCATAAAATAAAACTAGTAGTTAATTGCATGTCTCATGCAGCCTTTTCCAGGTAAGAAAAACTGAGTTTAAAATCCTTCAATGGGAAATTATTTGCACATTGATAAGATGTCATTTTCTAATCACTGATTGAAGTAATATTTTCAGCAACTTAGATGTAAATCCTAATGTTCCTGCCTAAGCCTTACTTTTGGATATGGCTTTATCTATTGGGAGAAACCCATTATCCAGTAATAAAGCAAACTTGCCTGTCTGTTATTTATATAATGGACTAATTAGGTCCCAGTAGGAAATGTTTTCTGAAGGATAAATTGTATTATTCCTGAGAGTTAGATAATTAATTTATAGGGTGAAACTTCTATGCTTATTTGAATTTCAAAGTACTTATATGCAACTTTAATTAAGTAGTTAACATACCAGAGTGCGTATATATTTTTATGGAGTAAATTTCATTGTATTTATATCATTATTTGTTAGTATGTTGTGTGCTCACATCTTTATCTTGATATTCCTCGACTCATTGGTATATGTAGGCTGAGTACTGTACAACTGGAGGATGTACTTGTCTAATTAATATATTGCTCCAGTCAATTTATTGATTTGATGAACCATGGAATAGTTGTTCATTTGCTTGTCATCCTGTTAGTTGACTGAAAATATCATAAATTTCTTGCAACCTTTCTAGTTCTTTAGCCATCTTGTGCAGTGCAACTCTTGCAAGACTGACTGCCTCTGTTTTCATTTTGTTGCTTTTTGACTTGAGACATGTGCATCCAATAGTACTCTGTCTATTCCTGAACCATTGAATTAATTGGCAGTCAACAAGGCATCAGCCAGTGGTGTTGATTCTTTTTTTATATTTGTCCATGATCAGTCCTTTTTATAATTCTCAAGAAAATGCTAAATTTATGATTGTGGCAGTATCTTTGGGATTCTTTGATGACATTTACGTGCCCTCTATTCTCTTGCCATCACCATCTAATTTCAAGCCTGACCCAGAAAACAAGTAAGGGTCCCTTCTTCCCTCGTCTACCCTGAAGTCTTGGATGTTATAAGCTTTCCTAACTAGAGCAGATAACTGAAGTGTCCTAGGCTTTGGTTCTTTTCCCAAACAGGTTTTTACCTGGTGCAATTCAATTTTAATTAATATGAAAAGTTAAACTGATAATATCTAATAAAGAGGAAACCCATTAAAGTATGGAAGATACTGTTCAATCAATATTTGATGATAATTGGGTTTGTTGCTCCATTTTTTTTTTATAAATGGACTTGCTAGGTGTCAGCTATCAGGTTATGTGGAGACCCATTCCTGAAACAGTGATTTTACTATTTTACCATCTTCATGACAGTGACTGCCCATTTATTTCTCATTTGTTCAATCGAGTATCTGCTGTGCTGTTACAGGAATAGACGGAGATGGGTGTGGGAGTATGGAGATGCAAATGATGGGGAACAAACATCTGGTGATAGGTTTCCAATTGAAGAGATAGGTGAGGTGAGGTCTACCACTCCTTTTTTGTTTCTGTTGTTTTAGCACTCTATATTTTTTTTAATTTGCAACTTCAAGGCAGACCATAAGATTTAGAGTCCAGAGCATAAACTATCCGTCAATTCCACTGGAGCAGCCAAATAATTCAAAGCCCTTTGCTCCCATGGTGATCACTGTAAGTTCAATGTTTTTGTACTGCAGTTCTCTCTATTATTATAAAGTATTAAATTCTTTATATGGTAATCTGTCTAGTTATGCAATTTATTTTTGTAATTGTGTGCAAAAACCAAGTACATATTTAGTGTAAGTTGGTTGAAAAGATAAACAATTGTTTATTCTTGGTCTTTTTAAGAATGATCAGAGAATTGCCTTTTGTTTTCTGATACTGCTTCCTATTTAAGATAAATTTCAATTTTAGTTTAAGTGCTATAACTTGTTCAACTCAACATTTTTTTAGTTTTTCTGACATTTTACCTTCTATGGGGGTAATAATCTTGGGCCCCAATAAAAGTGGAAGATAAAAAATGCCTGGTGGCAGGGTAGAATTTACCGACTTAGACAAATTGCAGAGTATCAGCTGAGTTTATTGAATGATTATTACATTTAATTTCAGAAAAAAAAACACTTGGTTTATGCATTCTTGGGAACAAACTCGTTTCCCTTGCCCCATACAGGAATTTGGGTAAGAGCAAACTCTGAAATAATGGAGAACAGCCACAGCAACTGTCAACAATGGGCTGATAATTTCTATTTTACAGGGGTCACTCGATAATGATGGTTTGGGTCCCATTTCATGGTGGGAATGATGATTAATGTAATTGGCAGGTCAGACAAGCAGGTTAGCTTCTGAATCTCAACATTTACTTATTATTCATATCCCCGAGCAGCATCTGGTTCTCATTCTTATCTTATTATCCAGACCCACGGCTAATTTGGAGTTTCTAATGGGCAAAATTGTCACAAGCCTGTTCTATTAAGTCAAAGCAGTCACTGATGGAACAAATGGGTGGCACTTTTTATGTGCATACACTTGTTTGACCAATGAATGTGCCCCATATTTAAGGAAGACAAACTTGAACTCATAGTTGGAGCTCTTTTCTTACTCTAATTTATTAGACGAACACACGAGTGCAATATTTAAGGTGTTTCTTTGGTGCATTCAGCTTGCATGTACCCATTCTTTTGTCAATAAGCGCTAGAATCGTCATCCATATATTTTTTTTGCCAATTTACTTTATAGCTTATGCTGGTGTAAGGGTTAGGCATCTCTAGAACCCTGACAGTTCTTAATCTAAACAATGCTGTTAGGAGCATTTGATTCAAGTTTGTTACTAGATTGCTGGTAAAGTTGAAGATTGTGGTTGAAATTTTGCACCCTGGTTAAAACTTTTGCATTACAATGAGTTTGTTCTATCTATAAGAAAGCATGTCTTTTTTTTTTGTTGAAATCGAATGCAGGATGATGGTAAATTGTAGGAAGAGGCAAAATTGCTGTGAAATTAGCTGAAAGTTGGATATAATATGATAATATCCTAAAATTTTTAGATGTAAAATCATAGCTTAAGTGTCAAATGGGCTTTTTTTTTAATAAAATTATAATTTTTTAACATAAAAAATTTCATAATATTTGCCTCAAGAGTTTGATATTATTAAATCGGTTTAAATAAGATTAATATTTTTTACTTGGTTAAGATCACTATGCATTTATCATTTAAATGACAAATACTAACTATTATCAAATATTAATAATTATGGATATATGATAATTATATAATAGTTTTTTTATATATGATAATATATATTATATATATGAATAAAATATATTATTAAATTTAGTATTTATTAAGATTTATTTATATTAATAAAAATATGTTAAATTATTAATATAATTTTATTTGATAAAATATTAAAATTACAATAAAATTATTAATATCAAAGGAAATTTATTTATATAATATTTGTTATATATAGGAAAAATATAAAAAAATATAGCATATATAGCATATATAGCATATATGCCATATTTTTGTATATATTTTTTATAAATAAGTTTCTTATGATATTAATAATTTTATTGTAAAATTTTATTAAATTTTAAATATTATCAAATAAATTATATAAATATTTTAACATATTTATATTAATGTAAATATATTTTTGTAATCTAGTTTAAATAATACTAAATATTAATAAATGATATCTTTTATTTTATATCATATTTTAGTATTATATATTTTATGATATAGATAAAATATTATATAATTATCATTTATTATTACAACTCCCTTTAAATGGAGTGTAACACTCTTTACCTTGTCATTTCACCCTAAAAAATGTAAATATCTAATCAAAATTTAAAATTAGTATAAAATATAACTACTTTATTAAATAATTAATATTAAAATTGATATTTTAAAACTTTTGGTAGTGAAGTGTTATTTGACCTAATTTAACCAATTTTTATGTGTATATATGATATAAAAAATAGATATACTATTATTTGAGATGTTATTATTATGTAAATATTATAATTTTATTTGAATTATTAGATGAAAAAAGATTGTACTAAAAATTTATGGGTAAAGATGCATCCTTGATGTGTGAGGAAACAATGCACATAGGCAATTTGGATATGGGAGACAGTAGTTTTACACTTACACACAATATGCAAGAAGAATCGATCCATATGAAATTTCACGTTATATTCCATCTATTTGTTCATGGAACGCCACAACCATAATGATCTACTTCTAGAGGGATAGCCCGGAATCATCGTCCTCGTCGAGATCAGACGTGTAGACGAAGTACAACGCCCAGATGAGCCCGAACACCCCTAGCAGGATCCACCCGAGCAGGTTGTTGCTCAGCCCGAACGGGAGCCCCGTTCCCTCCGTGCTCATCCTCTCGTCCACCAGAGCCACGGCTGGGCCTGCCGCCGCCGACACCACCGCCACCATCGATGAGATGGCCGAGTGGAGGGGCGCGGCCGCGGTCCTGGCGGAGCTGCCACCCTCCCGCTTTCCCCCAGGCGCGCTGCATCTCACTTCTCCCTTCTTCCTAGCAATGGCTGGCAGAAAACCTGGGTTGTGTTTAAGAGATGCACAGTTATTGATTGAGATGATCTAATGTAGAAAGTAGGATGACAACTCGCATTTAGGAGTGGAATTTGCCAAAGATCAAAACCTAACATACCGAGAAGAGGAGTCTGGGAAACTCCGAGGAATCTCCGCCGTGCGATGATGGTACTGAGAGCCATAGAGGACAGAGAGCTGGTGGTGTAGATGTAGCTGCAGGCCATTATCACTTTCCTATCTCCTCCGTCGTCTCTCACAGTCTCCCTCCAGTCCACACTAACAAGCTCATTGATATTTAGGTGGAGAGAGATTATCGGTAAAACTTTTTTTCCTGCAAATTAGATAATCTTGAATATCTTAGGACCACACGTGTTAGATTTTTTTGAGCCTCTCTGATTTCCAAATCTTATATATACTTTTTAAGATTACTTCAACGCTTCCATTCATTATCTAATTACCACACGAACTGTATCTCCAATTTAAGTTAAATGACCTAAATTTTATGTAAACATAAAATTGAATAATTAAATTATTTTTAAAAAATAAATTTTATTAATAAAATTGTTCATAAATCTAAAATTAGATGAATAAACGAGATAATTGACTATTTACTTGCGTCTATATTAATTTAATCAAACTTATTAGAAAATATTGATTTGATTAAATAATTCAAATATAGCAAATAGAAAAATTAGATGACGAGAAGTCAATACATTACATATAATGAGAAGTCCCAAATATGCCAGAGATCATACTACAAATATAAACATGAAACAACCATCTCTAAGCTCATGCAAGAGGAATGCATCCTTAATCAAGGACTCCTCTAAGCACATGCATGAGGCAGATGTTTTTTCACTCCAAGAATTTGAACTCACCAGGCTCACCAAACTATATGCCAAAGACTTTTGAATCACTAGGCACCACTCTTGGCAGTAATATAAATCCAGATTAACTGACATATTTACTAAATAAATAATATAGATGTAGATATAAAAAAACAAGTAACATAATTTCAGTACCATGAATCCAGAATCCTTGATGTGTATATATATACACAGGCAGTGTCGATTTTATCAATGATGTCACTGGATTTTCAATTTCCTCATATTTGTTTGTTTTCCCAAAGAAATAAGAAACATACAAAGGGAATCAGCAGCAGAAGCAACTTAATCAATGGTAAGTCATCTGAAATTGAAGTCAAGATGGCCCCAACGAGTATTATATTATTGAAATCCTAAAGAGAAATATGTATATACAGTGAAGTACCACCAGTACTGGAAAGCTTGCTGGGTAAATCTCAAATCATCTAGAACACAGATGAGATAAGGGAATCCTAAAACACAGGTCACTGCAGCATAAAGTCACAAAAGAGAATAGGTGTCGATTTACATCGACCAATTAATTGTTAAGCTGTGGATTAAGAAAATAAGTATAACGCCTATCCATCATTGATCCTTGGATGAAATCTGTATTTACGGAACCTTTGTCTTCTAGTTATTAGGGTGAATCCTACTTGTGAATGTTGCACTGTTGCAAATAAGGGTTGTCAAAAGAGAGGTACCTGCTCCAATAGCCCTTGTACTTGCTGATCCCAATTTCCAGCCATGGCTTCATTACACCATTGAAGTGTATCACTGCTGCTCGATCAATCTCAGCCCGTGGTACCCCTGATTCATACCCTAGGCCAAGAATGTGCCACCTCTTGTCCAGAGGTACTGTTTGGTTATAGAAGGTGAGCCAACCTATGGGCAGACTCCCTGCTTTCAACACGCGCCCCCTTTTGTTCTGCAGCAGAAGTATCATTCATAGCAATCAATATCATTTAATGCTGACGCCCATGCTAAGGATGGTATCCATATATGGTACCAATAAGCAACTAGTAACATTTCAACCCAAAGGTTTTTTCCTGAATTCCAGCATGAAACTGGAACATTCAACGGAGAAGTAGAAAAATTTGCAGGCTAGTGAATAAGAAATGATAATAATGGATGTCAACTAGAGATGATTGTTCAGTGCATCCACTGCAAGAGACTCATACTGAGGTTTACAAGATATTTGAAACACAGGAATCTGTATGTCTCATTCCTATATATATATATAATGTGTTTATAAACTTTTTCTTTGCATAGAAAGAAATCAATAAAAAGGCAAGATATTGCCTGCCCTGGACATAGTAATGGTCTAGTTGGTAAGGTGTTTCTCTAGGCAGTACCAGAGAAAAGCACAGGCATGCAAAACATGACAAAAGGCTAGGGAAGATGTGATATGGCTTACCAACTGCAAGTAGCTGCTATAGATAGCAGTTAAATTTTGTCTTCTCCATGTTTGCAAGTCAAACAAGTTCATACCAAATGCCCATGTGCATGTGTTTGGATCAAATCTCTCAGCAACAAAAGGGTCTGAAAAGTCTATGAACTTATCCATCCTCCAAAATGACCCTTCACCCTCCTCTTGACAAATTTCGACAGCCCCATTTACTTTTCCCCTCATGTTCACATTCCAAAGTTTCATTAGATCCCTTCGCACGACCACATCATGGTCAAATAGAACTATCTTATTCAGCAAAGGAAAGACACTGGGGAGATAGAAGCGCAGATGATTTAAGGCAGATGTATATCTTGGGTCATGTGAGTCCTGCTTCTCCAAAGCCAATTCATGCCCAGGAGATAACCAATCAAACTCTTCTATTCTCCTAATATCAATAGTAGCTTTTGAAGGAGGGTTTAGCAGGAACCACATAGAGATTGCAGGAAAATTGAGAGAATCAGTCACTATATGGAATACGATTTTCTCTGGGTCCTGAAATATTAAACAAAAGAAGTGAGAAGTTCCTTCTGAGGTGAAAATACCAGGACTAATTTACAAAAAAAAAAACAGAAAATACCATGCATAATGCAATAAAACAATACCAGAACCCTTTTGCAACATATTGAACTTAATCAACTTAAAATAGCTGAGATTTGTTCATAATTAACTCAGGTCCAAGTGAAGAAATGTAGATTATCACATACACAAGGTTGAAAGGAGAACAAAAATTCCACTTACAACAAATAAACAAAACATATATGGCATCATACACCCAACACGATTTAGGCAGCTTGCAACAAAGCCAATGAGCAAAATAACTGAATAGAGTAGTTAAGGAAATACATATTGGAGAAAGAGATTGACTAAAACTTCTTGTATAATTACCCTTCTAGGTAATAGTGGGATCATGGCATGACAATCCATGATAACAACAGGGAAACCTAATCAGAAATAACTATAAAAATCAAGCCCTATCTGATCAGAGAAAATACCTAATGCCAGGGCAATAATTAAAAACCAAACCCTAAGATATCAACAGCATATACATAATTCTAGGTCATCTAAAAGTTCCAGTCCACTCACTCCAGAATAAGAGATGGCCACAAGTTGAAAGCAAGAGTAAGTGACACCCATAGAAATAAGAAAACCAGAAGAAGCTACAATAGGTTTCCACTGATAACAGGAAAATTCCAGATGATGAAAAACAACTATATTTCATTAAAAGTGTATTAATTTGGCATTTGTTTCTTTCTGTGTTACTAGCTACTGGACTGTGAATTCTCTCTCTTAGTGAGCAGCTCTCATGCTCTAAATGTACTGTCTTTACTGCATAAGCAACAGTCTAGATATCTAATTTCACATACTGAAAGCATGCTAATCTGCAGTTATATTTGAAGTTTTTTCACTTGATAAATTTGAAAACTAAATGATTTGCTTTAGGAGCTTCAGCCAAAATCTCTGAATGCTGATCCTAAAATGTATATAATCAATACCAGCCCATTATAAAGGATGAGAAAATATCATTCCTTAGATTTACATGAGGAATAATAGTATCAGCATATAATTATTCCACACTCCTAAAACTTTGCAGTGGAACAAATGTGCAGTCTATCTTATCAGTAATTACATTGAAATTCCCATATCATGATTCTACTAATTGTTTTTAACTAATGCCATTGAGATTTGGCTTCTATTATTTTATATGGCACAGTCAACATTCCATGTAATAGAGAAGATTGTAACCATAATAAAGGAGAAAAGATGGTACCAAGGCAGATGAGACTGTTGAATTAACCACAACAGCGCATGCCAAAACATTGTTTGAGAAAATGGCATAGTGATAGAGAGACTGATCATGCACTCTATGCTGTTTATCAAACTTCCTTTCCTCTGGAAACACAGAAAAGTACTCTGCAGTCAGCCTCATTGTAAGGCAATGAAGACCTTTTGGGGTTGTCCTAGCAACAAGATGAAGCAGATGTGTTGCTTGGTTTTTCTGTGTCTGCACCTGTTCTTCAGCACTGTAAGTCATTGCCCGAAGCTTAGTGGCCATGGCTGAGCAGTCTGAATAGACTTGACCTGCTTTAAATAGGGAAGCTTCCATAGCTCTTGATTTCTGCCAAGAACTGCAAGTTATAATATACAAATTGATGAAATGGAGCACCAATATTTCCAATTCAAAATGTATGGTACTGCTAAACTATAATGATAAAATAATGCAAGAATCAGACACTTGAACCTCCTAGATAAATCTGAATCCTTTTTGGCATTCCCCATAGCTCGTTCTAACTCCTTAATCCGCAGCTTCAGCTCTTTAACAAAGTGGGAGTTGCTGTTTGGAGGAGCAAAATTCAAGTATGCTTTTGCTCTAACTATTTGATCTTTCATCTCCTTAACCTTCTTATCTATCGAACTTTGTGAATTTCGATTCTGTTGAACAGCAGCTCTAATAGGGTTGGTCTGCCATGAATAAACAAAAAGATGCCTTCAAACATATCCCGTAACCACAGAAACAAGAATGAGAATGTGAAATTTTAAATAATGTCAAACTGCAAAATCAAAATTTAAAAGTTATATAGTTCTCATAACTTTGTATAAATTAACAAGCCTAGAGCAAAAAAAGAAAAAAAGACATTTGATTACAACAATTATTCCCAAAGCACCTTCATATTTCATAGTTTCAGAAGAAATTTCACATATTTCAAAATTCACATCCAAATAATAATGTGGCCCCTATGATAACACATTTGGAAAAAAACACTTATGACCTATAACATTAAATAATGTGTCTGCCTACTCCAAAACAAGAATCTCAATGTTACAAGCATAAGAAGACCTTTTACATTTCCTTTTATAATTAAATATGGCCTGATCTATCAACAGGAGGTACATATGACAGCTCTTTGAAAATTAGAAATAATATTACAGAATTATCAATCTTTATATATTTATTATATGATCCCAACACAATTACTTCTAATGATATTTCACCTACTTATTGTTAAGAGAGGACAATCCTAATCAAATTTGTCTCCTTCTCTTTGTAACAACAGATGTACCTAATATAGAGATAATCAAATTCAAACTGCTGTTGGTCACTATTCAAATACCTTCCCATGGGAAATCGATGCAACAACATTTTGTTGAATCTTCTGATCTTCCTTTGAGTTCCTAATGCCAGTACCTGGGTGAAACATCATGCAGTATAGCCTTACTATGAACAACATGAGAAGAATAAATGCGTAATACCAACCATATATTGACCAGGGGAAGAAAAAATAATACCAACCATTATTTTGAACATCTGGCCTGTCTCCAGCATCAATAAAATCCTCCGTAGCATTTTCTATCTTGTCAGAAGAACCAAAGCCCTCATCCACATAAACAATCACGTTTGGCTCCTTCAAGCCATCACCACCTTCCTAAAACCAGAGAAATCCGACTCAGGTACATAAACCAAGAAGTTTCTAACACTTACAGCCTTTGTAGCCATACCTGCTGAACGGAGCTGAGTTTCAATGCTTCTGCTCTATGTTTCTGCCCGGATCAAAAGGAAATAGCATCATCTCTCATCCAAACCAAATCTAAGAATTTTTGCTTTTTTCAGGTTAAGAGGAAGATGGGGAAGGGACACTAATTTTTGGTGCATTTAAGAAAAATCAGATGCAGAGTTTCACAGAAAAGTATGGTTTAGTTCATCATGAATCAAGAGAAGCGCTCAAACTCTCATATGAAGTCATGACACATATCAATTCAAACACAAAAAACAACTAAAGATTAAGCCTGGTCGATGTTTCATTACAAAGACAACTGAAATATGATGAGAAAGAGAAACGATAGGATGAGTTAGAAGAACTCGATTCATACCACCCCCGAAATATCTTCTATAAAGTCCTTGCGTCCTGCAACAACAAATGTTACGTATCCATGAAAATTGGAATTTTCCAGATCAACGAATCTTAGCATCACCAAGCGTGCCAGAACTTCACCAACCTCATGCAATAACTAGTATATGTTCCTTACCTATAGGAGAAATGTTATGCAGCCTATGAGAAACGAAAATGATGGGAGCAATGACGCAGACGGAGAACAAGCAGAGGAAGACAATCCTCTGGTACCGTCGGACATTCCTCATCAAATCAGAGCTCGTCTCGCTCAACCACTTCCAGCCTGATCGATGTTTCTGTCAAGGGAAATCGAAGATAGCAGATTCGACACTTCAAAGACGAATCGGTAGAAAAGCACTAGGGCTTTCGATTGAACAAGGTGTTTCAATCTCAATTCTCTCCCGGTCACATGAATCTCTTCGTCTCTTTTATTTCATGGCCTACATGAAGATTTGTTCCTTATGTCTCCTCCTACTCCAACTCCAACTCCAACTCCATTAATTGTTCATGCTTTTTTTTTGCATCATCAGCTGTTCACCGTCAGTTTTATAATTTCAAGCACAAACAAATAAAAAGATACATATTATATGAAATACATAAATTAGATCTTGGAATTACTCATCTTTATTGATTATATATTTCTTTTAATTAAATTATTATTTTATTCATTTGAATTAATATGCATGAGGTATTTAAAGGAGTAATTGTTTTAGTAAATTATTTAAAAAGGGTAAAAATATTGAAATTCATAAGAGGTTCACTATCTGTTATATTAATTTTAATTAATTTAAAATATTAACAAATAATTAAAATATTAATATTTATTTATTTTACCAATTATTTTATCATATTCAAAGATTGGATTTGATTCTATAGTTAGTGCTCACAAAAAACTATGACTGTACCGTACCCGGGACTGTTCGACCCGGCACCGTAATTCGACCGGGTATGCCTACGGGACTCGGGCCAAATATTTTTACACTAAATTGATAAAACAATAATTTCATTTTTAGTTATAAATATAAAAAAACTTAAAATTAATATTTATAGTAAATTGTATTATATATAAAATTAAAATAAATAAATTATATTAAATTATTTTCTGAACATAAAATAAATTTTAATTATAGTAAAAATTTCTATGTAAAATTATAATTTTCTAATTATAAAAAATATTTACTCTATTATAAATTGGTACATAATTATACTAAATAATTTAATTTATATAAATTAATTCTAATAAACATAAAATATCAAATATATATAAAATTTTAAAAATAATTATAATAAATTATTTTGTATATATAAATAATAATATTATAAATAAAATAATTTACCCATAAAATTACAAAATTTTAATTATAAAAAATATTTATAGTAAATAAGTTGATATATTATAATATAATAAATAATTATTTTAAATTATTTAATTTATATAAATTTATTTTACTGTACTAAAATGGTTAGTATAAATAAAATTATAAAAAAATATTTACAGTAGATAAATTAATATTAGTGTACATAAAATAAATAATAAATAAAATCATATTTTTCTACGTGTATATATATAATATTTATTACATTGTAAATTGATATATAGTAATAATTATATTAAATTATTTAATTTACATAAATTAATTTTATTGTAAATAAAAGTATTATTATATATAATTAAAAAAATAACTATATTAAATTATTATATATATTGATGTTTTCGTACATAAATTTAATCATTTTTAATTTTATATTTAACTATACATAATAATACTAAATTAAAAAAAATAATTATAGTAAATTATTTATTATAAATAAATTGATATTGTTGTAGATAAAATAAATTCTAAATAAAATTAGAAAATTTTAATTATATAAAATATGTGCCGTACATAAATTATTAGTTGTTATATTATAACATAGTATATAATTATTTTAAATTATTTAATTTACATAAAATTGATTTATTTTACTATAATAACTATTTTACATAAAATTAAAAAATAATTAATTATAATAATTTATTTGTACATATATTAATATTATTATTGTATATAAATATATAACATTATAATTTTTTTTGTAAATTGATACATTATACATAATTATATTAAATTATTTAATTTACTTAAATTTACTGCACATATAATAATTATTGTACATAAAATTAAAAAAAATATTAATATATGTACAAATAAATTATTATAATTAATTATAATAATTTGTTTGTACATATATTAATATTATTATTGTATATAAATATATAACATTATGATTTTTTTTGTAAATTGATACATTATACATAATTATGTTAAATTATTTAATTTACCTAAATTTACTGCACATATAATAATTATTGTACATAAAATTAAAAAAAATAATTATAATAAATAGTTTCATATAAATAAATTGATATTATCATATATAAAATGGATTGCACATAAAATTTACAAATTTTAATTATATAAAATATTTATTATAAATAAGTTGATTTTATTGTACATAAATGACTATTTAAATATACACAATTATATTAAATCATTTAATTTATATAAATTATTTTTCTACAAATTGCTATTTATATAAGTACGTGCATAAAATTTTAATGTTGTAAAATTAGTTAATGATTTGTTGTAAATAAATTATTATTTATTAAAATTGTACATAAATATAACAAATTTTAATTATAAAATTAAATAATTATATAATTTGTAAAATTATATTATAAAAATATATAAACAATTATAAAGTTATATAGGTTAAATATAACCTTAATATTATTACACTTATAATGATAGGATTGTCTAGGTTGACTTGTGTTGTGGGAAGGTTGCTTGGGAGATAAGTTTTTTTTTTGCACAATGCTTGGGAGATAAGTGAATAGTTGGGTTCAAGGAAAAAAAAAAGACTTGCAACCTGTGGACGTTCTCTTGTGTTGTGATGAAATATAATCTTACCTGTTGTAGTTACATTCGATAGAGTTTTGCCTGATAAAAAAATGTTACTTGTCCGATATTAATTTATTAAAATTTTAAAGGTTTTCTGGGTTTATAAATGGTACATTATCAAAGTTGAATAATATTAGTTATTTTCTCTAATACCATTAAAGAAAGTTGGTAGAAAATAAGTTAGTAGAAGTAAATAATTTTAATAAGTAAAAAAAAAGAATTAGATGAATTCTATAATTTTGATTCATTTCTAAAATAGTATCAAGTAATCCTAATAAATTATAGAATATACTCTTATATTTTGTAAATGAAGAGTGCTGATAAGCTGTAAGAATATACATTTATGAATTATATCTTAAGAGTATTTGACAAAGGGTTTTTAAATTATTTAAATGGGTGAGGAAGTGATTGGTATTAGATGAGAAAGAAAATATTTAATTAATAATGATGTTTTATAAGTACTCAATTATCACCACTCATACCACCACATTACATTACATGGAATGGAAATAAAACGAAAATCATAGAACTCGGTGAAGGGGTGGCGAATAAAACTTGATATCCAGCAGAAGATAATAACAACGAAGCAAGAAATATTGAAAATTGTAGTGTAGGATGTTTTGGGTCTTCTTCCCCTTCCATAAGGTACTTTATCCGAAGTTGATCTTAGTGTGAAGAAGAGGATTGGATTGCAAGGGAGGAAAAACAAAAAATGATTAATGGATTTTTTTTTGCACAATAAAATGACTAATAGATGGAGAAGACAAAGAAATGAAACTTTGTTTGATATTAAAAATTGATAAAAAGAAAAAATATATAATCTCAATTTATCTCGTACATTCATTTAAAATAGATAATATATAATATATAAATAGAAAATTATATACAACACATTAATGATATTATAATTTTTATTTTCTTCATTTGAAGTCGAAAAATAAATTGAAATTGGTTGGATTTATTCACTCTGACTCGAGTTAGCAAAAGTGAATAAGTGTCAAAGTATTGATATAAAAGTGATTTCTTGAATGTTGAACTGCAAAAGAAAATATAAGTAAAGGAGAAATCCAAAAGTGAATTAATTAATAGAATAATAAATTGATGTGTATATTTGTGGGGTATATATGTAATAAAACCATCATAAAAGTCTTAAAATAAGTTTGATATATAAAAGAAAGGAAAGCATAATGCTAGTTGTTTGGTAAATGTGTCAAATAGACATTGTGATTAATAAAAATATTATCACAAAAAGTGATGTAGTATTTGCTTCAATGAGTGCAAGTGTAACCGAGATAAAGAGAGAGAGAGATAAATGGGAAACTAAAACATCAATTATAGTTGGGACAAGATCGAATGGTAGAAAAAAGAAAATGACATTGGAGAAATGAGAAATGCTAGTTGGATCAAGAAAAAATCATAGAGATCAATGGTACTTGAGAATAGGCTAATGGTTAATGAAGGAGGAGAGGTCGATTAAGATGACTCAATTATAAAAATGATATCTTGTGGATGGAGATGCACAAAACATATACATGGTGATGGAGAAGTTATTGTCGAAAAATTGAGATATGCATATTTAGCTAATTTGAGAATATGATAACTTTTGTTTGTAAGAAATCTGAGATAATATCGAGTAAGGAGAATATATTTGGAAAAGATGAAAGTAGCGACTAAAGCAATGGTTGCAGGTATAAAATTGACGGTGAAGACAAGATGTTGCTTCATGGTTGAGCAAGTTATTTAATCAAAAGAATAGATTTGTAATAGATGAAACCATATTGACTAAAGAAATGACCGTGGGTAGAAAATCGATGGTGAAATCAAGATTTTGCTATGAGCTTCGATGAAAGAGAGGAAAACTACAAGGGTGATGGTGCATCAAGTGCAGTAGAACATGAATTATCATATGAAAATGAGCAGAATAGGGAAGACCAACAGAGTGGAATAGAGAATTCTAATTTTGAAGAGCACTTAGAGCATAAGTAGAAAGACAAAGTTAGGGAAGAGAATAAAATATTTGTCTTTGAATTTGTTGATTATGGTTAGGACAAGCCTGATTCCAATGACAAAAAAATATATAAGCAGTAGGAGGACCACTCAATAGATAGTGCCCTCAAGACAAACCAACCAGATTCTAAAAGGAGTGATACTGAAAATCTTGATGCAACAACGTTGCAGAATGATACAGATTCATGTGGTGTAGGTCTGATGCAGAATAATGTAGAAAGTGACGAATCGACCAAATAAGATGTTGCTTTAGGGTCGGGCTTTCGCCCGACCCTCCAATGATCGTACTATTGGGAATTTTCTTAAAAAAGCTCTGATACCATGAAAGAATTGATAGAGAGAAAAATATACAATCACAATTTATCTCGTACATTCATTAAAGATAAATGATATACAATATATAGATAAAAAATTAAATATGACACATTAATGATATTATATCCACCATGGCTTCATTTTCTTCATGGTAACTCCGATCTCTTCATTTGCTATTCTTGTATTCAATATTTTCTCTATTAGGTCTCTCCTAGGAAGGGGTCAAGTCCATCTTGTCTGACCTCTTGGATCCAGACTCGATTGACCGAACCACCAAGTCTATCGAACTATCCATATCCTTAGATCTGGATATGAACATCAGGTCCAACCAAAATATATGTGACTTAACTATCGAATTTCGCAACTGTCCATTATGGACACGAACCTAGACTCATTAGCCTCTAGGACCCAGTTGGGCCCGGGTATGATCGCATCCTAGTGCCATCCCTAGTTTTATACAAATTAAGTCCTAATGTGCTTATATTGTGTCAATGGGGATTTATTGTGCTAATGGGGATTTCCAAGTGTTATGTGACGCATGATTGTGAATTGGCTCGATAAAAAGTCAATTTGTTTCTTATAATAGGGGTAATTTATGCATGAATCAATTGGATGCCTGAATATACTAGGCTGAATTATTTTATATGAGATTTCTAGAAAGTAGATGGTTACAAGGGAGATATTTACTACTTTTAGAACATGTGTAACACTACAAATTTAAAAAAGGGGAGATTAAGCAAATTAGCCAAAAATCAAGGATGAATAGAGATTAGAGACCTGAACTATGTTAGGGAAATGAATCCGGTTGAAAAATGATGCAAATCGGTGAATTAGATCGAACAAAGAAAAGAAGAATTGAATATGATGGGGAAATTGATTCAAGAAGGGATTCAAAAAGTGTGTAAATAATGTTCAAGAAATCTTGAGGGACCTCTCATGTTAGCAATTGAGGATAGAGAAACACCCGATTCACAACCAAATTAAAATTAGAATTGAACTAGTTCAAATTGAGAAAAGAATGAATTTATTAAGTTATTCTACAAATGATAAAAATGTGAGTTTTTACTCTAAACTCAAGTAAATGAGTTGAAAAAATTTAGGAAAATTAAATTAGGTTAATAATTGGTGGAATTGAGGGTGAACCAACCAAGAAAATGTCAAAGTCGGTCAAACTAGTAGAAATATTCACTAAAAACATGTACGAAGTAGTACTACCCGATCAATAGTCGGCCAGAAGGGAGATGCCACATGTTGCACACATGGGGCACAATTCGCTCATGTATTGCATGTGCACGCATGCGTTATCTCTGCGTGATATAGGACATGGATCAAGTTAAATAACTCGATTTAGGTGAAAGAATGCCAAAATTTTTAGAATTCAAATCCCCATGAGAATAAATTCCAATAAGGCTTATAAGACACGTATTTTGACCGGAGCAAGCCATAAAATGATTGTAACATCAAAATTTGCAGAAATGAAATTTTAATTCAATTAGATGAAAACGACTAGAAATGAGAATTTGAACAATAAATTATGATAAGTTTGAACTGAAAATTATTTCCAGAAATAGAAAATAAGTGTCACGCCCCGACCCGGTTTGGTCGGATCCCCGTGATCAACCCGTCACTCTCCCGGTTTATTAAAGGGTTTCCCCTTATCGTAAACTATAAAGAGTAAGGCGTCCTTTAACTTGCACCTTTTTCCTGGAATAGCATAATCAAAACTGTATGAAATTTAAAACTTTACATACCTGTCTTACAGGCATCTTAGTTGACGGTCTTTAAGGGGAGGCTTTCCGGGATTTCTTGAAAGGGATATAAGGGAGGGGGTGAGTACGACTACTCAGTGAATGGGTTTTTAAAAGCTTTTGACTTTTAAGAAAAACATTTATATGGAGTGTGCCAGACTCCTTTGTTTTAAAAAATCCCATCATTTAAAAATTTGTGTTTTTTTTCCATTATTTCTTAGTTACCACGGTGTGTCATCACCCAACACACATCTTTCATCATGAAGGTTACACACATTCGCAAGTCAATATCACTACTGAACCCGCTAGTGGCTTCGGAGCGACTTTTCCTACCACCCGGATAGAAGTACGACCACTTCTACCCTGGGAATGAGTCTACCCACAATCCCGAAATCACTTCTTCATGTCCGTATGAGGACAGAGACCTCATCCTGTCCCCACCCCGGTCTCATGCGCTTCGTGCTACTCCAAATTTCGCACAGACACCTGGAACGACGAACTGCCCTTATAGCCACCAGGTCGTCCAGTGCCCTTAGGACGCATCACTACCCCTCATGGGCGTCTTGATGATCCCGTACTCATAGTGCATGCACAAACAATGTTTTCTTATATTGCCATGTAATCTGTGGTGCCACTAGTCCAACGGCTCCGACTCTCAACTCAACCCGCAGCTGTTTGTCTTGACTAGTCCGTCGACCTATCATGTCGCACTGCCGTTAGTTAACTGAGCATGTCGGTCCTATCTTGGTACCATGGCCAAACAATTCACTTATTAAGTTTTATGGCACATATATCATGTTCGTTTACGAGCTCCTGCTCGTGCCAACTGGCCTTAGGCCCACTGTACGAGATTTTAAAAATCGGGCACTTAGCCCCCAAGTTCCAAAACCAAGGCCCTGGGCCAATCAGAGCTATTCGAGCTCCCGTCGAGAAGGTCTCCCAAATAGTTTAAGCATTGGCACACATTAAGGGGAGAACACTTCTAACAAAATAGGTTTTCACTGTCCATTATACCAACCGGTATAAGGACATCTCCGTTCATAACCAATGAACGGGTTTTCAACTTCCTTCGAGGAAGTCTCATCATACCAACCGGGTATGATCTAGTTACAGCCGGTAAGTAGTGTTTTTCGCATAATTTTCACATCACTTTCTCTAAGTGGTGATGATTAAAATACCACTAAACAGTGGGTTTTTATACCGAGGTACTTATCATCCCAACCGGGTATGATGTTAGTAAACCCACTCACCCGTTAATGCCGTGATTTCCATTAGACTAGTTCTTTGTATTCACGCGAGCTTGTCCTTGCTGGCGTTCCCGGTATTTAACGTTCCGGTGAAGACACGACAGTCCGAGCTTTCGATCTGGGCAGATAGGTCTCGTCCTGAGGTTCATCCTTTCGGTCCTAATTTGGCTGTGGAAAGGCTGAGGAAGTGTTGGGAGGGCTTGGTTTGGCCTGAGGAGGGCTTGAAATGGTCGATTCCAGCTTGGCCGAAATAGGACAGCTTCGGTCCGTCGGAGTTGCTTCACTATTCCTTCATGTCGGCGCTTCTCCAACGATTCTCGGATTGACTGGAGTTTGCTATCAGATAGCTGTCTTCTCCCCGGTTCTAAAGAGCCCGACTTTTGTTCAAGTCGAAGCTCTGGTTCGAGCGTTACCGAAAAATGGAGCAATAGAGAGAGAGAAGTGTTTAGGTGTGATGAGAATGAAATGGGGATGACCTCTTTATATAGTCGTAAAACCCGTGTATTAAATGGGCGAGATTTATTACTAGTAATTTAATTTCGGTATTAATTCCAATAATTTAATTTTGGTATTAATTCTAATAATTTAATTTTGGTATTAAATTATTTGTATTAATTCCAATAATTTAATTTAGGTATTAAATTATTGGTATTAATTTTAATAATTAAATATATATTAATTGATGGCTATTTATGATAAGCCGTACGTTCACATAAAAATTTTTGATCGAAATTTCGTGTTACAAAAAATCATACTTCCCAAGAGGTCACCCATCCTCAAACTACTCTAAGGTAAGCACACTTAACTTTGAAGTTCTTATGGAATCTAGTTCACCTGAACCAATTTAGTTTTTGTTTTCTAATTTGTCTTAAGTTTCTTTTCCAATATTTAATAAATCCTTTGAATCAACTAAAAGTTGTAAATTTTCATATTGCTTATTCCCAAATGTAAACCAGTTTTGTTTTCTTATTCGGTTTGACCGGTTCTTTTCCCAGTTTTCCTTAACTCACATGTGTGGGGTTTACAATAAGATTTTTGAAAAGTTGGTTTAGATTTGTGGGGATAGTAGGAGTACATGATTTAAATTACCTAGTAGAGTCCATGAGAAAAAATGCAGATGTGACTCTTCCATCCCCTACTTGACTCACTATGCCCCTCAAATTTGTAGAAAATATGCATAAAAAAAATCAACCAAATTAACTTAATTTTTCATCAAATTGCACGCAATAAAACTCATGTTTGAGCTACAACTCCACTACATGTTTCTATAAAATTAATTGAGTGATCTCTTTCCCATCATATCAAATTACTCTCACAAAGTTATAAAAACCATTCATGGATATACTCCCGACCACCGAATCTTCGACCTTAAAATTCCCACTCACTCAACCACCAAATGAGGTGATTCTTATTTCAAAATATCGCTAGGAGACAAGTTTTAAGTTATGTGGATGGATCTCGACTAGAAAGTGACAGGAAACCACCACATGAGGGTTGTTTAACTGATTTTGTTTCTATGACAGAAAAACTACACCTCGTCGATGCACTTTCAGGGCCAAATTTGACCACAATTGGCATCCACTCTCGTTGGTACCGATGATAAAAGAATACTTTACCTCTCATCTTCCTCCCACAATTATTTATTGACCTCCGACAAGGTAAATTTTTATTGCCACGAGCCGATTTCTAACAATGGGTTTATTCTATAACTTTCGGTCACAATCTTTGAGGTCAAAATTTCACTAGCTCCAATGACCACACAACATGCCACCGCCATAAAACAAGTTGCCTAGTGTTGGCTTCATTTTTCCTACCCTCCGACTACTGGGGTGATATCTTCTCCGTTGAGTATTTCTGACCAATCCTCTAGTAGATTGTTTTTTTGTCATTTTTAGAAAATAACTAAATTTGGATTGTGTATGACCTCTAACTACTCCCACGAGAGCTCTTAGGAGATAAATTAATGTATTTGGAGTAAATTTGTAAAATTTTAAGTTAGTTCGAGTGATTTTCAAAGCTTAACGTGCTAGTAGGCGATTTAAGGACAAATGGGGATGTCAAAAATGATTTTTTAGAGTCTAGGGTAAAATTGTCATTTTTGGTAAATAAATGGTAAAATGTTCATTTTTGTATAATATGAACGAAATGATTATTTTTTAGTAAATAAAGGGTAAATGGTCAATTTGGATAAATGATGGACAAAAATAGTAATTTTTGTATAAAAAGAAAAAAAATAGTAATTTTTGCATAAATATGGGCAATGATAATTTTTGTATAAATAGAGTAAAACTGGTAATTTTTGCCTAAAAATGGGATAAATGATCCTTTTACACCATGAGGGGAATAATGGTCAATTTTAACAAATGTCATATAAAAATAATAATTTTGGAAAACTAAAAGGAAAAAATTAAACTTTTGCAAAAAAAAGAGAAAATGGTAAATTTACAAATGTGAGTGTTTTAATATTATTTTTGGAGAATAAGGTCTTAATGGTTATTTTAATAAGTTTGGGAAAATTTTACTATTTGAATAAGATTGAATAATTATTAGTGAAAAATGGTATAAAACTGTAATTATACCATTGGCATGTGTTATACTGATATATACTAACTCTATATAGTTTTGTATCTAATATTTATGCACCTATATTGTTGTAGGAACATATATGCATACTTGTTGTATCTAATATTTATGCACCTATATTGTTGTAGGAACATATATGCATACAAAACAAGTATGAAAGCGAAGCATAGGAATTGAAGTATCTTCGGGACGAACGAGTCTCGAATAAAAAGTGAGTATAATTTTTAACTTTATATGCAATTGAACCGATGTAGTCAATATTTCCTATTTTATAAAAATTCTAGTATGCATGTTTTGAAACTATTTTTAAGAAATATATAAAAAGGCTAATACAAATATTTTTATCAAAAGAAAGGAGATGTACCAAACGATTTTGAAAAGCGGGTCAAAACTCAATAGTCTAAAATAGACAAGTGTGAGTCCAAGAGTTTAAAATGGGAGAATTCAATCTTTACCATGTTTATGATAGGGTCATATGACTCTCATTATTTATTAAATGAGCTAAAACCCAATATTTATAAGGTGACTTACATCAATATTTATGAAATGAACATAACCCATTATTTTTAAAAGTGGCTAATACCCATTTTTATAAAGTGACTAATGATAATATTTATAAAAGGGGCATATGACACATTGCTTATGAAAGGGGCAATAAATTGTCTTGAGTATTTAGTTGAGACTCCCTTATCCTCATGCTCTTTAACTTGGGAGTTCCTAAAATATTTTAAAGGGAGTGAATGAGCTCACAACTCAGTGAGTATGAAAATCGCTCATGGGGTACTTCGTGTACTCGATGTTATCACAATTCAAACTACATATCTAATTTTTTTTACATTTTCATTCCCCTTTTAATTCTTTCTTAATGGGGTTCCATGTTGAACCTTCCGTTTACATACTAGGATTTATACTCCTATCCTAACTCAGGTTTGTTGGACGGGTACATATCATCCAAACCAACAACTAGATTATGGACGGGCACTTATCATTCCAACCAACATCTCATTCCAATCTGATGTATACCATATTTGGACAATGGACAAGTACAATCTTCCAAACCAAACGTTTGGGATCATTGAACGGGTATTGACCCTCCGCACCAAAGCCCCTTCCATTGTGTGGGTACTTCCTATAGATGATAGACGAGTACACTCTTTCGAACCAAACGTTCGGGATTTATTGGACGGGTACAAACATCCAAACCAACTCTCACTCTAACAATCAATTGGGTATGGAGGATGACACATTACTTGCAATCCCTACAATAATTTCTTATTGAGTTAACCCATCCTCATAAGAAATATTTATGAGTATTCTACCAGGGTCATACCCTCCGTTTCAAATCACTTACTTTGGGTTTTCTTCCTAAAATTGTACCCAATTTATTCAGTTTTTCAAATGTATAAGTAAGCATTTATGTCATCCATTCAATTGGACACGAAGTGGTAATCCCACTCACCAATATTATCTGGACTCGTTTGTCCCAATTCTATTTTTCCTTGTATTGAAACTTTGGATACTCGTATGATTTGCATTAGCGGTTGCTTTATATAATAAAATCATATCATCTAAAGTCAATTAATATTTTAACTTGGTAATCATATATCATCCCGTAAATTTCCACAATTACGATTATCGCCCCTCGGACTTAGTTTTTTCCACCACTATGTCGGTGAACCATTAGAGATACTAGCTCTTATGTATGATTTGAATTTACATATCATAAATTAAGGTTACATTAGTCTTATTTACTAAAATGTAATAATCATAAATTAAGGTTACATTATTCTTATTTACTAAAATGTAATAAGATTACAAGTTTTTCACACTTAGAATACTCAACTTTTCTAAAATTTATATTTTAGTTTTTAAGTTGAGCAAAATTATCATTTTGTCCCTAATCACCAAAAGTTCATCATTTTGGACCATAAACTTTTCAAATTTCTCATTTAGGTCCAAAACCCCCAACACATTTAGACCCAAAAAATGTATTTATTATTCCTAAATTGGGCAAAATTACCATTATGCCCATGAGTTGCAAAAAAAAAAAAATCTAATTTTGCATATTTATTTTGGCAAAATTACCATTTTGCCCCTACTTTACAAAAAATTATCTCTTTGCCCCCTGACATTCGAAAATAACTTTAGACATCTTCATTTGTCTTAAAATCACCCCTAATCCCTTGGGCTACTCTTAGGGACATTTTCCACAATTTTCCCATATTTTCAATCATGTCCTCAAAGGTTTTATAATTGTATTTTAAATTCATATTCTACTCTCAAATGATCTCATTATACTCCTAATGACTTGTGGTCGGTGTGGTGGGCCTTACCACGATTGACTACAACCGAATTTTATCGTTTTCCAAAACTGGTTGAAACAGAGCTATCTATGAAGTTGTCAAAAATTTTCACCGGAGGTGATCGAAGCTTAGGCGTTTTGCAGCCAAGGTTTAGAAAAAACTTTTTGTGGTGGTGGTTGACCAAGTGGTCATCAAAGGTGGGAGAATTTGGTCGTCGACTACCGCTATTGGTCTGAACCTGATAGACCCGACAATGGTTATTGACTCCTACTGACCGATTTATCGCTTATCAAAGGTCGGCCCTTACTATGGAGTTGTAGAGGGGAGGCAACAGTCACTTTGACATCAGTGGCTACCGAAGTGGTGGACGAAGGATGGAGAATTTGGTCCGCAAGGCCGCTAGTGGTGAGTAGAAAGTCTGTTGTGGATTGGGGTTGGTAGAAACGGTCTTTGTGTGGTATTTTTCGACCACTAACAAATTGAGACCCAACCACAAACTTCAAGAGAAGTCAATTAGTGGCATTTTGACACCAAAATCACTTCATTTGGTCATAAGATGAGAGAGAATTGCTAGTGTTCCCAATCAGTGGTATGGCCGGAATCTGAGAATGGGAAATTTGACTTTAAATTCCAAATTCAATCAATCCAGGTGGAGTTAATGCAATTAATTTCATAAGGAGTCTGCTAGCTGAATTATCTACTGATCTCTAGATTTTATTGTGTGTAATTTGATAAAAAATTGATGAATTGCAGTGGCATTTATGATGGTGTGCAACTTCAATTTTGGTTAGAGGAGAGGAGGGCCCCATGGGTGAGTCATCTGAGTCAGGTTGATCGACTCGAGCCGAATTAAACTGAATTCCCTTTTTTTCTTTGTTGTTTTTAAAATTAAAATACAAATTTTCCATTGATAACATTTTGGTAATTTAATCCAAAAATTCTAGTCCCATTCAGGGGAAAATGAACTTTTTCCAAAGAACACGGTTTGCATGATCGGGACTCCGATCTCAAATCTGTTCATACCCCCTTTTCCAGTATCGAATTCCCTTCCCATATCCAATAATGGGGTCATCATTTGATCAACTTTCAAAATCCTAACTCAAGTTTCATTTCTAGTTCGGGGTTTCATTCTCGGTTTAGGTTTTGTGCTTGGTTTGTGATTTCATTCTTGATTTCCAATACAATTCTATATTCGGGATTTCATTCCCGATTTTCATTTTCATTCTTAATTCAAGATCCCTTACTAGTTTAATATTGATTTATGGTCTAATTGGCCTAAATTCAGATTTAAAAAATTTCGGTGTTACAAAATACCTCTAAGGATCTAAAAGAAAGATTTAGAAATACTTGGGGTCAAAATGAAATAAAAGAAAGCTTAGATACCTATATGTAAATAGTAGAAAGTTTAAGGAGATATGTGTAAATATTTAAAAGATGAAGGGTCTAGTTATAAATAAGATAACATTTTGGGGCAACTTTGTAAGTTTGAGAAAATTATGGTTTAAATAGTAAATTAGAATTCAACAAAGGGTTGAATCGAATAAATCGTGCTACAAAAGAGCAAAATTGTAATTACGGGAAAAGTTAAGTAACTATACAAGATTTATTGATTTAACTGACCTAAAATACATGAGTAAGATATAAACGAGTACATGGAATATTTGTATATCGAAGAGTTATGTGTTCGCTCAAGTCTAGACGCAGAACGAGCACTCATCAAGTTAAATAAGTTCAAGTTGAGGTGAGTGATATTTTTAATACCGTGTTTGATTGGATCATTAAAGTTGATGCTTACTAGTTTTATAAACCATATATAACCTGAATAATACGATAATTTTCTAAAAGCATAAAATAACCTGAATATTTATGATAGTTTGGTCGAAACCCAAACTTTTAAAAAAGAGAGCTATGACTCAACATTTAATAAAGATGACTCCAACCTCATGCATAAGAAAGAAAGGATACAATAACGTTTAATAAAGATGGCCCAAGCTGAATATTTTAAAAAGAGTGCTCATGTAAACTCCACCCTTTTGAGCTAAGAAAAATTGAGAAAAGAACCGATCAAACCAAGTGAGAAAACCGAATCGGTTCACAAACTCGATCATTTGTGAACAGAAAATTTGAGAATTTACAACTCTAGGGTGTTCCAAAGAGTTCATAATACCATGGAAAAGAACCTCATGATGAATTGGAAGAGAAATACTAGACTGGTTTAGATGAACTGAATCCAACTAGATTGAACCGGTTTATGAACCGAGTTGGTTCATGAACTGGAACTTATAGAGAACGGGCAAATCAGAGAAATTCAACTCCCTTGTGCCCCCAAAGAAATTTATAAAACTTGGGAAGGAACCTTAGAATAAAGTGAGAGAGAAAAACCAGATCGGTTCAGGTGAACCAGATTGAACTGGTTTAAGGACCAAGTCGGTTTATGAACCGAAATCGACAAAGAGATGGTAAACCAGGAATTTTATGGACCCTAAGTGACCCAATGAGTCACAAAAGACATGGAAATGGACTTGTGAAGGAATTGGGGATGAAAACCATACTAGTTTAGGTGAACTGGATTCGAACCGGTACGGACCGGTTTGAACCACTATTGAACCGAATCCTAAATTCATTTTTCTAGGTGGCTTAAATAATTCAAATTGGAGATTTGAGGCCACCATTGGATAGATAATGAATTTAGAAATTTTTAGATTTGAAAAACTCAGTCGAATGGGGGGTCAACCGGTTGGTTTAAGCTTCGAACCCGGTTCAGACTGGTCCGGTCCGGTTCATAACAGTGTCATCTTCTTCCTCAGGAGGACATCATTGTTCACTCGTCGGGAAATTGAAGAATGTTGGCGAAGAAGAAACGATTATGTTCAGGGCGTTTCAGGTCTTCAATGTCAGTAATAATGGTGCCAAACGGACGACCAACGGGTCTCCAAGCTCCCTATATAAAGAGCCACTCCCCATTCATCCTCCCCACACCTAAAAACTCAATTCTCTCTCAACTGCTCCATTTTTTCATGAAGCTCAAACCAAAGCTCCAACATGGGGTCTTTTCTGAGCCAAACAAGGCGAAATCGGGTTCTTTAGAACCTGGGAGAAGTCAGCTACACGTCTTGTAAACCCCGTACTTTTGAGTTAAGGAAAATCGGGAAAGAATCGGTCAACCCGAGTAAGAAAATCGAGCCAGTTTACAAACCCGATCATATGTGAACAAACAATTTGGAAATTTCAACTTCCGGGTGATCCAAAGGGTTCTTTAAACCTTGGAAAAGAAACTTAAAATAAAATAAAGACAAAAACCAAATTGGTTCAAGTGAACGAGATTCCATAAGAACTTTGAATTTAAGCGTGCTTGCTTGAGAGTAGTGTGAGGATGGGTGAACTCCTGGGAAGTATGAATTTTTTTGTAACCCGAATTTAATACCTAAATTAAATTATTGGAATTAATACAAATAATTTAATACCTAAATTAAATTATTGGAATTAATACAAATAATTTAATATTGAAATTAAATTATTAGAATTAATACCGAAATTAAATTATTAGAATTAATACCGAAATTAAATTATTAGAATTAATACCAATAATTTATGGCAATATTAATACTAGCAATAAATCTCGCCTATTTAATACACGAGTTTTACGCCTATATAAAGAGGTCTTCCCCATTTATTCTCCTCACACCCAAACACTTCTCTCTCTACTACTTCATTTCCCGGTGAAGCTTAAACCAGGGATTCGACTTCAACATTTTTCTTAACCTCGAAAGGAGAGGTCGGGCTCTTTAGAACCGGGGAGAAGTCAGCTATCAGATATAAAACTCTAGTCAATCCGAGAATCACTAGAGAAGCGCCAACATGATGAAACAGTGAAGCAGCTCTGGTGGACTGAAGCTGCCCTATTTCGGCCAAGTTAAAATTGGCCATTTCGAGCCCTCCTCAGGCCAAACCAAGCCTTCCCAACACTTTCTCAGCCCTCCCACGGTCGAATTACGACTAAAAGGTAAGTCAATTCGGCTCCCCTCTACAATTTCCGGTCGGTGTTAGAGAGAGAACTGACAAAATTTTAATAATGAAATTCTAACTCAATTCTGCATCAATTGATGCGATTCTTGATTCTAGGATGAACCTCAAGATGAGAGTTATCTGCCTAGATCGAAATCTCGGACCATTGTACCCTCACTGGTGAGAAATCGAAACTTTCTCTCTCTACAGTCTATTTTCCGGCGAAGCTCCGTTTGAGCTTGTTCCAATGTTAAAATCTGCGATTCAAAGTTTCTTAGAATCGTATGAACATGTAGGAACTCAATTTCAACTCCAATTTCAATAATTAGAAGTGCTTGATCGGTCAATTTGATAAAATCAAATTCGGTAGTGTTGAAGAGTTGAAATTGGGGGAAAAATTGGGGATTTTCGAAATTCAAAGGGCCAAAATGCAATTTTATGAAATTAAGGGTCAATTGGGTAAAATAATGTTGGAGGAACAATTGAGGAATTTTGGAATTTTTGGGGCAAAACTTACCATTTTTGTAAAAGAAGGGCAAAATGGTAATTTTGGTAAAACTGGGGGACCAAATTAGAAATTTGGGAAATTAAACCCCTTTTTGGTGAAATTGAATAAATTGAGGTCCCATGATAGATTTTAAAAGTTACGAGACTCAATTTGAGGAAAAACCGACATTAGGGACTTAAAGTTAAAGAGAAATAACTTTAGGGACCTAATTGCAAATAACTAAAAGTTTGGGTTTTCTCATTCATTGGAAATGAATGAAGGTTGTTATGCCGAGTAATAATGAACAAGGTTGTTCATATCGTGTAGGAACGCGAAATACTGGGAATGCCAACAAGGACAAGCTCGCGTGAATACAAAGAACCGGTCTAGTGGAATTCACGACATTAACGGGTGGGTGGGTTTACTAACATCATACCCGGTTGGGATGATGAGCACAACTTAAAGATAAAAACCACTTACCGGTTGTAAGTAAAAATTTTATGTCATACCCGGTAGGGAATGATAAGTACCTTTATATAAAAACCCACTATTTAGTGGTATTTTAATCATTACCACTTAGAGAAAGTGATGTGAAAATTATGCGGAAAAACTACTTACCGATTGTAAGTAGATCATACCCGGTTGGTATGATGAGACTTCCTCGAAGGAAGTTGAAAATATTGCGACATGACAGGTCGACGGACTAGTCAAGACAAATAACTGTGAGTTGAGTTGAGAGTCGGGGTCATTGGACCAGTGGCACCACATTTTACATGGCTTGATAAGAAAATATTGTTTGTGCATGCACTATGATTACAGGATCATCAAGACGCCAATGAGGGGTAGTGATATATCCTAAGGGCCCTAGATAACCCAGTGAGTATAAGGGCAGATCGTTGTTCCAGGTGTCTGTGCGAAATCTGGAGTAGCACCAAGCACATGAGACCGGGGTGGGGACAGGATTGTGGGTCGGATGTCACATACATCCACTCATTTCTAGGGTAGAAGTGGTCGTACTTCTATTCGGGTGGTAGGAAAAGTTGCTCCGAAGCCACTAGCGGGTTCAGTAGTGATACTAACTTGCGAATGTGTGTAACCTTCATGATGAAGGATGTGTGTTGGGTGATGACACACCGTGGTAAATAATAAATGGTGGAAAAACCTGAATTTTGAAATGAAGTGATTTTTTAAAGCAAAGGAGTCTGATACACATCATATAAATATTTTTCTTAAAAGTCAAAAGCTTTTAAAAACCCATTCACTGAGTAGTCGTACTCAGTCCCTCCCTTATATCCCTTTCAGGAAATCTCGGAAAGCCTTCCCTTAAAGACCGTCAACTAAGATGCCTGTAAGACAGGTATGTAAAGTTTTAAATTTTATGCAATTTTGATTATTCTATTCCAGGAAAAGGTGCAGGTTAAAGGACACCTTACTCTTTATGGTTTACAATAAGGGGAAATCCTTTAATAAACCAAGAGAGTGGCGGTTGATCACGGGGATTCGACCAAACTGGGTTGGGGCGTGACATCTGTAGTCTCCGTTCACTTCGAGGGTCGCCGGCGAGACGCCAACGTGATAAAACATTGAAGTAGCTCCGGCGCACCGAAGTTGCCCTATTTTGCTCGAGTTGAAATCGGCCATTTTAAGCCCTTCTCAGGCCAAACCAAGCCTTCCCAACACTTCCTCAGCCCTCCCCCGGCCGAATTAGGATTGAAAGGTAAGCCAATGCGGCTCCCCTCTGTAATTTTCGGCTGGTGCTAGAGAGAGAACTGACAAAATTTCAATGATGAAATTCTAACTCAATTTGGCATCAATTGATGTGATTCTTGATTCTGGAATGAACCTCAGGATGAGAGCTATCTGCCTAGATTGAAAGCTCGGACCGCCGTGCCCTCACCGGTGAGTAATCGAAGCTTTCTCTCTCTACAGTCTGTTTTCCAGCGAAGCTCCGTTCGAGCTCGTTCCGGCGTCAAAACCTACGATTCAAAGTGCTATTGAATCGTAAGATGATGGAGGAACTAAATTTTAACTTCAATTTCAACAATTAGAGGTGTTTGATTGGTCAATTTGATGAAATCAAACTCGACTATGCTAAGCAGTTGAAATTGGGGGGAAAATTGGGGATTTTCGAAATTCAAAAGACCAAAATATAATTTTTATGAAATTGATGGTCAATTGGGCGTGAAAATAATTTTGGAGGATCAATTAAGGAATTTCATAATTTTTGGGGCAAAACATTCTATTTTTGTAAAAGTATGGCAAAATGGTAATTTTGGAAAAGTTGGGGGACCAAATTGGAAATTTGGGAAATTAAACCCCTTTGTGCGAAATTAAATAATTTGAGGTCCTAAGATAAAATTTAAAAGTTTCAGGACTCAAATTTAGGAAAAACTCGGTAATAGGGACTTAAAGTTAAAGAAAAATAACTTTAGGGACCTAATTACAAATATATGTAAAGTTGGGTTTTCTTATTCATTTGGAACGAATAAGGGTTATTATGCCAAAGAATAATGAACAATTATATTCATTTCGTGTAGGAGAACGAGACATCGGGGACACCAGTCGAGGTCTAGCTTACTAAGGACGGAACCCGACTAAGTGGAATTTCACTGCACTATCGGGTGAGTGAGAATTTTATATTATACCCAGTTGGGGATGATAAGTACCTCAATATGAAAACCCATTATTTAGTGGTATTTTAAAAATCACAACTTAAAAGGAAGTGATGTGAAAATCATATGGAAAAACTACTTACCGGTTATAAGTAGATCATACTCGGTCGATATGATGAGACTTCTTCGAAGGAAGTTGAAAACCTGTTCATCAGTTATGAACGGAGGTGTCCTTATACCTGGGCGGTATAATGGATAGAGAAAACATATGTTTTGTCAGAGGTGCTCTCCCCTGACTGTGTGCCAATGCTAAAACAATTTTGGGAGACCTTCTCGACGGGAGCTCGAATAGCTCTGATAGGCTAGTGGCCTCAATTTTAGAACTTGGGGGCTAAATGCTCGATTTTAAAAATCTCTTACAGTGGGTCCAAGGCCAATAGGCATGAGCAGGAGCTCGTAAACGAATATGATATATGTGCTATAAAACTTAATAAGTGAATTGTTTGGCCATGGTACCAAGATACGACTGACATGCTCAATCAACTAGCGGTAGTGCGAAATGATAGGTCGACGGACCAGTCAAGACAAACAATTACGGGTTGAGTTGAGAGTCGAGGCCGTTGGGACAAATGGCACCACATATTACATGGAAATTTTAAGAAAACTCTGTTTGTGCATACACTATGAGTACGAGATCATCAAGACACCCATGAGGGGTAGCGATGCGTCCCAAGGACCCTGGACGAACCGGTGAGTATAAGGGCAGATCGTCGTTCCAGGTGTCTTTTCCAAATTTGGAGTAGCACCAAACGCATGAGACCGGGTGGGGACAGGATGAGGTCTCTATCCTCGTATGGACACGAAGAAGTGATTTCGGGATTGAGGGTCGAATGTCGTGTACATCCACTCATTACCAGGGTAGAAGTGGTCGTGCTTCTATCTGGTTGGCCGGTAAAGTTGCTTCGAAGCCACTAGTGGGTTCAGTAGTCATACTGACCTACGAATGTGTGTAACCTTCATGATGAAGGATGTGTGTTGGGTGATGACACACCGTGGTAACTAGGAAATGATGGAAAAACCCGAATTTTTAAATAAAGGGATTTTGAAAAGAAAGGAGTCTGGCACACTCCATATAAATATTTTTCTTAAAAATTAAAAGTAGACTTTTGAAAACCCATTCACTGAGTAGTTGTACTCACCCCTTCCCTTATACCCCTTTCAGGAGATTTCAGAAAGTCTACCCTTAAAGACCATCAACTAAGACGCCTGTGATGTCTTACTCTTGACGATCTATAATAAGGGGAAACCCTTTAATAAACTGGGAGAGTGGCGAGTTGATCACGGGGATCTGACCAAACCGGGTCGGAGCGTGACAGCTCAAGCCCAAAGTTTAATAAAGAGGACTAAGACTCAAAATTTTAGAAAAAAGTTTAAGACTCAAAGTTTAAGAAAATGGACAACAACCTAGTGTTTAAGAAAAATGGAATACAATACAACATTTTATAAAAGACCCCAACGAATTTTCGAACAACGGATTTTTACCCAGTCGTTTTATTAAATGTGGGCTATCAATCATATGTTTATAAATGGATAGAGTTCTAATGCTTTATAAAAGATGGGTAGAGTCCCGACATTTATAAAAAAAAATGGCCAAATACCCGATGTTATGTGAAATATGGGCAATATCCCGAGGTTTTCTAAAAGATGGGTTAAGACCCTACATAAATGTTAAATTTTTTTGCTTAATAACCTTATCTATATATTAGAGATTTAAAATGTAGTACAATTTATCAAAATATTACAATGATTGTATCTTGTCATCTCAGTATAATAAAAGTGATAAAAAATTGGGTATAGTAGTAAAATACCTACTTGAGCCCCAATTCACTTGATATTGTCGTGCGATAGAATTAGCATATCTATTAACTTCCCTATTAACTAGACTAAATTTAAGTCGGTTAAATCCGATAGATATAATTTGAAGTTCATTTCAGAAAAAAATAACTTTCTAGTTCTTGCTGCATATCTTTTACTTAATACTTTGGAATACTTTACTGGAGTCGGTCTCTATAATGATATTATTTATATTATTTTCTCTAGCTAATTGTACACCAAATACTATAGCAGTCATCTCGATTTTCAAGGCATTGCTATACTTGACTTGTATCCCTTACCAAATAGAAACATTCCTTCATTTTCCCGAACTGTTACTCATATTCCCGCTATAGCCCCATGACAAAATATCCGTCACAGTTAATTTTTACACTATTTTTCGGGGTCGTTGCCATATTTTAGGTGGGATAGCCTTATGTATTGCTTGTATTTTCATCTCACTTCTCATTAGCTCTACACATTCCTTTATATAGATATCTATGCCTTATGTATTGCTTGTATTTTCATCTCACTTCTCTCTACACATTCCTTTATATAGATATATACTTGTATCACTTGCATGACCTATGTGCAATAATAATATTATGATTGACTCATAAAGATAAATTTTAATGTTGTAATATTGTACATTTTACAACATAGATTGTATTTGAAGAAAATAAGTACAAGGCCATAGATGCCTAGAGTGAGAGATAGTATGCTTATTGATAACTACTAGATTCGTTAGGGTTAAGCGAAAATTATTTTATTTCCACTACAATGGAGAGTTATAGATTAAAGTACAACTCTACATTACATAGAAATCAAAAAGTAAAATGGTATATGAATGAATTTCTTGAATTGAGAAATTTATCTTTATAGAATTGAAAAAATTATCAAAATAATTCTCACAACGTTAAGAATTGTAGCCTAATTAATATTTTCGAACCAAATTACTTGAATACTTTATGTAATGTTTGAAAGTATTTTGATAAGACAAGGTTTATGAAAATAATTTTGAGTGGTTGTTTATTTACTAAACTTCAATAATTTGTTTAAAAATAAATATATAATAGTAATATTATTTTGAAAATACAAATACTTTTTAAAGTAATAATTATTAGTTGTAAAATATTTAAAATTACCTATTTTGAGTAAAAAATAAATCGATTATAAATATTGAGTTTCAGTGTAATCTAACCCATATTAAAAATAAAAAAATATAAAAGTAAAATGAACTTTTGTTAATGAGATATCGAATTATAAATTCTCTATTATAATAGAATATTTTTTAATTATAGATTATTTTTATAAATATTTATATAAGTATTAAAGTAGTGAGATCACACTCTTATATTGTAAAAAAAAGTGGATGATCAGTTACTTAAATTGAGTATGATATGAGTAGCGGACATTACATAATTGTAAAATATCAATAAAATAAGTATTCAACCTACTAATAATATATGCATTTTAAAAATCACAATAAATATAAAAAGTCAATTCAAAAGAATATAAATATATCCACATTTTAAATACTTCTCTTATCAATATCTCCCTAAATTATAATGGATATTTATATGTTTTATTCATATATCTACCCTACTCAAATAATTATGCTTTTATGAAAAATATTGGTGTTGTGAGGTGTACAAGTAATGAGTGAAATCACAAAATACATATTTAACATTTCATATGATGTTCAAAATTATATTTTTTACAAAAATTTTATATTAAATTAAAATATTAAAATATTTTTTATTCATAAACTTTCTATAAAATACATATTTTTAAATTTTTTAATAAAAAAATATTTTTATACTCGTTATTTATTTTCAAATCATAAAATATTCATTTCATTTTTTATAAAATTCATTCACCTTATTAAGATAAATCTTTTTCTTTCATTCCATTCATCCCAAATCCATTTTAGCCTTCTTACCCTTTCAAAGGATGGATTGAAGCAATAATTGGAGAAAAGGAAAATCTAAATTAGTAAAAAGGTCCTAGAATTTGTATTTTGTGTGCATTTATTACCGATTAGAGTTTTCATATACTTCCATTCATAAAATTACAAAATAGTAGCAAAAAATTAAAATTCTTATCCATATTCACCACTCTCATTCTCATTTTACTCTAATTATATGTAATATCTAAATAACAAAAATAATAGCATGTCATAAATGATAAATATTAGAGTTTTACTTGGGTAATCTTAAAAATATTATAATATTATTTGAATTATATTCAAAATATTAGGTATTTATTGGAAAATAAAGTTTTGTCTTATTTGAGATATTTTAAAATATTATTATTTTATTAGAGTAAAAAAATATTGACACAATTTAATATGTTGTCAAAAAATCACTGTACAATTTGGACATTTTGTTCTAAAAATAACACTAATTTTTACATAAAATATGAAATTATTTTATAATTTTTAGTAAAATCTCAAATAATATTATAACAATTTTTGTTTATTTAGTAACGTCACACTTTTATAAATATTTCAAATAATACCCTAAAATTTTAAAGTAACCTAAATAAAATTCTAACATTTTAAAGTTCATGTACAATATATATATATATATAATATCGATGATGCCCAAATGTCATAATACACGTGATCTAAGAGATTGAATGCATAAATTATAAGCTAAATGCAAATATAATATATAAAGTTAAATGAATTATTTTTATTAAATTATTTATATATTATATAAAAGTATGCCTAATTTAAGCAAAATAAAAAAAATACGACTACATTTTTTTTCTTAAATCATGTTTTATATTATAATGTTTTAAATAATTATAATTATAAAGTAAATATTAGGGCTAAATTGTACGTCGTGTTAAAGTAATAATTGCAAAAAGAAAACATTGAAATAAATGGAAAGAAATCTCTTGCGGCGGCCATGGCGTATTCTTTGTTTGGTCCCTGACTTGTGTTTTGCTTCATCCGTGTTAAAGCATTCCCTGATTCCACCCTCGGATCAAGATTTAGATCGCCATTGTCATCATCAACCCCTTCTTCTTCTTCTTCTTCTTCTAAGACAATATTCACCTCTCTCTCTCTCTATGCAATCTTTCTTCCATTTTCGATTTCTCCAATTTCAATCATTGGCAACCCTTACTCTGCCATCCATCCTCCACAGCCATGCATTGTCCTCATGGCATTGTGCTCGCACTCCCTTCGTTAAAGAGTGAAATTTCATAGCGTCGGGATTTTTCTTGACTTACAGCAGAAAGGGGTTTGATATGACGAAACATCAAGGAGTGAGGGTGAGGAGGGAAGTTATTGCCACCTACATAACCTGCCCTCTTTGCAATAAGCTCATCCGTAATGCCACTACCATATCCGAGTGTCTTCACACCTGTAAGCTTCTCCACTGCTTCACTGGGCCCTTTTTGCTGGTCTTGTTTTATATCCATGCACTGTTTCGTATTCTGTTCTTGTTTAATTTGGAGGACTACTGCTCCAAAAATCGGAATTTTTTTCCTCGTGCTTGTATGACTTGCTTTAACTTTCACGATCTGGGTTTGGAGAATTTCTCTTGTTACGATGGCGGGTTGATTGCTATCTGATTTTGACATGCTCATATTATTGACGTGTCTATGAAGTCCTCAATAATCTACTTTTCATATGTGAGTTTTGTAAAAGTACAAATCAGCTTTGATCGTGTCTGTGTGATTTGTAAAAGTGTCTTCTTTTGACAATCCTCCTTTCCATTGCAACTCTCAGAAGTGATTGTCTCAGAAAATCTAACAGGGCATATTGATTGTGGACGGCAAGGCATCATGATTTCTTACTGTGCCTATTTTGCTTCTCTGGATCTGTTGTAGTGGCCAGCTTTGGTACTCCGCCGATTTCAATTTCATAACTCAGTATACGCTTACCCTTCCGAGGGTCTGTGTAGATTATTTTTATTGGAAGAATGAGACTTTATATCCACTCAAGGAATTACCATACCATATAATTTTTTGAGTTTATCTCATATGATCTTGACATGGAAATTGGAGACTCCTGCCTCATTGTAGAGTAGTATTGGACTGTTCTGGCGCAAAGGCTGATTTATAAGTAACTGTACACGGGTCTACTATGTTACCCCTTCACACTATGCATTTAGGATATTATTTATCTAGTTGCTTTATGTCTTGTCGTTTTCTTTTTTTCTCTGGCTATGCCTGTATTCTGGTTTGTGCATTACAACCTGAAGATAATTCATCTTTCTGAAGATAAAATTTGACTCATATTATACACAATCTTCTGTCATTATAGTATGTAATTTTGTGATTGTTGAACTGAATTCCTACTTCAGCTAGGAACTGCCTTATTATTCTATAGTTTATCTCCATTTCATCTTCTGCCAGTCTGCAGAAAATGCATATACAATAAAATCACAGACGAGGAATTAGAACGCTGCCCTATATGCCATATCGATCTGGGCTGTGTACCGTTGGACAAATTGAGGTACAACTCGAACTTTGATGTGCAATTTCTCCCTCTCACAGAGACATCCACTGGATGCTATTATCTCCCACTTATAGCTATCATCATTATGTGCATGTTCATGGCCAGTTGGTGATCCTATTATCATGATCGTTGTCCTTCTATAAAGTGAATATACTAAAACCTAATAGCTTTTTTTATTAACTTTTACAATGCACACAGTATCAGATTTGTTTATGCAAGATGATATGATGTTCTGGTACCTTTTTAAAGTTTAATTAGCTTCCACTGTTGAATTCACTCAGATAAAGGAACTAGCATGATTGCCAAGACTGAGATTTATGCACTTAATGTTGTTCTCAGATATACCTTTTACATCATGTGGAAGGCTGATGACAGAATTTGGATTTTAAAATGTTCATCTTTTCACTAGCTTTGCTTTTGTAGCATATCTAATTGCATCGCTATATTGCAACTATATCCCTGTTTAACAACATCTCATGTTTAATCAGTTGAACCTGAAAATATTACTCTTGCCATAGTTCTTGGCCACTTAATGATTTACCCTATAAAGTATCTTTCCAAAAAACAATTGTTGTGCGTTGTTTCTTGGTCACCCAATGACCAAGTTATTGCCTATTTGTGTAACCTATTATTTAAGGGACACGATATTTCCCGGTCACACAGCATCTTTTATTTTATTAACCAGGCCAGATCATATCATTCAAGATTTAAGGGCTAAGATATTTCCTTTTAAAGGAAGAAAAGTCAATGCAACTCTTCAGCCCATAACAAACTTACCAGCGAGAAGGAAAGAAAGGTCTCTCTCATCTTTGGTAGTCAATGTTCCAAAAGCTTCATCCCAATCTGTTATAAATTGTAAAAGAACCAAGTATGCTACTAGAAAAGCTGTTGCATCACAAGGATCTAGTTTCATCAGGAAACATATTAAGGAAGAAGTGTCTACAGAGGAATGCCTTGGAAGTTCAAGCTCACTCGAGACTGTGGAGAAGTTTACTGGGAATATTCAACAGGTATGAAATGAGACAGTTAAGATTTAACTTATAAAATATTTTCTGGTGACACCTTTGGCACCATAGAGAGGAATACAAATGGAATTAATATGTTATTGCATTTCATGGTTTATTAGATCTATTATAGTATGAAATATTAAAGTTCTTCACAAATCATACATGCAGACCATACATGACATGCACTGATATTACATTTTCCTGCTAGAAGAAAGTTTTTAAATAATTGGCCAATATTGTATCACAGTCGGCATGCTATTTCCATTTCTGCATAATCCTCTGATCTTGTTTATTAATGTATCTTCTTATTCTTTTTTTAAGTTGTATCTTTTTATTCATGTCTTGTGTTAATCAAATTTGAATACTTGGTAATCCTAAATCAGACTTGATATTTTGTTAAGGTTTTAGATCCCCTTTTCAGTGATAATGGCAGTTTCATGCATTAGAATTTCTCTATCATCCCTTGGCATTCCATTTATTTCCATTTTATTGAACTGTTATCATAGCATTGCATATCTAAATAAGTAAATGTGCATTTTGTCAATTAGTGAGTTAAACTATTAAGCAGTTTTCAGGACTAATTCTGTATGTATACAGATTAGTTGGACAATATATAAAGTGAAAATGTGCTTTTCTAAATTCGGTTCCATTCTTTTACTATTCATGCATTTATTTGTAAGACATATAAATGATAAGAATTGTTTGCTTCGAGGAGACATAATGCATTTTGACTTCATATTTCATGTTACATGGGCAGGGTCATTTTGGTGAGCTTAGTCAGGCCAACGGTGGCCAAATTAGAGAAACCACCAATGGTACCTGGGAGAAAAAGGCAGATCTATGGAAACCTTTGCATGATTTGGTTGAAGCTGCGAACCAAACGAAATCTTTCAAGCCTAGTTCAAAAGGATTTGATGCTTCACATGCCCAGGGAAATCATCAGCCTCTCAGGAATAAAATGAAGGGAAGCAAACTTAAAACAAAAGTTGACAATAGTAAGGGTAAATTTGACCCTGCACCATCACAAGTAATAAAACCCAAAAGGTTGTGGAGAGCTCGTCCCAAGAGGGAGTCTTCCTCTGGAGAATCACACATTTCACTGAAAGCAGTGCTCAAAGCTGCTGGTGCAATACGTGATCCTAGAACTGGCCCGATATGGTTCTCACTAGTAGCTTCAGATGAGCAGTAAGAGGAAACTATGTTCTGAAGCTTTAGTAGATCAGGAAATTGGGCTATATTACTTAAATATTTATTAACACATGCCCTTTCTTTATGTTGTTTCTACCAGGGAAGGGCATGAGCCCCTACCACAAGTTTCTGCAGGCTACCTGAGAATAAAGTGAGTTGATCTAACTACTTAATGACACACTTTATTTGTGTATCATTTGAGTTGCAATTCAATTTTATCATTCTTAACTTTTACCAGAGGGATAGTCTGCTTTGATATTCCTTTTGTTATGGTTCTTGTGTAGTAAGTTTTGGTACCTTTTCTGATCTTTAACCAATTTCATGATCCTAAAAGGGGTTGCTCCCCTATTTTGTGCCCTAGTATGCAAAAGAAATGTCAAGGTTTCATGAAATGAAGGCACACAATTTTTTTACTGATGGCAGGGTCCAATTAATTTAAATATTTGTAAAATATATTAGACATGATTATCATTTTCTGATTCAGAGCTAAGTTTTAGATAAATCTACTAGAAAATCATAGTGAATTCTGAAATTCCCGACATTTGTCATGTGGTTTGCTAGTCACCTACAATATAATGTCGTGAATGGTTTCCCTCATATTATAAAGGAACATAACACCATTACAAAATTTTCATTTAATGCTGACTTTATGTATTTTGTGGCAGATTTTCCCCCACTTGGAGCAATTATGAGGACAATAGCTAAATTAATACTCTATGAAACGTCCCTTTAGTTTTGATGGGAAATGTTATAATGACTCTGCTAATTTAAAAAGAACAAAATAAATTAACCTAAGATTCTTCCTACTAGGATAGGGTAAAATTTTAAAAACAAAAATCTAGGACACTTAATTTACAAAAAAAATCTAGGAAATTTTAATTTAGTAATTCCTACTCTATTTGATCCTACTCTTCAGCAAGAATATGTCATGTTAACATGCACCATCAGCATCTGATGGGCTTTGTGAACAGAGTTAAACTTCTAGACATTATGTGGAAAATTATATAACATGTGTTTTTAGGTAACTTAATAAACCATGCAAGTACTTGACATGATTTTTTAGGTGATTTAACCTATAAGTTTCTCTACTGCCATATTGTTAATAAGCTGCTTGCTAGAATTTATATGAACTTATTTAAGATCTATTACAACTAAAGCCAAGCCGTAGAGGAGGCTGGGATAAGGCAAATCTTCTACATATAACAGATCTCAAAGTTAAAGATGTCGCTTGCTCAGTTAGCTACAAATCCCTATTAATATGTAAAAGCTTTTCCTTGTTGGTATTTTAGCTTTCATCATTCAAGTGGGTTGTGGAGTAGTTGCATATATTTCTTCCGTTTGAATGGTAACTGGTAGTGTTGAGAGGAAGGTTCTTTGATCATTGATCTGACAACTACCAAGAATTTCCATTATATTGTTTAGATTGAGAGGTGGGGTGGGGTTATAGAGATGGTTATGGAGGGATTATCATTGGTAAAACATATTAGTGGATAATTTATCCTGTCCAAAGAAATTTCTGATCCCTCCATAACCATCCATACCTCTCCTGCACTAAATCCCTCAGTTCTGGTGCATGTTTAGCTCCATGAGTAATGTTCTTGTCTGAAAATGCTGACCTTGTTCCAATGTTTATCCACTGTTTAAGTTTCGAAGAGAGACGTTTCTTTTCCTCACTATGTGCTCTATTGAAGAAACTTATTTTTAAATATTTGTGATTGCAGAGATGGAAGCTTACCTGTTTCTTATATTCAAAAGTACCTTATGCAGAAACTACACCTCAACAGCGAGACTGAGGTAGGCAAATTTCATATTCATCCCTTCTCTTAAATTCAGCAAAAATGATTCTTTTAGGTCATAGGCTCGGATTAATCCTATAAAATGTTTCTATTATGGTTAGTAATATAGAAAAGCCAAACCTTTGGTCCTTTTCTAAAATTTGTCTCCATCTTTTAACTTTCACATAGAAAGACTAACATTTATGTCAATTTTGGCATGTACAAATAAAAAAATGTAAAAGGGACGTGATATATAATAAATGGGGAAACTAAAGAGTGAATTGATAGTTTGGCTATTTAATTTCTGATTTATTAATAATTTTATTTTTTAAAATAATTTAATATTCTAATTTCACTTCTATTTAGTACTTTAATTATTCCACTCATATTGAGCAAATAGATGACTCACATGACAATTCAACGGAGTGATCAAATTGTTAGGAGAAAGTGATCAAAATTGTTTGGCCAAAGTGAAGTTGAAGGACTAATTGTTGAAAAATGAAATTGAGACATTAAAGTATTAAGCTATAGTGAAATTGAAGGACAAAGTTGTTCAAAAATAAAATTGAGAGGTAAAATTATTATAAAATTTTAGATAACTAAACTGTTAAGCTACTCTAAAATAAAAAAAAAAATAAAAAAAGACTTGATTCTCACTAAATGAAATGCATAATCCACATGATATTGGCCAGTGGGCAATTTATCATCTGATATTCACCATTATTGTCATGTATGGACAGCAGTTCCACTATGCCAAGCTAATGTTCATCCTGACAAGGTTTTGCAGGTGGAGATAAAATGCTTGGGACAGACAGTGCTCCCTAGCTTGCTATTGCACAATTTAGTCGACCTGTGGCTGCAGACTGCATCAACATCACATAGAGTACCAGCAACAATCGGTTCTCCGGCAAAAGACTTTGTCATGGTCCTCGCTTACTCCCGGAAGATCCTTGATTGTTAGGCATGGAAGTTCTGGCTCAGTCCTTTTCCTATTTTGCCACCCAGTGATGTTCAATCTTATGCTTAATTACTCCAAATCCAGAGGGTTCTGATGATGCATTTACCCATATGGGATTGAATTACTCCAAATTCATTCCTGCAGTGAATGTAATACTGAGATTATTCTGACACTCTTCTTGATTTGTAAGAGATGTGCTCATTAGGGAGGGAGCTGTTCTAGCTGTGTGGACATCTTTAGTAGGTGTAAGAGTAGAAATTACAGTTTTCTTTTTCAGGACTTTCCCGTTGACATTCTTTACCATCACACAGTCGGTCCAATTCATTGTTTAATAAAATCTTTGAGACTCTGAGTTCAGAATGATAGTGGACTTGATGGTCTTAGTAGTTAAGCATCACATAAAAATGAATGCTTATGTGATCATATGCTATGTCAAGACCTAGATTTATAATTTTTTTGCTATAAAATTATACAAAGATCTCATGGTCCATGATCCCCATACCACTAAAAATAAGGGTTCATGTACATTCCAAGTACAATGGTAGTTTTGAATTCATGATTAGGAGTGACAAATGGTGCCAGGGCCCTTACCTACAATCATGGGTCATGGACCTATTCCCTTCCCAAAAAAATACCCCTATATCAACACCATGCCATATAGGGGTAGATGTACTCGGCTCATTATTTATTATAAAATTAAATTTTCAAATAAACTAATATAATATATATAATTTAATTTCAGTAGAAAAATACACAAATTAGTGAAAAACACCATGAATTAGTAGCAATAAACTTATTAATAATATATAGGGTTAAATTCTATAATTTTTTTATTAAATTTAAATAATATGTTAATCGAATATAACACGAATCCAACCTCATGTTCCAAGACAAGCGAGAATCAAATCAAATCCAACTTATAGTATTTTGGAGGTGGGACACGAATATTGGTGAAAGGAGTAATGGAGAATGTAATGATGGAATTAGAATATTTATAATATCAATAAAATAATATTTTATAATATCAATAGTATAATTATTTTATTCCTAATATATTTTATTTTATCGTCATTATGCCTGACTATTAAATCTAATTCTGACTTTTTTATTTTCACTTAAATATTTAGAGAGTTAATGAATTAATTTCAGTAAATGAGTATATAGAAATTAAGAATTTATAAACTCGATATTATTAATACTCAAAATTATAAATAGTTCAAAAATAATTGTTACATTCACAAATTAATTTTTTATTTTCTTTAAACCATTTCTTTCTTATAAAATCATTTTTAAAATTATCTTTTGGAATGATTTACATTCATTATCTTTCAAAATTATTATTATAAATTATTTAAATTCAAACACTTTCACGATAATATAACACAATAACTTAATTTAGGAATCAGACCAGTATAATAAATTTAATGCAAAATTAAAAGTTGAAATACTTAAAAATTAAATATATCATTCTAAAATTCACTTAAAATTAAAATTTTACAAAATATTTTTCAACTTACACCAGAGATGATAAAAATAAGTCAAAAAAAAATAATTGGCTGCATAGTATTAACAAAGTTGCTGCCTCATAATATAGTATTAACCAAAATTCATTATATTGTGTTTTTTCTTTACAATATTTTTTTTCCCTTTTTCTCTACCACTCATTTGCATTTTCCTTAAATGTATTAGAGATAGTGATAAATGGTTAGAGAGTTTGTTATCTCATTCTCTATGGTAGCTAATCACTAATTCTTCTTTCATGCATTAGTATAAATTATAAGTCTATACTAAGTATAAAACATTGAACGGTAATCATCATCCGAATCAACTAATCAATGGATATTTGTTGATACACATTCGATATTTTGGTAGGGTATTACCTTAGCACAATCATCCATAGTTATAATAGAAAATAATTTAAAATATTTTAAAATTTATTTTATTACCCATTATATGTCTTAAATCACGATAATTAATGTTTATAAGATAGTTTATCACTGAACCTACCACTTAAGTATCAATACAAATTATAAGCATATACTAAATATCAAACGTTGGATGAGAACTATTATTCGAACCAATTAATGGAGTGACATATATGAATGTACACTCAATATTGTGTTAAGGTTGACATAATATTTCATATTTATAATGAAAACTAATTGATAACGTTGATAATGAACTATCATATTGACTAATTATACGAGTGACATATATCGATGTAAACTCAAATATTATGATAGGTATTCGCTTATACCAATCTTTCATATTTATAATGAGAAATTGAGAACATTGGGCAAGAACTATCATCCCAACCAATTATACTAGTGATATCTATCTATACACACTTAATTGTGCTAGAGTATTCCCTTAATACAATATTTTATATTTATAATAATAATCAATTTAGAAAGGTTAGACGAGAAGTATCATCCAATCAACTCACATTTATATAAACAGTCGTGTATGGATGATGACTTGCTAACGGGATATCCCCTTATTGATATTATTATTAATTTGATATAGGAGATTATCAAATATCACATGAGTATTATTTTCTCGTAAAATATCAATAAATTATCCTTCTTTCAAAAATACATATTTTAGTTTCTTTCTAAATTTTGTATTTGAGCTAGTTTATAAACACCATATCTTTTTCCCTTTTTATAAATATTGGGTATTAAACCTTTCATAAATATCGGTTATTATCCCTTTCATAAACTAGTCTTAGCTTTTCATAAACAACGGCCCAAGCTTTTTCATAAAAAAACAAGTGTTAGCCTATTTTCATAAATAATGTGTCTTACTCCATTCATAACTCAAGTGTTGGGCCTTAGCAACTTCATTCCTAACTTGTTTTGAAGTGTCGGGTATTACCCATTTTCAAACGTGAGTAACATCCTAGTATACTCTAGACTAGGGCGGATCGCGAGAAACACCTCCAAGATAATACTAGAGGAGGGGGAGGGGGTGCTACGGGAGAAACAATTAGATGTTGAATTCACGAGGTATGAATTCCGGCTAATAAAAATATGACATTACTAGAGTAAGATATCGGGAGAAAGAAATTTGGGTTGATCCCACCAAAGTGGAAGTAGTATCCAACTAAGACGATACTCGAGGACCCAACATAGGTGAGGGATTCCCTGGAATTGACTGGACACTACGAGGAATTTAAGAGGGATCTCCCTCAAAATAGCCTAGTGATGCAACTGTCACACTAGGATGTGGTCAAATACGAGGCTACAGGTGGAGATCTCAAGAAGAGGCTCACATTATGCCACGTCCCCTCCCGGTTTGGTTGGAATCTCGTGATCAATCCGCCATCCCTTCCTGTACTAAGATGGTATTTCTACCAAGATAGGGCAGTAAAGGTAAAAGATTACGTGCGTATTTATTTTCCATAACAAAATATACAAAATTACTTAATAAAAATTACCGCTTCTTAGAAATCTTGGCTTGTTTCTCAGTTTTTACCCTTCTTGGCTAAAACATAGCAGTGGCACTATGTGTCGGGAGGGAAATCTAACATATTTAAATCAGTCAATCAGAGGACGCCGTGTATCACGATCAAATGACTGACCGAAGGCGGTAAGCTGCCATGTTGGAATGTGCGACCAATGGGAGGTCGCCACGTGGCCGGTCAACAAGTCAAAGGGTGACTCAGACGCTGAATGGGAAATCACGTTGGTAAAACCAGCCAATCGCGGTGCACCACGTGGCAGCTCACACGTGCAAAGCTCGTACGCGTGGCATAGTGTCATCTTCTTCCCTGGGAAATTTGTCAGAGAGAAAGGGGGGCGAACTGCTCGATCTCCAGCGACCCGAAAAACTCTCTGATTAGACCAACAGCGAGTGAGATTGGGGCCGTGTTTTATGCCGGTCGATAGCCCTGTTAGTTGTTGAGCTCCCTATAGAGCTACTCCTCGTTCATCCTCATCCCTCGAACGATCGACTAAGACGAAGTGTTCCATTTCCCGATGAGACAAAAACCAAAGCTCCGATGAGGGCCTTTCTTGCAATCCCAGAAGCCAAATTTGGGTTATCTGAAACCGGGAAGAAGTCCTCTACCTCGCTGCAACCTTTTTCCAGTTTGAGGATCACCGAAGAAGCATCGACGAGCTTGTAGAGTGAATTAGCTCCCTCGGCTGGCTGTGACCAGAATCGGCCGAGTTACATTCGAGCCTCCCTGTAACAACCGCGACCCAAGCACCCTCGACCTCCCTGTAACAACCGCGACCCAAGCACCCTCGACCTCCCCGTAACAACCGCGACCCAAGCACCCTCGACCTCCCCGTAACAACCGCGACCCAAGCACCCTCGACCTCTCCAAGAAGAGCTATGACCTCCCCTAAGCCGTCTTGGTAAGTCCCCCTCCACTGCCCCTCGCCGGAATTCATTGTTCACAACATATTTTCCTCGAACATTAAATTTAGAAATTCTCACTGCTCAAGCCATCAATTGAGCCGAGGTTCGATCCAGAAAGGATCCCCAAGAAGAGAGGAATCCAGTGGAAATGAAAGCTATGATCGCCGACTTCTCAACAGTGAGTAATCGAAGATTTCTCTCTATAACCAGTTTCCGACAAAGCTCCGTTTGAGCTCATTTCTAAGTAAAAATGGGCGTTTTAAAGCTTGAAATGAATTAGGAGACATGGATAAAATGATTAGAATCATGTTAGGACTCAATTAGGAGAAATTCATATGAAATTGATGAAGTTCAAGTTTAAGGACCAAATTACAAAATTTGGAAAGTTTGGGGGCTAAATTGTAATTTTTTGAAAAACTTGGGATTTTCTATCATTAAAAGAATTATGGTGACCCAAGTGGAGAATTGGGGAAATTAGGGGCCCAAATGAGAGACTTGGTAATCTTAGGACATAATTGGAAATAAGGTACACTTAGGGACTAAAACATAATTATGGGAAATTACAGGTATTAAGTGTAAATACATTATGAATTGGGACTTAATTACCCTTCCCTATAGGGACATATCAACTACCAATTTACGCAGAGGAAATGCACGCACGCTTGGAACTCCCCGTGACAATCATGTCTCAAAATATGGGTGAGTAGGAATTTCTGACATCACTCCTGGTTGGGATGATGAGCATGTTTTCATTTGAAAATTATTTTCCCAGAAATAGTCTCTTCTAACTGCATGAATCTGCTTAAATATTTTGAGAGCTATTTTTTATTTGAGATAGGGAAGCTCTTATGGGCACAAGGTCAATGGGCACGAGCTTAGGCCCGTAGACAAATAGATGAGTAACAAACGCATGAAAATTCCCATAACTGGCAAATTGTGTGTGATAGCTACCAAGCTATAACCAAGATTATCAAACTCGTTGGGCCGGTGGTTATCAAGTCGAAACCGAGTCATCGAACTCGTTGGGCTAGTAGGACTGAGCCGAAGTCGGGTCAGCAAACTCATGGAGGTAGGCAGCACCAAAGATAAAAGGTCTTAACTAAAAAGATTTGTGGTTATGTATGCAAGAGATACAGAACCATTGAGGCATCCGATATGGGGTAGTGCTAGTTTCAAGGGCTACTAGATGTGTAACACCGTATTTTTAGTAACTAGAAATAAATAAAACATATCAATACTAATGCACCAAATCTCATTAAAACTTTGAAGTTAAGCATGTTTGGGTGAGAGTAGTGTTGAAGTTAAACTATTGAGGGAAGTATTCATGTTGCATTCTCTCAATAGTTGTCAAACCATATTTTTTTTAGTAACCAAAAATTAAATAACATATAAGCACTAATGCACCGGATCCAATCAAAACTCCAAGGTTAAGTGTGCTCAGGCTTGCACCCCTTCAATAGTTGTCAAATCGTATTTTTTTTAGTAACCCAAAATTAAAAAAAAAACATACTAGCACTAATGCACCGAATCCCATTAGAACTTCAAAGTTAAGCGTACTTGGGTGAGAGTAGTGTTAGGATGGGTGACTAAGAAATTGGTTTTTTTAGTAACCCGAAATTTCGGTCAAAAATATTTTATGGAATTATATTATAAGTTTAAAATTCAATTGATATAATTGGAATAAATAAAATAAAAAATATTATTTTGATTGAAATAAATAAATACCTAGTAAATTCTTTAGTGGAAATAATAAGATAATTATATTTTTTTTGTTTATTAGTATTAATCCTACGTTAGATACCCATAAATACCTATATTTAATTATTTGAATTAATATTAATAAATACCCATCAATTTTTAATTTAATGAGAATAATGGCTAGTAATAAATATTCCCTAAATAAAAGCTCACCCCATTCATTCTCCTCATACCTAAAAACTACTCTCTCTACTATTCCATTTCCTGTTAAATTTTGAACCAGAGCTTTGACTTGCGCATTTTTCTTAACCTCAGAAGGAAAGTTTGGACTCTTTAGATTACGGGGGAAGTCAGCTATCTGATAGCAACCTTATTCGATCCGAGGATCACTGAAAAAGCGCCGACATAATCAAATAGTGAAACAACTCCGACAAACCGGAGCTGCCCTGTTTTGGCCTAGCTAAAATTGGTCAAATTCAGCCCTACTTTAACCAAACCAAGCTCTTCCAACATCCCCACAACCCTCATATGACCCCAATGATGCTGAAAGTCAATAGTAGGAATTTTTTATCCTAGAAGGTACTTTAGAAAGTGACCGATAGAAAGTTCAGATTGTCGCACCTCCAACGGGACAAGTGTGATTGGAATATCAGCAAGAGAAAGCCCGCTTCAACTTGGAAAACCAACCGTGGATGAAGACATCACGGTTAACGGGTGAGTGAGCTTACATACGTTATACCCGGTTGGGATGATGAGCACAACTTAAAGTTAAAAATCACTTAACAGTTGTGAGTGAGATTTTATATTATACCTGGTTGGGGATTATAAGTACCTCAAAATGAAAATCCACTACTTATTAGTATTTTAAACATCACAATTTAGAGAAGTGATGTGAAAATGACGCAGAAAAACTACTTATAGATTGTAAGTAGATCATACCTGGTTGGTATGATAAAACTTACTCGGAAGAAGTGGAAAACCCGTTCATCGGTTATGAGCGAAGATATCCTCATACTCAATTGGTATGATGGATAGTTGAAAAGTGATTTTTGTCGGAAGTGCTCTCCTCTGACTGTGTGCTACTGCTTAAACGAATTGGAAGACCTTCTTGACGGGAGCTTGAATAGCTCTGATAGGCCGGAGGCCTCGGTTTTAGAACTTGATGGCTAAAATGTTGTTTTTGGAAAATCATGTACAATGAGCCCGAAACCAGTGGACATGACCAAAAGCTCGTAAACAAACATGAATTATATGCCATGAAAACTTGAATAGTTGAATTGTTTGGCTAAGGTATCAAGATAGGACTAACATGCTCAGTCAACTAGCAGCAGTGCGATATTACCGGTCTCCGGACTAGTCAAGACAAACAGCTGCAGGTTGAGTTGAGGGTCGGGGCCGTTGGACCAGTGGCACCACTGATTATATGGCATGATGTGAAAATACTAATGGTGCATGGACTATGTTTACAGGACCTTCAAGATACCCAAGAGGGGTAGTGATGTGTCCTAGGGCCCTAGATGACCTGGTGGGTATAAGGGCAGTTCATTGGACCAGGTGACCTTGCAAAGCTCGACGTAGCTTCATTGTGCACGAGACCGGGGTGGGATCAAGATGAGGTCTCTGTCCTCATATGAATACAGAGTATTTTTGGTCTAAGGGTAGGACGTCAGGGACATTCACTCAGACTTTAGGTAGAAGTCAAAGACTTCTATCAGGGTGGATGGTAAATACGCTCCGATCCACAAGTGAGTGCAGTCGGTGTAATTGTATCTTGCGAATGTGAGTGTGCTCCCTTCATGATGAAGGGTGTGTGATTTGTGAAACACAATGAATATGAAAATGGGAAAAAGGTTATGGAAACCTTGGAAAGGATTTGAAAATCCTTAGAAAAATAATTGGCAAACATTGGGAAAAGGTGTTGAAAACTAGAATTTGAGAAAAGAATATTTTAAAAGAAAATAAGGAGTCTAACACACTGCAATACAAATATTTTTTCTAAAAGTTAGTCGAAAACTCATTCACTAAATCGTTGTACTTACCCCTTCCCTTATATCCCTTTTTAGGTAATCAAGGGAAACCTACCCAAAGACTTCATATTAATCACACCTACAAGACATGTATGTAAATTAAAATTTTTATGTAGTTTTGATTTATGTATTCCAGGAAATGTACATGTTTAAAGGAGGCCTTACTCTTCATGGTTATTAAAAAAGGGACAATCCTTAGTAAACTGGAAGAGTGTCGAGTTGATCATGGGGATCCGGCCAAATTGGGTCGGGGCGTGACAGGATGACCCATGGAGTATAAGGGAAGTTTGTCGTCCAGTCAGTCAAGATGCTTATGAAGCTTCATGCGCATTGAGACCGAGGAAAAAGGGGGAGAGGTCTCGACCCACAATGGCAAACATGGAGGATATTGAGGTATGAGGGATGGGCAGTAAGGCTCACTCAAACTTGTGGTAAAAGGTGAGACCTTCTACCAAGGGTGGTCAGTAAAGGTGCTCCGAACTACAAGTGGAGTAGTTGGAGACTACTCTACAAATGTGTGAATCCTTCAATGATGATGAACGATTGTTTGAGTGTTACAACTCCTCAAAAGAACGGAGAAAGGTAATAAAAGAAATTCAACCAATTTTTTTTAAAAAAAACTCACTCACTGAATTTTAGAACTCGTCGACTCTCTTTCTCTTTTTTCAGGAAGACAATACTTCACCTCGTAAGGAGGTTCTATCGTCACCTAAACTAAGATACAGAGTCCTTGTTTTGAGTCAGTTTTGATAATATTATTTTTGGGAAACCAAGTATATTGAATTTCGTATGACTTTCAAGATAGAGAGCATCATTTTATCCCGATGAGAGTGACGGATTGATACGGGGATCCAACCAACCGGGTTGAGGTGTGACATGCAAGACTTGAAGAAATGAGGACAATTGCCCATTGATTTTAAGAAAAACAATGAGTCTCAAACCGATGTGAGTTCAAAAGCGGGCAACACCCAACCCTTTTCACAAATGAATAATATTCGTGTGATTGTAATATCACATGTAATGATTTCTTATGAAATAATGAGTAGCAAGGTTGGTACGATCATTGGCCTTAAAATACCGGTATATTTGACTATTTTGAAATTAATATCTATATTTTTAGGGGTATGAGATTGTGATCAATAAGACTATGGCAAAGATTGTATTGATAATTTAAGTATTTCTAGAAAGAGAAGTTATAAAGGAGAGAGATATTTTGTAGAATACTCAGAAGATATAAGGAGCACTATTATTATCAAGAATAGTAGTATATGGTCAAATAATAATTGATGATGTGCAATCGATATTTAGTGAGTGATTTAGTATTAATAAGGACTTAGATTTGGTATTCTTACACATTAAATTAGTTTTAGTTCCGGAATGGTTGATTTTACAACATTTGGTAATATGGATCAATTCATTCATTTGTTTAATACGTGTAATTTGAAATAATTCACTATCTGAAATATATTACTAGCTTTCTTTTGAAAAAAATTTATTACTACTATTTTATGAAAAAAATAAAAATATTAGAAAATATTGTATATTTAAATTTTGAATAAAAGTGAAGTATATAGATACTGGTTGCTAGTAATACTTACTCAGCAATTACTTATACACTCTCTTTTTAACTCCATTTTAGAATTAGTTATTGTTATTATGAAAAAGTGTTGATGTTTTTGTAATGAATTTCATGTTAATTTAAGTTTAAATTTATATTATATTTTAAAATTTATTTAATATTTTAAGCGTATTATTAATTTTACTTTAGTGAGACATCAACTATTTTAATATAAAAAAAATGTTATGGTTATTACATTAGTTTGACTATTGAATTGGGTCTAGCATGGTAGGAAATGCTCAAACAATATAGTAGGGACTCAAAATGGGCCGAGATGACAACAAGGAAGGATGGAACGGTCTAGTGGTCCTTTTAGGTGTCCCCTTCATATAAAAAAAAAACCAGTGGTTGGCGTGAGTTTTGCATAAAAAAATAAAGCAAATTAGAAAATAGGTAACCAAGTGGTCAAGATGGAGATTGGGAAAGGTGGAGAGTGTATTTTGGGTGGCCTCTAGATCAAAATCATGCCGATGGAAGCGGTTCGATCGAACCATTGCAGGCAGGCAGCAATAAACATGACAATTTTAGATAATTTTGGGTCGTTGCTCGGCCAAGGACTCTTAAGGGTGAGTTAGAGTTCGAGTACATTGAGTGAGGAAGATTTGTGTTGCTTTTGGACCAAGTTGAGGCCAATTTCAACCAACCCTCTAAAACTCAGTTTTTGTATTGACCAAGTGAAATCGGGTTAACCCGATTCCATTTTTTAATTATATTTATTTATACAATTAAACTAAAATTTTAAAATATATTATTTTGGATATTTATAAGAAAACAACTTTTGAGTTTAATTCGTGTGAAAAGTTTCGGTTCTTTATAGTAAGTATGTTTATTCAATCAGCATGTAACCAGATGATTAGACAACATCATAAGTCATCTTCTCCGTATGAAATAATGGAAGATAATATCTAGATTGTGATTCCTTATTATATCATTTTTGGTGTCTAACTATTAAAGTAGATTTAATCCTTTCACAGTTAATTTCATGAGAGGAGGTTTCTTTATTTATCAATTTAATTGACTTGCTGTTCTCTGTAATTAAGGATATGCAAAACCCTACTAAATATGATTAAGCTGACGAACCTGAAAGATCATCTATTATTTAAGTAAACAAAGTGCAATGGCACCCCCCAACTTCCATGACGCTCAAAACTTGGTACAATCGACACTCTTGAACGACACCGTCTTTTTCACAAGGTTGTAGCCGACGAGGAAGTCGGACTGCGCAATGTTACCGTAGATGGCCAACTCTAAATTGCTCGAAACGAATGTAAAGCACACTGTATTGTCCGAGATCTTGACGAATGTGTTCGAGGGACCGAGTTCTACGTTGGCGCCAGTGAAATGGGCAGTGATGGTAGGCACTTGGATGTCGTCGGTGGTCTCGTAGCAGAGGCTGAACGGCTGAGGCGGGCTCGACATCGGGTCGAGGCTGATGAGTTTGCTGACTTCGTCCGATACCTGGCTGAGCATGTCGGAGGGCAGGTAGGTGAGGGTGGTCCCCGAGTCGATTATGATGTTTCCCTCGGAGGCAGCATCCGCCGCCAAAGAAGGTCGGGAATAAGCGATCCTGGTCTCTCCGACGGTGAACCCTTCCAGGGTCAAGTAGTAGAACGTGCCTTGGCTGTCCTGCGTGTAGGGGGTTGAGACCGTGCCTCCACCACCAACGGCGGCATTCGTACCGAAGTTCAGCTTGCTCGATGCGGTGTCAGACCCTAACGGTACGAGGCAGTACGAGAAGCCTCCTTCCACGGATTTGCCCATCTGAGAGATGAGGGAGACCGGGCCGCCGCCTAGACCGACGATGCCCGAAGTGTGTTCATTGAAGGTGCCCTCATTGTCGTGGCCGCAACCGATCAACGTCTTAGGGAAGGCCACGGGCCGGCCGGAGGTGGAGGCTAGGCTGACGGTGTCCACAGCAACGTTGCCGTGGGTGTAGGACTGGTCACCGTACGAGTACGAGTAATGGCAGGTCTTACCGTCGCAGCTGGTCCGGCTCATGGACGTGCAAGTGCTAGACGAGCACGAGATATCGCTGTAAGTGGAGGACTCTCTCGGGTCGAAGAGAGGAGCGACTTGCTTGTAGCAGCTGGTGCAGGGCTTGCACTGGGTCCATATGAGGTCGCTTCCGGTGTCGGCAATCGCGATAATCTCGAAACTTGGGGTCCCAATCGAGATGTTCATGAGGTACGACCCGCCATTGGAGGTGACCTCGGCGACAGGTGAGTTGGGCGTACGGACCGTGAGGCCCATTCGACTGGCCAGCGTCGTGGTTGTGCGAGTCAAGGCACGCTGCAGCCGTAGGCTCGGAGACTCAGATGGGTCGTAGAATGGGGACCTTGGGGAGTCGCGGTGAATCAGCTCGACGCTGAACCCGCCACCCCGAGGAGCAGCCTGCAAAGACCATGCAGAGAAAGCGCATACTACGGCGAAGATTGTGAGAGCAACGCTAGAAGATGAGACAGCCATGTTGATGCCTGTTTCTCTCTCCCAGAGCACCCGTAGCCCTATCTTTTTAAGCTTTGTTCATCGTTTCTTCGTAACCGATATCAACAAACATTAATGGTAGACGGGGATCGGGAGGGACGATATATAGAAATAAAATATATGGCAATGCGTATAAATGGAATGTAGTAATTGTCCCATTCCACATAAAAGGAATGAGTGGTAGGATCACAGTGTACATTTTGATGGCGTCTCTTGGCCAGACTGAATAAGAATGATTCGGAAAATTATAGGTATTTAATATCTTATTAATTTCAATATTTTAATAGAAAAAGAACCGAGAACCTCTCCTAGGAAAAATCGAAAATAGAAAATATATTTCAATATTATTTCATTTTGACTACCAAAATTAATATAAAAAATTATATCCTTTCAAATGCAAAATTAAATCAAAGTTTAAGCTACCATTGAGAGTACCTAACATTGAGCTATAAGAAGAATGAGAATAAAAATTAGAATAAATTTAGCTTTAAATCCATTATTTTGTTCTATTCATATAAAGTTCTTTAATTTGATTAATTTCAGTTACTTAAATGTTTGTATAGTTATTTAATTGTATTTCTGCAATACTGGAAGTAGGAGATCAGGAACCAAAATTGTACATTTTAAAATTAGTTTGGTTCGATTTAATTTAATTAATAAAATATTTATAATTTCGAGATTTTGATGAACACTCCTCCTCAAAGGCATTTAGTTTTATTGTAAGAAAAAAATTATAATAAAAATTTTACTCCATATTGTTTTTGGCTAAATCCTATGATAAGAAATATAAGGCATATATATCATGATTCTTCCAACTAATATAAAGTCTAAAAATACTTATGGAATATATCATATTTATATGTTACAAAGTCAAAGTTAGGTTGTAATCAAATTTACATTTTACCATAAAATAGATAAATATGATAAGTTTATAATATTAGAAATGTTAAGTAAAAATTTTTAGTAGATATTGACTAAATCTCTTATCAGTTTACAATACATTCTCATATGATATCAGAGCCAGTGAACTCGTACCCGTACCCGACCCGACATTGGAAACCCAGCTCATTATCTAATTTTTCTCTCTATATCTATCATCTTCCATTATACAGTTTTTTTGTCCGATACCGAAAGAATAATACTTGGTTGTAGATAATTGTTGATGGCGTATTTAAAAAAATTACACGTGATAAATATATGTGTGATCTTATTTTCAACATAATCTTATTCATATTTATACTATAAGTTATTTTCTACTATCACATGTCTAGTGCAATAAAATCAAAACTATTAAAATAAAAAAAATTATGTAAATAGTAGACTATTAAACTTAAGGAATAAGTATTAGATTTAAGGATCTATCAATTTCTAACCATGCATCAAAGCTTTCTCAAATTTGTAATAATCCTAATTTTTTGTATTAGAGTTCTTATAATAAAGTATTTTAAAGGAAGTGACTTTTTATATGCACATAAGCTTCAAACCTTTATAACTATGAATGAATAGGGCGAGTAGGATAAATTTAAAGAGTGTCTAAATCTTTTTAACTATGAATGAGTAGGGCGAGTAGGGATAAATTTAAAGAGTGTCTAACATGACAAATTGTCACTATATTTGAGTATACTCACTTATTAATCAAGAAGCAAAGTTACTAACTATATAGCTCATCAACAACCACATTAGCCCACATCAAAAGATGTCATCTCATAAATTCTAATATTTTAGGTGCCCACTAAACATCGATTGATTTAGGCATGTGAGAAAACATGAAAATTAGTGATAAAGTCAACATATATGAAAAATTAAACCACACTATTGGAGGATGAAATGAAATGTTTGGCCTCTAATTCAGATTATTCAACCCAAAGAACTCATCTCTTCCCACAAGTAGCCACTCTAAAGCAGCCCTAGAAATTATTGGTTTTTACCCTATCCCACTTGGAGTATTTATTCCCATAAGCTAGGATTCAATAAGGAGAACTAAGAATTATGGAATGTAACTAGGCTACCATAAGTTAGGATTCAATAAGGACAACTAAGAATTATGGCATGTAATCGGGCACAATAAGTCACTAGATGAGTGCATAGATCCATGATAACCACCATCTCATAAAAAAACACATGAACATGTTACTATTATAAAAGAATCTCCAAGAAAAAATGTCTGAAATCGAATTATGGTGTAAAAAATACTGTAAGAGTACTAGTGGACAATTATAACTATGTGGTGGAATATTTGAGTGATGAGATTGTACTAGAGTTCTTATAATAAAGTATTTTAAAGGAAGTGACTTTGTATATACTCATATACTTCAAACCTTTATAACTATAAATGAGTAGAACAAGTATGAATAAAATTAAAGAGGGTCTAATATGACAAATTGTTACTATATTTAAGTATACTTATCAATCAAGAAGCAAAGTCATTAACTATAAAGTTCATCAACAATCACATTAGCCCACACCAAAAGATATCATCAAGTAAATTCCAATATTTCAGTGTACACTAAATATCGATTGATTTAGGAATGTGAGAAAACATGAAAATTAGTGATAAAGTCAACATATATGGGAAATTAAACCACACTGTTGGATGATAAAGCCAAACATTTTATCCTTCAATAGTGTGGTTTAATTTCTCATATATGTTGACTTTATCATAATTTTCATGTTTTCTCACATGCCTAAATCAATCGATGTTTAGTGGATACCTAAGATATTGAAATTTACGTGATGACATCTTTTTGGTGTGGACTAATGTGGTTGTTGATAAGTTATATAGTTAGTGATTTTACTTCTTGAAGTGACAATTTGTCATATTACACCCTCTTTAAATTTATCCCTACTTTTCCTATTCATTCATAATTATAAAGGTTTGAAGCATATGAACATATAAAAAGTCACTTCCTTTAAAATACTTTATTATAGTAACTCTAGAACAATCTCATCACTTTAATATTTTATCACATAGTTATAATTGTCCATTAGTACTCTTATAATATTTCTTATACCATGGTTAGATTTTAGGCATTTTTTCTTGTAGATTTTTCTATAATAGTAACATGTTCAAAAAATTTTTTTTGTGTGATGGTGGTTATCATGGATCTATGCACTCATCTAATGAGTTATATATTGTGTTCAATTACATGCCATAATTCTTAGTTGTCCTTATTGAATCCTAACTTATGAGAGTCGATTACATGTCATAATTCTTAATTGTCCTTATTAAATCCTAACTTATGGAAGTAAATACTCCAAGTGGGATAAGATAAAAGCCAAGAATTTCTAGCGATGCTTTAGAGTGGCTACTTGTAGGAAGAGATGAATTCTTCTTATAAGCTTGTTCATCATTTCTTAGAGAAACATTAATGGTAGACGGGATGGGGAGGGACAATATATAGAAATAAAATATATGGGCCTATAAATGGAACGGAGTAATTGTGGCCATTTCACATAAAGGGAATAAAAGGAATGGAGTAGTCTTAGGACAGTATCCATTTTGATGGGTCTATTTGCCTGAATAAGTTAATTCAAGATTCGAGAAGGTTACTCAAAATTATAGGTATTTAATATCTTATAAATTTCAACTAGGAAAAATTGAAAATAGAAAATATATTTTAATATTATTTCATTATTACTATCAAAATTAATATAAAAAAATATATTCTTTCAAATGCACAAACAAATCAAAGTTTAAGCATGAGATTTAAGGATCTATCAACTTTTAACCATTCCCTCTTCAACAAAACTTTCTTAAATTAGGAACAATCCAAAATTTTCTATACTAGAGTTCTCAAAATAGAGATTTTAAAGTATTTTAAAGAAAGTGACTTTTTATATGCTCCTAGGCTTCAAACCTTTATTACTATGAATGAGTATATGCATGAGGAGATATAAGTTTAAAAAGGTTCTATCATAACAAGTAGAAAATGAATGTTCTATAAGAGTATGACTAGACCTTTGCCCTAGGCAATCCCAAAAAATAGAGATGACCTATATTTGAGTATACCCTCTTATCAATCAAGAGGTAAAGTCACCAAGAATAGAGCTCATCAACAACCACTTTATCCCACATGAAAATGATATCATAACACATATATCAATTTCTCACATGTCCACTAAATATCGATTGATTTAGCCATATGAAAATACATGAAAATTAATAATAAAGTCAACATATATGAGAAATTAAACCACACTATTAAAAATTGCCCGTAAAGTGTAGGAGTATAAAATATTTGGCCTCTATCTCAAATCATCCAATTCAAAAATCTCATATCTCCCCACAAGTAGCCACTCTAAAGCAGCTGCTAGAAATTCCCTGTGCTTTTATCCTATCCCATTTGGAGAATTTATTCCCATAAGTTAGGATTCAATAAGGACAACTAAGAATGAGGGCATATAAGTGGGCACAATAAGTCAATAGCTCAGTGCATGGATACATGATAACCACCATCTCATAAAAGAATCTGCAAGAGAAAAGGTCTGAAATCTAACCATAGTGTAAGAAATACCGTGAGAGTACTAGTGGACAACTATAACTATGTGGTGAAATATCTTAGTGATAAGATGGTAGTACAAAATACCTTGCCTCTAGTCGCACATTAACTAGTATAAGAGATGAATAGTTTAATACTGGCAAGGAAAATGGAAGAGGATGAGCAAAACAAAGAGAGGATGAAGGCTAGATCCCAAGCACACTCTCTGAGACTCTCATATCTAAAAAGATTTATTGAAGACAAGTACATAAAAGAACAACTACAAATAAATGTGATACAACTTTGAAAATTTCTTTAATTAAGAAAGAGGTTGGACTTTTTAATGTGCAAGTGATGATCAAATCATAAACAAGGGCAAGTGGTAAATGGTTTGGAACATTTACAAGTATACAATGAAGCTTACCGTGTGAAGTTGTGAGTACTTACAGTTCAATTGATAATTTGAACACTTAATGATATATTAAGGAAAAAGAAATTGTACATCATTTTCCTCATGCAAAATAAAAATAAGGAACAACTTCTAAATAAATTAAAAAGTAGTTGAAGTACAATATAGGAATCAACATAGCACCGGTAGGCATGAGTGAAGGCTTATCATTATGGTGTAATGAGTTGCGGATTGAGATCACACACTAAATATGGGGTGGTGATAATTCCAAGGGTTGCAAGACAATAAGGCTAGAATAAATGAAGTTATGCTGGTCGAGCATGTTAATGGCTCCGAAAGTTATATGCGCACTGAACATTGGTGAAGGTAAAAATGTCTCGTCCCTCACAGCAGACAAACTCGATATTATTTGTAGGTTAGGCAGTGGTGCTCATGCAGAAAGTCTGGTATGTACACATTGGTCCACATATGTAAGTGGTTAGTAAAGGCAGGCCACAAGTGGAATAGAATGGAGTTTTGTTCCACAATTGTGTGATCACTCCCTCATGGAGTAAATGTTGAATCATGAATGCTAAAGATAAGGATCTCAATACCTAAATCTATAAATACATGAACCACTTATTAAAAATAGGATAACTATGATGGCTTATTGTTAGACAAGAACTCACCACTCCCTTAACCCCTTTCAAGTAGGAGAAATATAGAAAATAGATTTTTATGCTAACATACCAACCTAGTACAGTTCCTTCCTAATTTGACTTTATGCTTATATTCTGATATGTTTTAATAAAGTTACCTTGTATTTTAAGTCTTATCATTATCGAGACTATGACGGTGGATCGGGAGTAGTGGTGGGTTGTTTGCAGGTCTAGTTGGGTAAACGGAGCTGGGGTGTAACATAACACTTGTTCGAAAAGTGTCCGACAGAGAGTATTTACGTGCAGTAGGGCATAACTCCCTCTACTAGTGTCTAGAGGTATGAGATTTAGGGCTTATCCCAAGATCTTTCATGATATCAAAGTATGCATTGATATAATTTAGAGTCCTAATAGCCACCTTAGAGTTTCTATAACGAATTTTCCTTACCTCATTTTCTGATTCTCTATGGTCTGGTCCCCTAACCGATTCATTGATATACTCTTCTAGAGTATGTTTGGATGAGATAATATTCAATATCTAGGTATCATATCTATAAAAGTTTTATTCCTCTTTAGTAACCTTACATACTTACTTCTCCATCATTTCATTAAATATATTGTATTAAGAAGGTTCAAAGTACAATATGGATCTCATTTGATCCTCCATACTAGGGTGTGAGTACAATGGTGGCAGTAACTTCAACATGTTAGGAAAGTTGGTAGTTCTATGTTTTAAAAAGGTTAGTAATAACTTTCTTACAAAATGGTAGTTCTATGAATCTTTTCTCTTGAACATTTTGGGTGATCGGGGTTACTTCAATCATATTACCCCTTAGAGCCATTTCTTGTCTCAATGTCCTTCCTTTTTCCAGGATCTCTATCAATTAATAAGCTAGGTGAAGTATCTCATGGGGTAGTGCCCTAGAGTTGCCTTATAGAAAATTTTGATCAGGGTTATCATGGTTGCTCGCATCTAAAGCACATTAAGACTTTCTAACAAGGTCTCTTGTGATACTTATGGCAACTAGGGCAGGTTGACATCCTAATTCTTGCTAGATTTAGCCTAATGTAGTTATGAAACATGTGCATAGGTGGTCCACAATTGTAGCAAGATAGCTGTCCTACAACACCATAAAACTTGCAACAGTAGACACTAGAGTGGTCCCACATGTGATAGTACTATGCATAAATTTTATCAAATGCATGAGACATGGGTCCCACCTATGCCCTTAGTAAGTATACTCACCTTAATATTACTCTCTTTGATTCAACCTAACCCATCAATCCTTCTTCTAATTTCTCTAAAGAGGAGTCATCTAGCTAAATTGTGTTAATCTACTAAATACTTTAATATATATATATATATATATATAATACTTGCCCTAATTTGTTTGGGCTTCATCCACTGGTGGTGAATTTCCTAGCATGAATCTCCATCTTCTTATTCATCCCTAATTATCTTAGACTTCTTTCATCGGAAAATCCATTGATTAAATAGTGTGATTTTCAGAGCTTTACTACTTAATAGTAGGTTGAATGGTTCATAGTCTACTTCTAAAAATTATTTCTACAAAACTTTTGTATATATAAGTAATTATTTGTATAAAAAAATTTTATGTTATAAACAAATATTTTATTAGTGTTATTCTAAGTTGCCCACTTTCCTAAATCATTTCGTTGGAAAAAATGACATGTTTTGAAAATGTGAGTTGTTATAACAATAAAATTTTGACACCTTGACCCAAATTTCTAAGTTTGAGTACAAGAATAAATAGTCATATTTCCTTAATATTACAATACTGAGTGTATTCACTTTTATAGTACGATAAATGCTTAGATTAAATGATACATTAATTTTCATCAGAAATTTAAAATTTCTTTAAGAAGTAATATGCTTCTAAATACTTATTCAAAATTGTCGAGAATACAACATCTAAGAAAATATAATTAAATCTTTGTACGCATACTTCTATATTTATACCTCAAGTTGGCAAGTTTAGTAGGTGATGTCTTATTGAGCAAACATCCACTAGCCTCTACCTTCACTTAAAATTTGTTGGGAGAGTGGGTAATCTCATAGCTAAGTTAATGATGTTACTAAGGCCGATCCACTTCTCAACTTTGACCCTAGTCTTCACTCAAAACGTCTATATATATGAAGAATTCTTTTATATTATTATATTATTCCGATTCCATGTATTTTTAGCCTTTAGATATTTCATTTTAGGGTTTTACTTTTGGTTTATTAAGGTAAAGCTCTGACCAACATACATAAATAACCAAAATAATCATGCAAATAAACCAACCATGACCTAACCATATTCCAAATAAATGATTCATATGGACTTGGAGTATGTGTTATCGACCATTCGTATACTTTAACCGTACAGTCTGATCACACACTCAAGTATACATATACATAAGTATACTTAGATCTCTATTTGGGTATGGATGATTTATGAAAATATTACTACCACATATTTGTTGTTTCCACTCAACCCCATACATGGACACCAACATATTCATAAGTATCATATGGACAACTTGTCACATAAGGTATCAATATATATCAAGCACACAAATTTGCACATAATCATTATCACGCCCCGACCCGATTTGGTTGGATCCCCGTGATCAACCCGCCACTCTCCTGATTTATTAAAGGATTTCCCCTTATCGTAAACCGTAAAGAGTAAGGCGTCCTTTAACTTGCACCTTTTTCCTGGAATAGCATAATCAAAACTGTATGAAATTTAAAACTTTACATACCTGTCTTACAGGCATCTTAGTTGACGGTCTTTAAGGGGAGGTTTTCCGGGATTTCCTGAAAGGGATATAAGGGAGGGGGTGAGTACGACTACTTAGTGAATGGGTTTTTAAAAGCTTTTGACTTTTAAGAAAAACATTTATATGGAGTGTGCCAGACTCCTTTGTTTTCAAAAATCCCATCATTTAAAAATTTGGATTTTTCCATTATTTATTAGTTACCACGGTGTGTCATCACCCAACACACATCCTTCATCATGAAGGTTACACACATTCGCAAGTCAGTATCACTACTGAACCCGCTAGTGGCTTCGGAGCGACTTTTCCTGCCACCCGGATAGAAGTACGACCACTTCTACCCTGGGAATGAGTGGATGTACGTGACATCCTACCCACAATCCCGAAATCACTTTTTCATGTCCGTATGAGGACAGAGACCTCATCCTGTCCCCACCCTAGTCTCATGCGCTTCGTGCTACTCCAGATTTCGCACAGACACCTGGAACGACGAACTGCCCTTATAGCCACCAGGTTGTCCAGTGCCCTTAGGACGCATCACTACCCCTCATGGGCGTCTTGATGATCTCGTACTCACAGTGCATGCACAAACAATGTTTTCTTATATTGCCATGTAATCTGTGGTGCCATTAGTCCAACGGCCCCGACTCTCAACTCAACCCGCAGCTGTTTGTCTTGACTAGTCCGTCGACCTGTCATGTCACACTGCCGCTAGTTGAATGAGCATATCGGTCCTATCTTGGTACCATGGCCAAACAATTCACTTATTAAGTTTTATGGCACATATATCATGTTCGTTTACGAGCTCTTGCTCATGCCAACTGGCCTTGGGCCCACTGTACGAGATTTTAAAAATCGGGCACTTAGCCCCCAAGTTCCAAAACTGAGGCCCTGGGCCTATCAGAGCTATTCGAGCTCCCGTCGAGAAGGTCTCCCAAATAGTTTAAGCATTGGCACACAGTCAAGGGAGAACACTTCTGACAAAATAGAACACTTCTGACAAAATAGGTTTTCACTGTCCATTATACCAATCAGTATAAGGACATCTCTGTTCATAACCGATGAACGGGTTTTCAACTTCCTTCGAGAAAGTCTCATCATCCCAACCGGGTATGATCTACTTACAACCGGTAAGTAGTTTTTTTTTCGCATAACTTTCACATCACTTTCTCTAAGTAGTGATGATTAAAATACCACTAAACAGTGGGTTTTTATATCGAGGCACTTATCATCCCCAACCGGGTATGATGTTAGTAAACCCACTCACCCGTTAATGCCGTGAATTCCACTAGACTGGTTCTTTGTATTCATGCAAGCTTGTCCTTGCTGGCATTCCCGGTATTTAACGTTCCTACACAATATGAACAACCTTGTTCATTATTACTCGACATAACAGCCTTCATTCATTAATGAATGAGAAAACCCAAACTTTTAGCTATTTGCAATTAGGTCCCTAAAATTATTTCTCTTTAACTTTAAGTCCCTAATGTCGGTTTTTCCTCAAATTGAGTCCCGTAACTTTTAAAATTTATCGTGGGACCTCAATTTATTCAATTTCACCAAAAAGGGGTTTAATTTTCTAAATTTTCAATTTGGTTCCCCAATTTTTCCAAAATTACCATTTTGCCCTTCTTTCACAAAAATGGTAAGTTTTTCCCCAAATTTTCCAAAATTCCTCAATTGGTCCTCCAACATTATTTTCATGCCCAATTGACCCTCAATTTCATAAAATTGTATTTTGGCCCCTTTGAATTTCAAAAATCCCCAAAATTTCCCCCAATTTCAACTCTTCAACACTACTGAATTTGATTTCATCAAATTAACCGATCAAACACTTCTAATTATTGAAATTGGAGTTGAAATTGAGTTCCTGTATGTTCATACGATTCTAAGAAACTTTGAATCGTAGATTTTAACGTCGGAACAAGCTCAAACGGAGCTTTGCCGAAAAATAGACTGTAGAGAGAGAAAGCTTCGATTACTCACCGGTGAAGGCACGACAATCCGAGCTTTCGCTCTGGGTAGATAGGTCTCGTCCTAAGGTTCATCCTAAAATCAAGTATTGTATCAATTGATGCGGAATTGGATTAGAATTTCGTCATTTAAATTCGGTCGACTCTCTCTCTAGCACCGATTGAAAATTATAAAGGGGAACCGAATTGGCTTACCTTTCAGTCCTAATTCGGCCGTGGAAAGGCTGAGGAAGTGTTGGGAGGGCTTGGTTTGGCCTAAGCAGGGCTTGAAATGGCCGATTTCAGCTTGGCCGAAATAGGGCAACTTCGGTCCGCTGGAGTTGTTTCACTATTCCATCGTGTCGGCGCTTCTCCAACGATTCTCGAATTGACTGAAGTTTGCTATATGATAGCTGTCTTCTCCCCGGTTCTAAAGAGCCCGACCTTTGTTCAAGTCGAAGCTCTGGTTCAAGTTTTACCAGTAAATGGAGCAGTAGAGAGAGAAGTGTTCAAATGTGAGAAGAATGAAATGGGGATTAACTCTTTATATAGTCGTAAAACTCGTGTATTAAATGGTCGAGATTTATTATTAGTATTAATATTGCCATAAATTATTGGTATTAATTCCAATAATTTAATTTCGGTATTAATTCCAATAATTTAATTTAGGTATTAATTTATTCATATTAATTTCAATAATTAAATATATATTAATTGATGGCTATTTATGATAAGCTAGTTAACTTAAATCAATTTGGTTTTTGTTTTTTAGTTTATCTTAAATTTCTTTTCCAATATTTAATAAATTATTTGTATTAAACGAAAGTTGTAAATTTTCATATTGTTTATTCCCAAATATAAATCGGTTTAATTTTTTTATTCAGTTTAACCGATTATTTTCCCGGTTTTTCTTAACTCAAATATGCGGGATTTACAATCATATTCTAATATAATTAAGTTTACATTGAGCTTTCATCTTCTATTGACCAACCGCATATGTTATTTAGGAACTTCATGCCCACAAATCAATTTCACATTAGCTCATGTTTATTTCAATTTATATATGTTTAAATCATGATATTAATCCATCTTTTTTATTAGGTATATTTAAGTTTAATTTTATTCTAACATTTTACAATAATTTTTAAAAGTACATATATATTTACAGAATTTATAGAAAATTGTAAACTACAACAGTAAGTTCAATTAAATAATAAGGAATTATTAGTGTAAACCAATTTTCACTTACCTCAAAATAAAATAATATAAAGTAGAGTTAGATTTAGTATTGTTTTATTATCTTTAAAAAATTACAATTTTATTAATCGGGCTCGCTTCGTTCGTCTTGCCGTATCCACAAACTAGTTGCACTAACCCATTTTTATTTTTATTTTTTACAAAACTAAGATTATACCTATATTTAGCTCAATTTATCAAAATATTTAAAAATTTTCTTAATATACTTAAAAATTTTTAAACTTTTAATAGTAGTAAAATTACCATTTTATCTTTATTCTACAAATTTCTAATTTTTATAATTCTAAACTTACCAAATTTTTATTTTAGATACTCATACTTATTTTAATCTCATTTTAATTACTAAACTCTTAAAAATTATTTATTAATCTTTAACTTTCATTATTTTATTTAAAGTAATATCTATTTATAACATTATAGATAGCCTTGTAAAACTCGCAATATTGTTATTAACTTTCTAATATACTTATTTTGTTCATTACCAATTGTTTAATATTGCAAAATCTCAAATATATATATATATATATTAAATATAATAATAAAGTGTCATGTATTAATAATATCCAAATGAACAAATATAAATATGAATAATATATTTAAGTTGATAAATAAGATTGAATATTAGATCGGCAAGAACAAACACAAGAATTGTATAAATTTGAAAAAAATATTTTATAGAAAATATTATTAATCTATAATTTTCTTTGAAATTATATTATTTCTTAAAAATTTATTAAATCAATATGAGATTCATTGAGCAAGGATTCTGATGGAGCTTGGCCATGAGGAAGAAGAAAGAGTTCACATAGAGGTTGTTGCTGCTGATGATGCGCTTCTGTCGTCTGGAGAGAACGATCCGTGGAACTTGCTCATACACTACCTGTTCTCCCGCTTCGTCATCCTCCACCTCCTTTTCTTCATCGATTGATTATCTTCTACGTCTGGTCCACATCTCATCCGAATCCAAGTCCCTCAGATTAATTCAAGAGTCTCATTCACATGCTATCACTACAGGCATCCTCACTCGAGCTATCCACCTTGCCACGAAGCTCATCTCTGCGTACTCCGCCAGCAAGCGCCCATGCCAATCGAAGCTCGTGTTCGACTCGATCGCTGAAAAGGATATATATGCGTGGAACTCACTCATCAACGGGTTCGTGAAGAACCAATTTTACAATGAGGCTTTCACTACGATTGTGGAAATGTGCCGGGCCGATGTGCTGCCTGATGGTTATACTCTCGCATCTGTGTCAAAAGCTGCTGCAGAGAGTAGGGAACTGTGCCACGGCAAATTGTCTCATTCCATGAGCGTGAGAGTTGGGCTTATAGATGATACTGTCCTTGTCAACTCTTTATTGTCAATGTATTCTAAATGTGGGGAGTTTATGGATGCCAAGAAACTGTTCGAAGAAATGCCTGAAAGAAGCGTCGGTTCTTGGAACGTGTTAATTACTGGCCTCGCTAGTTTGAGCGATCGTAGCTCAGGCAATGATATATGGGATGCTATGAAGTGTATGCACAGTGAAGGTATAAAGCCTGATGCCTTTACCATTTCCAGTGTTTTGCCTTTGTGTGGCGACAATACTCTGAAATTCAATCACGGTAGAGAACTACATGGTTACATATTGAGGAATAAACTGGATTTAATGTGCAATTCTGATGCTCATCTGGGGTGTTGTTTGATTGATATGTACTCAAGAAATGACATGCTTGACTCAGGTCGATATGTTTTTAATCAAATGCAGTGCAGGAATGTTTTTGTCTGGACAGCAATGTTAAATGGATGTGTGCGGAACAGAAATCCTGAGGAAGCGCTGAAGCTTTTCTGTCATATGCAGCTAAAAGATGGAATCAAACCCAATAGGGTATCCATTGTAAGTATTCTCCCCGCGTCCAGCATGTTTGCTGGTCTAGTTTCTGTTAAACAGATTCATGGGTTTGTGATCCGAAATTCAATGGGCAATGAGGTCTCAGTAACTAATGCATTGATTGATGCCTATTGTAAGAGCGGAAACATAGCTTATGCTAGACAAATATTTGAGAATGCTGCTGATAGGGATGCAATATCATGGAGTGCCATGATCTCTGGGTATGGGATTCATGGGAAAGGAGAGGAAGCTGTTGTTCTGTATGATGAAATGCTTCTTCATGGGATCAAACCTGATAATATAACCACAGTGGGGATTCTTTCCGCCTGCACAAGGTCTGGATTACATGAAAAGGGTCTCAGTATATATGATAAGCTGGTAAAGGATTATAAAATTGAACCTTCAGTGGAGATCTGTGCTTGTGTGGTTGACATGCTAGGACGGTCCAATCAGCTTGAACGGGCTCTGAGTTTTATTACTCGTATGAGAGTTGAAGCTGGACCAAGCATTTGGGGGGCACTTGTAAATGCTTCTATCATTCATGGAAATGATGAGATGCGGGATTTGGCTTACAGTTACCTTATTGAGTTAGAACCGGGAAACCCCTCAAACTACATCTCAGTTTCAAATGTACATGCTACCTCTAACAGATGGAATCTTGTGGCAGGAGTGAGGAGGATGATGAGAGAGAAGGGTTTGAGGAAAGAACCTGGGTATAGTTGGATTGTGATTGATGGTACAACAAACTGCTTCTATGTTGCTGATAGAGTTCACCCTTCTTCAAGTACCATTTATGAGATGTTAAATTCTATCAACCTTGTAATGAAGGGAATTATGGCTTCATCTGATTCCGAGACTTGAGAGAAATTAATATATCCACTGAGGAACAAGATCGCCTATTTGTTTTTGTTGGCATGCCAATGATAGAAAACTGTAATTAAATCATAGTCTCTTGTTGATATTCACATCAATACACACAAAGGAGCTGACTCCATTGAATCTTCGACTACTTCACTTGGCATTACAGGAAAAGAAAGTGAAGGACAACATGCAGAAGTAAGTTTGTGTTGGATATTAGATTGAGTCTGGGATTCAGTTGAATTGATTTAATGGTTATACCCTTAAATGTGAGTTTGAATAATTTGGTATTGGATGAGTTTGTGCTAGCAATTCCTGCCAGGGTGAGGAATCTCACAGCCTTTGCTGCAGATGCTCTCCCTAGGAGACTATTCTCTAACCCTAATACTTTTTGGGTTAAAATAATTAAATGACATTATTATCATAGACTAATATGTTCTTTCCTCATGTAGGATCACAGCCACCCTAGCTACGGACCATCCTTGCTGTGGTGGAGTGATTGTTAGGGAAAAGAAGCACTCAAATGAGACTACTATAACAGATATGGGTTGGTGGAAGGGTATGAGTTTGTGGGGAACTCCGTGTACCTTCACTTGAAGGGCATGTCCATGGGGGTTTGTTCTCTTTTGAACCAACAAACCTATGAATGGAAGTTGGACCCCCTTATAAGCTACATAGCCCCTCATTAAGTGGACACCATCAAACAAACTCCATTACCATGAGTTCCAACTAATGACCATCTCATTTGGCCTTATGATCCCTCTAAGAAGGTAACCACTGTCTTATGTGTTTGTTTCTCAAACATAGGCAAAGATAAGTATATAATTCTTCAACAATAATATCCAAACGTGTCTAGACCTCCATATGACAACTTTATTGCACCTATAAGGTAAATAATTTTATGTGGTGAACATGTTAGGATGCCTTAGCCATTAATGTGAACTTAGCTAAGATGAGTTCTGATCATTACCCAAAATGTTGTTTTTGTGGTAAGATAGAAACTATTAAACATTTGTTGCTTACTTGTAAATGAACTAGGCTGCTTGGTTTAACATATGTGGTATTCGAGCTGATAGTATTATCGTGTGGTCTCTCTCCTTTTGGTTTGATGAATAGATTAGAAAACACGTGTCAATACCTTACACAAGAAAATATGTTTGGGTAGTATTGCGTATGCATGTTGGGCAATATGGAAAGAAATTAACCATTTTATGTTTAATTATGAACTGCCTCGGTAGAATATGTGATTGATAATATTTTTCATTGCATTGCAGGGGTTGGATTCATAGAGATGAATTTGGTACTAATGGAGGAAGAGGGGTCTTAAGTTTTGATTGCATACACATCATTGAGTCCAAAGCATGCACGATACTAGAAGGGATGTGGTTCACAAAAGGACAACAACGTCATTAGATTATTGTCGAGACAAACTCCAATATCCTTGCTGACACTTTTGGATACAATGAAGATCTCGGTGTCTGGATTAGTACGGTAAACGAGGGATAAGTGAGTAGACTTCAAATATGAAGGATTGGACAACTTTTACTTCAGATGCGGTGGACTCGCCCACTTAAGTAAGCATTGCCCTGAAGATCCACATGAATATTGAAAATACGGGTTATGTTTGAGGGCTAGTGTTAGGAAGTATCTAAGCTTTTTCATAAATAAAGGGAAAGAAAAAGAATAGTAACACCAAGATCCCACTAAAGTTCCTTTGGTAGATAATGAAGAGCAGGTGCGGTGCATAAAGAGAGTTTTCTATCAAAATCGTCCAAAACTAATCTCAAGCAGGAAATCAAAACCGCTTATTTCCAGAAATAGGAGATAAAAGCTCAACATAAAAGGTAAATTTTGAACTACATTATTAGTAATGACTCGATGATTGAAATGATGATTAGTGCAGAAATTGCACCTCTAGTTGACAATGTAAAGGAACATGTAGAGTATCTAGTAGAATTTATAGGGCAAGAATCTGTGATTGAAACAGAAGTAGTCTTAATACATTTCCACTAACTTAGCATCCAAGACCCCACTCAAAAAGAGCCCCAAATCACCCAACGTGGGGGGAAAATGATGATGGAATGAGAAATAAGAAGATTAAGAGCCTGGTCGCAAAGAAAGATGCTCACTTTAGAAATTGATGAATGTCTTTTGTGAAGGACACTAATGATCCTTCATTAGAGATTAGGGATGCTCCTTTTAGAGATTAGGGTCAATACTATATGGATTGAGAAGGACACTAATGATCCTTTATATGCTTTGGTTCTGATACGAATGAGAAGCAATATAATTGATGAATGTCCTTTTATTATGGGCAATGGTGATTGACCCGAAGTAGCCACACTGGACTAATAAAGTTCATATTATGGAATAGTCAAGATATATGTGCCACCTTGACAATTAGGACTTTAAAAGAGCTTAATTAGGAAAATGAATTTCTTATTATATTCTTAGTGAAAATAAAAAAAATACAAGCATAAGAATAAGGAGCCAGATAATGTAAACACCATTCTCTAATAGTAACAAGAATAGAGAGAATAAGGAGATAAATGATGTAAAGACTGTTATCTAATAGTAAAAAAAAAGTTGAAAATGATAATTAAAAAATTTGGAGGGAAAAATGAGTTTTAAAGTAAATAGTAATTAATAAAAAGAAATTAAAACGGTAAATTTGAAAGTTTTAAGTGTTTAATTAAAATAAAAAATAATGAAAATAAATAATTAATCAATTTCGAGGTGAAAATGAGATAGATTTAAGATAAATTAGAATTGAATTCGGATGAAATATAAATAATCGATTTAAATATTTATTTTTTTATTTAATTTAAAAAATTAAAATAATTAATGTTTATAAATGAATTTTAAATAAATTAAAATTTTTAAAAAATGGATCAAATTAAATATTAAAACATGATAAAATATCGAGTAAATTACTTGTTAAATGATAAATAATAAGAGTTTGACATGTGTTAAAGTCAAGTGGTTTTTGGAATGAGCACACAATGGTACTTAAAAGCAAAAGCAAGAGAGATGGAAGATGTAATTCGTGTTAATTTAAAATATAGATTCTAAAGAAAATAAATAGGAAAGAAAAGGGGAGTAATGGGTTGTTGTTATTGTTGGCCCATGGGTTGCCAATACTAGCGGACTAGCATCAACTACTATGGGAAGGCTGACTGACAACTGATGTACTTGGTCACAATTTACGCTGGCACAGACGGGGGCGTGGGGGAGCTTGCTAGTAGCCTATCAACGTGAGCCAAGAGAAGACTTGGGTAGATAACCGGAACTACCATGGTTGGCGAGACTGTTTAATAGAAGTTGATGAGTATGATTTATGTATTAGTAGGGAATAAAAGTAGCAAATGAGTTTAAGAAAATATGGGGATCTTATTTTTTTTTTAATATTATATTACTCATCGTTTACTTGCTTTGTTGGGTTAGGTAGAAGTCAAAGATGTACAGCAACCATCCTGGCCGCCAGAGTTGGCTAACCTTGTCTGTCCCCGGCCGAGACGATGATGTGCCACGATGATCGAACAGCTCCGACCGACCACCTACCCAGGTTTGTTTGTTGACGTACAAGAGAAAATCCATTTTTTTCCTCCGATCCATCATTGGGTCTTAAATGAACCTCTAAATCGCATCGGTCCCTTTTTCGTTGGCCCGTTCTTATGGTTATGGAGAGATTTCTACTGCTTCATTTGGGTTGGGATTGGTTAATCGCTTTCTTTTGATAAATGGCCGCTCATATCTCCTCTTTTTTCTTATTTTTATGAGCTTTTTAACTTCTAAAATTAACCGAGTTGGTAATAGATCTAATACTATTTTATTCTTTTATGTTAGGTTAAATTATTTATAAAATAATGTGAATTACTAAAATTCATCAAAATTACATTATAGTTTACTAATTCCTATAAAAGTATGAATTTTATTATTTAATTCATAAAATATACATTTAAAATAATAAAAATATACGTATTAAGAATATTCTATGAATTAACTAGTAAGTATCATAATTTTCTAGATGTCAGCTAAATATCTAACAATTTTGTAAAATGTAATTATTATTTATTAATTTACTACATTTTCATTTTAGGGATTATGCAATTCACTAATTCTTATTTACATTTTTTTAAAACCACTTTAATTATAAATTTTGTTATAAATGATTATTAACTTATAATTAATTAGCCACTATAATAATTTTTAGATAATAGAACATTTACAATATTATAATTATAAACAATTTTATATTTTATTAAATTTATAATTATAATATAAACACAATACTAGTTATCATATTTAAGGTTGATATGGTAATTTTAATTTTAAATATATTATCAATAAGTGTATTATTTATACGTAACTATTTTGATTTTATATGAAAACATGATATTTTTTTATATTTAATTTCTAATTTGGGTATAAATTCAATGAATTTGATAAGGCTTAGATAGAGTATTGTGTGTATAATAAATTATATTTATATGCATTTAAAAACTATAAGTTTAGTTAAGATTAAGTATTATGGTAGAATAAGATGGGAGAAATTTTAAGGCTATATTTTTCTTTTTCCGGTCAACATAAAAAATATTACACTAATTCGTATTTAATCTAAAGGCTCAATTAAAAAATAGAACATATACGAAAACCCTATTATTAAAATATTTTTATCAATTAAAAATCATAGTATTCCTTGGTAATTGTGTCCGCTTGGATTGGAACGTAGCTCAGGCTGCAAGGAGGTCAACGTCAGCTGCTTTATCCTCGTCGTTCAGTTCTCGTTACAAGAGCAAATATCAATTTCCATTTCCCTGCAACTCACGGAGGTGGACCTGTTCTTCGTCCTCGTTGGACTTTTGGGGTATAAACTTATGTGCCGATCGCCCTGTTGCCTTTCATACATGCCCACTGATCACGCCCCCCTCTCTCTCTATCTCTCTCATTTTCTCTTTCTCTGCCAGCACGCTAGCTATAGAGTGATAGCAGCCAGGGAGGCAAGGTAGGCCCCGGAGCCGCCGCAGCCGCCGCGAAAAGGAAAGTTCGTGGAGGAATCCGGAGATAGGATAGAAGCTGGTATGAAGTCATCGAGAACGGAGCGTCGATCGGCGGAGGCTGCCATACAGTGTATTGGTCTGGGGTACGATCTCACGGTCGATCTGAGGTTGAAATACTGCAAGCAGCTCCAGCAGCCACGGCGCCTTATCACCATCCCCGAAGCCGACAAGCTCCGGGACATCTCCATCCCCGGTGTTGGTCCCATCCCCAATGTTCCCAAGCCCATCAACTGCGACAAAGGGGAGCGCATGAGGTTCAGCTCCGATGTGCTCTCTTTTCAGCAGGTTCTTTGTCTCTCTTCTCTCCTTCCTTTCTGTTCGATTTTGTGCTGCTGAGATGCTTCTGTTTAGTAGGTATAGCTCGACCTTTGGTGTGCTTCCTTTTTCTAAAAGTTAGAAATGAATATCAGCGAAATAGAACATGGAAAAAGAAAGAAAAAAGAGTGAGAAGAAGAAGGTTACGATGATGCCAAGGATAATTGATTCAATCCATATTACGGAATTAGTTAACCTCTTGCATAAATTCGTTGATTCTGTGCTTGTAGATGTCGGAGCAGTTTAACCAGGAGCTATCTCTGTCTGGGAAGATCCCCACTGGTCACTTCAATTCCGCTTTTGATTTCAGGGAGGGTTGGCAACAAGACGCTGCCAAAACCAAGACCCTCGCCTTTGACGGGGTCTTCCTTACTCTTTACAGCATCGCACTGGAAAAGTCGCAGCTGGTCCTTGCCGATCATGTCAAGCGGGCAGTGCCCTCTTCCTGGGACCCTGCCGCCCTTGCAAGGTACTGGAAACTTGATTATCCTTCTGTGATGTTCTCGCTTGGATTCTCGGACTTTTTTGCTAAATGTTTATCTTTTGCGCTTCTATTTGGTCCCAAAATAAGAGCATTGGTCTCCACTAACTCATTCTTTGTTTTCAATGCTGGCCTATGCTGATAAATATGGATGCTTCAAAATGATGTAAAGGAAGGCATGATCTATAATAAGACGAGGGAAACGATTTTTTATGTCCTCTTACTTGCAGGTTCATAGAAAATTTTGGAACCCACATTATTGTTGGTGTGAAGATGGGTGGGAAAGATGTGGTATATGCAAAGCAGCAGCATTCGTCATCTTTGCAGCCTGCTGATTTACAGAAGAAACTGAAGGACATAGCTGACAAATTTTTCATAGACGGGAACAAGGATGGGAAAAATTTTGGAAGATTAAATGACAGGGAAAAGGTTTTGATGATCTTCTCATTCTTTACCGTAGTTCATTCATTTGATTCCACCTAACTGCCGGGTGTATGATTTTTAGATTTAGAGGGGTTTTTTTGCTCAGTAGATTTAGAGGATTGAATTGTGTGAAGATTGCAATTGATTTAAATGACTACAGTTTTTTTTATAATATGGGTCTGCAGAACTTCATCTTCTAAAATCAAATTTAATCTTTCCTGTAGGTTGGGGAACGTGACCGCATTGAATCACTTCCATCCACTTCTTACTCCAGATTTGAGGTACAAAATCTAATAAATATCTCACTTGTACCCACACCAGGCCCTTACTTTTTACATAGAATGAAATGAGGTATTACTATCTGTTGCTTGGGCTGCATATCAACAAATCTAGATGTTAATTAGTGCAAGGAGATATTGCTTTTCTGATGTAAAACAAAAATATGGCCAATATGAGCATCCATCTTCTTCTTGATCATTTCTCACAGGATGTAAGGCATCTATACTCTACCAACAAGACCTGTTCACACTTTTAAAGCTTTTTAATATGGGGTAAATTGTTGAAAAGAATAAAAAATGAAAAAATTTCAAATTCCTCAAGATAAACACACCTTTCAGTAATCATCTTAAAAATATGCCTTTTGCTATTTAGTTCATAAGATCAGCACATGTACAGACTTTAAGAAAAAATTGTCATGTGTATGGAGGCCTATTTGGTTAACTAAATAACAAAGGTCTTGTTTTTTTCTAGGTGATTAAGGTCAGGTCTATTTTGAGAAATTTTGTAAAACCTCATGTTCTTAGGCAATTTCCCCCTTAATGCCATTAGCTTATGTAATTGAGCATTTGCAACTGCAGGATATTGTATATGATCGCAGAAGAAAAGGTGGAAGTACTAAAAATAATTTATCTCACAGCGCTTGGTGTCAAACTGTCTATGAAGATCCTGAGGCAATTTCCATGACATTCATCCCAATTGCATCATTGCTGAGTGGAATCAATGGGAGTGGGTTCTTGAGTCATGCCATCAACCTTTACCTCCGTTGTAAGGAAAAACCTTTGATTTTTCATCCTCAATACTGCACTTACAACTTCTATTGATGTGTGGCCCACTAGATATCTCTGCATTTTAGTCATGTTAGTCCATGAATGGCAACCCTATGGAGTGAAGAAACTGAATTGAGTCAGCTACTTAAAACCTTACTGAGGAGGGCCTTCCTTTCCTGGGCCTTTAGCACTGCTCTCTTCTGCAAAAATATCTTATTCATAGCAGCTAACTTTTGACAGCATCCTTTAGGTCTATTTTATCTCACTATAAAAAATTTGTGCCAAATTTAATCTAATCTCCACTGATTGTTTTTCTACCTTGTGTGAGTGGAAATCATCAATGTAACTTATACTAATTGTTTTTCTAGTCTATGTAAATGAAAGACAGGGTGACATTAACAAAAAGAGTTGCAACATTTATTATGAGATTTTTGGTGAAGAATGTGGTGGTTCATAAAATGCTGTTTTTACATGCATATCATGGCATATAAATGCTTCCTGTGAGATTTCTATCAAAACAATCACCTAATAATCCCCAATTGATTATTGAGAATGAATAGAGTTTCACTGACCTCCTGGTGCATGAATTTGATTTTTCCCATTGTAGTGATTTCATGATGTCTCCATTAGTGTTCTTCAATAGACTGCTGAAATAGTAACAGAGTATTGCATCTTGAGAAAAAAGGCTATTGCTTCTAGGTTTATCAATCCATCAAAGTTATCCAATTATGGTGTACCACTGATAGCTGCTTTGTTTTAATGCAGAATGTCATCCCAGTGGAAATAAACTGATTATCTGCTCAACCATTATATTTCTAATCATCCTATCATTTATCTGTAAAAACATTACACCTCTAATTATCTGTTTTGATTGTTGTAGCATAGAATGAAGTTATCTTGAGATAGAATTTGTAGAACAACACTTTCATCTTCATTTTTGTTCTTCTGGGGCAGATAAACCACCCATTGAAGAACTGCATCAGTTTTTGGAGTTTCAGCTTCCTAAGCAGTGGGCACCTGTATTTGGAGAACTTGCCCTGGGCCCTGAGAAAAAGCAACAATCTAGTACATCCCTGCAGTTCAGATTCATGGGTCCTAAACTTTATGTTAACACAACCCCGGTAAGTAGTGCCTTTTTTTTGTTTCAAATGTCTTCCTCTCATGTTGCATGGCAGAGTACATAGCTTGGTCAACTGAATAGATACTGGATTTGAAGTATCAGTAGATGTGGAATCCCTTAATGATTATCTCAGCGTTAGTCATGGTCAATAAAAATTGTAGTTTTATATAATATATCTCATAAAGTTGTTGGATTCGTTGAGTGGACAACCCTTATTTACAATATATCTACTGTGAAGAAATCTTGGTCATGCATTACCTACATCAAAAGTTGAACATATCCTTCCCATTTCAGTTTGATGAATGATTTGCAAAGGGCAAAAGCAATTCAGATGTTCCTAGGGATCTTGAGTTTTATGTTAAAATTAGATGATATAAATCCATAGCCCTATCCTAGATTGACCAGCATATAGTTGTCATGCCATTTACTTGTCCATCCTACTAACTAATTAGGTTATTTAGCTTCATGCCAAGAACTCTCTTAGATACATGATTTTAGTGCCTCATGTTCATAATTCCATTTTCCCCGTCCCCAAAAAACTTATCCACAGGTTGATGTGGGCAAGAAGCCAGTCACTGGTATGCGGCTATATCTGGAGGGGAATAGAAGCAATTGTTTAGCGATTCACTTGCAGCACCTTTCATCACAGCCAAAGACCTTCCAACTGGTTGATGAACCATCAGACCGGAAACTGTACAGCAGCCCCTCTAATGATCGCAATTACTATGAGAAGGTTCAATGGAAGAGCTTCTCGCACATTTGCACAGCCCCTGTTGAGTCAGATGAGGATCTCTCCATCGTGACTGGGGCACATTTTGAAGTTGGGGAGTCTGGTACAAAGAAGGTTTTGTTCTTGAGGCTCCAGTTCTCCAAGTTAGTGGGTGGCACAGTCGTCAAAAGACCAGTGTGGGATGGTTCCCCTGCAGTTTCTAGCCAGAAATCAGGAATAATATTGACGTTGATGAGCACACGGTTTTCATCAGCAGCTCAGGCACCCGCTCCTCAACCTGGTGATGTGATCGTCAATTCTGCTCTATTTCCAGGGGGCCCTCCTGTGCCAAGCCAGACACGGAAGCTGCTAAAGTTTGTTGACACCACCGAGATGACCAGAGGACCCCAGAACTCACCTGGGTACTGGGTTGTATCTGGGGCTAGGTTGGTCGTGGATAGGGGGAAAATTTCTCTTCAAGCCAAGTTCTCCCTCCTGACGATAGTGTTGCCCGAGGAAGAGATATGATTTCCATCTTCCTTTCCATCTCTGTATTTCTTTCATGGATTATTTATGTGGATTTCAAATGGTTATAGGAATCTGGGGATTGCAGGTTTTGTCTCTAAGGATCATCTTGTCTGGTGGTCATCTAGATAGTCAGCAACATTCTTGTAGGGACGGTGGCCTGCCTAAAATGGAAATTGGGTACCAAATTGGAAAGGCTTATTATACAGGTCATTTACACAGAAATTTCATCTATTCCGACCCGTTTCTTGGGTTAGGAAATCAATTAATATAATAATGAAGATAATGATAGTTTTCTATCGAAAACTGGATTACCTTGTGGTCTGGTCTTCCACCAGTGCTACTGGACCCCCTACAATATTCCCATACTCATCAAGCTATATGACATCTCTGTCTGGCTAGGTAGCCAGTCCACATCCAGGTTGCAATTGTCGTGAGCCGCAACAATAGAAAATCGAATATTCTGGAAGATTTAGTCTGTCCGATTCGAGGGTATGCCATTTGCATGCACCATCCCCTAGTGCTAATGTCGGCCATTTGAACAAAAAAGTAAGCACACGTGTCCCCCATAGCGAGTTGGAATAGAAAATAACTTTTTATTTCTGCTGTATATCAAAATAAAAACAATTTATTATATATTTTGGTGCACATTAACCTATACAAAATAAAAAATAACGTATTATATATATGCGAAATATAAAATATCTAGTTAATTGATATTAAGTTAGTGTTTATTTGTTCGTAATTATAATTTTTTAACATAAATATTTCATTTTACTCTATTTTTATATTGAATAAAAGTGTTAAAATACTATATTATAATAGTTTGATATTATTTCTATATTTATTTTTTAAACCTATAAATAAACGTATCTCTTATTTAATTTCTTTTCGAAAGTCTTATTTAATTTATTAATAAACATATCACCTAACATTTTTATCTCATATTTTTTTAATTCAATAGAGAGATTGAGTTGTCTGTTGAGTAGATTAAAGTCTAAGAACATTTGACTTTGAACAAAAGGAAACAAGGAATATATTAAATATTAATAATGATATATATTAAATATTAATAAGTATTTTCAAAATAAAATTTTAAATTTTATAAAATCAATTTTAATTTTATCATTAGCATCATTACGAGATATAAAGTTTTACATGTGATAAGAGAAAAAGCATTCAGATGGCTCTCAATTTCTAGGGTTGGAATGCACCAAAAATAAACGTGTGGGAAGCACTCACGGCTCACCGTGCCTATGGCCCCTACCCTCTTCCACCTTCTATATATGATATTCACTCCATAGTAAAAGAAAAAAAAACAAACAAACAGGAAACAAAGATAGATAATTGATACCACTACTACCACCACCACCACATAAAGCCACTTTTGATTAATGGGATTCGCATGCTTACCCATCTCTATCACCACCATACAGAGAGACCCTCTACCAACGACTGGGACCCCGTTGGGACATATTCATTGGTAATTTATATATACATCTCTTCGCCTATATATATATATATTCCATGGTGGATCATCTTTTTATTTCCTAAGTAAATTATAAGGTGCAGGGAAACAATGGTGCCGGCCTCCTTTCTATCTTTTGCTTTTCCTTCCATTACTTAGTTTGACTTTTTGGTTCTATTCTATCATGCAGAGCCATCATCTAAAAGGCTATATCATGTCCAACAGTTTTACAGCAAAATCTCTTCATAATAAATTCTTCACCTATATATATATATTATGTTCTATATGGTAAAATGAGATTATATCATGATTAGTATATTTGGGTGTTTACACATATTTTAGTTTGAAAGTTTTATATGGAAACAAATGTTAGGTCATCTGCAATAATTTTACCAACATGCCCAAACTCAACCACTCTCCTCTCTCTCTCTCTGTCTCAGTCGCTCTATATATATAGAAGCTCTATTTCATTTATGGATCCCAGCTGTTAATCCTTTGTGGGTATCATACTAAACATACATATACATATAAAAAGATATACTCAGGATTGTGTTTTGTGTAGATATACCATACACAGAGATTCACATATTCTCAGACTGCAGTTCAACAAGAGAGATTCAGCAACGGCGCTGCGGATGATGATCAACGGGTTGCTGGTGGTGGTGGTGGAGATGGTGATAGTGGTGGGACTACCTGGGTTCCCAGGTGTGGAGGGGCTGAGGATGGACTACTACTACATGAGCTGCCCCTTTGCAGAGATGATCGTGAGGAACACCGTCGACTCCGCCCTCCGGAGGGACCCAACGCTGGCCGCAGGTCTCGTCAGGATGCATTTCCACGATTGCTTCATCGAGGGCTGCGACGGCTCCGTCCTCATCGACTCCACCAAGAGAAATACGGCCGAGAAGGACTCCCCGGCCAACCTTAGCCTCCGTGGGTACGAGGTAATCGACAACGCCAAGGATCAGATCGAGGCGCAGTGCCCTGGCGTTGTCTCCTGCTCCGACATCCTCGCTATGGCCGCCAGAGACGCTGTCGTCTGGGTACGCACCTATATACTGCAATTTTACTATTTGATACGTATATACATAGTTTAATACTTAACATATATATATATATATATACTGCATGTAAAATGTTGATCAGTCCGGTGGTCCAGCGTATGATATACCTAAAGGGAGGAAAGATGGGAGGAGGTCGAGGATAGAGGACACGATAAACCTGCCGCCGCCATCCTTTAACGCCTCTCAGCTCATCGACATCTTCGGGAAGCATGGTTTCACTGCCCAAGAAATGGTTGCCCTATCTGGTCCGTAATTAAATCATTACAGCTCGTTAGTACGAGATGTTAGGGTTTATTCATAATTAAAAATGTTATTTTTATTGGATATATATTAAGTTTAAAGCATCTTCTTAATATAAAGTTAATGGCTACAGGAGCTCACACGCTGGGGGTGGCTAGGTGCTCGTCGTTCAAGCAGAGGCTGAGCAACCAGGACCTGTCGATGGACTCGAGCATAGCGAAGATGCTGTCGAGGACGTGCAGCCGCGGAGACAACGCGGAGCAGCCGCTGGATCCCACCAGCACGGACTTCGACAACGCCTACTTCGGGGCGCTGCAGGGGAAGGCTGGGGTGCTCTTCTCCGACCAGGCACTGTTCTCGAGCCCACGGACCAGGGGATTGGTCAACAGCTACGCCATGAATCAGGCCATGTTCTTCTTCGACTTCCAGTGGGCCATGATCAAGATGGGCACCCTCGACGTCAAGGAAGGCTCCGGCGGTGAGGTCCGCTCCAACTGCCGCCGCATCAACTGAGATGAAAAGGGAAACAAAACAAAACAAACTAGATTAACACCAACGAATGTGTGGCGTGTGTGTTTGCTATGTAGAACAAGGTGATGTCGATTTCTCGTCTCGTTTCCATATTGATGTAGTAGCATTGTGATATAGCACCTGGTTTTAGAGCAGCTTCAAGCCTTTTCCTCTAGCTTCTGTGGTAGATTTTTTTCCACTAATCTGCATATTGAGATAGAAAATGTTGCATACTATATTAGTCATGAAAGAGAAGTAGTTCTTGATACATTTCACAAAGGCTGATGCCTCAAAGATTAATGAAATAAATAAGCATAAATGGTTACTCTAAAATAAACACGTATAAAATTTCACAATAGGTAAAGTTATAGTTTACTTGCTAAATAATAAAAAAAACATAGGATAAGACTATAATATATTATTAATGAAGTTATATATCAAATAAAAATATATTAATTATTGATTATATGCCCAAAGCCTTGTTAGTAATTAACATAATATGAATATTTTCGAAAATAATACAAGTTAACAAAACATGTAGAATTCTATTTCTAATAGTTATTAATTCTAATTTGTTTGAGTGGATTGATTACTGGATATGAATATAATATTTAATTTACTAGATAATATATTATACCATGCAAAACATTATTATTATTTTATTTTAAATATTAGTTCAATATATTAATACAAGACAATGCACTTATATAAAGTTTGTGATGATTTTACTAATTATATTATATTGTACTCTAAATGTAGGGAGGGATGGTAACTATATTGAATATGAGTAAAAATTTCATAAATAGTTGTGCATATTTATACATGTATTGTTTCACTAAATGGCAAATAAATGTTGTCATATAATACCATCATTGTGCCATGATGATCCTTAGATCTTGGCATGTCACACATTAGCCATTGGTACTTCATAAGTACGTAAAGCGAGTAGAAGACATAGGCTTGGTCACAATATCAATATCAGCCACCTAAGCATTAGTCCCAACAAAGTGGATATTAAGAAGTACATGATTAATAGACAAAATTATAGTCAATATTGATATATTTGGCAAGTACGTGAAAAATAGGATTGAAATAAGTTGTGGGTGGATGATACTAGTCTCGGGAGGTTAGATGTGGTCGAAGTTAAAATAAAAAAATTCTATCTTAATTCGGTTGTATTGTGTGTACTCGTCAGAGCTTCTACGATAGTTTTCAAGTTAAACGGAGTGTGTAAGGAGATAGGGAATTTTTAAGAATTACAGAGAATAAAATTACGTTGTTGGAGGTGAAGAAAATGGTCAATTTCAAAGCTTTTATTTGCGGATAGTGGGAATGTGGAGTTGTTTGAGTTCTCTGATTAATGGATGAGTGTATAGAACAAATGGAGATATGCTATTTATATATTGAGCTCGATAAGTGACTATTCTAGTTATTCATCCATTGATTGTCCATTAACTCATTAATTTAAGGTCTTGTTAGAGCCATTAAAGACTCGATGAAGTTATGGTGTCGGTCTTTCTCCCTTCCTGTTTAGAAATATGAAAGAATAAGACGATATTGTGTGTGTGCGGGCTGTCAAGTGTCACATTATTATTGGCTGGTGTCGCTCACGCGGCCACTCACTCAGCATCTGAGTCACCCATTAACCAGACATGAAACGACTTCTCATTGGTCGCCTAAACCAATGTGGTCACTAACTGAATCTAGTTTTCCGTTGACCATGACATGTGGTGTACTCTGATTGATTTATTTAAATTTGCCAATTTTCCCACCCCACACACTGTGCCAATGCCACATATCAGCCTCTGATTAGCTGGTATCATTCGACGTGACTCTACTACATGTCAATCTCTGATTGCTCGACCATTATGTGATTTCCTAGTCGACCGTTGATGTGACACATTTGCCATGTGTCAACACCTCATTGGTCACCCTGCTAACAAAGTTTTGGGGGTTAATTGAACGAAATTGAGATTCGGAGACCAAATTGCAATTTTGAGAAAATTGGGCAATTTGGGGATTTTTAGAAAATTAGGGTTTAAATTACAATTTAAGGAAGATTAGGGCAAATTTATGAAATTAATTTTCAATTGGGGTCCAATTGAGCAATTGGATGAAATGGAGGGCCAATTTGTAATTTTTGAAAGTTTAAGGATCAATTGGCAATTTTTGGGAAGTTAAGGACCAATTAGAAATTTTGGAAAAATTGAGAACCAATTGATAAATTTAGAAAAATTAGGGACCCATGAAAGGTAATTGGAAGTACTAGGGACTTAATGGAGATTTAATAAAAATTGGGGACTCAAATGTAAGGTTATAAACGTTGAGGGGCCTAAATATAATTAAAGCATAATATGAGGACCTATGCACAAATACCTGAAACTATGAAGTCACTTATGTCGGTTCCCCTAATAAAGGTACTCGAACCATGCAGGAGCCGATTGTTCTAGAACCGGCACGAGAAAGCTCGAGAATTCACCGGGAAGGCCACGTCACTATTGTTGGGTGAGTGTGATTTTCAATATCATACCTGGTTGGGGTGATTAGAACCGTTTTAAAGTTTAAAAAATTATTTTTCTAGGAATGGTCTCTACTGATTTTGTAAAACTGCTTAAATATTTTGGAAGACGTTTCTAATGGGAGCTGTAATCGCTTTGATAGGCTTGAAGCCTTGGATTTGAAAATGATAGGGCCAAAGGCCCAGTTTTCGAAAACTCGTAAAGTGAGCCCAAGGCTAGTGTGTATAGGTTGGACTTGTAGACAAAACGTGAGTTATAAGAACAATAAAAACTCTCAGAAAAATTGGAATTGTTGTGTCATTTGCCACGAGGTCAAGACAGGACTAACAAGGCTCGATGGGCTAATAGCAGTGCGCCCAAACCAGGTCGACGGGCCGGTCAAGGCAATAGCTGCATGCCGGGTCAAGTGTCGGGGCCGTTGGATCACTGACACCAAATAACAGGGTTAATGGATAAAAAATATTGTATGCATGTATGAGGAATTAGGGAGCATCTAGGCACCCAATCTAGACACCTAAGATTGGTAGTCAATGGGTCCCAAGGGTTGCTGAACGATCTAGGGGGCATAAGGGTAGTTTGACGTCCAGTATGCCGAGAAGCTCTGATAGCTTCTTGCACACTGAGACCGAAGTCGGAGGGGAAATGAGATCTCGAGACCGAGGCAATGTACCTTTATTAATGGAAGAAGTGTACATATGTTAGTGGAGACAATGTGCCTCTATCAGTGGAGGCAGTGTCTTACACACTGAGACCGAAGTCGGAGGGGAAATGAGGTCTCGAGACCGAGGCAATGTACCTCTATCAGTGGAGGCAGTGTACCTTTATTAATGAAAGAAGTGTACATATGTTAGTGGAGACAATGTGCCTCTATCAGTGGAGGCAGTGTCTTACACACTAAGACCGAAGTCGGAGGGGAAATGAGGTCTCGAGACCGAGGCAATGTACCTCTATCAGTGGAGGCAGTGTACCTTTATTAATGGAAAAAGTGTACATCTATTAGTGGAGACAGTGTGCCTCTATCAAGGCGGACAGTAAAGGCGCTACACTCTGCAAGTGGAAGGGTCAAATATCGTTCTAAGAACGTGTGATCATTTTCTATAATAGAAAGTATGTGTGAATGCTTACTGAAACACTTGTCTGAGCAAGGGAAGGGCTCAAGAAAAGATTAACTCATATTACAATAAATTAAAAGTATAAAACTTTTTTATAGACTTATTATTTTAAAAACTTGCTTCCCAACCTACACTCACCGAGTTTTAGAAACTCATCCACTCCCATTGAACTTTTTCAGGAGAAACACCTCGCTGCTACAACTAGCCAAGGCTAGAAGAGAAAGGTAAAATAACCGTCATTAGGTAAATTTTATGTTTTGTAAACTTTGTTATGGAAAATAGGTACTCCAACATCTTTACCATCCTTGGACTATTTGATAAAAATACTAGATTAGTACGAGTAAGGATGGCAGGTTGATCACAATACTGCAACCAAACCGGGTCGGGACGTGACACATAGCATGTAGCACTATCAATAAATTAATTTACCCAAATGATGGAGTCGGGCTGTCCAATGTGAATTATCATGTAAAATAAGGATTTAGGTCGATTGTTTGGATGAAAAAGATGACACATGTGCGTGGCCACGCATGTTATGCGTGGTGCTCCCAATGTTACACGTCAACCGGTTTACATTGTAGCTAAATAGTTTACAACGAATTTATCGGTCGGTTTGGTGGTTTTTTGTTCAATTCACCCCTATTCGGAGTATTAAGAAAATAAAAATACAAAAAAAATTTTAATTCAATTTTCTATCGAATAGACCTAATAACTAATTAATTTGTATTTATTTTACACATTTAAAATTTTAGGGAGTTTTGTTACTTCCCAACTCGGGTTCAAACCGATTCTTTTTTTTTCTTCCAATACTGATCGCGTATTTCTAGAAACGTCTAAAAGTTTTTACTACTATTCACATCACTCGTTAACTCTCCATCGGTTTATTTTTTTATTTCTAATTTAATTTCACTTACCTATTTAAGTTTTTTTCCTATTTTGATTAAATTTCAAGTTCAACTCAATCTTGTTATTTAATTGGAATTTGTTGGTGTTATTAGATCAATTATTAGTAAAGATAGATTAATATTAAAATAATTTTAAATAAAAACTTTTGATGTCAATATCAAAACTGATAAAAGCATATATTATGAGAAGAAAATTTTTAAAATTAAATAATAATATAATATAAAAAATAAAAATGGGAATAATATTTATATAATTAAAATTAAAATATATATATATAATATAAATCAAATAATTTAGATAATCCAATACTAAACTTAGTTATTATAATATTTTATTCAAATATCACAAAAATATGCTTATAAAGCTACTATTAAAAAAACTAAATTAATGCAACAAAATTATAGAAAAATGTGGATATATAAAAAAAGAAAAATTATATAAAATTTATTACTATATTTTAAAATATTCAAATATTATTGCTTAATTTTCATTCATTATTTAATGATATACGTTTTTATAAAATATTTCATGGCAATAAAATAATTTAATATATTTTTTAATAAAAGGTTATTTTATATAATTTATTATTTTAAATATATTATAATTTACTACCGTTAGTTTGATAAATAAGGTTAAATTTTTAGTTATTGATAATATAATATTAATTATAAAATTATTATTTAGTGTATCACGTAAATTTTGTAACTAGTAATAAATTTATCAATGATATTTTTGGCTATTTATATTTTTTGTTTAGTTTATATCATGATTTTTTAGATTTAATTGTGTGTTTTTAAAATTATTTATATTTTGAAAATATTAATATGACACAAATATGGGTAATAAAATACTACAATTTTATTTTTATATATTTATAATTTTTTTTGTCCAATGTTGTACACAAGTGGAAATTCATATATAAAGAAATATATCTAAAATAAAATATTTTGATAAAATAATGTATCAATCATGTTATCCGTAATATCATATAATAACTTATATATTATTATTTATTATTCATTTATATATAAGTTCCACAATTCTTACATTTTTGTTAAGTTCTACCCTCCTAATTCACTGGTAATTCTTGTTAATCAAAATTTTTTACAACAAAATTATGTCCTACATTATATTGGATTCAATCGTCAAGTCACCATACATCCTGGTGATGGATGACGACTATAACACGGACGAGTACAATAAGAACCGTACTAAAGTTATCATAATGGATAATGTACGCGGTACTCGTATCAAGCGAACAAATTAAAACATGATCAATGAGAGAGTGAATATGAATTTATATATGAGCAATATGATTAGTCTTTCCAACACCTTTATTTCAACACTTACTTCCATTTTCCCTAAAATATGGGAGAAGGATGTAATGGAACAACTAATGGACATAATAGTTGACTTGATGACACAAGTAAATAATTTATGTATGCTATTGATTTTATTGAAATATTGATAAAAACAGTTATTGTATTCAAGTATGGTGATTACTCTCTAATTGATTATTTCAAATATTGTGAGTAGAATGGTAGATGAGTTATGAGCGAACAACAATCTATTTATCATTATCACACCAACAAATAATTTTAAAAATGACGACAATTGTACATTATATATATATTGATGAGTTTGAGTGAGGGGCAGGAGGAGAACTATACGTGCCCTTTAAGCCGTTACCAAGTACCTCACTAATTAGTTATTACCTTACTAATTGGTTATTATCCGTCCACTTAGGATGATTAATAATAATTAATATTTTATACTTATACTTTTTTATTTTTGTTTGTAGAATTCTCTTCTAACTCTAAGTTTTATATAAAAAAAACTTTATTCTTACATATTATTTATGAAAATAAACTTTTGACAAATAAAATATCATCCATTTGATACATACTATACTTTATATAGTTTTAATCATTTATGATTCTAGTGTATTTTATTTGATTGTAATAGGTGGAAAGTAAAGTTAATAGAGTGATTAAATAGTAGAAATTAAAATATAAAATTTAATTTTAAAATAAATATAATAAATTTTAAATTAAATTAAATTATAATATATAAAATTATGTGGAAATAATTAAACACCTACAAACTTAATATATTTTTAATAATATAATAAAATATATATTTACGATAATATAATTTTTTACATCTTTCAAACAAAATTTTAACCATTATTTTTCATTCAAACATATATTTTATAGCACTACTCAAATATTATTATTATTATTATTATTATATTTTACTTTTAAATATTTAACAATTTAAAATAGACTATGATAATTGTTATGCTTAGTATTGTATTATTATTAGATATGAAAATAATAATATTAAGAAAATATTATTCAAATAAAATAAAATTAATATAATATTATTCTCATTTCTATTAATTATTAAATTATTTTAAATTTTAAATAAAAGAATTTATTATTACAAAAAATATGAGTTGATTTAAAACTTATCAGTACTAGGGATTATTTTTGGTTTGATAATATGGATATATTAAATATATGAGTAAACCCTTAATATTATAATAATGATACCTTCTCTAATATTATAAGTGGCTGTGAATAGAACGTGTTTTACTAGAAAAATCACCCATATAACAAATAGTTATCATCTATTCACAAAGTTATTCATATTGTTTTAAGATTATTTTAATTTATAGTACATCAAACTGACTATTTATCATAATCTCTTTATCCCAATTTTTATTTAAATTTACTTAAAATTATAGTATTATTTAATAATTTGTAATAATAATTATAATAAAATGAATACATCACATCTACACCACCAAGAATAATATTTATAGAAAATAACTTAATATGATAAAAATATTTTTTAATATAAATATATCATTAAGCATTTTCTAGTATTATATGATATTTATGTATACAAAAATGTGGTAGGATAAAAATATAAAAAATTTAAAATTTTATTAAAATATTATTTTAGATTATTATAATACTATTTTAATTAGTTATAATATATAATATAATCTTATTAGTTAAGATTATATCATATATTTTCTTATTATTTTATATTATTTTTTATTTTATTATAATAATATAAATATATATTTATATTATATAATTTATTAAATAACTTATCAATAAAATATTAAATTATTAACTTAAAACTCTTAATAATATATTCAATAAAATAGCAAAATTTTATAGGTTTAAAAGTTTAAAAATATTTAACTATTTAAAATTAATAACTTTTAAATAAATATTAATTTAACTTTTTATCTATCCCAACTATCAGTTATATTTTTCAGCATTTTTTACTCTATTATTTAAAATTTTTACATGATATTTATCATAGTAGGAGAGTTGGTACGATTAGATAATTCTATTTTAGTAATTAAATATTACAAGTTAACTTAACTCCAAATTTTTTAAAATGTGAAAAAATTGTTAGGCTGAGTATAGAAAATGGTTAATGTAATATTCACTTGAAATAAACGATGAGTTTTGGTTAATATGCTATAATGGTGGAACAGAAAATTACTCTTTTTTTTGGGTGTTGAATTAGGTTTTGATAATTTACATTTATAATTTTACAAGATAAATGTTTCTTTATAACTTTATTTTATCTTATTTAGAATTGTTAAAATATTATTTTAGATTGTTACCATAATATTTTAGTTATTATAATATATAATATAAAAATTATATTTTATATTTTCGTATTATTTATTTTTATCTTTCAATTATTATAAATTTATTGTATAATTTAGTGAGTTGATTATCGATAAAATTTACGGTTCTCCATTTATTAATATTGTATACCAATTTTATTTTTCAAAATATTTTTCTCAACTATTTAAAGATTTTTATGAATTGATTTTTGAATTATGGTATTTTGGTTATTGTTATATTATTATTTTTTTATTATATATAAATTATTTCTATTAATTGCACCACTAATATAAAAGTGAGTAATGTATGTGTAATTATGAAATTGAAGTAATCTCTCACCTTGCTTTAAATTGGAATATAGTTACACTAATGTATGTAATTATAAAAACTTGTAACATAATCAAACGAACAAAATATTATTAAGTAATCTAGATAAAAATATTATTAAGTGGTCTAGATAAAAATTAAAGGCAAATTTATAGAAATTCAAAATGGAGAACAAACAACGGTAAAATAAAAGACATATATAAAAGGTGAGTATTATGGAGCAGAAATATATAAAATATTAAAGGAAGATTAGATGATGTCCTGGAGATTCCAACTAGAGGAAGACATCCTGATCATGTAACCCTGTAGAACGTTTTCTGATGTGGAAGCAACATCTAACTTTTCAATGATCAACATCTAGCTTTTCAACGATACAAGGTACACGAACGTTTCTAAGATCAAAGATGGAAGCAAGAGTAATCAGAACATTGCAAGAACCAAAAGATATAAACAACTGAAAATAAAAAGAAACTAAAGAAAAACTTAAGATTATTTTGAGAATGGTGAAGTATAGAAGGAACAAATGCTGCAGCAAGTAATCAGAAACTGAGAAAGTGAGAGTAATGCTTACCATAATTTGAATATCTCCTTTTATAGTATCAAAAGGTGCCAAGCTTCCGTAGAATATATGAAACTATTAGAAAAGGAAGCAGTGGTATAAAGAGAGAACAATAGTTGACGGGGAAATTACTTGCAGAGATTTTTACATAGTGAAGGTGATAACAACGAAGTCATGGTAGAGTTATATTCAAACAAATCCTGAACAATAATATCACTTTTCAAAAAATGACGCAACAGATGGTATCTCGTTTAGACAATCCAAGCAAGGAAAACACTATTTATTACATCTCCTTAGTTAGATAAAGACAAATTATATGGTAGCTACGAAATCTCACAACTTTACCAGAAAATAGTTATATTAAAAAAGAAAATTCTAAAGCCTTAAGATTCATCATCGTATACATACAACACTCTACTGCAGTTTGGGGGAAAACAATATGTCAAGGGTAAGTGGCATACAAGGATCTAAAAATGGTATTTAACCTAATTTTTCACTTACCGTACACAAGTCCTCCCTCTCAAGAAAAAACAAATTTCAAAAGATTACATATTTCACTACAATCCAGTTATTAATCTCGAGATAATAGAAAATACAAAATAGTTAGACAAGAAAAAATTAAAAAATATAAGGCTAAATTATTAGTTATATTTGCTATAGACACAAGCATTTCAGAGAAAATACTATAAAGCAATACACAAAAATAAATTTGGGAGGTATTGGAATAAAAAGTTTTAAGAAAAAAAGTAGCGTCCAAAACCTCAAATGCATATTATTTGATTTCTATGAACAAGGGCAAAAAATAGAAAAATATTTTTCAAGTGGGTTGCCAAGATGAAATATTATGGAGAAACGTTAAATCAAGGTGTATTTATAGAAAAATATAAAGAATATTATCACTTGTTTACATTAAGAAAATAATAATTTAAGTCTGATTGTGCAAGAAAGGTAACACAAAATAGCAGATCAAATAATGAGCATTATTATTGAAAAAAAAAATCAGCAAGTAACAAGATAATATAGAGGAAATTATTCAAGGGACGAGGAAGAGGTAGATAGTATTTGCTATGTAAATCTATGTTATGTTTTAAATCTCACAAGTCAGGTCATTCACATTATGAATACCCCACCTTGACCCAACAAAATGTGAATTACATTAATGTTATGCAAGCAAATGATAAGTCTTTCATTCGTGAGAGGGCTACTCTCTACTAAAATTAAAAGTAAGAAATATTTCTTTAAATTTGATGAAAATTTTATGCAAAATGTTAGATTAGGATTTAATACTAAGAGTACAAGTAAAAGGACATATTATATTATAGGAGAATTCAATTTATTAATCATGAACTTATATTATCTATCTAAACTAATAAATAAATTTCTAAACTTAGACCAACTACAAAAACAAAACTTAAAAATAATGATATACAAAAATGCTTGTAGTTTAAGTCATTTAATCTGCAATTATGATAACTAATAGAATGTTTGTGATAGGCATCATCATAAAACTTTCAAAACAAATTAATATCAAATATTAATGCTATGACATAAAAGTTAAAATTAAAAAAACGTGGAATATAATTATTAAATATACAGTTGTCTAATGAAGTTTGTTTAAGATATTTACCAGGGACAATCTAGGACAATCATGCCAAGATAAGCATAATGGAGAGCTAATCGTACCATAATATAGAGATGCACTTTTACCTTTATAGAAAACTTCAATAGAAAAATATTGATTATTTTATTATCTGAAAAATTTTAAGGCATTTGAGATATTAAAAAAATTGGACATTAAAATAGAAAATGAATCATGTCTGTACATACATAATGTGTTTACAATAGAGGAAGAGAATATACATAAAAAAAATTATATTAAAGGACAATTAACTTGGAATGGAAAAATAGACTATCATATAATACGAAATATATTAAAGGAAAAAACTTATGAATGAATCTTGGGGTAGAAGTTGATACCTGGTCAATTGATATCTTAAATCGTAGTAAGATAAAATTTGTAAAAAAGATACGAGTGGAATAAAATCAAATGTAGACTATTTCAAAATATTTGGTTGTGTTGTATATACATATATAAATAACTCAAAAATACAAAACTAGATGATAGAAAAATGTATATTTATAGGATATAATGAAAAATTAAAAGAATATATATTGTATAACTCAATAAAAAAATACAATAATTATAATTAGAGACATGATATTCATTAAAAATAAAAATTGAAATTGAAATAATTAAATTAAAAAATAAGAAAAATTAATAGAAATATATAATACAAATAAAAATTTTGAAATTCTAAATATAAATGATAATATAGTTGAAAGCAATCACTTCGAAAATAAAATTAAAACATGAAAATAACTATTCCAGAAAATTTAAGAAATTTTAGTACATTATGACTATTGGAAACACAGCCTATTTATTATGATAAAGTGAAAATATATAAATGCTGGAGAGATAATATGGATAATGAGATTAAATTTATAATAAAAAATAAAAACTCCTAACTTCCAAAATTGCTAAAATTGATCAATCCAATATAAGTAAAATAGATACATAAAATTAAACTAAATTAGAAACAATAAATTGACAAATATAAGCTCATACTTTATCAAAATGATAGAAACAAAAATATGTAATTGACTTTACTAACGTTTTTGCATTAGTTGCAAAAATTGACTGTTGGGAAATTCATTAATTAGATATTAAAAGCACATTTTTATATGAAAAATTAGAAAAAAAATAATGTATATAGAATAACTTAAATGATATGTGAAAATAAATGAAAAAAAAAATTGTACATACTTAAGAAAACACTATATGTATTGAAGCAAGCAGAAACGGCTTCCTTAATCATTGAATTTTTTTTACAAACAAAGAGTTTAAAAAATATTAATGTGAACAAATTATTTTTATTAAGAAACATGAAACTGACACATTCATGATAAGTTTGTACATATTAAATAGATAGTATGTTAGTAATATGCAGTAACACTAAATTGTTACCTAAATTCAAGAAATATATGAAAAAAATGTTTGGAATGGAGTGCATTACTTTCTAGGCATTTAAGTAATACAAAATAAATTATATATATTTTTAAATTAAATAAAGTATATCAATAAAATATTTTAAAAATTCAATATGGGATTGTAAAGTAGTTGGAATACATATTGTGTTTAGAAGTATATCGTATATTATATAATTAATATTATATAGATATTGTGATAATATTTTTTAAGAAGATTATGAATAATTATTTCATTTATATAATTTTTTTAGAGAACTTATGAATAAAAGTGCGTATTATTTTTGTTTAGAATAATTAACAAATTTATTTTTTTTAATATTTTGTTCTTTAGTCATGGAGATGATAAAAAATGCAGAGATCTCCTATCTCCCGTTGTTAATATTGATTTAATAAAATAAATTTATTCACTATAATAAATGTAGAGATAATGATATCATTTTTAGTAAAAATAAAAATAAATTTAGTTAAACATGAGGGAAGAGTTAATATATATTAACTAAAAAATATGATTTATAAAAATATAATTACCACACTTGTTACCTTGATATAAATTTAATTTATTTTATAACTAAAAATATTTTTAAGCTAAAAAAACATTAAATAGTGATGGTAACCGTCCTCCAAAATGTAATCATTGGAGGATGGTTCCAACGACAAAGATATAAATTTAATTTATTTTATAACTAAAAATATTTTTAAGCTAAAAAAATGTTGAATAGTGATGGTAACTATCCTCCAATAATGTAATCATTGGAGGATGGTTTGAACGAGAAAAACGATACATGCGTCCGTGACCCGGTGTTATACATCGATCGGTTTACATTATACCTAATCAATTTACAATGAATATTGTTAGGTGGTTTTTTTGCATTTTTCGTATAATTCTTAATAAAATAAAAATATGAAAAATTTATATATTTAAATTTTTATTAAATAAATCTAATAACTATTTAATTTAAATTTGTTTTACACTTTTAAAAATTCAAAAAATTTTATAATTACTTGTCACATTTTCAAACTAATTATATTCTAATTTTCTCTTAATACTTAATATTGTGTTTCTATACACTTATAATAAGTTTTTACGATATTATTATTACTCATTTACTTAATAGATTCATTTCTTATTTCTAATTTAATTTAATTTTTTTTATCATTTTATTATATTTTCACATTTCCAATTCAACTCAATACTAATATTTAATTAAAATTTTTTGATGTTATAAAATTAATTATTAGTAGAGATAGATTAATATTAAAATAATTTTAAATAAAAACTTTTAATATTAACATCAAAATAAAATGTTAACTTCTCAAAAGTTTATCATTTTTTTTGCTCAACAAAACTTGTCATTTTATATATAGTTAATTTCTCTTTTTATTGAAATAAGGCACAAGAATATAGTATTATATACTAAAATAAATTGATAAAAACATATATTATGTGAAGAAAAATTTTAATTTTAAATAATAATATAATATAAAAAATAAAAAATGGGAATAATATTTATATAATTAAAATTATAGATATAATATAAATCAAATAATTTAGATAATACCGTACTAAACTTAGTTATTGTAATATTTAGTCAAATATCACAAAAATATGCTTATAAAGCTAGTATTAAAAAAACTAAAATAATGTAACAAAATTATAGAAAACCGTGGATATATAAAAAAAGGAAAATTATATAAAATTTATTACTATGTTTTAAAATATTCAAATATAATTCCTTAATTTTCATTCATTATTTAATGATATAATTTTTTATAAAATATTTCATGACAATAAAATAATTTAATATATTTTTTAATAGAATGTTGTTTTATATATTAATTTTAAATATATTATAATTTACTACCATTAATTTGATAAATAAGGTTAATTTTTTATTTATTGATAATATAATATTTATTATAAAATTATTATTGAATATACCACGCAAATTTTACAACGTACTAAATTCACCAATGATATTTTTGGCTATTTATATTTTTTGTTTATTTTATATCATAATTTTTTAGATTGAATCGTGTGTGTTTAAAATTAATTATATTTTTAAAATATTAATAAGACACAAATATGGGTAATAAAATACTAAATTATTTAGGCTAGTTATTAGTTAATTGGAATTATAATTAAAATTAATACAATTATAAGTTACTTCTAATGGAAATTTTGAAATAGTAATATTTTTTACTATTTAAATATTCTTCATTTTTTTGTGCAAAAAATATATGGCATTTTCTTTTACAAAAATTATTCTTCATTATTCAATAATATAAGTTTTTTATAAAATATTTTATTACAATAAAATAATGTTAATTTTTTAATAGAATGTTGTTTTATAAATTAAATTTAAAATAATTCATTAATATAAATATATTTCAATTTATTACAATTAGTTAGGTGAAAATCTTAAAATTGATTTATTAATAATATACCACTATAATATTTGTAAGTAATTTATTATTGTATCACATAAATTTCTCAACTACTTACTAATAAATTCACGAATGATAATTTTGGCTATTTTTTTAATTTTTATCATAATTTTTAAATTGGATTATTTATACTTAAAATTAATTATATTGTTATAATATTAAGATAACATAAATATGAGTAACAATTAATAATATTAATTTTATAAAAGTTTTTCAATTATATTTTATGTCTAGTAACAAAAATATATATGTAAAGTCAAAATCTACAAGAAAGTTTCTTCAAAATAAACTATAATGAAATATATCTAAAATACTCTATTTTAATTAAATAAAATATAAAATAATCCTACTAAATAGTATAAATTATGTAATAAAATTATTATACAATATCATATCATCTCTTATATATTATTCTTTATTACTCAATATATATATATATATAACTCCATATATGTTCGACAAATATGTCTAAAAATTCTCTATACTTACACTTTATTTGTTTTGCTAAAAAATAATTTTTCTAAATCAATCTGTTTTCCAATTATAAGGGTACGAATTATAATCCATAACTTGATCTATTCAACACTTAGTAATAAAACTAGTGCCTAAAATATGGAAGGATAAGACAACTTAACAAATAATAAATATAGTTAATCAAGTGCGGGAGTTGTTATTCAACTCGGTATAAGGTCTATTCTTCTTATGGTTGATATCATCATAAAATTGACAACATGCTCAATGACTCTAATTTGATTTTTTAAAAATAGTGAGAAAAATGCAAAAAAAAAATTATGATACGATATAAATGTACATGAACAATAATAATCCCGTTACATCATTGACACTGACTAATTAGTTTGAAGATGTCCACTATTACTATTGTATTGTAGATAATTTTGAATAATCAAATCAAGAAATAGTGTATGTATATATTTATGGTTGATAATCAACTGTGTGTACTTTATGTACAACTCAATGTATTATTGTTCCTTCCCTAGCTATTTATCATTATATTTTTTTTTTATCTTTGTATATAAAATTATAAATTTTAAACCGCCTTTTTCTCACTTTTATGTAAAAAAAACTTTAGTTTTTGGCAAGTAAAATATTAGCCATTCCATTCAAATAAATACTTTATATGGTGGTAATCATTTCTACTCTTTCTCTTATTTAATTTGATTGATAAAGGTGTGGGCAGAGATTTTTTTTATAAGTCCAAATTTGATCGATAAAGGTGTGGGCAGAGATTTTTTTTATAAGGGTACTCATTACAATCCATAACTTGATTTCCACACTTACTTCCATGATAGTAGAATTAGTACCTAAAATATAGAAGATAAGACAACTTAACACATAATAAATATAGTTAATTAAATGCTATAGTCCTTATGTAACATTCTTCTTATAGTCCTATTATGGTTGATATCATCATAAAAATGGCAAATGATAATTTTAATCAATTTTTACTTTAATTTTTTAAAAATAATGAGAAAAATATAAAAGAAAATTATGATACAGTGTATCCATTAATTAGTTTGAAAATAAATACTCTTATAAATATGTATAGATAATTTTAAATAATCAAATTAAAAAGTAGAAAAAATACTTTATAATCTAATTTGTAGGGTTGAGGATATTATATTATATTAAATAAAATATATAAGTATTTTTAAATTTATAAGATTATAATTATTTAACTATTTATAAATAATAACTTTTAAATAAAAATGATTATAAATACTTATCGATATACAATACCTTTTCAAGGCATTAAACTTGCACTTATTTTAACCTCGTACTAAAAATCGAGTTGTATTGAAAATATTATCATATATTAGATAAAATAAATAAGTATTTCTATAATTATTTATTATTATATTTTTTAAAATATTTTTTTTTTATATTTATAGATAAAACTATAAATTTTAACTAGTATTTTTTTCTCAGCTTTATCTAATATATGATGTTATATATTTTTTATCTAATATATAATGTTATATAATTTTTTTAAAATTGTGTAAATATATGACACTCTAATAAAATATATATTTATGATAATATAATCTCTAATATATTTAACTCTTATTTTTAATATATATATATATATATATCATCCATATCATCCATTAAATATGCCATATTAAGGAGTATGCAAAATTGTAGGTATCAATTAAACTAACTATCTCAATTGTTATTCATAATAATGTATTATTATTGCTTATGAAAGAAATTATTATAAGCATGTATTATTAAAGTAATATAAAATAAAAAATTATTATTCTCATATTTATTAATTATTAAAATTTAAAAAATATAAAAATAAAATAATTTATTACATGAAGAAAATAAAAATATCAAGAATATTTGAAAAATATTATCCCACATTGCATAATATTATCTGAATAATATATAATAATTTATTATTATTGCATAAGAAAAAAATCATTATAAGTATGTATTATTGAAGTAATATAAAATAAAAAAGTATTATTTCCATATTGTGTTAATTATTAAATTTTTTAAAAATTAAAAATAAAATAATTTTTACAAGAATAAAATAGAAAGAACAAGAATGTGTTGGTTGGTAATTGAAATAAACAAATCATACCAACCAATCAAGATGTTACTATTTCACAAATTATTGAGTGAATTATCAAATTTTAAGTGTATATTTCAATAGTTGTGGGTGGAAATTACTTACTATCCAAATCATAATTATCTATAATTTTTGTGAATAGTGATATTTTATTATTATTATAGATTATGTATGTAGTTGAGACTACGTATTTTAGATATAAAATTTTCTTTTTTTTTCAAGTATTATATTAAAATATACTTATAATATACTATTATTTATATTCATTTTTATAGGAAACAACTCATTTTCCATTCAAATAAAACTTTTACAAAGAAAATAAATATGAGAAGTGTTTGAATTAAATTAATAACCATTTTTTGTTATATTGTGTTATTAATGCACATATATATATATAATTTCAAATAACTACACCTATTATTCAAGTAATATAAAAGTGAGTAGTGTATTATTCTATAATAAATTTATAAAAAATATTAATTTTCATGTAATTATAGAAATAAAATTATGAAATTCAAGAAAGTTCAAATATAATCACTTATTAAATTAAATTATGGGACGAGATATTTTACACATATACATAACTTTTTTTATTTTAACTTTTTAAAATATTTAACTTAAGAGTTGTAACTATACAAGTTTTTTTGCAATACAATTATAAAATGTTAAAAAGGGAATGTATTAAAATGTCAATATATTATTTTAAAATAAAATTGTAAAAAAAATTATTAATAAAAAATAAAAAAAATAATAAATTATTCGTACGTTCTCCAAAATTGATAATGTGGGTGAATTATAGATTCTAATTACAAATTATACGAAATTGTATAAATTTTGAGATTGGGGTTGAAAATATTATTATAAATTAGATATAATAGATAAGTTTTTCAGTAATTATTTATTATTATATTTTTTGAAATATTTTTTTTATTTCTGTAGATAAAACTATTAATTTTAACTAGTATTTTTTTCTTTAGGTAAAAATGCTTTAGTTTTTAACAAGTAAAATATTAACTATTCCATTCAAATTAATAGTTTTTATACTCCTACTATCTCTTATTTAATTTGATTGAAAAATTAAAATTAATTACATTATTAACTTAAAATATAAATTTAACTCTTAAAATAAATATAATAAATATTGAATTAAATTAAATTACAATATATAATATTATATATATATATATTTTTTTTAAATTGTGTAACTATATGACACTCTAATAAAATATATATTTATGATAATATAATCTCTAATATATTTAACCCTTATTCTTCATATATATATATATATATATAATATTAGAGCAATACTATATCATCCATTAAATATGCGATATTATGGAGTATGCAAAATTGTAGGTATGAATTAAACTAACTAGTTATTCATAATAATGTATTATTGTTGCATATTAAAAAAAATATTATAAGCATGTATTATTGAAGTAATATAAAATAAAAAAGTATTATTCATATATTAATTATTAATTTTTGTAAAAAAATAAAAATAAAATAGAAAAAATAAGAATGTGTTCAGAATATTATTCCATATTGGATAATATTATTTTAATAATATATAATAATATATTATTGTTACATATGAAAAAATCGTTATAAGCATTTATTATTAAAGTAATATAAAATAAAAAGTATTATTCACATATTATATTAATTATTAATTTTTTTTAATTTAAAAATAAAATACTTTTTTAAAAAAATAAAATAGAAAAATTAAGAATATATTCAAAATATTATCTCATATTATATAATATTATCTCAATAATATATTATGTATTATTGTTGCATATAAAAAAATTATTATAAGCATGTATTATTGAAGTAATATAAAATAAAAAAGTATTTTTTCTCATATTTTATTAATTATTATTTAAAAAAATTAAAATAAAATAATTTATTACAAATAAAATAGAAAGACCAAGTATTGAGAATATTATCGAATATTGGATAATGTTATCCCAATAATACATAATAATGTATTATTGTTGTATATGAAAAAAATTATTATAAACATGTATTATTGAAGTAATATAAAATAAAAAAAAGTATTATTCTATATTGTATTAATTATTAAATATTTTTAAAAAATTAAAAAAAAAATAATTTGTTACAAGAAGAAAATATAAAGATTAAGAATGTGTTGGTTGGTAATTGAAATGAACAGAATCATTCCAACCAATTAAGATATTACTATTTCACAAATTAGTACGTGAGTGAATTATCAAATTTAAGTGTATATTTCAATGGTTATTAGTGAAAATTATTTACTATCCAATTTACAATTATCTATCATTTTTGTGAATGTTGATATTTTATTATTATTATTATTATTATAGATTATAGATTATGTATATAGTTGAAACTATACATTTAATATATCAATTTCAAGTATTATATATAAATATACTTATAATATACTATTATTTATATTCATTTTCATAGGGAACAACTCATTTCCTATTCAAAGAAATATTTTACAAAGAAAATAAATATGAGAAGTGTTTGAATTAAATTAAAAAGATTTTTGTTGTTGTATTGTGTTATTGGTATATATATATATATTATTTCAAATAAATACACTTATTATTCAAGTAATATAAAAGTGAGTAGTGTATCATTTTATAATAAATTGATAAAAAAAATATTAATTTTTATATAAATATAAAAATAAAATTATAAAATTCAAGAAAGTTCAAATATATTTCACATTAACCAGTAATCTCACTCATTAAAATACATTATGGGACGAGTTATTTTGCACACATATATAACTTTTTTTATTTTAACTTTTTAAAATATTTAACTTAAGAGTTGTAACTATATAAGTTTTTTTCATAATATAATTATAAAAAGTTAAAAAAGGAATGTATTAAAATGTCAATATATTATTTTAAAATAACATTGTAAAAGTTTTTATTTATTTTTATTAATAAAAAATAAAAAAATTAATAAATTATTAGTGCACTCTCCAAAATTCTAATTACAAATTATAGGAAATTATAAAAAAATTTGAGATAGATAATTCATATTTCTCCAATAGTAAAAATAATTTAATATATGCATGGAATGTAATATATGATATATTGTTGTTTTGATGAAAATATTTATAATCATAACTAGTTTATTTTTTAATATTAAATTTATATGTATATTTTAAATTAATTTCATCTTAAAATATTTTATGTTTTTAAATATTTTCTACATTAAATAATAATATGATGAGGACAAAATAAATTATTATTTAGTAAAAAGAAAAAATACTATAATTTTATAAAATTATACTTATTAAGTTACCCTTCCTATTAATATTAATATCTCACTTACAATTCTCTATTGATATGAGACATTAAATAATAATATGATGAGAACAAAATAAATTGTTATTTAGTAAAAAAAAGAAATGTTATAATTTTTTAAAATTATAATTATTGAGTTACTAGTTCCTATTAATATTAATATCTCGTTTACAATTCCCTATTTATATGAGATTAATGACTACGAGTTTAATAAAAATTATTGAGTATTATTATTGATACGGAAGTTATATCTTTAATATCGATCTCTATATAATATATAAAATATAAATATAAAAATATTATATTTATTATAAAAATAATATTCTTTAAATATTAACTTATTAATATTAATTTCTCACTTACCATTCTCTATTGATATGAGATATTAAATAATAATACGATGAGGACAAAATAAATTGTTATTTAGTAAAAAGAAGAAATGTTATAATTTTATAAAATTATAAGTTACTCCTTCCTATTAATATTAATGTCTAGCTTATAATAACAGATTAATAAAGGATGAGATTAATAAAACTCATTGAGTATGATTATTGATACGGAAGTTATATCTTTGATATCGATCTCTATATAATATATAAAATATAAATATGAAAATATTATCTTTATTATAAAAATGATGTTCTTTAAATAAGGTCAAATATATATAATTTTTTATCAATTTTCATAAATTAGATATATTTTACATATTTATACTTTATATAATAATAAAATTTCAAAAAGGAATGTGTACTAGCATTGGAAAGCTTTCATATTGGTTAAAATTGATTTAGATTCATTATATATAGTTTAAAAGAAGCTTTTGAACTTAATTGAAACTAATACGATTATTCTATAGCTTACGATTATGGAGGGAGTTAGAGAAAATTTATGATATTTTTCATGTCTCAATACTAATAAATTATTAAATAAATATGTGACATTTATTAGATTAATCTATACTATAATTGGAAAAAATTTTAATGTACAAAATAGAATTAATATGTATGGTGGATCACAAATAGAAAATTATTTGAATGAAAAAAATAAATATAGTAAAAGTGTTATAATGCACCCAAAAAAACCTAAAAGCCCAAAGGAGCAATAAGTGAGAAATATAAATTTGTTTTAAGTATTTATTTATAAGTATGTAATATTTAAAAATGAATAAAAATTTTAGTTTTGAGAACAAAACACATAAAAACGAGGGAAATAGTTGTAAAATAATTTTTCAGATAAATCAATATGATCGAATTGAACCGAAAATTAGAGTCGAACTAGGAAATGAAAAACCAAACTCAGTGTGAAAGAACAAACCGAGTTTAGTATCCGTTTAAAAAAGTGATTTGGACAATTGATAAATTGTGGTAAATTATCCCTAAATGACCTATTTGATAAAAAATCAAAGATCGGTAAATAATCGATAGAAAATTGGTTCGGATTAGTATCAAATCGGTTTATTCCGAAATCTCCATGAATTTTACAATGAGTTTCATAAATTAGAAAGTGAAAATTCTTGAGCCAAATAGTATGGAATATGAAAAGAAAATTTTAAAACAATAAATTGGAAGAATGGGTCGAATTGGAGGTAAACCAAATAATAAACAAAATTGGTCAAACCGATAAGAAATTCACTGAAAACTAGTTCAAAATAATGTCAAACACTTGCATTGTCCCCTCTCCCCAACAAATGGCTCATAATCCAGAAATCTAACTTGATTTGTGTACAAATTTTTATAGTACTAAGTGAATGCAGACAGAGAGCCGTGTACCTCATATACCTTATTGTACGCGTGTGTAGAATTTGGGACATGGATGGATCATGTGTGTTTATTTTCTACGTGGAAACATACTTGATTATTGTATGTGTGATAAACAAGTGCAAGCACATAACTTATTTATGTGATTATGCATGTATGCGTAGTATAAGATATGGAGATATTATATTTAATTTATCTTTTTATATACTTTATTGTTGTATGTGTAGTGATATAGAGTTCTACCTTAATAAATCAAAATACAATATCCTAAGATAAATAAACCAAAGGTTAAGAATATAGTAAATAAATTTAATATAATATTTATGAACGAATCTTCCATATATAGATATTTCTAGTGAATACTAAATTTATAGTCATTAAGTGACTTGATATCACTAATCTTATTTTACTGAATTGTAAGCTGACTTTCCTCCTTAATTAATAAAAAAAACGTATTTATTAAGATTTACCTAAACATGGAATATGAGTGCAACTCTCTAATTTATTCTTTGGTTAAATAGTTGACACACCTACATATAATACAATATTGTAGTTCAGGTCACTATAAAACCACCTAAAGTATATAGCATAAAAACTTTCTACTTTCATCAAAAATTTAAAATTATTCATAAAGATTATAATATACAAACTAGTAATTTTACAAAATTACAATTTCTAAAATATTTGTTGCTTGTAATCAAAGTTATTGGCTATACTTATTCAAATTGGGTTGGGAATAATACAAAAAGAAGATACATCTCATGCTGCTTTATATTTGTTGGACTTGTTGTTAGTAGAAGTAATAAGTAAAAACTAGTTGTATTATTTAGTGTTGAGATGAAATTTTATGAGATGTGTAAAAAACTTTGTAAATTTATATTAATTAAAATTTTTTTTGAATAAATTAGATATGCATCTACATTCGAAATAAATTTGTTATATGATAACAAAGTAGTCATTAATATTTTTTAAAATCTTATCTATAATTATATTAAATATGTAGAAATTGATATAATTTATCAAGAAAAGACTTAAAGTTAAGATAATTTTATTTTCAATTGCAAAGTACTAAACCAACTAGAAATATGTATAAGTAAAAATTTATACAACTAACTAGATAAATTACAAATTAAATATTTTGATGTTTTAACTGAGGAGAAATTGTTAGTATAAGTTGTTAGAAAGATTTGAGAAATAAAATTAGAGATATTATAAAAATTTATTTATTAAAGGGTTAATCAAATAAAATAGATAATTAGAATATATGCATAATAAATATTGTTCATAATATATATGTCTCAAAATAGTTAATAGTTTTCAATACAAATGTATAAAATATTCTTATTAATGAGATAAAAATGTATAATAAATAATTTTAATATCTAATAACACAATCTTAAACCCTTACTTAAATTGGCTTGGCATTCACCCGTGACAGCGCAAGAAACTACTGTAGGGTCAATAGCAGCTAAATCATTAGAAGAAATCACCTTATAAAGAACTTTGAATGAATACTCACAAGAAAAATCTAAGGTAGGAAGATTTTTTTTTTACTCACAATAAAATTTAGTTATTACCAACCTTTTAATTTAAATTAAAACGCAATCAATTCACTTTTAGGAGAACTAATAAATAATTAGTAAGTATGGTAATTTTAATTACATTAATGGTAACTTTAATTACATTAATACACTTTTATTTATTTTTATTATTATATATTTTAAATAAATGTATATATTAATAATATTTTATATAAAATAATATGATATAATTATACAATAAAAAATAGTATGTCAAATATATATAATATAGTTTATTATCATATATATTTTTTATTATAATAATAACTCAATTATATTTTATAATTTGATTATATAATAAATTTATTATAATATAACTATATATATTTAAATTATATTTATTTTATTATAAATCAGATATAATATAATTTAATGTATATATTATTAAATTTAATTAAAATAATAAATTTATATTTCTAATTTTTTATTAAAAAACATTCAAATTACTTTTATATGGCACACGCTTATGGTAAAATTAAAGGAAAGCAGAAGGTGACTTTTTACCGAGCAAACAAATGGGATCGGGATTGGAAGTCGGGATAAGCTCGTTCAGGTGCACCAGATCCTTCTTCGATCTGAAAAATTAGAAGCTTCAGGCTCAAGCGATTTGGGGGCCCATCTTCATCTTCTCTCTGCACGGATCGGGATTGATTGAGTTGTGAGTCCTCACCATCTAGATTGCAGAGTCAGCTTTAGCTCAGCAGCAGATTTCAGGACGGCTGGAGCAGGCTTACTAGTCCCCGCATCCTCCCGAAATCACTTCCATTGAGTCGAGACTCCGAATTTTTCTCTTTCTTCCTTAATTCGTCAGGAGACTGATAGTTGGTGGACCATAGATTTGTTCGTGCTCCGAGCCACTGAGAGAGGGAGGAAAAGAGGGAGTAGGAAATGAACAGGATGAATCAGGCGTTCGAGAAGGTGAAGATGCTAGTGGGGATGGAGGTGGACGAGGAATCCACTCGACCAGCTGAATCTGAGTCATTCTCTTTCATGGATGACTTCAATCGCCAGTGCACCTTGTCCACTAAGCAGGTCTCTTCACATCTTCCCTTTGATCTGCTCTCTTTCTTATGCTGATGGACATTGGACACTGTCGTGATGGCCGGGTCAGTGTAGTTAGTCAGGGGCTCCTTGCTGTTCTTAAAGTAATTTATTTTCTTATCATATACGCGGACGCTCTCTTCTCTAAAGAAAATGTAAATTAAAATGTTGCTGCGCGTCAGAGATATCACTGAGTTAGCCAATTGTAACTGACTAACTGTATGGTAGTCAGTGGTGCCTTCAGTTAGATATTTTCATACAGCTCTAGATGATTGCATCCATCAATCGATGCAGTCTTGAGCAGCTCCTCTGCTCTTAATATCCCATGTCATCCATGTTGACCAATTGTGGATATTCAGGTTGATTGATTCAGTTCTGTTTGGTTGCTACTACTATCTTTATGCCCACATGATCACTAAATTTATCCAGTGCTTAGTATTCTGAGAAATGAAGTGGATGCACTTCATGTAGAAATAAGCCTAGAAACTTCAGATATTGAAATAGCTGATTGTCTTTTTCTTTTGTTGTTGAGCAGAGGTTGTATGGCTTCGTCATATGTTTGGTTTCTGGACTTACTTGTACCCTCTTGGTAAGTTGATCAACTGAATTAATCAATGAATGCTGCATCAACAATTTCTGTTATTTTCCTTTGGGAGTTCTGTATTGGCTTCTTGTTTTCTCCAAGTTCCAATCAACTTTTTCTCTCTCCAGTCAATGCTTGTCTTCTTCAACCCAATAAAATTCGGGATCACTTTCACTTTTGGCAATTTGCTTGCTCTTGGGAGGTATGCATTCCTTAATTTGGGTATCATTTTAAGCTGTTTTCTAATCCTCATTTAGCCTACAGTTCTAGTTTCCCTCTGGTTGTGGTTGGCAATGCTTGTGACTTGTAGTCTTTTATTTAGACCAGACTTCAATCAGTCAATAATAAATAGAAAAAGGAGATAAGGAAAGAATACATAAAGCACTTCTTATATACTGTTTAGTTAACGGACATCTAAACTTTACTAGCTACTTCTTTCTTTTGTGATATCTCTAATCTAAACAGATGTTCATTGATTGCAGCACAGCATTCCTCATAGGCCCTAAGCGGCAGGTCACTATGATGATGGATCCTGTTCGAATATATGCCACAGCTCTATATCTTGCCAGCATAATAGTGGCATTGTTTTGTGCTCTCTATGTAAGTTCAGATTGTTGACAGTTGGATAATTGCATTTTCATGGCAATTTAGGCACCATTTTTGGCCTTCAAGTTTAACACACAGTCCTCTCTAAATGGTAATGATCAGGTCCGTAACAAGCTGTTGACCCTTATAGCTATCATCCTCGAGTTTGGGGGCCTGATATGGTATGTTGGCTCAAATCCTTACTAATTTGTTGCTCATCTTGATTTATAGATTTTCCTTTCCGATGTTTCTTTATGCTGCTGTCCAGACTATGTTGGATATGATTTTCGGACCAAACTATATCTCTGTTTTATAGTTTTTTAAATCCATTATCAAGGTATACCAGTGAATACACCATTAGTAATGCATTCTTGTGCACCAACATTTAGTAGGGACTCAAGAGATGACAGTGATTATGACACCTGATCATTTGAGTACATCATCTTCCTATGTTGTAGTTCAACCAAAATTGCTTATTTGTTTGTCTTTATATTAATTAAACTCATTCTTAGGTCATGGGGGTGCTTGGCTGCATTGTTTACATAGTTGAAATTCAAATTGCACACATATTGCATTTTCATCACAAAGTTGTGCTGTCTGGTTCTTACTCTTTCAATACAGAAATAATATCATGCTTGTTTGTGAATGATCTTTTCTTAAGGGGATACTTTTAATGAATCAACCTTGCCATAAATAGATGAATGGACATGATCTGGTAGATAAGCCTTTTGCAGTATGGTTTATAGATTCTGCTCTCATATAATTAGGTTCTATAAACATATGAGGAAGCAGGTACTTCATTAGCAGTATTTATCATATCATGTATCCCTTAGAATGATTGCCACCTTCGTCATAAACATTATCTGCAATCTGCACTTTTTTTTCACTGGATTCCATTTTCATGCAGGTATAGCTTGAGCTACATTCCCTTTGCTAGAACGTTGGTGTCAAAGTTTGTGATGGCTTGTTTTGACACAGAATTCTAGGCTCCTGCCAGTGGTTGATAAAGTCAGTTACATACCTGACCCTTGTCACGCCAGTTAAGTGTAACAGTAGATGCAAGATAAACTGTGGTATGATTCCATGAACGTACATGTCTTTTTATTCAGATACTATGGAAAAGACCATCAGTACATGCACAGAGGGGAATCGAGCTCCTATCAAAGCTAACACCACTTGAAAGCTTTCCTGTAGATTATTTTTTCTTTGTTTTCCTTATTTCATTCAAATGTTGCATTTGACGCACTTTCCATATATGAATTCTTCTAGTCTATTATACTGCTGGTTTAGTTGCATACGAATCTCTACATCCATGTTAAATTTCAACTTATCATGCTATGACACTTGTGTTCTAACTTCAGATGCCAATAGTTTGGAGGAGATGCTATCATTCGGTGGGGTTCAAGCTCATCCATTAATTGAATCATTAAATCATTGGATGGATGGTCTAGTTGATGAAGGCTTATGGAATGTAGCATTATGAGTAACATGGCACAAATAGGCGCTTCTCTGTTCGGAAAGTGAAAGCGGGTATTATACTGCCTCACTATCAGGGGAAATACATTAAAAATAAATATATAATGATTCATATATAATAGGCATGTGCTCTTATTATATACGGAAAATGTAAACTAAACTATTTAACAACTCGGACGGATGAGGATGGTCATCATAATATATTTGAGTACCCTAAAAATGATGAAATTGTTGAAAACAATTGTGATGTGTTTTTTTTGTAGTGCTTGGAAATTATATCCTTACCGCTAAAAATTCTAAATACAGGTGGAAACTTTTATTTGCCATACATGCTAAAGTTTTCATTCAACCTCAATAGAAAACAACTTTTTTTTATTAATTTAGTTATTATTTGTATCTAAATTGAGTTATTAATAAAACAATTATCCATTAATTAGGTTAAATAAAATATTTGCATTTAAAAATATTTGGTAAATATGTGTATCTTATTTGGGAGTTATCATAAATTTTGCCCTAAATTATTTTAAAAAATCCACCGTCCATTGCCCTAAATAAATGTTCATTACATCACCTAACCATAATTCATCTATAGAAATATACATAAAAGAAAAATACCTTATAAATTGAAATAAATGTATACCACTATGTTATTATAAAATATTACTATAAATCCATTCATTTTTTTTTATCACATTCACGTTCGTCATGTTTTTTTTTTGTGTATTGGATCAAGTAGAAGTGGCAAATAACTTGTAAAAGTTGAAGTATAATAATCAAATAATATTATATAGATAAATTTTGATTATAAAATATAATTGTAATATTATTTTATAATTTTACAAAAAAATACAGTTTTACTCTGCAGTAGTGATGTTAAAATCTCAGCTCTTATATAAACTTAAGTACGGCACACTCGAACCTGACCTAACCCCGATTATAAGAAACTCGAACTCAGTGTATATAAACTCGAACTTAATGTACATAAACTCAAACTTGTATTCATACGATTAAATTAATGGTGGGACCTATAACTGAGTCATACATACTAAAAATTCAAGTTAGGATTCTATGTAAATTAGATATAGGATTCGAGTTTAGATTTAAGTTTTTATTTAGGACGAATTTGCTTAATTTTCACATTTTTTAAATTATATTTTTCCTTTTATTGGACCACGTTTACTCTAAAAGATGAGGTATTTCAAATGAATCAATAAACACTTTAACTTTCCATTTTTTAGAAGTTATTAATTAAAATTTCAAAAATTACAATATAATTCCTATTATTTTCAATTACTCATTTTTAAACCATAATTCTTAAATATATTTATTTAAAGTATCATAACTTACTCTTATTTATTTTGGATACTCCAACTCTTATAAGCTTTCTATTTGATCCAAAATTTTCAATAATTACTATTTGACACTTAAATTTTTACAAAAATTCACTTAAATCATTATACTCTTTTAATCTAATACTTCCATTTTATAAATTTTCTCTAACTTTCTTTTATTTATTTTGGATACTCCAATTCTTACAAACCTCCTATTTGACCCAAAATTTTCAATAATTACTATTTAACCCTTAATTTTTTTTTACAAAAAATTCACTTAAATCATTATACTCTTTTAATCTAATATTTCAGCTTTATAAATTTTCTCCAACTTTATTTGAACTCTCTAAACAAATGCTTAGTTTCATTTAAGTTCTCATTTTTCTAAAATTAGAGTTTAATCCTTAAACTTCTTAAAATTTATATTTTAGTCTATGAATTTTTTTCTAATTTAAAACCTCTATAAACCTTCAAAAAAATTATTTATAAATCACTGATTTTATTCTCCAAAACGTAAATAAGATGAAAAATTAACTTTATAACATTTTTGTGGCATTTGAACCATTTTAAATAGTGGTTTGATTCGTATAAAAATATGATTTACACTCCTATTTAAAATAAAATTATCGTGAGAGTTTTAAAATTTTTTAAATAATTATAATTTATGTATAAGTAAAATAATGGGGTGTTGGCAAGAGGAGACCTCTCAAGAATATTAATTTTATTTTTATTAATTACTATATTAATGAAAATTTAATTAGGCCTACAAATTTTTAATTTTATTCCATTCTTTGTCACATATTTTATAAAAAAAATTTATTTAAAAAATATTTGTACACATTATTTGATGAAGAAAATTTTTAATTTTCACTTAAAAATGTATGCATTTTATTATATTAGTATTATTATAACAAAGGTACTAATCATTTTCAGGATTGATGGTAAGTGACGAGTTGTGATAGCACTCGGTACTATCGTTGACTTTTTTTAGTGTTATCATAGTAGACTTGTTTAAATTTTGGTATTTTGGGAACTAAAATTTTTTAAAAAAAAGTTTAAAAGTAAGAAAAAAATTGATAATAAATTTATTTATAAAAGAAAAAGTAAGTAATGAAAATTTTAAGTCTTAATAATAAAAAAAATTATTGGTAAAAAGGAGTTTTAGAAACATTCCAGACCCACCATTTTAATATGGGGTGTCTTTCACATTTTCAACTATTATTACAAGAGTATAAATAGTTTAAAATTATATAAAATAATAAAACTAGCTTATAAAATACTAAATGGAAATGCGACTTACCACCCATAACTCAAATTAGATACTCGCTAATATAAACTAAGTAGAAATCAATATACCCAGAGAAAATTAAAAAAAAAAAAAACAGCACACCACTTTTCATGCAACTTCATGTATTAAGTAGCTGTTTCAAAAGCTCACGGGGCCTTCGCCTTCCGGGAGACGAAATCACTGATCTCCGAGAAGATCTGAGCGGACTCCGGCAGCTCCGGGAACATGTAGAAAGCGTGGATGGTGTTTGGGTACTCCACCAGATCCGCCTCCTTCCCCGACCTCTTCAGCCACTCATAGTACCTCTTCTGCCAGTCCCTCAGCGGATCGAACCCCGCCACGAACAAGATCACCGCCGGGAACCCCTCCAGACCCGTTATCTCCACCGCGTTCGGCCCGCTCACGTTCGCCGCCCAGTGGTCCCTGTCCTCCCCTTCCGGCAGGAACACTTTCCAGCACCAGTCCGTCCTCTCCACCGATACGATCGGAGCTATGGGCATCTGGATTTCGGCCGGCGTCCTCTCCTCACCTCCGAAGAACGGCTGTATCGATATAATCCCTCGGATCTTCACAGCCTCGAAGCTCGACTTGCATGCCCTGACCGCTACGTGGTGGGCGATGTTCCCCCCCGCGCTGTCTCCGGCGAGGAAACAGCGCCCGAGGTCTGCCGAAAATGGAAGCTCCGAGGGATGCTGGTCGATGTACCTTATCACATCGAAGGCATCATCGTACTGGGAGGGAAAGCGGTGCTCGGGGGAGAGGCGATAGTTGACGGAGACCACAACAGCGGAGAGCTTGCGGGCAAAACGGCGGCAGACGATGTCGTAGCCGAGGGAGTCAGGACCAAGGAAAGTGAATCCCCCGCCGTGAAAGAAGAAGATTACCCGGAGCGGCTCGCCAGTGGGGATGGATGAGGGATAGAAGAGGCGGAACCAGAGATTACGGGCGGGGTCGAGGGTGACATCGGTTGTGGAGGAGATGTGGGGGGTGAGGGATTGGATGGCCGGGAACCTGAAGTCGAGGAGGCGCAGAAGGAGGCGGTTGACGGTGCCGTCGGAGCGACGGGTGTAATCGGTGACGAGGGAGATGAAGAAGAGGACAATGCGGGTCTTCCAAGGAAGAGAGAGCTCGGAAATATGGGCTTTCTCCGCAACTGATACAGATCTGACCAAAGAGAGGATCATAGCGAGAGATGATTTTATGCCGAAAATGTGATCTCATGCATAAAGAAACCAGAAATGGTGGACGATATTTATAGAGGTTTAAACAAAACGCTAGTGAGAGTGAGAGTGAGAGACAACCATCTAAGTTGATATTCTGAAATATTTTATTTCACGTAACATTTTATTTTTTTTATTCTTAATAACATAATTTAATTATATATATATATGATAAAATATTTTATTAATTTAATTAAAAAATAACGCATTTATCTTTTAAAATATTTTTATTTACTACACTCCAAACAACTTCCTCTTCCTTCTAAAACAATTTGAAATCCATGGAAGCCCTCACTTGCTCTGCCTTCCAAATTTCAAATCTCACCAAACCATCCACTCTAAAATCTCTTCTTCAATGAACTTAGAGGATTGAATCCGACACATCACTTATTGTAAGCATACCCTACTAACCACACGACAGGGCACACTTCCATAGGGGATGTCATTGATGACATCATGATGGAAGGGACAGGTGAGGAAACATTTATTGTCCGCCGGAATAAAGTAGTTGTGAAAAAAAACAACTATAGCCCAAATGGATCAACAATCTCTGATTTCTGATTTCTTTCTGTGTGCGCACCGACACTGTACCTTTGAATTTAACGGCTCAATATTGTTAGACCGGTAAGAATGGGATATGCCAGACCTTCAAATTATTATAAATTTATTTGCCCGCATATTTATGAACAAGAATATAAAAGTATTATTAAAAATAATTAATTATAAATGTTTAATTTATTTCATCGTGCGTTGCACTTTTTTTTTAATTTGTGGGTCTATTAAGTTATGAATTCCAACCACTACCACTATAATGACATATGCGTGCTTAATAGTAAATAATGTTACATTAAGTAATGGTACATGCACCCATGTTACTTGTACCCATGTTACTTGAAAGTGAATAAATGGAGTGGGAAATGGTTGGCTTTGGTTATTCTCACTATCATCTTCAAGTGTATTCCAATTTTCATTTTTTTCTGCATGTTATAATACTGAATTACAAGGAAAATTATTTTGATGAGAATTATATTATTTTTATTTTTAAATTTTAAAGTAATTATATATTATTTTAATATAATAAAAATAGGTCGTGCCATTTACTTGTACCTCGAAACAAGTGCCAAAGTAATGTGATGATTCATAAATTAATATATTGTAATAAATTTATATTAAATTATACTATATAAAATTAAAGTTCGATTAAAAATGCCTATTTGCCTATTTTACACTATTTTTTAAAAAATTAAAGATTATTAATTTCAACTACTTAAATGCGTGGCTCGAATAGCCATAAGTACTAAAAAAATGTCAGCTTAATATTTCAATATAGACGGTACCAGTCTGCCGTAAACCTACTTTACCATGCAAACTAATAAATGAGATTTTTTTTATGGAGCCAATAAAATTATTAAAATTTTATAGGTGTGGAGAATATATTCAAAACTCGTATAAAATGGATAATTATTTTTATTTTATAAGATTAGAATTGTTTTAAAACTTATTCTTAATAAGTTTTAAATAAAAATTAATTTAATATATTATTGATTAAAAATAATTTCTCCCATTATATTATATTTAATTTTCTTACAACTTTACCTGATACTATATATTATATAAAGTCGCTCACTACATTACTTCTAACCTCATATTTCAAATAAAAATTATAAAATGAATATTATTTTTTAATATTAGAAAATTAATAATTTTATTCTACCACTTAATACTGCTCTAACATACCCATCGCCAAAAAATGGCAACTCCAAGTTGAGTATGGTTAAACTCTATTTTCTTTAAACAATAATAATTTTAATATTATAATATACAAAATTTGGCATATAGCACAAGCTATATTTAAAAGTTGTGCTATAATTTTAATTAACTAATATGAGAGTATGTGAGTATACATAATGTGTAGTCTACCCAATAACCGATATCCTTAAATTTCGTTTCTTATTAATGATAACTTAGTATCTAGTTTCTCATAAAATTCCGACTTTTATATAAAATTATTTGGGGAGTGGTGAACTCACAACTCAGTAAATAATGTATTGAGTATAGGCCATTACATAGATTATGACCTCATACTTTATATAAAAATTATAGTATTGTAATTTCAGGTTAAGTAGAGTTAATTTTATCTTACCAAACAATTCAATTCAATATATTATAATTGCGCATACCTACAACTCATGGCCCAAGCCATGCCCGAAAGACATGTCATAATTATGATAGGGTAAGATAAGAGTGTGTGAGACTCCTTAGGTTTGTCTCTTATTTAGAATGTCTTAGTATCTAAGATCATGACATCAAAACACCCAGTGCCATGTAGATATCTCTTACGACTCAATCTCATAATCTGGAAGTAAAATTTTCAATTTACTCTTATCCACCCTTCCAATTTTTATTGAGCACCAACACTACCTTGGCAAATGCCCTCTCAATGCTCATACTTCTTACTAATATAGAATATACATGTATATTCACAAATATACACACAAATAATAATCATGGTTATCTCAATTTTCATTGAGTATGATACCATCTTTACTCATGTGCAAGTATGAAACTAGGTAATATGTATGACCAATTATATCACAACTAATTTGATCTATATCTAGACTAACTACTACTCACATGCATGTACCAAATTTAATATTCAAACATCATGATCACAAGCATGTTACATGTAGTTTGATCCATCATTGGACCAACTCCTATCAATCATGATATAGCAAGCACAAGGCCCAAAATTCTATAGTTCGAGCATGTAACTATGGTTCATTTTATTCGGTTTCTTGAATTTAAAAAATATATTTATTAGTGAGCATGCATCCATGTCATTTTTCATTTCTTTCCATAATTTTATAAATTAGGCATTGTATATTTTACAAGAATTATCAAAAGTGGTAAAACATATTCGGTCAGTCCAATCGGACTCCCATTCATTGTTATCACCGGAAGTTGTTCGTCCCGATAATTTTCCCTATTTGGCTTAGTGCGTGAGGTCCTTTGATCTAATCATGCATTCTCTAAGAGTTATAATAAGTATGAAGATCATTTTAAGTACTAATATCAATACATTATTGTTACTCCATAACTTTTCTAAGAAATTACAATTTTTATCAGTCGAGTTGGGTTCATTCGACTTACTTAGTATCATAACCTCTTGTTACTCCATAACTTAGATGTCCAAGAACTATCATTTAACTAATCTTATCTTGAGGTACTTACTTAGTATCATAACCTATTATGATTATACTCGTCTATTTACTTAGAAATTCTTAATCTACCAATTAGGCACATTATCTTCTCAAAATTATATTTTACCCTTTATAACTTAAAATCCTTCCTTTTTGGATCCTAGACTTTTTCAAAAATTTTATTTGGGTACTCAAATTTTCTTGAGTCCCATTCTATTACCAAAAATACCTTATAATATTTTTAAGTCTTATTTCACACTATTTGTAAAATAGTTCTTAAGTGTTTTGCCCCACTCTTTAAAACTTATATTTTTTGGACCTTATATTCTCTCGATCTTCCATTTGGGTCCCTAAACTTTATTTAGTCTCATTTAGGTCCTTAAAGTTTCCAAAAATCATGTTTGAGTGCACAAAATTCCTTATTTGCACTTTAGTCCTTAAACTTTTTTTGTTACTTTTAGGTCCTTGAGCATTACAAGCATGTAATCCTAGTTTTAAAACTTCACCGGTCTTAAAAAGACCTCAAAGAAAACTTATTCTCAAATGGACCCTTCAACTTATCTATATTTATATTTTAGTCTCCAACATTTGCTCTATGATAAAATAATCCCCATAATTCTCAAACTCAACTATGAGATCCTTTTGGTCGTCCTAGTCTCCGTTCGACCGGGGTTGGTCGGAACAGTGATGATCGAGATTAGTTCTAAACTAATAGTTTATTGAGAATAACATGGGTTAAGGTCAAAATCTCACTAGAGATGGCGACTCGATTAGTGGCACCAGTGCGGTTCAAAAGCTCTTAGAGGAGTCTGTAGCCACTTAAAGCACCTCAAAGGAAGTTACTTGACCCGAGACATGTGGGAAAAACCCTCGGGACAAATAAGTTTTGGATAAAACAATGAGTGTGTTTATAGACGGTGAGTCATATTGGACCAAATGTGGTTCTTTACAAGTTTTACTTGAATATTTGTGTATAAAGAGCATGATTAAAAGTCTTTACGAAGAGGCCAAAAAGAGTGAAACATATGGAATGATCTTGTTGTAAAAGAAATGGAATAAGAACTCTCCATTGAGTTTACAAGAGAAAACATGGCTATGATCCATGTGTTTTTCATAACAAGGAGAAGGCTTAAATCACCTTTAACTAAAAGGAGAAAATAGGGTTGAGACCCATGTTTACAGAAAAGAAAAAGGGGGTTAGACCCTATATGTTTTTTATGAGTGATATTCAAGAAATGAGTAACGTTGGGTAGATCGATTAGAAAATTGAACCCCGGAAAATCATAAATAATACACATGTGATTTGAGAAATGTGTTTAAGAACATAAATAGTGGGTTTGGTCACTTAGCAAACTGAACCCTGTGAATTATAGACAATGTACATGTTGAATTGAAAAGGGTGTTTAAGAACACAAATACTGAGTTCGATCAATTAGAAAACTGAACCATGAGAATTATGAACAATGTACATGTTGAATTGAAAAGGCTATTTAAGAACACGAATAGTGGGTTTAGTCAATTAACAAATTGAACCCCATGAATTTATGCACAATGTACATGTTGATTTGAGAAATGTGTTTAAGAACACACGAATAGTGAGTTCAGTCATTTAGCAAACCAAACCCCAATATTTTATGAATAATGTGCATTTGAATGAAAAAACTATTTAAGAACACTAATAGAAGGGTCGATTAGTTACCAAACTAAACCCTGAGAATTTTATGAATAATATATATGTTAATTGAGACAAGTGTTTAAGAACACAAGTAGCGGGATCAATCAAATAGCAAACCAAACTCCCAAAAATTTAATGACCATTATGCTTGATGATTGAATACTCTTGATTTCTGTGATTAGGTGGATGTGTATTTTCTTGATATGATACCTAGTACTAGAGGTTGTGTCAGCATATAAGGGAGATTGGAAGTGGGGATATAAAGAGAGAGTGAATACTTTCAAATCTTTCCATGGACCTACAGGAAGTCTTGTGGTAGTGTCTAGGCATACTTATGATTAATAGTTGTTGAAAAAAAATAATATGTATGCATGATATTTAATGACACATTATCAACATCATAATTAGTGAGACTGTTGTCATAGTATGTGCATTGGGAGTGCATAATATAACGCACATACCCCTTATAGCCATGGGTTCTTGTGTGTGAGAACTCAGAGGATATGACGATTGATATATCACCTAGTGTGAATTTGTGATTATGTTGTGTGTTTATTGATTTTTTATATAAGAGATGAGAATCGAGTTTTTCCCACGATAATCCATAAGTTTAAAAGTGTGAAAGATAAAATCATCACGGTGAAAATTGAATGGATAGTGAATTGATAACATAGAAATCTACCTATTAAATATTTTGAGTAAATATCATGGTCGTAAATCATGTAGTGATCCGATGCTAGTCAACTCATTAATTGAGTCGTGAGCTCACATTCTCCCTCCCCTAAAACCATTAAAGGTGATCGTGAGAGCATAAAAGTTTACATGAAAGGTGATCGAGATATGGATCTACATGAAAGTTTATGTACTTTACTTACCGGTTGTTATATTCTCAGGAAAATTGTATTCATTTTGGGATTTGTTGGAAAATTATGCACTTGGTGCAATTTGCTAGAATCTCATGAAGGTCGGGAACTTCCCTAGGGAGCTATTTGAATCAAACCCCTCCCTAATTGATCATCGAAGTTACCTAAAACTCTAATCTAACCACCAAAAACTACATGAAAAGGAAATCAGAAAAATAAGGAACCAATGGCAAATTGGTTATCTCCGACAATTTTAAGCCAAAGAAGAAGTGGAATACTGGATGACCTCAAGGAGACTTCCTTTATCGTTTTTGGCTATTAGAGTAGGTCGAGAGACTCCATAAAGTTTGACTAAATTTCCCGTTCCTTGGATACGACGACTGTTTGCCATTCGTTGATAAGCTTCTGATCATCGGTAATATCCGACAAGGGTACCATCGTGTAGAGTAGGTTAAGAGGAAACTTTTGAACTATCGCGAGATTTTCTCATGCCCTTTAGAGCTCTTAGTGAAGCTCGAAAATGGATTCTCCAAAAAATTGAGCGACACTTTCAGGGATGAATTTCAATTAGTTAGGAAGGAGATAAATATTGGTTTATAACATGAAGCTCTCTAGGTTAATAGTGAATCCAACAATGTAGGATTTGTATCATTTGGGGCTAATTGCAACAGTAATAAATGTGAGTTTAGTAGAGAATAGACAATGCGTGTACATGTGTGTTTCACATGTGTGAGCCATATGACCCATGATTATTGGTCATGTCATGCTCATCATACTATTTAACTTGGATTTAGTCTCAGCTGATTGTGTAAGTTGTCATGTGGCACGTAACGCTTGGTCATATTTATCTGACCGGATTTAATCGTTGTTAACTCTTTAGATTTGTCACGTGGTATGCGATGATTGGTCGCATCCGTGTATGTGTCTCTTATGACCGACATTAACCCTACTAACTGTCTGATTATCGTTTGAACGGTTTGGTAACTATTAATTGGTTTGTTCATATCGAATTCCAATGATAACAATCATTTTCCAGTTGGTTCTGGTTTTCTATTTTTTTTAATTTTTTAAAATTATTTAATTTTATTTTGAATAAAAAATTACCATTTTACCCTTACGAAGTATTTTTTAAAAAATAAAGTTTTAATTTGATCCAATTTTGTTGAATTCAATTCAATTCAAATTTTTTTCTAATTACTAAGTATCTCTACTTAAATAGGTTTATAGTGATTACTTACTTATCAATTATGATTTTTTTACTATATTGATTAAATTAATGTGAATTAGATCTAAAATTATAGTTCAAACTAATTTTTAATTTGATTACACACTAGTTTCAATTAAAGTTTTTCATCCCTAACTTGTTATAATTCAATTTATTAAATTTTTTTATCTATTATTACTTAATATGTAGAATGCATGTATTATATAACTTATGTAAAATATATTATAAAAACAATCACATCTTAATGGTAAAATAACATATATACACAACATTCATGATACTATAATGGTAAAGTAACATACTTAAATTGTTGACGAAAGAAATTTCACCCGTTCTTAAGGTAAGTTGGATTGCTAGGCTAAAGAAAAAGTCAAAAGGCCCAAATAGAAGAAGAGAAGGGCCCAAATAGAAGACCAAATCTATATTTGTAATATGTAAAAATTTACAATCCATTACAAATTGTTATGTGAATATTTTTATCCAATTAAAAATATAATATTAATATATATATATATATAACATGTTTTATCCAATTAAAAATAAATAAATAAAACTAAAATGATAATTCATTTTTTATTAAATTATTTAGGACTTTAGATTTTTTTTTTCGGCCGAAGTACTGGGGACTTTAGATCGATCACCAATGCTAGACGACTTTTCTCTCTCTTCTTTTTGCTCCCCCACTCTCTCTCCTACTCCATGGTTGCTGCTGTATCATCGCCTCCAGGTCTACGTATCTGTGTTTGGGTTTGAGCTCTCACTCTTTATCCTTCTAGCGTCTTCTTCAGTCGACGATTGAGGAACGATGATAGGGATTGTAAACGGCGAGGAGTCGCAGAGGCTCCTGAAGCTGCTGAAGCAAGACAATCGCCCTCTCGAAGAGCTCTGCTCCGAATTTATCTCCACCTTCCCTCACTCCCTCCATCTACCTCTCTGCAACTCTCTCTGTCTTCTTCTCGAGGTACTACTACTTTTCATCCTGGTGGTGCTGTAGTCGCTATGTAGCTCTTCGTTTAGTTGATCTTCGTGGATGATGTAGGGTTTTAGGTATTCACTGTTCCTGTTTATTTCGCGAGGATTAGGGCAGTGGTCTTGCGCTTCATGGGTTTTATAGAGCATTCATGTGTAGAGTCGGGAGAATAGTCGGGCTTTTCTCTAGCGAGCGATATGTCCGACTCTGAATCCGGGGGCGCGTACTGGTGGAAAAAGGTGCTGAATATTTGTGATGGACTGAGTGATACTTCTTGGAAATTCAGCTATATGAGCTGGCAGAAACTTTTTCCATTTGATTTTCCCTATTAATTCTGTTTTTTCTCTAGATAATCTGTGACATCAGTGGCATATTTATCGTAGCCCTTTTGCAGTTTTGGAATTCTCTCTGGTCTATCATTCATTGATAGTGATGCTCTAAGGCTTGAAGTAATTGTCATGGTAAAGTGGGTGGTGGTAAGAGAATGATTGGATCTTGAGGAACTAATGGTGGTTAGAATTGTATATTCCTGTAGACCTTTTAGAGAGGACTATTCTTGCATTTGGGTATCTTCTTGAATAGTTTGGTTCATAAGCAGTCTCAATTTAGACTAATTGCTTTGTTGATGGGAAATTTCTTCTGTTCTCTGTTGCATAACATCTGTCCTAGATTATAGGCCTTTTGCTATATTCAGTTCTCTGGCATTGTCTAGATTCCTTTTTGGCTTTTTGAGCTTTTGTACTTTGTTGCAATTCATGCTTATTACATATGTTATTGCTAGCAGGAAAAGTCTATATTTACCGAGTCAGAGCGTTTGGTGGCATTCAGTGTTCTGAACCAGGCTTATGCAGCTGAGTCTTCTTCAAGTCCATTCATCCAGTTTATTATCAATGTAATACATGTATTATATTCCTTCATTCCATAAGTATGATATTGGATTTCAGAAAAAAAAATATATCTTTCTTTATGATAAGAGAAGATTGCAGGATGCTTCTGGCATCTGAGTTTTCTGAGTCATTGCTTCCCGGAGATGCTCTATATTCATTCTAAACCTGTTTTCCTGAGATTGCTGCAACATGCTTTGTTAATCTTGACAAAATGTGGCATTTTTATTATATGGTGTGCTGATTTCTTGAGGATCTTATAATATGTGCATTTGATATTATAGGCTGCATGCAATGAAGGGGCTGCAAAATTTGAGAGGGCTTTTATACTCCAGTTATTGAGATTCTCCAACTCAATTAGTAGTAAGGAGGTGCTGCTTCTTCATTTTATATTTATTTATTGAACATAAAGGCTTTGTTAAACCTGATATAGCCACTTTTCTTTTCATCTTTCCACTTTTTGAATGCATGATCTTTAGCCCCTTGAAGTTATCTCTTCATTTCTTTCTTTATCTAACTGTAGCACATTCATTTTTTTCCTTTTAACATTTTTAATTTGATTTTTTATATATTAGGTTATAAATGTATTGGCATGTTATTGTTGCTATATATATATATATAATGAAAGGACAGGAGTTTTTTTGTTAAACTTTGTTCTTGTTAATCCATAATAAAATTGGTATAGTTCAAATCTAACTGATCATGAATTGCATAGAATTATCTATGTGATGTAATACTTTGACTCGTCGAATTGGTATTACTCCAAAATTCTTGGAGTGTTTCTCATTTGATACAAAAAGTTGTCTTAAAGTGTTTTTCTGTTTGCATGGGAATTCCCTGTAAATGCTCCATGGACTAGTGGTTCCTTTTTGGTTTGGAATGAACTGATCGCCGCCCTTGAAAAAGTTATGCTGTATGTAATGGTCATTATAATTCCAGTTAGTTAGATTGTGTTCATTATACCTAAGTATTCATGACATGTTCAGAAATAAATTTTAGCGATTTCTTAGAACACCTTGTTCTTATTCCAAATGGTTTTCCTCATTGCAGTTTCTTAAGCAGTCTGCAGCAGATTACATAAAAACTTTTGATTCTTCGACACAAGTAAGTGGTTTATATGCAAAAGGATCTTGCTTCAGATTATGGTGATTATATTAAGCTCAAGCACATTGAATTGTAGCCGATCTGTATTAACAGGGATATGTGGCTTTACCTGCTCAATTGAAAACATTTCAGTAGAAAAATAATCTTTTCCCTCTTGCGTGCCAGACTTTTCCACCAATTGATCAGTTGCAGCAACAGTACTGCAAGAATGCTCGCGTGGAGCATTATAATTGCTTATTTAAGGACATAACAATGAAGAATGTATTTGCAGACCCTGATGTGCCTTCTAACTGCAACAGAAATTCACTGGAGTATGTTGCCTTTTATTGAAATCATTTAAGGTAATTCATACTGAAACTGTATACAGTTGCATTCCATTTTAATTATCAAATATGGAATTTCAGGTTTGATTTGCAACCTGGAGTCCAGCCCAAGATTGGATCTGGGGACAAAGATGATACTGTTGCTGGTGTACTATCAAATTTAACTCTAGAAGGATTAGGTCCACAATGGATCAGACCTCGTCCTCCAAGGCTGCCTATACAGGATGGGGAGGTAGGCTTCTTCGTGATGGTTTTCTATTTAATATCAGGCTAATTTCTTATCTCACTGGTGATGTATGTTTTCCAGTTAGTTTGGTTAGTTCCTGACAACAATCACGAGCTTCTTTGGGATTCCAGTATGTGTGCGGATACTAGCAGGGGGGCTGCCATAAGAGACCTAATTGCTAAAGCCACAAAGAGTCCCCTTGTGCCTGCACTACAAGAGGTGATTTAACATTCCTTAACATGCTGTAGATATTCCTGTATTTTAATAGTGTAGATAATATTTTCTTTGGTGGCACATGTATTTTTTTTATGTTCTTTGAATCTGCAGTTTGTTATCATCTGAAAAGTCTGTGAGCAGGTGATATAGCATTTAAAGTACATTTTATAGGACCTTGCATAGTGGGGATAATCATAGAAAAAGTACATACTGTGATGAATGATGAAGTTCCTCCTCAAAGAAATAGGTTACCATATGTTGTTTATTGTTGTACATCCCCTAAAGGTTAAAGTTCACTATTATTTGGATATTTACGGGTAAACACTACACAATTCTCACGGGATACTGGTTAATGTTGTGTTCTTAGAAATATTTGTTACTTCATTTATGAACTAAGCTGCTGTATCATAGAGCAGAAAGTAGTGATGGAGTTGGCAAATGACCCGAAGCTGGTATACCATTGTGGAGTGACACCATCAAGGCTACCGGTTGGTAATTAATCACTCTCCTTTGTATTCCTTCAAATTAATATATAATCTTCCTGATGCTGAATTTATTTTATTTCACCAGGAGTTGGTTGAAAATAATCCACTTATTGCAGTTGAAGTTCTCACCCGATTGATCAATTCTCCTGAAATCACAGAGTATTCTTCTATTTATCTTATTTTGCTTGGTGTTCTACTGTGCCAATGTGTATCCTTTGTTGGTTATTCTCTGTGATGAACAATTTATATTATTGTGTATTCTCTGGCTTTATCTGTTTCTTTGCTTGCAGGTACTTCACAGTACTTGTTACAATGGAAATGAGTCTGCACTCCATGGAAGTTGTCAACAGGCTCACACAAGCTGTAAAACTACCATCAGATTTCTTACGGCTATACATAAGTAATTGCATATCATCTTGTGAGAGCATTAAGGTAACTCATAGGTTTCCAGATGATTTTTTCTGTGCTACTCCTATTTTGTAGTTTGGTACTTATTGTTCAATTTATCTTTCCTAAGAAGGCTATACTATTCCTTACCTTTATGCCTTCATAATCCATCCAAGGCTTTTGAAGTGTTGGTCATACAATGAATACCTTGGTTAAAATTTCTTCAGGATAAGTTAATGTTTGGTCTATACATTTAATGTGTCCCATTTAGAATGTGAGTTCTTTCTTCTAACTTGTAGTCACTCTTAAACTTATTATTTTCCCTTGGGAGCAGACTCAAGAGAGGTGGTCAGAAAAAAAAGAGAGGATAGGTGGGGTGTTGGATGTTCAGAAATCTGTTCAGTAGAACCTAAATATTTTGGTAGCTCCTTATAGGGGCTATTTGCCATAGTATTTGATATACCCTTTTCCCCTATTTTTACAGAAAATTATGTCTATATTTTAGGGACTGCCTGGCAATACTACAGGCCTATCTGCCAGTGTTTATATGATGTAAATATTGGAACTCTTTGTAACTCCTTTTAAGGCCCCTTTTGTGCTAAAAAAGGATTGAGACGGAGTTGCAAATGAGATAGTTATATTACATTTCATGGCCTACGAAAATTGCAGAAACCTTAGACAAACAACAATGAAGTTGAGGTTGACTTTGCCACAACTGTCATTTAGATGCTTTAGAGTTGACAATTCTGTGGCATAGTGTTGATTTTGTGGAGCTGTGTTTCTATAATGTTCAATGACTTCATGCCATTATGGTTAAGTGAGTGCATATATATATATATATATATATATCTGAGACCAACATTATTTGTCTATATATATATATATATATATATCTGAGACCAACATTATTTGTCTATATATATATATATATATATATCTGAGACCAACATTATTTGTCTCTCTCCATAGGATAAATACATGCAGAACAGACTAGTGAGACTTGTCTGTGTATTCTTGCAGAGCCTGATTCGGAATAACCATATTGATGGTAAGTGGCCATACCTTTTTCTTTCTGTGGATTCTGAATTCTATTTGCAGCTTTTCTATTTCTATCACCGAAACTGTTTTTAATAGGTTATAATGATCTGGCACAATTTATTTATTTTTTATCAATAAATCACATTTACTCATTTCTGGTCTCAACTGCTCCTATTGCAGTGAAAGAGATTCTTATTGAAGTTCAAGCCTTCTGCATAAATTTCTCTCGGATTCGGGAAGCTGCTGGATTGTTTAGGCTTCTTAAAATGATGGAATGATTGTCAACAGCCTTAATGCATGGAGCGTTTTCTTTTCTATTTTATTATTTTTCTTTTTCCTTTGTTTTTTTCCCCATTTACCTGTTCCGGTGCACTAAAAAGATAGGGCAGAATACCATGGAAAAGATTTAACAGTTCCGATTTATCTTTGTAAGCAGAAAGAATTATCAATATCTATAACGCAGGTGTGACCCCTCTCTCCGGCTGCCACCCTTGTGGGCTGGCAACCTCCCGGGGGAGGCAGCCAGAGGAGACTCTCTGGCGAGGCCCCCAATGGCCTCCCTCTTGAAACTGGATCTTGCGGGGAGGCCACGAGAGGCCTTGCTGGCGGCCCCAGGGAGTGGTGGCCGGAGGGGGTACTGTATCCTTCGGGACCTCTTCTGGTCATCCCCTCCCCTCTGTTTTTTTTTTAATTTAAATATAACGACACGTTAAAAATTTACGTGAAATATTTTTCAAAATATGTTTTATATGTGAAGATTTAAAATTTAGTATTAAATTATAATTTGATTAAAATGTTTTATTTTAATGTAATAATTTATCGTAAATTTTATGGTACCACTATGGCTTTTTACGGTTATCTGGTGTGGGATTTCTCTGACAAAAATGCTGATTTGGCATTACATTGATAAAAAAAATAAATTTAGAAAAAAACGAGTAGGGAACGCGTGGTGATGATGGGATTCGGACGAAGAATGTCAGGTCCTTCGGGCATGAAGGGTGTCACTCCAATGGATGCCCATGGAGGCGATACGAGAAGAGACTTCCGGGATGGGGAACACGTAGCAGTTATGATTTCGAGTGGAAGAGAACATGAGAAATATCTCAATATATATATATATATATATATGCACAAAATGACCAAGAATTGGATTGAGAAGGAATGTATTGAACGGAACCCTAAAACATCCGTTTCTATTTAGGTTTTATGTGCAATAATTTGTGCAAGCTAACTACTCATGAATTTTTTTGCGCAAAAAAAAAAAACTCAGGAATGGTAATTTTACAGAATCAACCCAATCCACTTCTCTCTTTCTCATGCAGCTCAATTTTCGTCATGTTGGGTTGTTATATGGAGGGGCCAGCCAATTGCCAAGAAATGTTAAAGAGCTGTTTAATTAACGGCATTCAACTCTAATCTTTGTATGGATTGGGAGGTTTGGAGAGATTTAGAGCGTAAGATATATACAAAACTTGAAGCATCAAGTGTATCAAAGGACAAAGGATTGCTGTCGTTTTGGTTAATTAATAAAATACAATATTTTGGGGAAAAAATGTAACTGTAACAATTTATGTGAAATGATTTCAATAAATCTACTGGTTTGATAGGGAAACCTCGAATGGCCCATTGTGTCAGCGCGTGTGGAGATTAATATTCCGAGTCTCTGAGAGTTAATCCATCTATCACTAGTTTAGGCCCATCACTAGTAGTAGTCCACTTTACACGAAGGTATTTGCCAATTTAAATAAGTGCTATGTTTGAGCTTATAATATAGACATCTACCCTTTCATTATCATAATCAATTTGAACCATATTACTCTAGACAGTTCCATTAAATATAGTCACTTGCCGCTCCTTTGATGATTTAAGAAATGTAGATTCCTAAAGTTGGGTTCACCCTCCAACCATCCCTCAACTTTACAAGGACAGACAGACAGGGATAACCAACAAAGTACGTACCAGCAGAAAGGAGGAAAAACACCAAAGATATAGAGAGAATGATAAGAAAACGCAAAAGTAACACTTCTCTGTTTGACAGTGGAAATAAGAAATACTGGGATGTGTCGCACCTGGATTAGAAAATACACATGAGAGAGTACTAGTTTGGCGACAGGAAGTGCACCCGAGTGAGTGGACACTCTTTTCCAGCTATCCACACACCAGTTTGGGACCACTGAACATCCTCCCAGTCCAGATTATCTTCCAGTACCTGTTCAACCAACCACAGAAATATAAGCTATGAACTCCAATGTATGTATGATCTAACTGTTTCCTTGTAAGATTATTATGCTCCAGTCAAAATATATGCACATTCTGCTGCAATAAGACACCCTAGGTGGAGGTTTAGAACTTCAACGCCATCCTCACTAAACATATTTGCAGGGCCCGCACACTAATGACATGTGCAACAACTTTCTGCAAGCGTCAAATATCTCCAAAAAACCGAAATAGCAATGGAGTACTTCCATACCCAGATAGTGAGATTCAAGTACCTCCACATATTCCAGGGGCAGGGGAATTCCTATTGAAAGCATAACTTTCTGGGGAAGCGGTTTCTTGCACCGGGACCAGCGAAATACATCAACTACCATGCTGTCACTTTCAGTCCTTTCCCCATTTAGGGAATGCGTGTGGTGATTCTGGGACTTCTCCAACTCTGATTCATGCTGCTGAAGAGTGCCTTTGACTACTTTCTCTCCAGTAAAACACAACTCGTATCTATGTGTGCATCAACATGAGAAAGGAACAGTACTCATAAGAGGACATACATGCCATTAATTGCCTTCTATCCATTTTGAATGATATTGCATTTCTTTTTCACACTGAAATTTCTTAGCAGAAAAAGAATAACCAAAATGACCATAAGACTGGGACAGAAATTTCCAGTTTTGGATTTCCAAATCACTACTACGCATCAGGAATGCAAAGAATAATTAATTGCCATCATATTACTTCTAATGTTAGTTTTAACTTTCTTCTCTTTTTCTCTCTCCTGTTACAGAATATGTCATCTCCATCCATACATCAATGGAAAACCAGAGGAATAGAGAAAAATGCAAGGAGGTCAATACTGATTATCATCTGACCTCTATGCTTGACAACAAAATGATTTTGGTGGAAAATGTTCTTCCGACATCATAAATCACATGATGTTTAAAACACATGCAGCATTTCAACAAAAAAACAGAAGAATTATAAAAGTAAAAATACCTGCAGGAATGTGTTTCCAGATACAGAACTTCACCCTTCTTCAAACGCGCAGATGTATAAAGAGCCTTTTTCAAACCTTTATCAGCAACAATACTTAAGCTGTATTTAATCCTGAAATTATTGCAAGTATTAGAACAATGACAAACAAAGTGCCAATGCAAAGATACATAAATTAACATAAGAAGTTTCTTAATTCGTAAGACAAAAAGAAGAAAGAATGGAAAATAACCATTCTCACAAATCTATAGTTATATTTTGGCATTAGCATCAACAAAGATATGTTTGCCATCACTATGCCATATGAAAGGAAGAACCTGGTCAGGACAAAAACATATCCAAAGTATTATGAAGCAAATGATTATACAAACGTACCAAGGTTCATTACATAAATTGTATTGTATTGTAACTTCTCGTACAAATCGTTGCTGTCGTAATGCATTCTATGAAAAAAAGCATACCATGTTAGCTTTCTAGGAAAAAGATAAGTTCTCCAGAAAGGAAAAAAAAGGTCAAGATTGATCACATCAAAAGAATAATATCAACTATTTTTTATCAGATAATATCACTATTTCTTTTTGGTAAAATAATATGAAAGAATAATATCAACTATTTTTTAGCAGATAATATCACTATTTCTTTTTAATAAAATAATATAAACTGTTTCAAATGTTCATTAAACTCTCATCTGGTAATTGAACTTGTTTAAAGCATTAAGCATAATCTACATGAATCCAAAGACACATGTGACAAGAACATTATTCTTACATGATAGGACAGCTAAATGAATTAATAAGTGTATCAAGATTGAAATATCAAGGCTTGCTAATTAATACCGATGCTGCTGCCCTTGTAGTCATTGTCCGCTCAACAGCCACAGGTGCGAGGGTTGGCTCCACTGTTGATGTATGTGTTATACAAGGTTCAAGATCTATTGTGCCACCTCCTTTCTGAATATAAAATTATTTTAATAAAGAGGAAACATAAGATGAAAGCTATACAGAGTCTAAAAATAATTTCAATAGTATCAAGTTTCTTGTCGCCCAAAAACAAAATTATTATTATTTTCCTTTCAAATAAACTCTAATTTCTCCCATGAACATTGACTTCTCATTTCATTCCTTTAATAAATAGTAGACTTTATCTCTATAGATAATAAGAAAGTTCAATTGAGTAGCACAGTATCTGTCCAATTAAATAAAAAGCAATGCCATCTTGTTTTCACGACCTAGTTATGTATTTTCTTAGCTGAGGTAATATGAACACAAGAACCTCCACCAGATCTACTAGAATTGCTCCTTAGTGGGGAGTACATCAACTTGATAATAGACCAATATTAGACAAATAATAAATCAATATAATATGAATATGCTTATAGGAACAAGTATCACCTTTAAGATGCAACATTTCTCAACACAATAACTGCACCCAATGGCAGCTCCCCAAGCACGGGATCGAACATTGTTCCTCAAAGTAGGAATGTAGCCTGCCATATTTATCCATTCCAAATAAAACATTCAAATAGGTATAGGAACCATTACATATGACCATTCAGGTAATGGTACCATACAGGAATGAAAGATTTTAGGATTTTGTTCTATCTCATGCCAAATTTTCAGGAAGCCCTAACAGATAAAAACTCTATCGTGAAGCATTCTTACATGATGTTGACCTCTCTTTCATCCCTTTCCAATGTATTCACCACATATTAAAGCCTCAATGTCAGCCACATTTCATGGTATTGCATATGAAGATGTAAGCCTTCTCTCTTCCCAATAATAAGTTGAAAATAACTTAAATTTGCCAGAAGGCTATGAAGCTATACATTAATGTGTTTACACATTTAAAGGAAATTGTTGACAATAAATAGAACAAACCAATATTTTCAACTACAATGAAAAATAAACAAGCAATTAGTTTTCTATTGTCGCTATCTGTTACCAATTTAACACTAACTATACCATACAATTCTCGGATAAATTCCAAGTAAACAAAATACATGTGTATTTTGACCAAAACAAATAGTGTGAAAATGCATTATTAAGTGAAAAAAATCCTCCTATTTGGTCTTACTTTCCAATGGGGGGAGAATTCTGATGGTCACGCGTAATTCTTGGATGGCAGAAGGTGGAGGAGAAGGTGTGAGTCGGCAGTAACCAGTGTGCATCAGAACTGGAAATATGATTTCATATTTAGCAATCCATACTATACTACTTCATTATACAATATACAGGTAATATATCCTTGCCATGAGCACATACCAGCAACAAGATCAGAATCATAAGTGTATACATCAGTCCCCCAAAGCTGCCCCCCTCTGACCTGCATGACACCAAAGAATCATCTCCAAAGATTAACAAAGAAATTATATTTCTTTGCCTACACTCAACCCAATTGGCGCTCAGAGGACTAATCAATAACCTATGAAGTTAGCATTTCCTCTCCTCCTCTCATTCCTTTCATCCTTCAATTAAGTCCTCACCAGGTTTATATTTGAGTTTTTCCATTCGTTTAAGTAATCTCCACCTTCAAATTAATCTTAGAACTTGCAGCTAATTTTTTCCCTTTCTAGGAATAAAATCGTGTATCTAGAGCTGCCAAACATGATTACAATCACAAGAGTCTCAAATGCCAAAACAGAGGCATTGGTGTGATAAAAATAAAGCAAACTTACAGAAACCAGCTTAAGGAACCAATGATCCTAAACCACATACTGATGAACATACATGATTGATTATATTGCGATTACTTCCAACAATTAAGATAAGCACAAAGCTTCTACAAATAGAGATACCCCCAACATATCAATACCCATTGCCCATGGATAAAGAAACTGTCATCATAAGAAACAATAAAAAACAAGAGCAAACAAATATTAAAATATCTGAAAATGTAACTGAGCACCACCCATTGATTCTCTATCCAAATCATCACTACAAGGTTTCTCTGACCTCTCACTAACTGGGGCAGAACTTTGGAAATTAGAAATTCCAAATTAGGAATAACACTTGATATTATTAGAAATGCCAACAGATTAGAATATTATAGATGTCCTTCACAACTACGCTCCTAAAAATGTTTACCTTTCATGATCAATAGAGGAAAGACCACATTACAAAGAAAAAGGACATTCAGATCATGCAATGTGAATATATAATCAAAGTATCAGTAACATACTTGACGATTTGTAGCAGTAACATGTTCTGCCGGTATTCGAATTTCGAGTACTGGGCCATTGCGAGAGCTTTCACCATTTTTCTCAACAGGAGACAACTCATGTTCCCTCCACAATTTAATTAGTTCTTGCATGGATTCACCAACTTTGTATACAACCGAAGAGATTTCAGATTTTCCTGCAACTTTAACAGCATAGAACAAAACATCAAGTTAAGGAATTGACAAGCATGGCATACTGTCCTAACTAACCAAAATTCAAATGTATAGCTATATTATATGGCTTACACAAAATTTCAAGGTAAAACAACAAATCCTTAGTCACTCTACTCTCTGTTTAGAAGATATACATAAATCGATATTGAATACCGCAAATAATGTTAGAGTTATTAAAATATGTCATCATTCTTTTAAGTAAAGAGATTGCTCTCAAAGCAACTATTCATTTGATGCAATAATTCTCGTGGGAGACAAGAAAAACATACACTTTCTTATTGATACAGATCAATAAATACTGCTATAGCTTCCATTGGGAAGAATCACTCCATTGGAATGTTTGAATGCAAATAAGTCTTGAACCACTTAAATAATGCTGGAGTTCTTATGTGTATGAAATACTATTAGATACAGCCACCTAGACACTTCTTACTTGACAAAAGTGCATGATGCTAATTATGTCTACAGTGCCACACAATGAGAAAATTTAGTGTTGTTGGCAATTCTCTTGCCAAACCTAACCAAGCAACCACGATTTAGAGAGTTAATGGTGAAATATTTGTAGCACTTCATATCACACAAAGCAAGTATTTTTCCCACACATTCACTTCATGTGTACCCATATGTTAAAAACTCGCTCCTCTTTCCACCATTCTCTACTTTTCATAATACTCAAGTTTTCTTTTAACCTCTTTCACCCAAAGCTCCTAATGTTTCCATCAATTTATAATTCAATCTTTCTCCAGGTTCCCTTATAAACAAAATCAAATTTAGGATAACAAAAGCAAGTCTGTTTCCCTGAAATCCTTTTTTCTGTATACAAGCAAGATTTCAGAACTGGCTGAAAGGCACTAACATAACACAACTGCTGCAACAGTCTATCATGACAAGCACTTGCAGAAACTTTCAAGTCAGTCATGGTCTGAAAGTACACTCCACAAGGGTACCATTATATGAGTTTGCTCGATTCACTCAACATACTCCAAGAGTGTCATTTGTAACTTGGGTATCCATTCTCAATGGGCTAGTCATATATGATAGATTAATGAAATGATATTTTCTACCCAGTTTGCAAGTGAATCCCATCAAACAAATGGCAACACAAGAAATCATCTCCTTCCTCCCTTGCTTGGTTACAAGTGGAGTGTAGCAAAACATTCTGGATCAACTTCAGATTGCTAAGTTACAGGAGATCGGAAAGAAAAATTATTCTATACCCTAGACATTTAGGTTGTTCTCTGAAATTGAGATTACCACCTATAACAGGCCAAAATTCAAATAGCTATTTCCTCACATTTCTAGATTTGAATAAGCTTTTATAAATTATTCTATTTTACATATATTGACACATCAATGGAGACAACTCATACTTACAGTAAAAACCAAGCTTATACATTAATGAAATGTGGTTTGACTGTTGGAGAAAAAAACGTTTATGTAAATTGGTATTTGCTTGCATCAATGCATAATATAATATGAAGGGTTTCTTCACTTATTTGTGGTATTTCTACTAGTTGCAATACTGAAAATTTTATATTTACAGCATATAGAACAAATGCAAGGGTAGAAACATTTATGAGGCTCATTAAGATTACTCCAACTCACCAAAAAGGCACATGGAGTTCCCCACCCTGAAGGGCAGGGACCACCATCAACTGTTTGCCATTAGAAACAACAAAGAATAAACAGTTTAGTTATTACTCAATATTTTCTTGTCATTATAAGCTCCAGGAAAGAATCTTTTGACTCCAACATAATGTATAGAATCTTACCTTGAGACCTGCCAAAAGAAGAAAACAAAAATTTTAGCTTTCTGAAACCAATATAAACTTGGAAGAATATATTCCATTTAGTGCACAACAATGTTTCCAAAAAAACAAGTAACTGCTCCAGATGATGGTAAGCAACCAAGATAGTATGAACATAATCATGACCACATTTGATACACTTAAATGAATATTAACACATTCACAAAGAATTAGGTTAGAACTATACATATGGGCAGAAAACTACGGCAAGTAAAAAATGCTGGATATCTGCTTAGGAAATAATTTATGCTCAAAAAATGTAAATGAAAATATTTATTATTTCTTCTATGAGGCTGAGACTTCCTCCATAATTTGAAAAGGAAGCAAAATTGTCACTAATCAGAGTTCTCATAAGATGGCAATATTGCCAACTATGAGGGCTCTTGAATTCCATGTATTAGTATTTAGTCTGACACTGTCAAAATTTTACACCACAATAGCCTATATTATGTATTTTAAATGTCAGGTGTACAGGTTGGCATTTGTAGTAAATAGGTCAAGAACAAATGTTACTGACACAGATGGTTGCATTTATGAATATCTTTGGTTTTGACAGAATTTGGGATAAAAAAAATAGGAAAAAAAGTAACCCATCTTCAGGAACACGGACATCTCTTTTAGAGAAATCAAATCCTTGATGCAAGTATATTTCTATGAAAAGGTAATAATTGTTTTGGCAACCAAAAAACCTCATTCAATCTATATTGCTTTCATAAAATCTAACCCATAAAAAAATGAATGATGTTATACAAAAAAATTGAACATTAACAATTAAAAAATGAATATTAAGCATACCCTTCATTCTCTTGCATCCGGGACCTAAAACGAGGATCACGACTTGCTGTTTGTGGGCTGCCTCTTGGACGAAGCATTCTCTTTCTTTGCTGGATTCCATCATAATTGAAAATTTCCCTTTCCATTTCTGCTCCTTCAATATCTGTACACCCATCTTCTGATTCTCTGTCATATCCTCTGCCACGCTTCTCAACCTTTTCTCCTTCTGTGTTCAGATCTTTCTCCTTCTTTCTGTCCTGGGCTTCCTTATCAATGTTTTTCCAGCCATCAGACTCCTTATGCTTCTTTGGATGGTTCATTGGATTTTCTTGTTCTGTCACTTTAGCTGCCATATCCAAAGAATCCTTCTCCAAGGTTGATATATCTTTCTCAAGACTAGTCAACGTATCCTTCTTGGGATGATCCTTTTCTCTTTCCTTTGGTTTTTCCTTGTCTTTCACGGGATCCTTTTTCTCCTTATCCCACCTCTCCACTTCTCTGTCATCTCTAGTCAAATCCTTGCCATCAACACAGCCAGTTCCTAAAGGCAAATTATTCTTCCGTTCTTTTCTCTCTTTATCCTTCTCTCCCCAATCACGGTGCTTTAAATCTTTCCTCTTCCTATCCTTATCTTTCATTTTTTCCTCAGATTTAAAATCAACTCTATCGTCACCAAACAACTCTTGCATTTCTCCGGAAACACGCTCTTCCACAGCCAAATCTTCTTTTGCAGTCTCCAGAGGCACTTGTGAGCTATTTCGTGAGATATGCCAAGGGCTGACACTACTACCTCCAAATGATTCAGGGTATCTTCTCCCTCGGTGATACTCTTTGGGATCCTTCCAATTCAAGTAAGCACTTCCACCACTATGACCATCTTTCCCCCCCTTGAAATCACCCTTAAGATCACTGTGACTCTCCACATCATATTTCATCTTTTTATTCTCATCCATTCTAGTTTCAAACTTACCGTCTTTTTCAGTTTTCCCACTTTGACCATCCCTTTTGGTTTCAGAATACAATTCCCTGGTATCTATCTTTGACTCTCGATTCTCAGTCCGAAAATCTCTATTATCCTTTAAATCTCGAGTTTCCAACCTACTTTCAGAGGAGACAAGATGATCTGGATGTGAAACATCTACCGAGGAAGATGGCATTCGATAAATTGAATGCATTGGAGACCTTCTATCCACATCACGAGATTCTGTCCTTGGAATCTTCGTCATCCGGTTCTCTTGACTCATATCATGGGATGGATGATACTCATTTGATACTGCTGACATCAGCCTAGGATAAGAAGGCATATCTTCATGCCCATACTTTGAAGAAGAATGACCGCTCTCTTCATGAGATCTTTTGGAAGAACCGCTCATAATTGTTATCTATAAGTTTGAAGAGATGTTGAGATTCCTGGTTGTTCAATCATCTAATACTCCAATCTGGGGAAAAAAGCAGTTGAGCACTTCTCAGTAATAGATAAATCATATCATAGTTATTAAAACCAAACCAGCACATCAGTGGCATGAACAAATGTCTAACACAGTAATTCCACATATTCATATCCAATTCAATACACCAAAGAACTATTAAAACCAAATCCATTAACTAGTTTACATTCCATCTATTCCATGACAAACTCATCAACCATATTTGATTAGGAGTAGTGGTGCCATGTTCGAGATCCCTAATTCAGCCAATGAAGGATCAATAGGATCTTCATCTCTAGTCAGATCTCCCATCACCGTCATCTATTACAGCCAAAATCACGCTAGAGCCCCCTTCTATTTGTGCAAATAGGATAAATTGTGTTCTTCATTTCAAAAAAAATATGGGATGCTGGAAATGGGAATTAGGGATACCGCTACAAAATTTGGTGGAGAATATTATAATTGAACACATGCAGTACTGACGCATAACTCATTTTCTAATCTCTCAATCTCATGCACGCTCTTTCAGTTTGTTGATCATTACCTGTTCATGTAGAAAAGGGGAAAGTATTAGCAATTCTGATTTCGACCTGAAAAAAAGGGGATGCGGAAGAAAGGAAAAGGGAATACAAAAGGAGACTATGAAGCCAGGAAGATGAATGCAGCCATGATAAAACTTTGTTCTTTAACAAGCAACACTAGCAATCATAACTCAGCGGCACATACGCAAGCAGAGAGCGGAGGGGTAGATTAAGCCTAGTCAACACTTGAACTCGAAGACTAACACCAGATAGCATTCGATCAGAGAAAGGAGAAGCATATTAACCTTCGGTTAGATTTTCTCTCTTCCAGAATCGAATTGGGAAGAAAGATAGCTCAGACTAAGATCGCGAATAGGAGAAGACGAATCAGTAGCAGAATAGGGTTTGTTTGATGTTTTCAAATTTTTAATCGGAGTGCAGAGAAAGTGGCAGATTATAGATCAGAGAGCTTATCAGGCCTGGCATGGCGATTAAGGAAGGGAGATGGAAGACATGCTCAAACCCTACCTGCTACAAGACGTCGGATGGGCGGGTTGCAAATTAATACACCGGCTCTCAGAGAGTGGGAAGATTGGGCTAAGGCAAAGCGGCCAAGGAACGTCCGGATTTCTTTTTTTGCTCATCGACGGGATTTCTTCTTCAACGGGTCCAAGGAACACATTGAACGATAGCGTTTTGGGTTCTTCACTTGGTTCTAAGATAGGACAAATATTGAGTTTTCTTTTTGCACAAAAAGGACACATATTGAGTTTAAAAGATTGAATCCATCACATTTTAAAGTCATTATAATTTATTAGCATATTTACTAACTAATGTTGTTTGGAATTTATTTCTGCCAATGTATTTTTTACTAATTATATATAATATATATTATTTTGAAAATTTAATAATAATATATTTTCAATAAAAAAAAGTTATTTATGTATTCCCATTGGTTTCTAAAATCTTTAGAAATTAAAAATGGTATATTAGGATTATCAAATGCCAAAATTGGATAATTTAGTCAAAATATTTTAGCTTTATCTAACCATTAAATTTTATTAGTTTAAATTTCCAATTAAAAATTGATATGAAATAATAATATATCTATATTATTATTATTATTATTATATGGATAATATGAAATTTACCATGTTTATATTATATCAACCAAAAATTAAAATTTAATCAAAACTAAAATATTTTTATCATTTATTAAAATTAAAAAATGTAAATACTAGCTATAGAGAATTTGGAAGAACAAATATTTAGCTCAACAATAAAGTAGCTAAGTAATGTCTATTAAATAATTATTACAATAAGTATTTACTCAGTAATATCTATTTAGTAGTTATCATGACAATAAAATGGGATAAGTAAAATTTAATATTTATCTTAGTTAATGTGAAATATTTATGTTTTTGCAAAGTTTATATTTTGTAATCAACTTTGTGGCTCATTATTGCATTTTAGTAAAACATAATTCATTTTTAATCACTTAATTTTCTTCAAACTATTATATCATAGTTAAGTCAATAGATTTTACCAATAAATCAAACAAAACATTAAATTAAAAAAATTACTCACCTTGATTAATTATATTTTTCAAATTACTTGATGGTTGTTGTATTATGTGTGTGGATTAGTATTTCTTGTCCTAAGTTTTATTATATTAAATAAAATATAATCAAAATAAATTTTGTATAACAAAAAAATTTCAATTATTATTTACATTTTACTTATTACACTTTTAAATTTTATTCAAATTTTATTAAAAATGTAAATATTAGCTATAGAGAATTTGAAAGATCAAATATTTAGCTCAACAATAAAGTGGTTAAGTAATATTTATTAAATAGTTATTACAATAAGTATTTACTCAATAATATCTATTTAATGGTTATCATGTGACAATAAAATGGGATAAGTAAAATTTAATATTTATCTTACTTAATGTGAAATATTTATATTTTTGCAAAGTTTATATTTTGTAATCAACTTTATGGCTCATCATTGTATTTTAGTAAGTATGCATCATTAACTTAACATAATTCATTTTTAGTCATTTAATTTTCTTCAAACTGTTAAATTATAATCAAAATCAATAGATTTTACCAATAAATCAAACAAAACATTAAATTAAAAAAATTACTCACCTTGATTAATTATATTTTTCAAATTACTTGATGGTTGTTGTATTATGTATATATTAGTATTTCTTGTAATTTTTATTATATTAAATAAAATATAATGAAAATAAATTTTATATAACAAAATAAATTTAATTATTATTTACATTTTACTTATTATACTTTTAAATTTTATTCAAATTATTCTATATATCTCACTTGTTACCCATTGTAATGGTATAGTTGTTGATATTTAGTTGATTTATTTATCGAATGTTATAAAATAAATATTAAAATATAAAGTATTATTTTTTTAATAAAAAAATTAAAATTAAAATAAATAAATAAAAAATTTTAAATAATTTTAAAATTATAAGCAAAATATACCATATTAAACCTAAAATATTAATGCAATTTCTATTTATGATTATAAAAAAGATAAGTTTCCATCGTATTATTTTTTATTTTTTAAAAATTTTCAGTAAAAAAAGCGAGCCATATTTAGTGAATATAAATAATGTTTATTGAATCACCCATAATATTTATAGCGTATTCACTAAAAATATTTATTTAAAATTTACAAATATTTATTTTCTATTTTTCTTCAAATTTATTCTTAATTATCAAAAAATTTCGTGGTTCACAACCTTTTTCACTAGTTAAAAAGTAAATTTATTTATAATTTGGTATAATCGAGTTTTTTCATTAAACCCCTATATTACCATAAATTAGAGTATAATCCTTCTTTTTAACAAAAATATTCAAATACATTTGTTTTAAAATATTAAAAGAGCACTTCACATTTTAAAATATTTATAGTACAAATTAATTTCAACCAAAACTTTCTTTTAATCTAATTTATCCTAACTTCAATTGTAAGTATTGTATTCCTTAAATAAATAATTAAAAATAAAAAATAGAAAATTTTGAAATAAAATTGATGTATTATTGAACAATTGATTTTATTTTTTTTATTGGATGAGAAATAATCTAAAAACCCCAATTAGTAAAGAAAATTATCATTTCAGACAATAACTAAAATAAATCGTAATAAACCATACTGAACTAAAAGCCACTGATCCAAATTAATTAAGGTTTTTGTTATTGAAATAAAAATGATCAATGGGAGGTGGGCACGTGATAAGTAAAAGGGTCAAATAATGACTTGTACCATTAGTCGAATTTCATGACAAACTCAACTAATTATTGTTTGTCACGTGGCAGCTCACACATGCGAAGTTCACATGTGTGTATAATATTATCTTCGTATATGTATAATGTTATCTTCAACCTTCTGCAATCTGCATTATTTAACGAGAAAGAAAATTTTTTTTCCTTTTCTAGCAAGCGAATATTGCTTCGTCGTCGGGATTTGGGGAAGGTATAATGACAGAGCTTAATTGAAACTCATAGAGTTGAGTATCATTGAATTCCCTATATAAGCTTTTCCAACCACATTCATATCAAAGCTCTCACAAGTCCATTTTTCTCAACAAAAAAGGTCACATAAGGTCCTATAGAGAAAGTCCTATACTAACATCCCCTTCGGTTCAAGTATGACTAGAGAAGCCTCCACGAGGTCTCACAATGTCGCGATTCCATCCCCCAAGTATGTCTAGCCACATTCGAGACCTAATATGACCACCTATGGCTGAACCAAGTCTCACCCGTCATCTCTAGTCGTGCCCATATCATCATTACACCATTGCAGTAAGTTCTAACTGCCATCGTCACCATTCATTGAAAACTTCTAAATTTATGTTCAACCTTCCTAAGTATTATTCTATTCAATTTCAAATCACTTGGGTCACCAAGGTGTTGATTGATCTAGGAGAATCCCACGGGGCGAGAAATAGCTTCCCCTACTACCAACTCTACTCGATGTGCCCCACCATTAAGAATTCGAAACTATTTCTCTAGAACTAGTTTTTCGGTAAAATTCCATTTTCGGTAGTTTCTAGGTCAAATATGGTGGTTTAAAGCTTATAATGCTATTAGGGACTTAGGAAAAATGATTAGTTTAATGATTGGACTGAATTAGAAATGTGTTTATTGTGGTTTTATGAATATCAATATTTTGGGGACTAAACTATAATTTTGAGAAAATTGATGACTAAATTATAATTATTGATAAGTTATGTACCCCAAATGAAAATAAAAGAATATTAGAGATTAAAATAAAAGATTTAAAAGCCTTAGGAGCCTAATTGGAAATAAGTTATAACTTAGGAGACTATATGCAAATAAATGAAAGTATGATGTATAAAGTGTAATTAAATTATGTGATAGGACTGAAATGTTCAAATTATTGTAGTAATCATCCACCTACGTACTCGTGCAAATGAATGAACAAATGATCGGGAATCACTCCAAAACAAACATATTACAGTACAATAGTAAGTGAGATTTTTGGCATCGAGCCCATTTAAACTTAATGCGTCATTACTTGTATATAATAGCATGAATCTTGTTAATAGCATGAACATTGTTAATATTATGAAACCACTAATAAAATAAGTATTACGTATTCTATGAAAGCGAATTAAGATATATTTTTAATAATATGAACCCTTTTTAAAATTCTATTTTCCCAAATTAGGATTTAGATCCATTACTAATGGTCATGAAAGCCCATGGTAAATGAAAATTGACTATATTCATATTTATTAAGAAACAAGTCAATTCCATTATTTAAAAAAAAGTGAGCACAGCTAAGGTTTTGAAAAATATTGTGGGCCTAAAATCAATGAAAACAGATTTTACCATGTAAATAATCTAGCGATTAGTTATAAGTCTTGATTTTAAAATACTTGATAATCAGTTAGTGTAAAATGAGATATGTCGTTAATTGAAGCAGATGTCGCCCTATAAGAGTTTATAGAACAAATATTATGGATTGACAATTAAATGTACATATATTTAATTGTTAATCGAGATCATTAGACACTTAATAGAGAGGAGTGGTTATAAAAGTTTTATACGTACCACACTTTGTAAAATGTGAAATGTCCGGTCCTTTAATAATTGACAAATTCAATTTGGTTTGATAGTACATACATACCAGTGGTTGGTAAATACACTATATAATACCATAAGTAGAACAAAAGTGATGTATTTTTTATAAGTATGTGAACTTAGATAATATAATTGACATGATATATTATGAACTACAATATTTCAATCCTAATACTTTTCATAGCTAGAAAAATCTCACTTAATTAATTGTGAATACTTATAGGAGTCTTATCACTAATAATATAATAGTGAATGTATTTACTCTTATATAACCGATAGTTGTGACGAGTTATTTGCATGTATAACCAGACAAAACGGACTAGAGTGTAACATTAGCCTATTCCAAAATGTTTTAAGCAGACCTCACCTTCATCCCAATATTACAACGGGAGCATGTTGGAGGTCGCAGGAGGTGGCGCTAATGCTTGGTTGACGAATCTAAGGCCAAGTGCGATTGGGAATGGTGATGCACATCATAATGTGGGGCTGACGAGGCCCAAGGAGGGCCAATAAGGTCGGGGTTGGCCGTGTGAGTTGGACATTCAGGTCTGCACGCCCAGGTTCGTGGCCATCAAGGCCGGAGGAGGGCAATAGAAGAGTCGCTCGACTGAGATCTAAGGTTGGGGATGTTTGAAGAAGGGTTGTTCTCATCTCGAATCTGACACCGACGTGGGACAGAGGAGGCTGTTCGAATCATACATAGCCTAAATATGGGACGTGCACATCTAAAGAAGGTGGAGCCGATTATTCGAAGGTGGCTCGATGGAGGATGTGGAAACTGTCTGGTGGAAATATAATATGCATTAATAATAGTTAATATAAGATTGACCGGATTCGAGTTCCTTTAGTACTGAAAATTTTTGCCACTAGACACATTAATCATTTCACATCTTATATATTATATTCACTTCTTAACATAGGTTATTCAATTTATTATTATGTAGACATCATTCTCATTTTCATGGTGGACTTCACTTACCTGCTTCTTAAGCTACTTTTAAACCATATAACATGCAATTCAATTCATATTATAATAATTTCTCAATTTCGAATTCATATATATATATATATATTCACAATTCCCATCTAATTTGTCTTTTATTTTTATTTAATTTACTCTCTAAATTATAAAAATGATATATGTAATTCTCAGTATCTTTATCTAATTTTCCTTTTTTTTCCATGTTTTCTAACTCAGACATTCATTTCATCTAAAAAAAAATATGTAAAAACTACGCACTCTCAATACAAAAAAATTCGCTCATTTTATATTTAAATCCAATTGCTCCTGACTTTTCTTTTCAATTTTATGGGCATTTGCAATTTCCGCTAATTTTTTGTTCCACACAAATGGATATTTCCTCCATGGAAACTCTTCCAAGCCGTGGAAATTGTCCCTTCTTCAAGGACTAATGATGTTCACAATTGGAATAGGTGTGGAACTTACTCATGGATATAATAAGAGAGGTATAAAATAAGTTAATATAATAAAAATGACTCAAATCTATCTAAAAATCTTAGATTTAAGAGGAGATTTGACTCTACAACTTATTAAGAAACAATAGGCTTGCAGATAAAGAGCATGGTAAAATTTAAAAAACTTATTAATTTTACTGATTTTTTAACAATTATTTTATTCGACTCCTTTAATACGAACATTTTTACTTGTGTTCTATTTCCTCGAAACAAACCTCTAAATCAACCATTTTTAATAATCAAATTTGATGGAAATGATAACAAGTAGAGCAACAGATACCATCCATCTCCCTACCTCTTCCTCATTCATGTTATGTGGTTGCAACTGCAAGAAGGTGCCGACTTCATCCTCCCAAGTTGGTTTTCCTCGACAGAGATAAAGAGAAAGTGATGACTGATGAGAGGGCAGCAAATGTAAGGTGCTCCAACTGCAAGTGGGTGCGAGATATTTGGTGAGCCCTAGACCACATACTCTTATCAAGTGGAAATAACCAACACGCAACCGCTACCGTCCAACCCTAGCCTGTATTATTAACACATCAATTTATTTTATGTCAATCAGCAACGTGCTAATTGCTGCAAGAAGAAGACCAAAAATAGGCTCAATGCAATGAATGGATTTATAAGACTTTTCCAAGTTAAGTTCAAGGAAGAGTATTTCATGATGAAAATGTTTAAGAGACTTTTCCAACACAAGTTCCTCGTTTAGAATATTATGAAGGAAGAGTATTTCACCATGAAATTGTTGTATGTTTGTAGGGGGCTAGTCACAATGTATATGAATGTATATATATACATATTATAACAGATAGCAGGTGCAAGTATTAATAATTGACATTAATATATATATATATATATATATATATGAAAATATGGAAGTCCGGGAATTGATTATTGACACTAGGTGCATTACATTCATAGAAACTTCCTCTGTCTCAATAAATGTGTATATCCTATTCTTAGTATCAACTCTATTTATACCCTTCATTCCAACCCATTCATTATACCAGAAATCAGTTTAGCCATTACTACACCAAAAAAAGCCATTAGCCGAGCATCTCTATCCCTAAGACTATGAAAATGCAGGAAGAATATGCTAAGGGAGCGGCAATTGAAGCGATTCCCAAGCTCCCACTCTCCCTGCCATGGATGACCCACATTGCCGTCTCTTTGGTCTCCCACTTCACCGACTACATCATGCGCCGATCTGACGGCACCGTCAACCGCTCCCTCATCCGCCTCCTCGACCTCAAGTCTCCCCGGATAATCTCTCCCATCCCCAACGTCTCTTCCACTGATCTCACTCTCGATCCCACCCGCAACCTATGGTTCCGCATCTTCTCTCCTTCTTTTGCCTCCTCCTTCGACAAGCCCCTCCCCGTCATCTTCTTCATCCACGGCGGGGGTTTCACCTTCCTCAGCCCTGACTCCCTCGGCTATGACATCTTCTGCCGCCGCCTTGCCCGAAAGCTCCCGGCTATTGTCATTTCCGTCAACTATCGCCTCTGCCCGGAGTACCGCTTTCCCTCCCAGTACGACGATGCCTTCGACGTCCTAAAGTACGTCGACGAGCATCCCTGGGAGCTTCCACCGGAGGCTGATCTGGGGCGGTGCTTCCTCGCCGGGGACAGCGCGGGAGGGAACATCATCCACCACGTGGCGGTCAGGGCGTGCAGGTCGACCTTCGAGGCCGTGAGGATTCGAGGGATGATCTCGATCCAGCCGTTCTTCGGCGGCGAGGAGAGGACCGCGGCCGAGATTCAGATGCCCGTAGCTCCGATCGTATCTGTAGAGAAGACAGACTGGTGCTGGAAAGCGTTCTTGCCGAAAGGGGAGGACAGGGACCACTGGGCGGTGAATGTGAGTGGGCCGAACGCGGTGGAGGTAGCTGGGCTGGAGGAGTTTCCGGCGGTGCTTTTGTTCGTGGCGGGGTTCGACCCGCTGAGGGACTGGCAGAAGAGGTACTACGAATGGCTGAAGAGGTCAGGGAAGGAAGCGGATCTGGTGGAGTACCCAAACACCATCCACGGGTTCCAAATGTTCCCGGATCTGCCGGAGTCCGCCCAGATCTTCTATGAGATCACTGACTTCGTTGCCCGTAAGGCGAAGGCCCCCTAAAGTTTTAAAATTCCAGACTTTATTTTTTGGTTAGAGAAATAAATGTTATATCTTGAATAAGTCATGAATTATGACTAGTGTAGAAGAATGATTAGTATTTGTCCATTAAGTCATCGTAAAAAAAATTATGTATATTGTTTCACGTTCATGGTATTTAACATTATACCAACCAACGAATCTGATATACCGTATATTTTTGGGCGGCGGCCATGTTTATTGACGTGAGCACTTGGAGCAGTATCAAGTACAGCTAGAAACAATAGAACCTATTGTGCCCACTAGGGGTGGTTTTAATTGGAGATACATGTGTCATATTAATTGTGGACCCATTTGGTCTGTAATTAAAATTCTCGTATAACAAAATAAAAGCCTCAACAAATATTTTGTAATTTATGAGTTGAAAATTGGTAATGGTTAGACGATTATTAGAACTATAAGTATTTGAGGTTATACTTAAAATTTATTAATGGTAAATAATATAATTTTTTTAATTTTATAAACTTATAATAATTAATTATTTTATTTAATTTATAATTATATTATCATATGCAAATTGAATACTAACTTTTAAACTGTCATAAAATAATTATATATTAAATAAATATTATTATTTTGTTTTCAAATGAATGTAAATAATTAAATCAAATTAATTATTTTTCCTTTTCATACCTTTACATACCGCCAGATAAGTTTTCGGATACGGATGTAATAAGATATTATATATTGATAAATACTAGAATTTATATTTAATTAAAAATAATAAATTATAAACTTTTCAATTTTATAAATTTATAATATTTTTATATTTTATTTAATATAATATTATATTTCAAGTACTGAACTATATAATTAATACATGTTTCATATAAATTAATATTTTAAAGAATTAAGGAATCACAAGTAAATAGTGAAATTATATGGAGTGTTTTTAATGGATTAAGGAACTAATTTGAAAACTTTTGAAAGTTTGGGAAATATTTAAAAATTTTGGAATATTAATGACTTATTTTAAAAATAGGTAAATTTGACATAAATGTTTTTGAACCTCTAGAAACTAAGACGGAAAGTGAAAATAACATAATTGGTGTCATGCACAATCCGATTTTCAGTATGTAACCTTACAATTTAAGGTACCACTTCACTTTACAGATTCACTCCTTAATATTAAATGGTACAATTCTCATAATATATAATATTTATCACAATTTTTATAAAAAGTTAAATATTTATTAATATAGTATATAAAAAATTGAACATTTATTAATATAATATATATTTATTTTATAAATCTTATATAAAAATACGAAAATAATAATAACCACTAACAATTAATACATTCGTATAGTTTTATTCGAGAGCTATATATATGAAGGAAGAGTTAGTATTGCTATCATATTTTTACTTGAAATTTTTTAAGTTTATAGCTTGACTTAAAAGTGTGTTAGTACGAGATGGTTAACTTACAATTATTTGATACAAAAATTAATATCAAGTGTCACCTTTCATACTTAATTCTTAAGAAAATGCATTATATAAATATTTTTGTAAAGCAATTTAGTTTAGTTCGTAAGTATACATTATATCATTCTTCAGATATTTTTTATTTCGTAAAATAATTTTAAATTGTAAAAAAAGTATTTTTTAAAAATTACTTTTAATATAAATATTAAATAATAAATTGAATATTATGTATGAGATCGATTTGTTGATTAAAAGTTTGTCACCGATACCTACTAACTAAAACTAATTCGTATACTCACCTTTTGTGAAAAATGTCGGATGTTAATCACCGGTATCAACAAATTGAAAATTAAGTAATAAATTTGATTTAACAATGGAATTTCGAGAATCGGGATTTAAGTTCAATTGGATCGCAAACTAATTTTGAATTGAGAATAAAACCTTAATAAGAGAGAATTGAGATATAATTATATTCAAAATCAATTTAAAGCCTAAATTTGGACAATGGGTAAATTCATTAAATTACCCTAAAAAACCTCATTTGATAGTAAATCAAGGACCACAAAATGTATAAGTGAAAATCGGTTCAAATCGGGATCGAACTGACTTGTGGTAAAAAATCATTGTTTTTTGAGGCCATTCTTGATCATCGAAAGACCACTCGACAAGAGAGAACTTCTCAAATCCAGAGCTCTGACAACCACACCATTAGAAATAAACTTTTAAAGCTTTTTTTTTAAGTATAGTTTTTCGGTCAAACTCCGTTTGAGCTTATTTTGAGGTTAAAATCAATTATTCAAATCATACTTTAATCATAGGAACGTGGAAAAAATTATTAGTATCATGCTAGTGAACAATTAATTGAAATTGCGAGATCAATTTGATAAAATTGTATTTCATGGCAAAAAATAGTGATTTTGGGAAGAAATTTGGTGAATTTGGGGATTTATGAAAATTGAAGGGATTGTGTGTAATTATCTTAGGGCCAATTGGTAATTTTGAGAAAATTGAGGGTCAATGGGTGATTTTTAGGAACTTGGATACCAATTAAAATTTTTTAAAAAATTAGAGTTAATTGAAATTTTTAGAAAAATTAAAGGACTTAAATAGCAATTAAGCAAAAGTTTAGAATTTCAATATCTAAAATGTAATTATTGTGAATTTTGACAAATTTAACAAAATTGTAATGTTGGTATTTAACTGCGAGTTAATTAGCTATAGTAGAATTTAGAAAATAATGTAATTAATCAGAATTTAATATTAATTATTGAGAATAATATAAGTACGAGAGTAGTATATCAACCTACTATTACGTAATACCTCGAAAGTATGGAAAAATACGAGTAATTACCTAGTGAGTGAGTGTTTAGTATCACATACCGTTAGAATAATGAATACTTGTTATCCTGAGTTAAAAATAGTTTCCAGAGTTCTCCTCTAATTTGATTGAATAATCTTAAATATTTTAGAATACTGAAATCCCTAGAGCATAAATCATATAGAACTAGTGTTACTCGAGTGACTGTATTTACTGGAGCATAAATTAAGCAATACCTCGAGCATAAATTATGCGATACTAGAATTACCAATTAGCAATACAATATTTTATTTGACTTCTTTAATACGAGCATTTTACTTGTTCTATGTCCTCAAAACAAACCTCTAAACCAACCATTTTTAATAAAATCAAATTTGATGGAAATCATAACAATTAGAGGACATAATGTAAAGACTTTGAATTAATGACAATAACCATGGGAACTCTTCGTCCAAACTCACCCCCATGTAAACTTACCATTATAACATACTTGCATTTGCTGCTAGCCAAAAACAATTACTCACATATGCAACAAAAAATTATCCCCCCTCATTAAAAATTTAATTCAAGGGGACCTTACATACATACTCCCTTCCTTCTTTGCATAATGAACCATATGACTCTTGGCCGGACTTTCTTCCACGTCACACTACATCAGCCATCTCCCTCTAATAGAGCTTCCTTTGTTTGCCGTCTCTCACACGAACTTTGTTCATCTAGGAATAGATACCACCCATCTCCCTGCCTCCTCCTCATTCATGTTATGTGGTTGCAACTTCATCCCCCAAGTTGGTAAGAGATATTTAGGGCAGCAAACATAAAGTGCTCCAACTCCAAGTGGGTAAGAGATATTTAGTGAGCCCTAGACCACATACTCTTATCAACTAAAGGCAAGTGGAAATAACCAACAAATACACAACGGCTACCGTCCAACCCTAGCATGTATTATCAACACATCAATTTATTTTATGTCAATCAGCAGCGTGCTAATTGCTGCAAGAAGAAGACCAAAAATACGCTCAATGCAATGAATGGGTTTAATAGACTTTTCCAACATGAGTTAAGTTCCTCCTCATTTAGAACGTTACTAAGGAAGAGTATTTCAAGATGAAAATGTTTAAGAGACTTTTCCAGCACAAGTTCCTCGTTTAGAATAATACTATGAAGGAAGAGTATTTCACCATGAAATTGTTGTATGTTTGTTGGGGCTAGTCACAATGTATATGAATGTATATATATACATATTAATAATTGACATTAATAAATATATATATATATATATATATATATATATGAGGGGGAATTAATTATTGACACTAGGTGCATTACATTCATAGAAACTTCCTCCGTCTCAATAAATGTGTATATCCTATCTTTAGTATCAACTCTATTTATACCCTTCATTCCAACCCATTCATTATCTGTTTTAAAAATCAGTTTAGCCATTACAATACCAAAAAAAGCCATTAGCCAGGCATCTCTCGGGTAAGGCTATGAAAATGCACGAAGAATATGCTTATGGAGCGGCAATTGAAGCTATTCCCAAGCTCCCACTCTCCCTGCCATGGATGACCCACATTGCCGTCTCTTTGGTCTCCCACTTCACCGACTACATCATGCGCCGATCTGACGGCACCGTCAACCGCTCCCTCATCCGCCTCCTCGACCTCAAGTCTCCCCGGATAATCTCCCCCATCCCGAACGTCTCTTCCACTGATCTCATTCTCGACCCCACCCGCAACCTATGGTTCCGCATCTTCTCTCCTTCTTTTGCCTCCTCCTTCGACAAGCCCCTCCCCGTCATCTTCTTCATCCACGGCGGGGGTTTCACCTTCCTCAGCCCTGACTCCCTCGGCTATGACATCTTCTGCCGCCGCCTTGCCCGAAAGCTCCCGGCTATTGTCATTTCCGTCAACTATCGCCTCTGCCCGGAGTACCGCTTTCCATCCCAGTACGACGATGCCTTCGACGTCCTAAAGTACGTCGACGAGCATCCCTGGGAGCTTCCACCGGAGGCTGATCTGGGGCGGTGCTTCCTCGCCGGGGATAGCGCGGGGGGGAACATCATCCACCACGTGGCGGTCAGGGCGTGCAGGTCGACCTTCGAGGTGGTGAGGATTCGAGGGATGATCTCGATCCAGCCGTTCTTCGGCGGCGAGGAGAGGACCGCGGCCGAGATTCAGATGCCCGTAGCTCCGATCGTATCTGTAGAGAAGACAGACTGGTGCTGGAAAGCGTTCTTGCCGAAAGGGGAGGACAGGGACCACTGGGCGGTGAATGTGAGTGGGCCGAACGCGGTGGAGGTAGCTGGGCTGGAGGAGTTTCCGGCGGTGCTTTTGTTCGTGGCGGGGTTCGACCCGCTGAGGGACTGGCAGAAGAGGTACTACGAATGGCTGAAGAGGTCAGGGAAGGAAGCGGATCTGGTGGAGTACCCAAACACCATCCACGGTTTCCACATGTTCCCGGATCTGCCGGAGTCCGCCCAGATCTTCTCTGAGATCACTGACTTCGTTGCCCTTAAGGCAAAGGCCCGGTGAAGTTTTAAAATACCACACTTTATTTTTTGGTTAGAGAAATAAAGGTTATATCTTAAGTCATGAATTATGACTAGTGTAGAAGAATGATTAGTATTTGTCCATTAAGTCGTCGTAAAAAAATTATGTATATTTTTTCACATTCATGGTATTTAACATTATACCAACCAACCAAATCTGCTATACCGTGTATTTATGGCAGGCGGTCTTATGAATCTTGTGCCCATATTTATTGACTTGAGCACTTAGAGCAGTATCAAGTACAACTAGAATCAATAGAACCTATTGTGCCCACTAGGGGTGGTTTTAATTGGAGATACATATGTGATATTAATTGTGGACCCATTTGGACTGTGATTAAAATTCTAATATGAGAAAAAAAAAGCGTCAACAAATATTTGTGATTTATGAATTAAAAATTGGTAATTGTTAGAAGTTGAATAAGTATTTAGGTTACTTCAAATTTATTAATGGTAATTAATATAATTTTTTAATTTTATAAATTTATAATAATTTTCTATTTTATCAAATTTATAATTATATTATTAATTTCATTTATATTTTTTATATCGTATTAAATAATTATTTACAAATTTAATATTATCTTTGTGTAAATTAAATAAAATTTTTATTTGTAATTTTTATAACGCACTAAATAATAGAATTATATTTAATTAAAAATTATAACTTATAAATAATAAAAAATTTTAGTTTTATAAATTTAGAATATTTTTCTATTATATTAAATATAAAATAATATTCTCAACGGTAATACTAACCTATATAATTAATACATTTTACGTATAACTTAAGATTTTAAAGAAATAAGGAATTATGAGGAAATAGTTGGAGTGTTTTTAATGGATCAAGGGATTAATTTGATAACTTTTGAACGTTTGGAAAAATTTCAGAAAATTTAGAATATTAATGACTTATTTTAAAAATAGGTAAATTTGACAAAAATGTTTTAAAGCTCTACTAACTATGATCCATCGTGAAAATAACATAATTGAATGACCCTGCAATTTAAGGTGCCACTTTGATTATTAAATAAATGAGACATTCACTACCATTCTCATAATATATAATATTTATCACATTTTTTATAAAAAAAATAAATATTTATTAATATAATATATTTTTATTTTATAAATATCATATAAAAAATATAAAAATAATAACAATCACTAACAATTAATACATTTCTCTAGTTTTATTGGGGACTTATACCTTGTATGCAGGGTTAGTATCGCTATCTAAGTCTTCACTTGAATTTTTTTTTTTTGTGTTTATACCATCGCCAAAAGAGTGTTAGTGAGAGTGAGTGAACTTAAAATTTTGTGATAGGAAAATTGATATCAAGTGTCACCTTTCTACACAATTCTTAATAAAATGCCTTATATAAATATTTTTCACAAGGTAATTTCACTTCCTTAAGTATGCATCATATCTTTTTCCAATTATTTTTTATTTCGTAAAATAATTTTAAGTTGTGATAATTACTTTTTCAAAAATACGTTTTAATATAAATACTAAATACTAAATTCAATATTATGTATGAAAATGATTTATTGATTGAATTGATACATACTAACTAAAACAAAATCGTATACTCAATTTTTGTGAAAAAATGTCATATGTTCATCAACGGTATCAACGTAATTTTAAGAATCATAATTTAAGTATAATTGGATCAAAAATTAATTTTGATATGAGAATAAATATGTGATAAGTGAGATTTGGAATTAAATCAAATTCGAAATCGATTTAAATCCTAAATTCAAACAATGGGTAAATTTATTAAATTGCCCTCAAATAATCTTATTTGATAGTAAATCAAGGATAACTAAATGTATAAGTGAAAACCGATTTAAATCGGGATTAGACTGACTTAAGGAAAAAAACTTGAGGATTAGACAAATAGAAAAATAGAAATTATTAAACTCAATAAATATAAAATTTAATCAATAATTTTTAGAAAAAAATTGGGTCAATGATTGATTCGGACGTTAACCTGCCAAAATACGACCATAACTAATTGAATTGACTGAGAGGGATAAAACACTAATTTTTAGAAAGTGATAAATAAATCAGAAAATAATAGATATTGAGTACAATTTGTAGAAAATTGAATAAGAAATTTTAGAAAAATAAATTGATCTAAAAACTGATCGAATTAGAGGTAAACCAGTTAAGAAACGAACAAAATCAACCAAATCAACTGACTTATTCATTAGAAATTAGTTCGCTATAATGTGAAGTGGGTGATACATTGCGTTGGGGTCAATGAGACGAATACCCGAATAAGTCTCATATCTTAAGTGTATTCAATTGTATACAATGTGATAAAAAATAATAGTAAAAGTTTCCATAAATAAACATGATATGAATATGAAATCCACTAAAACTAGAAACAAATAACAAGTAGGTATTCGTGGACGTCAATTGATTAGTTGGTTCAAGAAAAAAAGTTCACTTCTAACGATACTCTAAAAATACCTAATAATGGTTGAATTGAACTTTTGATGGTGGGTTATGTTAGTAATCGACGTAGATAATAGTTTTTGAAAGTTACCCATTTGACGGGTATAAAACTCTTAAATAATTTAAAAAAGGAATCGTTACAAAGGAAATAGTATAAAAATATATGTGAGTCATTTTTTAGTAGAGACAATATCGAGTAATAAACGACCGGTACTTAATGAGCATTGCTCGCCCATTCCCAACATATTTCCATGTAGTAGAGATGAACAAAAGAGTAGAGTAAGATCTCACATATCAAGAAGTAGCTCCAATCGAGGTCGACATCCATGTACAAATTCTCAAATAGAAGTGCTTGAAGACTTTACATTTGGTATAATATGCTTTCTTCAGAGTTCTAAACGTTTATGAATTCGTGAAATGACTTTTATGAAAAAGTTTTAATTTTCGCTAGAAATTATATATATATATATATATTATATCATGAGTTATGTTTATTTCAGTAATATTTTGGTAAAATTAGCCACCATTATAAAATCGAGAGTACGTGATGAGTTATTATTAGAATTCGACCCTAAAAATCAAAACCTCCATACTAGAGATCATAAATTTCTTTCCTGACTATCAAACTTGGTCATTCTAGTGGCATTAGAACTGCATGAGAGTCAGCTTTCAAATGTCACCTCTCTCGAATGAAAACATAGTAAAATGTCCTGGAGACTAGCTCGACCTCTCCAATGGCCAACCAAGACACCAAATAATTCTAGAGACTACTCTCGATCCCTTCTAGCCAACACCATCGACCGTTCGAGCTGTAGGTAAGTCTCGAGGTCATAAAAATTCTTGAAAACTTCAATGACTACCCTAATTTCAACATTGACTATAAATCGTATTTTTTTAGGACGCTCAAACCACTATTTGGGTGGTTCAAGTAGCCATAAATGCATAAGTTAGTCAACTTTCAAATCTCACACATGCCTATGATTGACTCACCATCTTCAATAAGCTCCCAACACCTTTTTGATTTGTATCAATTTTTTGGTAAATGTCTGATCGAGGCCAAAGCGTCATTGTTTCAGCCGAGACTAGCTGGAAAGTGATCATGGGGATCTGGAAAATAAGATGAGTCACCTAGAAATGAGTTTTGGAAGGTTTATAGAAGTATTTTAAAAGAGGAGAAAGTTAGGGGACCAAAACATAATTTTTAAAAAGTTTGGGGGTCATACTATGATTTTAGTAAATGTATATCTGAACGAGACTTAGTAGAAGACTAGGGTCCTGAAATAAAATATGAGAAAACTTTGGGACCTAAATAGATAGCTTGAAAAAAGGTTAGAGACCCAAATGAAACTTTTAGAAAAGTTTAGGGACCAAATGGTAAATGTTGTAAAGTTTGAGCCAAAATATAATTTATGAGAATATGAGGACACAAATGAGACCAAAGAAAGTTAGAAGACCTGAAAATAATTTATTGACGAGTTAGACTTTTCAAAATGGATAAATGAAATGTTTTAGGGTATTATGATAATTTTTAAAAATTTAGGGACTAAAATGCAAAAATAAAAAGTTTGGTATATAAGTGAGAAATTTAGAAAGATTGGGCATTTTGAAAAATGTGACCCAACATGAGTGTAAACCTTGATTAATGAAAAAGAAATAATGAACATGCGCTAGTCATGACAAGTTTGTCGACATGCAGAGTTGAGCAAATCAAGCCCTTGAGATAAAACCGTAATGTTTTTTGAAAAATTATGGAATAACTTATGAGTACTTAGTTAAGGTTGAAACTGACTTTATATTATTATTTGATTATGTAGAGCAATTTGATAGTTACTGTATGGGAATCGCACCTCCCAAGATAGATGGAAATGCTGTTGGGATGAACAAATCCCGACTAATATGGTGAGTGAGATTTTTGTCTGCATGTCTGATTGAATCAATGTTGTTTATGCTCTCATTTTACGAAATGATGATGTGAATGTTTGTAAAATATTTTATGAAAAACCTAGAAAAACTAACATGGTAGATTTTATCAAAAGATGGGAAACATCATGAACGGTTTTTAAAAGTGAGTCGAGAACCGATAGTATAAAATAGAGGAGTATGAACCCGATGGTTAAACAGGGATGAGATCTTGACTCTTTACTATGTTAATAAAAGAATACATAGAGCACATATATTACAAAGGGGTCTAAGTTTCAAATAGAGGCTAATGTCTTATATTGGAAAATGAAACTAAGACATGTTCATAGAACGGGCTTAAAGCCACTATTTACAAATAAGGGACATGAGGCCCTCAGTTATAAAACATGGCTAGAGTCGTGTTTTAGAAAATAACATAGGTTGATATTTCACAATAGAACAATAAGCTCAATGATCATACAAAATGGACCAAAATTATGTTTATGAAAAGGCTTAGGCCATGTGTTTACAAAAGGGGCGTAAGGCCCAAAATTATAAATTTGTTATTTACACTAGTTATGAAATGGGTATAAGACACAATGTGTATGAATGGGGTTAAAACCATGATTTATAAAATGATGTACACCACTATTTATTAGAAATGAGCTAGGGCTCGAGTTTGAACATGGACTAGGATACAGTAAAATAGAAAAGAAATTAGGACCATAGATTTAGGTGATCGAGCGAAGACCTAAAACAATTTATGTAAAATAAGTTAAGTTCTAAGATAAAAAATATTAAATATGGTTTAACTCTGAGAATGTATGGTAGTTCGTACAATTCACAAAATATCGGGATACATATTGAGAAAATTTTAAAGAGTAATCACAACTAAATACTTTGTAAAATATGACATTTACATTTATTTTCTATACATTATGAAATAAGGTTTGAAGGCATATTATGAGTTTGTTTTTTCTAATATCTTTAAATTATCATGATATGCAGCATAACATTATATGCATAACAATTGCATCAATGATGGTAATAAGGGGAGAATCATGTTGCATGCCCATATGTGATATAAAAGAGAGATTATACCTATAAATCGAGAATGGTGATAATGGGGTGAATTTATGTTGTTTGTAGGGCCGATGAGACTAATAACCGTATGAGTCTCACTTTTTAAGGATATTTGGTCGCACTATATGCAACCGAAGATGATAGTAAAACGTTTTGTAAATGAACCCAACACGAATATGAAATTCACTTAAACTAGAAAGGGATAACGAGTGGGCGCCACTTGTTTAGTTGGTTTAGAAAAGGGATAACGAGTGGGCGCCACTTTCAACGATACTCTAAAAATACCTAACAATGGTTGAATTGAACATTTGTCGATAGGTTCTATGTAAACCCCGCCCTTTTGAGTTAAGGAAAACTAGGAAAAAAACTGGCGAAACCGAGTAAGAAAACTAAACCGGTTCACGTGCCCAATCAATTAGGAACGAGCAATTTGAAAATTTATAACTCCCGTGTGATCCAAAGGGTTTATAAAATATTGGAAAAGAATTTTAGGACAAATTGGAAGAGAAAAACAAGACCGGTTTAGATGAGCCAGATCCAATTGGATTGAACCGGTTTATGAATTGAGTTGAATCGTGAACCGGAACTGATAGAGAATGGGTAAACCAAGAAATTTATGTATCCCTTGTGATCCAAAGAAATTTATAAACCTTGGGAAGGAACATTAGAACAAAGTGGGATAGAAAAACCAAATCGATTCGGGTGAACTGGACCCGAACTGGATTGATCTAGTTTAAGGACTGAGTCGATTTATGAACCATAATCGATAAAGAGATAGTAAACTGGGAATTTTATGGACCCTAAGTGACCTAAGGAGTCACAAAAATCATGGAAATGGACTTGTGAAGGAATTGGGGATGAAAACCAAACCAGTTCAGGTGAACCGGATCCAAACCAGTTTGAACCACTATTGAACCATATCCTAAATTCATTTTTCTAAGTAGCTTAAATAATTCAAATTTGAGATTTGAGGTCACCATTGGATAGAATATGAATTTAGAAATTTTTAGATTTAAAAAACTCGGTCGAATGAGGGGTGAACTAGCCGGTTTAAGCTTCGAACCCAATTTGGACTGGTACAGTCCGATTCGAAACAGTGTCATCTTCTTCCTCCAGATGACAGCACTGTTCACTCACCGGAAAATTGAAGCAGCACCAGCGAAGAAGAAACGTCTCTGTTCGATACGTTTTCGGCCATCAATGCCTGTCATAAAGGCACCAATCGGATGGCCAAGGAGTCCCCGAGCTTCCTATATAAAGACCCCCTCCCCATTCATTCTCTCCACACCTAAAAAGCTCACTCTCTCTCAATTACTTAGTTTTCCGGCGAAGCTCAAACCAGAGCTCTAATATAGGGTCTTTTTTGAGCCAAAGAATGTGAGGTCGAGTTTTTTAGAACTGGGGAGAAGTCATCTACACGCTTGTAGTCTCCGTTTACTCCGAGGGTCGCCAGAGAAATGCCGGTGTGATGGAATAGTGAATCAGCTCCGACGGACCAAAGCTGCCATGTTTTGGCCAAGTTGAAATCGGCCATTTTGAGCCCTCCTCAGGCCAAACCAAGCCCTCCCAACACTTACTCAGCCCTTCCACGGCCGAATTAGGATTGAAAGGTAAGGCAATTCGACTATCCTTTGCAATTTTTGACCGGTGCTAGAGAGAGAACCGGCAGAATTTTGATGATGAAATTTTAACTCAATTCGACATCAATTGATACAATTCTTGATTCTAGGATGAACCTCAGGATGAGAGCTATCTGCTCAGATCAAAAGCTCGGATCGTCGTGCCTTCACCGGTGAGTAATTGAAGCTTTCTCTCTATATAGTTCATTTTTTGGCGAAGCTCCCTTTGAGCTCGTCCCTGTGTTAAAACTTGCAATTCAAATTGCTAAAGAATCGTATGAACATGTAGAAACTCAATTTCAACTTCAATTTCAATAATTGGAAATGTTTGATCTGTCAATTTGATGAAGTCAAATTCAGTTGTGTTATGAAGTTGGAGTTGGGGGAAAAATTGGGGATTTTCGAAAATTTGAAGGACCGAAATGTAATTTCCTAAAATTGAGGGTAATTGGGCACGATAAAAATGTTAGAGGGCCAATTGAGGAATTTTAGAATTTTTGGAGTAAAATTTACCGTTTTTGTAAAGGAAGGGCAAAATGGTAATTTTGGAAAAGTTGGGGGACCAAAGTGGAAATTTAGGAAATTAAACCCCTTTTTGTGAAATAGAATAAATTGAGATCCCATGATAAATTTTAAGAGTTTTGGGACTAAATTTGAGGAAAAATTGGTATTAGGGACTTAAAGTTAAAGAGAAATAACTTTAGGGACCTAATTACAAATAAATAGAAAGTTTGATTGTCTTATTCATTTGAAATGAATGAAAGCTATTAGGCTGAAGGATAATTAACTAAGATGTTCATATCGTGTAGTAACATGAAGTACTAGAAACGCTAGTAAGGACAAGCTCGCGTGAATACAAAGAACCGGTCTAGTGGAATTCACTGCATTTACGGGTGAGTGGGCTTACTAACGTCATACTCGATTGGGATGATGAGCACAACTTAAAGTTAAAAACCACTTATCGGTTGTGAGTTGGATTTTATATTATACCCGGTTGGGGATGATAAGTACCTCGAAATGAAAACCCACTACCAAGTGGTATTTTAAACATCACAACTTAGAGAAGTGATGTGAAAATCACGCGAAAAAACTATTTACCAGTTGTAAGTAGATCATTCCTGGTTGGTATGATGAAACTTCCTCGAAGGAAGTTGAAAACCCATTCATCGGTTATGAGTGGAGATGTTCTTATACCCGGTCGGTATAATGGACAATTGAAAACATATTTTGTCGGAAGTGCTCTCACCTGACTGTGTGCCAATGCTTAAATGATTTAGGAGACCTTCTTGATAGGAGCTCAAATAGCACTTATAGGCCAGGAGCCTCAGTTTTGGAAAATGGGGGCTAATATGCCCTTGAAAATCTCGTACAGTGGGCCCAAGGCCAGTTGGCACGAGCCGGAGCTCGTAAACAAAACATGAGTTATATGCCATAAAAATTTAAATAAATGAATTGTTTGGTCATGGTACTAAGACAGGACCAACATACTCAGTCAACTAGTGGCAGTGCGACATGACAGGCCGATGGATCAGTCAAGACAAACAACTGCGGGTTGATTTAAGGGTTGGGGCCGTTAGACTAGTGGCACCACATATTATATAGCATAATAAGAAAATACTGATTGTGCATGCACTGTGATTACGGGACCATCAAGATACCCAAGAGGGGTAGTGATGCGTCCTAAAGGCATTGCACGACTTAGTGGATATAAGGGCAGTTAGTTGTACCAGGTGACCACGCGAAATTTGGAGTAGCACCAAGTGCATGAGACTGGGGTGGGGACATGATGAGGTCTCTGTCCTCATATGGACACAAAGAATTGATTTCAGGATTGAGGGTTGGATGTCGTGAACATCCACTCATTCCCAAGGTAGAAGTGGATGTACTTCTATCTGGGTGGTCGGTAAAGTCACTCTGAAGCCACAAGTGGGTTCAATGGACGTGTTGGCCTACGAATGTGTGTTTGACCTTCATGATGAAGTATGTGTGTTGGGTGATGACACATCGTGGTTAATAAGAAATGATGGTAAAAATCGAGATTTGAAATAAAAGGATTTTTGAAAGAAAGGAGTCTAGCACACTCCAATACAATTCTTTTTTCTAAAAGTTAAAAGTTTTGAAAACTCATTTACTGAGTCGTTATACTCACCCACTCCCTTATATCCATTTCAAGAAATTTTGGAAAGCCTACACTTAAAAACCATCAACTAGGACGCCTTTGAGATAGGTATGATGAAATTAAAATATTGTGCAGTTTTGATTTATGTTATTCCTGGAAAAGGTGCATGTTTAAAGGACGCCTCACTCTTTACGATCTATAATAAGGGGAAACCCTTTAATAAATTGGGAGAGTGGCGGGTTGTTCACGGGGATCCGACCAAACTGGGTCAGGGCTTGTTATGAGAAACCACCGTAGATAATAGATTTTGGAAGATACCCCTTTGGCAGGGTATAAAACTCTTAAATGGTTTTAAAAAGGAATAGAGAAAAATGAAATAATATAAAACTTTGTGTCAACCAATTTTTAGTATAGACGACATCGAGTCATAAACGACTTAATGATAAGATATCGCACTCACTGAGCATTGTTCACCCCCTCCCAACATATTTTTAGGTAGCGGGGAGGATTTAATTAGGATATGGAGATCCCACGCATTGGGAAGCAACTCCGATCGAGGTTGATATCGAGGTAGAGATACTCGAAGAGAAGTATGTGAAAACTTTACATTTGGTATAATATACTTTCCCTAGGGTTCTAAATGTTTATGAAATTGTGAAATGACTTTTATGAAATCGTTTTAATTTCCACTAAAAATAATATATATCTTTATTTTATGCGCCATGTTGGACAAAGCGACCAATTGGTCGGATCCCCGTGATCAACCCGCCACTCTCCCGGTTTATTAAAGGGTTTCCCCTTATTGTAAACCGTAAAGAGTAAGGCGTCCTTTAACCTACACCTTTTTCCTGGAATAGCATAATCAAAACTGCATGAAATTTAAAACTTTACATACCTGTCTTACAGGCATCTTAGTTGACGGTCTTTAAGGGGAGGCTTTTTGGGATTTCCTGAAAGGGATATAAGGGAGGGGGTGAGTACGACTACTCAGTGAATGGGTTTTTAAAAGTTTTTGACTTTTAAGAAAAACATTTATATGGAGTGTGCCAGACTCCTTTGTTTTCAAAAATCCCTTCATTTAAAAATTCAAATTTTTTTCCATTATTTCTTAGTTACCACGGTGTGTCATCAGCCAACACACATCCTTCATCATGAAGGTTACACACATTCGCAAGTCAGTATCACTACTGAACCCGCTAGTGGCTTCGGAGCGACTTTTCCTGCCACCTGGATAGAAGTACGACCACTTCTACCCTGGGAATGAGTGGATGTACGTGACATTCGACCCACAATCCCGAAATCACTTCTTCGTGTCCATATGAGGACAGAGACCTCATCCTGTCCCCACCCCGGTCTCATGCGCTTGGTGCTACTCCAGATTTCGCACAGACACCTGGAACGACGAACTGCCCTTATAGCCACCAGGTCGTCCAGTGCCCTTAGAATGCATCACTACCCCTGATGGGTGTCTTGATGATCCCATACTCACAGTGCATGCACAAACAATGTTTTCTTATATTGCCATGTAATCTGTGGTGCCACTAGTCCAACGGCCCTAACTCTCAACTCAACCCGCAGCTATTTGTCTTGACTAGTCCGTCAACCTGTCATGTCGCACTGCCGCTAGTTGACTGAGCATGTCGGTCCTATCTTTGTATCATGGCCAAACAATTCAGTTATTAAGTTTTATGGCACATATATCATGTTCGTTTACGAGCTCCTACTCGTGCTAACTGGCCTTGGGCCCACTGTACGAGATTTTCAAAATCGGGCATTTAGCCCCCAAGTTCCAAAATCGAGGCCCTTAGCCTATCAGAGCTATTCGAGCTCCCATCGAGAAGGTCTCCCAAATAGTTTAAGCATTGGCACACAGTCAGGGGAGAACACTTCCGACAAAATAGGTTTTCACTGTCCATTATACCAATCGGTATAAGGACATCTCCGTTCATAACCAATGAATGGGTTTTCAACTTCCTTCGAAGAAGTCTTATCATACCAACCAGGTATGATCTACTTACAACCGGTAAGTAGTTTTTTTTCGCATAATTTTCACATCACTTTCTCTAAGTGATGATGATTAAAATACCACTAAACAATGGGTTTTTATACCGAGGTACTTATCATCCCCTACCGAGTATGATATAAAATTTTCACTCACAACAAGTAAGTGGTTTTTATCTTTAAGTTGTGCTTATCATCCCAACCGGGTATGATGTTAGTGAACCCACTCACAATTGGTAAGTGTTTTTTTTTAAATTTTGAGTTATGCTCATCATCCCATCCGGGTATGATGTTAGTAAACCCACTCACCCGTTAATGCCGTGAATTCCACTAGACTGGTTCTTTGTATTCGAGCAAGCTTGTCCTTGCTGGCATTCCCGGTATTTTGCGTTCCTACACGATATGAACATCTTGGTTCATTATCCTTCGGCCTAATCGCCTTCATTCATTCCAAATGAATGAGAAAGTCAAACTTTCATTTATTTTCAATTAGGTCCCTAAAGTTATTTCTCTTTAACTTTAAGTCCCAAATATCGGTTTTTCCTCAAATTGAGTCTCAAAACTTCTAAAATTTATCATAGGACCTCAATTTATTCCATTTCACAAAAAGGGGTTTAATTTCCCAAATTTCCAATTTAAATTTCTTATGGAATCTAGTTCACGTGAACCACTTTAGTTTTTATTTTTTAATTTGTCTTAAGTTTCTTTTCCAAGGTTTAATTAACCTTTTGGATCACCCGAGAGTTATAAATTCCCAACTTGCCCGTTCAGAAATAATCGGGTTTGTGAACCGGTTCTGAATCCTCACTTGGTTTGACCGGTTCTTTTCCTGGTTTTCCTTAGCTCAAAAGGGCAGGTTTTACATTCTAATACCAAGAACTCCGACAACCGTACCTTCGTCGGTAAAAAATTGAAGTTTTCTCTCTGTATAAACAATTTTTCAGTGTGACTTCGTTTAAGCTCAATTTTAAGCCTAAGTGGTTGATTCAAATCTTGAAATGTTCGTAGAGAGGTAAAAAAGATGATTAGCAACATGTTAGAAGGAAATTGATGAAGTTTAGCATGTCAATTTGATGATTTAAGAATTAGGTGCCAAAATACAAAATTTGAAGAAATTGGGAAAAAATAAGATTTTTAAAAATTTTAGAGTTTTTGTATAATTATTGAGAATTAAGGACCAAATTTTAAATAATGAGAATATATGGATTTAATTATAAATAAAAAATAAAATTTGAGATTTATTTACAATTGAAATAAATAAACGGTTTTATTTATAAATGGATGAAATTAGAGGTTTATTTATATATAAGGTAAATTTAAGTATTTAATTATAAATAAATTAAATCTAGGGATCTAATGGTAAATAAAGTAAATCTAGTGATTTATTTGTAAATAAAATAAGACACTAATATGTAAATAAATGTAAGTATAAGCATATAAGTATAAATTTTAAGTTTTATAAGATTTCAATCATTAGTAATGATATAAGTACGAAAACTCTTTACATACTACGCAATATCATTAAAAAACTTCAGAAATTCATAAAGGACGAATAAGTCAGGGATCTATGGTGAATAAAATTTTTGGCATTATCCTTGGTTGGGTTGATTAATGTAAATTTCTTAGTATAAGAAAACTAAACCATGTTTTCGAGAAATACTCTCACTTGAATGCGTAAAACCTTTTAAAATAATTTTTGGGAGACATTTTTTTTAAAACATTATGTATGAATCCTATAAACTCACTATGAATTATAATGCTTTAGTGGACATGAATCCACAATTTTTAAAAGAGAAGTGGACACAAGGTTAAGTTTTGAAAACTCGTGAATATGGGCCCAAGGCTAATGTAAATAGGTCATATCCGGTAAATAATTGTTGATTTATGAATATAATAAAATATATCATAAATTGATAATTGTGTTTAAAACTGTCGAGCTAAAGTCGGGTTATAGTTCGTTAGGCCGATTGTACAAAAATAAAGGTCTTATAAAAAATAATATTATTTTTATTTGATATGAATATGAGACCATGAGACACCTAGTATGTGATAGTAATGGTTATATCAGTTGTTGATCTGCAATGTAGAACAAGGGGAGATAACATTGGACTAGTATGTCTCGGATTCTAGGAGTCTCATGCGCAATATACCTGACACAAGGGAAATATCTCATCACTCTAATAGCGGAAAAATTTATTGAAAATATCTAAGGGTTGGGCAATAGTGCTAAGAGTGGTTTAGTCTCGTACCAATGTGATAGAGATTGTAGTTTCGTATCAACATGGTCAGTAAATACACTCCAGACCACAAGTGAGATAAATAGAAAGTATGTTCTATGAATGTTTGATTGTTTGTCTAATACAAGCCATTAGATTAATATATTTAACAAATAAAGATTTTATAAAAGCTATTTTAGGTAGAAATAAACATTTTTTGCTTGTGAGACACAAGCGGTAGAAGAATATCAATGATAAACAAATTGTTAGATTATTCATATATTAACTTAAAACCCTTTTTGGTTTAATCTCGAGAGAATTAATTCTAAAGTATCTTTTCGGCCTACTTAGTTGTAGACTCACCCATCCCATATCTCTTTCATGCAGTAAAATGCAAGGACATTCGAAATTGATCTACATGTCTAGTATATTTTTTCATTTTACAGATTTATGAACAACACTATATATTCATGCATATTTTAAAAAAGTATTTTGATATGTTTTTTATTATTTCGAGTGTTACTCTTATCAGTATTATCATGATGGTTGTTGTCACTATTGTAGAATCGAGAAAAATGACGAGTTGCTCACCTGTTCCAATGAGACAAACCGAGTTGGGACGTAACACTAACTGTTAGAGTATTATTCATCAACGTAGACTTGGTAATCTTTCAATTCTTGTCAGATATCATATTCGAACAAAACTATCAAATAGAGGTATAACTCATATGAATATTCTTTCAAAGGTCAAGTATATTTCAAAATATGACTTTATTCGGGATAAATTTTTAAATTAATTCTTGAATAATATTCATGTTGACTTTTCAAATATTATATTTTTTTTATTCTACTGATTTTATTTCACCATGCTACTAGTGAATCAAAGAATTACCATGATTCATCTTGCTACAGGTTAATAACAGAACTTGATCGTATCCACCATTCTCTTAGTCAAGTTGGGAACTTTATGGTATGCATCCTCCTATAAGTCAAACTCAATATACTTACTCAAATTATATTCAAAATTAATAATGCAAATATATGCATAATAGACATTGACTTATTCTCTAGTGAATCACACCAACACACTTCAATGTATCAAGTATAATGGTTGGGCTTATTTTTTAACAAGCAACACAATTATTAATGCCCCATGGACTATGTTATATACATGTGGAGAATATTTCATAAAAAACATTTAGAATGTGCATGTTTTTCCTAATCCATCAAGTTTATGCTTGGATTTTATAAACAACTAGTTTTTTTATCATTTTTTATAGAAAAAAGTAAAGTCTTAGTTTTCATTTTATAAATAATTAAGATTTAGCTCATTTTCATAAAAAAGTTAGGTATTAGTCTGCCTTTCTTTAAATATCTTACTAATCCATTTTTTTAAATCAATTGAATTATATCTTTTATAATTGTTTAATCCTTAGTCAATCTTTTTTTTTTAGACATAAGTGATCTATATTATTTTTTACAAATGGTTGAGACTTAAACCTTTATTTTATAAATGGTGAGTACTTAATCATTTTTTTATAAATGGTATGTGCTTAAACTTTTTCTATAGACGATCAAATTTTAATCATTTTTTTAATAAAGAATTGGTAGTTAGCTCGTATTTTATAAATAGTTTATAAATAAACTTTATTTTAAAAATTTTCGGAACTTAATTCATATATTATAAATAATGAGAACTTAACTCATAAAATTACACTCTTATAATAATAGTTAAATCAAAATAATCGAAAAATAAGGATAAAATCAAACTCGAAAATATGGAGAATTGAATCGAATAAAAAAATTAATAACTTGATCGAAATTATGTTTTAAAATAATATTTTGGATAATTAAATTAAATTTACATGATATATGACTAGAAATAGAATTAAAAATTAAATTTAGCTGATAAAAAATAAGTAAATTATGATTAATATTTATTTTAAAAAAATATTAAAAATAGAAAAAAATAGTAAATTTTGGTGCAAAATTATAAATAAATTTAGAAAAAATTTAAAATTTATTAATAAAAATAAAGAAATAAAATAATATGAAATTCAAGTTTGACTCAAGGGTATCAACGTGGTCAAACCTATCACCCATTAACGACACATGTGGGCGGCGTAGACCAGGGTCAAACCTAACACCCAATAACAACACGTGTGGGCTGCATGCACGGCACAGTGACGCACAGGTTGCACATGTGGCACATGCTCAAATGTGATCGTTTTTCCCATGGGACAATCTGCACTATTCACATACGACTTTTTTTTCCAAACGGTTTCCAACATTGAACTCTGACAAATAAATTAATTTCTCAATATTTAAGACCGAATTGAATGTGGTTAAATTTTGCAATAGAAAATCCATGGCTCCAATTTATGAGAGAGCCAATGTTCATTTGCTACAAAAAAAATCCCCAATTTTGGTGTTTTGAAATAAGTAAGTTTAGTAAGAGAGTAACTTTATTTTCGGAATACCAAAAAAAACTGAGTCAAAATTTGACCATTCCAAATACTAAATTTAATCCGGAAAAGTTCCTTAGTTTTGTGTAGACGACAAGAATATTATCCCTTAGCAATCACACTATTATCAGCCATCACACTATTAGATAGGATAAGTTTATCACAGTTAATTAAATTATTAATTATTTATTTAGGTAGAATTTTACTAAATCTCTATCGGGTTGAAATTTCAGTAGTATATGTGGCCAAATTTTACGTTATTGCTATGGACGAAATATTTGAAAGTTCAACTATTATCTTAAACTATTTTCTCCGATTTTTTACATTAATCACTAAATATTTGCTATAATTTTCGTGTTTACAGTTTTTCCATAACTAGTTAAAAATGGATCAAGTTTAAATTGATATTATGATAGTAAGGAAGCTGGTTAGAGTTACGATAGGATGAATTATAGGACTTTTTACATTGAATTTGAAGGGAGGGCTAGAATGTGCTTGTATGCCTAATTTGGGTAGAATAGGAGAAAATGAGATCAATTTGGGGTATTTTTGTAAATTGACAACTAAGGATTTAAATATAATATAAAAAAAAGTTTAAGGGTAAAAATGAAATGTTTGAGAATATTATTAATTTTGAAGATAATTAATTATTTTAATTAGAATATTACTTATTCATTTTACAATTTTTATGTTATTTCTAATTACAATCGGTTAAATAGTACTCACCATCAACACCTACTTGTCTTTTTTCACAGAATTTATTTGTTTTATGCGGTTCTCGGAATTCGCTCTCGGTTTCGATAGGGTGTATCTTACATTTTCTGCAAGGTTAATCAATAATAAGACCAAGTTTACTTCTAAACATTACCAAATCAACATAGCATTATTTTTGTACGATTTTACAGTTTAGCCCTTTCGAGTATCAGTTACCCGACTTATTAATCGGTATATCGATCATTGGTCTAACTTTCTCTAATATTAATCTCTCCAGCTTAAACTCACTCTCTTTTCACTTATATAATTGCCCATATTTTCTTTATTTACCCTCTAAAAGTCTAACTTTCCCCAAATTATCATTTGGTACTTAACTTGGACAAAATTATTATTTTACCCTTATACTTTACCATTTCCTCTTTTTGAACCTTATACTTTCCCAATTCTTTCAATTGGGTACCCTTGAGTCCCATTCTGGTCCCAAATATACATTTGAATAATTTCAAGCTCTATTTCTTATTAATTGTCGAATAACCCCTAAGTTTTAATAAAATTACTATTTTGTCCTATTGATGAGAATTTAAGCTTTGAGATTCATTTGACCCTCATATTTCTCATTTATGTCCCTAAACTTTCTTTAATTAAGTTTTGGTACTTGAACTACCAAAAAGTTACATTTTAGTCGTACAAATACTCGTATTTGCACTATAGTCCTTAACTTTACATTTATTGTAAATAGATCGCTAGATCTTCCACAATAGGAAAACCCGGTCCCCAACTTTCACCAAACTTTTCAATCAGTCTTAAAACTTTATTTTGCCCTTAGGAAAATCTCAGAGAAAACTCAATCACATTTGGGTCCCCTAACTTTCAAATCATTGCATTTTAGTTTCCGACAGTTGATCCATAAAAAAAATATTTCTAAAAATTACCAAAATAAATGGAGAGTTCCTCCGGCCTTCCACTAAGCTATCGTGAACTTAGTTTGGTTGTGGTCGGTCAGAGTTGCTCTGATCAGGCTTGATCAAAAACTTGCATTCAGACGAGTAAGAGTCAGTTCAAAGTTGGGAACTCATCGGAGGTAGCACGTCGGCCATCAAGGTAAGTGTGGTATGAAAGTTGACTTCTATGTGAGTTCGTGACCACTTGAATCACCTCTATTGGTGGTCTGTAGCTCCTACAATTTACATTTTAGCCAGATCGATCACTTAACTCGTGATCTCAGACTTAAATGATTTAATTCATATCAAATCTTACTCAAATCGGGCAAGGTATGAGCTATGGAAAGCCAGTGGTACATTATTAAATTTTTCCTAACTCAGGAGGGTCGTCGAGGCCATCAAAATTGGCTCCTAAAATAGTTGCTCTATTTTTTATTGCTAAAGATCGTGTACTATGCGATCTCACTAGAAACTGTAGAGACAAAGTTGAGGGTCGAGAGAGGTAGCAATGGAAAGCTGAGTTACTCAACTTTCCAGGAGTACCTATTCAGCCATTGGAATTGGTCAGGCGGAGGAGTTATGCTCTCTGGTAGTCGGGTCACCTTAGTTGAGAGCAATATGAGGTTTAGAGATAATTTCATGCAAATTCCAATGAGAGAATATCCAAGCTTTACATGGACGTGCTATAGATTTAGTTGACTATTTATCCATAGTCTTATTTCTTCATTTCATAGTATGTGGCTCTGGAAATAAATTAATTTTCTCAAGTGGTGGATTGGGTTTGTGTGGGTGAATAATCGGCTAAAAATAGGGGATTTGCCCAGTTTGCACTGTAGTAAACCAGTTTTCATTGAATTTTTTGGTTAGTTTGGTTGTTTTGGCCCAGTTTTCCCATTTCCCTCTTGGAAAAATAAAAATAACTAAAAATTCTACATTTAATTTCCTATTGAATGGTCTCAATAACTACTCAATTTAGATTTATTTTGCACCCTTAAAAATTATGGGAGTTTTGTGACTTCACCTATCCCGAATCCGCTTCAAGCTAATTATCTCTCGATTTTCTTCCAATTTTTGACCTTGTGTTTTGAGCCTAAGGGATTCTCATGACCATTTTTCACCACTCATAGCATCTCAATCAAAGTTCCTTCCAACTCTAGAGTAGGGTAGTCTATCACTTACTGAGTTGTGAACTCACCACATCCCCTAAACATGTTGCATAGTTGAGTAGGTGTGAGTGGTGAAGAGAATGATCTTTCCGAGGCACACATTCGCCTAAAATAACCTCGTACCCTGCATACAAAGATGTTTATATTCTTATCATGATAATATTATTCTCAGGAGATTTGTATAAATAATGGATATTATTCTCGTACCATATATTTTTATAAATATTTTCTATTTTAATTTTAGTTCCGCCGATTTTACCTTGATAAATGATGTTGTCAATGTAATACTAAGTGAATTTGTGAGTTGCACGAGTTCACGGTTGATAAGATTGGGATGAGAGTGATACCATCTTTAGCTTAAATTTGAGACAATGGAATAGGGATAGTGCCTAGAGCATAACCAAGAAGATTATAGTTATTCAATAAATTTATCATATTATTCTTCTAGAGGTAAAAATCGTGAGGAAGTGAGAAATTGACTGAGGTCGTTTGGAGTTGATCGGAGCTAATGATCACAAAGAAGGTGAAAGATAGTATGCGAAAGTGGAATTGCTAAGACAAAGAGGGGAATGTAAATTAGAGTTGAGTATGTGGTGTTGTGAATTCCGGAGACTATGAAATAGAGGTGGGAATTTGAGTACGTGGATTGTGTAACTATATATATGGGAATAATAGTTATGCTTGTTTGATTTCTAAATGTAGTACTTTGTAATTGTGTAAAGGGTTATTGCAAACAGGTCATTACTTTAGAATGTCGAGAGGCATGCTAATGCTAATTAGAGCTTATAAGATTTTTTTAGAACATGCAATGGAGAAAGCGACCATGAAAACCACAATCAAGAACTTAAGAAGTCTCACTACTTGTAAAACATCTATTCTCTCTCTTTTCCTTACGTATATCCAATTGATACCATGCTTCACTCTCTATTTTCTTGCTAGGTCTTAGTTGCCTCTAATTGTTTTCCTATGCTCACGCTCACAATTACTTCTATACATATTACAAGAAAACTATTGACTCAATTAGGTTCATTCATTGCTATGTATGGACAGACTCCAACTTGAAATTATTAACTATTGAACATAAAATTACTAACAGTAGAGACAAGTTTGTAGGAACAATAACAATGATAGATAGGAGTGTTATGAACTAAAAGAGGAGGAAACTACAATTTTAGGAATGGAAACTATATCCATATTCAACCATTTAGTAGTTTATTTTCTTCTTTTTTTTATTTAAATAGTAGTTGAGATACTAATATTCAGAGCAACAGCACCCAGCCACCCTTCTTACAGGTGCACCAAGTCATAAAGATCATTGCAGGTATTGCCAAGAGAGGACAAAATAAGGGGAGAGCCCCCACCAATATCAAAGTGAACGTGAATAAACCAACCATCTTAGCTCTTTGTTTCCAACAGCAATTTCCTCCGGTTTACCTCGCAGAGAATCCATATCATTATGCATGAAACACACTAATGTACTTCTCTGGACCCCCAACACACACCCCATAAAATGATAGAAAATCATTTATGAATTATATTCTTTTAATCCTGTAAGCTTTGAGTGCCTTTAAACTAAAGGATAGATCTGGATGAAAAAAAAATAGAAAATAGTAGTTGTACACACGCCCCCAATGACATTTTTTTACAAAAAGTTGGAATTGCACTGAACATGGTTGAGAGTTCATAAAGAGCAAAATAGAATCCAGAGGACGTAAAAACTTTGCTATTCTAGCCTCAATGGTGGTTAATATCTACAAAAGAAAACTGGATCATGTAACAATCTACTAAGAGGATAACAATATAATTTGGCCAAGTTAAAAAATCAAATCCCAGTCCATGCTTACCAATCATTCCACAAAATCCAAGATGACTATAGGAACCAACACCATAATTCTCCAATGTACAAGTACATGAATCCTGGCTTTTGCGTGTGGATCTGCATAGGAGCAATGAAACTCACAGGTGCGGGCAAGGTTGGAAAGGTGGCAACAACAACAGCAGTGACATTGGCTTTATCCTCCAAAATTGCCTGCCATCTCTTAGATGACTCAGATTAGCACCTTCAATACATAGGCAAGGGACCTCAATGGATCCTGAGATAAGACAGATTATGTCGTCGGAGAGAGGGTAATTGATCTCCCAGGTTTTAGAGCGGGCCTTGATAACCTCCCTATATCTCTCTCTCTTCTTATCGAGAAAGAATTCGGGCAACCCAGCGGTCTTCTTACTGCTTGGGCACTCGGCGATGCCCTCATTATGTTACTGTCGGATGATCCACTCAACATTCGAGTGAACGAGCCGGCGGGTGGAGGCATCCACCCCGTAGAGGATGAATCCACGGTTTGATTCTGAAGGGTTGCTGGGATTGTTTTTTTAATTTAGTGTAGCCTCTAAGGATAATTAGAAAGTTGACCCTGATAAATAAATAAATACAGTAAAATGAAAGAGTTAATTCATCATTTTGGAACCTATTACTATTAAGCCTAACCCTCACAAGTTTACTAATTTTAATTTTATTATATATTGAAAATATAAATAGTATATTATAAAAATTAATTAGACGAAAATTTTAAAAATTCGAATTTTAGGTAAAAAGCAACCAGAGTTTTTTAAATTTTCAGTACAAACAACTTTTATAATATAACTTTTACATTTTAAATAAATAACAAAAATTAATAATCTAATTTGGTAAATTATAAATACTAATATTTCTTTATTTGTAGGTTCAAATTATTCAAATACAAAATGTATTTTATGTATCAGGTATTGTTATACTCGATCATATATGGCTGATTCGAGTCCAAATTACGACTCATACCCCTCTTCAGCCAGTCCATTCACTTTTGAATCATGGTATATGACAATTAAGGAAAAAAGGTTGGGATAGTATACGACAAGAGAGGGATAATTCGGAAAGTATGAATGAAGTTGACAAGTTTATATATGTAAATCTCATTCTTTAAAAATAAGAAAAAATGGGAAAATAATCAATCAATTTAAATATAAAAGTGAACCTGATAATTAATTTTAACTGATAGAGAAAAGGTAAAATAAAAAATTGATAAATTTTAAATAACTTAAATAGCCATAAAAAGTAAGTAAAAGAACTTTCGGTTAATTGGAAATAGAAAATCAGATTAGTACAGAACGAACCAGACATGAACCGGTTTGATCCATATTTGAACTGGTTTTTAAATTAATTTTTTTGTTGACTTAAAATGATCAAATTGTGGAATTGAAGTCATAATTAGATATAATGAATTTAGAAAATTTTAATTTTGAAAAAATCAGTCGAATCAAGCCTAAATCGGCCGATTTACGCATTGAAACCGATCACACCAGTCTGGTCCGATTCGAAACAGTTTCATCTTCTTTCTCAGGATGACAACACTGTTCAATAATGTAGAAAATGGATAACGTCGGTGAAGGAATAACGACTCCGATCAGGCTGTTTTAGGGCGAGGATAAGCTCGACCAAAATGGAAAGTTGTCGAGAGAGGGTTTTTTAGGGTCCCCTAGCTCCTTATATAAAGAGCCACTCTCCATTCATCATCCACACACCTCAAATCTCCATTCACTCTCAACTGCTCCATTTTCCAACGAATCTCGAACCAGAGCTCCGACGTAGGCCTTTTTCTTAGCCTTAGATGGCAAGGTCGAGTCCTATAGACTTCGGGGGAAGTTAGCTACCTAATAGCATCTTCCTTCGACCCGAGGACCATTGGAGAAGCACTAGTGAAATCAAACAGTGAAGCAGCTCCGACAAACTAAAACTGCCCTATTTTGGCCAAACTGAATTCAGCCAAACCAAGCCTCCCCAACACCCCCACGACCTTCACACGACCTCAACAAAGCTAAAAGGTAAGTCAATTCGACCTTACTCAGCCATTGCAGGTCGGAGTTAGAGAGAGAAAGTGCTAAACTTTACTGATAAAATTCCCACTCGATTAAACATCAATTGTAGCAATTCTTGATTCTATAATAAACCTCAGAACAAGAGCTACCTCCCTAGATCGAGAGCTTGGATCGTCATACCTCCGACGGTAAGCTTTCAAAGCTTTCTCTATCTATAAACAGTTTTCCGGTAAAGCTCCGTTTGAGCTCAATTCAGACCCAAAGGCTACAATTCAAAGCTAAGTTGAATCATATGAAAGTATAGGAACTGATCCATACCTTCAATTGGAGCAATTAACCCCGATTGAATGGCCAATTTGAAGAAATCAAATTTGGTTGGTTTGAATGGGAGAAATTGGAGGAAATTTTGGGGAAATTTTGGGAATTTCGAGAAATTTATGAACCTCTATGCAATTTCCCAAAATTGAAGGCCAATTGGCCATGAGAAAAGTGTTGGGGGACCAATTGGTCAATTTCCAAAACATTTGAGGTCAAATTGCTATTTTTGGAAAGTAGGGACAAAGTTGTAAATTTTGGAAAATTGGGGACCAAATTAGAAATTTTGGAAACATGAGTCCATTACACAATTTAAAGTAAATTAAGGGCCCGATGAGGATATTGGAAGTCCCCGGGACTTAATTTGAGGAAATTTTAAAACTAGGGACCTAAAGTCAAAAGGTGTGAACTTTAGGGACCTAAGTGTAATAAATCAAAAGTTAGAGCCTAGTCATCCATACGTGAGAAAACAATGGTTGTCATGCCAAAACATTAATATAATATCTATCTAGTGTGATGTATGGAATATATGACAAAGGTGGAGTAATGGAGTGTTTCTGTTGATCGGTCATGTCATATAGGCCCAAGTTGGACATCTAATTGTTTCGATTTAAATTATCCGGAGGATGCTTTACATATATTAATATTATATTAAATAAAAAAGATGGACAATCAAACCAATTTCTTGATTCAATAGAAACCAAAAGAGTTGAATAGGGTCCCAAATAAGGAGAGATATTTAAAAAGCAGGTTCAATTATGCCCATTCCTAATCCTAAATGGAATGTAACAACGTAGGGATTCATATGTAAACATAGTATCTATTTAGATACGCTCGAATGCCCCCTCTCATAATGAGAATGTATATAACCCTATTTTGTCCGGTATGGAATGAACTTATAATCATGGAATCGACTCAATCATCATATTATAGATTATAAGTTCATAACCCCAGCCCATTCCTATGTTGGGCGAAATAGATCTACTAATTCTTTGATTCCAGTTAGTAAGAGGGATCTTGAACTAAGAAATAGATTCTATAATTGATAAGGATGCCCAATTCATGTAGGGACACGAGAAAACCAAATGCCAGCAAGGAAAAGCTAGTGTGGACTTGGAAACCGATTAGGGACGAACATGTCACGGTCATTGGGTGAGTGGGCTTAATTACATCATACCTGATTGGGATGGTGAGCACTTTAAAAATGAAAAACCACTTACTGGTTGTGAGTGTGATACTCTAACTTCATACCTGGTTGAGATAAAGAGTACCATCTTTAACTGATAAAACCTACTTAACGGTCGTAAGTAGACGTAATCATACCCGTTTGGTATGATAAATTTCCTTTAGGAAAGGAGAAACCTGCTTACCGGTTGTAAGCGAAGATATCATCACACCTGGTTGGTGTGATGGAGTTGAAAATATTCTTTTTTTCATAAGTGTTATCCCCTGGGTGTGTGTCATTGCTTAAACTATTTGGAGAACCTTGTTGACGGGAGCTAGAATAACTCAAATAGGCTAACGGCCTCAGTTTTTGAACTCATGGAGCTAAATGCCCGGTTTTGGAAAAACATGTGCAGTGGGGCCCAAGGCTAGTGGGCATGAGCAGTAGTGTAAACAAACTTGAGTAAAGGAAAGCCATGAAAATTCCTAATGAAATTATTGTGTGATTTCTCCATAGTACCGAGTCAGGACCTATAGTACTCGATGGACTAGCGGCAGTGCATCAGGGCCACGTCGACGGACTGACCTAGATAAACAACTGTAGGTTAGGTTGAGGGTCGGGGTCGGCGGACCAGTGGTGCCAAAGATAATGGCTATATGTAAAAAATTATTGTTTGTGTATGCAATTGTGGTACAGGACCATTAAGATGCCCAAGTAGGGGTAGTGATGGGTCCTAAGGGCTATTAGACGACATGGTGGAGGTGAGGGCAGTTCATCGTGTCAGTCAGTCGGGAAGCTCGGAGTAGCTTCTTGCGTATGAGATCGAGGTAGGATCGGGATGAGATCTCTGTCCTCATACGGACACGGTGTCACACCCCAACCCAGTTTGGTCAGATCCCCGTGATCAACCCGCCACTCTCCTGATTTACTAAAGGGTTTCCCCTTATATTATAAACCGTAAAGAGTAAGGCGTTCTTTAGACCTGCACCTTTTTCTAGGAATATCATAAATCAAAACTACATAGTAATTAAAATTAATCGTACCTGTCTTGCAGGCATTTAATTGCACAAGTCTTTTAAGGTTCGGCTTTCCAGGACTTCCTAAAAGGGGTATAAGGGACGAGGTGAGTACAACTACTCAGTGAATGAGATTCAAATCTTTTGAATTTCAAGAAAAACATTTATATGGAGTGTGCCAAACTCCTTTCTTTTCAAAAATCCCTTCATTAAAAAAATTCAAGTTTTTCCATTATTTCTTAATTACCGGTGTGTCATCACCCAACACACATCTTTCATCATAAAGGTTACACACATTCGCAAGTCAGTATCACTACTGAACCCGCTAGTGGCTTTGAAGCGACTTTTCCTACCACCCGGATAGAAGTACGACCACTTCTACCCTGGGAATGAGTGGATGTACGCGACATCCGACCCACAATCCCGAAATCACTTCTTCGTGTTCGTATGAGGACAGAGACCTCATCCTGTCCCCACCCCAGTCTCATGCGCTTGGTGCTACTCCAAATTTTGCACAGACACCTGGAACGACGAACTGCCCTTATAGCCACCAGGTCGTCCAGTGCCCTTAGGATGCATCACTACCCCTCATGGGCGTCTTGATGATTTCATACTAATAGTGCATACACAAACAATGTCTTCTCATATTGCCATATAATATGTGGTGCCACTGGTCCAACGGCCCTGACTCTCAACTCAACCCATAGTTGTTTGTCTTGACTGGTACGTCAACCTGTCATGTCGTACTACCGCTAGTTGACTGAGCATGTCGGTCCTATCTTCGTACCATGGCCAAACAATTCACTCATTAAGTTTTATGGCACATATATCATGTTCGTTTACGAGCTTTTGCTCATGCCAACTGGCCTTGGGCCCACTATACGAGATTTTCAAAATCTGGCATTTAGCCCCCAAGTTCCAAAATCGAGGCCCCCGGCCTATCAAAGCTATTTGAGCTCCCGTCGACAAGGTCTCCCAAATTGTTTAAGCATTGGCACACAGTCAGGGGAGAACACTTCCGACAAAACATATGTTTTCTCTATCCATTATATTGTCCGGGTATAAGGACACCTCCGTTCATAACCGATGAACGGGTTTTCAACTTCCTTCGAGGAAGTCTCATCATACCAATCGGGTATGATCTACTTACAATTGGTAAGTAGTTTTTCCGCATGATTTTCACATCACTTCCTCTAAGTAGTGATGTTTAAAATACCACTAAATATTGGGTTTTCATATCAAGGTACTTATCATTCCCAACCGAGTATGATATAAAATTTCCACTCACAACTGATAACTCGTTTTAAATTTTAAGTTGTGCTAATCATCCCAACCGGGTATGATGTTAGTAAACCCACCCACCCGTTAATGTCGTGAATTCCACTATACCGGTTCTTGGCCTAAGAAGGGCTTGAAATGGCTGATTTCAGCTTGGCCGAAATAGGGCAGCTTCGGTCCTTCGGAGCTGCTTCACTATTCCATCATGCCAGCGCTTCTCCAACGATTCTTGGATTGACTGGAGTTTGCTATCAGATAGTTGTCTTCTCCCCGTTTCTAAAGAGCTCGACCTCTCCTTCCGAGGTTAAGAAAAATGTTTAAGTCGAAACTCTGGTTCGAGCTTCACCGGGAAATGGAGTAGTAGAGAGAGAGAAGTGTTCGGGTGTGAGGAGAATGAATGGGGATAACCTCTTTATATAGGTGTAAAACCATGTATTAAATGGGAGAGATTTATTACTAGTATTAATATTGCCATAAATTATTGGTATTAATTCCAATAATTTAATTTTGATATTAAATTATTTGTATTAATTTCAATAATTTAATTTAGGTATTAATTACAATAATTAAATATATATTAATTTATAGCTATTTATGATAAGTCGTACGTTCGTAGGTCACCTATCCTCACACTACTTGCTTAACTTCAAAGTTCTTATGAAATCTTGTTCACCTGAACCAATTTGGTTTTTGTCTTCTGATTTGTCATAAGTTTCTTTTCCAAGGTTTAATGAACTATTTGGATTACCTAAAAGTTGTAAATTTCCATATTGCTTGTTCCCAAATGTAAATCAGCTCGGTTTTCTTACTCGGTTTGACCGGTTCTTTTCCCGATTTTTCTTAACTCGAAAGTGCGGGGTTTACACACGGAGTAGCATTCGGGTCTGAGGGTCGGATATCAAGAACATCTACTCATACCAAGGGTAGAAGTGGATGGACTTCTATCTTGATGGATGGTAAATTTGCTCTGATCCACGAGTGGGTGCAATGGACGGGCTGCACCTGCAAATGTGTGTACCCTTCCTGATGAAGGGCGTGTGCTTATTTGCTATATGTCTCCCGAGGCAAGGCGATGGGATAAGAGAGCTAAACACACCTAATGTGAAAAAAGGAAAAACATTTTATAAACCAAATTTGAGGAAAAATCCTTTTCAAAGGAAATGATAACTTTGGCATAGTCTGGATAAAGATATTTTGAAAACCTAATCTCAACACTCGCTCACTGAGTTGTAGAACTCACCCCCTCCATTTTTACCACTTTCAGGTAATTGAGGGAAACATTCTACATAAGACTCTCATGTAGTGGAAATTATAATACAGGTACGTCTATTTTAAAATATTCAGTTTTATATAATGCTATTCTAGGAATGACAGGTAAAAGGATGCCTTACTCCTCGCGCTTATAGAATGATAGGTAAAAGGATGTCTTGCTCACGAGGATCCGATCAAACCAGGTCGGGATGTGACAATATCAGATTTGATAGATTAATGAAATAGTATTTTGTTAAGCAAAAAAATAAGAGCTAAGTGCCAAATAAGTTTCATTCCACTTCTGCGGGGTCACTTCAACAAATTGTAATAGATTAGCAAGCAAAACTAGCTACCTAGACGAATAAATCTTAGTAAGATCTTAATGTGAGTCAATCCAAAGACAATACAATCGCACAAAACACTATGCAAGGCAAATGTTCCACAATTCACTACACTATTAGTGATGATTCGATTATCAAAATGATGGAGAGTGTCATGCATCGACTCGATTTACATGTCAGACCGATATAACAACTGTCATGTCCTCTCGATACCATTCTTGTGGCAAAAAGCATTGAAAGTAAGTGCACATATAAGGTCCAAGCAACATATCTCATAAAAGGAGATATGTAGTAAGTAAGGAGTGTGAGGTACAATTAATGATAATAACATTTAGGGTTCAAGCTGACTTGTCCCAAAGGAATGGAGAACCCTCTAAAGATAAGGACACATATGAGAAAGCATTGGAAAGAGAAAGGACCGTGATAAGAAATTTTACACATTTGTTATAGGACAAATGAGATCTTACTGAGGTAAAATGAAAAGTTTGACAGCCTAGTGTAAGAGGGGTGGAGAAATAATGATACTAGAGAAAGAAAGAAATACCTATGTGAGGAAATGCCAAGAGTCACAAAGATCATGTGATAAGTTAAGTAAATGAGACACTACTACCATTAGTGGGTGCACATTGCAACAATATGTGAATCATGACAACTCTTAGAAGAGAATGATGCTAGCAAAAGTTGAAATAAGCTAACATGTGATTCAGAAAAAATGCATATAAACCCATTTTGGAAAAATGAAAAATGAGTAAGTTTGAGTGAACAGAGCAAGGAAATTCGAGAAATTGAGGGCTAAGGCCTCAAGTGTCCAGAAAGTGAATCCATGTGTAACTGGGAAGGAAATAACACACATGTATTATCACACCACGGCCCGATTTGACCGGGGTTGGATGGACAACCTGCCACTCTCTCGAACCTCAAGAAGGGGCTCCTCGGGGTCAAGAGAGTCAGGCGTACTACCTGTCATGCTTTCCCTAAATAACATTTGATAAAACTGAAACTTTTAAATTTGTGTATGTCACGCCCTGACCCGGTTTGGTCGGATCCCCGTGATCAACCCGCCACTCTACCGGTTTATTAAAATGTTTCCCCTTATCGTAAATCGTAAAGAGTAAGGCGTACATTAACTTGCACCTTTTTCCTGGAATAGCATAATCAAAACTGTATGAAATTTAAAACTTTACATACTTGTCTTACAGGCATCTTAGTTGACGGTTTTTAAAGGGAGGCTTTCCGGGATTTCCTGAAAGGGATATAAGGGAGGGGGTGAGTACGACTACTCAGTGAATGGGTTTTTAAAAGCTTTTGACTTTTAAGAAAAATATTTATATGGAGTGTGTCAGACTCCTTTGTTTTCAAAAATCCCATCATTTAAAAATTTGGATTTTTCCATTATTTCTTAGTTATCACGGTGTGTCATCACCCAACACACATCCTTCATCATAAAAGTTACACACATTCGCAAGTCAATATCACTATTGAACCCGCTAGTGGCTTCAGAGCGACTTTTCCTGCCACCCGGATCGAAGTACGACCACTTCTACCCTGGGAATGAGTGGATGTACGTGACATCCTACCCACAATCCCGAAATCACTTCTTCATGTCCGTATGAGGACAGAGACCTCATCCTGTCCCCACCCCGGTCTCATGCGCTTCGTGCTACTCCAGATTTCGCACAGACACCTGGAACGACGAACTGCCCTTATAGCCACCAGGTCGTCCAGTGCCCTTAGGACGCATCACTACCCCTCATGGGCGTCTTGATGATCCCGTACTCACAGTGCATTCACAAACAATGTTTTCTTACATTGCCATGTAATTTGTGGTGCCACTAGTCCAACGGCTCCGACTCTCAACTCAACCTGCAGATGTTTGTCTTGACTAGTCCGTCGACCTGTCATGTCGCACTACCGCTAGTTGACTGAGCATGTCGGTCCTATCTTGGTACCATGGCCAAACAATTCACTTATTAAATTTTATGGCACATATATCATGTTCATTTACGAGCTCCTGCTCGTGCCAACTGGCCTTGGGCCCACTATACGAGATTTTCAAAATCGGGCATTTAGCCCCCAAGTTCCAAAATCAAGGCCCCCGGCCTATTAGAGCTATTCGAGCTCCCGTCGAGAAGGTCTCCCAAATTGTTAAAGCATTGGCACACAGTCAGGGGAGAGCACTTCCGATAAAAATAGGTTTGTACTGTCCATCATACCGACTGGTATAAGGACATCTCCGTTAATAATCGATGAACGGGTTTTCAACTTCCTTCGAGGAAGTCTCATCATACCAACCGGGTATGATCTACTTACAACCCGTAAGTAGTTTTTTTTCGCATAACTTTCACATCATTTTCTCTAAGTAGTGATGATTAAAATACCACCAAACAGTGGGTTTTTATATCGATGCACTTATCATCCCCAACCGGGTATGATGTTAGTAAACCCACTCACCCGTTAATGCCGTGAATTCCACTAGACTGGTTCTTTGTATTCATGCAAGCTTGTCCTTGCTGGCATTCCCGGTATTTAACGTTCCTACACGATATGAACAACCTTGTTCATTATTACTCGGCATAACAGCCTTCATTCATTAATGAATGAGAAAACCCAAACTTTTAGCTATTTGCAATTAGGTCCCTAAAGTTATTTCTCTTTAACTTTAAGTCCCTAATGTCGATTTTTCCTCAAATTGAGTCCCATAACTTTTAAAATTTATCGTGGTACCTCAATTTATTCAATTTCACCAAAAAGGGGTTAAATTTTCCAAATTTCCAATTTGGTTCCCCAATTTTCTCAAAATTACCATTTTGCCCTTCTTTCACAAAAATGGTAAGTTTTTCCCCAAAATTTCCAAAATTTCTCAATTGGTCCTCCAACATTATTTTCATGCCCAATTGACCCTCAGTTTCATAAAATTGTATTTTGGCCCCTTTGAATTTCGAAAATCCCCAAATTTTCCCCCAATTTCAACTCTTCAACACTACCGAATTTGATTTCATCAAATTGACCAATCAAACACTTCTAATTATTGAAATTTGAGTTGAAATTGAGTTCCTATATGTTCATACGATTCTAAGAAACTTTGAATCGCAGATTTTAACGTCGGAACGAGCTCAAACGGAGCTTTGCCGGAAAATAGACTGCAAAGAGAGAAAGCTTTGATTACTCACCGGTGAAGGCACGACAGTCCGAGCTTTCGATCTGGGCAGATAGGTCTCATCCTGAGGTTCATCCTGAAATCAAGTATTGTATCAACTAATGCGGAATTGGATTAGAATTTTGTCATTGAAATTCGGTCGACTCTCTCTCTCTAGCACCGATCGAAAATTATAAAGGGGAGCCGAATTGGCTTACCTTTCTATCCTAATTCGGCCATGGAAAGGCTGAGAAAGTGTTGGGAGGGCTTGGTTTGGCCTGAGGAGGGCTTGAAATGGCTGATTTCAGCTTGGCCGAAATAGGGCAGCTTCGGTCCGCCGGAGTTGCTTCACTATTCCATCATGTCGGCGCTTCTCCAACGATTCTCGAATTGACTGGAGTTTGCTATCAGATAGCTGTCGTCTCCCCGGTTCTAAAGAGCCCGACCTTTGTTCAAGTCGAAGCTCTGGTTCGAGCTTTACCGGGAAATGGAGCAGTAGAGAGAGAAAGAGAAGTGTTCAAGTGTGAGGAGAATGAAATGGGGATGACCTCTTTATATAGTCATAAAACCCATGTATTAAATGGGCGAGATTTATTATAAATAATTTAATACCGAAATTAAATTATTGGAATTAATACCAATAATTAAATATATATTAATTGATGGCTAATTAAATATATATTAATACCGAAAGGCTGAGGAAGTGTTGGGAGGGCTTGGTTTGGCCTAAGAAGGGCTAGAAATGGCTAATTTCAGCTTGGCCGAAATAGGGCAGCTTCGGTTCGCCGGAGTTGCTTCACTATTCCATCATGTCAGCGCTTCTCCAACAATTCTCGGATTGACTGAAGTTTGCTATCAGATAGCTGTCGTCTCCTCGGTTCTAAAGAGCCCGACCTTTGTTCAAGTCGAACCTCTGGTTCAAGCTTTACCGGGAAATGGAGCAGTAGAGAGAGAAAGAGAAGTGTTCAGGTGTGAGGAGAATGAAATGGGGATGACCTCTTTATATAGTTGTAAAACTCGTGTATTAAATGGGCGAGATTTATTATAAATAATTTAATACCGAAATTAAATTATTGGAATTAATACCAATAATTAAATATATATTAATTGATGGCTATTTATTTCGCATAAAAATTTTTGACCGAAATTTCAGTTTACAAAAAAAAATCATACTTCCCAAGAGGTCACCCATCCTCACACTACTCTCAGGTAAGCACACTTCACTTTGAAGTTTTTATGGAATCTAGTTCACCTAAACCAATTTGATTTTTATTTTCTAATTTGTCTTAAGTTTCTTTTCCAATGTTTAATAAATCCTTTGGACCAATCGAAAGTTGTAAATTTTCATATTGCTTATTCCCAAATGTAAACCGGTTTGGTTTTTTTATTCGGTTTGACCAGTTCTTTTCCCGGTTTTCCTTAACTCAAATGTGCGAGGTTTACAGTGTACTTAGTTTTGGGTTTGAGGGGAAAAATTGGTGCAATCGCATTCCTTCCTAAAAATGTTTAGATGGGGGATGGGGGGTGAGTTTAACAACTCAGTGAGTGGGAGAAAATTCTTTCATAAAGGCTTAATTTAGTAATTTCAATTATTTGATAATTTAAACTATTTCTTCTTGGGTTTCACAATAAAAAGCCACCCTCCTATTATAGGAGGGATCACACATTGGCAGAACGGTACTCGACCATACCACTTGAGGACTATAGCACCTTTACCGTCCACCCTAATAGAGGGATACTGCCTCTATCCGGAGTTTGTGAGAACATCAATAGTCCGAACCCAAACTCAAGTTTCTCCACCATGTTCGCTCAATGGGACGAGACCTCATTCCCCCTACTTCCTCGGTCTTCGTGCGCATGAAGCTGCTCGGCATCGCAACCTAGTGAACGACGATACTGCCCTTATGCTCCATAGGTCGTCCAGCAGTCCTTGGGTTCCATCACTACCTAATGCCAGGTGTCTTGAGGTCTGAACATCATGATGCATGCACAATCAACAAGCTTTTTGAGTTATAGCTATTATCTTTTACCCTTTCGCACAATGGTATGTCAGCTTGGCTTTGACCCCATCACATGTACTAGCCCAACAGGTTCGACGACTTGGCTTCAGCAGAGCAGTGGCTTGGCCCAACAAGCTCGACAACTCAGCTTGGCTCAATGAGTATCACGAAAGTTCCCATTATTCAGGTCTTTTAGCCTCATGTGTCACGTGTCTATTTTGGACGAGTCCATGCCCGTATCCACCGGCCTTGGTCCCACTAGCATCTCGAGCCTAAGCCCATAATTAGCTCCCAAATATTTTAAACAAAGTCACCAAGTCAGGGAATGCTAATTCTGAGAAAACATTTTTTTTCAAAGCTTAAACCGCATTACAACAAGAATTAACATCATAGCAGTTCCCACTCATCTAGTGATTTTGGCAGGGTCACGCCGGCGGAGTCTGGCCTCGCAGTTTCTCTTTCAGAAGTAGGCACTCGAATAGTTAGTCCCTACATGGCACGGATGTCCTCGTTAGGGTGTTGAACTAAGGAATCACACTTCTTGGCGTATTTGCATATACGCTTTCATATTTGGCATTAATTAGATTTTAGTCCCCGAGGTTTGTGCATTTATCTTTACCTCCTCAATTTCCCCATTTTTCCTTAATTCGGCCACCAAGTTTTCTAATTATCCCTTCGGGTCCTTAATTTTATCAATACTGCCATTGGGTTCCTCTATTTTCCGAAACTTCCATTTAGCCCCAAACTTTCTCAAAATTGCATTTTGACCCCAACTTTTCAAATTTTACAAATTGGTCCTCCATTTGATCCAATTTGTCAAATGGACCCTCAATTGGAAGGGAATTGCATAAAAAAAAACCCTTAATTTTGTCAAATTGTCATTTGGTCCCCAATTTTTGAAAAATCCCCAATTTGCCCAAACTTTTCAAAAATTACATTTTGGTCCCAAATTAAAATTTCATTCAATTGGCCCTCGAAACTTAGTTAATTGTCCTCATTCTTGATTTAAATCATCTCCTCTGTGTTTTTCTCATCATTTCAAGCTTTGAATCGCTTGATTTGGCTTGGAAATGAGCTCAAACGGAGCTTCGCTAGAAAATGCAGTCTAGAGAGAGAAAGTTTCGATATCTTACCGGTGAGGGTCTGGTGGTCGGAGCTTGGATTACCACCCTGTTGCTCTCATCACAGGGATTCTTCCTGGATCAAACCGCGCTTCAATTAATGACCTGAGCAGTGCGAACTTTAGTGTTAAAGTTTTTGCAAAATTCGGTCGTGCACAGTATTTTCCAGCGAAGGGTGGTGGAGGGAGCTTACCTTCTTAGCTCGGAGGGAGGTCGGGGCACCTCTAGGTGGGGCGTAAGGGACCTGGCTTGGCTGCAATTGGCCAAGGAAAGGCTCAAAGTGAGCAGTAGGGGGTTGGCTGGTTTTCGGCCGAGGAGTGATAGCACTGTTCAAGCTCTCTTGCTCCTCCTCGATGGCTCTCACGCTGAATGGAAGGTATGAGTGGATAGAAGACTTCCTCCTAATTTCAAAGGCACCCAATGTGGCTTCGGAGGTCTAGTAGAAAAGTCCTATCACCGGAGCTTTGATTTGTAGCTCGTCGGAAAATGCACTCTTCTTCTTTTTTGCTCAATTGTAAGATGCTAAGAACAAGTGAAGGAGTGCTCTTTATATAGAGAGGTCAGCAACTGCTCAGGCTACCGGCCAGCGTAAGACTCAGCCTCCAACTCGGCCGCCGGAGACCTGACCGGAGTAATTTTTGAGTTGTCGAAGACTCTAGCTTTTTTAGTGACTCCCTCTATCTCTCTCTTCTCTATCAACTTCTAAAGGTTGAAGATGATTATGTGGTGATCATGCCACATGGTGCATTGTGATTGGTCAGTTTTTCTGACGTGGAACTCTATCGCGGCCGTCGTGTCAGCCGTTGATCGGACACGTGGTAGCCTCTCATTGGTTGCTCGTGTCTGTGTGGCATGTTGACAGGGTGCCAACTGGCCGTTGACCGGACAGTGGCAGCCTCCTAATGGTTGACATTGTCTATGTGGCAGCTAACGTGGCGTCGGTTGGCCATTGACCATTAATCGTTGACCAATCCATTGACTGGTCCGGTCTCATCGGGTTCACATTCTGAAATTCAAAAATCGGCCGGTTCGGACCCGATTCGATCAATTTTCTCAAATTTAAAAATTTCTAAATTCATTTTATATCTAATGGTGATCTCAATTTTTCAATTTGACCTTTTTAAGCCACCTAGAAAAATTAATTTGTAAACCAATTCACTATGGTTCATGTTGGTTTAGTCTGGTTCAGGTCCAGTTCACCCCGAACCGATTCGGTTTTCTCTTCAATTCCACTTCCTGGTTCTTCCTTTAAGTTTTTGTGAAATTTTGGTCACTTGAGATTTTCCAATTTCCCACGTTAACTATTTTTTTGTTCAATAAATGACTCGGTTCTTCATGTATAAACCTATACCGGTTCTTTTTCCAGTTTCCTTTGGTCCAATTGGATGGGTTTTACATGTATCCTAGATGACCAAGTCGTGATAATATGGTATATGCCAAAGGGTGTAAGGGTGAGGAGTGTCAAGTGTTTCATAGATTTAGAAGGCAAACATTCAGATTATGGTAACTAAGATGAACTGTAATCCAAATTTGGAGAAAGGTGTAAAGTGTCATCTGGTAGAACCGATGAGTGGATGAGAAGGAAGTGATAATCGCTAAATCATTAAGACTTGAGAAAGGTAGGTATCTTAAGAAATGACGCAGGTAGAATCTCTAAAGTACCAATAAGTTAGAGCATTGGAATCGCCAAACAAAAAACTAGAAAGAACCCCATACATAGAAGTATGTGTGTGATGTGAATAGAGGTACAAGAAGTAGACCTCAAATTTTAATCACACTTATAAAAAGTGGATACCACTCGAGTGAGAGGGTATTAGAAAGCACCACCTTAAGGGGACAACACCAGAACTTATGGAACTCGAATTAAAATAAATGGATTGAAAACTGAGATTAAACTAGGAATATAATCCTGGATTGAGAATAAGACCCTAAGTTGGGAAATCAAATCCTGAATTAAGAATGAGAAACAAAATTAGGAAAGAAATTCTAAACCAAGGTAGAGATCTGAAACTAGGAATGAAATGTTAAACTAGAGATGAAAAACTAAACTAAGAATGGAACCCTGAAATAGGAATGGAACCCAATGTTATAAATAAGAAAGGGAACATCATGCTAGGACTAGGGATGCGAACGGATTAGGGGTCAAATTCCCAAAAATGAAAATGGAGGTCTTTGGAAAAAATCGATTTTCACCTGAACGGGGTCAGGATTTCATATTTAATTATTGAGGGGACCCCAAAAGGGAAAATGATAATTTAAATTGCAAAAATAAAGAGGAAAATAAGGGAAGTTGGGTTAGTTGGAACCGAGTCAAGTCAGCCTTACTCACTCGCAAGCCACTGCCCAAAGAATTTTTGCTGCACCATCACAAATGTTGCTCCAATTCATTAAATTTTGGATCAAATTGAACACTACAAATTGTAGAGATTAACTAGAATATGGGCAACTGGTCTTCCTATAAAGTTAATTGCATTAAATCTTACTCGATAAATTGAATTTTGGATCCAAAATTAGAAACCTAACCGGCTCCTAACAATTGAATGAGAAATTCTTCTCGTCCTATCACCAAATTAAGTCATCTTGGTGTTGAAATACCACTTATGGACTCCTCTTGAGTTCTATGGTCGGGTCCCGACTTGCTAGTGGCCGAAAATTATAGCACAAGGGTCATTTTGGCCAAACCAGTTTTGGGACTGAAATTCTGTCCGCCATCGATGGCATTTTGGAGCCAAATTCAGCCACCTCTAACAACCGCTCTGGTGGCCACTTGTGTCAAACGAACCGCCAACCTCCCCTCTACCTCTCCACAGCAAGGGCCAACCTCCAACAAGGGAAAAATTGGTCAGCACGAGCCGATTTCCACTGGTGGGTCTGTTGGATTTCTCCCAATCGCACCCAGTCGATAGTCAAATTCTCCCAACTCTAAAGACTTCTTGGTTGGCCACCACCACAAAAAGTTTCACCTGGACCTTAGATACAAAACGTCTAAGCTTCAGCCACCTCTACCAAGAATTTCTGACAACTCACTCAATATCTTTGTTTTGGCCAGTATTGAAAAACAACCAAATTTTATTGTGGTTGGTCGAGGTAAGACCCCCACTTCTCCCATGGGCCATTAGGAGTATAATGAGATCATTTGAGAGTGATTTGTAAATTTTAAAGTCTATTTGTTTAAGTTTCAATATTTAGGGACTAAAGTACAATTATGTAAAGTTTGGAGGACCAAATTGCAAGTATGATAAAATTTATGGAAAATGTTCCTAAGAGTAGTCTAAGGGGCTTAGAGTTAATTTTAAGATAAATGTAGATATCTAAAGTTATTTTGGGGAGTTCAATGGCAAAATCATAATTTTTTATAAAGGAATGGCAAAATGGTAATTTTGCATAAATAGTGGCAAAATAGTCATTTATGCCTAAATGGAGGTCAAATAGTTTATTTCAAAATATGATGGACAAAATGGTGATTTTGCCAAAGTAAATATATAAAATTATGCATTTTGCAAGTGAGTGGCAAAGTATAATATATACATTTTTTGGCCAAATATGTTTAAAGGAGTTTTGGGGATCCAAATAAGAGACTGGGAAAGTCTAGTATTGTCGATGCACAAATCGAGCAAACTCGACCCAATGGGTAAAATTGTAATTTTGAAATATTACGGGATGGTATAATAATATACCGCTTAGAACAAACTTGACATATATTGTATTATGTGATTTGTGTAGTTTAAATTGATGCTAATAGCTAAGTGGGATCCTCAATCGAAGATACTCGAAAAAATACTGGAACAAACAAGTTTTCGGATACTTGGGTGAGTGGGTTTACCAATAACGAGTTTCATTACTAGTTTTATAGAATTCATTAAAAGTAGAGAATATTATAAGTTTTCATTTAATGAATAATGGAAAATTAGAGCATGTGTAGATAAGAAATAGACAATAAACCCATATTACCGATATTTGAGAAAAAGCGGGACTATGACTTGTTTGAGATTTTTCAAAGAATACTACGGCTTAAACAGAATATAGTAGTAGTATGGCTAAAAGTTGGGATTATTAATTTGAAATTAGAGCTAAGCTCCTGTGTGATTTAGCTAAGCTTATCATTAAGAAATTAACAATAAAAGGTGGATCAACTAGAGGATCGGATTCCATTTATTTTTTAATTAAACACATAAATTCTTGAAAATTATGTTTTGATACCAAATATATTGTATTTGGTTAGATAGCATATAACACCCGAATAAAAATAACTGTTATATTGTTATGTGATTATATATATAATATAATTTAATTGATTGGATGAGTATTACTATAGTATTAGAGGTGATATCAACCTATAGGAGAGACTTGATGTGAAGTGACAATAGAATAGTAATAACTTTGAGAACTTTTTTCGGTATAAGTATTATTGTGATCGAGAGTGGGTGGAGAGGATTAAAGTGTGTATAATGTTAGATGGCAGATCAGATACATTATTACGACAGAAATGTTAATATAGGGTATATTTTAGGAGTGTGATATTTAACCCAATTATCACTCGTAATAGTATTAAGTTACTCGGGTGTGAAATCTCATGTGGCAGGACGAGAGCTTGGTGATCTACTCTACAACTATTGCAATGTTGAAGTATTATTGAGGAAGTGAATTTATTTCCCAATATCATCACCCAAGACGATAAGTGTGAGTTAACTTTTAGACTGATCATTTATTGCTCAACTGTATTATGTAAAAGATATTGTATTTAACTATTTTATCCGGTTAGTTAGTATGAATAAAACTTCACACCACCATCACAGTGAGTAATGAAAAGATTTTTTGGATGGATTGATATTTATTGAGTTGAGTGTGGTATGATATGGTAATTTTATTATGTATATATATGGTTATTAATATATCACATGAAAACACATAAATAAGAGTAAAAATATAGTAGTATACATTACTTTTTATTAAATAAATTAATATTTTTATTAAATGAATATATATAATATTATAAGAATATGCCTAAAATTAATATTATTAATTATGTGTATTCGTAATTCAATTTAATAATTTTTATTCCTAAATCAAATAAGTATTATGCTAAATCGTATGTTTGTACCAACCAACATGCTATTAGCAAAAAAACAACCAACACGATAATTTTATTTTGTTTGGGAGTACCCAAATTATCACCACTGATACTACACATATAATATATTCACAAGTGCATTACTCATATACAAAATATATTGATATCACAAATATAAAAATATATACATCTTAGAAAGAGTTGTATTAAAACTTGAAATAAATTATCTTTTATATTGAATTTATATTAATATCGTAATATTTAAATAATTTACCCTAGCTAAAGTTTTTATAAAGGATAATTTATTATCTTTTTTATTTTATTATTATTATTAAATGATAATAAATATCCACTTGTGGTGATGGTAAGCCACATGCAGAGTGGACGCAATGAGTTGCATCCGCTCCTGTCCATTCATTCAATTTTAATGTCCTAATAAAAAGAAAGAAAAATTGAATGAACCTTTCATTTATTAATAATTTCATTTTTTTTCCTAACTCTTTGGCCTATGGTTTAATTTAAGTGGATAAATAAAATATTAGGTAAAAATAAAATAAAAAAATTATATTATTAAAAAAATTAGTAATTAAAATATTAAAAAGTGAAATTATATGACTAAGTTTAACCCAATCAAAATCATCCACCTCCGTGATCTTCATGTTTCAATATCATCCAATAATTTCCCCCTCTCTCTTTTATTATTATTATTATTATTATTATTATATATATATTAATACATCTCTCTCCCACCTCCCTCTCATCTCGTTGGTCATCTCTTTCAAGGATTCGACAGAGCTCAGCACAGACGCATCTTCTGTTGTGATGGCCGCAGTAGCATCATACACTAAGAATGGGAAAGAAAAGGAAGCCTCAATTCTCAAGCCCAAGCTCAAGCCATCCCTCCATTGGAAAATCCGTATTGCCGTCTCCTTCCTCTCTTTCATCAGAAACACCGTCCGCCGCCGTGACGGCACCATCAACCGCCGCCTCTTACGCTTCTTCGACTTCACCTCCCCTGCCAAACCCTCCCCTGTCCGCGGTATCTCGTCCTCCGACGTCACCGTCGACCCCTCCCGCAACCTCTGGTTCCGCCTCTTCTCTCCCTCTCCGGCCGTCTCCCCCTCCGGGATGCCCCTCCCCGTTATCTTCTTCTTCCACGGCGGGGGATTCACCTTCCTCAGCCCCGCCTACTTCGTCTACGACGCCGTATGCCGCCGTCTTGCTCGCAAGCTCCCTGCTATCATCGTCTCCGTCAACTATCGCCTCTCCCCTGAGCACCGCTTCCCCTCCCAGTATGACGACGGCTTCGACGTCCTCAGGTACGTCGACGGTCACCCCTCGGAGCTCCCCCAAGAGGCGGACCTTGGCCGCTGCTTCCTTGCCGGAGACAGCGCAGGGGCCAACATCGCACACCACGTGGCAGTGAGAGCCAGCAATTCAAGCTTCGAGGCTGTGAGAATCCGAGGGATTATCTCGATACAGCCATTCTTCGGCGGGGAGGAGAGGACGGAGGCAGAGATTCGGATGCCCGTAGCTCCAGTCGTAACGGTGGATTGGACAGACTGGTGTTGGAAGGCGTTCCTGCCAGAAGGGGAGGACAGGGACCACTGGGCAGCGAACGTCAGCGGGCCGAACGCGGTGGAGGTGGCGAGTTTAGAGAGGTTTCCGGCAGTGCTTCTGTTCACGGCCGGATTCGACCCGCTGAGGGACTGGCAGAAGAGGTACTACGAGTGGCTGAGGAGGTCAGGGAAGGAGGCAGAGCTGGTTGAATACCCCAACACCATTCACACTTTCTACTTGTTCCCGGAGCTGCCGGAGTCCGGCCAGATGATATCAGAGGTCACTGATTTCGTCGCCCGGAGAGCCCTTTGAATCCTGATTTGAATCAGCTTAGTTATTAGCTAAGCAGTATGTGAAATTGGTCGGAAAAGAGAGTTAAAAAAATAATTTGTTCCATCCAATATTATTAACTAAGCCTTTATTGCCTTTTTTTTCCGACAAAAAGTGTATTATCTCTTATTTTATATGAATGTTAACATAGAGCAATAATTTTGAATTTTATGAAAAATGTGCTTTAAAACAATACATACAAGCATGACAATGACCCGTGCTTGGTGCACTTCTTAAATGAAGCTGTTTCTCCCCTTTCAGGAATAGTAAAATCTTGATTTTAATGATATGGGTAGATGGCTGTCACCTTCGTAGTAAGTAGGGGATTGATTTTAATGATATGGGTAGATGGCTGTCACCTTCATAGAAAGTAGGGGAACATTTTTTTGCACCATTTTTTTTCTACTTGGGAATTGTGATTGAATGCAGCCCATTAGTGACTTTACGGTACCCCAATATTGAGAAATGTAAAATAGTCATAATTTTAACCTTTTGAGTGAGCATTTGAATTGAATGATATGATATGGTATGTATTGTATAGTATATTTATTATTCCATATAGGTGTTACAACAATGTAGGTTGAGAATAAGGGTAGAGACTCAAAGCCTAACTAGCACTAGATAATAGGTGCGCGAATTCTCAAGAGTAATACCATAAGTGAGGAGCTTATGTGGCTAAAAAAATTGGTGTGGAAACATGTTTAGAAGTCGTCCTAGCAACACATAGGAGAAGATTCTACAATATAAGGATTTTTCTATCAATTATATCATTTTTGTGGTAAATTCAGAATTATAAATCATTAAAATATCAAAAATAATTGCTACATCAATTTTATAATTTTTTAAATTTTTTAAAAATAATAAAAAAAATTCACACATAAAATTACACTGCAAATGCGTATGTTTTATTAATTCAATACCGTCACAAATTATGCATTTATTCGAATGACCAGCCTTGGAATTTACAGGGACATATTTGCATATCTAACTTGTTAACACATGACTGACCAAAATGGTGAATGACAGCAAAAAGGATGGCAGAATGATTACATCATAAAAACAGCTCAAAGAGAAACATATAAGAAAATTTTAAATGTAATATCAGTCTAACAGACATTTTTGTAGTAAGCAAAATGACTGCCCAATTTGTACCTGATTAATGAAAATACATGGGGCAACAGAAAATTAAAGTCGAAAATGGTTCTAAATAGGCAAGTAAAATAAAAATAGAAAAAATTCACCTTTCCAGTATATCTTTGGCAATAAGAGGGATAAGGGGTTCAGAAACCCATTCATCACATTGATCATCTATTTCCTATAGAAACCACAAATTTATGGGTGAATCACAATACATTATTAATATATTAACAGCAAAAAGCAAAATAATCAGTGCTTATGGGACGGGCGAAAAAGCAATATTGGAAACTCAAATGAGAGGTCAATTCATCACTATTCTAGCCTCACGATCAAGATGAACATCTACAAAGAGAAAACTAAATCATGTCAATTTACAAAGAAGATAACAAGCTAATTTCTCCAAGTTAAAAAATTAAATCCCCGTCCAATTTTACCAACTTAATAGTCCTTCAGAATCTGTGCTTCAACCCTTCTCGCCTACTCAGAAGCCCTCGTGAGATCGGACACGGAATGTGCAGCTGAAACAACAGCCTGATTCCCACAGGGAGGCGACACTTATCTAGGGTCGACCTCTTCGAAGTCACTACAAAGACTGAATCTTGCTTCAACATCTGAAATATGGAAAAGCACTGCTGAATCTTGTCAAAACCCGCTCTAAAATATGGGAGGACAAGTACCCTGCCTCCGACCACCTAGTCGCTGGCTTCTCTCAGGAGCAATTGAGGGCCCTCGCCGCTGTATTGGAGACGCGAATTGAGTCTGCTAAGAAGCGAGAGGCAATTTTAAAGGAGGAAGAAGCCAAGGCTGCTGCTGCCACACCTGCGTCCGCCCCCGTGGGTCCTCCTCTGTTGAACTTTGAAACCCCGGATCTCCGCCACTTGTTCAACGTGCAGGGCACCAGCGCCTTCTCTAGCCACAAATCACGGTCTTCCCTGGGCACGAATCAGCAAATCCAGTCACAGTACGTGCCTGATATTCCACATATGCCCATCCCTGCCCCAGCCGTGAGAGCAATCGCGCCTCTGATGGACATGGACGGCCTCAATCCTCACCGATTGTTGAACTTTCAAGGCTCCGCTGCCTCATTTGGCAACGGATCATGGCCAATTCCGTTCCAGCCAGGGTTGGGCTGTACTGGAGAAATCTGTACCAGCAGCGCCTTCCATCAGCCTACACATACTAATAACTGAAGGCTTTGATCCTATTAACTGGCCAGTCCCAATCGATCTCGTTGATTCGCCACAGCTGGAGACGCCACCCTCACCCTTGCATCATTCACAGTGTCCAGAGGGACCATCGCATTCCCTCTCAATCACTGAGGAGGCTGATAGAGGATTAATTCCGTTCCCGCCACTTTCACATTCTGCTGCTGCTAATAACCAGGACCAGTTCCAAAACTGCTGGGACTTGAACTTGGAGATGGACATTAACTTGGACTTGGACTTTGACTTCGAGAGTGGGCTCCAGACCCAGCCACAGCCCATAAACGATTTTTTCTGTTTTTTGACCATTTTATATATAGATCAATTGACAATTGCTAGATCCCTACGTGTACACACAAACCAACTCATTCTTCTTTAGTTCATTTACACATCTTTTATAGTTGATTTTATTTTTTTGGAATTTTGTGAAGTTCTTAATATTCAAATATCATCTAGGGAAATTGATGCAAATTTGTTAAGTTATTAATATTAAAATAACATGTATAAAAGAGAAAAAATATTGTAATTAATAATAGTTTATTTTACTTAAATAATAGTGATGTTTATGGTGCAAAAAAATAATATCAAACAAGAGAATTTTTTAAGTAAATGCATTAAAAAATTCATTCCAATACATTATATTTTTTTAATATATAGAATATTATTGAGCTAACATATATCAATCATCAAAATTAACTCAAATGTTGTACCTATCAATCATCAAAATTAACTCAAATGTTGGTACAACAGTAGTGCTGTAGTATATTATTACTTAATAGGCAATGGGCTATATTACTTCCCTGGAAATTATCTGCCTAGCAGATACAATTACTAAATATTTCACTAGCAACAGCCCGCACTTCACTAAATATTTCACTAGCAACAACCCGCACTTAATAGTCCTTCAGAATCTGTGCTGCAACCCTTCTCACCGACTCATAAGCCCTCGTGAGATCGGACTCGGAATGTGCAGCTGAAACAAACAGTCTGATTCCCACAGGGAGGCGACACTTATCTAGGGTCGACCTCTTTGAAGTCACTGCAAAGACTGAATCTTCCATCAACATCTGAAATATGGAAAAGCACTGTTGTCAAGAAGATTCATCTTGTGAAAACCTGAAGCCGACAAATATTTTGCTACCACATGGGTTCAACTTACACGAGCAGCAATGTCCTCAAGATGCTGAAGATCATTTTTCATGGAACCTGTTGACCTCTTCAGCCTGAGGAAGACAATTGGAGACTCTGGATCGCTTGCTATTGAAAGTTCCGGTATGTTGGAGAGTCCTAGAGCACCATGACCAAATCAAGAGAGAATAAGTTCCCATTAAATTAGAAATTGGCACGATCATCATTCAAGCTCCTTTGTTTTGATGGTATGCATAAGAAGATAACCTTTCAAAAGCTCACTCTTGTTGTGGTAGTTCTGAAGTAAGAGAGGAAAGGTTGATAGGTGAGTGGAAATGATTTCTATGGATGTTCAAGGAGGGGAGAGGGAAAATTAAATTAATCCTCAATATTCCCTAGTTTGACAGGTAGGCAGTTTCTTTTGGAAAGGGGAAATAGAGGTGGAGTGATTTCCCTTCATCAAGTTTTACTAAACGAGGAGAGTCCTCTTCCTCCTTTTCCCTCTTTGCCAGCAAAGCCTTATTAAATGGACTTGTGCATATTAAAAGTGCTGAAGCATAATACTAATTAAAGACAATGTAGCAACAACCAACCTTTCCATAGAAGCTCAATGTTTTCCCTCAACTTCTTTACCAGGCTAGGATTTTCTTCTAGGATGTCAAAGGCAGTGATTGCAGCACTTGCAAGGTATGGAGGCAACGATGCAGAGAAGACATACCCAGAGCTACTCAATCTCTAGAAAATGCACATACCAAGGCATCAGACACTGAAACCACATATTTAAAGGAAAGAGAACAAATCAAAATTGCAAAACGGAAGCTGCTCCTATTCCTTCAGAAAATCACTGTTTGCTTTCTCTCTCCTTTCTCTAGTATAAGTATGGCATTGTAATTTGATTAAAATTTCCCAACTTGCCATAGTAAGTCTACAACAAGAGGTAGCATGCACATACTTGGTGATCATTGACTCGGGAACCACCCGTGCAGAATCCTCCCTCTGTGGCCAACGCATGCCCCATTGCAGCAGTTATAATATCAATCTTTTCTACCTATAAGCCATTATCACTTACAATCAGAATGCATTTATCAAAGGTTCACATGCAAGAGGTAAAAGAAGAAAATTGAAGGCCTTGATGAACTGACCGGAACTTTAAACCGCTCTGTGAGACCTCTTCCAGAATGTCCAAGGACACCGACTGAATTACTCTCATCCAGCAAGACGCGGAAGCGGAATTCCTCCTTCAATTTTACAATTTTATCTAAAGGTGCTACTTGACCAGAATTCTGCAAATTTGCAAGAAGTTGGCATAGTTAAGTCAATCATATGTCAACATAAGCAATTTCAAGACATAATTTCTCATGAGACTTTCAAATAAAATCAAGTGAACATCTCTTTTAATAGAAGGAATGGTAATAGTATTGTTGGATGTCTATATCCATATCCAACCATTTAGTATTCTCATTTCCTTTTTTTTTCTAAATAGTAGTTGAGCTTTTAATATTCAGAACACCCATCTTTCAGGTGGGCTAAGTCATATATATTATTAGAGGGATTGCCAACAGAGAGTACGAATAAAGGGAGAGCCCAATCAATATCAAAGTGCACAGGACTGAACCAAATCATACTTGATAAGTCATCAAATCTCTCCTAAAAGTATAGCCATAAACATAAATGTATATAATGCAAAACTGAAGTGAGATACCTGGTATATAGCTTCAATTATAATATAACGACGCAACTTCTTAGCTCGTTTGTTTCCAGCTGCAATTTGCTCCAGTTTGCTCCTCAGAGAATCCATGTCATTATGCTTGAAATACACTACTGTGCTTCTTGAGAGATGTAAGCCATTCTGGATCCCCCAATGCACACCCTCATCCCTGAGAAATGATAGGAAATAATTTCTGAAACCTTTTTCTTTTAATCATGTTTACTGTAAGCTTCGAAGAAATAGAAAATAGTTGTACTCACGCCACAATGACATCTCCTTTTTTACAAAAAGCTGGAATTGCACTGAACATGGTTGAGAGTCCATAAGAGTAGAGAATAGAATCCGGAGTTCCTAAAAACTTTGCTATTCTAGCCTCACAATCAAGATGAACATCTACAGAGAAAATTAAATCATGTCACAATTTACAAAGAGGATAACAAGATAATTTCTCCAAGTTAAAAAATTAAATCCTGGTCCAATTTTACCAATTGTTCCGTAAAATCCACGGGGACCGCAAGAACCAACACCATATTTCTCCAATGTAGAAGTACAAGAATCCTAGAACATAAAGAGATGTTAAGCATAAATAAGAATTGAGACATCCCAGAAAAGCTAAAATAATTACTTTTGGAAAATAGTCTTACAAGTAACTTTTCATTCCCTATTAGCCCCAGGTAATTTGCAGATGCAAAATTGATGACTTCTTTACCATTGATTATTGCATGTGGACCTGCAGCACTGTGTAAAATGCAATTTATGAGCATAATTATACGAGACTAAATAATATAAATGAAGTTTCATCTATGGATAAATTGCTTCATGATCAACAATAGTATATCGAACTTGTTAACTCATTACAGACCAAAATAGCGAAAGACAGCAAAAAGGATGGCAGAATGGTTACTTCCAAAAACTGCTCAAAGAGAAACATATAAGAAAATTTGAAATGTAGTATCAGTCTTAGAGACATGTTTGTAGTAAGTGGAATGACTACGCCCTTTGTACCTGACTAGTGAAAATACATGAGGGACGACAGAAAATAAAAGTCCTCAATGGTTCTAAATACACAAGTAAAATAAAAAAATTCACCTTTCCAGTACGGGTGGCTCGTACTGCATATCTTTGGCACTAAGAGGGATAAGGGGTTCAGGAACCCATTCATCACAGAGATCATCTATTTCCTATAGAAACCACACATTTATAGGTGAATCACATAACATTGTAAATATATTAACGGCAAAAGGAAAAATAATCAGTGCTTGTGGGACGAGCGAAAAAGCAATATGGGAACTCAAATGAGAGGTCAAGTCATCACTTTAATAGATTAAAAACTAGAGTAATCTCCAAATATGATTTTAAGTTCTGTGTTGGAAAATTGGAAGGTGGTGAGAGTCATTAAGTTAAGATGACGAAAACAAGAGATAAGGACTGCAAGATTAAACCTGAATGTGATACAGCCTTCAAGTTTTGCAGTTACTGATTAATATGACACCGTACTTTTTTTCTCTTATTAATGAATATTGCAGCTGATGAACAAGAAGCATGTTACTAATTGTGCCGTTATCACTACAGTTCAACCCTATTTATATGTTCTAAACTAAAAATATGATAGCAAGTTTTTTTCTGGAAAAGTAGCTCCACGATATCAGCATTAGCCACCTAGCTATAAGACTTCCTCCTTATCTTAAAATTATCATAAGCGGTTAATAAATGGCAACCTCTCCCACTGTTCCTCTAACCATCTACTGGTTTAAATTTAGTCATATCATAAGAGTGTTCCCCGGAAGAATTTCCACAATAAACTCTAAGAATATCAGATACAAAATGGCTCTAAATACTAAATTAATCATGGGCCAGAGATCTATTCCCTATAGAAACCCACACCTTTTCTGTCAGGGGTCGTTTGGGGGGTTTGTAACTTTTCTGGGAGAGCAGGAATAGGATCGCCACCAGTAGCATTGCCTCCACGAAAAGGTGACCTTTTTTCAACAAAAAACGAAAGACAATTCAGTATATGGTAATGCAAAAACGGGATCAAATTCGGTTAATGTACATCCAGCCACATGAAAAAAACAAATTACCGCCAATATGGACTCCGAAAATGACCGCCCGAGCAGAAAAAGCATCTAAAGCTATAGTAATCCAACCTAAAGTATCATTCACCATCTCCAGGACAGTTGGTACCATCTTTCCTCGAATTGGTGCTAAAAGCGTGTTGAGAAGCAGAGCTACGGGAATGCTCTCCTAGAAAAACAAGGTGAGCGTAAGTTTTTTCCCTCTCCTACCGGGCAATTGCAACACTTCAACTTTCATCCTTAGTTGTTAGTAAAGAAAGAAGCGCGTCATAGATTAAAATCCACGAAAACAAGGAAAGGGGATTCAGATCAGGATACATCAAACTCGCAAAAATAAAAGAAAACTGAGAAGACCAACTAAATCGTTTAATGATTTTGTTGAGCAATTGTATCTCTTTTCTTACATGAAACACAAGATGGACGGAAGAAGAATCAACAACCAAAATCCCCAGGGGAAGATGAGATGGTCGAGGAGTTAATGGACGAGCATTCACCTGGAAAATCGAAGGGAGGTGACAGCGATCGATCGCGGTGGAGATTCAATCAGAGTAGACGAACGATATGCCTATCCAGAGGCTGTGGGCGATATTTGGATATAAAAAAACCAATGACTTTTCCGCCGAACTTAGGTACAATTTGGGCACTAAAGTAAATAGATTATTTAACTAATCGGGTCCTCAACCTATATTTTGTAGATTACTTAGATCCCCTCAACATCAATTTACCTAAGCATTATTAGGCCACGTGAATATCATCAATTGATTCCTTAATCATTATTTACTTCTCATCTGCTTCAAAAAGTCTTCCTCATTACCATACTCATCAGGCATAAATTAGGTTTCCCTCTTCATTAACTGTGACCTGTGACCAGCCAGTGATAATCAAAGGAACTTATTGGCCTTAAACTTATAGGCTTGTATTAGTATGAACCCAGAGCTTATTTCGTGATAACTTAATTTAATCTTCCATAATTTCACAGACAACTTTCATATTATTATCATAAATTTAATTAATTTTATTATTAAAATTAAATATGTTTTAATATATTTAATATTATTCATTTTCAACTTTATTTTTATCATTATAAAATCAATAAATAATGTTACTAAAACTAAATATGTATATCAAATTTTGAATAAATTTAAAAATATTTTATTTTGAATATACAAATTAGTTGGTATAAAATTATATATACATTATTTGTTACTCACTATTAAAATAAAAATAGCCATTACGATAAAAAAAATATAGAAAACTTAATGGATACACTACACTCAATACATCTCCTATTTTGTATATCATTTAATTTTTTTATTTTTTTATTAATTATTTTATTTATAATTTATTTATTATGTTTTTATTAAATAAAAAATATTTGTTAAATTTTCATTAAAATTTTATATCACGTCAATAATATTTGATATATTTGTTTCATTAAAAATTATTTCATGGGATTGTTAATTATTGTTTAGCCAAAAACCTCAAAGTTAATAAATTTTTTATTATATATAAATTAAATTGAACAATGTAAAAAAATAGCAATATTTATTATTCTTTAAAAACTTACTTTTTAATTAAATATCATATTAATTAATAGGTTAGGTCCGGTTAGCACCATTTTATTTTATTTTATTTTATAGCTAGTCCAGCCCGATTTTTTAATATACAACCCTTAAAAGTCAGTTTTTTTAAGGGATTTTGACGCAGATAAGACGGATCGACCCCTCCGCCCTCTTAATTTAATAGTTAATCTATATACTTTTTAATATATATATATATACTTGTTAATATATATATATATACTTTTTAAATTATTATTACATAGTTTTCTAAAATGTTATATTATTAATATTTAAATTTATATTTTTAGAATATTAACAATTTATAGTAATCATATTTTAAAAATATCCCACAATTACTTTTTAAAAGTTTTACATTAAATCTTAATTTTTTTCAAGTGTTTTTTTCTTTAAAATTTTAAATGAGTGAAATTATTAAAAACATACATTGAAAATAGAAAGGAGCAGCCTCATAAACATTAAAAAAACTTATTTAATAATACATTTGATTAACATTTATTATTAAGGTTAACTAATAAAAGAATCTAATTGCTATACACTCTTGGATTAGGAATTATATTTTGATAAGAAAAATATATCGTTTTTATATTTGATAAAAAATAATGTGATACCTTTTAAAAATAGATAATAAAATTTATATTAGATGATAAATTAATAAAATTTCACACTTAAAGGCAATATTAACAATTTTTTTATTATCCATCCAAATTTCTTATATGGGGAGATGCACTTTCAGTAGCTAGACTAGTATCTCTACCGCCAATTGCCCAACTTTAACTTGCTCACTCATAACCACGTTATCTATTTAAAAAAATAAATCATTATTTTTTATCGATATTAAAACTTGAAAATTCATCAAAAAATAGAAGTTTATTATATTTCAGACAGACAGTTGTTATATTTTTCTACAAATTATAAATATTATATTGTAATAAACGATATATTTTAGGAGCAGGAATGGTAAAAAGTTTGTTTAAATAGGGTGGATCCATGTTCTAGCTTCCAAACCCAGGTGGGCCCATTATATCCGAACCCGCCACAGCCTACGGATGAAAAAAAGGCGACCTCAGATCCGTTCTAGATTCGCACTCACCTATATACCTCCTAATTTTATAACTTCAGAAAATATATTTATAGTAAATTATACAAAATTTAAGTTATATATAATTTAAACATAATAAAATATTAATATATATTAAATTATTAATAACTATATTTAACTTAAATTAAATAAAATAAAATATATTATTGTACAAATAGATAACATAAATTTTGCATTTTAATAATAGTAAAATTATATAATTTACTACAAAATTATATTATTATTATAGAGAAATAAAGGTATATTTATGTAACATAATTAATTTATTTTTAATTAATTGCAAAAAATAAAAATATATTTTTTTTTACTTATAAATTTATTAAATAAAAATATATTTAATTAATATTTATTTTAATATATACATAATTTAAGTTAAATAAAATATTACAAAATTTACCATATATAAGTTGTATTGATATGGGTGGCCAATATATTAGGAGTAAAAAGTGAATTAAACCTTTTAAGTTGAGTGGTTATGATGTAATTGGTAAATAATTGATCTCAAATGTGCTAAACTGATACAAGCATTTTTTTATTTTCATTAGTATAAAAAATATTGAAGTTATTAAAACAAAATATCAAATTTGAGAAATTTAATTATATGGTTTTCCAATATTCCAAAATAATATAAATACTTGTGTTATACACTGTTACAAAAACTCTTTAAATGAAATTTATAGTACGAATTATCAATTTTAATGAAACAATATTATAGCAATTTGCAAACAAGCTACATGGACCAACAAATTCTGGCTACCACCTAAGAGCTCCAAGAAGCTGTCTGCCCTTGTGAAAGAAACCATAGGTGATAGAACCAAATAATGGTGAACTACAGGGACAAACCACAACAGAACTCCAGAAACACTTGGGTGAAGCGTTCCCAATACACCAACCACTCCATGAAGGGATGAGGACACATGCCAATGATGCTGGATGACCCGGAGCTGCCGCAAGATCCCAAGAAAATCCGAAAGGCTGAAGAGGCGAGCCATAACATGCCCCCGCCCGCCTACATGAAAGGAGTCTCCGGGAAATGCCGGGGTCTTAGGGGAAGGGGATGGTGAGGACACTCAATCTCCTATACATATCAGCCAAAATTTTGTTTTTTGAAGGATGCTAAAAGTGAAAGGTTAAATTGCGAATGAGTGACCCAACATTGAGCTTATGACAATTGCTGTGGCATGTAATCAAGTGACCTAGCGGAGGATTTGTTTGCTTTGGATACAAGATATTATATTTTACATACTTCTACCAACTTTGTTCATGTTGATATAAAAGAGATATAAATAGTGGGGTCTACTCTATTTTTCTCTATATGACCCACCTTATGAATCACAAAATCAAGCTTTTTAGAATGATTTAGATTAGTTTAGCTCAGCATATTGAAAACGGATAAACAGTAATGGTAAACATAGGAGACATAATGAGACCAAGGAAGATTTTATTAATTGGATAAATTATATTAGGAAATGTTTTGGAAACAAATGGCATAATTAATATAGATTTTTCATGCTATCCTTGTGTATGGAAAAAAAATGAGTAAAAACCATATTAGGAAATTAGTTGATAGGGCAATAGCAAATTAAGTATTGAGCCATTAAAACTACGAAATAGAACATTTGATTTCAAATGAGTGGGATCACAACTGGTTTTTTTAAAAATTAACAAACTAATGAAAAAACTAAACTATCCATTCATATTAAAAGGTAAACTATGGCTGACATATAAACCAGCAATAGAAAAAATGATGGAATACGATATTAAAGGATCATAACCATATAATAAATTTACAATGAAACTAAAGAAACAAAATTTGCTAAAGAAATGGAATAAAAAATGTATTTAGAAATCGTGATAAACCAATCTAAAATTTTAACGAGAAATTAAAGAATAATCAGAGAGAAACTCACTACTATCAAAATATAATAGAATAAATCTAAATAAATGCTAGTTTAAATGGACAAGTAATTAGAAAAGAATGGATTTGGAAACAAAAATCTAGGGAAGCATGGCTTAAAGAGGGAGATGCAAATGCAAATTATTATTATTTATCTATTCAAATTAAAAGAAAATAAAATTAAATTAGATGACTATTAAATGGACAGAATGAATGGATAATATATGATAAATAAATTGCTAAAAATTACATAAAAAATAGTTCAAAATACTATAGAACACTATCAATACCAACCAATCAAACATTTTAGAACATATCATACTCCAGGTATTATATCAATAACACAACAAAAACCTTATCAGAATACCTAGGACTGAATATATACTCAAAACAATGTTGAAGCAATGGCCAATCTAAAAGTGCTACCTGCCTTATTCTATTAAATACTATAAAATTACCAATTAAATTATAAGAGAGGTAATCCAATGCTTCAACATGAAGAATTATAAAAGAACAAAACTACACACGTAGCTCCCATCCCGAAAAAAATAAACCCATAAAATTTCAAGATTGCAGACCAACAAGTGTAACAAAAGTGCTCTCAAAATTATTAAAATTTTAATGAAAGAATTGTGAATGTTGAAAAACTCTATAATTTCGCAGGTAAAGAATCAAACCTACCGGCGGCGGGTTGGAGAGGAATCTATACCAACAATATATTTTATCAGATTAGATAGACTAATGACTGACGGTGCTCACTCTTAATTGGCCGATCCCAAGCGAGTTGGTTAATTCGCCATAGCTGGAGCTACTGCCTTGTTCACCCTCACTCTTAAATCATTCTCATACCAGACCGGTCGCAATTCCTCTCACTCACTCAAGAGGCTAATAGAGAATCAATTCTGTTCCAGCCACATTCACATGATGCCTATGCTAATAATGTATCGGAGATGGACATGAACTTGCAATTCGACTTTGACTTGTACTTTTACTTTAAGAGTTGGCTAGAGACCCAACCTCAACCCTTCAACGACTTTAACCTATCTGTTTTTTGACCGGTTTCTATAGATCAATTGCTAAACGTACGTACAAACCAATACATTATTTGATTAATTTACAGATATTTTCCAAAATGTCAAGGATACCAACCGAATACACCCAAACATAATTCCTTCTTCAATTTTACAAATTTATCTAAAGGAACTACTCGACCATCACTTGCCAACTTTCTACTAATGATATTATTTTCCTAATTGTCCAACCTAGCTTAATTATGTGTGGTAAAATATTATATTTTTTTATATATATTATTCCCGACGTCCTTTTATGAAGTCATGAAAAATGGAGAAATGTCCATTTTGGGTTGGGAAAAAATTATAACACTGCATTTATGTGATGATTATTGAATAATACTTTGAGTTTAAATAATAATTAAATTATTAATTTACTGGAATGAAATATTTGAAACCAATATAATCTTAGAATAATAAATTAATTGTGTAAAAAAAAGAGGGAAATGTAATTTTTTACAGAAAAATACTAAAATGTCTAAATTCGTGAAATTCTATTTAATTTTTAATTTTTTTCCTATAAAATTTTAAATAGTTCATTTAGTCTACATAATTAAAAATCATATTTAATCCTAAAAAATATGAAAATGAGTTATTTGATCACGGAATTTTGTACTTAGCATTATCATATTTTTTTTAAATGTAGGACTAAATCAGCAATATTAGAAAATTACTTTTAATTTTTTTAAAAGTACTTTCAATTCATTTATAAAGTACAATAAAAATATTTATAATTTGGACCGGCACATTCATCCCAAGAGGCTCATACTCTTTTTCATTAAAATGCTCTCTGACTTTTGAAAGGACAATAAATCACATTAATATATTAAATGAAAATAATATTTATAAATTAGACTAAAAGAGCTATAAAAAGAGTTGAAAATATAGTGTTTTAATAATTTAATTCTTTCATTTTTAATTTATGAATAAATTTGTTCTAAAATGTATTGAAATTATAAATTATCGAAAAATAATCTGAGAAATAAAATTATTAATAATCAAGAAATTAAATGGAGAAATTCTTGACCAACCCTCATAATAATTATGATATGAACTTATATATAATAAGAATTATTAAAATGATAATAAAAAATTGAGAAATAAAATGGACACTCCACTCCAATGTCGGAATATGTGTTGATCACCCCTATCATGGCCCATCATTTATGACTTGGTTTGAAAGCCTCATGATGAAAAAAAGAACCTTCTCTTCGTCCACCTTTAAACACATAAAGATGAATAAATTAATTTTCGTTAATTAAGATTAAAAAAATTTAATGAAGTGATTAAAATTTAATAATGGAAGTATTAGTATACTCTATATAGACCATAGAATCAAGGAGCCAAACTCTCCTTCAAGTAATTAATTCAACTAAGATGGAGAAAAGAAAGCATAGAATCCCATGGAGAAACTTAGCTTTGAAGTATTGATGGGAATAATAAATTGAATGAGAGAGGCAATCATGGCCACCAATCAAATGTAATTTGGGCAAAAAAAACAATTAAAAGTGATTAAAAAAGATAATTACATAATTAATCCAATTTTACGACTATTTAGAAAATAGGGAGATATATGGGCCGACCCAATCCAGCCATACAGCTCAGAAAATAAAATTGATAATAATAATAATAAATTTATCCAAAAATAATAATATATTAAATAAAACAATCTTGTCTCCTGTCCCCTGTCTCTCTCTCTAGTTTCGTCTACAATTGCTCCTGGGTTTGCGACCCTCTTTCATCTACAATTTCATGAGGGTCAGTAGATGCACATGAGGCAACAAGCAGGGGGAGGTAATTGATTGAGCCGCAGGAGATTCTTCCCTCTTTCATTAAGATCCCCTCAGGCCTCCTCCTCCCCTTGGTGGGCTATTTTAACTTCTTAGCAAAGTTTCCGCGCTACTCTAGGAGCTTTGCAATGGCAGTGAATCCCTAAGACGAGAACTGGGCTTGGCTGGATCGCTTCTTTTGGCGGTGCGCAGTGCAAGAGATGGAAAACGGTTTTGATAGGGAATTGGCCGACAAGTTCTCGGGTTTAGGGATTAATGGCCCCTCATCCAACAACAACCTGTTCCAGGTGATGAAAGCGGTTGAAGCTGCTGAAGCCACTATCAAGCAGCAGGTATCCGTTGTTTGCGATTTCTACCTCTTTGGTCCACTGTGTGGTTTCTAGTTGAGGACGAGCTGATTCGAGCTCGGGATCAATTTCTCTTTTGGTCGATAGCACGCTTTTCGTCACTTTGAAATGGATTATTTCTCGTGCGGAGATTCAAATCCAATGAATGAGGCATGTGAGCAGATATTCACGTCACATGATTATTGTGGCTATTGAAGTAGATAAACAAATGGTAGTCATAAGTCCTAATCTTGACTGACCTTGGCTACATGCCGTGTTAAATACTCAGTTGACTGTGCTGATTATCGTCTAGTTTCATTAATGAGGGACTTGCCATGTTAGTGCAGCTTGTAAGATCATCTTTGCCCTGAACAATTTTTGGGGGCTAATATTCTGAAGTTCCTTGTTGCTAAGTTTTCTTGTATACTTGTCTAACGGTATGTAATTGAGTCAATTCAGAATGTTCTCTTCCCAGTTGGTGTCCTTTTCGTTTGTTATGTGGATGACGAGGTAGTCATTCTCTCGGTATGCTGTGAATGGCATATTAGTCTTTAGTACATTCAAACATGCTCATGGAGGGGTTCTTTATTGATGTTTATTTTTCCAGGTGGAAGAGAACAACCGTTTGAGAAATGAACTTCATGAAAAAATTGTGCAGTTGGAACAATACGTAAGTAATTTCCTTTTTTTTAAGTGTAGGTATTCTGAGTTAACTTTGCCTATCATACACGAGGCACTCCTATTATTATGTATGCATTTTCAATACAGGAACGTTCTTCATAAGATTCCCATGGGTTAAGTGCTAAATTACGTTTGCCAGAATCCTGTGATAAATCAGCACCTTGATATTATTTAAAATTTCATGTCTTATATTGAACCGTTTGGAGTTGGAATGAGCCCCAGTTGTGAAATTTTCATTCTTCTCATTCCTTTGATACAATGTAAAATATGGGTTTTAGATCTTTCCTTGATTTATATTTAGAAAAATAACAGCATATTATCATTTGTTGTCATCTTGTTCTTGCAATTTGCAAACCTTGTTGGGACTTCGCAAGGATGTTTTTACTTTTGGGATGCAATGTTAGTTACTGCTTTATTTTTAGACCACTCAATTTTTTCCTTGCTGTCAGATGACTATCTGAATTCTTTTCTTTACCAGAAGGCATATGAATCCTTGGGAAATCCAGAGGTTGGGATCAAGGATATGGCCCAAAATACCTCAAGTAATCAGGCTGGTACATTAGTTGTTCATAAAGACTTAAGACAGGCAAGTGAGGATAATGCCAGGCAAACTTTTGGAGAGAGCCCCACTAAAAGCAACCAAGTAAATGGGATACTGAAAGTTCCGGCAAATTCTTTCTTTACTCAACTATCTTCACCATCAACTTCATCGATATCTCCTAGCAGGTTTGTTTTCAGACTCAGAGAAACTATATAAACTTGATTAAATTATGTTTCTCAGAAGAAAGCTCAAGACAAGGATCCCCAATTTTAGACGGTGTCTTATTTTTTAAGGTACCAAACAGAAGGAGAGTTTGATCGACTTCGTAGCTCTGGAGAGGGGCTACTGTCAATGACTGAAGTAAATAATACTAGCAGCTTCCAAAAGCAGGTTTTCTCTTGATTTCTTCTCCCATCACCTTTATAGGAAATTTACAAGCTGAGTGCATGTTATAGGATCTCATTCACAAGGTACAGGAACATGAACAAGAGATTGCACAGTTGAGAAGACATCTTGCTGAATATTTTGTTAAGGTAAGCTGATTATGTAAATGTGGCATGCCTTATTGGAAAAAAAATGACATTTTTTTGTTGATTGAAAGTGATACAATAGTTAAACTTTCTCTTGTAGGAGGCACAAATACGAAATGAAAATTATGTGCTGGAGAAGCGAATTGCCTACATGCGATTGGTAGAATTTCTTATTGTTCTAATTGTTAATATTTAGAGCTATTATTTTCTTATATTCAGTATCTCATATTTTCTTCTCCTTTTTTATGTCCTGCCTAATCCGAGGATTTTAATTGGGAAAGTTTTGGATATTAGGCCTTTGATCAGCAGCAACAAGACCTTGTCGATGCTGCATCTAAAGCTCTCTCATACAGACAAGATATAATGGAGGAAAATATTCGGTTATCATACCAATTGCAGGTACAAATCATCCACACGAGGGATTATTCCACGCCCTACTTTTGATGAGTTATACTGTCAAATGCAATCACATTTTGATGATTCAGATCTCTAATACTTGCATTTTTCTTTTCCATATACATATAGTTTACAATTTCCCTCTGATAAATAAAATTTGCAAGCTAATGTTGCCCAACTTTCTGTTTTGGTAAATTAATGTAATTGCTGAACTTATCATGATTTTGGTGTGCTTGTTTTGTTTCTTTCAGGCTGCTCAGCAAGAAAGATTAACATTTGTGTCATCCTTGCTGCCTCTCCTTGCAGAGTATTCTCTGCAGCCACCTGTTCCTGATGCACAGTCAATAGTTTGTAATATCAAGGTACGTTTATCATTGGAATCAATTCCATCCCATTTGAAACATGCGGATACACATAAACTTTCTCCGTCCATCTTGAATTTATCTAATGTATCACAATGTGAATTTCCTCTACCTATCATAGGAAGAATAAAAAATGGTGGAAGGTTTCAATTTTATCTTGCAAGTTCCATGATGAATTGCTGACTTCCTATGGTTATTAGAGGCAGAGAGAGTGTGGAATCTGGCATACATATCAATGAATCTACGAAGATATACTTTTTTGTTCTTTCAAGTATATCTAGTTATTGAAATATTCCACCTACTTCATAGTTCAAATGTTCCTTTATTGGTTGAAATTCTTGAAAAATACTATTACCCAGTAAAATAAGGCCGAGTATGCAGAACTTGGTGGGTTTTTTATGGTGCAATTTAGCTAAATTAAACAGTAACATAAAATAGTAGGTTTGTAAGTCGCTTCATTGTTATTTTTAATTTCTTCACTTGGTGAAGTTTCCTGATTTCAAACAAATATCCTGCAATTAGTTTTTTTATCCATCAATTTTCATCTGCAATCCTGAGGCCTGATCCCTAACATAGTTTCTTACTGTCTAGAAAAGTGACATGGCGAGTTTTTATGTCTGTAAATGGTTTAACCGGTCAACCTTTTACTATTTGTTGAACTTCTCTTACCTTGCTCGACTAGTTTAAGATATAGTTCCTATTTGTCAATATATCTGTAATGATCTTCATGCATGGAAGCCACATTCTTGCAGGTTTTGTTTAAACATCTTCAAGAGCAGCTTAATATTATAGAGGTATCCTCTCCAGGATTTAAGGATAATTAAGTTGTCATTTCAAAATTGATCTCCTCTTCAAATACATTAATCTCCATCGTTATGATCTATTTAATTAAGGGATAATGGCTCAAAAGGGCAGAACTTTAGAGTCATTCCCAGTTTGTTCCAAAATTTTCCATTGATTAAAACACATAAACTTTGGCTGTTATATCAATTTGGGGTGGAACTTTTTTCTTTGTTCTAAATTTTACTTTTGTACAAAATTTAACCTGAACCTTGTATAGGATTTTTAGTTGGCCTAAAAATAATGAGCTTTCAGGTACTTTCAAGACAACAAATAAGGTTCACACTAGAATTGGGAATGAACCTAATGTTTGCGCATTTTTGAGCTATTAACCTTGTAATTAAACATCTCTGTTCTCTCTCGATCATTAGAATAATGTTCTTTCTTTTCCTCAGTCAAAGTTTAAGGAGTCCCAATTTCAGCTAACCCCCTGGCATTCAGAGGCAAGCTCTTCAGCTTTAGCTAGGCAGTCTTCACCTCATTCAGTTGGTGCAACACTAACATCTCCAGTATGTACCAAGCATCTTCCTTTTTTTCTCTTTGGTATGATGTTACTTTCTATTTCTTATATGTTGCTACCTTTCATCTAGAACCAAACAAATGGTCTTCAACTTGTTCCACAGCCACTTTTTACTCCTGGAAAGATACCCATTTCTTCTTCTGAAACTCCGGTTCCTGGGGTGAGTGATCAGATAGGACTTGGTGGCATCTTTCCAAAAACCATGGAATCTAGTGAATTAGGGGGCTATCCAGCTTTTGCGAACAGGTGAGCTTTGTTTTCGGTTACTTCTGAAAACCTCATCCGAATGTACATATTATGACTGTTTCATTTATTGATGGGTTTTGTCCTCATTATTCAAATATGGATGATGAGATCATATATTGCCTCTCAATTTGAAGAGAAAGCTTACTCATTATCTTTGTTAGGTTCATGAAAATGATGAAGATATTCTTATGTTCACCAATTAATTCACAAATGTTGGAGGTCGATTGGAGTGGTCTTTGCATGCTAGCTATTCTAACTGATTGTTGCCAACTCTAACTGAACCCTATCTTTTCCATTCCATAGGCCTAAAAGATCATATCTTTCCCATTCCAAAAGCTTTCAGCAACAGCTGGATTGAGCATAGTTTCTTTGTGGTGCCCAATTGGGCGTAACTTTAATTTTGATGTTTTAACCAGTTATTTTTTCTTTATAATGACTGGGTGTAGTAAGCATTATGCTGAAATATCTTGCAATTTGATTAGCTAATTAAGCTATGAAGTGTTTATTTGGCCATTTTTCTTCAGAGGAAAATATTTGTTGGATGCTGGTCTTTATAACATTAGGATTGATATTTAAATTTGTGTGAATAGGATATTGTTAAATGAGATTGATGCTTGTATGTTAAATATTGATAGGAATCCAGTGCCCCTTGATGTTACTGGACAATATGGTGCAGCACAAGGTGACAGAATTGTAGCAAGTGAGAGTCAAGAAACCACCAAGCAAGTCAAATTCTGTGAACCTGTTAGCAACACTGAGATGGATGACACTGATGCTGATGCACTCCATAATGGAGGAGGATCCCCAGCCGATTGGAATTCAGGGAACTCACCTTATGCACCTCCCCATGTGGAACTGAGCACTTCATATCTACCCTATTTACCACCTCTACATGAAGAACCTTCCTCTTCATTTTCTGAGGGTACTGGCTTCAAACTTTGAATTTTTTATTAACTTGACGTGGCTGTTCACAGTTTCCCTGAGTGGACCCTATATTTCAGGTCCAGATGATGACCCATTACCAGGAATAGATGGTCTTCAAATTTCAGGGGATGCATATCCAGGAAGGGAACTCCAGGCTTGTGGATACTCCATAAATGGGACTACAAGCTGCAATTTTGAGGTGCCTCCTCAGTACATGAGTGTTACTTTTGTTCCTTATTGATGGTGATTTCACCATAAAATTTACCAACTAATTCTGGAGATAAATCTTCGTGCTATCATGATGTCTCAGTATGTCAGTGATAAATGAAATTTAATTGGCTGGAAACTATATATTACCAAAACCTTAAGAACCTGTTTTCCAGAGTGTATGTCCAAACTGTTACAAGTAAAGTGCAGACTTGGTATAAGAACTTTCTTAACAAACTATCAAATTACCATTCTACAAGATAGGGCATATACAATGTATTTTCTCTTTGCTGGATGAGCTTCTGTTGTTTGTACAAGTTTGTGGTCTCCCAGAATTAAAAGTCAGAAAGATCTCCTGGATAAATTTAATTTTTCAACCTCTTATGTTCTATCTAAATCTTTCACGCAATTTACAGTGGGTACGGCATATGGAAGATGGATCGGTCAATTATATTGAAGGTATTCACCTTTATGCTTGTTTCCTTTGCTCTCATGACTCATTTAAAGATTTTCCAACCTGAAAGTTCTTTGATCATTCGTCTTTTATGTGTATGCTGGCAATATACTTTTTGGCAGGTGCGAAGCAACCAAATTATCTTGTTACTGCAGATGATGTTGGCACGTATCTTGCGATTGAAGTCCAACCATTAGACAACAGAAAGCGTAAGGTAACACATTGGGACTCCATTCTTGCTTGGATGATTATCTTTTTAAAAAAAATCTTCTTTTCCTGCCCCCGGTTTGTTCTTTTTTCTCCACCCCCCTTGACTGAGAGTGGGAGAGCTAAATATTCATCAGTATTGAATATCTAGAACTATTGGACAATAAACATCCAAACTTTGAGATCCAATTTTGTTTACATTTGGTGGTATGAATTTCTAGAACACTATCCTTAAAAGAAACATAAAAATTTTCTAACTGATTTTAAAATTTTGATATGCTTGCTACTTTATTTAAATTCATTTCCTTCTGTTCGTAATTCTGCCATCTATCCTTAGTTGCTTTCCTGAATCGCTGTCCTGAGTCCTCTAAGGTCAGATGGAGTGAATGCTGATGCAATAGTCACAAGTCTCTTTCCTCCTAGATTTATACAATTAAATTTGAATGCATTGAGCTTCCTTTCAATATCTCAGTTCAGTGTGTGCTCCTGCTATACAATTTATGTTAAACTTTTATTCAGTATTTTAGTTATGGTTTATCACCAAATGTTTCTTGCACTCCAGGGGGAGCTTGTGAAGGTCTTTGCCAATGAGCACAACAAGATTACTTGTGGTATGCACTTCAATGCTATGCTTGCAATCAATTTGTCTATAGTTTAACTATGTTTGGTTTCGTGACTTTTACTTTTGTTACAATTTCATGTTAAAAGTGAAACTATCTTGTTATGCTTTAGGCAACTCTATGAGCTAGAAATTCAATCGGCCCTTAAATAACTCTAGAATCACTTTGAAGACATCATTGTACCCAGAATTACAATTTAATATTTTCTTTGTTTTGCTACCATTAAGATATATATGTTATCTAGATATAAAAGATTTCAAACTGCAAAATAAAAAATAAAATAAAATGCTTCTATTGTTTCATGTTTTGAATCCTCAATTCATCCGATGGATTATTGATAAGCATTGTTTGTTTCTTGTTCACAGATCCTGACATGCAGAATTGCATTGAGAGGAATCTTTATAGTGGACATGCTTCCTACAAAGTATCTTCATCGGTACGAATTGTCAAGAAATTTACATATCATGATTTTGTGTTTACCTTGTTCTTATCTTTATTCAGTTCATCTTTCTTTACCTCTACTTACAAAGAGGTTTCATGTTTGAAAAGGCTGGGTTTCTGGATATATGGGAACCAGCTACATTGGCTGTTAAACGGGAAGGCTACAGTATCAAGGGCAATGGAGCCAGTGGTATGACAGTCACGGAAAAGTTCTCTCAAAATACCACGGTACGGTTTTTGTGAACTTCTGTTCTGAAAATATTGTGTTTTCCTTTCTCTGTATATAGTGTTGTGTCCATTATCTGCATAACTAGAGAAGAGCCCATTGAAGGAAATTTTCTTTTGGAGATGGAGATGGACAGAAAAGACAGCATTGTAGAATCTTATACTTATTTCATTCTATCTGAAATTTAATGTAATTACTCTTCTTTGCTTCTGTACTATAGGTTACTATTCCTTATGGGCATGCCACACTTTTTTCAATAAGAGGATCAAATGATACTGAGCATATTTTAAGAGTGGAAGGCGACTATGAAGATGTTAGCTGGTGAGTGGTCGTGGCTGCTATTTTCTAGAGCTCTTATGTTTAAATTAATTGGCCTTTAATCTCGAGTGAGAGCACAATTTTAGGTGATGCACATTTTTCTACTAAAAACTGGCGGCAAATGTTATAGCTCACAATGTTATTGTCAAGTATTTTTTGAATGAATTGATTTAACTAGTTTGGGGTGTGATTTTTACATCTAACTTGCAGCTGGAGGGACACAATTGTGCTTACATTAAGGCTATTTGTTATACGGGTACGTTGTAGACCACCACATGCTTGCTATGCTACATTTTACCCTCTCTGAGTTGATTCTCTGTTTGTATACTACTAGTATTGGGATGTACTATCTTTCTAAAGCATTATTATAACTCTTTTAAATAGAGCCCATCCAACTATAATATTTGTATCTTGGTTTTCTTTGACTGAGTCACCCTATTCCTCCTAGGGAATATCCGTCACCATAAAAAATGCACTCTCTGTATTGTCTTCTTTCTGAAACAAATGGGCCAGCTTTTTTTTCCTATTCCGAACATGGGGATGGTGCTCCCATTGTTGAGAGGAAAATGTAGGAATGAATACCCTGCATTGCTTGCTGAGGCACATAGCTTGCTTGCACTTTGGAAAATCTTTCCCACCAGTTAAGTTCTTTGAGAAAAGCAGTTATTTTGATTTAACTTTGTTGTTCTCTTCTTCCTTGGTTTGCTAATGCAGGCTGTTCAAAAGAAAGGGAAGAAGAGAGGCTTATTCTTCAACAAATAAAGCTTACCCAGTTGGCACAACTCACAGATTTGGGTTTACTGATGGGAGGGATTCTCACTCAGCATTTTGCTCCAGTCGTCAGAAGATGAGAGGATGGATAGTGTAGTCGACCTCACACGACAATTGGTCTTTCCTGATGTACCTTCTTCCCTCTCTTCTATCCCCTTCCTGTAACTTGATGATTCAAAGGCACTGATGGAAACTGAGAAGTGACAAACTGTAAGTAATTATATAAATCAACTCGTAGGAGATGGGTTTGGTCCCTGTAATTCGATCTGTTGCGAGTGAGCATGCTCTAGTTTTTTTTGTTTGTTTTTTTTTGGTATACCTGGTGTAGATGGCAGAGAGTGCTAGAGATATATGTGGAAGTGATGAAGTGTTGGAGTTAGGATCTTAATGTGGCTTTTTTAATCAATTTTGGCGAATGTATTGCTGAGGAACCTGATTGTTGTTGAGTTCCCATTTTATATGTGAAAGGATTTATTCAGTTATCTCTTGTGCTGCCTCTTGGCCTCTTTTTTGGACTCTTAGTAGAGATGATACTCCATGCATGCAAATATGATCAATTGTATCAGAATAAAGAAGCAAAACTATCAATCAATGCATCATCTGAATCTTCTTTGAAAGGTATTTGCTTTTGTTTCCCATCTTTGTAGTCCCTTCCCCATGACTGCTTCATTTGATGGGGGAGTGGGTTCAACCACAGGCTCCTCCCAGGGGAGGGAGTGGTTGGGGGCTCTGCCCATACCCTTTAGAATTTGGAGGGGAGGCTGAAGGCCATCATCGACCATAGCCTCCATATGCCCACCCGTCTGAAGGTGGTGGGACCCCATGATAATGGTCGGTCCATCCCTAATGGGGTGGCTGGAGGGAGGACTAATGTGGCAATCCCTGACGAAAATATTCAAATCTCCTACAAGATACAAGAGAGAGGGAAAGAGGAAAAGGAAAGAAAATGGAAAAATTAATGAAGTTTTCTCAGCCACAATCTTGGGTATCGAAATGACAAAAATGTCCCTTCCTCCTGGTCTCTAGTAAACTGTGAGCCACCCGTTTTTTCCCTAGCACCAAGGCGACAAAAAGATCCTGCCGGAGCTCCGTTTCCTCTCTGTATTCACCTTTTGTTAGTTACATATTAGCCTGTCCAGCTCAACTACAGCAGCTGGTACTGGTTCTCTCTCCTTCACTTCACTTGTGCCATGATTGGCTGCAAGGTTCCGAGCTTCAGCCTTGAGCCTCCCTCTCACCAGCTCTCTCTCTCTCCTAGAAGATCAGCTCCACTCGCCTACCCAAGGTGCTCTGCTTCAGCGTCCATTTGCAGGCCTAGGTGGAACTGGAACGCCGCAACCTATGCCGCCAACAGCAGAGATGGCAACGGAGTCGAGATGCTCGAAAGCGGTCTTGAAGGTGGAAGCGGGCTTCGAGCTGAAGTTGGAGACCAGAGGAAGGTCCAGTGTGAGGTGCAAGTGATTTCTTGGAGAGAGAGGAAGATCAAGGCTCAGATTCTAGTGAATTCCGACATCGAATCTGTCTGGAATGCTCTCACTGACTACGAGCGCCTCGCGGACTTCATCCCTAATCTCGTCTGCAGGTTCACTAATCAGAGCCTCTCTCTTTAGTAATTAATGCCTTTGAGTGTTGTAAGTTGCAGTGTGAGGTGAAAGAAATTTACTGAGACACTTGTTGTCGTGCTGCATTAGGATAGCTGTAGCTGATGAGAGTTCTTAACTCCTCGTATAATTTTTAGCATTGTATTAGATTCTGTATTTGCTTGAAGGTATGGGTGATTGCTTGAAATTTGTCAGTTATTCTTCCTGCTAGAAGTTGTGCTATTTTTTTGGCCAAAAAAGAATTTATGCTATTTTCACTTGATTCAGTGGAAGGATTCCCTGCCCTCATCCTGGGAGGATATGGCTTGAACAGAGAGGTCAGCAGCGAGCTCTGTATTGGCACATTGAAGCTCGTGTTGTTCTCGATCTCCAGGAAATTCTCAAGTCAGTGAGTATCTTCCTTCTGTGATAGCTGTTCCTCCAAACACTGCCTGCAATTTAAACTTGGGATGTTCATGCTCGTATTAGATTTGAGAGTGAAGAATTCTATTAATCAAATAAGAGGACATGAATACTCTGAGAAATTTCTTGCACTTGTAATAACATGTGGATGCTTTAAAGTATGTACATGGTTATATTGATCAATTAACATCTCTTATACAAACATAGATTTCAAGCTTCAAGTGCTCCTACATTCATAAATTTCCAGAATGAAAATAGTGCTACTGCTCAAATGCAAAGGAAAACTGCTATTACACGCACAATTAACTTATTGATGATATAGAAATTACAAATTGTAGATCTACAATTAATCTAGATGGATGGACAAGTGGGAAAGTGTCATGTCTCTTGATTTCGTAATGTAGTCGTTATACCATTGTGCCAATTATGTAATGTTATAAACTGGAGCGAGTTTCCTGTTTCAGGCTAATGAACGTGATCTGCACTTCTCCATGGTTGATGGTGACTTTAAGAAGTTCGAAGGGAAATGGAACTTGAAGATGGGGACAAGGTTGGAGGTCTTAGATTTGCTCTTCACTTGCTGGAAATATAGTTTTCAAGCCTCATCTTTCAATTTTTTATGGTGTTTCGTGCTCCCAGGTCTTCAACAACATGGTTGGCTTACGAGGTCAGTGTGATTCCACGCTTTACCTTTCCAGCTATCTTTCTCGAGAGGATCATCGGATCAGACCTCCCTGTGAATCTCCAAGCGCTGGCATTTCGAGCTGAGAGGAACTTTGAAGGCACCCTGAAACTCAAAATGATGGTCAACTCCCCGCGTAGAAATTCAAGCGGTGGGGTTGCCTCTATTGCTACGGACCTTCCAGGTTCACCCTTGAATGATAAGAAACTGTTACCTAAAGACACAACAAAAGATGGTGTTTTGGGTCCTAGTGGTGCATTAGTTGAGGCAAACACTAACTGGGGCGTGTTCGGGAAAGCCTGCAGGCTTGATAAGCGTTGTCAAGTTGATGAGGTTCATCTTCGTAGGCTGGATGGCTTATTAGTAAGTAAATTTTATGAGCATATTGACAAAAAGGGTAACTTTATTTCCATCTGATGACTTATCTTTGTGTTGAAGGAAAACGGAGGGGTTCATCGCTGTGTGATGGCTAGCATAACTGTGAAAGCACCAGTTCCGGAAGTATGGAGTGTTTTGACTGCCTATGAGAGTCTCCCCGAGTATGTAATGCCCTCCTCTGCTTGGAAAAAAATCATTTCTTGGACTTCTGGCAAATGTTTGGTCATGGGAAAAGTTTGAATGCCTTCTTATGAGCCAACTTGACGACAGGATAGTTCCGAATTTGGCTATCAGCAAGGTCTTGTCAAGGGATAACAACAAAGTCCGGATTGCTCAGGTATTCCTAGAGGATGAGGTTAGCTAATGAATATAACAAAAGTTTATATTGTCTCAGTTCAATTTTCTCTCTTGCCATATTTTTAGGAGGGATGTAAGGGTCTGCTTTATATGGTACTTCATGCCCGTGTTGTTCTAGACTTGTGCGAGCAACACGAACAAGAGATCAGCTTTGAACAGGTTGAGGGAGATTTTGACTCATTCCAGGGGAAATGGATTCTTGAGCAGCTAGGGAATCACCACACTTTACTGAAGTATACCGTCGAGTCTAAAATGCATAAAGATTCTTTTCTATCTGAAGCTATAATGGAAGAGGTTTAAACATTTTTCTCTTGGCTCCTTAACTTCCTCATGTGCCTGAAAATCTATCAATCTAATACTCTTTCTACTTGTCAGGTTATATATGAGGATCTGCCTTCAAATCTATGTGCCATCCGAGATTATATCGAGAAAAAAGGTGCATCAGACTCAGAAATGAGCGAAGAAGATTCATATGACAGTGGGGAAATCTTGTCATCTATTATAGGTTGTAGTAACACTTCAGGTTCAGGTAAAATCCAGCAGAACTCTAAGAAGAGTATTCGTATTCAGAGCTCGGCAAATCAAAGGCCGAGGGTACCTGGACTGCAGACCGATATGGATGTTCTTAAGGCTGAGCTCTTTAAGTTCATAGCCGAGCATGGGCAGGAAGGATTCATGCCTATGAGAAAGCAGCTGCGTAAACACAGCAGGGTAGATATGGAGAAAGCAATAACCCGCATGGGCGGTTTTCGGAGAATTGCCTCAATGTTCAATCTCTCCCTTGCTTACAAGCATCGCAAACCCAAGGGATACTGGGACGACCTTGAAAATCTGAAGGAAGAGGTAAAACTATGTAATTTGACTTGCCTGTTTCTTCTACACTGAACAGTATGACTTATTTAAATTGCATGTATTTAATCCATAATGTCTCCTGAATAGATCTACCGGTTCCAGAGAAGCTGGGGTATGGACCCATCTTACATGCCAAGCAGAAAATCTTTTGAACGTGCAGGTATGTGATGACTAAGAATCTGTTACTGTTTGGCCAATGAAATTGATGAAAGTTACTTTTCACTCTTTAGACATGCTCAATAAACTGATCTTAGTGTACAATTTAGTAATCTCTCAAGGTTTACTTCAGATGGTTCTAACCATCTGATCTTTATCCTGATCAGGACTTCCCTACAAAGATTTCATAGCTCTTACCAGCGTCAAAGTTTCTTCAAATCTAGTATCATTTTCATCCTATTGGGTCATTGAGCCAAATCCTATCAATACAAAGACTGCACTTTTCTGTTAATCTTGTTGACAGCTTCAGTATCAGAAATGATTGACAGTGGTTGATTCTTGATCCTCACACTAGTCTTTCTAATCAAGAATATTGGGTCAGGGAGATATGACATTGCCCGTGCACTTGAGAAATGGGGCGGGCTCCACGAGGTGTCGAGGCTCGTATCACTCAAGTTGAGGCACCCAAATAGACGGTCGGGAATTGCTCATGACAGGACGAACGATTCCGCCGCAAAAAATGACGCCAGGAGGGAGGAGAAGCTATCTTCTAAGCCCTATGTTTCTCAGGACACGCAGAAGTGGCTCTCCCAGCTCAAGCACTTGGATATCAATTGGGTTGAATGAGGGAAGAACAAGCAACTGCAGATATCCAAAGGCATCGTTTTTCTGTTCACGTCCCCTGATTTGTATAGCTCCCAATCCAATCCAATCCAACATAGCTTGTGTAATTATTCGGATGATTCTGGGGAGTCCATGCAAGAAGTAATATTACAAGTACTTGATCTTGTATCATACACAGGCAATACCACGTGTTAGATATTGGAGTTGCGTAGAAAACTTAGCATGATCATCAAGACAATGGGTTATTTAAATGCGGTTGTATTTGATGGGCTTTATATTTGTGATGGGCCTTCATATGCTCTGCGTATGGGCTTCAGAAAAGCCCAATATGGTGGGTTTGTTCGTCGCCTCCTCCTTGCCCCGGTGGTTCCGAGACTCATCTCTTCTCTTCCGCTCGCTTCGCTTGCCTTCTCCAAGAGCTGCAAGCAGCATCATTTCGGTCGGAGTGTCTGCCCTTGATCTCTTGTTCTTCTGCTCCAAGCGACCTGAAGAAGCTCCTTAACTTGTTCGTAGTCACTACTCCCCTTTCTCTCTCTTCCTATTTTCTTATTCACTGGAGACTTGATCATCAACCTTGCCATTCGGATCCTCAGACATGGCTATTCGATCCACTTCTCTCTTTCAAGTTTCATTAGAATACACAATTTTTGTAGATATTGTTCTGGCTCAACAGCTTTTCAGCACCAATTTGTTATAATTTCTTGATAATTGAGCCGGGTAGCAGCTCGCTTAGAAGAGTTTCTCTTTGTGGAATCTCAATGAATTGTACCTTCCTGTTGAAATTATTTTCTTGATGGACCGCACTGCTTACTATAGGACTTAGGGTACTTTGTCTTGAGTTTTGAAGGTTTTTATTCATATGATTGCGCTTTGGATCTGTGCAGATACAGAGGAATTCTAGAGGATGGCAACGACGGCCTGCTTTATCATCGTCAGTAGGAATGATATTCCTATTTATGAAGCTGAAGTCGGATCTACTGTAAAAGTAAGGACTCTTCCTTCTGTTTATATTGCTCAACTAAAAGGGAAATGCGTTTTCTCTTGTGGAAAACCTTTTTCCAGACTCCACCGGGATGCTTCTGGTGATATATTCTGTGCATAAGATGATTCGTCTATCTGATTTTCATTGAATTGAACGGCAATGGTTATGACATACATATCAAGAAACTTCCCCTTGTTTCCACCTTTTGTTCACAAATGCTTCTTAGGTTCCCACTATTTGGTGGGAGGGCAATGAATCTTCTTTCTTCTCCTTATGTGTCTGTAAGAATGTCCATTGAGCGAAGGCTTGAGGTTGATTCAGCTAGTCCTTGCAGTTCTGAATTAGTTGAAATGTGTCTCCTTATTTAGTATTATCACAAGGTAATTGTAAGCCACTTGAAAAATACAGTTCAAAATTATCTGTTTGCGTATTCTAGAATGTTCTGTGCTGGATGCTCGTTTTGATATCCACTGATGGCAAATTGGTGTCTGGCAGAGAGAAGATGCTGCCCACCTGCATCAGTTCATTCTGCATGCTGCTCAAGATATTGTCCAGGACCTTGCATGGACTACCAGTGCAATGTAAGTTATGTTTCATTTATATTTTGAATCTCTTGATGTTAGTTGCTATTTTGGTTACCTATCAATTATTATCTGACCTGTAATTGCAGGTTTCTGAAAGCAATTGACAGATTCAATGATTTAGTGGTGTCAGTTTATGTCACAGCAGGCCATATCCTTCTATCGGAATAAAAAAGTTGCCATCTACTATTCTAGTCAGTCAGTTGCAATTGTTACATTTGGATTCAATATGAATATCACTCCCTGAATAGTCATTGTTGAATTGTTCATAGATTTTGTTAGTGTTTCTATATTCTATGCCGTTACTTAGTAAACTTTTCCTTAATCTGGTTTCTATACATACACGATTGATGCTCCTCCATGACTCTCGTAATGACGATGGGATTAAGAGCTTCTTCCAGGAGGTTCATGAGCTCTACATAAAGGTAATATCTTGTTCTCTGCATTTTCTTTCTTGAACTCATGAGTTTGTGGACCTAGAACATTAGGTAAGTTCCTGATTTATGTCAACCAATCAGCAACATGATCTCCGGTTGATGTTATTATTGAAGTCAGAAGAGGGATTATGTTTTGGATTACAAACTGAGATCTGATTTTGCAGACCCTTCTCAATCCTCTCTACCTGCCGGGCTCTCGCATCACTTCTTCCCATTTTGATACAAAAGTCCGGGCGCTTGCAAGGAAGTATCTTTAAAAGGAATGTTTCATAAGATAGTTGCTCTTGAAGCAAGTATGTACTGGCAAGCTTCTTAGTTTCTTCAGGCGAACAAACCCTTACTATTTTCATTCTTTTGGAAGCTTCAAAGGATACTGGTGATATATCTGCTTTTTGGGATTTAAATGCTCAAAAAAGGGAAAAAAGAAGCTGCATTTAGGATTTTGGTGATATTATTCTCCTGGCCATGCAGTTCCATTGTTAGGATGAATTTGGTGTTTCGGATCTTTTTTGCCATTGGCGGAATTTCTTTCAAGGACATATTAGAAAGAATGATTATTTATTGCTCCTAATGCTTGGATCTACTTATCCATAGCTAATGACGGTTTAAATCTGCAGTATACAAGCAGTCACAATATAATTGACCACTAATTCCTTGGGGATGTTTACCCTTACTGTATATATGCCTGGTGATTCTGCAAGTTTCTCTTATTGTTGTCTGTATCTGGTTACTTATAACCTCATTCTTATTTTGACTACTACAGGAAAGTAAATGCAAAAGGCATGCGCCCATTTCTTCAGATGACTGGAAGGTATTTCAACTTCAGTGTAAAATATGAATGTAGGCGTCTAAAAAGATTCATGGACAAAGGGAATTCGGTAATGCACTCCATTGTTCTTTAGCACTTATCTTTAAATGGATGAATAGAGATACTTTTATGTTCTTTGGCTTGGCTGCCCCCATTTACTAACGGGCATGATTATACTTTCATCTAAATTCAAAAAGGGCATGTGGTGTTTGCTTTGTTTCTCTTGGAATAGAATAGGCGATAATCAACCATCTATTTGGGAAGTCCCTTGGAAGTTGGAACTAGAAGAAAGAGCTCGGAAAATGTCAAAGTTGATATTGTTACAAATTTATTATTAGTTATTTTTCATAGATTTAATTTACATTATTGTACATATAATCTATAATATTATATTGCATTATATATAAATAATTAAACTAAATAAATATCTAAATTATGGTACATTTATCAAATCTATTTTTTACTTTTTTTTTAATTCATATTTATCATATATCCAAATCTTTTTACTTTACATTATCTCTAAATTTTATCTACAAAAAGTATATAGAAATAATTTATATCTACCCAGTTAGACCTAAAAGACATTTTGGTTTATGATTTTTTCTGTCCATTAATAGATAGATAAAAAAACTTATTGTGGTACTTTTTTTAGTAAACTAACACTTATATTTACCATTAATTTTCAAACAATAGTACCAAAAGGTTAATACAAACGAAATTTTCCGTCTTGACAAATATCGAGGAGTAAAATTTATATTTTTTTTCAAACATTGAGTAAAATTGTCAACTTTAATTTTTTTTTAAAGAAAAGATCGAAGGTACTTTGTTAGCAAATTTAACATTACTATTGGGGACTGACTAGCTGCAGGTTCCATTTCTTCATTCTCGCCACCGTTGGGCTGATGATTTGTTTATGTAAAGTCGAATGGGCCGATATAGGAAGGGAGAAGGAGCTGAGCAGCATAACTGGAAATTGATTTTTGAGGGTTTGACGCCTTCTTCGTGGTAAGAAAGAAGAGAATTTCATCAATCCCAATAATTAATGTATATCACATCTCAGAAGCCCATCACTGTGAACTACTACTAACCTAACAGGGATGAGCAAATTCCCCCCTAGACATTTGTACCAGCCGCCGCCGTTTCTGCTTCAGCACTACAAATGAATGAATAAATAACCAACCAGCTCGACAAAGCCAACAGGGTTACCTTAGAATGGCCTGTCCATGTAACCGAACGCGCCCTGATACTGCTCGGCCGGGAACTGGTGGTACATCTGGGGCTCGAGCTGGATGTCCTCCAAGAACTCATCTAATGAATCGAACTGGAACTCCAAGTGTTCGTCGAGGCCAGCCCACTTGGGCTGGCTCTGGACCTCCTTCTCGCACGTAAACTCAGGGGACAGGACGTGATCCGAGCAGCAGCTCGAGTCTGCGTGCGGCCTCGGGACAGAGTCTGAGGAGTCCATGTAGTGGAGCGGGTCGTTCCTCGTAGTGTGTCCGAGCAATGAAATCTCCGGCTTCACATCCACTGTAACGCGGGGCTTTTCGTCGGCGTCGGAGTACTTCTCTATCCTGCCTTTCTTGTTGTATATCCGGCACAAAACCCAGTCGTCGAGCTGCAATTCATCATATTCAATAAAACTGCGTTAGTTCTCGAGATTTCAACTTCCAGTCCAGCCACGTTAGAATGCGAGTAGAGTTACAGGCGTCAAAGGCTGATGCTACACATACCCTGAGGTTACTCTTCTTGCCGGCCGATCGGTCGACATTAGCTAGGCGATACTCATGCATAATCCAATTGGTTTTGACTCCATTAGGCGCTTTCCCGGCGTAGAACACCAGAGCTTTCTTGATGGCCAGCGCCTTCGGCCGGCCGATCGGCTTGTCGGCTCCGGTCGCCTTCCAGTATCCAGTCCCCGCTGATCGGTTCGGCCGCGAGCCGTTGGGGTATTTCCGGTCCCTCGGGGAGAAGAAGTACCATTCCTTCTCGCCGTACAGAGCTATCTCTGAATCACCCGAAACCAAGAAATCTCATCAGAGGTCAAAGCATTTCACGATGAATAAGAAGGAATCTATAAAATCAGACGGTTCTTCCCTAACTGAGATTGAAATTCGATGACCTAATTTTTTTCTGGAGGCCGAGAAGATGGAAGTAATAGGGGATCGATTAAGTATACCTGGGAGCTGCCAGGGGTCAAACTTGTAGAGATCGATCTCGGCGATGATCGGGACGGATATCGACTGGCCCGCGCATCTTCGAATCAGGTAGTGGTTGACGAGCTCATCGTCGGTCGGGTGGAACCTGAAGCCAGGAGGCATCTCGACTTGGCTCTTCATCTTCCTCCTCTCCCTTCGCCGCCTCTTCTCTGCTCTGCCCTGCCTCTCTCTCTCTCTAGATCTTGATCTTCTTTCTCGGAGTTATCGACCTCAGGTGGAAAAAAAATCTGTATACTTTTTTTGACCTTCGGAAAACGCAGACTACACCTGGATAGTCTGAATGGACTGCGAGGCTTTATACAGAGACACAATAGACAGAGCCAGAAAGCCAGACAGTCCACAGTGGAATTTTCTCATTTTAATTATGACACGTGGGATAAAAAGATAAGCCATAGAGAAGAGCAGCAGCCATGGCATTAATGTCACCAGTCCCGTAGGTCAAACCAAGGAGGGACACTTGTCCTGGAGATGATTATGTCATGGCTTGCGTCAGCTATGCTGTTGTCTCTCATGGGTCTTGCGCCCTTTGGAAGTCTTGACCGTCATGCGCCAACCGGCGCCACTTTTCGTCCCACTCCATTAGAATTTAGAGCCCATCCTGTCTGGCCGATCAGAAGTCAAACCTCACCCAACACCAATGCGTGGGCAACAACCTAAAGGTACATTCTGGAGGCTTGATTTTTCTTCCACGGTCAACAAAAAAAATGAAGAATTATTTTTTGAACAAATAATAACTTCGGAGGATAATTTCGTCATTGCAAAAGATGGAGAGCGTCTTCAAGGGGTTCCCCATGTATTTTGTTGGGCACTAAGTATTTTTATTAGATTATTTTAAAGAAAAAAATATTATAATAATTATTTAGTAAAATAAAAGAATCATCCAACACTAATATTATTTTTTTTCGGGTGATTTATTGGATTTTAAAATTTAATATAAACATAAAATTACAAAGAATTGTCGTAACTTATATGCATATATTATAATTAGAAAGCCTAATATTAGATAAGAGGGTCACGGGTGGGTAAAAGAATGTCTAAGTCAGAGGCCACCATTGGTTGGGGGGGGAACGGATGGATGACGCGGGCCATGACATCAAACCAGAAGGGCTGGTGACGGGAGTGGGCCTGCATGTGGGCCCCACAATATTGCCTCAATTTAGGAAAAAGTTATTCCCCCACTCTAAAAATTAAAGTAAACACTTTTTTGGGCCAAGTATGCACTCAAGTGACCTAATTATAAGTTTATTTCATGCGGTTAGGGGTTGTTTGGAAGGTTGTACTGTTAAATTACAGTGTAAAGTTTAAATTTAGTATATTTAATAAATAATTTAAATGGTAAATATATATAATAATATCATTTTTAATTTAATAAAATATCCCTATTACCTCTCTGTCTCTCTCTCGTGTATCGTATTTTTCTCATTTTCTTTCTATCCACCCTTGACTGGGTCATTGGCCCAAGGGCAAAAGTGGTATGGGTGATTGCATTCCTTTTATTATTATGGGGTTCAATTTTTAAATAAAAATATTTTTTGCCCAAAAAATAAAATAATTTAGGTAATGGAAAATGCTAAATTGCATTATATAAGTGATGTTTGACATTAATTTAGGATTAAAATTTTTATAAAGTGGGTCGATTTAGTATCAAAATTAACTTACTTTAAATTTTATTGAACAAATATATGTTATAAAACTTCAAATACAAGTCAGTAAATTTTAATCTACTTTTTTAAAACAAATATTTAATAACTTTTTATAAACATTTGAAACAATTAATATAATTTAGAATAATGAAAGTTTATATCCATATTAAATTTGATATTTCTTTCTGAAATTTTAGATCATTATTTTTAATAAAAATATTACGAGATTGAAAATGAATATAACATCAAAATAAATATATGCAGAAAAAAAATTAATAAATGTGAATATAATTAATAATAAATTATATTAAATTGTGATCAGATATTTAAGTTGAGATCCAATTTAACATTAAGAAGGCACAAAATTTTCTTTTTAAATTAGGGTTTCTATTTTTCGGATCCATAGGGTTTTATGCCACATTACTACAACCCAACTCAATTTTATCTCGACTTTGGAGGTATGGTACATGTAACAAATGGGTATACGAAACCAGACCAACACTGACTCTAATGTGCACTAATAAAAAAATAATTTTTTTTATTATAAAAAACAAAAGTGAAGAAATGGATAATATATGTAAATATTATTTTAATATTTTATTTAATATTTGTACTATATATTTGATTTATATAATAATAATAAGGAATTTAAATAAATAGATATAATATATTAAAATAATATAAATAAAATTTAAATAGAATTTTTATATAAATAATTTTTATTGTTAATCCCGTTCCTACTTGTTTTTATTAATATGTTCGGAATTATTTATTGCGACTACAATCGTGGCTGAAGTAAAATTATAAATTACTAATATGCATCTATTTATTGTGGTGTTTCTTAATAATGGGTTTGTGTTTTGTGAATTTTGGTGTATTTTAGCTTTAGTAAATTTATTTTTTATTAGACGTTTGTATATGGCAAATTCAAAGATAAGGATACACGACGAACTCGGGGTGAGTAGACTGTCCTCAAAGTCGAGTTAAGTTGGGATCTCATGTCTGTGAATATAATATGAAGCTGGCATTTTGTCTCTAAACCACGGTTAGAAAGAGAAAATCATCTCCATTCTCAGCTAGCTAACTGAGTTTTCTGGACTCTTTCTAGGACTCGAGTCATCTTCCCTTGGCCTCATCACCGTTTTGTCACATTTTCCATCTTGCAATCTTGTTGTTTTCTTGTTTCCTTAGAGGTGGATGCCTGTTTGATGGTTGGTGTCAATCTATTAGAATATGGATAGAACATTACGTGTAAATAGTTGCTGCCGCTATATGCTATTCCCGTGCTAGTGCTAGTGCTTGTTTCCACCGTGGCAAGAAGGATTTTGATCAAACTACGTAGCTTGCTTTCCTTCCATCCTTACCAGGTATGGTATCTCCTCTTCAAACCCATCGGTGAATTGGTTTTGTAGTCTTTTGTGTGTTGATGAAACTGATCAATCTGGACTGGATTCTGGTCTTCAAAGCCCTTTGACATTGGTGAAACATGTGAGGAGTCTTAAAAAGAGGCGATGGTAAATGAAATTCTCATTATGGGTATAAAGAAAACAAAGATGATCGAGGGAAAAGATGATTAAGGGAGCTTTTCTGTCGGAAATTCAGGGTTCTATTGATTGAGGAATTTGGTGGAAGTTGATGTTCATTTTGTTAAGGAAAGCTTAACAAATTGCAACTTTGGCCAGCCTATAAGAGTCACTATCACTTTATGATGTTTATTAGTTGGAATTGTAAAGGATTACAATCCAAAAGCTAAAAGGAGTCATGCAAATAAGAAACTCTCTGTCATGGAATTGGAATGGATTAGAGGGCAGATGTGGTTGGCTGAACCTGCCCACTTGCAAATGAAGAATGTGGTCCATAATTTTGAATGGATAAACGAGGATGGGGTTGGCCGAGCTTTGCAACTTGCCAGACAAGAATGTGGCCCATGAGATGGACCGCACCTACTACCTTTAACCGGATCGACCGGACCGGAAGCGGCCAAATGAAATGAACGTGCCACAGAAATATCCACTGCCAATAACCCATCGCCATCCATCCCCGGCATCCTCCACATCACTTTTGGTCGTTATGATTTTCTCTTCCGCCAGAATGGACTATCCAAAGACCACCAGTAGCAGCTCATAAAGACATGTAAAAAACTGAATATAACTGTGTACCCACAAAGTAGATATTTTCTCGGACAAGCTGAGCTTGACAGCTTGTCGTAATATTATTTCATAAAATTTTGACACGTCAGCAGCCGGAGCAGTTTCCAACATTATGATATTATTATAATCGTTATACTGATATGATGGGCATATCGAGCAGCCTGTGACATATAGCACGTGGTGGTGTACCGGTTACATGTGACTGTTGCTCATCCATCCCTTGTAGTCTGTAGACGGCCGGACACGGGCCCGGGACTGGGCCCGGGCCCAGATACAGATCCAACTAACACCGCATTATGTCTCCAATCTAACAATTTAATATTTTGCGCAAAAAATGATTTATTAATTATTTAACTCATAATATTAAAATATATAAAAAATATTCTTTTAGAACATGTATTTATAAATTTATATGTTCTAGGCTGTAAAATTATCTTAATTGTTGTATCACAAAAAATGATTCATATAATATGTAAATTACAAAATAAAAGTTATTGCATTGAAAACCTTTTAATAAGCTAGTTTCATTTTTTTTCTCTTGAAATATGTATATGGTATATATTTTAATTAATAATAAATTATAATATAAAATAGTTAAATCAGTTTTCATCTATTATTTTTACTCATAATCCTACATTTTTTTATATCTATTTAATTTTATCATTAATAAATATTATTTTAATACATTCATCATATGCTTAAGTATTTATTTTAAATTTCTCATGCGTACTAAATTCTAATCCATAGACAAATTTAAAAAAAAAATTTACTCCCAATGAACTTGCCAAGCCAATCACAACTCTTTAACTGTACCAATATGAATTGTCCAAATATAGGGATATGTCAAATTGTACACCCGACACATTTGATAGGTAGGACTAGGTGCATGCATGGTGCACTAATTTGGACGAATTTTCAAATAGTGGGTGAATTCGATAAAATAATTAATATTTCAGATATTTTAGTTCATTTTTATAAATATAAAGATATTTTACTATTAAATTTCACCCTTTAAATAATGTTTTGATCTATAAGGTAAGTGTATAATTGACAATTATAATTATCCAGTGGATATTAAAATGCATTAATTATCCCACCGTCTATTCTTGTCGGTGCTCAGGCACCGAATCTATGTTCAGACAATACCGTATCCCTATGCAGTTGTCTGTCTTGCTTAAAGAAAATTTCATCCAAACAAATATAGTAATATATCCTTTTTCTTTATCAAAAAATAGTAAATGGTAAGATTTAATTGATGAGATATTGGGTAAGTGCTACAATTAAATAATTTTTTATAGGAATTCATAGTTTTTTATTAGGAAATTAAAAAACTTCCACCCATAATTTATCTTCCTTCCTTTGATTAAATTATTAATCTTTGTCAATCGAAGCTGGAAAAAAAAAGAGGAAACCGACAAAAAAGTGTCATAAATTCTGTCAGAAATTTTAACCCTAATCAGATCAACCCAAATGGGTCTACTCTGAGATTTGGCTTTTATGGCGACATTATCATATGGCACCACACGTTGAACGATGCATCCGTCGCTACAGCCTACAGCCATCACCTCTCTGTCACCCATTTACTAAAAATATCAAGGGTTTGTTTGGTCATAGGGATTTGAGTAAATTTGGAGGATTAATTAATGCCTCGTAAAAATTATTTGTGGAGAGGTTACTAAAATCTCTCCCATGATATATCATTTAACCTAAAATTTAATCCTCCATTCTTTTGGGGTAATTTGTATATATTTTAAGTTTTTACTTAAAATTATATTAAATTATTATTATTTTCTTTTTTATTCGGTGTTTAATGTTACATTCTAATATCATTTTATTTTTATTATTATATTTTTTAGAGAAATTTATTGGTTAAAAAACATTTTCTATATAACTATATCATAAAAATGATATATATATAAATATTTATCCGTGCATATATAAAATATGATTATGTACATATATAATTTTATGGTTATTTTATAATATAAATTCTTATATATTAATTTATTTTTTAATTATATCAATAACTCATTTATTAATTCATATATTTGCATATATTACAATTTTATCCTATAAACTTAATTTATAATATATATGATCACTTAATATATATTATTTTTCTTATTACTATTATATAATATTTATATATAAATATTATTATACAATTAATATTAATTTATTTTATAATTATAATAATAGATAATTTGTGTTATATAATATAATTATATAATAAAAATATGATAAATAAAAAATGTGATATATATACCATAATTTATTTTATATATATATATATATTAATTTTTGGTTGTTATTATATAATATTTATATATAAATATATTATATAATAACATTTTATTTTCTTATTATAACAATAAATTTATATGATTCGATATATAAAATTTATTACATGTAACATAATTTCAATATTATTATTTGTTATTATATATAAATATAATTTAATTTAACTAACTATTTAAATAAATTAGAAAATAATAATTATATATTTTTATTTTTATTAACTTCCCATCACCCATCACTTTCATGTAAAGGTAAATTTGCAGAGGAATTGAGATGTGTTATTAACCCTCCAATTCCATTCCCCTCAAAATCCCAACCCCTCGAAATTACCCAATTCACTTATACTCCAAATCCCATTCTCTCTTAATCTCTCCCAAGTCCTTCCACTCACATTAAAATTCATTTTTTCCCCAAACATTAAAAATTATTTTGAACTCATCCTCTTATTTGCAAAGAAAAAAAACTCTTATTATATTGATTCATTTATACTCCATCGAATGGAGAGAATTGGGAGATATTATAATTTTTTGAATATAATATATATATATATATTATTTCTTTATTTTTTTCTCATAATAATTTTAATATAATTTTTACTCATATTTTTTAAGATAAATTTGTAAGTTAATAATACTTTTTTTTATAATTATTTATGATACGATTATATGATAAAATGTAATACATAATAAATATATACAATGTATATATACTATAATTTATTATATACATATATATTATTATACGATATTTGTATATACAAATATTATATAATTAACATTCATTTTTATTTTATTAATTTAATAATAATACATTTGTATTATATGATAAATTGTAATATATAAAACATTATTATATATATAATATATTTTTTCATATGTATATTGATTTATTATTGCTATTATAAAATATTTATATATATAACTATTATTATATAATTAACATTAATTAGTTTTTGGATTATAATTCATTTGTGTAATGATTGAAGATAAAAATATGGTATATATAACTTACCATATATATTACATAATTATAATATAACTATATATTATTTAATATAATATTTTAATATATATTTGTTTATTTTTATTATTTTATTTTATTATATATAATATAATTATTAAAAATACTAATATAAAATTACATAACCTATAATTACATAATTTTGGATTATATATTACATAATTTTATTTAAATACAATTATTATTTTGGATTATATATTACATAATTTTATATAAATATAATTATTTAAATAAACTATTTTTTTTTGCTCAAATTTAAATAAACTATAAAACGATACATTTATCTATTTATATTTTTTTATTAAATTCTCCTTCATAACCATCCAAACATACCCTAATAGATTTTTCCCCTCTTGCGAGGGAGCTGGTTATAAATGAGCAGAAGTAGGGAAAAGGAGGGGGAGCTTCAGTTCAATAAGCTCACTGTCCACAGAAAATGGGAATGCCCTTTATTCCTGTCCTACTGTTCTCGTTCCTCTGCATGTGGGTTGGAACTTCTGGTGGAGCTAATGTGACCTACGATCATCGCTCTCTCATTATCGATGGCCAGAGGAAGCTTGTCATCTCTGCTTCCATTCATTACCCTCGCAGCGTTCCCGAGGTCAGTGTTCAATTCCAATTTGCTTCATCGGAATAATGCTCATGAATGTGACTGTGAGTGTTTATGAAAATGTTATCTTTATGGCGCGTTAATCTGAAAGAGCAAGCCAAGCGATCAGGAAGCCAGTTCACATGCTTCTTACGGTGCTTTGATTCATACAGATGTTCCTTCGAGTTCAAATTTCTTTCTATTATCAGCTAATGTCGTCTAGCTCAACTGACAATTGAATATTCATGTGCTTGTCTTGTCGTTTTTCATGTTGTTTGGAATGAAAACACCTTAGATTTGGTGCTATTAACCCCGACCAATTGGCAAATGTGATCGTGTGCAGATGTGGCCGGGACTGATCCAGACAGCTAAGGAAGGAGGAGCTGATGCAATTGAATCTTATGTGTTCTGGAATGGCCATGAACCTTCTCAGGGCAATGTGAGTTGCCTCTCTAATATGTTATTGCAACTTTGGTATAAGAACTACATCTCACTCTCTCTTATATTCCATTTGGGTAATGCAGTATTATTTTGATGGGAGATATGATCTCATCAAATTTGTGAAGATTGTCCAGCAGGCTAAGATGTACATGATCCTTCGAATCGGCCCATTTGTTGCTGCAGAGTGGTTCTATGGGTATTTTTGTAACTCTATTGTGAACCTTTTATTCGGAAATATCACCTGGATAAATTTTGAATCTAATTCCGCTTTAGAGTTCTAATAGACCAGTCTTTGACGCAGAGGGATTCCAATATGGTTGCATTACGTGCCAGGGACCATTTTCCGCACAGATAATGAGCCATTCAAGGTACTTGCAAGAACTAATAGATGCATCCTTGTGCATTAGTGAAATGATTTAGTTTGCTGAAGTTTATCTGTTTCTCGTGTTTCAGTATCATATGCAGAAGTTTACTACTTTTATAGTCAATCTCATGAAGAAGGAGAAGCTCTTTGCCTCGCAAGGAGGTCCTATTATCTTGGCTCAGGTGAGAAATACTTCATTTTATCTGAACGGCCAGAAATTCTGTTCCCTTATTTAGTTTAAGATGAAAAATACTGTAATGTTGCTGCTTGGTGAATGATAGCACCTCATATTTTCTGGTCAATGCAGATAGAAAATGAATATGGAAACTATGAGTTCTCTTATGGCAGTGGAGCAAAACCTTATGCAATATGGGCGGCTACAATGGCCGTCTCTCAAAACATAGGTGTCCCTTGGATAATGTGCCAGCAGCCTGATGCTCCAGATCCTGTGGTGAGATTTTACTGTTGGCAGCTCCTCTTTGTACTTTGACATCCTAAAAATCCACAGGTTCTGGAAAACGTTGTGCAGACCAAGTCCTATCAAGAAAACGGACCTTAAATGAAATTTCATGTTGCATGCAGATAAACACCTGCAATTCCTTCTACTGTGATCAGTTCACTCCAAATTCTCCGAAAAAGCCCAAGTTTTGGACTGAGAACTGGCCTGGATGGTAGAGCTGCGCAACTCTTGAGATTCTTTTCACTTTATTTCAAACTAGTTCCACAAAATAGTCAAATAGTTAAGTTAACCCGATCATGTATATTATTGTGAAGCTAAAATGAAATAACGATTACTTGATGGGGTGATCTTATGTGGTAATGTTTCAAATAGAACTTTATTGATTCTTCATATGAGTATTTTATACGCTTCATTATCTTTCAGGTTTAAGACCTTTGGTTCCAGAGATCCACATAGACCAGTAGAGGATGTTGCTTTTGCTGTTGCCCGTTTTTTCCAGAAAGGTGGCAGCTTAAACAATTATTACATGGTACTTCTCTCAAGAGCCACTTATTGAGTAGTTCTCTAAAAACTGGTCATTGAATATTTTATTTTTGGTAAATCAGTACCATGGTGGCACAAACTTTGACCGCACTAATGGGGGCCCATTTATTACCACAAGTTATGACTATGAGGCTCCTATTGATGAATATGGTAATCATGCCACTTTCTGTTTCAACAGTTGTAGCAGCTTAGGATCCCTTTATGTTTCTATTATATCAGTTGGACTGTTTTTTTCATAGGTTTACCACGGCTTCCCAAATGGAGCCACCTCAAGGAGCTTCACCAAGCTATAAAGTTATGTGAGAAGCCACTACTAAATGGTGAAGCTATTAATCTTTACATAGGCCCATCCTTAGAGGTAACTCCTCCTTTTGAGTTGTTATGGCTTGAGATAAAAAGCTGGAGCACGCACCTTCTTTTGTTGTTAGTGTGTTACCGGTCCTTCATTGCCAGCAAGTGTAGGTCCGAAAGGAGACCCGAATCATGCCGGATAACAAGCTAGGGCTCATAAGCCTATTTGCGTTTTCTCCGTTTTCTCGCTAGCTAGCTTTCCATTTTCTCGCTTACTAAAATGATTGAATTGTCCCTGAGCTTCAAAAATTTTACAGGCTGATGTCTATACAGATTCATCCGGTGCTTGTGCTGCTTTCCTTGCTAACACTGATGACAAAGAAGATAAAATGATTGAATTTCGGAACAGAACATATAATATTCCTGCTTGGTCAGTTAGCATCCTACCTGACTGCAAAAATGTTGTACTCAATACTGCAATGGTAATGTCTCTTGCTGTGAATAACACATTTCTTTGTTGATAAATTTCATACTTATATGGTTAAAGCTCTCCAACAGGTTAAATCTCAGAGTTCCATAGTTGCGATGAAACCAGAAGCACTGATGCCTTCTGCTTCAACATCAGAAAAACAAGGCCCAAAAGCTCTTAAATGGGAAGTATTTGTTGAGAAAGCTGGAATATGGGGCAAACCAGACTTTATTCAGAATGGCCTTGCAGATCATATCAACACCACAAAATATACTACTGACTACCTGTGGTATACAACGAGGTTGATATTGCTCTTGATTAGCTCATGTATGTGGCTGTATATAATCTTAGAGATAGCTACCAACTATCTTCAAATGTTTTGTAGAGTATTTGTTGATGAAAATGAACAATTTTTAAAGAATGGAAAACAACCGACTCTGTTGGTTGAATCAAAAGGTCATGCTCTCCATGCTTTTGTGAACCAGCAACTTCAAGGTTAGTATTATGTTCCTTCATCTAGCATCTCCTAATATTTTGTCAACTAGTATTTGAAGTCATTGCCAGATTTTAATGGTAAGTCAACCATGGGCAATCTTATATCTCTCCTTTTTTGGTTCGTACTGTCTAAAAATGTTCTACTTATTGGATTCATTATTAAATTGCCCTTCATTATATCTACAGGAAGTGCATCTGGAAGTGGTTCCAAGTCTGCTTTCAACTTCTCACAACCTATTTCTCTCAAGGCAGGAGAGAATGAAATTGCTCTTTTGAGTATGACTGTCGGCTTACAAGTGAGATTCTTACTCATGAACGCACTTTTTAATATTGTAGATCCATGGCACTTTTTGCTACAAAATTTCCCCTCGTGCTATTCCACTGCATCAATGCTGTAATTCCTGCAACCTTGACAATTTCAAAGAATAATAATTTCAAAATTCTCTTTCATGATGAAGGTATCTTTTGGTCATTTAATATTAAAACTGTTTATTTATAAAAACAACCATTTTTTATGGATGAAGGCATGGACCAATATCACTTTTTAATAGCAAATAAAGAAATTCATTAATCACGAAGTAGACATGACATAAGATTGATCCTGTTCACAAATCGATGAGCTCCAACATTCTCTTTTTGCCAATATACTTCTCTTTCCTTCTCACCTCACATATAGTATCTCGTAATTTCGTAATTTCATTCCTTCAAAGGCCCTTTTATTCCTTCATCCCACACACATCAGAATATGGAGGAATGTTTCAATATAATTATCTTTTTTTTTCTCCTTATCTCATAATTCATTAATCATCAAGTAGATTTGAAACATCTATACATAAAATTCTTGGACATGGCATAAGATTGATCATGTTCACAGATTGAATTGATGAGCCCCCACATTCTTTTTTTGCTATTACACTAATCTTTCCATCTCTCCACACATAACAGTATCTTGTAATTCCACTTCTTCAAAGGCCCTTTTGTTCCTTCATTCCACATACACAAAAATATGGAGGGATGTCTCAATCTAGTTACCCTTTATTTTCCTTATCTCTTATTCTAGCAAAATGTCCATCTTTGCTATGGTATCCCTCTCTCAAGGTTCTAGGAGTAACTCGTTAAAATCCCAACATCCTAGAACTGCATTCCATTGGCAAGAAGAAGCAAGTGTACAACTCTTCTTCCCCTTCTTTATATTACGAGTAAGGTCCCACCTGGACAAAAAGAGAAATATTACCTGTTTATAAAGATATTGTATATTATTACTTATCAGTTTAGACTTTTATATGAAAATAGGCTTCTTTATATCGAAATGGACTTATAGGCTCATAATCGGTTCTTATAGGCTCATTACCAGTTCTAACATTGTATTCAGAGCCACTGAGCTGAGCCGGGAGAATAATACCTTCCACTCTACAATGGACCCCAAAATTTTTTCCACTTTTAAATTGATTTTTCCATACGTATTAATCATCACTTTATGTTCTCAGAATGCAGGTCCCTTCTATGAATCATGGGGTGCAGGATTATTAAGTGTTAAGATTAAGGGATTTAAAGCTGGAATATTGGACTTGTCTTCTTCAAATTGGACCTACAAGGTATATTCTATAGCTCAAAGAATGGATCTCACGTGTTTCATATCATTACCTTATTCAGGAGATCAATGCAACTTTTCTTCATTTTGTTTGACATGAGCATTGATTAGAACATGCAGACAGAATGGTAAACTCTTGGGAATTACTACAACAGTTGAAGTTTGTATACTTTTTGCATTAGAAAATATTTCTATGGCTGGTCATAATTTTGCGAGCTTTGAAGTTTGGACTATTTTGCCTTGTTATATCTTCCCGATCTTACTTTTATTTGTATTGTTTGTTAGATTGGATTAGAAGGGGAAAGTCTCAGAATTTACAAGGGAGAAGGTTTGAACAACCCTAGGTGGGTACCTACCTCAGAACCACCAAAGGACCAGCCACTCACATGGTACAAGGTAATTAGATGCAAGCATTCCCGCTGCACTCTATCACAATAATCCACTAGTTGCTTTATTATCAGATATTCCAGCATTCTGCATCTGTATGGACTTTTCAATCTGCAGGCTATTGTGGATGCTCCATCTGGAAATGAACCTGTTGGGCTTGATATGATTCATATGGGTAAAGGGCTTGCATGGCTAAATGGTGAGTCCATAGGAATATACTTCCCTGTGAAAAGCTCTGAGCATGATGTGTGCGTTAAGGAGTGCAATTATCGGGGAACGTTCAGTCCTGACAAATGCAGCGATGGCTGTGGAGAACCTACTCAGAGATGGTAAAATTAATTAAAACTTTCTTGCTTCTTTTCTTTGGCTTAACATTCTGCCAAGTGCAGTAAAACATAAGTCTCCATGTCTCCATTTTTATTGCCACTATGGACTGAATTGACATATATGTATCAGGTATCATGTCCCAAGATCATGGTTCAAACCATCGGGAAATGTTCTTGTTATATTAGAGGAGAAAGGTGCTGATCCAACAAAAATCAAAATTTCAAAGCGCAAAACTGAAACCATATGCTCTTCAGTTGCAGAAGATTACCCCTCCATGGATATTGAATCTTGGATCACGGAGGGAGATGTGAGCAGCAAGGAAAAAGGAGCAGAAGTGCACCTGAAATGCCCCGAGAATACTAAGATAAATGCTGTGAATTTTGCAAGCTTTGGGAATCCTGCAGGATCTTGTGGAGCATATAGCTTGGGAAGCTGCCACTATCCAGCATCCATGGCTGTCATTGTAAACGTAAGGGCGTATGCAGCTATAACCATATATGTATATATCATGAAAATTCTGCGTTCTCTTACTATCATTCTAATGCTTCTCAGGTGTTGGAGTCTTGCCTTCCCTTGCAGTGCTTTAGATATCTCACAAGCTTTAATTTTGCTGCAGGTCTGTCTGAACAAGAACGAATGTAGGGTCGAAATTGCACGAGAGGATTTCAGTAAAGAATTGTGCCCTGGCACGACAAAGAAACTGACCGTGGAAGCAGTGTGCGGCTGATGCTGAAACAACTCAGCGCCCGTGGGCAGGAGAGGGAAGAGTTACCCACAGATCATGTATCATTACTCGTATGCAAGAAATTACTTTCCGGCAAAGCAAATTGACCGAGATCATAACTGAATAAATTACATCTCTGTTTCTTCAAGCACTGGAAAATGACCATTCAAATGGTCTTTGGCGATGATCAGTTTCACAAGAGAAGAAAACATGGTCAATCTGGAGAGTCATGCAGTAAAAGAGTATAACATTTTGTTATAAGTGAACATTTATTATATAGTGATCCTTTTATGGAAGTGTGGAAAATTATCTTTGATAAGTTCCCCTAATTTTATCTATATTTGGGTCTATTTTTTTACCTAGATGTCTGCTAGATTTGGATAGGACTATGAGGTTGAATCCGATATGAATCAAACTGGCTCAGGTAATTCATGCCAGTTTGAGGCAGTACAGGTTGGTCTAGTCTGGTTCCAACTTGAGCATGCTTGAGCATAGTGATGCATGTAATGAAAATATGATCTTGTTCTTTGCAATTTTATGGGATTACATTCATGTATCATTTAGTAATGCATGCATATGTAATAGTCACTCATAATTTAGATATTATTGTGGGTTATCATCCTATGTCCTCAAGGGATGGGAGTGGAGATGGTCTTTGTAGATGCATGATAGGTTTCTTTCAAAGAGTTACCCAAATTCTGTTACATCAACTTCTCAATTAGTGATAATTTCAAAATCTCAATGTGGAATGAAGTACATAATTATTTTTACTGATGATTTAAACAGAAAGAAATGAATATTTTTTAGTAGAAAAATCTGAACCTCTTGAAAAATACAAACAAATTAAAGCTAAGTTTGAAAAGGAATTTGTGTTATAAATAATTGGATTGACAATTGAGAGTGGGGGAGAATTTACTTTAAATGAATTCAATAAATGGAGTGATATCAAAATTAGAAGGCAATAAACATATATAATAAAACAAAAAAATAACACATTTTTAAATATGGCTCAAATAATTATAAATGAAAAATAATTAACAAAAAAGTGAAACATGATGTAAAATGATTAATATACATTTAAAATCAAATTCCTACTATTTCTGTGAAAGATAAAACTACTGAATAAATATGAATTGGTAAAAAATCTTCAGTATATATTTTAAATTAAATTTCTATTATTTTTGTGAAAAACAAAACTACTGAATAAATATGAATTGGTAACAAATCTTCTATTAATTATTTTAAAGTGTTAGGATGTTTAGATTTTGTAAACATAGAAACAAATAAATGACAAAATAAAAAAAAGTATTTTGTTGAATTATAGAGGAATTTAAAGTATATAAACTATATGATCATGAATATAAAAAATTAATAATTAGTAGATATGTAATATTTGATAAGAATTGAAAATGATAATGATAAGATTCCAAAATCAATAATATAAATAAAAATTTCGAAAACAATGAGAATGATATAAACTAAATTTATGTTATTGGTTGTACTGATAAGTGACACACATTACTATAGTATAGGTATAATATAATTTTTAAAAATAAAAACTTTATTTAAAACTTTTATAAAAATTGAACTTTTATAAAATAATACACTTAATTTATAAATTTTTTAAAAAATCTTATAAATGACAAATGAACTACTCATAATAGATATATTCTTGAAATTTTTCCATGAGACTTATATCTTCCTGCGTGCTAATGTTCGATTTGAAGTTTTTCAAGTTTTATTTTAACCTAAAATGAGCTTAGGGAGTAAATGAGGTTAACAAACTGAGTGAGTACCAAGATGCTAATGCGTCATACTTTGACCTTAGTTATTACCAAAATGCACTATAGAGTTGTATCGAGAAAATTTTAAATTTAATCAAATGTAATATATATCATATATTTCTCAATAATCCTTAGTATATAAAATTATTCATAATACTTGTATTTTTCAAGAAATTACCTTAAATTTTTCTACTAAGTTGTAAACTTATTACATAAATATAAGTTATGTACAAAAATAAAATTTTTTAGTAGAAAGTGGCACGTTTTAACTCGATTCCCCATTGAAGTTTACACCTCACTATATAATAAACTACAATTCAAAAGTCTTAAATTAACTGTATCATTTAAAAATTTACTCATAATTAAAACTTTTACAAATTATCTTTTTAAATTACACAACGAATAATAAAATATGCCCGAGCAAAATTAGTAGCTGTCTTGAACCATCTGTTATTAACCCAAATACCTTATACATAGTTTCTTTCTCTACAAGGGTATTCTTTCCCATCTGTTATTAACCTAAGTACTTTATATATGGTTTTTTTCTCTACTCTTCCCTTATAATCCACCCCTTAGTATGTCTTTGAAATGTATTTGGTGGAGGGGTGAGCAATACTTAATGCAAAAGCCGCTTATTGGGTCATTCATATTTTTGATATTATTGCAACATCAAATAATTTATACATAGTTTATTATTTCATTTTCTATAGTGATTCATCACTTAACCCATCGAGAATTATAATTCGAACCAATTAATCGAGTAATATTTGCCGATGCACACTCGATATTTTACTAGAGTATCTCCCATTTCCTCAGCACAATCATCTATTTTCATAACGAGAACCAATTTAAATATTTTAAGATTTATCTTATTGCCCATTATGGGTATTAAATGAAAATACTTAATGCACACACAAGGGAGATGAAGTACCATCAAATGTAGCAATACTTCATATAATTTGACATAATCGCACCTAGCAGTGCCTCATCACACAAAGTAGTGCTACATATGATTTAACACCATCACATGTAGTAATTCTATATCTCCCCCAGTTTTTCGATAGATTGGACCACTCAAATTAATGTCGATGTTTGTGCAACGATCAACAAGGTGACCACATTTCAACCAACTCTAATTCACACTTCCTTGTATCGCTCTAACTATGACTTATAACTTATCAGTCCTGGTAAATTGGAAAATCAAATTGCACTCCCCTGTATCGCTCCATTTTCCACTTACCATTCGTAGTAGACATAACCTCGTGCCCATCTTCTCGAGGTCCTCCTCGATTACCGGCTCTATCGGAGCCACTTCCTGATGTATGGGATCTTCTTCTCCTCCCTTGTTCTTCCTTGACACCTGAAAAAAATGATTTGGGGGAGGGGGTGAGCCAATGCTCAGTGAGTGAGAATACCGCTCATCGAGTCTTTCCTGGCTCGATGTCCCTTCCGATCCTAGAGGGTTCACCAACCTCTAGGTTGTGTTCACTTCATCCGGGTCTCTCCTAGAGATGCGGTTCATGAGGACAGCCCGCCCTCCGGCCTTGCCCTTCTGGTTAGGCCTAGTTCGCGAGTAGAGTCAAGCTCTCCCTAAACTCGTTCATTAGACGGATAATGTTGTAGCCAAATCTTTCCTTTTTATTTATTATTTTCTTTATAAACAATTTGGGGTTCATACCCACTTCGGATCTCATTTTTTTTCAAAACTCTTATCTACGGGGTTCCTCTAGGGATCCTCCCGTTCCATTCTTCTTAGCCTTCTTGCAAGGCTTTCGGATGTGGTTGGGTGAAATTTATTCATCCATTAACCAACCTTGGGCATTCGGGACACCCCTCATTTCCTTAGTGGATTTTTAACAGACTTCACATCTGTATCACCTCTATGCTCGGAGGATTTAACTATCCTCCCTAGTCATGCTTATCACGACTGAACCGTCTTGACGGATAAGGGTTATAAGGGCATTCTATCCTCCGGCCATGACTTCACATGCTAGGCCCGACTCTCGAGTAGAGTCTTTGCTCTTTTAGAAACTAGTTCATTTTCACATTAATCTCAATTACAATATAATTATATTGCAAGATATATATAACACAAGAAATTCACTATTTTTTTTTCGGTCTTCAAGTGCCTCCCTTATGGCCCATCCCTTACAAACAATACACAATTCTCCCCTTTATAACCTCTTGGTAAAAAAGTCTCTCTCCTTTATATCGGGTATGCAATGACCCCCCTTATATTCGCTATCATACAAATGCTATGCATGAATGCATAGTATCACAATTCAGTTACGGGTGGTTTCTTACCGGCCCATCCCATCTATGATTATCATTTCAGGCCTTCATGCCTTTTTTGCACAATTCAGCCTTTCTGCCATATTCATTCTTGGAGCATGGTGTTTAATTGTCTATCTCCATTTCGTTTTCATTTGGGGATTTTACCATTGTCACAAGTAATGAACCCCTGGGAGTATGGTCCTCATTGGACTGTCTTGCCCACATGATTATCGTAATTATCCTACACATAATGCGGAGTTCATTCTCGGAGCACGATGTTCATTCGATTGTCTCCATTTTAGGTTTAGTTAGGATTCATCATTATCTCACACAATGACCACTTGGAAGTCCGGTCCTCACCAGACCGTCTCACAAACACAAAATGTTTTTATAATGTGTTTTTAAGAACACAAGTAGTGGGTTCAGTTAGTTAGCAAACTGTGAATATGTGCTGAACTGAGAAAAGTTTCTTAAGAACATGAGTAGCGGGGTTTGTTAGTTAGCAAACCAAACCTAGATAATTTATGAATATGCAATTATTGAATGGGAAAGTATTTTAAGAACACGAGTAGCGTGGTCAGTTAGATTGCAAATCGAACCTCTGGAAAGAAATAATTATTATGCTTGTTGATCATGTGTTATTGATTTGCTTGATTGAATGGATGTGTGCATTGAGCTCACATTTCACCCAGTATGAGAGGTAGTGTCAATGCATATGGAAGAATGAAAGTGGAAATATAAGGAGGAGAGTGAATACTTCCATATCTTACCATAGACCCGTAGGGAGACTTATGGTAGGGTCCATGTGTACTTATGATCACGTGTGTTGAAATGATCACAATGAGGGGAACGATCATGAAATGATGTGCTTTGGGAGTGTGGTATATAATGCACATTCCCCTCATAGCCTTTAGTTTCTTGAGTGTGAGTCCTTTGTAGACATAGCGATGGACATGTTGTCAAATTTGAATTTGTGATAATGCTATGCACAATTGAATGTTAATATTACATATGAGAACTGTAACACTGGAGATTTTGGACTGGAAATTTTCAATAAAAAATTTAAAATGAATTAAAGCTAAGCTGAAACTCAATTTATTTGATTAATAAATATAATATAAATTGTAACAAAACTAATTGAATTATTTATTGATAATTAATTAAATTGTAATAACTAATTTAGAGGGTCCAAGTTAGACATGTGATATTGAGTTTATTTAAATATTTTATAAATAAATATTTAAATATATATAGGTATATATGAAAATAATTAACAAATTCTTATTTTAATCAATGTTTATAATCCTTGGACGGAAAAAGTTATAGATATAAATTAAGTGAGAAATAAATTCAAATCAAATTCAGGATTTAATTTCGAATAGAGCAACAAAAGGAAAATTGGTAAATATAGTTTAATAATAATATTTATTATTATTATTATTATTATAAATATATATATATATATATATGTCGGTTTAACGGAATCCATTGACGACAAATAACCCATCCGTAAAAAAATTGGAAGCCATATAAAAACTTCATTTCTTTATAAACCCTCCCTTTCACCATTAAACCTCCAACAACGAGAAGGTTGCCTCACCCTTGAAGAACAATGGGTATTGTTCTGCTTCGATACTTCATCTCAGTCGAACCTTCTCAAGGCGATTCCACCATTAGATCTGATGGTGGCGACTCTGGAGGGGTGTTCCTATAGATGATTGGGCAAATACAGAGTCTTTCTCTATTTATGCATACATCAGATCTAATCAAAGAAGCATCCGATGATCCACCATCATTTTCCTCATCTCGAACAGATCTTCTTCCCGTGTTTGAGCCTTAGATATTAAGTAAACTGTATCTAAAAAGGGTGACACTGAATTTAACTTGAAAGTGTTTGAAAAAAAATGCTCCAAGAGGGATTCAGTCTTTTGGAATTCATTGATAAGTAATCTAGTTGAGTTAGTGACTGCCCATAAACTGTTTGAAACTGTCATAAGGAATTCTGATAACTACTCCTTTTTTCGCAAGAAAGGTCATGCAAGAAATCATGAGATGATATTTAACACAAAGTATACTTAAAAAGACAAGAACCAAAACCCATATAGTTGTTGTGAAACAAGTATTGTAAGGGGGCCATAATACTTACAAAGGAGGTCACGTGGGATGCTTGTCCCAAAAAATAATAAAATTTTCGCTTTGAATATATCGTAACAATGGAGTGAAAAAGTGTAAAAAAAAATACAAGATAGAATATCATAATGCCCAAACTACTACAAGTGTCATCAAGTACTATGTAAGATGAACACTACTATAACTTTGGTTAAATGGGACACCTGACTTTCCAAACCTTAGAGGAACCTGGGTGATACAAAATATACAAACATAAAGTTTAAATCATCTCTGTGTCGCATATATCGGGAGAATTACTTGATACCATGCCAGAAGTATGTAGATTACTTTCAATGTAGGCAACCAAGTCATCTTGCTCAAAGATGTCCGTTGAGCGTTTCGTGGCTGTAACCCTATGTGATACCTACAACCAACATACGAGTTTATCAAGAACCTCAAAAGGGGAATGATATTGGAATAAGCAATGTCTCTAGAGGTGGTAGGATTTGGAGGAACTGAGCACAGAAGGATCCAAAATGAAAGATCCATCATGATGCTCGAACTATAGAAACAATCAAGATCATAAGAATGTCATGAGAACCCGATGGTAGTGGGTAAAATGTAATTTTGAACTTATTCAAAAAGTAGAAGTATTGACTTTTATAATAAGGCAAAACTCTGTCACTATTGTATTGAGCCCGTGTAGGACGCTTAGATAAAAATATTTTATATTTTGAATTTCGTTAATTAAATATAATTTAAGAAAATACCATAAAATATATTATTTTAGTTACAAAAAATTAGCGATAAGTATAATGGATAATACACCTCTTTAGAAAAAATATTTTTAAAAAAGTACAGTAGTGGTAAGAATGATAAGGATAAATCTTAAGTAATATAAATGCTTAATGAAATCTCACACTCGGGCGAATTGACCCTGTCTTCTTTCCCACAAACTGCCATCTATTTGAACAGTGATTTGATATGTTTTTTTGGCTTTTGACACGTGACAGAAGAAAAGACTAATCTTGATCATTTTTAGCTTAAAAAAGAACATATGTGAGTTGATAAGCCTTCATTGAGCTTCCCTTAGGAGGGTTCCACAAACTTGTTGGCATCAAGTCAAAATGCTAACCGAAAATCAGAACCGAGCTCGGGTGCGCTCTAATTTTTTGGTGTTGGGTAGAGCCAAGAAATCCTCAAAGAAAATCTACATATTAATCATTTTTCACACAACAAAATATATGGATGAATACATCTCTAGCTAACTCATCACATGTGAGTGACATTTTACTCCTGAAGTCAGGTCATTAGAAAGATGTCCTTTTTTTTCGGCATGTACGCACCATAGAAATCCTTAAATAAAGGTTAATCATGATCATTTTTCACGCAATAAAAAGCATGGGCAAACTAAGAACTTCCGCCATGAGATTTCCTTAAAAGAGTTCTTACAAATTTTCCAATAACACGTTGAAATTGACTTTGAAATTTGGAAACTAGCTTGGTGTCCTATTTTGTTGCAACTACGTTGGTGCTGCCTCCAGTAGTTGTGAGTTAGATTGAAATCCTCACACATATTCCCTTGATCTCCACGACCGGAGTGCACTTGGTCCAACTTGAATTGCCTAGTCACGTCCTTAGAAATCCCTTCCTTCTCCAACCCTATTTTATGTAGAATTTTCTTTAAACTGGCTAGAGTGTTTTTAGGTAAAAGGAGCACCACCACTGATCATCTTTCGGCCGAGGGAATACCCATATGAACCCATTAATCCCTTTGAGCCCTCGGAGCCATCCAACTCGTCTTCGCTGGTGAGTGCTCTCACTATTTTCCCCATCTTTCCTATTTTGAATAAAATGAAAATTAATTCGGGGATAACTTAAAATGATGGTTTAAGATTCTAAATGAATTGTAGAAGTTGGGGAAATATGAAATGAAGTGTTTAGGATAAAAGTGAAAGGTTGGACGCTGAGTTGAAAATAATTTGAATGTTTAATGATTAATAATTAAAATATAATTTTAGGAAATTTGGGGTATATTTTACAAATTAGAGAAAATGTACATACTTTTTTGGAAAATATGGGCTAATTTGTAAAGAGTGTTGTTTGGATGACCAAAATGTAAATTAGAAAAATTTTGTGGACTAAATTGTAAAGTTTTAACATGTGGACTAATATACAAATATTGATAATTTATGTTAATATTTCTAAATATGAGTTTTTAAGAATAAACCAAATAATAATAATAGTTTCATGAAGTTAAATGCATGTTTAGTTGTTAAATGACTAATATTTAAAAATGGAAAATTTAAGAAAATGATATAAGTTGTATCTCTAGTTGTATAGCCAAATGATTTATGATAGTATAAATTATGTTATAGGTGAAACTAATAGTCTGGTCAATGTCACTCACCCATATATTACGATACCAAAATGTAAATAAGTTTGTTGGCATCAAGTGGAAATAAACTTAATCAATAATTAATTACACATATTAAATAATGTAAAATAAAGAAGTAATTATTTGAAAAACAAATTGTGAAAAAATGATTATGATTATAATCAACAAATTATAATGACACGTGGATTTGGCATGGTTTGGTTCGGCATCCTTCTACACTTCAGAACTACCTTTATATCATTCTCCACTAATCTTCTTGCTAGCAACAATATTACCAATTAACATGGTTTTCCCGTTATGTCCAATAACAGCAAAATTCAGATCAAGTACCTGCGATATTTTTTTTCTTTTCCATTAGTGGTTGGGAAAGCTCTTCCCCACCTCTCAACTCTGTTTTGTCTTCCCCACAAAGTCATCACATGTAAGATTGATAACAACTCATGCCCAAGATATAAACCGAGACAGCTCTCCTGGGTATGTATGTATGTATTAGCTAATCATCCATTTTCTGTTGGTTGGATTCAACCCAAATGGGCGGTTTCTGTTTAACTAGAACGGGATCCGCAGAAACCCTAGTGAGAAGAAAAAACAGTCCATATTTTACCCAAGTAGGCTTATTGTGTCCCTGCCTTAGTATCCGTGAATTTGCCAGGTTTACCGATTAGAATCTTGCACGTGTAATGAAATTTTTAATTAAATTATTTATTTGAAATCTCATATTGTGTCATAAAATATCCCAACTAGAAGAATTAATAATGATGTATAATTCGCATTATGTCATATTAACCTGTATTTTGGGATTTTGATTACTGTACTTTGCAGGAGAGAGATCCTCTGAGGTACTGCCATATCTGGCTGTTAAGAAGGAAATGGCAGAATAGTATATTAATTAGCTCTAGCATCTTGGCAATTAAGTCAAAGGGTGCAAACAGATAGGAGCACGATCTGGCTTAAGCGCAATTGATAACAGATTATGAGAACAAAATGTTTGGCGTATACATCAAGTGCAAAGGGGATTCTCTGCTGCTTCCGAGTGGACGTTCTTATTTGTTGGCTCTTTCAAGATACCAAAATGTCCACATTCTCCCCCTCTGGATAATCATCTTTCACCCATAACCAGATATTCCAGAAGAGCAGCTTCTTCTTCCTGCAAAGGGATAAACGTAAAAATTAGAGAAAGGGCATAAATTGAGAATGAACCAGAGGAATGACCTGCACTTTAAACATGGGGTACACCATAGAACAGGTCAATCTAAAAGGAGGAGTGATGTTTTCACATACCACCAAAGCATTGAATTCAGTCTCCTCATCTATCGCACTTATTATCGCAGGATCTTCCAAGAGATCCTACCAATACCATGAACAAAGCTCTCTAAGTAGATTCATTAAAGTACAAAATGATAACTAAAGAATCTGCAACAGAAAGAAAGAAAGAAAAAAGAAAGCAGAATATAATTTTATAACTTGTGTCTTTATGCTGAAAAAGGTGATTACTTACATCATCAGCAATCTGCAACTGACCATTGTGATCCTGCAAACATCAAGAGTGGCTATATAATTTTTCTTTAAATGGATGATATCCAAATACCATAACATTCAACAATCCATTGGTATGGTTATTAACTCACTCTAATAGCAACTTATTTAGAAATCAAAGCAATCAACTAAATCTTTTTGAGGTACGAAAAGGATCATATAGATTACCTTAACTGCAACAAAGAGAAGGGGATCTGATGGAGTATAAATCATGTAATGAGAACCATCCTAAATTTGGAAGATTAACAAAATAATAAAAGTTAATGAGACATAACATCAACAGAAAGCCTACAAATTGCTGTTAGCACAGTTGTATCAGAACTGAAAATAGACATTTACCATATGGAAGCATGTAATCTCTACTCCTTCCGTAGGTAATCCATCTACATCTTGCCCGTCATCTGAAATGCAGCAAAACTCCAATGTCAATTGTTCTTTCTTTACAAACAATTTCTCTGCCTGACTAAATGAAGTTCAATCAACAAAACCTCTCAAAAATGTCAAACAAGAAAAACATCAATAAAAAAAAAAGAAAAGAAAATGTCATTGCCTGTATGAAAATCAAATATATCACCATCTGAGTAGCAAAATCCTCCGCGGGCAGTGTAGCAGAATCTGGTGGGAAGAAAGCAGCAACTCTATAAATATTAGTGCGATAAGAGAGCGGAACTACAGAGTCATTCCAGGAGGAGAAGTTCCTACCCGCTGTATACCAAGTGCATGTGTATCTTTGCAAGAGCATATGCAGCACTAGGAAGAACAGATTCAACTTCTTCATCATTTACCTACATAATAAGGAAAGCTTAATTTACATCATTCATAAATTATAAACATGAACACACAAGTCCCATTATCATATTTGAACATATAAACTTTGCATTACTAGCAGGATATGCTTACAGCAGACCAGCCATCAATATTTGTGCTCTTCAATATCTGAACAGGCCTGCTTGAAGGACAAATAATTAGAAAGGGGCAATTCAAAAACCATGATAAGAACATGACAGAGGAAAAAGTAACTTCTCTTACGTATCCACAGGACAAAGAAGCATACAGTCATCACCTCTTGAACTTTTGAATACTCTTCTTATCACGCATTCCAAGGGAAAATTGTTGGTGGGATCAATCTGTCAATAGCTTATTCAGAATCTTCTATTAATCAATACAGAAATTAATGATAAAAAAAAGAGAAACCATCCAGTTGCACTCTCTCTATCAAAGAAGTCCCCAAGAAGCATATGAGAAGATTAATCAAGAAACCAAAAAAATCTACCGGCATTACAAAAATCAACAGGAATGCGGCCATATTATCTGCCCACAAAGGGATAGACCAGCTTCTACAAGACAAAGCATATAAGTGTCAAAGCCAATTGCTTGGTTTCCCAGACTCATGATCAAATTAGAAGAAGCATGATACAAATTTCAACCCTCTACTAGGATAATCGATTTTCGAGAACTTGACGAAACTGAATATTAACATTAGTCCCACTCATTTTTGCTAATTTATAATGAACCCCATCACGGTGCTACGAATTTGATATCTCAATGACCGATTCTAACATCCCATCAGAGAGGAGAACCAACAGCTAGAACATAATCAAGGTGCTATATACAGTATTGAACTGGAAGAGTTAAGGGAAAGGAAAAATATCTCACAATAGTAGCAAGCCGTCTGTTTGAAACCATTACCACCCTGCCCTGATCGTCCACCACAAACCCCGCCGGTGGGCTGGGCAAAGGAGAGGGTTGGTATCCATCACTGGACGTTGCCATCTCTCCCTTATCGTCTCCGTCGCTCAACACAAAATCATCCACAATATCAACGTCCTCACCGACACTCGGACTTTTACCCTTCTTCTTCCACTTTCTAGTACCCGGAGACACCGATGACGATGGTGACTGCCTCCTTTTCACGGGACCCTTTTGGGACTTTGCAGCCTGACATTGGACGCCGTTGAACTTCCTGTATTTAGGGTGAATTGGAAGAGGCCGCAACGTAAATAATTGAAATTTAGGTTTGTGTGATAAGGTCAGTGATATGGCAGGACTAGTAGGCGATGAGGCTGCGAATAAGGACATGGTTTTCTGGGCACCCGAGCTTCTTTTACAATATGTTTCTGAAGAGCTCGCCTTTTCTTTTCAACCTGCAAGGCGATGCTGGGGCTGAGCTCGAAAACAGGAGAAAGGAAACGGAGTGAAGTCGCCTGTTGGGACTTCGTGAAACAGAGGGTGTGTTAAAGAACAAAGAGATGGAGAAAGGGAGGAGGTAAAAAATTCCCGAAGATGAAGATATTCCTGAACTTTTGAAACTTTGCAATTTGGCCCACATATTGTAAAATCTTTTTCCAAAAGGTCATTGGACTTTACTAGTCTATTCATTTTTTGTTATATAGAAATAATAACGGTCATTGGACTTTGCTATTCATTTTAGTCTCGTGGGGAGAGGGGCGGCCGTGGAGGGCCAACAGGTTGGGGTTGGCTAACCGGAAGGGGTTCGATTGTAATTTTGAGAATCAAATTCTATAAAATAAAAAAGTTTAAGGGCCACAATCGTACTTTAGTAAAATAAATAGTAATATTTAATTGCCATAATCCAACGTCATTTTTTCGCCTAAAATTAATTCTTAAGGTTTTGAATGGGTGTATTTTTAATTAAAAAATATTAAATAATACTTATATCATTATCTTCTTTTATATATTTTATATATACAATGGAAAATATCATTTTTTTGTCATATTTTCTTCTTTTTTATTTTTTTTTTCAATTATTCATGAATACGAAAGAAAGATTAAATGTCTCCTTTGTTTTTATATTTAAAGAAATTGTTGTGTTAGCTATTTTTTATAAAATATTTTATTATTTATCTATTATTATTTTTGCTATTGTTACATATATATGTAATATAATTATATATATAATAATTATAAAAATAATACAATCATCATTAATTTATTTTATGATTAAAATAAAAATTCATTTATATTATAAAATTTTATCACAACAAAATATTTTCTATATATATACTATACATATGTATATAATATATTTGATTACTTATATTATTTGTATTATTATAAAATATTTATATTTAAATATTATTATATAATCTATTCTTATAGAAAATAATTTAATTTGTAGTAATATAATTAAATTTATTTATATGTAAATAAATTAATATAAAAATATTTAATTCAATTAGTAAGAAATAATAATATATTTATATTGTGCTATCCAGTGGAGCTATCTATTTATATTAGTTATTAACACCTCCAAAGTCATTAATCTAACTATTTTGTAAACTAGTCAATACATATCTAATCCAACTCAATCCATAGATTAGTTGTTTTAGTGGAACTAAAATTAGATTTGTGGTAATAAATTGGCCACATTTTAAGTTATTGAGCCATAACTTAAAAATAATAATAAATTTTAGGAGTTCCGATTGTTTAGAAAAAGGTGAATTTTTATAATATAAAATTTATATTAAAAAAATAATAAAATCAAGATAATATTGGAAATTTTTTTTGGAGTAAATATAAGATTTCATATTAATTCAATAATATTTATTAAATATGATTATTAATATTTTTGAATAAATAAATAATAAAATAATAATATTGATAAAATTATAAAAAATTATTTGAAATTAATTATTATTTCCTAGAATAAAATAAAATAATATTATTTAAATATCTTATAAAATATAAAATATTTGCTTACACCATATTTTTTCGATTATAAATACAGGCGTGATAGTGCCAAAAAAAAAGGAAAATAATATAATTGGAAAGAGAATATAAGTAAACTTATTTAAATTGAAAATTATTATATAAGTTGTGTTCGTAAGAATAAAGTATGTAAAAAAACACAGTAAAAATAAAAATATACATTATCCAAAAAATCTCTAAATAATATAAAGAACTATTAGAATTTTCTCAAAAATAGTTGATAATTGATCGGTTAAAATCTAAAATTCCAACAACTCCACTTTCTCTTCAATTGAAAAACACGATATTAAGCACTCGTTTCTAGTGTACATACGACGTAAAATTAAATTCGTGAGAACTTTAACTTTAACTCGTGTCGACCGAATCTAATATTTGGACGACGGTGGACTATAATGCAACCAAAGTAAATTTGTTTTAGTATATTAAACTTTTTAAATAAATTATACTCACAACTTTTAAATAAATAAAATTTAATTTTGTAATACTTTACGTACTCGCCACATACCGAGGACCCAAAAATTGTTGTGTAAAAATTTCTGGCGCATCTAGTGGAACATTATCCGTCTCTAATCTCTTTAATATAATAAAATTATAAAAATATGACACCAAGGAATTTTTATCATCGCTGACATTAGGCCTCCTTATGCACCAGCACCTGTTGTGATTAATTCTTACTCTAATCTAGTAAAAATCTATACAAGTAAAAGGGTGGAGTAAATAACGATGTAATAACTGATTATCATAAATATAAATCTATTGTCAATATTTACACTCATTTATAAGATGTTAATGTATTAGTATTTTAAGGTAGATGTATCTATCTAATGATAGTGAATATTCACTATCTAGAAGTAGAAAATTATAGCAATAATTATGTTACCTATCATGATAACAAATATCATACCGCTAGAATAACAAGTATTTATAATAATTAGTTGTAAACCTTGCATTTTTTAGTTAAGGAAAACCGAGAAAAAAATCGATCAAAATAAGTAAGAAAATTGAGTTAGTTTACATTTGAGAACACATAATATGAAAATTTACAACTTACGGGTGATATAAAGGGTTTATTAAGCATTAGAAAATAAATTTAAGAAAATTTAGAAAACAAAAACTAAATTGTTTTAGGTGAACAAGATTTTATAATAACTTTGAAGTTAAGCGTACTTGCTTAAGAGTAGTGTGAGAATGGGTGATCTATTAGTAAGTATGAATTTTTTTTGTAACCCGAAATTTCGATAAAAAATTTTTATGTACGCCTTATTATAAATAACCATAGATTAATATATATTTAATTATTATAATTAATACTAATAATTTAATACCTAAATTAAATTATTAGAATTAATACAAATAATTTAATACCGAAATTAAATTATTGGAATTAATACCGAAATTAAATTATTATTATGTTACCTATCATGATGACAAATATCACACCGCTAGAATAACAAGTATTTATAATGGTTAGTTGTAAACCCCGCACTTTTGAGTTAAGGAAAACCGGGAAAAGAATCGGTCAAACTGAGTAAGAAAACCGAGCCAGTTTACATTTGAGAACACGTAATATGAAAATTTATAACTTACGGGTGATCTAAACGGTTCATTAAACATTGAAAAAGAAATTTAAGAAAATTTAGAAAACAAAAACCAAATTTGTTTAGATGAACAAGATTCTATAAGAACTTTGAAGTTAACCGCTTGCTTAAGAGTAGTGTGAGGATGGGTGAACTCTTAGGAAGTATGAATTTTTTTTGTAACCCGAAATTTCGATAAAATTTTTTTATGTACGCCTTATTATAAATAACCATAAATTAATATATATTTAATTATTGTAATTAATACTAATAATTTAATACCTAAATTAAATTATTGGAATTAATACCAATAATTTATGACAATATTAATAATAGTAATAAATCTCGCTCATTTAATACACGGGTTTTACGCCTATATAAAGAGGTCATCCCCATTTCATTCTCCTCACACCTGAACACTTCTCTCTCTACTGCTCCATTTCCTGGTAAAGCTCCATTCCTGCCATGCTTTAGGCATTTGAGAAGCTTTTAGGGTTATCTTCCTACGAAGATAAGGTGTTGAGTAGAGCCATTCCTAGTTTTCTTGGTTACTCTCCTGGGAGCCATCTGAAAATTTTAGGATAAATCCTATTAGTTACAATATTTTATAGTCTTGATTATGTATTCGAGGAAACAGACTCTGATACCACTCTAGGTGTCACGCCCCGACCCGGTTTGGTCGGATCCCCGTGATTAACCTGCCACTCTCCCGATCTATTAAAGAGTTTCCCCTTATTATAATTTGTAAAGAGTAATGTGTCCTTTAAACCTACATCATTTCCTAGAATAGCATAATCAAAACTGCATGAAATTTTAAACTTTACATACCTGTCTTACAGGCATCTTAGTTGATGGTCTTTCAAGGTAGGCTTTCTGGGATTTCTTGAAAGGGATATAAGGGAGGGGGTGAATACGACTACTCAGTGAATGAGTTTTCAAAGGTCTACTTTTAACTTTTAAGAAAAATATTTATATGGAGTGTGCCAGACTCCTTTCTTTTCAAAAAAAAATCCCTTCATTTAAAAATTTAGGTTTTTCCATTATTTCTTAGTTATCGGTGTGTCATCACCCAACACACATCCTTCATCATGAAGGTTACACACATTCGCAAGTCAGTATCACTACTGAACCCACTAGTGGCTTCGGAGCGACTTTTCCTGCCACCCGGATAGAAGTACGACCACTTCTACCCTGGGAATGAGTGGATGTACGCGACATCCGACCCACAATCCCGAAATCACTTCTTCATGTCCATATGAGAACAGAGACCTCATCCTTTCCCCACCCCGGTCTCATGCACTTAGTGCTACTCCAGATTTCGCACAGACACCTAGAACGACGAACTGCCCTTATAGCCACCAGGTTGTCCAGTGCCCTTAGGACGCATTACTACCCCTCATGGGCGTCTTGATGATCCCGTACTCACAGTGTATGCACAAACAATGTTTTCTTATATTGCCATGTAATATGTGGTGCCACTAGTCCAACGGCCCCGACTCTCAACTTAACCCGCAGCTATTTGTCTTGACTAGTCCGTCGACCGGTCATGTCGCACTGCCGCTAGTTGACTGAGCATGTCGGTCCTATCTTGGTACCATGGCCAAACAATTCACTTATTAAGTTTTATGGCACATATATCATGTTCGTTTACGAGCTCCTGCTCGTGCCAACTGGCCTTAGGCCCACTGTACGAGATTTTCAAAATCGAGCATTTAGCCCCCAAGTTCCAAAACCGAGGCCCTTAGCCTATCAGAGCTATTCGAGCTCCTATTGAGAAGGTCTCCCAAATAGTTTAAGCATTGGCACATAGTCAGGGGAGAACACTTCTGACAAAATAGGTTTTCACTGTACATTATACCAACCGGTATTAAATTATTTGTATTAATTCCAATAATTTAATTTAGGTATTAAATTATTGGTATTAATTCCAATAATTAAATATATATTAATTTATGGCTATTTATGATAAGTCGTACGTTCGCATAAAAATTTTTGATCGAAATTTCGGGTTACAAAAAAATCATACTTCACAGGAGGTCACCTATCCTCACACTACTCTCAAGTAAGCACGCTTAACTTTGAAGTTCTTAAGAAATCTAGTTCACCTGAACCGGTTGGTATAATAGATAGTGAAAACCTATTTTGTCGGAAGTGTTCTCCCCTAACTATGTGCCAATGCTTAAACTATTTAGGAGACCTTATCGACGGGAGCTCGAATAGCTCTGATAGGCCAAGGGCCTCGGTTTTGGAACTTGGGGGCTAAATGCTCGATTTTGAAAATCTTGTACAGTGGGCCCAAGGCTAGTTGGCAAGAGCAGGAGCTCGTAAATGAACATGATATATGTGTTATAAAACTTAATAAGTGAATTGTTTGGCCATGGTACCAAGATAGGACCGACATGCTCAGTCAACTAGTGGTAGTGCGACATGACAGGTCGACGGACTAGTCAAGACAAACAGCTGCGGGTTGAGTTGAGAGTTGGGGCTATTGGACTAGTGGCACCACATATTACATGGCAATATAAGAAAACATTGTTTGTGCATGCATTGTGAGTACAAGATCATTAAGACGCCCATGAGGGGTAGTGATGCGTCCTAAGGGCACTGGACGACCTGGTGGCTATAAGGGCAGTTTGTCGTTCCAGGTGTCTGTGCGAAATCTGGAGTAGCACGAAGCGCATGAGACCGGGGTGGGGACAGGATGAGGTCTCTGTCCTCATACGGACATGAAGAAGTGATTTTGGGATTGTGGGTAGGATGTCACATACATCCACTCATTCCCAGGGTAGAAGTGGTTGTACTTCTATCCGGGTGGTAGGAAAAGTCGCTCCGAAGCCACTAGCGGGTTCAGTAGTGATACTGACTTGCGAATGTGTGTAACCTTCATGATGAAGCATATGTGTTGGGTGATGACACATCGTGGTAACTAAGAAATAATGGAAAAATTTAAATTTTTAAATGATGGGATTTTTGAAAATAAAGGAGTCTGGCACACTCTATATAAATATTTTTCTTAAAAGTCAAAAGCTTTTAAAAACCCATTCACTGAGTAGTCGTACTCACCCCCTCCCTTATATACCTTTCAGGAAATCCCAGAAAGCCTCCCCTTAAAGACCGTCAACTAAGATGCCTGTAAAACATATATGTAAAGTTTTAAATTTCATACAGTTTTGATTATGCTATTCTAGGAAAAAGGTGCAAGTTAAAGGATGCCTTACACTTTACAGTTCATGATAAGGGGAAACCCTTTAATAAATCGGGAGAGTGGTGGGTTGATCACGGGGATCCTACCAAACTGGGTCGAGGCGTGACAAATGGTACCAAGATAGGACCGACATGCTCAGTCAACTAGCGGCAGTGTGGCATGACAGGTCGACGGACTAGTCAAGACAAATAGCTGTGGGTTGAGTTGAGAGTCGGGGCCGTTGGACTAGTGGCACCATAGATTACATGGCAATATAAGAAAATATTGTTTGTGCATGCACTATGAGTATGGAATCATCAAGACGCCCATGAGGGGTAGTGATGTGTCCTAAGGGCCCTGGACGACCCGGTGAGTATAAGGGCAGATCGTCGTTCCAGGTGTCTGTGCGAAATTTGGAGTAGCACCAAGCGCATGAGACTGGGGTGGGGACAGGATGAGGTCTCTGTCCTCATACGGACACGAAGAAGTGATTTTGGGATTGTGGGTCGGATGTCGTGTACATCCACTCATTCCCAGGGTAGAAGTGGTTGTACTTCTATCCAGGTGGCAGGAAAAGTCGCTCCGAAGCAACTAGCGGGTTCAGTAGTGATACTGACTTGCGAATGTGTGTAACCTTCATGATGAAGGATGTGTGTTGGGTGATGATGCACCGGTAACTAAAAAATAATGGAAAAACCCAAATTTTTAAATGAAGGAATTTTTTGAAAAGAAAGGAGTCTGGCACATTCCATATAAATGTTTTTCTTAAAAGTTAAAAGTAGACCTTTGAAAACTCATTTACAGAGTAGTCGTACTCACCCCCTCCCTTATATCCCTTTCAAGAAATCCTGGAAAGCCTACCTTGAAAGACCATTAACTAAGATGCCTGTAAGACAGGTATGTAAAGTTTAAAATTTCATACAGTTTTGATTATGTTATTCCAGGAAATGGTGCAGGTTTAAAGGATGCCTTACTCTTTACGGATTATAATAAGGGGAAACCCTTTAATAAACTGGGAGAGTGGCGGGTTGTTCACGGGGATCCGACCAAACCGGGTTGGGGCGTGACATTAGTATACTTAAAAGTCTCATGAAAACTATACAAGAAAAATATTATCAAATAACCTACTTAATGAATAAGGTGGAGAGTATGGAAGAGGCCCAACAACCCAACAAGTCAAACATGTGCCCCATGTGACAATCCAACCATCTAAAATCATGGTTGAAACTTAAAGAGTGGCTACAGTTGTTGAAATACCATGTGAAACTCACGTGCAAGCATAAACGTCAAGAGTTGATGCTACAATCAAGCATGATGTCTCTGTAATAAAACAATGTGAGTCGTTGCATGTGACTTGATACTTGCTAATCAACTACAGGATCTCATCAAAGAGACCTTGAGAGATCAAGTTCAGTCGTTGCATATGACTTGATACCTGCTAATCAACTACAGGATCTCATCAAAGAGACCTTGAGAGATCAAGTTCAAGCGGGTAGCTCATCTCTGTCATCCTACATAAAGCCATACTTGCGTAGGATTGAGTTGCTCATGATACCCCCAAATTATCAACCACCTAAGTTCCAACAATTCAACGACAAGTGCAACCATCGACAACACAATGTTCACTTCATCGAGACTTGCAATAATATAGGGACGAAAGGTGATTTGCTAATTGTTGAGAATATGATTCCACATTGGAGAAAATAGAGAAGTGTTATAAGTTTATAAGTTTGGAAAAGTTCCACTACTTTCAAGTCATTACTTTTAAGTAGATATGCACTCGACCCCTTATCCATCCACAATACCTTCTCACTAGTAAAGCAATGTGTGCCAACTTTGAAGGGAAATGCTTTCGACAGCTCAGACCAACTAGAACATGAGTTCTTTAATAGATTCTACAACTATCACTGATGAAATGTCCAGGTCAAGCTGGACGAACAAACTCCAACAAGTTTGTTGTAGATAAGTATAATAGAGAGAAAGATTGTACCCTACTCCCCTAAGACAAAAAGTATTCGACGACCAATCTATTATCGAGCCCTAAAAGGGCTAAGGGCACACTAAAAGGAAATTGAGAAGAGAGCAAGACCCATGTTGAGACTACTATCTGAAGGAGTTGACAAGGGTATAAAACTCTTTCCAAAAAAACCCTAGGGTTCCCATTACTATATGGGACTTCCTCCCAAATAAATTTCAAAATGCTCTCACATCGACGCCATCATGCAATCAAATCATTGGTCATGAAGATGAACGTCGGAAGTGTGAGGATAAGGCACAGGGAGACACGACTCCAATGGAAGGTTTTGAGTTTATAACCTTCACTGACGAGGACCTAGCAAACATAATCGTCCGCTTTTCATGGTGGGATACACTGGTGATCATCGTCTAAACCGAATACACATAGACGGTGGCTCGAAGGTGAACATCATACCCATTCAAGTATTGAAAAGACTCAGCATAACAACTAACTACGTCCAAGAAAGTTGGTTCATTATTCAAGTTTTCAACCAAGGGGGGCAAAGGGCTATTGGTAAAAAGAAGGTTGACTTACAAATCGACAACATGGAGTCGAGTTCAGTGTTTCACATCATCGATTCTAGGATAATATATAACTTGCTCCTAGGACGACCTTGGATACACGAGCACGTCGTTGTCCATTACACCCTTCATCAGTGTTTCAAGTACGTAGAGAATGGGTGTCAAAAAATGATATTGGCAAAGACCATTAACTGAAGTTGAGACACACTTTGTCGATGCCAAGTATGTACAAAATAAGGAGGTAAAATGCAAGTCACCTATGAAGGATAAATGTAAGTTGAAGTGGTATGAGATAGCATCAAGCTTCGAAGACATTTAGCAGATAATTGTAAGGTCGTCGAGTGGAACACTTGTGGAGGCTAAGCGTGATTCTACCCATGAGTTGATACCTATCCTTAGGTACATGCTCAAAGCCCAACAAAAAGAAGGGGAGTCACCATTTGTCGACAGTAATAGGTTAAAAGACGAGAAGTTGGAAGGCCTAAATTTGCCGGTGACCAAAATTGAGGCAGTTAGACAAATCGATCTTCAATTACTAGAATATAAAGAATCCTCACAAGGTCCAATCAATAAACATATATCATTCCCTTCAAAAAGGCAAGATGAGTATGACCCTAATGACTACAAATTACTAGCAAGAGCAGGGTATGATGAGAACTCACAGTTAATGACAAAGGTTGTCGACTTTAGTGTGTCATCTAATTCCCGGGATCTAACCAAAATGCATGTTGCATTAAGGAACAGTGGTTATACAATTGAAAATCCTAGAATATGTTTGGGATTTATGCCACTTGAACTAGTACGGTTTCCTCTAAATAAAACATCAACCAATTATATTGATGTAGAGGAGGAAGACGTCCAATGTAACCCTCCAAGCAAACCTTTAGTGTTTGATCGATTGGAAAGACCATCACAAGAGACTTTAGTCTTTGACAAGATAGGAGAAGTAGATGTGATACAAGGTAGACTCTATTGAAGACCACATCGGAGAATTGCTTGTGAGCTCGCATAGTATAGTCGCTTGAGCGATCGACTTTGAGCATAAATTTTTTAGCTGAATTCCGGCCATCTAGGACCTCCTAAGGCCAGCCCGACCCTTCTAGACTCTCCACGACTGAGCCTAGTCCTCCTAATTGCTTCAAGCTAAGCAATTATTGTCACCTTCACCGGAATCGTGAAATGTTTGATAGAGAAACTGTTCAAATTTTGTTGATCAAATTATCCTTGTTCAGGGCATCAATTGAGACAAATCTTGATCCTAGAATGATACTCTCAATGAGAGCTAGCTCTCCAAATTAAGAGATCCAGCAACTGCGTACTTGCCGGTAAGAATTAGAAGATTTCTCTCTCTAAAAATATTTCCCAATAAAACTCTGTTTGAGCTTGTGTCTAGCCAAATTTGAATGATTCAAAGTCCAAAATGATCATGGAGAGATAGGGGAGATGATTAGCAGTATGATAGGAGACAATTAATCGAGTTTAGTCGATCAATTTGATAAAATAAGATGTTAGGGGTCAAAGTGCAATTTTGGAGAAATTGGGGAATTTGGGGATTTTTGGAAAATTAGGGATTTTTGTGCAATTGACATAAATTGAGGGTCAATTGATGATTTAAATAAAATTAGACACTTAATTGTTTGTAATTAAAATAATTTTTGGAGAATTTAATTGTAATTAAAAGTGAATAAATGCTTTATTTATAATTTTGAATAGTTTTATATTAAATAAAATTATTTGGGGACAAAATTAAAAAAAAATAAGTTGCGGAAATTATGAAAAATAAATTGGAGTTTATTTGTCAAGAAAATAAACTCGGGGACTTATGTGCAATTAAAAAATATAAGGACTTAAAAGTAATTATCGTATAATTGATGGATCGGTTATCCGTAAATATATAGGTGTGAAAGGAAAGCCTTTACCTATATCCGAGAATCCAACCCGAGGAATCAGAATTTTGTCAGTGATGAACAAGTCACGAATCTTGGGTGAGTGAGATTACTAATATCGAGTATGATTGGACCGATTATGTATACTTACAAACATGGTTTAATTTGAAAACAAATTTTAAGAAGTATAATCACATTATTGTGTGAAACCACTTTTTTGGGATTTTATTTCTAAAGAAAGTATGAATTATGTTAATAGGACAACCCTTATATAGTGTATGGATACACTTCGAGTGAGATGGTCTAGTCCGATCGTTGATGTGAGAAATGGGTAAGATCCATGGTCGACAATTATGTGCTAGATCTAGTTTTGTGCAATTGGTCCCAATGCCACAATTTTGAAAAGTAAAGTGGGCTTAAAGCCATGTTTTGACAAACCATACAAGTGGGTCCAATGCCATTGGAAACGAGAAGCTGCTAAGCCAAACCTAGGTTGTAACCTATTGGGCTAGCAGCGCAAAAATAAAGGTCTTAAATAAAAAAAAACTATTGTGTGTGATTACAATCGTGCGAAACCAAAAAGACGTTCGATATGGGGTAGTGTTGGTTCTAAGGGTTGTTAGACAACAAGGTTGATACAAGGGCATATATGTTGTTCTAGTATGTTATGGAGCTCTTGGAGCTTCGTGCGCATTGAGGCCAATAGGATAGAAGAGCGAGATCTCACCCCTACATGTGGGGATCAAAGTATCAATAAGTGTGGGGATTGGGTCAATGTGCTCATAGAAACGATGTGGTGGAGGTGGAAGTTGTGGCCTCTCACTAGGGTGGACGGTAAAGACACTATGGGTCACAAGTGTAACAAATCGAGGTTGTAGCTTTTGAGGGTTTGTTCAGCGACTATTTGATCACTTTTTGGATAAAGGGTATTTGTGTATTTGTTTGTTACAAACTCTTTTGGTAGGTTAATTATAAACAAATAATGAAAATTATTCCAACTAGAAAGTAAACTACCTTAAGCTTGTAGGAACAAGCAAGTGAATTTAAAAAAGAATTATTTTCTAATGTTAAAAGAGTTGTATCTTGTTTATTTATCATACAAACCATTTTTGTTAATCTTGTGAGATACAATTAATGTATTTAATAGAGAAATCCTTTTTAATGAGCACACAAGTTGTACTTATTCAAATCATTTGATTTAAGGAAAAAAAATATGCTTGTACTTTTGAGTAAATGTTGAATCGTGGTGGACAGTATGTCGAATGTTATTAGAACTCTCATTGAGTTGTAAATTTACTACTCCCTTATCCTTTTTAGGTATTAATTATGTGAAGTGGGACATTAAAAGATAAACTATCAAACTGGTATGTTAAATATTATTACAAGTTTATGTACATCATTATATATTCCGATATATTTTAGAAAACAGAATCTTATGAATGGTTTTCTATTGATTTATGTCTTACTCATATCAATACTATGATAATGGAGATATCATCTATTATAGTATTATAAGGAGTGACAGGTTGTTTAGAGGGTTCCGACCAAATCGGGTCGGGGTGTGATAGCAGATAACTATTGTGATGAAGAAAGTCTTGCCACATCAATATATGAAGTGAATAAGGAAGATTGGCAACAACTTTCGATTGACTACCTCGAATACGGAAAGCTTCCAAAAGACCTCATACGAAGGACCGACACGAAACGACAAGCTCCCCATTTTATCTACTTCAAAGGGTCTTTATATAGATGGTTGTTTGAAAATGTATTCTTAAAATGTCTTGACGAGACATAAATAACAAAAGTATTGGAGTAGACTCATTCGAGAACATGCAGTGTACACCAATTTGGCCAAAAGCTTCACTTTCAGCTAAAGCGATTGGGATACTATTGGTCGATCATAGTAAAAGACTGTATGGACTATGTAAAAAAATGTTAATTGTGTTAAGTACACACCAACTTCATCCACCAACCGCTGAAGCCACTACACCCTACGGTCACCTCATGGTCCTTCAACACTTGGGCCTTGATGTGATTGGACCGCTCATGCTAAAGTCATTCGGAGGGTATACTTACATCATTGCAGCTACTGACTACTTCTCAAAATGGGATGAATTCGCCTCATTCCTTAAGGTCAATAAGGAGATAGTCATAACCTTCATTCGATTAAACATCATATTTAGGTACGGTGTGCCTCAATATATCATCACTGACAATGGAATACCATTCCATAATAATGCTATTGACAAATTGTGCAAAAAGTTTGACTTCAAGCAGTACAACTCATCAACCTACAACGCAGTAACAAGTGGGTTAGCAAAAACCTTTAATAAAATATTATATAGTCTTCTGAATAAAATTGTGTGGAGTTCAAAGCGAGATTGACATGAAAAAATGGGTGAAATCCTCTGGGCATATCACAGAACGTATCTAATGCCAACTCAAACCACTACTTACTCATTAGTATACGAACTAAAAGTTGTTCTCCCATTATAATAACAAATCTCATTTCTAAGAATTGCTATACAAGAAGTACTCACAAGCAAAAAGAACACAATTCTACGACTAAGCGAGTTAGAAACACTTGACGAAAAGAGACTTGAAACTCAACAACACCTCGAGTATTATCAAGCGCGGATGTTGAAAGCATTCAATAAACACCTTCATTTACGTTTGCTTCAAGTAGGAGACCTCGTGCTCATTGTACGCATGCCTATCGTGGTCACTCACTACACTGGAAATAAGTTCTTGCCAAAGTGGGACGTCCCCTACATTGTCAAGGAAGCCTATACAAGTGAGACATACAAACTAGTCGACCAAAATGGGTTATAAATAGGTCCGATCAATGGGAAATACCTAAAGTGTTATTACTCGTAAAAGTATAATAATGTAAATTGAATTGCGTTATGACTTGATCACATAAAAGGATATGTAGGTAGCTTTAGTCATGTTGACTAAGTTTCAGTCACATAATCATGACCTATATGTTGAATTTTTTACCAGAATATATGAAGAGGTTGAGTTGGTGCAATGATGAATTGACGTCATTCTGACAGGTTGTGTAGTTTTGATTAACACATTGAACTTTTTGTAAGAATATAAAGCGTGGAGGTAAATAACACATGAATTCGAATCGATGTTGCAATAATAAGTTGGATAAACTAGATATGATGAAATCCCTACGAACGCAACAACAAGGAGAGCAAGACCGTGCTGCTAAATAGAATTTTACCAAACACTGTTCAATCTTTATAATAGATGTAGAAGGCTCTTTATTCCCAACAAGTAGTGGATGGCGAGATGACACAAGTTTGAATCGATGCACACCTACCTATTGACCAAATACATTGGCATAATAAATAGAGAGCATGAGACGACAATGCCACCAAACACTAGCTTGTCTTGATCTACATTCAATGATGATGGACGCGAAAATCTCTTCTATCATAGCAAGCGGTAAATGACAAGCCCACAAGAGTTCGAATTGACACACCCGCGTGTCGGCCAAACACCTTGGCATGACAAATAGGGAGCACAAAATAAAGTTGTTGAATAGACCTCCACTAGATACTGGTTAGTCTTATCTACGCTCATGATGATGAATGAATAGTGGATGGTGAGATGACATGAACTCGAAATGATGCACACTCATGTGTTGACCAAATACCTTGATATAACAAAAAGGGAATGTGATATAACAATGTTGAATAAAATTCTACCAAATATTGACCAGTATGTATCGTCACGAAAGGTGATGGAAATAGAAAAGTCTTGAAACACAACAAAGTCGGTCAAGCATCTTACCACGATAAACAAAAAACGATATAATACTTTCAAATAGACTTTCACAAAATGTTATCCGATTTTCATTGTCACAAAAGGTGGATAGTGTCGACCAAGTAACTTAGCACAACAAATAGGAACGTGATACGATGTTGGTGAATGGACTTACTAAATGGTGGTTGATATTTATTATCATGAAAGGTGATCAATAAGCTCTGAATAACAAGATAACACGAGTTCGTATCAACATATACTCACTTATCATTCAAACAACTTCGCACGATAAAAAGTTAACACGATATAAAACTACCGAATAGATTTTTAAGAATAATACATTCGTCTAATTCTCGAGGAAGTATAGTAAAATCGTTGGTGAGACTCAAATAAAAATATATGTAAGAAAAAAATAATAAAAAGGAAAATTATTAATTTAATATTATAAATACATTCAAGCAAATAAAAAATAATATGATAATAAATTAAATAAACAAAATAAGTAAAAATATGCATAATAAAAATAACATAATAACAAAATAAACAATAATATTACATAATAATAAATTAAAAGTTAGATAGTTAGCTAAATAATAGCAATAATAAATAAAATAGCATGATCATAAAATAAATAAACATCTTTATTTTTAAGCTAATAATAACAAAAATTAATCGTTAAAAGAAAAGCAATAATGATAAACAAATAATAATAAATAATAAAATTAGATAATAATAACAATAATAATAATAATAATAATAATAATAAATAAAGAGAAAGTTAAATAAATAATAAGAATGTTAAGTAAAAATGATAACATTATAATATAAATAAATAATAAAAAATTATTGTAATTAAATAATAATAATATAAATAAAAAATAAAATAAAATGATAAAATATTATATAATAATAAATAACTTTGTATCACCTAAATAAAATAACTATAGGTAACAAATAGAAAATTTTGAAAAAGAAAATTAAGGTTATGGTTATTTAATTTTTTTATACTTTTTAGTTATTTGCTAACTGGGCTCATATTAAATGTATTGTGTTTTTATTGATAATTGGTGTACTTTTAATTCAATTAATTATTGGTGAATATCAACTGTTACTCTTTGATTGGTTAGTAGAACTAATATAAAATTTTTTTAGTTTATCGTTAATGATTAATATTTGTCCCTCTCTAACTAGTAATCACGTGCTTACTTGACGATTGATTAGGAGCGCTTTTTAAGTAACGCTCAGTGATTGATTCCACTTACTGATATAACGCTAATTTGATAATTTGGCATGTCGACCAAGTGGATCGTGTTGACTAGATCAGATTGTTTACCAATTCGATTGAAGTTGGTTATGTTGATCCGAAAATATAAAATTGATTAGTTAAGGTTTAATTTGACCGATTTTCTAAAAATTAAAAATTTTTATATTTATCTAAATTTATTTTTAATGCGAATTTTAATTAACCAAAAATTTTCATTTTAAGTTATTGCGAAAAATAAAATTTTGAATCGATTAATTTGATTTCATTTCAGTTCTTAATTCAATTGATCAAATAACTTCAACTTACTTGTTAGTTGATTGTTCTACCTCCTTTATTTCAATTCATATCCTATATTGATTATTTTATGTAATTACAGTTCAATGGAAATGTTAATATTTTTTTAAATATTTTTTTCTCACTTTCGAAACGAGATTTGTATGTTAACTCTCCATTAACACTATAATTTTTAAATATAATAAATTTAATTTAAATTAAAAATAAGGAAGGAAGATGAAGTAAAAAATAAATCAAATTAGAAATTAATTGGAATAAAGAGTGACAATTGACGTGATCGTGTCGGGTTCATGTGGACCTAGACCCGATTGGAGGTCCTTATTGGAGGATTCGAAATTGGGATCCTAGTCCAACTGTTGGACCCAATCACGGAGTCCACCGAATTTTGGTGGACCTAATTGGGTTTGATCTAGTCCGTTTCCATCTAAATATATTTTATTAATGATTCACTCTTTATTTATTACTCATGAGTGAGGGAAAAGGGTGAACAAAGTTTAATCAGTATAAAAATCCTCATTATTCATTAATGGTCGCCATGTTGTATGCAATCACTAAAAGAAGTTTATAAAATTTTATTTTCTATTTTTCTCATATGCTATTTTTATTATAAAAAGTCTCTTGTGCATAATTTTCAAAAAATTAGTTTAGGATTATTTTATCAAAGTAAAAATAATTAAACAACATTTTAGCTTAATCTTATTTCATCATTAAATCTCAAATCAAATAATATAAATATTTTAACCAAATTTGCTAAGCAAAAATCATGTAATAGTATTTTTTTCGAATTTCTTAAATACGGTAGAAACTTATAACGAATTTGTGTTGAAAATCGTGTACTTATAAATATTTATAATTTAAAATTTTATTTCCTATCGGTTATAATATATAATTTGGTATTTTTATTTTATACTTTTATTCGAGAATAATAAGTTGATAACATATTTTTAGAGATTATTCAACCGATTATCGAACTATAATTATTTGAAAATAATTGTATGAATAAATTTAATTAAGTAATATATGGTTTCTTAAATAATTTTAAATATTTTGTAAATTTATATTATATATAGAAAATTTATTTTTATATAAATTAATGTATTTTATATTTTAAAACTTGTTTAATTAACAGTGAAAATATTTACTATTAAACTATATTGGGTTATTATTAAAACTTGAAAAATCGAGTTGTAATGTTATAAATTTCATATGGAAAAATAATAAAAAATAGATAAAAAAGTATAAATAATCCAATTAGTTTTTATATTTTTAGCTAACAATAATTGAATAATACAATTCATTCTTTTTTTTCAAAAAAAGTTTAAATTTAAAATTAAAAGGGTAAAATAATATTTTCGCAATAATTATAATAAGTTTGATAAGATTTTAAGGATAATAGCTTATTTATAAAATAAGGTCCCATGAGATCAAAAGAAATCAGGTACAATGGGCAGAGGTTTGAACGAACCCTTTCCATACCTCCAAAAAGTTTTACCAAAAAGTAGATTTATTAATATTTTCAAACCACTCTTCATCCAAACCCTCCATCAAAAGACACTCTTACTCTTGTACATAGTAGATTTGGGTTTAACAAAAAATTATAATCTATCATTTTTTTGCCCCAAAATTATAAGCTATCTAAGGTAATGGATTGGTGCATGCCCCAAATTTTTGCCCTTGAAATGGGAGGATTTGCTTACCGGGCAGGACCGATGGGGTGGAGTCTATATTTTTTGCCGTCCCTATTAGACCCACCTTTTCGTTCATCCAATAAAATTATTTACAAATTGAATTCTTGGATTGCCCCTCTTTTTCTATGTGCTAGTGAGAGGCTTTGCCTGTAGAGATGGGCTGTGCTGCAATAGCGGTCCTTATGTGAGCCTACAAGTTGCTAGGCCTAAAATCAAGGCCCATAATAGAAATGAGCCCAAGAATTACGTCAGTACGTCAGTCTCCCTCTCCTCTTTCGACCAAATCTTTGAGCCTCCTTCAATAAATTTCTTTTTTTTGGTTCAAACTGGAAATAACAGACGAAGGTGATGATGCGTTGACCAGGGTAGCAAATGGTCTTCATCAGTCTTTTTTTAGCTCAAAAAATGCGGCGTATTCGCTTGATCACTTCTTCGTCTGTCTTCTTCTGTCCGTTGGCCATTGTTGCTGAGCCTCTCGGTTCAATCTCAAACATCTATGGACGGCTACGAGGATTGCATCAGCGACCAGTTCCGCTTCCCTTCTCTCTTTCGGATGGTCGTTCATACTCGATAATTACACTTCCGTGTATTTAATTTACTCAATTCGAGAATCGGCTCTACAGGTTTGAGACGAGCGAGATGCTGGCAAGTTTCTTGGCATCAACTCCGATTCTCTCCGATGCTTGGCGGCTATGCAGCCACGCAAACGCAGCGGCTCCCGGGGGTTTCGTAACCGAGGTAGCCGGGGGTGTGGGCTACTTGGCCTTCTCGGCAGTTCAAGAGGCCGGGAGCGCCTATGGAACCACCAAAGGGAGTATGGTCAGGCTGGATGCGGTCGGTAACGGATTGTTCTCTGCCCTAAATATCCAGGGGAAGGACGATGAGGCGACGGAAGAGATGCCAGCTATGGTACATGCGGGATTTCTGCAGCTGTTTATGGGATTCCGTGAGAACGCCAACTTCCAAAACCAGGTTCAACCTATGCATTGCATATTATGACGAATGACCAATTATGAGATTTTTGCTATGCTTACAATTAGTTACTGATTATTGCGAGTGATGGTGATGTCAATCGATTAAATTGAATTCTCATGGTATTGAGATTTGCCAATTCAGTGTCTTCTCCAATGTAACTGAAGAAGGTCATTGTTTTTATAGATGTCGATTTTGCTTGAGAGTGGCAGCAATTGCAGGTCAATAGTGATAACTGGCCACTCCATTGGGGCCGCTTTGGCGGCCCTCACCTCTCTCTGGCTCCTCTGCCACTTTCCCTCCATTCAGGTCCCAGTCCTCTGCATCACCTTTGGCTCCCCTCTCATTGGCAACGCACCACTCTCCAGAGCCATACTGCGACAGCGGTGGGGTGGTAGCTTCTGCCATGTAGTCTCAAAGTATGACATACTTCCCCGCCTCCTGTTTGCCACTCCCTCAGCCGGCCTTCCCTTCCTGCTGCACGTCTGCCACTCCGGCAGCATCCCTGATCAAGGGCTGTTCAGCCTCGTGCTGTCCAGCACTGAGAAGGCCGCAGAAGCAATCGATCAGCAGTTGGAGGGTGATGGGTCATGTTTCACTCCATTCGGAACCTATCTGTTCTGCTGTGAGGAAGGTGGCATCTGTCTGGACAATGGGGCTTCGGTTGTAAAGATGATGCACCTCTTGTTCTCCCGGAGCAGCCCGAGACAGACTGCAGAGGATCATTTCAGGTACGGGGAGTATATTAGGAGACTATGCTTTCAGTTCCTGAAGAGGGGATTGCAGGGAAGACAGGAGGATGCCATGTTGAATGAATCATCAAGCTATAATGTCGGGGTTTCGTTAGCTCTACAGTCATCCGGAATAGATGCTGATGTGAGTAAATTATCAGCCTGATTGATTGATTTTCTACTGGAAGAATTTGTGCCATTTAATGTTTACTCTGTTGATGAATGCAGGAGATGGTTTCAGGGCCAGTGATAGACTGCTTGGCGGCAGCAAGGCAGAGCGGGTGCACACGTAACCTTAACGTTACCCAATTAGCCATCCGACTGTCGAAAATCTCCCCCAACAAGGCCCAGATCGAGTGGTACAAGTCGACCTGCGAGGCCTCCCCGGAGAGGCTCGGCTACTACGACACGTTCAAGCAGATGAGGACCACCAAGAGGGAGCATGCGGTGAACATGAGCCGGTTCTCCCTCGCGGCTTTCTGGAATGGTGTGATCGCCATGTGGGAGAGGAACGAGCTACCCCACGATTTCGACCGGATGGCAAAGTGGATCTATGCTGCCAACTCCTACAGGCTCCTCGTCGAGCCACTCGACATTGCTGATTACTACCGGACGGAGCAGCACCTGGAAAGGGGCCACTATATGGAGGGTGGGAGGGAAAGGAGGTACCGGATATTCGAGCAGTGGCTGAAGGAGAAAGAGGCTCGAAAGAGGAGGAGCCGGAGGAGGAGCGGTTTTGCCGCACTGACCCAAGATTCCTGCTTCTGGGCAAGGGTCGAGGAGGCCAAGCAGTGGTCCGAGGCAGCCAGGAGTGGCCAGGGCGATCCGGCAAAACTCAGACCGGTGCTGGAGAGGATATATGAATTTGAGAGGCACGCGACGGGGCTGATCGATAACAGGGAGGTGTCTGTGGATGTATTGGCCGAGAATTCGAGCTACAGCAAGTGGCTCCAAGAGTGGACGGCACTGAAGCCGTGGTTTCAGAAGCTCAATGGCTACTCGTAGTGTGGTAGGGATCCGCTTGCCACTAAAAGCCAATAGATTAGAGGGCCACCATTATCCAATTTAGCCTCTCTGGTACCACACCCAGCTAGCATGGCCGGCCTGCGCCACAATCCATTGACTACCTGGAACAAGGACGCCACCACCCCACATGGAGTACAAACAAATATTGTTGTACATTATTTATCATTTTTATAAATCATCACAATATTGAATGAAATTGTGCAAAATTATAAAGAGTTTGCCTCATTTTCTTTACTTTCTGTTTCTAATTCTTTTATGGTAGTAGTGTATTTTCTTTACTTTCACATCTCCTACCTTCTCTACATCTAATTCACACGGCTTGAAAGTCTCTTCAACATCATCCCCAATAATAACACTATTATAACACAAAAAAAACATGAATTCTTCTACAACTATTGTTCTTCTAATCTCTCTCCCTAATTTACTAATTAAGCTAGACGATATCATCTATTAATTGCCCCGAAATAACATTAGCAATTTTCTACAAGCATAATAATTATTTTTTTTGCACAATAGCATAATAATTATTTGGTTACTATAAGTTTACCCATCCAAAATCCAAAATCCATAATATGAAAGAGTGGGTAATCAAATACAAATTTACCATAATTGCTATTGTTTAATTATGTATAGAGATGAACTTATAGGTTATTGAAATCCTTCGTATACCTTAGCTTAAAAAATATTATTAATACAAAAAATAGTAAGAATTCCAAAAATGGGAACAAAATATGACCACTCACCTCACAATCAATTTCAATCTAACAATCTAACAATCAGTGTTGCTCAAATCGAACACCTGAAACTGACCACAAAATCAAATATAAGCTTTTTTATGAGCTCAACTTTGATTAGGAAGCAACAACCTTTACTTATAACATTAAAAATTATAAACTAAAAATCAAGTTGAACTAAATGGATAATCGTGGTCAAATCGATAAACAAAAAAACTTGAATTGGGATTAGCAATCAAACCAAATTTGGAAAATGGTCCGAACTAAAACCTAAGGGAATGATAACTATCATGAAATACCCTTACATAATATCGCATCATCAAAAATTAAGAATTGAGAAAAATACAAGTAAAAACGATTTGAATATACTCGGGTCACAAACCCCCAATTTTTAGAGTGAGTTAAACAAATCATAATTGAGTGATTTTTTAGTCTATTTAATGAGAAATTGAACAAAAAAATTTTAAAAATTTTATTGGGCTAATAACCAGTTGAATTGGGGGTGAACCAACTAAGGAACCACTGAAGCAGCCGAGAAATTTATTGAAAACCAGTTTAGAACAGTATCAAACTGATTGAACCGGCTTAGCAGATAAAACATGCGTCGCACACACATTATCCCCTTCGTTCGACTGATCAAGCTAGACCCAACTTTTGACCTAAATTTGCCCCGTTGCAATCTAAAATCCACTTCACACTAATTAATTCATTCATAGAGACACATGCCATGATGAAAGAAGACTATAATCAGATATCCAATTAAGTATAGTTTACACCCATATAAAGCTTGAATGTCTCTCACTCGACTTATGATCAAAATTCTCTCTTAAACTCTCAAATCTTCATTTTCCAGTGATCGAACTTATAGAGAGCACCATTTACTCTCCCAACCACCAAAATCAGTAATTTAGGTGTATTTGGAAAGCTACTCAAGCTAGCTTTCTAACACTAACTCTTTCGGCCATCGACATTAAATTTACCATCATCCACGTTATTAAACAGTAAATGACCTTCTCCGAATAGAAACAAATCATTGGTTTACTTGATAAATTTTTATGGACTCGACGACCAACAAGGGCCACAAAAAATATAGCAGACTTTTATTGGCCCCAACTTTCGAAGGTTAGTTGCATCATATGATTTGGGTAAATGTTAAGTTTGAATAAATTCTGAGAAGTGTCAACTAGCTTTAGTTGTGACATAGTTTAATAAAAACATATTTTATAGGGTGCTTAGACCTCCGTTTGAGGTGCTTTATGTGGTAATGGACTCCTCTTAGAGCTAGCTTTCAAATAACATCAATGTCTCTCACTATTCTTACCAACCCCCATCGGTAAGAGACCATGATGACATATGGGGAGTCCTTAGGGACATCATATTTAAGATTGAGATTTTTTGTGAATTATTTTTTTGGGAGCAAAGGCCGAGGACCAAAATGTAAATATTAAAAACTTAGAGGACCATTTGTGGATAAGTTTTCTTTGGTGTCTTTTAAGGGTCTCAATAAGATTTTAGGATCATTTGGAAAGATTGGTAAAGTTTTAAAACTTGGACAGTATATTTGGAATGCATAAGAACCAAAATGGGACAAAATAGAAAGTTTAGGGAATAAAGTGAAAATAAGGAAATTTGTGTACTTAAAAAGTGATTTTTTTTGGAATTTTAAGGACTCAAAAGAGACCAAAAGAAGTCTAGGGACTTAAATAAAATATTTAAAGAATCTAAGGTATCGAAAAGATAAGTTTTAAAGTGTAGGGCAAAATGGTAATTTTATCCAATTTAAGAACTATTTTGTCAATAGTGAAAAATGAGACTTAGGAAATATCCTAAGGTAATTTGGGGACTAGAATGAGATCTAAGTAAACTTGAGGACCCAAGTGAAAGAATTGGAAAAGTCTAAGGTCCAAAAATTATGGATTTTAAAGTTATAAAGGGCAAAATGGTAATTTTGCCAAACTTAGGGACCATAATATAATTTTGGTAAATGTACCAAAATGATAGGTTAATGATTTTTAAGTATATGTACAACTATAACCACAAGAGATTATGACCATAAGTAATTCGGATTAACCTCAGAAGGGGATTAGTTTAGAATAGTTCTTTGACACTTAAGTCTTGTAAACCGAATTTGAGGGGCACAATCATAATTTTTTAGAAAATTTATGGGGTAATATTTATATGTTGATATAAGTGCTTAAAATGCCTTACTATTACTCTTGTAGAGCGAGACAGTTACTACTTTTCTATAATACCTTGAAATGCATTATGCATAATTTGGACAATTATTTAAAAAATAATGAAAAATGGTATGGATGCATGTTCACTAAGAAATATCATTTTTAGAAGTGACTAAAGGGGATAAGGGTCGGTAGACCGTAATAAACCATAGTTGTATGCTAGGACTATGTGAGTTGTGGCCTTGTACCCAAGATTTAATTGCTTATAGGAGTTGGTCGAGTTAAGAACTATATTCGTGTATTATGATCTTAATCATGATGTTTCCTTGTTAATCATTGTACATGCATCTAAATATTTGAGTTGGTCAGGTGATGGACCAAACTCTGTGTACATGCACCTGAATGTCGAGATAATCAGAATGAGGACCATACCTTGTAATATGTAAGATGAGCATAAGTGCTATATGTATGCATGTTTCTATGATATACATATGTGTGTGTATATATATATATGTTGGAAGTTTGGGGTGTTGACAAAACACCTATCGAGTTAATGTTGACACTAATGATAATTGGAAGGGAGAAATAAGGGGAGATAAAAATTATACTTCCATATTACATGAGACCCCTAGATAAAGCACGAGTGTGGTCCCTAGACTACACAGGTGAGATGAGAAATGATGAGAGGCATGTACATAGAGTTAGGTGAGTTAGTGTCATGTAAACATATGTTAAGACATCCAAATGAGAGATGAGCCTGAGGGGTATCGATTGTGGGGAGTACACGTGACTTAAATGCTCTCATCTTACTCGATCAGTATTATGACATGACTTTGAGCATGACTTTGGCTATGAGTTGCCAATATGTGCTATTGTATGCATACCATCTTATTATTGAAGTGATTTTGGGGGAGAGAGATTGACCTGCCATAATGATAAATAACAGTTTTGGGTGGTCTGAGACATGAGTCTCATCACTTCTAAGTTTTACTCAACCCCTTGAGACTCATCATTATGTCACCCCTCTCCCCCAAACATTTTCAAGTGAGAGCCAAGTTTAGAGTGGTTTAAGTCGGGACGCCACCTACAAAACTTGCTCGACTGAGGTACGAATCTCAAGATTTACGCATGAAGGTTTTTAAGTTATTATTATTAGTTGGTATAAATTCTTGGGGTATTGTATTAAGTTTTGGTTCATTATGCATTTTGAAAGAAAAATTTAAATTTATGTTGAATATTGAGGTAGTCATTTTTATCATGAGTCTTAGTCCCTTCGATTTTACCTTGGTGAAGGTACCCACCATTGTAATATCGAGGGGATTGGCAGGTTACACAAGATTGTCGGTTGGGAATTAGATTAGGGCATGGCAACATTTAGTTGTGTCGAAGCTCACCTTTTCAAAACTGGAGATTTTAGGAATGAAACATTTTTGGGATGGATGGAAAACGAGAATAGCACTAATAAGATATTTGTTTATAATATTAAAGTAATAAGATTTATTTCACATACTAACTATGTGAATAACTTTTCATATATCATGGAACACATCGATGAATCGGTGGGGGCCAAATCAAGATTTAGCGAATGGAGAATCGATGGGAGTTCATACTGGGGACTCTCATTCACCAGCTTCAACTCTCGCGTATATTCGAGTTTATCGAGATTTTATGAGGGACTTCGAGATGAACCTTGAGTTAACTAGAGCATCCCTTCCTGCTATACCACTTAAGGAGAAAGAGCCCGAGGCAACGCCATTACAAATGATAATTCTAGTTCAGGGTCTAGACACATGGGGTTTTGATGTTCCCATAAACCTCAAGGCCCTAAGACAACTTAGATGTAAGACCTTCTCCAACGAAAAGAATGTGACCGCAGCAATGGATTAGCCGAGAACCACCAATAAATTATTGAATATGGTGAAAGTTTTGGAGTAAAAAATGGTCACCATAATAGAATTCTTTTCGGATGAGAATATTGACGTGTGGCTAAACATACAGATCGTAACACCTACGCCTCTTGGATGGGCTGAATTTGAGACCAAGTTCTTCGAATAATACTTATCTCCTTATATGATGAACGAAAAGAAATAATAGTTTCTCAAATTGCAGCACGGCTTCAAAACTGTGACAAATTATGAAAACCACTTTAATGCCCTCATGCTATTTGCTTCGGACTTCACCAGTCTTGTTGATATATGCGAGCTATTTTTAGATAGAATAAACTTTGACATACGATTTTGTATGGGGAGTGTTGGATGTCTCACAGAACTGTTAGTAGTGATATGCGCTGCATATGAGTGCGAGCACATCCTGCACACCCGACAACAACCCATTTTTGGTCCTAAGAAAAGGAAGGAGTTTATGACATCGTCGATAACTCGTGGAAGTATGTAAGGGAGTAGGGACTCCTTCAATGATCCATACCCCAAACATCAATAGTTGTTATTCCCGACTGGTGAAAAAGGGATCTTTCACAAGAAAGTTCCTTACTGGAGATTCCAGACTCTCCCGTATGAGTAGTGTTGGAAGTAACTTTAGCAGAAGGAATAAGATCCCACAATGCCCAAGGTGTGGAAAATCCAACATGGGTTTTTGTCAAATCGACAAGTGTTTCCAATGTGGGAACTGGGTACATAAAACTCATGATTGTCATAGCAATGACAACTGGACTACTCCGGTAGGGAGTTCTACAGCTCAACTTCCGCCACACCCAGGAATTCAAGTAGGGTCCTAGTATTGCGTCTGGTAGTAGAGTAATGAATAAAAGGCCCAAAGTCTATGTAAATCAATTTAGAGCCTCTCCCATATTATACAACTTGATGCAGGAGTATACTAGAGCTGCCTCAAGTGTCATATCTGGTACTTCTCACAACTCTTAAACCAAGAATTTTCCTCTTTCCCTTTTTGATATAGCGTTTAGATAACACCCTTTTGATAGAAAAGTAAATCTTTGACTTTAGTCTCTTTTTAGGTATAAATGGGTTGTGTCTGTATTAAGTAATGGCAATTGAACAAATATTAATATATCAATTTTCGTGTATAATCATAGGACTTATAAAGTTATATGGCATTGAATCCTTTTCTCTTATTGATTTCGGAGTAGACCGATCATATTTGAGGGAAGAATTAGTACACATGATACCACAAATTCTATCTCAACTAAGTCACAGACTCTTAATACACACATCGTTAGGCGAGTTAGTTACTAGAGATACCATATTATGAAGATATGGGGTAAGACCGAGGCAGATCTAGTACATTTACACTTGAGGAATGTGAACCTCATCCTCGTAATAGATTAGTTGTCCATGCACCATGGCAAATTGGACTACAAACATAAGATGGTAAAATTTTATACCAGTAACACCAATAAAGTGGTATTTCGAGGAGAAGGTAATGCAAATCGACCCCATATGATTTCGATCTTAAAGGCTTAGGAAATTATACAAAAAGGGTTCATGATGTTCTTGACACAAGTTACAAGTACACTGGTAGCAGGAATAACATCAAAGAATATACATGTAGTGCATGAATAATTAGATATTTTTCCAGAGAATTTACCTGGATTGCCATCGGATCAACAATTTGATTTCATAATCGACATTATTCTGAGAACTAACTCGATATCAGTGGCTCCATATTGGATGGCACCAACTTAGCTCAAAAAGTTAAATGAACAACTCATAAACTATTAGAGAAAATATTTATTCATCATAGGTATTTCCCTTGGGGTGTCCCAGTCATATTTGTAAAGAAAAATTATGAAAGTATGAGGTTATGTATAGATTACAAAGTGTTTGAACCACTCCCCGGGATCGATAATTTATTCGATCAACTAATAAGAGGCTCATACTTCTTGAAGATCAACTTATGATCTTAGTACTACCAATTGAAGATAAAAGAGGAGAATATACAAAAAATAACTTTCAGAACAAGGTATGAACACTATGAATTTCGGGTAATGCCATTTAGGCTAACTAATGCACCAAATGCATTCATGGATTTAATGAATAGAGTATTCCAATCATACATTGACCGATTCGTCATAGTATCCATTGATGATATACTGATATATTTCCAAACGGACGCTGATCACGAGGCACACCTCCAGGTAGTGTTGGAAGCACTATGAAAGGATCAGTTGTATGTCAAATTCTCTAAGTGTGAATTCTGGCTAACGTGTGATTTCAGGAAATGGAATGCAAGTAGATCCAAAAAAGATTGAAGTGGTGTCTAATTGGAAGGCACCAAATAATCCTACAAAAATATGAAGTTTCCTAAGATTAGTTGGATACTACAAAAAGTTTGTAGAAAACTTTTACATCTGAGTGACCCCAATAATGCAACTGACTCGTAAGAGTGTTAAATATGAGTGGAAAGCTAAGTGTGAGAAAATATTTGAGGAACTCAAGAAAAGACTCACCACAACCTCTATATTTGCTCATTGGAATATGGATAGAGGAGATTACACATTTTATAGTGATGCATCTGATCATGTGCTAGGATGTGTACTAATGCAAAGAGAGAAAGTAATCTCTTACGCATCAAGAGAATTAAAGAAGCACAAGTGAGACTACCTACTCATGATTTAGAATTAACATCCATTGAATTCACCCTTAAGATATGGAGGTACTACTTATATGGAGTTATCTACTGAATCTTCATGAATCACGAGAGCCTCAAGTATATATTGACATAAAAATAGCTAAATCTGAGATGAAGAAAATTGTTGGAATTGATCAAGTATTATGATATGGTTATTGATTACTACCCAGGAAATACAAATATAGTAGTTAATGCCTTAAGCCACAAGCATGATGTGAGTATATCTATCCATGCTAGAATAGATAAAACAAGTACATATACCTTTAGACACGGAATTAGAAACTGCTTGTCTATTGGAAAACTTGACGGTTTAACCACTGATGGAACAAATGTGGGTAAAGCAAAAAAACTGACTCGCGTATGAAAAAAGTATATTGACAATATCATGGAAGCGGCAACTACTAATTTCTACATAAGAGTTTATAAACTTCTAATTTTTATGAAAGGACAGACTAGAGAACCAATAAAGGGAAGTAACACTGAGAAGGACAAACGCAACAGTCGAAGTGCCAAAGAATTCCAATAGACAAGGGAGTAAACAAACACAGGTGCACTTGGATGTGTCGGAACCTCAAGTCCAGACAAAACCCCCGGAATGAAAGTCTGACCCTAAGCTACAAGGCGTATCACACCTAAGGGATTTCGTGACACCGGGTGAAAGGAGTGAACCAAAATGGTGGGATATCGACTGGTACCCCAAAGGGGACCGCTGAGTGATTTCTTTCAAGAGTAAAGAGGAACAATAGGGTTTTGGGGATAAAACTACTAAAAGGAGTGTAGAGTTGTGGAACCCATCCCCATGGACTTAGGAAACCGGAGGAAGACCGACCCTATTACCTAAAAAGGGGCTAATTTAATAAATAAAAAATGGTAAAAAAGGTTAACGCGGGAAATTGGGAAATCCCAAGTGACCAAAAATTCACAAAAATTGTGAGTAAGAATTAGAAAGTGAAATTGAGGATAGAACCAGACCGGTTCAGGGGGGGAACTAGATCCGAACCAAGATGAACCATAATGAACCGGTTCAATAATTCATCTTTCTAGGTAGCTTAAAAATGTCAATTTGGGAAATTGGGGCTAACATTAGATAGAAAATAAATTTAGATTAATTTAGAATTTTTGTAATTTTAAAAAACCGGTCGAATCGGGTTTAAACCGGCTGATTTTTGAATTCGGGACAGCAAACTCGGTCAGACCGTTGACCGATTCTGTCCGATCAGACAGGTCAATAGTCAACGGCACCCGCCAACAGCCATGCAAACGCAGACAGCTAATGAGAGGTCGCCATGTGTCTGGTCAACGTTTAGCAAGTGACCGTTAGTATGCCACGTAGACACAAACAACCAATAACAGGCTGCCACATGTTCGGTCAACGGGTCAACGACTCACTGTGGCAGCTGAACCGAACCTCCGTAAGAAAAACTAGCCAATTACAACGTGCTATATAGCACGACCACCACGTAATCGTCTTCAACCTTTATCCGATCCGATGATAGAGAGAATGGAGGAGAGAGAGGCCAGAAAAGCTGAAGTAGCCGGTAACTCGAAAAACTCTCCGTTTAATTCGCCAGCGACCGAGTTTTAATATAAATAGTTGTCGAGCTCACTATATAAATAGCAACACTTAATTCGTTTTCAGCATCAAACAATCGAGCGAAAATGAATAAGAAAAACAAAATAATAATTTATTAAAACCTAGTAATAATACTGTAGCTCCATATACTCTAATAATGATCCGAGTATGCATAAAAAAGTGAAAAAGGCATTGAATAGTAAAGTTGATATAGAACTCGAAAAAGTAAGTTTATTAACGAGCCAAACTCGATTTGTATTTAATAAATATATATATATTGGTGTGATATTATATAAAATTTTAATTATTATAATTTGTATTTAATATATATTAAGTTATTAGTAATATTTATATGTAATTTAATTTAAATAAATATATATATATAATATAATACATATAAATAACTTTAACTCAACATTTTAATAATATTAAAATAATATAATTTATTATCAAAATTTTATTAGTATAGAGAAAAAGAGATTTATTTATTTAATATATTTATTTTATTACTACACATTATCTACTTAAACGATTAATTATAGACAATTTACTTATAATTTTATTAATTAAAAATTATATTTAATTAATATTTATTTTAAATTTATACATAAATTTAAATAAAATAATATAAATTTTATAAAAGATAATTTATTTTTAAATATAGTTTGTGTTGATAAAAATATATATTAGATTAAAAATTAAAAATTTTAAATAACTATTTTATTATACATTTGTTATAATATTAGGTTTAAAATAGACTATCTACAGTACAAAGTGTTGTATTTAAAAAGAATTTTATTCTACTTAAATAATTTTATAAGAAATTTAATAATAAAGTATAGTATTTAAAATATTTAATGTTAAATGATATTTGATTAAAATATTTAAAAAAGTGTAATTTAGGCGTTTTTCTTTTACACGAATCCTACTAATGTTTAATGCAGAAGTGATACTCTATCATATTCCCTCTCTTTTTTTTGGGAGGAGCCATTTCTGCTTTTCAAGGGAAGAGCTCTGCTGCCAGGAGGTGTAGAAGAGAAGATCAGCTTCGGGCTGCCTTTCCAGCTAGCACGAGAATGTCAGGGAAAGTAAAGAGGAAGAATGACGGCCACGACTCCGGCGACTCTGAAGGCCACGCCCCGAGCAAGAAGATCCTCAAGAATGATTCCGATGGCATCGTCATCTGCGAGGTCTTCTTCTAGAATATTCGTCCTTTTCGTTTGAACTAGCTTGCTGCACTTTTTATTTGCTGATTTATTCTTTGAAATTGGGGGTTTCTCTAAAGGGTTTAAATGACTGTGCAAAAGGTGAAGAAAGGAGATGCCTCTTTTTTCTTTTGCCGTGTAGGTTTTGCCCATGAATCTTTTCTATGTCACTGAAACCATGGTTTGCAGCTATCAAAGAACAGGAAGGTCACGGTAAGGAATTGGAAGGGTAGATTGATCGTGGACATTCGTGAGTTCTACTCCAAAGATGGGAAGGAGCTTCCTAGCAAGAAAGGTCGCTATCCCTCTTGTTTCCGAATCTTCATCTCTTTCAAGCTACCTCTCTTTGTATCCATTGTGATGCTTACTTTGGGGAACTGAGTGCTGCTTTTGAGTGCTTTTCTAGGTTTTTCTGCTCTATATTGTGTTCCTTGCAGTGACAGTGAGGTGAATGCCTTGAATTTAGTCTGTTCTCTCTTTTGAAGGTCAATAATCATCTGCATTCACAGATTCTGCTTACTGGTTCATATTTCAATAGCCTAGATATCTTGTCAACACTGATTCATACTTCAAGGGGAAAAATATTATCATCTTTCCTGAAGTTAATCAGTTGTGCTTATGCTCTAGATATGCATAAATAAGACACCATCAGAAACTAAGTAGAAGCATGGTCACAACGCTTGCCCAAATGGAGAACGTAAATTATCCTGTGAAGGGTGAGTAAGTTTATGAAGCCATCTCATAGCATTTTGGATAACCTACAAAACTTCAATAACAATGGACAATTGACGTTTCCCTTCATTTTTTTACAGTGTTCTGCCCAATGTACTTCACTTGTTTGGTTTGTATAGCCTGTGACGTGCCTAATTGTTTTTAGTATGCCAGGATAGCCATTGCTGTTTCTATCTATATCGCCCCTCTATTCTTTGATGGCTCAAGAAGGCACCAACTGTAGGGGATAATCCCAAAGTTGGAGCAATTTTAGGCCAACAATTAAAGTTGGGAACTAAAATTTGGACTGCCCTAAAGTTAGGGGCTTTTTCAAGCCAGTATCCCTAACTTGTCTGAAGGATGACTTATCTAATGTCAGTTTTCTTTCTTGTTATAGGGATCTCCTTAACCATGGATCAGGTATGCATGTGCTGCTTGGCTAAGTGTCTGGTTCTGTCTATGTGATACTTGATGGTTCAAGAGTCTCACATATTCAATTGGTATGCAGTGGAAGAAACTGGTTGAACAAGTGGATGAGATTGACAAGGCAATGACAAAGAACTTATAGGAAGAGGCTGGATAACTTTTGGAGAGGTAGCAGCAGCAGATGGTTGATGGGCAGGTTTCCTTTTTGTGGCGTGGAATATATTACTTGCTACATCATGGATGGCTTTTAGTTCATGTTCCTTAGTGGGGTACATTGTAGATGGGTTTGGACACTTTAAGGGATTTTGTCTTTTTAGCTGTTAGGATATAGATGGCAATTCTGAGTAAATGAAAAAATGAACTTTATCCCCTATCAACAATTAATGAAAATTATAGGATAAATTGTCTGGCAAGAAAGTTGAGCCACCCGGAAGTCTTGAAAAACCCAAGGACTACCTTACATGCTTCGAATGAATCCCTTTTCTTCTCCAAGCAAAATGCCTTGGATTTTCTACTGTCGTAGTGCCTTGGGGTTTCCGATGAACATGGAGAGAGCCCCAAATCCATAATTGCAAAGAGTCATCAGACCATACCTAACTTCACCAGCCTCATTTTCATATGATAGAAACAACAACCTTGGCAGGAGGAGACCATCCTCTGCAAAGTCGTTGAGCCGGTGAACCTCCAGTGACAATGGGCTTTCTCTAGTGTTTTTCTCTGGTGTTGGTGAAAGCTTGAGCTCGGTCGATGTGGGTTCCTCTAGTGTGTGGGTTGCTGATCAGAAAAGGGTGGAAATGAGTATGACTGAAAAACCACTGGGAGCTCCTCCGGGTCGGTCGGACGGAAGAAAGGAATGGGTTTACCGGGTGATTGCCAAAGATAGGGGAAGCCGACGTGCTGTATTTAGTGCGAGCTTCTGGTTTGGCAGAGAGAGAGGAAGAGTGGATTCTGGTGGAGCTTGGGGAGTTAGTTCTGTGTGGGCAGAACGAAGATGAGGCTGACCACGGACGAGGATGTGGTTGTGGCTTTGTACCGGGATTCGGTGGATTTGTGTGCACACTCGTCGATCAGATAAAAGTATTTGAAAATATAATCTAGTATTGAATAAATTAGATATTTGTTGTATTCTGTAATAATAGTAAATGGGCTTGTGTATGTATTGAATAAAAATATCTAAAATGATACTATTATTACGCTAAATAATACACGGCTCATAATTAATTATGTAAAAAATGTATTAACAATCAATTTTAAGTAAAAATAGATAAAACTTATTGAGGGTATGTTCGACTGGAAATATGAGAAAAGTTATTGCCTACTGTAATAATAATATAATTTTTTGCACATTTGGATTGGATACATCAGTTTGATAGGAAGTAAATAGGCTCATCACTTTGGGGGTTGTGTTGGAAATGAATTTCTTGATGTGCTTATAAGTGGGCCTACATCAAGTCAAAACTTGTTTGGAGTTTGGGTACTGAGTCGCCTGCTAACAAAAAAATGGATTGGACAACCATTAGGATCAAATTCATATTTCTAAATACTGTACTCAGAATTAAGTCATTTAGAGTTTTATTAATTTTAGAATTTTTTACTTAATTATAATAAATTTCAGATTTAATTTAAAAATTGGGTTTAAGGATAAAATTATAATATTAAAAAATATTATGTACAATATCCTATATATTTAACAAATGAATTTTAGAAAATGGAATTTTAGCTCAATATAAATAAAAATAGAGATTAAATTGAGAATTTAAACTTGAAATTTGAATTTAAATCAAATTGGATTAAAAATTATTTCAAATTGAAATATTAAAATTAGTAAAAGTAATATAGAACCATCGTAAATGACATCGTAAATGACCTCTATGATCGAGGATTTTGTATGGATAGACAACATGGTGAAAAAGAAGGGGAATTGAGGGTTAGAGGGGACTATATCCTACTCAATATAATTTTTTCCAAATAACTTTAGCAATAGAAAAATGTAATTATTGTTCCTAAATTTTAGGAAATAAGTTAGACAAATTTTTAGAAAAATAAAGTATATTAGTAAAGGTGAAAATTTGGATTGTCTGAAATAAATTAATTTAGATTTATCTTATTAGGAATTAGATTAGAAATCGAAATAAATCGAGTTAAATCGGAATAAATTAAAAAAAAATATTTTTTTAAAAGTGATCTAGGAAGAACATTAAAGGTAATGTTAGGTAAAATAGTGAATTGAAAACATAATAGTGTTGTAATCCATTTATTCTCCTAAGACTTATCTCTTAAAAGAAAATAATAAAAGGCACACGAGTAAATTGAACCTTTTTGGTTAAGCACTTAAAAAGATGGTATTGTATTTATTTAAAAGGTTGAAAAAAATGATATTGAATTTAAAGAGAAACAAAAAAATATATGAATTAGAATATGAAAAGAAAACAAAGATTTAAAAAATTTATTTAAAATTATTTAGATAATGGTAATGGACCTAAAAGTGTAGGAAGATGCTACACTCGTTTGGTTATTAAATGGAAATAATAAATAAAAATAAGTCAAATGAAAAAAAAATGCAATAATATGGAAAAATAGGTATGTAATCTTATAAATAATTAGAACAATGAGAGAATACATTTAAATATGCTTAGGAGTTTTAAAGACCATTTCCATGTTTAAAATGTTGATTTGATATATAATTAGGTGTGTGATTTGAGTAAAAACGTGTGAGAAATGTGTGGAGCTCCTCATAAATAGATGCATTAAGCACTGTTATGAGAGTGGTAATTAGTGCCACCTATATGACCACATGCTATATTTTTTAGTGGTTTTGTTGTCACTCGATAGAAAATGGAAATGAGATCATAGATTGAAATGTCTGATATCTTCCAATTTTTCCAGGACACCTAGATGATGTAAGTGGACTGTCCCAGTGCATCGCTTCAACGAGACAATGATAAAATTGAGTCGTATATGTACAAGGCATGGGTTGATGAGAGGTAGTTAAGCAACTATGACTACAGGTGCCAAGACACCTAATTGTGAGACGACACGTGATGGTGTCAGTTGTGGTAGAGGGTTTATGACCCCTACACTCCAGTTTCCCAATCTGGTATCGTCCTATAGGGGCTATTTATTTCGGGGTGATATATATGGAACACGGGTAGCCCATTTGCATGCGGGTCTGGTGTCCATCTATGTGGGTGAGTGACCACGAGGCTGTCAAAACCATGGGTGTTGAGAAACCAAACTACGAGATAACACTAGTGATGTGCTAGTTGTGGTAAGAGTACTTTGGTCCTCCCACCCTCTACTTATAACTTGGTTCCCCTAACTTTCTCAAGTTTTCAGTGATACCCCAAACGTTTCCATATTTACACTTTGGTTCCTAAATTTTCAAATCTCTCATTTGAGTCTCGAAAATTTCCTTCTATACATTTTAACCATAAGTGTGAAACTGAGAAAATTCCGATTTCATAATTGGGCCGAATCAAACTAGGAAACCGAAGGGTTGCCGGTATGTAAGGATGAACTCGAAATAAAGAGGGATCAAGGCCAAGAGGGGTGAGTAAGGGTCATGAGAAATCTTGTGAGGGTTTCGGGTCACGCAGTCAGGGTTTGGGAGAAAAATCAAGAGAGAACCAGTTTGAATGGGTTCAAGCTAGATGCACTCACAAAACTCCCAAATTTTCTAGGGGTCAAAACAAATCCAAATTGAGCAATTTTTGAGCTAATTCAATAGAAAAGTGAATGTAGAATTTTTAGTTATTTTTATTTTCTAAAGAATAGGTCGGAAAGAGGGAGAACCGAGCAAAAATCCGTTGAACTGGCCGAGAAACTTGCCTGAAATAGGTTTGCTACGATGCCAAACCAATCGACTGAGATGTTAGATGCACACACGCTTTGCATGAATAGCCCCACACGTGTGTGTCGTCTTCTTCGCTCGACTACTGATCCGGATTTGCCCTTACCCGACATATCATCGTTGATCCACTGACTCCACCACTTGGAAAAATTAATTCATTGCTAGCACCACATGCTATGGATTGATGAAAAAACCTATGGATAGATTGCTAGTGAGATCTAAATCACAACCATATAAATTGAGTTGCTTACTCACCAGAATTTGTTCATAATTCTCTCCCAACGAGTGACTACTCCCAACTCCAATGACCTTACTACTAGAAAACCTAACTTCATCGTCCAACCACTTCCGACAATGTTCTTGATATCCCTGGAAATCTAAATACCTTAGCTTTCCATCGCCACCCGTTCGACCCCCGACTCTGCCTCTACCGGCATCGGCGAGATCGCCCAATAACTGATCTCTAGTGATCCAAAATAGACCACTTGTTTTTTAGGCCAATTTTGAAGGCCACGACGGTTTTCACAAGTTGGGAATATTTAGGTGAGTCCATTGAACCACCATTCCATAGCCACTCGCCTTACCTGATTTGAGCAAGAATTAAATTTGAATTAAATCGTGCAAGTATTAGATCACATGCAAAGTGACCGAGCTAAATAAAATGCTAATCACAGGAGCTACATACCACTATTTGAGCTAATTCAAGTGGTTATAGACTCCTCGGATAGTTAGTTATCCATCTCTACTAGCTTCGACGGTCAACGTGCCACATCTGGTGAGCTTCCGGCTTTTACCTGACTTACATGGGACAATGTCTAGTTTTATGATCTAGTTCGATCAGAGCAATTCTGACCAACTCCGGACAAACCAAGTTTACAATGGGCTAGAGGAGGTCAGGAGGACCTCCCCACTTAATTTGACAATTTTTAGAGACACTTAAGTTATGAGTCAAAGGTGGAGGGCTAAAATAAAAATATTTGAAAGTTAGGGGACCCAAATAGGATTGAGCTTTTTGTGGGGTATTTCTAACGATCAAAATTGATATTTGGAGCTAATTGGGAAGTTTGGTGAAGTGTGGGGTCTAGGTATGCCTATTGTGAAAGGTCTAGGGACCTATTTGTAATAAATGTTAACATTAGGGACTAAAGTACAAATAAGTGTGTTTGTATGACCAAAAGGAAACTTTTGGGCAGTACAAGGACATAAAATTAATTAAAGGAAGTTTATGGACTTATGTGAAAAATTTAGGGGTCAAATGGATTTCGAAGCCTAAGTTATCAAATAATAGGTGAAAAATGGTAATTTTGCCAAGACTTAGTAACCTTTCAGCAAATAAAGAGAAATAGAGTTTGGGACCATTCCAAGGCCTATTTGGGACCAAAATGTGACTCAAGAAAACTTGAGTTATACAATTGAAAGACTTGAGAATGTTTAAGGTATAAATGAGTGAGTTTTAAAGTATAAGGGAAAAATGGTAATTTTGCACAAACTAAAAACCAATTGGTAAATTTGAGAAAAATGAAACCCATAGGTGGTGAGTCATGAAAATATGAGCAGTTCATTTAGTTCTAGGCAATAAGAGAACGAGGTTGGACTAGGTTAACCTTAAAGAATGTTAGACTGAGTGTCGAGGTTACCAACCAATGAGTTAGGTAACTGGAACCCAATTGTGCAAAAAAAAAAAGGTAACAGAAACCCAAAAAGGGGAAACCCTAAAACTATAAAATAAATGCGATATTGTAAACTATGAATAGTTAGTAGAAAGACTGACCATAGTATTGCTATACCTTGTAGAGAATGCAAGAAGCACTAATACAAAAATTGGGAACGGGATTTTCAGACACCTTATGGAACAAGTCAGTTTCGGGAATTTGAGATGAGTGGGGTTTTGATGACGTGTCCTATTGTACCGATCGAGATTTGATTTACTTTCTTATGAGATCATGTGATACCAAGTAGCAAGTTATTCTTAGAAACTTATATAAGAAGTGCAAAATGGATAAGAGCATTCCTACTAAAGCAAATGCGATCATCGAAAGAAATCGTAAGAACCGGTTATAAGACCGAGGTATGAGATTTAGACCGGTCTTGAGAGATCAGGGAAAACTGTTTTGGCTTAGAGCTGTTGTGTGAAATTTTGGGAGATGGTCGTGGAAGTTCGGGCTTCCCGATGCATGCTATGCTATGACAACGACTGGGTCAAGGATCATGCAGTGAGACTCAAGTACAGGACCGATTGCCCAATTGTTTGTTCGGGAAGGGTCGGCTTATGACGGGCCAGACTCGTGGTGTTTGTGTGCTTGATATTAAGGGGAATCGACTAGTGAGGGTTTGAGATCCCGAGTTATCCATGATTAACACGTTAATAATTAAAGCATGATTTGATTTTGTGTGTGTGTGACATGGGGAGAGCCCGTCCTGAGTGTGTCAAGCCCCCGGTAATGGAATGCATGTAGGATCGTTACGAGAATGGACATGAGTGTCGTGTTTATGACCATGGATCATGTTATTAATTGTGAATACCAGTATGGGAGATGGGGGTGACGGATGGACGCCTAAAATATTGTTCTGTCACCCGAGGGAAAATGGAAAGGAGATCAAGGAGTAACAGTGTTATCTTTTGTGTTTTTGTCAGTATACTTGGATGATGTACGGGTACCATCCCAGTACACAGCTCGACGAGGAGATGGCGGGATTGAGTCGCATATATATGGGCATGGGCCGACGAGAGGCAGTTATGCGGCCATGACTCGAGTGCAGAGACACCCAGCCGCGAGACGACACAAGAGGGTGTCGATTGTGGAGAGGGTTTGGGACCCCCGCACTCCAGTTTCCTTGTCTAGTATCGTCCAAGTGATGCAGTACATTCGGAGGGGGTGGAGGCGATATGTGTTTATATGTAGGGTCCGAGTAGCCCGTTTATATGCAGACCAGAGAGTCGTCATGTGCGGGAGAGCAGTCGCAAGACTACCATTACCCCGTGGTGCTAAGACATCAAGCTATGAGGCGGTACAAGTGAAGTACTAGTGGTGGGAAGAGAATCATGGGGCCTCATATACTCCAGCTCCCAGTTAGGGATTGTAAGAGTGGTGACCCAATTCCGGGTGTGCGATTGTATATTTTAGGGTCATGATTTGCCCATGATATTTTTAAGACCTAAGGTGTCAGATGACTTGATAATCACGTCTCAAGTGGGCGCAAGTAAACCACGAGACTTATAAGGGCAAATACAAGTATAAAAATAGAATGTGCAGATAGGTGATTTATGGGAAACATTGGTGGTTTATTGGAAACATTTGGGTATGAGCCTCCCACACTCTAGCTCTCGGGTCAGATGGCCCGAGAATCACGTATCAAGTAGGCGCAAGTAAACCACGAGACTTATAAGGGCAAATACAAGTATAAAATTAGAATGTCCTTATAGGTGGTTTATAAAAAATATTTGAGTCGTGAGCTATTTGAGTTGTGAACTAATTGGTACAATATTAGTGTCATACTCAATAAGTTATAAGGTTATCCACTCCCTTAAAACTTGTGCAGATAAGTTAAACAAGCACTAAAAAAAAAAAAGGTTAAAATCGGATGCACTACTGATAAATTCACCTCTAGTATACAAAGGTTTAATTTACCTATCATGAAATGACATTTCTATTTTTATAATTTTTAGCTAATTATTTCAAGAGTTCCCTTTGGAGTTTCTAAATAAAAAAATTTAAAATTTCGATTATATTTTAATTAGTTTTTATTATTTTGGAACTTTGTCAAATAGGTATTAACTCGGTGAAGTTATCCGTATTAATAATATTAGGGAGATTGATGTAGGATCGGTTTCCACTAGTGAAAATAAATTTTTTAAAACTTATGTTTTACTCTTTCAACTTTTATTATTTTTACATAAGTTCTCATATTTTTTTAAATTTATAAAATAATCTTCAATTTTACTTAAACTACATTTTAGTTCTTAAACTTTTAAACTACGATTAATTTTATTTATAACCTTTAAAATCAATCCTAAACACTTACTCAACCAATTGATTAAAATTACTTTTAACTCATATTTCATTTCAGTCCAAAATAGAGTATTAATTGGAAATTGAGAGACTGACCGATGGTGGGAAAGATGCGGATGATTGGAAAGGATAGAGGAGATCATGTGGTAGTCATTAAAGTGACCTAAATTTTTTTTATTAGTTTTGAACCAAAATACATAGAAAAACATGACATTACATAGGAAGGTCGTCAACGAAGCTAGGGGGGAGGTCGAGGGGTACTAACGAAGCATCCCAGATTGAATTTGTTTCATCGGGAGCGCTAGGGGTCGCCGAAAGGGCAATTCTCTGCTTTCGGGTACGAAAATAGGAGAGGGAGGAAGCCATCCCGGAGTCATTTCTGATCACCACCGGCTCGGCCAAAACTATTGGAAAGTTGATGAGGTTATATGGAAGATTAGATTCATTCACGGTTGCAGCAAATATTGTCGGAGCTATGAAACTTTCGTGGAAAAACAAGGCACACGAATTTTTTGTCTAACTTTGAGAGTAGATTTTGGCAAAACCCCGACTAGAATGGGACGAGAGCTTTATAGGAAGCTCCGAGGGGCAGGTAATACTGTCATTGAGTGCTTGCAAATCGATTACCAATCACTTTTGAATTAAATTATTTTGAACATTGCGAGTGGCGAAAAAAATAGAATTGGTTCATACGATGATCAACCAATTCTTTTTTTGAATTATTTTTATTTACACATTTATTCTAAAATTACATAATTAATCTCTTTATATCCTTATAATAAATAAATCTACTTTCAATCTTTTACATAACTGTGAACACAAATGATACCATTGAATTCCTTTTTCTTGGAATAAATTTTCAAATTTTAGTTCTAATAAGGTTCATGGTTAGAAAGAACCTAATATATTGATCCGAACAAAGACGATTCCATCTTCTTCTTCGTATATTTGGGCAATGGAGATATGGTAGATATGTCCAATAAACTAACCCTTATTAATACCAAGTCTCATCGACCTCCCTCTTTCTTGTCATCCTAACAGGGGTAGTAGGTCAAGGGATTTGTGTATTTCTTCATCTTCATCTCCCTACACGAATTAATGCCCAGAAGCGGAGAGTAGTGTATCCCTTAACAGTGGTCAGCTGTGATGGCAGTGGCAGCCGCTTCTCCTCGGCTTATCATCAACCACTTCTTCCTCTTCCTCTCCCTCTCCTTCTCTCTCCTGATCCCCTCGTCTCCGCAGTCCGATGTCATTTCCGTATGCATTATCGGCGCTGGGATTGGCGGCTCCTCGGCGGCGCACTTCATCCGCAAGTACTCCCCTCCGGCCACCGAGATTCAAATCAGCGTATTTGAGCGGAATCCCTTGGTGGGGGGTCGGATGGCCAGGGTAGAGATTGGGGGAGAGACCTTCGAGGCTGGTGGGTCGATCCTCCACCCCAAGAACTACCACGTTCTGAACTACACAGAGCTGATCGGCCTGAAAATCAAGTGGCCCAATTCCTCCAAGGCTGGCGATGGCGACGACGATGAAGGTTCTTTCGGGATTTGGGACGGTAAGAGGTTCGTATTCAAGACCTGGAGTGTCAAGACCAGGCTGCCCTTTGTCGACAAGATTGTCTCCTTTGCCAACACCCTGCAACTCTTCTTCCGTTATGGGTGGTCCCTCATACGGATGAACAACTTCACTGAGGTATCTTCTTTGAAAGCTTGAAAAAAGCTATTTTGTCTCGTTAATTATTTCTAGTGAGCTCAGATTGGGCTGAAAGCGGAAGGATGGGATTTCTATTATCTTTAACTTGCTTGGCTGGACTCGCATTTTTGCTGAAGTTCATTTTGGACAAAAATATCTGCAGAGTACTGTGAATAAGTTCTTGAAGTATTATGAGAGCTTTGAAACGAGACCCGTGTTCGATACTGTGGACGATATGCTCAAATGGGCAGGCTTATATGATCTCACCACTCGTACTCTCGAGGAAGAATTGATGGGCGCCAGCTTGTCTCCAGTACTTGTAAAGGAATTGATCACTGTAAGAATGTATCATCTAACTTCCTTTTCTGAGGATAAAAGGGGCACTCCTGGTTTCATTTCAGTCTCCATTTGATCCAGTCCTCTCCAACATCTTGATGCCTATTGTAACGTTTTATGTGCCAGGTTATAACTAGAATTAACTATGGACAAAGCTGCATAATCAGTGGACTTGCTGGTGCAGTTTCATTAGCTGGAGCAGGGGGCAATCTGTGGCAAGTTGAAGGGGGGAATTGGCAGATGGCTTCGGGTTTGCTTAATATTTCTGATGTCTCTTTGCATCTGAGTGAGGAGATTGAATCTATTTCACATCTCGGAGATCAGTATGAGCTGAACTCCACGGAAGGTAACAGTTATAAGTGTGATGTTGCAATAGTTGCAACACCACTTGATGAGCTGAACCTGCACTTTGACCCCCCATTGTCAATTCCTCCCAGAAAGCTACAGCACACCCATGCCACCTTTGTTCGGGGTCTCTTGAATCCGGTGTGTATCATTGATGTTCTGTACTATGATCATTTCTGCTGATGTTTTGTGCATTGTAAAATATTTCTTCTAATATGTTTAGTTTTTGCTCACACAATTCTTCAGTGCTTTAAGAAATAAAAGCTTATTGACGGAGAGAACACTTTGTAATACAAAGATAGGGTTTCATCCATTGATCTATTTCATTGCTGTGCTATACTTGTGAATTTACAGTGAAAGGGCTCACTAGGAAGTGCATATATGAACAGTCTAGTATATTGTTTCATATGTGAGATGCAACTGTTCTTTTCAACTGTATATCAAGTAAATATGGAATTGGTTTTTGAAGGCATATTTTGGTCTTGCATCCATGGATGATATTCCTCACCTCGTTGGAACATTGGAGGAGCCGGGTCTACCATTCTTGAGCATTTCAATTCTCAAGCGCATTGGCGACAAAGATGCAACTTACAAGGTTTTCTCTCGCCAAAAGTTGGAAGACATGCTACTGGATCAAATATTCAGGTGAAACCTCCAACTCATCCAAACATATTTCACTCTAGACATTTTATCTTCTTCTTCTCCAAGGTGCTAGTTGGATGACATTGACAAGTGTCATTGCTATTGCTTGCTTTAATGAGTAAAGAAAGATCTTCTGTGAATGAATTCCATTGCTGATTTCTACAGTTTATAGACTCAAGGAAGGCTATGCATTAGTTAGAAAAGCTCTCTCCCAAATGGGAAATTCTTCATAAAGAGATGCTGTGTGGCTCGGCTCTAATACACTGGTTCTTTGCATATATGCCAACTTCTTCTGTTCAGCAATAGGAAGGAGACCATCCATATAGATTGGGGGGCGTACCCTCACTTCCAGGCTCCGGAGGTGTTCGCACCGTTCATACTGGATGGTCATCACCTGTACTACATTAACGCCTTTGAGAATGCTGCAAGCACGATGGAGACCAGCGCGGTTGCTGCAGAGAACGTGGCCCGTCTGATCCTTGCAAGACTTGTGGGGAAGACGGACTACTCGGTCATTCCCAACTTGAAGGAGCCTCCCTATATTCATCTGCATTCAGATCTCTAAACAACTGGGACGGCTGAAGGAGCTACTCACAACCGCATCTATTCTGTAACATAAGTTTTTTTTCTATGTCAATGGTGTGGGGATGTAGCACTCGACTGGTTCTAAGTTATTTGATGTCTAAGTATTATATTGTACTATAACTAAATCTTGATTCGAGCAGTAATAATCCGTTAGGTGATAATCTTTTTTCATATATATTTTGTTTATTCACCATAATCAAATATAGGTCTAATAAACTATATTTATATGTCACAACTGTATTAATAATTATTTTGTGTCTCAATTAATTTTAAATTTATAAAGATTTAATCGGACTAGCCATGGAAATTGACTCGGTAACTCGACCCCGGTGGTCTTCGAGTATGGAGCATTAAGACTCGCACATAGCTATAGCAAGTTTGATCGAGTTTTATCCTATGGGTTGGGTGTCATGCTTGGTAAAAAGTAAAATCTAAATTGTAGTTGAATGGATCGGTATTCAAATTAATTTAGTAGGATAAGATGATTTTTGATCCATTTGTAGTTGAATAGATGGGTATTCAAAGATATTATTAGACTATTTTTCAAATTACTATCTTTACTTATTTTATGTTTGTAGTTATGAAATGAGATGGGTCGTAACAACAAATTTTAGTTGATTATTTTTTTTATAATATATAATGTTAAAAAATATTGTACTTAATAAAAATTAAGTGTACATTTACTTAAAAATTATTTATCTGTAATTAGTAAATATATAATATTCATATATATATATATTTTTAATTTTACCTAATATAAAATTATATTTTCAACCATATCCGTGGTTAAATCGTGATTAGAAGTGAATTGCGCCCCAAAAACCCTATATTTGACTAACCATGATGACATATGCAACACCCAAAATATGTGACTGTAATGGATTTTGGTAAGATAATAGCACATTCAAGGAGGGCGCGGGTGGGCCACTACCCTACTCCCATTAAGTGATTGGGGGAGGGAGGCTCGGAGGGCCCTTTCCATAGGCCCCTCCCACCACCCTCTGGTCAGACCCGGAAGGACAATTAGAAGGCTCCCTGACCTTCCTTCCCCAATATCCATAAGGAGTTGGGGATTAGGAAGCTTGGGACCCTCCACAACGGCCCCTCTCCATGATCGCCTCCGATGACCCACCGTCCAACGACCACGGGGAGAGGGCTCATGGGGAATAGGGGCCACCCTTGAGTGATCCCTCCAATTTCCAGCAGTGAGGTTGGCCCAATAACTTTCTTTTATGTTGGAAACGATGACATTCATTAGTAATGGTATCGGTCACATTTGATCAAGTTTAATTATATAATTTCCAAGGTAAAAATAAAAAAATGTTCACATTGCTTGTATTTTTTCTATATTAACATTCTAAACATATTGGCATGAAATACTCCAAAGATTTGCAGATTCCATATGCGGATATTATCACAATTTTCACTAATACTGATGCATGTATTATTTATAGCATAAAGAATATGACTGGTGCGAAATTAGCAACTAAACGTATTAATTTAACCAAATTAAGTCTGTGTCAACGTTGGAATGATTTTCAAGCATTTTTAAGATGATTTTCTGTTTCTTGTCTTCATGGGTTTGTTCGTTTTTTCATGGATTGTCATGACTTGCATGCAGATTTTATTGCATCTTTATATATTATGGGATATTACATAACAGATACACTTACTAGTGATTGTCTATAATCTAATCAATCAACCAAGGTGGACTATCATGGGCATGTGATGTAGTTGTGGGCCCTTTACTGCACATGATAATGTGTCATCAGTCCTACTTACCGCTCCCACATAGACTGGGCATACACAAGATATTTTTTTTAAATTGAGATGATGAAATTAAGATAATTTAATAAAATATAATTAAATCTTGAAATCTAAGTAGAATATAGAAATTCCTGATTTTTTTGGATGATCATGAATAAATTTAGATTTAGCACTAAAAGTTTAGAATTATTGGCTTATTGTTATATCTTATATTGGTAATATTTGAATATTATATTGATAAATTTGAAGAAAATTTTAAAATTATAGTAAATTCAAGAAAATAAGTAATAGGCAACACATTTTCATAATTCAATATTATCGATACAAGAAAGAAGGCAACCCTACAAACAGAATCGACAGAAAATCATTTTCACTGGCGGCTGGCCACCAATTGAAAAGACACTTCAGCTGCTCAAAATATGTCGTATTACTACCGTCCGATGTTAGCTAGCCAAAAAAAAAAAAAAACAAACAGCGTTCCCCTCATACTTTTTAGACAAAATTTGTCCATCTTGCTGTTGATGAATCACGGGCAACCAACAAAACCTTCACTTTTCTCGGTTCCCACAAAGTACACCTTATTTTACATTTACATCATTTTAGGGAATCTTACCCAAAAAAATTAAGCACAAAATAATAATGTTTGATATTTACAAACTTATTAAAAATATTTAAACTTATATTTACTTATTAAATTTAAAAAATAAGTACATAATCGAGCTTATAGAACTTATCTAGAAATATTTTACTCGATTTTCGTATTTACTATCAATTATCTATCTAACTCTCTTAGCCATTATTAATGTACTTATTCAAATGATTTATAATTATTTTATTAATAAATTAAATATTATTACAATAATGTATATTAAAACCTTAAAATATAAATATAAAATTTAAATTATATTTTAACTTTTGATATTAATTTCACTTCAAACTCATATAATATTATTTTTTTGTAATAATAATATTCTTATTTTCCTATATGAGAATCATAAATAAATATATATAACACTTAAATTTTTTGAAATAAAATTTAAAATAAATTGGACCTAAAAATTAAAATCTGAAAATGAGATTTGGAATTAAAAGAAATGGTAAATCGTTTCATAGTATTAATTTAAATAATAAAAAATCACTAATTTCTCTCGAAAGCCCACTAACAGGAAATAAAGTACTTACAAAATATGATTGAAAATACGTTAAACTATTTGAGCACAAAATTTCTAGTTTTTTAGAAATGGTTATATAAAGTAAAAAATAACAATAGTTGAGCTCAATATATATATAATTAGATAATTTTTTTTGAATTAGAGTTAAACTAATCAATAAAAGGTTAAAATTGAATAAAATTACTGATTTATTTACTACAAAAAATCGGTCCAATTTCATCATGATTTCTTACATACTGCACCCATGTAGAATTAAATAAAAATTGAGATTTATGGGGTTTCATCCGACTGGATATGAACATGTAGTGATATGATTTCTTACATAATGCATCCATGTAGAATTAAATAAAAATTGAGATTTATGGGGGTTTCATCCGACTGGCTATGAACATGTAGTGATAGACCATTGGTCCTCCTATCTAGCCATATAAGACTTGACCCGTTCTTGTTGGTTAGTGGTCGACACACTCTGTGCAAGTGAGAATACTCAGTTTTTCGGTGACCTCACTACAATAACCCATAACTTTCACTTCTAATTACTAAACTTAATCATTTAATTGGCATTAGAACTGCGCTAAAGTCAACTTTCATACTGTATCTCTCTCTAATGCCGACATTCCATTTACCGATGCATGCATGATCAAATAGTAACACTGTTTATTTAGTAAAAAAATAAAGTAGTGTCTTCTCGGTTTTACCCCAACCTTCTTGACAACCAATCAATAATAAGACCATCCTGGTAGGAAAATAGCTAAAAAAAAAAGAAAACTCCATGAGAATCATAGTCAAAATCTCATAAAAATGCCATCCTTATAGGAAAATAGCCAAATAAAAAAGCTCCATGAGAATCTGTTGAAAATGAGACACCTCAACCATCCCAAACCAAGTAATTAGAAATACACTTATTGAGGGAGTCAAACCTGATAGAAAAGCCAAAACTCTAGAGTTGACACATGCCCAAAAAGAAGGTGAATAAAATTTTTAGGGAACTTGCACTAACTGCATTAGGGCATTTAAAAAATTATAATGAGGTATGGGAAACTTAGATCCTGACCAAGAAGTTGCAACCCTCATGTGACATACGTACGAATATGAATAACTAGTACTCGCTCAATTTGGGATAACTAGGGAAAGAAGGATAAGTACTTCGGAGGACCATATTCCCTCATACTCAAAGTACCACGAGCCTAGTATGAATAGCTACACCAAATGTGTCAAGTACTTTGGATGACCATTGTCATGCCCCGACCCAGTTTGGTCGGATCCCCGTGATCAATCTACCACTCTCCCGGTTTATTAAAGGGTTTCCCTTATTATAAAACATAAAGAGTAATGTATCCTTTAAACCTGCACATTTTCTTGGAATAACATAAATCAAAACTGCATAATATTTTAAGTTTGTCATACCTGTCTCATAGGTGTCTTAGTTAATGGTCTTTAAGGGTAGGCTTTTCAAAATTTTCTAAAAGGGATATAAGGGAGGGGTGAGTACGACTACTCAGTGAATGTGTTTTTCAAAGCTTTTAACTTTTAGGTAAAAGATTTGTATTGGAGTGTGCCAGACTCTTTTCTTTCAAAAATTATTTTATTTCAATTCTCGATTTTTAGCACCATTTCCTTATTAATCACGGCGTGTCATCACCCAACACACATTCGCAGGTCAGCCCGTCCACTGAACCCACTTGTGACTTTGGAGTGACTTTACCAGCCACCTAGAAAAAAGTGTGTCCACTTTTACCCTGAGAATGAGTGGATGTACGCGACATCCGACCCTCAATCATGAAATCAACTCTTCGTGTCCATATGAGGACAGAGACCTCATCCCGTCCCCACCCCAGTCTCATGCGCTTGGTGCTACTCCAAATTTTGCATGGTCACCTGGTACGATGAACTGCCTTTATACCCACCAGGTCGTCCAGTGCCCTTAGAACGCATCACTACTCCTCTTGGGTGTCTTGATGGTCCCGTAATCATAGTGCATGCAAAAATAGTATTTTCTTATCATGCCATATAATATGTGGTGCCAATGGTTCAACGGCCTCAACCCTCAACTCAACCTGCAGTTGTTTGCCTTGATTAGTCCATCGACTTGTCATGTCGCACTGTCGCTAGTTGACTGAGTATGTCAGTCCTGTCTTGGTAATATGGCCAAACAATTCCTTTATTTAAAGTTTTATGGCATATAACTCATGTTTGTTTACGAGCTCTTGCTCGTGCCAACTGGCCTTGGGCCCACTGTACAAGATTTTCAAAATTCGGGCATATTAGCCCCCAAGTTCCAAAACTGAGGCCCCCAGCCTATAAGAGCTATTCAAGCTCCTGTCAAGAAGGTCTCTCAAATCATTTAAGCATTGGCACACAGTTAGGGAAGAACACTTCCGACAAAAATGTGTTTTCAACTGTCCATTATACCAATCGGGTATAAAGACATCTTCGCTCATAACTGATGAACAGGTTTTCAACTTCTTTCGAGAAAGTTTCATCATACCAACCGGGTATGATCTACTTACAACTGGTAATTAGTTTTTCCGCATGATTTTCACATCACTCCTTGAAGTTGTGATGTTTAAAATACCACTTAGTAGTGGGTTTTCATTTTGAGACACTTATCATCCCCAATTAGATATGATATAAAATTTCACTCACAACCGATAAGTGGTTTTTAACTTTAAGTTATGCTCATCATCCCAAATGGGTATGACGTTAGTAAACCCACTCACCCTGTTAATGAAGTGAATTCTACTAGACCGGTTATTTGTATTCACGCGAGCTTGTCCTTGCTGGCATTCCTAGTACCTCGTGTTCCTACATGATATGAACATCTCGGTTTATTATCACTCGGACTAATAGTCTTCATTCCTTCCAAATGAATGAGAAAACTAAACTTTTATTTATTTGCAATTAGGTCCCTAAAGCTATTTCTCTTTAACTTTCAGTCCATAATGCCGATTTTTCCTCAAATTGAGTCCCGAAACTTTTAAAATTTACCATAGGACCTCAATTTATTCCATTTCACAAAAAGGGGTTTAATTTCCTAAATTTCCAATTTGGCCCCTCAACCTTTACAAAATTACCATTTTGCCCTTCCTTTATAAAAATGGTAAGTTTCACCCCAAAAATTATAAAATTCCTCAATTGGCCCTCTAACATTTTTATCATGCCCAATTGACCCTCAATTTTAGGAAATTGTATTTCGGTCCTTCGAATTTTTGAAAATCCTCAACTTTCCCCAAATTTTCCCCCAATTCCAACTTTTTTACACAACCGAATTTGATTTCATCAAATTGACCTATCAAACGTTTCTAATTGTTGAAATTGAAGTTGAAATTGAGTTTCTACATGTTTGTACGATTTTTTTAGTAATTTGAATCACAAGTTTTCATGCTAAAACGAGCTCCAACGGAGCTTCGCTAGAAAATGAAATTTAGACAGAGAAAGCTTTGCTTACTCACTGGTGAGGGCACGATGGTTCGAGCTTTCTATCTGGGCAGGTGGTTATCCTCTTAAGGTTCTTCCTAGGATCAAGAATAACATCAATTGATATCGAATTAGATTATAATTTCATCATTGAAATTCGGACGACTCTCTCTCTAACACTGATCGGAAATTGCAGAGAGGAGCCGAATTGGCTTATCTTTCCGTCCTAATTCGGTCGTGGGAGGGCTAAGAAAGTGTTAGGAGGGCTTGGTTTGGCCTGAGAAGGGCTCGAAATGGCTAATTTCAATTCGGCCGAAACAGGGCAACTTCGGTCTGTCGAAGCTGCTTCACTTTTCCATCACGCCGACATTTCTCCAACGATCCTTGGAGCAAAAGAGACTATAATTGTGTAACTGACTTCTTCCCGGTTATAAAGAACCTGACCTTGCCTTCTTTGGCTTAGAAAAGACCCTATATCAGAGCTCTGGTTCGAGCTTCACCGGAAAACTAAGCAATTGAGAGAGAGTGAGCTTTTCAGGTGTGGAGAGGATGAATGGAGAGGGGCTCTTTATGTAGGGAGCTCGGGGACCCGTTGGTCGTCTGTTTGGCACCTTTATGACAGACATTGATGGCCTGAAATGTATTGAACGGAAATGTTTCTTCTTCGTCATGCTGATTCGATTTTCCATCGAGTGAACAGTGTTGTCATCTAAAGTAAGAAGATGACATTGTTCCGAATTGGGTTCAAAGCTTAAACCGACCAGTTCACCCTCTATTCGACTGAGTTTTTCAAATCTAAAAATTTCTAAATTCATTTTCTATCCAATGGTGGTCTCAAATCTCAAATTTGAAACTTTTAAACTACCTAGAAAAATGAATTTAGTCATCCGGTTCAATAGTGATTCAAACAGGTCCAAACTTGTTCAACCCGATTCGGATTTGGTTCACCTGAACTGTTTTGGTTTTTATCTCCAATTTACCCTAAAGTCCTTTATCATGACTTTTATGACTCCTTAGGTCACTTAGGATCCATAAAATTCCCGCTTTACCATCTCGCTATAGGTTTCGGTTCATGAACCGACTTGGTTCATCTAAACCGGTATGGTTTTTCTCTTCCAATTTGTCCTAAAGTTCTTTTCCATGGTTTTATGAACCTTTTGATCCCTGAGAGTTGTAAATTTCCAAATTGCTCATTTCTTGATAATCGGGTTTGTGAACCGGTTCGGTTTTCTCACTCGGTTTGATCGATTCTTTTCCCGATTTTTCCTTAGCTCAAAATGGCAGGGTTTGCAACCTATTTCCCATAAAAGCCAATACCGGTACGTACTATTGTTTTGGATCTAGAACCCCTAGAAGCAAGGCCCCGCTACACACCTATACATAAAGGAATAACAAATATGATAAGTTTTGTAGAATCAGTCAACAAGCATGGTTAGAAGTTAGGGGAGACATTTGTTTTCTTTTGTTTCTATAATTAAGCCAGATTTTCGATTAATAACCTAGAATTAAATTATTTTATTCACAGTATGTACAAGTGAAGACGTCTATGAAAGTCTTGAAAGAATCACTAAAGTCAGACAATCAAGGAGTAACTAGTCTTTAAATAAAGAGAAGGGAAGGAAACCCTTGGAATATAAAACCAATAAGTTGGTCACATGAAGATCGAGAATGACACTAGGAAGGATGGTGTGAATACCTAAGAATAGAAATGACCTCAAAGGACAATGTCACAAAAGCTATCGAATTAAAAATGTCAGGAAAAACTAAGAGGTGGAAATAAGAAATTTCCACAAGACAAGGCACTAGGTTTCAATGGGAAATCAGGAAGAACTAAGTAGAAGATACGTTGCAAGAGAAATTAACCTAAAATCCAGAAGGTAGACAGTAGTTCAGGGAAAACTCTTACAATAATTCGTGGTAAGAAAACCGAACGAAGCCCTTACCCACAACAACCTTGTATATGAGATCCAAATAGAACTAATATCATTACATAAAGAAAAATTGGTTTAACCTAAGAAATTCCAACAAAAAAAAATTTGTCTTACGCAATAAGATACTTGAAATGGTATGACCACAATATGCGTGGTAAATCTACCATGAGAGGACATCGTGGAGGATTACGAAGGGAATAAAAATCATTAATGGATGTAAGAAAAATTAAAAAAATTAGTTGGAACAACCAACAATCTAGTTGTATAAACAACCACATAATAATCAAATCACAAATGAGATTGATTCAAAATCTAAGAAGAGACTAGAAAAGATTGGACTCAAGGGAGATAAACCAGCATGTAAAGTTCCACAAAAAGCAAGCCAAAAAATTCATATCTTAATACTAAGATAAGACTAGTAGAACCAATCCATTAACGATAGGATGATACATGAATGGTATAGAAACGTTTAGATAAACACAAAATAAACCCTCAAGTAGTAAAAGGAGACTATGCACATTTTTTCAAAATATGAATCTCTAATATACATTATACAGTAGAAGAATAGGGTGTGTAATGAGAATACTAAGGCTAGGCTCAAGAATATAAAAGTACTTAATATAAGGAACAACTTATAATTTATTTCTAGTACGTTTGGACATGTATAAATTAGTGGTACAAATATATCATTGGTTGGTTAATAGTTGTACATAATCTCATTCACAGACATATGAGGTATATGTGTGGTTTAAAAAATACATTTCGTATATTTATTATTCATATTTATTTATGCACTTTATTTGAAATGCACTTTTCTTAAAATATATTATTTTATACTTAAATTACTAATTATTGCATATTACTTAAAATATTTTGAGGAAAGTTTGAAACAAGTACATGACCATTTAATACTAGTTTGGATTTGTAAAGTTTACAATCTTCATTGGTGAAACAATTATTCAATTTTTAGAAAATTTCTAATGAATTTGTAAAAAGTATAGTTTGTATATTGTAAGTAAATTTTTTTGGTAAAAATTGTAAATGTTTTAGTTGGTTTTCTTCCTTTTAAAGTAGCATGATATTATAAGTAGTTGATTTTCTTTTAAAGTAGCATGTTTTGTTCAATGAACTAATATATTCCTAACAACTCATCTATTCTCAAATTATTAGTATAGTTAAAATTTTCAGTGGAACAATTATGAATTATGTGTTATCATGTAGCTCTTATTTTGTTAACTAGTATTTCAATTGTATTAACTTCTATATAATCTTTAAATCATATTTGTTTAAAATTGTTTGCATAATAGTCATGTCAATTAATATAAACTAATTGTACAAAAAATTAATATAAATAAAAAAAAACCTTATTTATTTTTTTCAATAATATTTTGAATTTCTTCTCCCACACATCGTTATAGATCTTGTGCAGATAATAAGTTTTATATTGTTAGACGAGAGTGCTCTTAAAAATGATCAAATTTAATAATGATGGAAGGAATGAAGTCGATTATCTCTATTTTTATTATTTATTATTTATTATTTTTCTATTTTGGAGGAATTGCAATTGATTCAACCATAAGTTCATGCTTACTTTTTTGGATGTTCATTTATGCGGTTGAACAAGGATTTTCTTGATAATGAAGATGGGCAATCAAGTTCTAATACTAATGGTTAAGCACATACCAGTAAATAGGTTACTAATTGGGCTCAATGTATTTCATTCTTTTCTTCCCTACACTAACCAAGCATTCAAGAAGAAATCAGAATTAAAAGTCAATTGCAAGATATTCTCCACAAGATAAGTTCCCATCTCTCTTTCTTATTTTCTTTTCATTCAATGAGTTCCCACATTAATAGCTCTATCTCAAGCGTTAGAACTGAATCCATCCTAGAATTGTTACAATTTGAAAGGTCTATTTGATTTTTTTTTTCCGTTACAAATTCAAATGATCGGCTGCATTATCCCCTACAAGTGAGAGCAAGCAAAGTGAGCAAAAGGGTGAGTACAAGTCTCCAAGGAGTGTAATTAATACAAGTCTCCAAGTTCAATGAAGTCTCCCGGTGAAAAATTAAAAGTTCAAATTAAAAAAAAAACCTTTTAAAAGTCAATATTAATTAATACATTAACCTAAAATAAAATTATTAAATATATGAGAAATTAGATATAATCATATACTTGTTCACCCTAATATATATATATAAGTGATAAAGTCTAATTCATCATAATACTTGTCCATCATCTACCCTCATGGGCGATCTTTTCTGCCGAAAGAAGTCTCCCTAATATTATATAATATATGCAATAACTTACATCAAATTGGTATGTATTAATTGAGTGCCGTTGTACTACCAATGGTGGTGGTGGAAGAAGATGATTAGCATATTAAAATAAGACAGAAGACGTTGAGTCGTGGACCATACTATGTTCTACTATGTCACGACAATACATGTGATGGCCAATGCAAATGCAAGAAAAATTTTGACACGTGCTTGCTAATAAAAGTTGAAAGTGATAATTGGACATTTTTATTAAATATAATTTTAAATTTTAGTAAATCAAATTGAAAAGAAAATGTTTTACTCTCAATGAACTAGTCATGCTTTAATTATAATAAATTAGTATGTTCTTTCTCAAGATCAAACTTGATCAACTAAATTAATTAATGAATAATAATAAATTTTATCAGCTATTAACAACTTAACAAGCGTTTTAAAAATTTGGTATACATTTTTTTATAAAATAAGATATCATTTTTTTATTTGCTTAATTGTACAATTATTTATAAAATATTGTCTATGAATTAAGTCAAATGAAAGATTTACCCCTAAATTGTCCAATTACAAGAGTTTACATCTTATTTGAGATTTTATCTTTCTATTATGCAATTTGCTCTATATTTATAATATAATAAATTTTGGTTAAAAATACAAATGATGTGCATTTTTTTATGAAATGACTCGATTTAAATGGAAACATTCCATTTGAATTAATTTACAAATAAATATACTCAATTCAAAGATATGTTATTTATAGAAATTGAGTTATAAATAAAATTTTTATTTGTTAATTAAGTTATCCATTCAAAATTTGTATATAAAATAAACAATCAATCAAATGTATATATATACGATTATTTAAATATCAATATAAAATGATAAAGTTTCCCTTAATAGTCCTAGGTAAAACTATTTTATGAATGAAATCTTTTTTTTTATGTTGATAATATTTAAATATAATAATATATTTTTAATTCATAAAAATATTATTTATCATATAAATCACGTCCTATTACAGATGTTTTTTGTACACAAATGCGGTGTATTAAGTAATATTTTTAGAGAGAAATGTATATTATCAAATACACAAGCAATGAATGAAAAAGCAAAGAACAGTAATAAGAGTGGTACTTAACCATGATCATTATTTGAGTTTGCAAGAGAGTTTACTTTTTTATTCATTAAGTTAACTTTAAAATAAGAAGAATATTGTGAATGTAAATTTATTTCATTCCTATATGGTTGATTTGTCATGATGCAAAAAGTGCAATGGTAACGTCAGCTTCCAAGAAGCTTAGTATAAATTGGAGGTTGTATGTGATCTATTTCAAAGTACCGCGATAATGTCATTCTGGAAATTATATTAAATGATTAATTACAATTAATTTTGATTATATATACGTGGGATTGAATCCATCAAATGAATGGTATTTTATGAGCCAATAACAAAATAAATATAAGGTAAGATATGGTTAAATTTAGAATGAATAGCTTATTTATATTACAATATGTGCAAATAATATAATTTATTATATTAATATATTTTTTTCTAGATTGAGCTAATAGAAGTAATTATTTAACCATCTAGCCAAGTTTTCACAATCTAATCTATCACTTGGAATACCACAAAAATACATCAAATATGTCTACTTCATTCAACATATATTCAATTGTTTCCCCTAGTACTAATATAACAATTAGGAGATTCCTCTAATTATAGTGTGTTTTGCACCATGAGTGCATTTGTACTTATTCCCCATATAAACATATTTATTTTAAGAGCACATTTTATACCCACATGATTTTTCACACTTTTTGGAATGGAGTAAAAGTACAATATCCTATAGGGGTTTATACTCAATCTATGTCATAGATAAAAGCATAGCTAGAACATATTTTTATTAGACTAGATTTCTCAAAAGGTATGATCAATTTATCACACTTATATGCCACTAAGATAGACATTTTCCTAATGACACATTCCTAATAACATCTAATTTTGCAGGCCATAAAATGGGTGATAACATGATCTTCCAATCCATTATAGAACAGGTGCTCCATGTTTTCTTTTGGTGGAGGGGATGTGAGTTTGTTGGTTAGAAGAGCAGAGCCACATATCTCGCCATACTTACACTTACCTCACATTTTCTTATCATTGTCCACTTAAATACTTCCTCAAAGTTAAAAATCTATAACATGTATACCAATTGAGAAAATCAATATTTTTAAAATATTTTTCTCCATAGTGAGTTCAAGTGTGTTAAAACTTACCAGATAATTTTCACTATCAACTTTTTATTGTAAGTATTTGGATCTTTAATTACTAGTACACTCGTTCTTTGATGTCGGTAAATTTCACCATTTGAGCTAGTGAGTTTTATTTTTATTATGCTCATTCACTTGCCAAAAGTTAGCGATATTAGAGTTGACTCGTGTATACCAACGTACTTCTTCTACTAGGAGAAGAAATTTGCACACCATCCTTAGATTGTTGATTGGATTATCTCTTCTTGATAATATGATGTCTTCTTCTTGTTATGATCCTATAGTATTGGAAAACCTAAATATTTATCTTATTTGTTTTCTTCCGGGATTTGGAGTTGTCTCATGATATATTCTTTAGTTTATCTTTTTGTATTTGAGCTGAAAATTATAAAATATTTTTTAAAATTAAGTATATGTTTGGAAGCTAAACATTAAGTTTGTAAATTTTCATTTATGTCACGCCCCGACCCAGTTTGGTTGGATCCCCGTGATCAACCCGCCACTCTCCCGGTTTATTAAAGGATTTCCTCTTATTGTAAACCGTAAAGAATAAGACGTCTTTTAACCTGCACATTTTCCTGGAATAGCATAATCAAAACTGCATTAAATTTAAAACTTTACATACTTGTCTTACAGGCATCTTAGTTGACGGTCTTTAAGGGGAGGCTTTCCGATTTTTACTGAAAGGGATATAAGGGAGGGGGTGAGTACGACTACTCAGTGAATAGGTTTTTAAAAGTTTTTAACTTTTAAGAAAAACATTTATATGGAGTGTGCTAGACTCATTTGTTTTCAAAAATCCATTCATTTAAAAATTCTGGTTTTTCCACCATTTCTTATTTACCACGGTGTGTCATCACCCAACACACATCCTTTATCATGAAGAGTATACACATTCGCAAGTTAGTATCACTACTGAATCCGCTAGTGGCTTCGGAGCAACTTTTCCTGCCACCCGGATAGAAGTACGACCACTTCTACCTTGGGAGTGAGTGGATGTACGTGACATCCGACCCACAATCCTGAAATCATTTCTTCGAGTCCGTATGAGGACAGAGACCTCATCATGTCCCCACCCCGGTCTCATGCGCTTGGTGCTACTCTAGATTTCACACAGACACCTGGAACGACGAACTGCCCTTATAGCCACCGGGTCGTCTAGTGCCCTTAGGACGCATCATTACCCCTCATGGGCGTATTGAAGATCATGTACTCACAGTGCATGTCCAAACAATATTTTCTTATATTGCCATGTAATCTGTGGTGCCACTGGTCCAATGGCCCCAAATCTCAACTCAACCTGCAGTTGTTTGTCTTGACTGGCCCGTCGACCTGTCATGTCGCACTGCCGCTAGTTGACTGAGCATGTCGGTCCTATATTGGTACCATGGCCAAACAATTCACTTTTTAAGTTTTATGGCACATATATCATGTTCGTTTACGAGCTTCTGCTCGTGCCAACTGGCCTTGGGCCCACTGTACAAGATTTTCAAAATTGGGCATTTAACCCCCAAGTTCCAAAACCGAGGCCCCCGGCTATTCGAGCTCCCATCGAGAAGGTCTCCCAAATTGTTTAAGTATTGGCACACAGTTAGGGGAGAGCACTTCTGACAAAACATATGTTTTTTTTCTATCCATTATACTGCCCGGGTATAAGGACACCTCCGTTCATAACCGATGAATGGGTTTTCAACTTCCTTCGAATAAGTCTCATTATACCAACTGGGTATGATCTACTTACAATCGGTAAGTAGTTTTTCCGCATGATTTTTACATCACTTCCTCTAAGTAGTAATGTTTAAAATACCACTTAATAGTAGGTTTTCATATCAAGGTACTTATCATTCCCAACTGGGTATGATATAAAATTTTCACTTACAATCGGTAAGTGATTTTTAATTTTAAGTTGTGCTCATCATCCTAACCGGGTATGATGTTAGTAAACCCACTCACAACTGGTAAGTGGTTTTTAAATTATAAGGTGTGCTCATCATCCCAATCAGGTATAATTTTTGTAAACCCACTCACCCGTTAATGCTGTGAATTCCACTAGACTGGTTATTTGTATTCACGCGAGCTTGTTATTGCTGGCGTTCCCGGTATTTCGCGTTCCTACACGATATGAACAACCTTGTTCATTATTACTCGGCATAACAGCCTTCATTCATCTCCAATGAATGAGAAAACTAAAACTTTTAGTTATTTGCAATTAGGTCCCAAGGTTATTTCTCTTTAACTTTAAGTCCCTAATATCGGTTTTTCTTCAAATTGAGTCCCGTAACTTTTAAAATTTATCCTGTGACCTCAATTTATTCAATTTCACCAAAAGGGGGTTTAATTTCCCAAATTTCCAATTTGGTCCCCCAATTTTCCCAAAATTACCATTTTGCCCTTCTTTTACAAAAATGGTAAGTTTTGCCCCCAAAATTCCAAAATTCCTTAATTGGTCATCCAACATTATTTTCATGCCCAATTGACCCTCAATTTTATAAAATTGTATTTTGGCCCTTTGAATTTCGAAAATCCCTAAAATTTCCCCCAATTTCAACTCTTCAACACTACCGAATTTGATTTCATCAAATTGATCGATCAAACACTTCTAATTATTGAAATTGGAGTTGAAATTGAGTTCTTGCATATTCATACGATTCTAAGAAACTTTGAATCGCAGATTTTAACGCCGGAACGAGCTCAAACAGAGCTTCGCCGAAAAATATACTGTAGAGAGAGAAAGCTTCGATTACTCACCGGTGAAGGCACGACGGTCCGAGCTTTTGATCTGGGCAGATAGGTCTCATCTTGAGGTTCATCCTAGAATCAAGAATTGCATCAATTGATGCAAAATTGGATTAGAATTTCATCATTGAAATTCGGTCGACTCTTTCTCTAGCACCGATTGAAAATTGTAAAGGGGAGCCGAATTGGCTTACCTTTTGGTCCTAATTCGGTCGTGGAAAGGTTGAGGAAGTGTTGGTAGCACTTGGTTTGGCCTGAGGAGGGCTTGAAATGGCCGATTTCAGCTTGGCCGAAATAGGGCAGCTTTGGTCCGTCGGAGTTACTTCACTATTCCATCATGTCGGCGCTTCTCCAACGATTCTCGGATTGATTGGAGTTTGCTATCAAATAGCTGTCTTCTCCCTGGTTCTAAAGAGCCCGACCTTTGTTCAAGTCGAAGCTCTGGTTCGAGCTTTACCGGGAAATGGAGCAGTAGAGAGAGAGAGAAGTGTTCAGGTGTGAGGAAAATGAAATGGGGATGACCTGTTTATATAGGCGTAAAACCTGTGTATTAAATGGGCGAGATTTATTACTAGTATTAATATTGTCCTCACACTACTCTCGGGCAAGCACGCTTAACTTCAAAGTTCTTATGGAATCTTGTTCACCTAAACCAATTTGGTTTTTATCTTCTAATTTTTAATGAACCCTTTAGATCACACGGAAGTTGTAAATTTTCATATTGCGTGTTCTCAAATGTAAACCAGCTTGATTTTCTTACTCAGTTTGATCGGTTCTTTTCCCGGTTTTCCTTAACTCAAAAGTGCGGGGTTTACAATTTAGCTTAGCAATATTCAAACTAGTATCTTTAATAAAAAAAGAGAATTATCTCCAAAGAAAAGATGAAAGACACCTATACATACTTTAGTCATTTTAAGTATACTTAACTCATTAGTTCTATAAGCATCAAAAATTGAGTTAGATAGCGCATGAGTGACTAAATAATTACTTAACTGATTAGTTCCTACTTAATGCCTCGACTCGAATGAATCACCTATGATCTCTTCACATTCACTAAGACCATATAAGAAACAAAAGTAACATACTACATTATATAATATTTAAATTTAGGATCAAAGATCATGGTACATAGTGTTACTCTTATAAAGTTTCACTCCAGTCTATCATAAACTTTAATCATATCTAGTCTGAAGACACACCGATCTTTTTCCCCTATTTTTTTATGTATAGGTAATGATAACACTGTAATATTCTCATGTATGAATCCTTAGAACAAGTATTTTACTGGCATGAAACAAGATAATTAATTATGGATTTCAACTTATTAACTATAACTTTATATATAATTTTTTAGAAAAAGTTACGCAAAGATATAAGCCTAAATTTGGTCATATCATATGGGTATGGTCTCTTGGTTAATCGGACAATGTGTGTTTCATTAAGTACTCTTGGTAGGTGACATGTCACGAAAAACTCTAGGACAATAGACATTCTATTAAAACCAACTACATCCCAAAAATACTGAAAGAATAAATCATTAAATCCATGTGGTTTCAGAACCCTACTATCGCCCAATTGAAACATGATTTTTTAGACTTCTTGCTTAGTATATGGGGCCATCAAATTTACATGCATCTTTATTGTAACTTTCCTTTTCATCGATCTAAGTGTTCCATTTACTCACACTGATGTTTATTATCTAAATAAGTGGTTGTAATATTGTCGAAAACCCGATCAATTTCTTCCTTTGATCTTAACCATGCACAATTATTGTCTTTGATATCATATATCTTGTTATAAGCTTGATGTTGAATAGTTGTATGGTGAAAGAACTTAGTATTCCTACCCTCCCCTATTATCCATCATTGTCATCCTCTTTGAGCTCAGTTCACCTTTTCTTCTTTCCGAACTAGAGTAGTAGCATTATAAGAGAACACTTCAACTTAAAGAATTGTGGATGATCCAGTGAAAGACAATTTAGTTGCTCATTTATCACTTTTATTTTCACACTTGCATTTATGATGCTCTTTGGTTTCTATTTCTTTAGTTCACCCCATATTCTGGTCAACTGAGGACTTAGTTCATGCATACTAGATAATCCTTAATTGTCCTAAGTTGAGTTGATTATGACTTTACATCTTGGATCATGTATCCATTTATTTTCAAAACTAAAGATGGATAGTAATCATGCAAGGTTGGCGTTGCAGCCCAGAATTATAGGAGAGTGATCAGAACCAATCCAATCTCCATTGTGTACTTCGAACCCTGGTAATAGTGACCATATTTATGTGTTGCATAATACCTAGTCAAGCCTTTCTAAGACTACGTGTGTGATGGGTCTCTCTTTTTTTCCCATGTAAACTTGGTGCCTTGATAACAACAATCTTGTAAAAGGATATAATATATAATTTGTTGAAATGTTTCTGTACTTCTCATATATTTTGCACATTTACCTTTTTCTTGTCTTATTGGAGTATGACATTGAAATAGTCTTATTGGAGTATGGCATTGAAATAGCCAATAAACAACAATGGTTCATTCTGAATATTGATTAGAGCTTTAAACTTCTCTCATTATCTCTTCCTTTCCAAAAAATCACAATGTCCATAATACCACATCATTTACACCAATAATCTTAATGAATTGTGTCAGATCCAAGTGTCAATCAAATATGAAATTCAGGAAATAATTTCAAAATTATCATTATGTCACCAAATAAATAAACCTACCTATAGGATCATCTGACTCACCAAAATGGAATTTGTATTGTTTTTTTAATATGTTAACTCTGTTGGTGTCACTTTTTGTTTCCATTAAAAGCACAACATTTGGTTTGTGTTTCCCAAGTAGATACTTGAGAAGTCTTAAAAATCCCTTTTACACTAAAGTTGTCATGTTAATGAGTACTAACAATATGATCTACTGGAGAGTGAGGTACATCTAAGGTGGGCACTTGACTAACTGGATCATTTACTGTATTTGGGATACGAGTAAGGTACATCCGAGGTGGATCTGGTTTCATAGGGGTATTACCCTTTACAATGAGAGATGGTGTTCTTCCCGTAAGAGATCATATCTAAAGACCATAAAGGCTTTCCCATGGGGGCTCTTTAGGGCATTGTTTCATTGAGTGGACAAGCCTACCACATCTATAATAGAAGGAGGAGATACTACATTTATATTTGAACTAAAGTCAAAATGTCTCTCCTTTATGGGTGCTACTCTAGACACTAGGTACTAAAAGTTTATCGACTTTAATACTAATTATGAGTCTTAGATATATATCATTGTTGACAATATAAACATCATTCTTCATAAAGGAAACAAAGGATAAATAAGTATGATAAAATTTAAAAGAAAACCAAGTTTCGATTTAAACCAGTATCATGATAATAAATTAATATGGGATTAAATGTGATCCAAAGTGTGATAATATTTACCAAATTTTAAAATAAATTCAACTAGAAATTGGAAGTGAGAACCAAACTAAACTAGGGTGAATCGAAGTTAAATTGAACTGATTTATGCCGAACCAATAAAAACTAGTTAAAGGGAAAATGCTAAATTGAGATCAACACTATTTAGAAAATGAATTTTTATTAATTTATATATTTTTAGAAATTAGAGAACAAGACAAATTGAGAGTGAAACGTCTGGAAAATGATTTCATCTCACCGAAATCCAGTTCGATTGAACTAGTCAATGGTTTGACTAGGTCAAAGTGGCTACCCCAATCGATGAACTAATTTTCCATAAAATTGTCTGGTGGGTAATTGCGGCCAACCAGCGGGTGTCGAGGGCAAAATTATTTCTAATCAACTACCAGACAAGTAGTGTGAAGTACTCACCAATAATTGTGTGACACGTGTCAATTGCTAACTCGGATGTCTGGTGAAACTAACTGATTAGTGAGTGACACATGGTAGTTAACATTTAGCGAAGGATTGTGTGAGTCGGATTGCCACGTCAGAGGATGTAGTCAATTCTAGGGTGAAACGTGGTGTTGATACATCAATGAGTGGAAAACTTGACATATTTAAACCAATAAATCATAGGATGCTGCCACATGGTAAGTCATAACGGTCGTCTAACGACCAAATTTAGTCAACCATCATGTCAAATCAAGCAACCAATGAAAGGGCACCCCGTGGTATGTCAAACGGTCAGAGAATGATATGGACCCTAAGTGAAAGTCCACATTAGCAAATTCAACCAACCTTGTGTGCCACATGCCAACTCACACGCATGCACAGTATCCTTTTCAATCTTTAAAACTCGCATCTTAGATGCATGACTCCCCTATTTTCTAAAATGTTACTTTCTAACGAAGGAATATTCGATGCGATAGGAATTTCGAGAGCGTTAAGGGCTGATAGGGTAAGGGATTGAATGCTCATTAGTCTCTGAGATTCCTATATAAATAGTGACTCCACTCTTGGTCTCCTCACACCTCAAACACTCAAAATCTACTTATAACTCTAGTTTCCGATGACGCTCAAACCAGATCTCTGACAATGGCCATTTTTTCTCAACCAAAAATGGTGTTTTTAGATTCCTTAAATTCATGGAGAAATCCTCTACACGATAGCAGTATCAGTTGAGCTCAAGTATGAGAGGAGAAACCCTAATGAGTCGCACAGTATATTGACTTCAACAAATCGATAGTACCCCAAGCACTTCAAATAGAAATTGAGCATCCCTATGACCATGCTAAGCTTCCTAGAAGACTCCAAGTTGTGCCTACGTATTCCCCATCGATCGTAGGTAAGTGTCCCCACCACCATTCACCATAATTCTTAAATTTTCAAATCATTTTCATTGAATTCTTTCCCATTCAAATTCGGATAGCTCTGATAATAAATTTAGGCATCTCTTAATCCTAGAGTACTTATAAGGAGGAAAACTAACTTTACAACAAACAATTCCGACCTCATGACGCCGCCGGTAACAAATCGAATATTTCTCTCTCTATAATTATTTTTCGGTGAAACTTTGTTTTAAGTTATTTCTATGTTAAATCATTCGATGAAAATATTGAAATGATCATGGGGCATGAGGAAGACGATTAGTATCATGATATAACCAAAATTTGGATGTTTAAACACAGTTTCATGAAGAATAAGTTTCATGGACCATTTTGTAAATTCGTTTATAGGTCAAATTATTCAATTCAAAACTTGAAATGATCGTAGAACATGAGGAATACGATTAGTATCATGATAGAGCCAAATTTTGGAGGTTTAAACACGGTTCCATAAAGAACAAGTTTCATAGACCATTTTGTAAATTCGATAAAATTATGGACTAAATTACAAATAAATATAAGTTTAGGGACTCGAGTGGATATAAATGAAATGTTAAAATCTAAAGAAAAGATTTGAAAAGTTTAGGGAACTAGTTGGAAAAAATAATACTTAGGGGACTATGAGCAAATAAAATAAAGTATAGTGACATAAATGCAAATATTTTTTTTAAAATATGATCAAATTACAAATATGTTATGTTTTTGAAAAACTTCATTAAATAGACGATGTTAAGACTAGAGTAGTAAAAATATGTGTAATTTATGTTTAAATCCACCTAATGAGAATCTAGGATAAAATTATAATTAATGTAGTATTACGATATAATTTAAATTTACCTCATTAACCAACCTAAATCATTTATAGATATTTGTCAAACCTATTTAGGGTCTATATACTTACTCATTCATGCAAAAAAATATCATGGAAATTAGGAAATTTCTCCATGACAAACTTGTGAATGGAATATTACTAATTATAATTTCTAGTATAGCATCCTATTATACCGATAACATGTTATTACCTGTTATTTAAAAAATTGAGTATATTTATAAACTTTCTAGAAAAGATAGAAAATTATACTAGATATATTTTAGAAAATATTTTTTAAAAGTTTAGGTGTAACATGAAAATAGGTCAATCTCATAGTTATTGAAATAAGTAATTCTCAATATTTATAAAAAAAATGAGTCATAGGCCATGTTTTAAAAAGGACCAGGACACCAACCTTATCAAAGTGAAAATAAAATGGGAGTCATATCTTACTTAATATATTTATAAACTCTTTGAATATAATATACATCTCAAATGATAATATGAGTGGTTGGTTGGAATTACCTCGTAAATGAGTTTGGGCAATAAAATTATTGAACAAATTATTTATGAAACGGATAGATAACTGATCATTATCATTTGAGTGGTTGGTTGGAATTACCCCGTAAATGAGTTTAGGCAATAAAATTATTGAACAAATTATTTATGGAAAGGATAGATAACTGATCATTTTTATCGAGATAAAAATAAATCACGCCATAGCTTCTAAAATATAAATAAATAAAAAATTTTAAATAACAACTAAACTCTCTATTATTAAAATAATTTTAATTGTATTTAATATGCCATTATGCCTACTTAAAACTTAAAAAAAATAAAGAGAATTTGGTTTAAATATGTCAAGTACTATAGTCCGATTCGAATTAAACCTAAAAAATAAGATAATTTAGTTACTAAATAGTGTAATATTTTATTTACTCATTTTACGGGTACCTTAATATATACAAAATAATATAATATGGATACCATAATTTATAAAACTTGTGGTGAGGATAAGTGTATCTATTAGAATTTTACCTAAAATTGTTTTAAAACACATGTAGAATAATAACATATATCAATTATATGACTGTTTAATTCGATTTTGATAAAATTATTAATTTGTTTTATAGAAACTTATATAATATTTGAAATATATAAATATTATTCAAATATTAAATGAAAAAATCGACTTTTTATAAATGTTTTGTACTTTACTCCATATTTTATGAACATTTATATTTCTATTCATTTTTATATTATTTTTTTGTTATATTTATCAAACTATTTTTTATTAATAAAAATTTTAACTTTTATTTTGAGTTTTAATTACTATTCAATTTACCGTCTCATAAATATGCTCACTATTTTAAAATCGAAAATATGTAACGAGTTCATTAAATGCCCTATAGAAAAACTGGGATAGGGTGTCAAATGCTCGGGGTGAGACGATGTTACCTCGGACTATGCTCCGGTGAGACCATGTTTCGATCAGAAGTGAAACCACGCATATTCTATGGAAGTGTGAGATCAACTATCGGTTAGAGATTTCTCACGCATGGCGTACTCTCCGGAGAGGAAAACGGTCCTTCGTGGCCGAGAGTCGTGTAGTCAATTGATGTGAGTATTTTTATTATTTTTTTGGCACCAAAATTGATGTGCATGGAAAGAAAGATGCCGTAGAGATTTGCTGATGCATGACAAAATGTATGGTCCCGCGAAGCAGATGATGACAGCCCTAAGCAAGATCAGCAGTTTTTTTAACAATCGTCAATTTTTTTTTCTCCCGGCCAATTGTCAATTAATTGTAATAAACGGAGGCCCACTCCTTCTATCTCCTTTCCAGTTACGTATTTCCTCTCTTCCCTTATTTTCTTCACTTTCCCCAATACAAAAAGCACGCAACTCACTGCAACTCTCCTTTCCGCCATTAGAGAGAGAGAGAGGAAGAAGTGGAATAGTGACCAGGTGGCTCCGGTGGTGGTGGTGGCGGGGGAAGAAATGGAGATGGAAATGGGTGGTGGTGAAGGTGCGGTGAGCAGCGGGGGTGGAGCCGAGGCCGCTGAAAAAGGCGAGGGAGGGGCGGTGGTGGTGGTAGGGGTAAAATTGGACGGGAAAAGCAAGGAGCTGCTCACTTGGACCCTATTGAAGGTGGCTCAGCCTGGAGATCGCGTCATTGCTCTTCACGTCCTTGATTCTTCCTCCGTTGGTAAAATCTCTCTCCCTGATCCTCCCTTTCTCTCTCCCTTCTCCCTCCCAGGCTGCATTGCGATTAGTAAATTTATTTTTCCTCTATTGGTGTTTTGCAGAGGGGCCATCCTCGTTGATCTCTTTGGTGAATGCGTTCGATTCCGTTCTCGCTGTCTATGAAGGTTTCTGTAATTTAAAGCAGGTAAGTATGTAGAATCCTTCCTACAACGGACACCTTTATATGGTTGTAGCAAAATATATTTGTCTGAGATGTCATTTTCTTCTTCAATGTTTTTGGGGCGAATACTGAGAAAATGGAAGTTCCAAATTGGTGGAATCGATTCTATCTGCGTCATGTAAAATCCCTTCTTCCATATACGAATGAGCCCTTTCACTTTCTTTCTTTTGTTGGATCTTTGCAGTAAAAATGCGTGAACATTTTATCCGTGGTCAAATGCCGAATTTCAGTCGAATTGTTGAAAAGGTTCTCTTTTTTTAACATATTGTTTTGTGTCCGTCGTCTACATAGTTGGATTTAAGGTTACTTCTCCTGATTTTTTTGTCTTGTTGTTACATTCATTTGAGAACCTGAAGCTGACTTTGGGTTTGTCGGCATGTTTCTTAACAGGTTAATTTGAAGTTGAAAGTATGCAGAGGACCGTCGGTAAAGAAAGTGTTAGTTCGGGAAGCAAAAGTTTTCCCATCGGCAAAGTTAGTTGTGGGAATTTCCAAGTCTCAATACAGAAACCAGTCATCTGCTAATGTAGCCAAGTACTGTGCGAGAAATTTGTCAAGGAGTTACTGGGTTTTCGCTGTTGGTAGTGGCAAGGTTGTGTTCAAGAGAGACACGGAGCAACTTGATCCAGATGCCTCTAAATGTGGGGTTACTTTATCCTATTACAATTTATTTGTATCAATAGAAGCTGAGACCCCTTTACCATGCTGCATATTTCATATTTTGTTTTCTTGTTTCTGAACAGATGATAAAAGGCATAGATTTCACGCCTTCCTATCCCATCACTCACTGAGCAAAAATTTGAATGTTGCTGGGAAATGTGATCATGGAAGCAGGGAGTGCTTACTTAGGTCTGATACCAATCAACCATCAAGGGAAGATTCTGTAGAATCAATTTCTCAAGATGTGGAATTAACATCAGATAAGCGGGAAGATGCTTCCCTTGACAATTCTTTGACTTTGGTACCATTTGTAGCAAGTGAGGAGGATGCCATTTGTTCAGATTCCATAGTCATTCAAGAATCACATGCACAGAGAACTGGTTGGCCATCCCTCCGTTGGACATTTTTGCCCAAGCGGCAACAAGCTGAAAAATCTACAGTGAAGAAGAAATCTATGGTTCAACGTGTTTTGAGATTACCAAATATGCATTCCTCTGCCATCGTCCATCCTGATCAAAAGCATAGCAATTTTGTCCAAAATGATGATAAATTATGTAGCTTGAATGCAGATAAAGGTGCTATAGTATCACTTGGATCTGACGTTGTCTGTCCATCTTTAGTGGATAATTATTCCTGGAGTATACCAAAAGAATTGGAGGGCTTTGATGAGAAATATTCTTCCATTTGCAGACTGTTCAACTATGAGGAAATTTTGGAAGCTACATTGAACTTGAAGCAAGGTACAACTCATTTCTATGGGCCTTGGATTGTGATTATATAGCTAGAATATAGTACCCTAATTTAATACTTATTATTTCAGAAAATCTCGTTGGGAGGGGTGGAAGCAGTACGGTCTACCGAGGGTGTCTCTCTGATGGAAAAGAAATTGCAGTGAAACTCTTGAAGCCATCTCATGATGTAGTGAAGGAATTTGCTGCAGAGATAGGCATAATTACAACTTTAAATCACAAGAACATAGTATCCCTGCTTGGTTTCTGCCACGAAAACAATAAACTTGCCCTGATCTATGATTTTCTAGAAAGAGGAAGTTTAGAAGAGAACCTTCATGGTATATATACTACACAAAATTTCTTAGTGGGATTTGATGAGGAGTTCTCCTCTCCTTTCTTATGCTTTGTTTGTCAATTCTTCGAAGGTGAAAGTAAGGATCATTGTTCATTTGGATGGAAGGAGAGATATAAAGTAGCCACCGGTGTAGCTGAGGCACTGGACTACTTACATAACAGCTGTGCTCAACCTGTAATCCACAAAGATGTGAAGTCTTCAAACATCCTCCTATCTGAGGATTTTGAGCCACATGTGGGTGGACTTGCTCTCTAATATCTATCTTGTATGTTTTTAGATGTTGTGCTTATTATCCATGAATTGCTTGACATTTCAGTTATCAGATTTTGGATTTGCTGGTCGGGTTGCAGATCTATCATGCCAATTGACTGCACATGATGTTTCTGGAACCTTTGGGTATGCTAAATTTGTTGGCTGCGAATCAAACATTATGACATGCTATCTTTTGATGCATTTGCTGAGATATTATTTTTTTGCCAGTTACTTGGCTCCAGAATACTTCATGTATGGCAAAGTAAGTGACAGGGTTGATGTATATGCATTTGGAGTTGTAATTCTTGAACTTCTGTCCGGTAGAAAGCCAATTGATGATGAATATCCAAAGGGTCAAGAAAGTCTAGTCATATGGGTAAGTCAGTATAAAGTTGCTTCTAGCAAATATTTCAGTCAAGCATATTTTAAACACAAAATATTCACTACATGGGACCTGTTTCTCTTCTGAGTTATAGATTGAAATTGGTTACATGCTGATTTGACTCACCTGACAATTATCTTGATATCACGGTTGATAAAATTTTGCAGGCAAAGCCCATTTTACAGTCGAGGAATGTTTCTGAATTGCTAGATCCGAGCTTGGGCATTGAACCTGACAGTGAGTACATTGAAAGAATGGTTCTAGCTGCTACCATTTGCATCAGTCAGTCACCCCAAACTCGTCCTCAGATTAGTCTTGTGGGTTTCTATATCCTAACTCTACTTTTTCACTATTTTTGGTACCTTTGATGTTGTGAAGGTTGCTTAGTCTGTCATGGTTACAGGTCTTGAAGCTCTTACAAGGCGACCAAGAAGCCATAATTTGGGCAAGGGCACATATCAGTTCATCATCAGTGCTAAACAGTTTGGATGAGGAGGAATCCCAAGTCATCAACATCCAATCTCACCTCAGCCTAGCATTGCAAGATTTGGAGGATGACTCCCTCTCAGTAAGCAGTGCAGGTCAGAGCATCTCATGGGAGGAGTACATGCATGGAAGATGGAGTCGCTCCTCAAGCATGGACTGAAAAAGTTTTTTTCTAACTTCAGTTGAAGGTGTATGCTGTTCAATTTTTGGCCATACGGTCTGAACTAATCATCTGATGGCCCCGTGGTAATCCATGTTTATGGTTTTTCACAGATGTTTTGATGACTTAGGATGGGTCTTGGAAGAGAGGCTACTCCTGAAAGATGTTTCTGCCCCCTCCTTGACTGTTTAGCTCAACATGATCCAGTCTTCTCGTGGTTGAAGATGCTCTCTCTGTCCGATTGGCGGATGTCATGTTCAGGAAGTTCTCTTTCCCTTCTGTCCTACATCCAATGTGTTTGTCTAAATCTAGTTTGCAAGTGTAAATTAAATCGGCGGTGTTTATCTCGTTGTAAATGAGGAATGTGCACTTCTCATTTCATGGCAAACAGTTGCTATCATCTTAACATGCTTTAGTGGAACGTTATTGATGCAATAATGCCCACTTCCTGTTACTTTTGAGAAAGTGGCTTCTGGTTTTGGTGGCATTCTCTTTGTCGATGCCCCCACCTCGGATTCTACTGGTGTATTTGTCTTTTCTAAATGTTTGTTTCTTTTTTTTTTCTTTCTTCAAAGTGGTCTACCAGAAATATCACTTTATCTTAAATATTTGGTGGAACCATAAAAAAAACTGACACCATATGGGTTAAACGGGTGAAATTTTATGCTTATTTAATTGTTTAAAACCTATCTTTTATATATATTTTGAAGACAACATTTCTCATGTACACTTTTTAAATTTCTAGAGTAAGGGGCAAGAAAAATGAGGATCATGTAAGGAGGAGAAAATATATTGTTTTGACTAGGTTAATAAATATTTATAAATGGTATTACTTAATCTTAGTCTCCTTGACTCCATTTTGGCACATGAGATCTCATATCAAAATTTCTTTTTCAAATGGAAATAAGACTTGTAAGGGTGATGTGAAGACTCAAGGTTGCAAGCTCATCCTATGGGCACCTAGTTTACTTTAGCTTGTTTGAGCTCCCTCATTCTCATTCAATCTTTGCTTGAGCTCACCCATTTAGCTCAAAGCCACATGTGACACTGTATGGAACAAGGATACTTTTGTCACAAGCTCATAATTTGGGGATAAAATCCCCAACCGGTAATGGTAAGACTAAGATGATATTCTACTACATCCTACTCTTAGTATGGAATTAAAAATGGAAAATGAAAACGAGGCTACACACTCTACTTGTATTTCACACACTCTCATTTAACCCTCACTAATTTCCTAGATATTCGTACATGATTGTGCTTCCAATACCCCTTTACAATCAGATCGGTTATAATTCAGATTGATTTTTATAACGAAGGTCTTCATGCTCTTTCTATGGAAGATCTCCAATTATAATGTCCGTAGTACCTTCAAAAAAAAGACCAGTTGATTAAGGAGGGATTGGGGTCACTCGAGTTCGTTCAATTGGATTACTTGAAAATAAAGATAAATGTTGTGTTAGTTCATGGAAAATGAATTACTAATCCTTGCGATAAAATCATTCTCTGTATTTTAAGCGAAATTTTGAATTTTTCTTTATAATACAAATAAAGAGCTCAAAACTAATTTAAAAAATATTCTGTAAAAATAATAGTTAATAATAAACAAATTATAAAATTTATAAACCAATCGAGGGTACTATCTCAAGCAATGTTCAACTCGGAGATAATCTATTACACGCGTCTTGAGATTATTTGATTGTTTCCTGCAATCATTTTGGAAGGGGTAACTTCACAACTTAGTAAATAAAACATTGACGTTGGGCCAGTATATGACTTACCATCTCAGACATCTCACTTAAACCTCCTAACACAAATCTTATTGTGGGGTTTTAATACTTTCATATTATTGTGATTTATCTTGTCACTTCAAACTCTTGTCTCAGGCCGCTTGTAACCGTAGTCTACTCCATGGTCAAGTCACTCCAAGTGTCCCCCAAATAATCTTGCAAGACACATTTCATATCAACAACATCTTAACATACACTAGGCACTCATGGTCCGCACACACATTGGCAACTCATGGCTTGCATACATGGACAATACATTTGCCCCTAATTTATATGAGTAATTCATTTGCACTAATTTATTTGGATCCTATGAGAGTGTGAGAGTCATATGGGTCATGGCCAACATACCCACCGACAACCTTGCACATGCCTCTTATACATGCCACACAATCCCAACTCCTTTTCATCACAACAGTGTAATTAGGATAGTACTTGTACATCAACCAAGTGTCTCGGGAAATATGGAAGAAATAATTCAATCTATCCCTTTCCAATTTTCCTCGACGTTAACATTATCTCGGCAGGTGTCCTACAAATGTCCTATTTCATACCGGTATTACAATATCATAATAAAAAGCACAATAATCATATTCTTAGGCAATACTCAAACCTATCTCAATATTTTATGAGCATGGTCCTTATTCCGACCACCTCTATTCAAATCAACAACAAGATTCACACATTAATTATTATAGTGAGTTTGGTTTGTCACTCGACCCACTTCTATCAATCAGACATAATGAGCACAAAGCCCCAATGCATAGACCTAACATGTAACTATATTCTGTCATCCCGGTCCTAACGATATTTTCTTGTTTCTTAATCTTTTAAAGAGTATTTATTTAGTGGATATACATTTAAGTCATTTTACACTTCTTATATGAGTTTAAAAATCAAGCTTAGCATTCATTTCAATGCAACACTCAAAATAAACAAGGTTCTCTAGCCGATCCAATCGGACTTGCCGTCATTACTCTCACTCAATATGATTTCCAAAACTTGTTCGTTACGGTAGGTTTTCCTTAGTGCTCTCGAAGTATCGGCTTAAGCGATCTCACGTTCCTTCTTCAAGGTTTATAATAAGACAAGTAGATCAATCCAAGTATCTCAGTATACCTAAATTAGTATACCATAATTTTTCTTAAAAAATTACAATTTTGCCACTCGATCCCAATTTATCGATTTATTAGTTGAGAAATTCTCTGTTCACTAATATTTTCTAAGGTTAGTCCATAGGGATTTAAAGTTATAACCTCTCAAGATTATGCTTGTTTAAGTGCTTAGAACTTCCTCATTTATCACTAAGGTGTTTGACTTTCCCAAAATTTAATTTTAGTCACTAAATTTGGCAAAATTATCTTTTTGCCTTTATGCCTTAAAGTATTTCCTTTTGGACCATAGATTTTTCTAAGTCTTCCCTTTGGGTCCCCAAGTTTCCAAGAGGCCCATTCTAGTCCCCAAAATTCCTTAGAAAATTTTATATATTTATCATTATTTGTAAAATAGTCCTTAAGTTAGGTAAAATTACAATTTTGCCCTTATTCTTTAAAACTTGTCTTTCGAGTACCGTTTATTCTTCCATTTTTTCATTTGGTCCCTAGACTTTATTTAGTCTCATTTAGGTCATTGGACTTCCCAAAAATCACTTTTGGGTGCACAAACTTCTTTATTTGCACTTTAGTCCTTCAACTTTCCCTTTTATTACATTTAGGTCCTTGAGCATTCCAAATACATCAACCTAATTCTAAAACTTCACCAATTTTTCCAAATGGTCCTAAAACTTTATTTAGACCCTTAAGAAGACCCCACATAAAACTTATTCACAAATGGGCCCTCTAAGTTTTTCTTATTTATATTTTAGTCCCCAACATTTGCTCCCTAACAAAAATATCTCCAAAAATTCTTAAACTTAGGTAAGGGGTCCCCATGGCCTTCTCCTAGGCCATCATAGATTTGTTCAATTGGGTTGGGCCAAAACAATAACGATTTGACTTAATTGCAAACTGAGAACTTAATGAGTAGAAGTGAGGTAAAGGTCGGGAACTCACCATAGATGATGCATTGGCCGTTGGCACCGATGCAGTTTGAAAGCAAAGGTCCCAAGGAATCTACTAAATTTTTCTAAACCGTTGTTGGTCATCAAGGCCACCGAAATTCGCTCCTGAAACATATGCTCTATTTCTTGCTGATGTGGGTCTGATATTGTGTGATCTCGCCAGCGACAGTAGAGGGAGAATCAAGGGTCGACAGGGATGGCAATGGAAAGTTGACTCACGTAGCTTTCCAAGGACACCAAGAACACTGAGTTTGGTGGCCAAATGGAGGCATGGTGATCTCTACCACTTCTCTTACTGGAAATTAGAGCTTTTCAGATTATAGAGAGAATTCTGATCCAAAATCGACAAGGGGAAATCCAATCTTTATATGGATGGATTCTAGACATGCGTGACTATCTATCCATAGCTTACTTGTATCATTCCATAGCATGTGGCTCTCTAAATGAATTGATTCCCCAAGCAGTGGGTTTTGGATTGTCGGACAAGATTTTCCAAAATTTTTCTAGGTCAGGCACCCCTTAGTCGGACGAAGAAGACGACATCCGTATGTATGCACCCAGTGTGGTGTGCTGACCGATTCACACTGTAGCGAACATGTTTCCGGTGAATTTCTCGGTCGATTTGACTATTTCTTGGTCAGTTTTCCCATTTTCTCATCGGTTCTTGGCCCAATAAAAATATGTATAAATTCTTTGTTCAATTTCCTATTGAATGGAAATAAGAGCCGACCCATTCCAATTTGTTTAGCCCCCTCTAAAAATTGGGGGATTTGTTATATGAGTCAGTCCAAACTCAGTTTGAATCGATTCTTTCCCGATCATTAATTTCATACCTCATGGTGTTCTCTGAGGCCTATTATGACCCTTGTCATAGCCTCAAGACCCCTTTCCAAACCATTTTCTTAGATCGGTTCGATTTGAGATCCCAGATCATGTTTTCTTTATCGATTTAGTCTTATTTTCCAATTCGGTTTGGCTTAGTTTTCAGTTTGGGAATTCTCGATGTTATAGCTATGCCCTCCTTGTTAGGAGTTTTGTTTCTAAAATTAGCTATATATTCATTGAGAATTTTAACTTTATATGGTTTATTTTACATTCTCAAATCTAGATAGAGTTTGAATAGTCTCAGATATTTCTCTTTCATCCTAGACTCAGGTTTTAGGTTTCCTCCTCTACCTTGTTGTTTCGCCACAAGAACTTGGCCATGTCGATCTTCTTCCATCAAAGATTTTTCTCCTATTAGTCTAGCAGACATACCAGTTCCATTCTTCTAGCTCCGAAGGAGATCGATCCAACACGTGCCTATGATCTGGTTTAGACTTTCTCAACACATACACGTGGAATACGTCATGGATGTGGTTTAATCATGGTGGCAACATCAGCTTGTATGCCACCAGTTCGACTCCTTGGGTGATTGGATAGGGTCCAATGTATCTTGGGTTCAATTTACCCCTATTTTGAAACCTGATTACCTCCTTCCATGGGGATACCTTTAAAAACACCTGATCGACAACCTCAAAATTTAGCTCTCAGTGTCGGTTATCGGCATTGATCTTCTGTCGGTCTTGTGTCGCCTTGAGATGATCTCGAATTATTCAGATCAACCACCATCTATCAGCATTTTCTTCCAGGAAGAACTCAATCATAGTCACATTTTCCACTATTGCCACTTTCACAATATACATCAATTGTAGCGCCTTGAATTGAATTACTGATTCGATTTGTTTACAACCCGCTATGTCCCTTTGTTAATGCAAAAGTGGGTATTGTCACCATTTTAATAACAAGTGAATGAAAGGCTCAAAATATAAAAATTACATCACATAAATTTCTAAAATTCTTTTTAAAATAATACAAGGTTTACAAATACACTAAAAAACTTCCAGTGAATAATAATACTAATAAAAATATAACTATAGTTTTCATGTCGTACTCTTAAATTATTGTTTCCTGTTATCTGAAAAATGTTTGGGAGGGGGTGAGCTCCCGACTCAATGAGTAGTCTTCCTAACTATGAGACACTTCATGACCTGCACCCTAGGTCTCTACCTAAATCTTATTATATACAAATATTTTTTTTTCTTATCACTAGCATGCTTAGTTATTATAATTTTCTTGACTTACTTCTTATGTTCATATTTCTTTTTATTCATTTTTATGTTTTCACCAACCTACATGATTGTCTAACATGATAAATCTATTATTCATGATGTGCAATGCTCAAAACGGGATTCAATTATCACACATCATGCCATACCATGATCTCTCCCACTAGAGCCTCACACATGAAGGTGTTCGGGGGCGATGAGGATATGTGTATCACGCTACGCACTCCCAAGGTACCATATAGGTTCGTCTCCTCATCGAGATGTGAAGGTTATGACCTTAAGTATTCATATGCCATGGTAGCCCACCAACTCCTAGCACTATAGCACAAATTGACCTCTCATGGGCCCATGGATGACTTGGGAATATTCATAATCACACCCACTTTATCTCCTCATTCCCAATCAACCTCGACTCATGACACTACGAGGTCCTCACAACCATTTCTCACACACACACATATATATATATATAATGCATGCATGCAAATCAATACTCAAGCACAATAGAAACTATAAGTCATATACATGTCACATATGTCTCATCTTATAGATGCATCATGATTATTGCAGGATGCTCATACTCATTTTAACACCATGTTTCATGCATGGCTTATCACCTTATATGTTTATAGCATGTCGTGTTATCAAGTCTATTCATGATTCAAGTGGGATGATTCTAATCATGCTCATATCACATATTGAACTCTAACTTCTTAGCTCATCATAATATCAAGTCTATCTAAATCAAGAAAATGCATGACATAATGCTTAACTTCCTACATTAATATTTCTTACCAATTACATGCTCATATTTCATATTAACATATAAGTCTTTAAGTCAATCTATCTTTAAATTTAACTATTTAAATAACTGCGAGCAGTCTAATCAGACGCATTGCTGGTAATCCCACTCACATCGGGGTTCAAAGACGTGGGGATTCGGCTTCATCCCATGAATTTTAGTAAGCTACATAATACAATAATTGTTTGTTAGTTGATATAAACGATGTTTTGAAGGTCTAACTCTCAAATTTACACATGGGGTTCTTACTAAGGGCATTTGTCTCATCTAACCTTCTAAGTTCTTTAAATTACTATATTACCCCTCTAGTTTCATAAAACTTCACTTAGACCCTTTACTTTCTTTATTTATTATTTTGTCCCTTAGATCTCTAATTTATTTCCCTTGGACTCTTAAAGTTTCTATATTCACAATTTGGTCCCTAAGATCATCATATTTACATTTTACACCAAACTTACTAATATTACCATTTTACCCTTAAACTTTATAAATTTTTATTTTAGCCCCAATTCTTCTTAACTTATCATTTCTTGTCTCAAATTTTCTTAATATACTTAGGCCCCCAAAGTTCTTTAAATTGTCATTTAGTCCACAACTTTACATAATTTATCATGTTGCCCCTATACTTCACAAATTTTGCATTTTAATCCCTAACTTTCTTAAAATTATTATTTTTATCCAAACCTTATACAATCTCACCATTTAACCCACTCATGGTGCAAAATGACCATTTTGCCCCTCTTTAGGCAAAATGACCAGTTTGCCCCTCATTTTTTCCCAAAAATAACTATTTTACCCTTACACTCACGAAAACTATTTTTAACACCTCCATTTTTCTTGAATTCACTTCCTAGCCTCTGATACTTCCCTTAGGAACCATTTTTATAACTTTCTCATTATTTGAAAACTAGTCTCTAAACTTTCTAAAGCTTACATTTTGGAACTCGTACTTTGAAAGCATATCTAATTGACTTCAAATTTCGTAACTCCTCCCTAAATATCTTAATTAAACTCTTAAGGGCTCATGAAAGGAGTTGGAGATCTAACATTAGCCGTAGTTGTCCAAATTTGGTTGATTCCCTAAATTGGCCAAAAATGACAAAAATAGGACAAACGAAGGCTGACTCAGAAACACTCATAGAATAGGGCACCACTAGTGGTCGAAGTGTAGTCATTTTGAAGCTTGGGAAGCAATGACTTGTTCTATGGTGTTGGGAGGCCAAGTGATCGTTGGTACTGGCTGAATTTTGCTCCAAACTAGTAGTGGTCAGGTATTCCAGAACAGACCCATTGAAGGGAATTAGATCGTAGTAGTCGAAACTTCCCTCTTTGGATGTCTACCAAGGCCATGGGGAAGTAGAGGAGAGGTGGGAGGTTATTTCGGCATTGGTGTTGTTTAGATAGGCGGTTGGAAGTGGCCTAATTCAGCATGAAAAGGCAGCGACACCATGAAGATTTACTATCTCACATCAGAGTCAGCCAAAACGACCTCTGTCACGCCCTGACCTGGTTTAGTCAGATCCCCATGATCAACCCGCCACTCTCCTGATTTACTAAAGGGTTTCCCCTTATATTATAAACCGTAAAAAGTAAGGCGTTCTTTAGACCTGCACCTTTTTCCATGAATATCATAAATCAAAACTGCATAGTAATTTAAATTAATCGTACCTGTCTTGCAGGCATTTAATTGCGCAAGTCTTTTAAGGTTCGACTTTTTGGGACTTCCTGAAAGGGGTATAAGGGAGGGGATGAGTACAACTACTCAGTGAATGGGATTCAAATCTTGACTTTCAAGAAAAATATTTATATGGAGTGTGCCAGACTCCTTTCTTTTCAAAAATCTCTTCATTTAAAAATTTAGTTTTTTTCCATTATTTCTTAGTTACCGATGTGTCATCACCCAATACACATCCTTCATCATAAAGGTTATACACGTTCGCAAGTCAGTATCACTACAGAACCCGCTAGTGGCTTCAGAGCGACTTTTCCTGCCACCCGGATAGAAGTATGACCATTTATACCCTAGGAATGAGTGGATGTGCGTGACATCCGACCCACAATCCTGAAATCACTTCTTTGTATCCATATGAGTACAGATACCTCATCTTGTCCCCACCTTGATCTCATGCGCTTGGTGCTACTCCAAATTTTGCACAGACACCTGGAATGACGAACTGCCCTTACAGCCACCAGGTCGTCTAGTGCCCTCAGGACGCATCACTACCCCTTATGGACATTTTGATGATCTCGTACTCACAGTGCATGCACAAACAATGTTTTCTCATATTGCCATGTAATCTATGGTGCCACTGGTCCAACAACCCTGACTCTCAACTCAACCCGCAGTTGTTTGTCTTGACTAGTCCATCGACCTGTCATATCACACTGCTGCTAGTTGACTGAATATGTCGGTCTTATCTTGGTACCATGGCCAAACAATTCACTTATTAAGTTTTATGGCACATATATCATGTTAGTTTACAATGTCACGTCCCGACCTAGTTTGGTCGGATCCCCGTGATCAACCCGCCACTCTCCCGGTTTATTAAAGGGTTTCCCCTTATCGTAAACCGTAAAGAGTAAGGCGTCCTTTAACTTGCACCTTTTTCCTGGAATAGCATAATCAAAACTGTATGAAATTTAAAACTTTACATACCTTTCTTACAAGCATCTTAGTTGACGGTCTTTAAGTGGAGGCTTTCCGGGATTTCCTGAAAGGGATATAAGGGAGGGGGTGAGTACGACTACTCAGTGAATGGGTTTTTAAAAACTTTTGACTTTTAGGAAAAACATTTATATGGAGTGTGCCAGACTCCTTTGTTTTCAAAAATCCCATCATTTAAAAATTTAGATTTTTTCATTATTTCATAGTTACCATGATGTGTTATCACCCAACACACATCCTTCATCATAAAGGTTACACACATTCGCAAGTCAGTATCACTACTGAACCCGCTAGTGGCTTCGGAGCGACTTTTCCTACCACCCGGATAGAAGTACGACCACTTCTACCCTGGGAATGAGTGGATGTACGTGACATCCTACCCACAATCCCGAAATCACTTCTTCATGTCCATATGAGGACAAAGACCTCATTCTGTCCCCGCCCCGGTCTCATGCACTTTGTGCTACTCCAGATTTCGCACAGACACCTGGAACGACGAACTGCCCTTATAGCCACTAGGTCGTCCAGTGCTCTTAGGACGCATCACTACCCCTCATGGGCGTCTTGATGATCCCATACTCACAATGCATGCACAAACAATATTTTCTTATATTGCCATGTAATCTGTGGTGCCATTAGTCCAACGGCCCCGACTCTCAACTCAACCCGCAGCTGTTTGTTTTGACTAGTCCGTCGACCTGTCATGTCGCACTGCCGCTAGTTGACTGAGCATGTCGGTCCTATCTTGGTACCATGGCCAAACAATTCACTTATTAAGTTTTATGGCACATATATCATGTTCGTTTACAAGCTCTTGCTCGTGCCAACTAGCCTTGGGCCCACTATACAAGATTTTCAAAATCGGGCATTTAGCCCCCAAGTTCCAAAACCGAGGCCCCTGGCCTATCAGAGCTATTCGAGCTCCTGTCGAGAAGGTCTCCCAAATTATTTAAGCATTGGCACACAGTCAGGGGAGAGAACTTCCGACAAAAATAGGTTTTTACTATCCATCATACCGACCGGTAGAAGGACATCTCCGTTCATAACCGATGAACGGGTTTTCAACTTTCTTCGAGGAAGTCTTATCATATCAACCGGGTATGATCTACTTACAACCCGTAAGTAGTTTTTCCGCATAACTTTCACATCACTTTCTCTAAGTAGTGATGATTAAAATACCACTAAACAGTGGGTTTTTATATCGAGGCACTTATCATCCCCAACCGAGTATAATGTTAGTAAACCCACTCACTCGTTAATGTCATGAATTCTACTAGACTGGTTCTTTGTATTCTCGCGAGCTTGTCCTTGCTGGCGTTCCCGGTATTTAACATTCCTACACGATATGAACAACCTTGTTCATTATTACTCGGCATAACAGCCTTCATTCATTAATGAATGAGAAAATCCAAACTTTTAGTTATTTGCAATTAGGTCCCTAAAGTTATTTCTTTTTAACTTTAAGTCCCTAATGTCGGTTTTTCCTCAAATTGAGTCCCGTAACTTTTAAAATTTATCGTGGTACCTCAATTTATTCAATTTCACCAAAAGGGGGTTTAATTTTCCAAATTTCCAATTTAGTTCCCCAATTTTTCCAAAATTACCATTTTGCCCTTCTTTCACAAAAATGGTAAGTTTTTCCCCAAATTTTCCAAAATTTCTCAATTGGTCCTCCAACATTATTTTCATGCCCAATTGACCCTCAATTTCATAAAATTGTATTTTGGCCCCTTTGAATTTCGAAAATCCCTAAATTTTCCCCTAATTTCAACTCTTCAACACTATCGAATTTGATTTCATCAAATTAACCGATCAAACACTTCTAATTATTGAAATTGGAGTTGAAATTAAGTTCCTGTATGTTCATACGATTCTAAGAAACTTTGAATCGCAGATTTTAACGTCGGAACGAGCTCATACGGAGTTTTGCTGGAAAATAGACTGTAGAGAGAGAAAGTTTCGATTATTCACCGGTGAAGGCACGACAGTCCGAGCTTTCGATCTGGGCAGATAGGTCTCGTCCTGAGGTTCATCCTATAATCAAATATTATATCAATTGATACGAAATTGGATTAGAATTTCGTCATTGAAATTCGGTCGATTCTCTCTCTAGCACTAATCGAAAATTATAAAGGGGAGCCAAATTGGCTTACCTTTCGGTCCTAATTCGGCCGTGGAAAGGCTGAGAAAGTGTTGGGAGGGCTTGTTTTGGCTTGAGGAGGGCTTGAAATGGCCGATTACAGCTTGGCCGAAATAGGGCAGCTTCGGTCCACCGGAGTTGTTTCACTATTCCATCATGTCGGTGCTTCTCCAACAATTCTCGGATTGACTGAAGTTTGCTATCAGATAGTTGTCTTCTTCCCGATTCTAAAGAGCCTGACCTTTGTTCAAGTCGAAGCTTTGGTTCGAGCTTTACCGGGAAATGGAGCAGTAGAGAGAGAAGTGTTCTGGTGTGAGGAGAATGAAATGGGGATGATCTCTTTATATAGTCGTAAAACCCGTGTATTAAATGGGCGAGATTTATTACTAGTATTAATATTGCCATAAATTATTAGTATTAATTCCAATAATTTAATTTTGTTATTAATTCTAATAATTTAATTTCGCTATTAATTCCAATAATTTAATTTTGGTATTAAATTATTTGTATTAATTCCAATAATTTAATTTAGGTATTAAATTATTGGTATTAATTTCAATAATTAAATATATATTAATTGATAACTATTTATGATAAGCCGTACGTTCGCATAAAAATTTTTGACCGAAATTTCAGGTTACAAAAAATCATACTTCCCAGGAGATCACCCATCCTCACACTACTCTAAGGTAAACACGCTTAACTTTGAAGTTATTATGGAATCTAGTTCACCTGAACCAATTTGGTTTTTGTTTTCTAGTTTGTCTTAAGTTTGTTTTCCAATGTTTACTAAATCCTTTGGATCAACCGAAAGTTATAAATTTTCATATTGCTTATTCCCAAATGTAAACCGGTTTTGTTTTCTTATTCGATTTGACCAGTTCTTTTCTCGGTTTTCCTTAACTCAAATGTGCGGTGTTTACATACAAGATACTGCTCGTGCCAACTGGCCTTGGGCCTACTGTATGAGATTTTTAAAAACTGGGCATTATAGCCCTCAAGTTCTAAAACCGAGGCCCCGACCTATAAGAGCTATTCGAGCTCCTGTCAAGAAGGTCTTCCAAATAGTTTAAGCACTGGCACACAGTTAGGGGAGAACACTTCCGACAAAATAGGTTTTCACTGTCTATTATACCAACCGATATAAGGACATCTTTGTTCATAACCGATGAACGGGTTTTCAACTTCATTCGAGAAAGTCTTATCATACCAACTAGGTATGATCTACTTACAATCGGTAATTAGTTTTTCCGCAAAATTTTCACATCACTTTCTCTAAGTGGTGATAATTAAAATATAACTAAATAGTGGGTTTTTATACTGAGGCACTTATCATTCCCAACCGATTATGATATATAATCCCACTCATAACCGGTAAGTGGTTTTTATCTTTAAGTTGTGCTCATCATCCCAACCGGGTATGATGTTAGTAAACCAATCAACCCGTTAACGTAGTAAATTCCGCTAAACCAATTTTTTGTATTCACGCAAGCTCGTACATGCTAGCGTTCCCGGTAATTCATATTCCTACACGATATAAACATTTTTATTCACTATAACTCAACTTAACAACCTTCATTCATTTCTAATAAATGAGAAAATTCAAACTTTTTAGTTATTTGCAATTATGTCCCTAAATTTATTTCTCTTTAACTTTAAGTCCCCAAATGCCGATTTTCCCTCAAATTTAGTCCCGAAACTTTTAAAATTCATCTTTAAACCTCAATTTATTCAATTTCACAAAAAGAGGTTTAATTTCCCAAATTTCCAATTTGGTCCCCAACTTTTCCAAAATTACCATTTTACCCTTCCTTTACAAAAATGGTAATTTTTGCCCAAAAATTCCAAAATTCCTTAATTGTTCCTCCAACATTATTTTTATGCCCAATTAATCCTCAATTTCATAAAATTACATTTTGTTCCTTTGAATTTTAAAATTCCCCAATTTTCCCCCCAATTTCAACTTTTTAACACCGCTGAATTTGATTTTATCAAATTGAACGAATAAACACCTCTAACTGTCAAAATTTGGAGTTGAAATTGAGTTACAACATGTTTATACAATTTTAAGTAATTTTAAATCACAAATTTTAACGTTTAAACGAGCTAAAATGTAGTTTTGCTGGAAAACATACTATATAGAGAAAGTTTCGATTTTTTTTACCCTTTACAAACTTTCGATATGAACAAATAGATTTTATTTTAAAGTTTATTCTATAATTAAGAATAGTATCAATTAATATCGAATTGATTTAAAATTTTATTATTAAAATTCTTTCGTTTCTATTTCTATCCCCGGTTATAAATTACAAAATTGAGCTGAATCACCTTACTTTTCAGTTTTAATTCTGTAATGAAAAGGCTAAAAAATTGTTGGAAATGATTAATTTTTCCTGATAAGTGCTCCCATCGATCAATTTCAACTTGTAAAAAATAGGGCAGATTCGTTAATTCAGCAAACCAAACACCCCATTATTAGTGATTTCCTTTATCCAAGCAGCCCCACAGCCCTTGAAGTCCATGTACGCAGGCGCCCGCGCGCAGCACGCCTCGCCCCTGCCAGCCCTCTCACCATTGTAGTTTCGTGAGTCGCGACCTTCGTCTCGGCCTCATCACACTACTACCCACGCCTCGCGATCTCCCTATCCAACTCTATCCCCAAGGTCGGAGGGTCCCTGCGGCTGTCTCCGGGCCTTCCATCCGGCTCTGTCTCGCCTTCCCTCGGTCTGTCTCCAAGGTAATAAAAGATCAGTGTAGGAGGTTGCACTATTGTTCAAATTGTGACCAGATTCACAATCTACCATTGTTTTTTTTTTTCAACTGATATAAGTCAATAACTAGAAGTTGGATGTGATTCATGTGAATTGTGCCAACTGCTGTACTGAAGCTAAAGCTTGGTAAAGGAATTTCTTCTTAAGACTATTGAACTTCTATCAGAGATCCTTTCTTTTGTGTATTATTGGGTGTATTGTGTGCAAACATAATGGTTAACCAACGAAGTTTATTTTAATGTGAATTCCAATATTTTTTACAGGCTCTCTCTTATGTTTGTTCTATTTTTGGTGGAATCTGGTGATTGTTCTGTTAGTTTCTTATTTGATTCTTAACCAACTTTTGAGATTATGAACTGTCAATTGGCAGGCGATGCATTTCCTATCAATTGTTTGTCGAAATGCCTTGTGATCTTACCTGCTATAGCACTTGGAAGTGCAGATCCCATATTTTCAGTCAAAATAAAGATCGATCACCTCCCTTCTGTTCTAGACTAGAATTTTAGAGTGGTCAAATTCTATGGGTGTGATCCTATGGAATGTGGCATAGGAGTAAAATAAGTTGAGGTTTGAAGTGTTGGGCCCTTTCATAAGACATTATGCTTTGATTACTGAATAGACTATTTTAGTCAAGGATGGATTGTTTATCTTGATCTATATATTATTTCCCTTTAAGATTTTTTTGCTTTTTTTAAGTGATTATTTTCCACCTTGCAGTAGAAGAATGTCCAGTGAGCAAAACGGAGATCAGCAAGCTCCAAGACCCTCTGTATCTGGGTTGAAAGCAGCAGTGGAAGAACAATACAGGAGGATGAAAGAGAATGCAGAGACATATCCTTATGTATGGGCTTCCTACATAGTTGTTTATGGCGGTTTTGGTCTTTGGCTGACTTATCGATGGAGCAAGCTCCGGAGGACCGAGGACAGGGTCCGAGCCCTTCAAGAGAAACTCCGGAAAATTGTTGAAGCAAAACAGTCTGCAAAGGCCCCTGCTTCATCAACAACAGAGAAGGCTGCATGGCTGTCTCAAGGTACCCAGGCAGCAGATAAGGCCTCCCCTTTGTCTGATAAAGCTACTAAGTAGTTCATCAACAACAGAGAAGGCTACACGGCTGTCTCCAGAAGATAAGGTCTTCTCTTGGCTGATAATGCTTCGAAGTAGCTCAACGATTTTGCACCTTGGCAATGGTGTATTTATCTCATTGATGGATAGTCCGCACCAGTAGGAGGGATCTCTCACTAATGGGATCCTTACTTTCTGCTTTTATGCTTTATTCCTTTGGCCACTTTGGCTTTGAGACCCATAAGTTTCTTAACTAATTTTATCCTTCCTATTTCAAATGTATACCAACAGAAAGTTACTCCATAACGATCGAGCTTCTGAATAATCTCTATAGGCTCTACAATCTCATCAATGGAGTCTCATAAAGTTGTGAAGAAAGAGTGAACTGCAGGAATCAGCCCTTCAGAAGTAGGGCCATAGGCTTTCTTTGTAGACTTTGATCAATTAATGTTCCTAACGTTCCTCAAGAACCAGTTCTTGTGGGATTGAAGTCTTTATTCACATTGCAGCACGAATGAATAACAGAGTAGGTTGTTCGTTCACACTACGATTGCTCTATGATAAAATCTCAGAGGCAGAATGCAACATTCTAGCAGAAATCTTCTGCTCCGACTTGTTACAGAAAATGAACAAACCGGTAAAAGTATAAGCTGAAGAGCCTGCAAAACATTTTCAGTAAGGCAGTCCACTTGAAGTTGAAGGTATAGTATAGCACCGTCCATATGGAAAGGCTTGCAATTGTTCTTGGCAGCAGCATAAAATGCACCATAATTCAAGTGTACAGTTTAATGCGGACCATGATGGGTTCCCGGCACAGAGGGCAAGAAGAGAGTGATGGCCCGCATTCCTTGCATGTCTGTCAATAAGAAAAACGTAAGCAACCTAAGTGCTGAGAAAGTGTGCAGGATAAGTTCCATTGGTTTTTTTCCCACGTACAATCTAGGATTTCCAAAACTCCACCATTCTTTTTTCTCCAGAAGAGGAAGGCAAGCAATTTAGCAAGTTTCCGACACCAATCAAATTCAGTTAAATTTATCATGACACTGGAACTTTGAAGGCATCAAGAATTCAGAAAGCTGAAAGAAGGGCACTCACCAAGTGGCCGCAACCAAAAGCCATGTCCTTGGGATTAGTCAAGCAAATTGGGCAAACCTTGAACATCATCAAGCCACCAGTCACACAATTAATAAATGAAAATACAACTCCGAGAAGGAAAATAGTAGTTCAAGAAACACATTAGATAAATATAATTTTACCTGTTCCACTGGGGCAGGCGGTTCGGTTTTCTGTAGGCTTCTTGTAGGCAACGGTGACTTAATCCTCTCATTATGATCAACCACCTTGCATGGTGGTGGAAGAAGCTTTACCCTTTGGCCCCTTGGTTCACTGCTACAGAATTTGTCTAACGTTATCCAAAATTGGAGCTATTTCTATTTTTTGGGGGGTGAAATTAAAGGTGGGAGCATGGTCTTTACTTGAGCTGGATGCTCTGAATGGCTCTGTACTGGAAAGGTATTTCCATCAGAGCAGCAATAGCAAAGGCTGCTTCTTTCTGTGCAGCATCTTTGTTTTCAGACATCATCTTTGTGAAGTTCACAAACTGAAGAATGAAGTGTAATGCTTACAAGTTAAGCAGAAAAGAAGCAAGCGTTGTATTCCATAAGAGACACAAACATGAATATTTTGTGCAGAGTATATTGTTTAGAATTAATTGAACCTGAAAGTTATCAAATGTACGCTGGGGGATGCTGTCATCGAATTGGTGCATAGTATCCCATGGTCCATCACCCACACCGACTAAAATAATAGAGAAAGGGTATTGACTGCTCTTCATGGTCCCAACCAAGAAGGAAAAAAAAAGTTATACATTCTCATTTTATGTCATACAAAGTACAAATAAACCCAGTGATATATGCCCAGAAAGAAATGATATTACATACCTAGCTGCCACTATAGAATTTATGGTCGCTTGTTCTTGTGGGCTAAACTTCCCAGGCCGGACATCAGGACTCCTGGTAACCTGCATTAATTAGCATGGAGATGCACCAATTTCAGCAGCAAAGATTTGCACTCTCCAAAGAGTAGTTTGAAGCTACAATGAACAAAGAGATAAGGACGAGGCAGTCATTATCACAGACCTGTCCATCAGCGATAATGACAAGGATGTGATATTGTCCATTGCTATCAGCAACGATATCAACTGCTGCATCAATTATAGGGGCAAAAGACGTAGGCCCTACAGATCAAACACATCTACAAAATTCAGATTTAAGAGATTCTAACTTTAGCAATAGTTCATGAACACATTTGTTAGGCTTTTCTACTACAAAACTGTAATCTTGTACTTGAATTATAAAAATAAGTTTGTGTCATATTTTCAATTCCAACAGAGCAAAGACGACTACATAAGAATGGAATGTTCATTCTTGGAGAAACCTGACAAACTTAAGCCAGGCACAATCTCTCGGTAGCGTGCAAGGACTTCATTGAAGCCATGACAAGGCCGGTGATCAGGATAGAAGCTGAAAACATGTTGATCATGTGTTGAAGCTGCAAGGAAATTTTTAATTAGAAGAATCCAAACTGAACACTTAGCTCATTTAAGCAAACCAAAGGATCTCTTACCATCACCAAATCCAAAACAAGGAATCATATTATCATCATCAAAAGGAGAGAGAGTCCGGCCAATTATAGATATTGCTTGCTCATAAGGATTGGGTGTGTTACCGATGGCATGAAGACTCTTACGGTGGAACGAATGCCTGCCTACAAACTAAAATTAATGAGAAACTATCCTTCTATCTAGATGAAGAAATTCAGCAAGTTCTCTAAATAATCAAGCTCACCTGTCCATTCATTGCTCTTTGTGAAATCAATACCAACAATCAAATTTGATGATTCAAGACCAGCTTCTCTGAGTGCAACAGTGACCTGTGAGATAAATCATACTCATAATTATTCTGTTGAACATTTTGAACCTGTGATTCAGAAAGCAAAGAATATCATACGTGTATTGTATACAAACATACACACCCTGTTACAGATTAAGGCAATTCAACAACTTAAGCAAATCTTTCAGCAAGTTCATATGCAGATAAATGTTAATATGCAGTCGATGAAATCTCCAGTCAGTTTTTCTCCCTCCTGGACAAGTAAAATGATAGCAGAGTGGGGCTTGGCTCTCATTCATGATCCCCCTGTTCTACATACCTCATGAGACCTCAAGATTACCAATTTGAATCCATCATCTTATTGAGAAATTTTCAAGTCCATAGATTACCTTGTTTGGGTTAAGTAAATGGAGGAGAGGTGAATGGAAGGGAAACAAATGGAACAAAAGGGGAATCAGGGAAAAATTTTAATTTGGTTTTGACTTTCAATGCAAGAAAATAAGAGGAATGGATGGGAAAAATAAACTTCAAATACATGTAACTTGAAAAATATAACCTTTGGTTTATTTCATAAAAAGTGCTTTTAAAAAACAAATAGATTTATGTTAATCCAATAAATAAATGCATAAATAATAGTGATTAATCAGTTATGGATATAATACAAATAAACATTTCATCTGATTAATTTTGGAAGAAAATGTTCTAGGTAGAAGAGAGATTACACAATGATGATGTATGATAAATTTGCATACTATTTCATAAGACTAAAGGTTTAATTTAGTAATTTTTTTATTTCAACAACTTACTCCAAACTGGTTCACTATTAAACAGGGTGAAAACTTGCCATTTACCTCGATTTGCCATAATCCAGACAGTCAAGTTTGCCATATAATGAGAATAAACAGAATCTGCTTGGTGTAGTCCAGTGAGGGGTAAAAATTTTATGCATCTTGAAGTTTTCATTTTTCAAGCATCAATGCATGACAACTTATTGAATTAATGGTATTAAGAAACCTGGTCCAGAGAACTAAAATTATCTCCAATGCTCCTTGACTGATGTTTATTTCGGGAGTTCAACTCCATTGAACAACCTGCATAAGAAGGCAGATAATGTAGAAAACCATCTTAGGGGCATTTTAGCTTTGCAGTACCCAATCCTATCTTATGAAAGGAAAATATGCATACAAAATCTCCAACACCAAAGAAGACAATGTTTCTCATTCAGAAAACTTAAAAGAATTAAGTTAATTAAACCCAAAGCATCTTCAGCACTTATTATCATATCTACAACTGATGAAGAGTTCAAGGGCAACCTCAAAGCTCTTTAGACAGTTTCTCGGCATTTAAAGTCTAATTATGTTCTCTCTAAGCAGCAGGATTCCTGTAGAATGAGAAATTTGTTCAGAGTGGTTCCTGCTTCAATGGTGCAAATAGATTCTCAGTCGGGACTTCCAGAATGGCAGGTATTATCTTCTCATTCAAAGATTTGCCAGCTTTTCTCAATGAAGACATAATTTCTAGTTCATTACTACACTTGATCCATCATGGTATCATCGAGTTGCAATCATCCCCCATCAAACACTTTTATCGATGGCAATAAAATACAAAATCGAAGAAAATCCACACTAGTTGGAAAAATTACAAACCAAGCTTATGAGAAATTCATGTCTACCTATTGAAAAAGGGTCCGCTTTCCTCCGTAGAAACGTTTCCTTAAAGTCAGGAATCGAGCAAATTCACAAAACCACCAAACCCATTTCAGAGGAAATGACTGCGAATTGATATTCTTGATGGAAAAAACCAGAGACGGGCTTGATGATAAACTGAAGCAACAAATACAAGTGATAGCCCCGACAATCCAGCCAAAAAAAGTCAACGGTCAGTTATCAAGAGAGACGGAGAGGAGACCTGCTCAAGTGAGATTATGGGTCTGATCAAAAGAACTGAGACTGATTCCGCAGTTCTATCCTTCAATTTAGAGAAGAATCTGCTTCCTGGCGTCCAAGTATCTTACACTGATCAAAACGTAATCCTGTCTTCCTCTTCTCTCATTTTATTGCTCTTTCTTTTTCCCACAATTATTTAATAAAATGCATTAGTATTTCAAAAATCTTCCACCGTCCTTTTTCTCGGTGAAAAAACACTCGAGTCCCTGGAAGATTTAAAATAATTAAATCTAAAATAATAAGAAAATATGAAAAAGGTTTATTTACCATGTCTAAGTTGTTGGCCTCTTATAAGTGGAGCATAGAAAGCACTGTGAGGCAATGATGGACCCGTCTGCAGCAATCATGAGGCATTTGAAGAAGGGTGGACAGTCTTAAACTTCAACCACCTCAGTTTCAGTCAAATAAAGAGGAGAAAATGTTAAGAAGCAAAATAGAGGAAGGCAGTAAGATCAAACAGTTCAGGAGAGGAAAAGAGATGGATCAAATTCTGCAGGAAATGCCACCATTTTATTGTACAAGCATCATGAACAAGCACTAGACTGCAGGCAGTAACTTCAATTTTGCTATTCCAATCAGGTATCAGTCAGTCAATGTAGATCATTGATTCAATTTTATGCATGCCCTAGATAATAACATCACAACAGTCAGACAATCAATAGGACCCTTTCATTCAGAACAGAGGCTGCACTCTGCCAATAAGTACATGGAAGAAGCTCCTGTTCTTGGCCAACAGACCAAGATGACAGGTTCTGCACTAGAAACAACGTGTGACGTCTTTCTTTGTGAATCAAATATGCTATGACTACAACAAATACTTTCACCCCAACCTTGTGAATCAAATCAAAGGAACCGTGGGAGACTGCACTAAAAAGGGTACATGCTACACAGGCTCATCAATAATGCCATACAACCATAAAATTACTACCCAGTAAATTTGCTAGGGCAGAAAGGACGACCGCAGGATTCCAAATGCTGACTGGCACCTTTGGCCTTCAGATTGTTGAAAACCAGCCGAATTGGTCGGTTTCAGGCGATGGCGTATGTCAGTGTTTCAGACTCAGCGGGACGCCACATGGACTTTTGAATGCAAAGCAGCCCTTCATTGTCCTTGGTGTATGTTAAGCGAACCTCCCACTGCATCGACCTGAGCATACTCTCCAATTGGCTGATTGTTTCCACGTCATCACGGACTATCAATTTTCCCTCTGGCCTCAGTATGCGATCAACCTCCGCCACAACAGCCTCCAGCTTGCACCTTTTGAGACCGAACCCCCATATCAGTATATCAATAGAATATGAATGCTAGGAAGCAAGGAAAAACAAGGGCATGTCTAGAATCAAACTGATAAAAGCATTTGGCGTGTCTAGATCATAATTGCTCCATATCAAAAACTGTATCATGTATTTACTGAGTTAAAATCATCCTGCAGTTTGAGTTAAGGATTGAGTACCACCCTTACAAAATGCTTTAAGAGCAAGAGAATTACTGTAGGAGTGTGAACAAGGGAGCCCAGAGTCACTTACTTAGTTTTGACCTTTGAGAAGAGATGATCTGCGTGGAGAAGATCATAGGTTCTCGGATAGGTGCTGAATGATTCACACCAGTCATGATAAATTCCAAAGAGACCTCGTTCGTAGATAATTGGTAGGGTGTCTGGTGCATCAACAGAGACCACATTCATGACCCAGATGCTCAGATCTTTCAGGGCAGCAGCAAACCTGCAGAAACAATACTAAGATTTCAATCTAACTGTCAAAATAATAAACAGAAACTGAATGGAATACAGGGAGTGCTCCCTTTTGCTTACCCTCCATAAACAGATCTCATGTCCATCACATTTCTAACTGTTTTCCAGTCAATTCCAATACCCGTCAGATAAGACTTGCTTACTACTCTCTTCCAGTGCTTGTAGTCTGCAGCAAAATCCTCAGGAGCAGGTTTACCGTAAACTCCAGTCTGCGTACTCAGTAACCAATAAGGAGTTTTCTCCAACCTTTCAGGCCATTGCTCAGGCCATTGGGATCCACGTACCTCGGATTCTGTGGGCACTTTGTGCATGCACACCCGCAATGGTACATACCTGCCAAAGAGCATAGAAAGCTGTTAGTCACATAACAAGTCTCTGCAGCTCAACTATGCATCATTTACACAATTTCAACATATTGGACAAGTCAATCACTAGGTTCATACACGAGAACAAATAAACAGCCAATGCACATTCTTATAGATTTCAATTTAAAGTACAACATTTCAATTCTTTGAGGTTCATGAAAAGAGGCATAGGTTCCCCTAGATTGGTTCAATATCATTAGGGAGAGGAATTACCAAGCTGCATTGGGATCATCAGAATTGGCACAAAGAGGAGGCTCGGGTGTTTCTCTTTTCTTGTAGCACTTATTGGTTGTAGGTTTCCTATATGTTGCCACACCTACTCCATTCAGTGTATCCTTATTTATAGATATGAGCTCCCAGCACATGGCCTTTGTAAGCTTAGACATTTCTGCAAAGATAATTCCAGACAATGAGATCATCAGAGCCCAACCTGAATCTCCATCTCTATGGAGAAAATTATGATTTCAAAAAAGTTCTACCATTCCAAATCTGCACATCTTCATCAAGTTTCTGATAAACTGGAGTAGCAGACCACACAAACAGACCACCTGGCCTCAGCACCCTATTCAGTTCCAACAATAGCTTACCACCTGCATTTTAAATCATCTGAGATATATAGTTCCTCTGTAGTTTTCAATATGTGAAAATGAAATCCTAAAGTAAGCAAAGCAAAATAAAGTTTCTTTTGCTTACCTTCTATATGCCAGGGTACTCTGCATCGAGCACAGTGAACAGCATCAAAGACCTGACCGGGAAAGGGAAGTCTTGTCGTTCCCATCACAGCCGAGATTGCAGGAATTCCTCTTTCAAGTGCAAACTGGACCTGAGCTTCATGTTCATCTTTTGGAGCAAGGGACATTGCAAGAACACCGCGGTCAAAGAGAAAACCACCAAAACTAGCCACACCACATCCAACATCCAAAATCACCCGCGTCTGTTTCCCCCAGGCAATGTCAGGAACAGACTGCATGACATAAGAGAAGGCAATGTCAAGAATAGATCACTATATATGAAAAAGAGAAGTAATGGAAATTAGATGCAGGATATGATGTTCTGATTGATGAGGTTATCAGGTATAGGAATTATTCTATCTTCTATTTTCCATGTGAGTGATGATAGTTTTACATGAATGCAATAGAAATTCTCTCCCCCATTTATGGATATGAGACAAGAATCACTAGGATTTCTTTTCTCTTACAGCTATCTTACAAGGAATGTCGACATAGTGTGCTGATTAAGTTCATCTGATAGATCCTACATGTATTACAATCCAAAAGTGAGAGAACAGTGATAGATGAATCACCTCCTGAATAAAGTCGATGTAGTGAAGAGCACCATGTTTGAATTGGGTCCCTCCACCGGGAAAGGTGAGATATTCACCAGTAAGCTTGACCCAATTCTGATGTCCTTTGACTTGTGCAAGCTTAGTATGCGGGACATTGTAGTACCATATCTGCAAGAAAGTAAGAAATGCTATCGATCAATCATGAGGATGAGACCAAAAAGTAGCATAAACTTCTGGATAAAGTGGCCAATATTTTACCTTTTCCCTGCTGTTAGGCCACTCAACCGACCGTTTGTATCCTTCAGGAAGAGAAACAAGGCAGGTGGGAGGCTTCTCAGGGCAGTGCCTCTCCCTGTGCTCATAATGTTTGGTTGATGTGAGGCTCTTGATAGCCTGCATATTGTCAAGACAAGGGATGTAATCGGGCCCTGCAGTAATGTTACAGAGCTTCCAGTTTACTTGGGAGGATTGTTGGGATGCTTTCTCATTCTTAGATTCAGCTGCCTGAGTTGAGAATGCCCCATTCTGAGTTGTTGTCTCTTTCAAGAGCTCCGACTGAGCTCCAGAAGGGAATACTTCAGTTTGATTCTGATCCTTCGGCATGGTCTGGTCCTTCTCGTCCAAATCACTGCTCGTCTCATTGCTATCGTTGGGATCCACTTTCTCTTCAATCTTGCTTTCATTTTCTTCAACGTTCTTCTCACTTTCCTCTGAATTGGGCTTCTCATTGTCATCCGAGTCACCCTTCTTCTCCTCAGAACCTTCTCCAGATTCATCCTGACTGGTATCACCATCACCACCTTCATTCTTTGTCTCTGATTCTGAATTTGATTCCTCCACTCCATTTTTATTCTCGACATCTTCTGGTTTGCTCTCCTCCTCCAAGCTTTCCTTCAGCTGGGTTTGGAACTTGGAATTCTCATCTTGCTTCTCTTCATTTTGAGAACCAGAATCACTGCTCTCTCCTTTAGTCACATCCTCAGGCAGATCTCCCGGGTTGTCATCAAACTGTCCATTATCCTTACTGTACTTTGCCTTATCATTGGAAAGTTCATCATTCCCCTCTTTTTTTATCTTCTTGGTTATCTGTTCCTTCACCTCATTATTCTCCTCCTGTGGCACATCAACATTCTGGACAGGGACCACAGATGATGTCATCATCATCCATAACCCCACCAAGCAGAGAGCCACAAAAACGACTATTGTTACTGTTGAGCAGTAAGAAGACCGCCTGTTATCTACCCTTGAATATTTCCCTATCGCCATGCCTATCTTATATCAATGGATTAACTTCAGTACCTGGAGAAAGATCACTAAAGAATGGTCAATAGAAGTACAAGAACAATCAAATTCATCCTGAAGAACTTGCTTAATAGGATCCAATCAGTAAGATCTACAAAGGTCTCATCAAGAATAATAGAAACCCTAATTAGAAAGCAGAAGAACCTGACAATAGTCTTGATCTAAATGCAAGCATATATCCTTTAGCTTCTACTAGTAGACTAGAACTGAATAAGAACATTAAGGAAACCACGAAAAGATCAAAAAACAAGAGTATGTCAATGAGCTGAAAAGAGATCGACCGAGACAACCACAGCAGGAGGTAACTTCCAAGGAAATATTTTGTTGGAGGAAACTACCAAGAGAACATAACGTATGAACACCCTAAAACACGCCACATTCAGAGCTTAGGCTATTGCACAAGTAGCACTTTTTGAAAGGCATCACGCCTGTAGGGAGAGATAAGTATAGTATGAGATCTGACTGTACTGAAGCATGAAAGGAAGCTGAGAAGTAGAGATCTAGTCTATGAAAGTAACTTCTCAAAGAAGAAAACGACAGCCCATCTCAGATCTAACCATGCTGAACCATTAACCATGCTGATCCGTGAGAAATTCACAACAAAACATTGAGGGAAACGGGAAAAGGAACAGGCAGCTCATCCAAAGATGCTGAATATATGAGACTGAGATATCAAAATCAAACCTGACCTGAGGCTGGTAGTAGAATGAAGAGGGTAGATCTGGGCGGAGGGCAAGTGGCAGAGGGGCGCTATCTTCCCATTGATGATGATACCAGTTGAGAAATTCGGATAGTCTACTTATAGAAGAGGGGGGAGAGGGGAAAATTAGTTTACGGTATCCAGCAATTAATTAAAATACGAAAAAAAAAGTTAAATTGTGAGCTGAAATGAAACCTTATTCCATTATTCATCTACAGAAGCTCTTCCCAGGTTACCTTCATCTACAGAGAGAGAGAAGAAGTAGAGAGAGAAGGGGGACCGTACAAGACTATGGTCGGCAACAAGGGGAATAATACCCAACTGCAGCAAATTCTTGAAATGTGATATTTTTTTAACGAGTTTTAATGTTTAGTTATTTATTTTTTTTATCTATTAATAATTTCATTTTTATTTTTTAATAATTTGGTTATCCAATTTTACTTTTATTTATTTGATTATTTCACTCAAATTAAACATATATATGAGACCTGTCACAATTAGACAATAGATATTGGAATATTTTATACTAAAATTGCACATTTTAAAAATATTTTGTAGTATATATCCCATAAATTAAACTAGTAAGTTACCATTCTAAAACTTTTATTATGAGTTGAGACAGCCTTAAATTATTATAGTAATTAATGGTTAGATGATGGTAGCATATGAATATGATAATACCAAAAAAAATACTTATATTTAATGGCTTATTAGATGTCATCTTTATTAGTATAAATGCATGATCTTATTATACTAGAAAAATTACACTGTAAATATAAAATATTTAAAATTTATAATATATTATTATGAGTTAATGGGGTCACTATGATATTAATAATTTTATTAACTTAATATTAAAATATTATTACTATTATGTCAACTTAAAAAATGGAGGCGGCGCCAAGGGAGACGGGAGGGGTGGTGGTCCCCCTTCCGGTGGCTCCCTCCGGAAGGGGGCTAGGTGGCCCCGGAGCCGGAGTCTTCCCTCCCTCCACCAATCCCAAACCTCGTCTTCACGGAAGTAGACCAGACAGTCATGAGAGGGGGTAGGGTAGCCTGGGTAGTAAATGTGCCCTCATGAATTATGGCATATGATTTCTTCCATCCCCCACAAAAAATAAATGTACATGTGTCATTCCTTGAATGAAGGCTTGGATCTTAAGCAAATTAATGCTTGGATTTCATGGGGGTGGGGCGTGCATGATGAAGGCTCCCCACCTAAAACCTTTCCTTACTCATTAATAACATCCATGGGAGTTGTATCGGAAATTTAAAAAGCCAAGATCCCTCTTGTATTGAATTGAATGCTCATGCACCTATCCCATGCACATCCATAATTTTACTAAATAGAAATTCTCAAAAATACTTGGAAACTTGATTTAGGCAAAAAGACGATTTTGGGTATTCATCCATTTTAATTGTGACAAATGCCTAAGCTAGGGAAAGAGACCAACAAAACAAACACTACAAGACAAAGTGTATTGGAATTTGGAAGGTCACTCATCCTCACAATCTTGTTAGTTATAGTGAGATTTTTTTTAAATTTTAAAATTATTATTATTTAACTTTTAAAAGGACCCGAGTATTTTATATTTAATTAATAATATTTTTTCTTCAAGTTCATAAATTACTCGTATTTAATTAAGTCATCCAATAAAATTGTGGGCCTCGGCCACAATGAAGAAAATGTGTACATGTATAGGACCTACCCAATTGTTCCAAATTAATCACTATAACAGTTTTGTCAATTCCATAAATTTATCATACCTAACCAGCTCGTGTAAATTTCATAATATACCGTACATTTCTATTAATTAATTTACATGAAAATTAAATTAATATACGTAGTTAATATTCTAAATATTTTTTGAGCTATAAATCAAGTCAGAGAAAATACATAATTATATTTTAAATAATTTAAAGAGTAAATAAGAACTTTATAGTATGGCTAATATAACATACCGTCGGTTAAATTATTATAATAAAGATAAAATAATAAATATTATATAATATAATTCCAAATTCTTTTATTCATAAAATTGAATGAAAATATGGTTTACTAAAAAGGAAGAGGCAATCATCCGGAAAAAGTTAGCTCGACTTTTTTTCACCAAAAGTTGGGTTTATTATTTATTTTTAAATAATGTACATTCAGTAGTCTTTGAATTCAGCAACGGCGTCGCGTCGGCAAGTAATAGTGTCGGTGCTTAATGAAGACAGGGAGAGGCGGGGAACGACACCCATGTGACTGATTACGCGGAAACATCATTGTCTGTTCCCAAATTTTTTGTCTAATATGTCCACTGATCATTATGTCAAGCAGATGGAAAATGCGATCCCGGGAACAAGATGCAGTTGGCCAGCTGTAATCCTTACTGGGCATATTGGTATTTGAGTAAGACCACCTACGTTATATGGAAAGTCACCTAACATTTTTATTATTTGAAATTCGATGGACCTGGCTTTGCATTGGATGGGTACTATTAAAAATCTCATTAACTTCAAATTTTTGTTACACTATTTTGTATATAATAAATTTTTATTATTTAGTATATAATAAATTTTGAATATAGCTTGATTATATCAATAAGATATGTCTCAATTTCAATGCATAAAAAACCTATTCTACCCTAAAAATTACAAAATAAACATATATATATAATTATAATTATTTTATTATTTATAAATAATAACTTTTATGTCAATAATTACAATTAATTCTCAAATACAAGTATTTTAATAATATCAAATTATAGTGATTGTTCCACTTATTTTAAAATCAAAATAAATATATTACCACGTAATTATATCAATATACTTACAAATAAGTAAAAATTTCACTAATTTCTATTAAAATTTTGATTTACAATACTTACAAATGGTAAATTTTATAAATTTATAAAAAATTTCCAAATTTTATAAATAATGTATTGGACATTTGTGGAGTGTGATAATTTTTTATCTTAATTTTCTATTATTATGTAAAGTTCAGTTATAAATTTCTGTTTACTATAGTATAAAATGGTTAGGGAGTGTGATTTTGCGCTGTGACTCAATTAGTGAGTAACTCTATATCTAATAATTATAAAAATTCAGATTTAGAGATTATATATTAATTTCACACCATGTTATTTAAATCGGTCGCGTCCATATTTTAATATCGAGCAACGAAAAGAAAAATCATTCCCTAATACCGAATAACAAAATCAGAAATAAACATTATCATTGATTGACCAACAACTAACTCTTTAAATATCTATTGACCTCAAACTGTTTCTTTTAATTATAATAATATCTGCAAATAGGTTTGGGTTTGGGTTTGAGTTTGGAGGAGGTGGAAGGAATAAATGCTTGAATTTGTGGAGGAATACAATACTCGGATTTGTGAAAGAAAACTTATACTCAAATTTGGGGGAGAAAGCGACTCCCCGCTTCTTGAATTTTCGTCCCTTTGTTTTGAGTTTCTTTGGAGAGATGGTATATGGATGGACTTACCATTTAATTTTTATAATATACGTGCTAATTTTATTTGATATTATTTTTAATTATCCTCTTTTTTTTAATTTTTCTAATGTTCATAATTTAATCCATTTGAGATTATGTATAATTGTCCCTTTTTACGAGCCGTCCTCACTTATATGGTTGAAATAACATGATCCAATAACATTTAAATCATTTTAAAAGTTATTAAAAAAAGTGGTCAAACTTGATTGTATTTGAAATTCGATTGATTTATATTTAATATTTTCAAAAAATTAAATTTTCCGTATAACATAAGTTAATTCAATCATTTATAAATTTTCTAATTTTTAATTTTTAATTAAGGGCTACTTTCTCTTCAACTTATTTTTTCTCATATTTATTTTTTATACTAATTAAATTTATCATTATTTACCAATTCACTCCAAATATATTTTAGGTTAATTTATTTTTTTAATTTAATTTAAATTACAAATAATAAAATGTTGTTACACTTGTACTTTAAAGTTCACCTTATGGTCTTATCACTTTCCATTTGGACCTATTTTCATACCACTCAAAACCTCAAGCATAACATGCCCTCAAGATTGGAACTCTTAAAACTATAGGAGTGGGAGTTGCACTCAAATTATATTATATTAGTAAAATCTCTTTCAACACGATGATATTACTTAAAATTTTTATCTAAGTGTTGATTTATTTCTGATGATCTAGCTAATTTCATGACTTAATAACTCTAATATTTAATCTCTCTCAAATATTACTTTCTTCTCTAAATGGAGTTCCAAATTATTTTAATTTATTATTATTTTATACTTTTCATAATATATCTCTATTTTTCTCAAATTTTATTATTTTTTTAATTTTCTCTTTACTTTTTTAAATATTACCATTTTATCCAACAAATTTTAAAATTACTTTCTTAACTCCTTAAATTTTTAAAAGTTTCAATTTTGTCCCATATACATCTAAATTTCATATTTACCATTCATTTATCCCAAAATTTTACACTTGTCATGTTCTTATCCTAAAATTACCAAAATATCTTTAACATTTTCTAAAATCATGAAAATACTGCTCATGCTTTAAAAATCATGTTTTCACCATAAACTCTAAAAAAATCTTAATTATCCCCAAACTTGTAAAAATCCATCATTTAATCTTATTCCTTCCAAAATTACTAATTTATCGTTCTTAAAAAAATACCAAATTACTCTTTAACTCCCCAAACATTCCCCTTTCTTTCTTAATTTCAAAAATTACATCTTTCTCTTTTGATATTTTTCAAAAATCACCTCTCAGTCAATTATACTTTTAAAAATTCATATTTGGCTCAAATCTTTCAAAATTTTTATTTTTACTCTTATAATTTTCCCTTATTATTTTTCAAAACATATACTTTTGCCATTTCACCCAAAAAAAATAAAGTTCAATCATTTCAATTTGTTTGAAAGGGAAAAAAGGAGAGGGAATATTTATCCCTAAATAGTAATTCGGATTGTCCATTAATCACTAATTTGAAATTGACGTGGTAAGGACATATGAATACTTTAAAAAAAAATTTCTTTTTATGAGTTTTATTTATTCATGTAATTAATTTCAAATAAGTCATATTTTGGTCAGAATAATAAATAGAGCTGAGGTTATAGTTAAAGTGGCTAGTAGAAAACCGAAAAAACTAGTTATAGTAAGCATGGACTAGCATATTGTAAAATATCTTATTTAACTCCCTAAAATTCTAAAATATCATTTTCAATGTTCATTTTTTAAAAAAATGCATTTTAGTCCATAAATTTTTAAAAACATATTTAAGTCCTAAATCTTCCCAAATATCACATGTTAGACCAAAACTTTCTTAAAAATTGCATCTCTATCCTCGATACTTTATTACATAGTTTTCCTAAAGTTTTTCCCTTATTACAAACAAGTACCCAAACTCATAAAATTTGCATTTTGACTCTAATTTTTGAAAATTTCTCCAAATAAAATTTAGTATCTTAAATACATCCTAAATATTCACATTAGTCTTTTCATGGTCTAGATGTCCCAATTATGGTAGTTTTGGTTAATTTTGTGTGGTTTCCTAAAATTTGTCAAAACTATACATTAAAGGATGTTGGTCGAAATACTCAACGAAGACAATTGGGTCATTAGTTTTGAGTGAGGAGAAAGGTAGTTAAGGGTCATGAGAGTTCGTCAGCATCTCGATCACCAACCTTGTGGTCGTTGGAGCTTCCAATATTTTGAATTTTATTGGTGTTAATCAATATTTACAATGGTGACCTTCCACTGGAAAACCACCTGCCACATCCACTCTATCACGCCCCGACCCGTAAATAACCCGCCACTATTTTAGTTTATTAAGGGGTTTCACCTTCTTTAAACTGAGAGGAGTAAGGTGTCTTTTTTACCTGTACCTTTCCTGGAATAACATTAATCAAAACTGAATATAATAACCTTACACACTTGTCTTAATGTTTAGCTACCGACAGATCTTTAAGGTCGGATTCCATTGGTTTCCTAAAAAGGGGTAAAGGGAGGGGGTGAGTTCAACAACTCAGTGAATGGGTGTTGAGTGTTTCACAAAAATAACTTTAATCGAAGTGTGTCAAACTCCTTATTTCCTTTAAAAACATTCTTTTTTCAAGTTCTAGTTTTCAAAATATTTTTCCAAGGTTTGCCAATTCTTTTCCAAAAATTCTCAAATCCTTTCCAAGTTTGAAAACTCATTATCCACAATCGGTGTGTTTAATAATCAACACACGCCCTTCATCATGAAGGGATCATACACATTTACGAGATGCAGTTACGTCGACTGCATCTACTTGTGGATTAGAGTGTATTTATCATCCACCGTGATAGAAGTATTTGACTTCTACCTAGAGTTTGGTGAACATCTCTGACGTCCTACCCCTAGACCTAAAATATTTCGTGTCCATATGAGGACAGAGACCTCATCCCGACCCCACCCTAGTCTCATGTGCATGAAGCTACGTCGAGCTTCCCTAATTGCTGGCACGACAAACTGCCATTATCTCTACCATGTCATCTAGTAGCGCCTAGGATGCATCACTACCACTCTTGGGCATCTTTATGGTTCCAAACTTTAGTGCATGTACAAACAATAATTTTCCATAAAGCCATTTATCTTTGGTACCACTGGTCCAATGGCCCTGACTCTCAACTCGATCTGCAACTGTTTGTCTAGACCGGTTCGTCGGCCTGGTCATGTCACACTGTCGCTAACGAGTATGTCGGTTCTGTTTTGGAATCATGACCAAATCACAAATCATTCATTAAAAGTTTTCATGGCTTATTATCATGTTTGTTTACAAGCTCCTACTCGTATCAACTGGCCTTGGGCCCACGACGTGTGATTTTCCAAAACTGGGCATTTTAGCCCCTAAGTTCCAAAATCGAGGCCTAAGGCATTTATGAGCCATTCAAGCTCTCGTCAAGAAGGTCTCCCAAAATTTTTAAGCATTGACACACAATCAGTGGAGAACACTTCTAACAAAATAATTTTCAACTCGTCCATCGCACCAACCGGGTGTGATAATATCTACGTTTACAATCGGTAAGCGAGTTTTCTACTTGCTTCCAAGAAGTTCATTATACCAACCGGGTATGATCTACATACAATCGGTAAGTAATTTTTCCGCATGTTCTCACATCATCCCAACCGAGTGTGATGTTAAAATTCTACATAGTAGTGGTTTTTCATTTCCGATGTACTTATCATCCCAATCAGGTATGATGTGAAAAATCCCACTCACCTAATAAGTGCAGTATATTTTTCCTCTTAACCAGCTCTTTGCCTCACGCGAGCTTATCCTTATTGGCGTTCTTGGTACTTCGTGTTTCTACATGATATTAACATCCTTATTCATTAACCTTTGGCCTAATAGACTTCATTTATCACGAATGGATAAAATGCCCAAACTTTTAATTATTTGTATTTAGGTCCCTAATGCCAATTTTTCCCCAAATTGAGTCCCAAAACTTCTAAAATTCACTTTGGGACCTCAATTTATTCAATATCACAAAAAGAGGTTCAAGTTTCTTAAATTTCCAATTTGGTCCCCAACTTTTCAAAAACTACAATTTTGCCCCTACTTTACAAAAATGGCAAATTTGACCCCAATAATTCCAAAAATTGATCAATTGGTACTCCAACATTTTTTTTATGGCCAATTGACCCCAATAACCAGTTCATGCCCAATTCGACCGAGTTTTTCAAAATTAAAATTTTCTAAATTCATTTTCTATCAAATAGTGGCCTCAATTCTCCAATTTAAATTTTCTAAGCCACCTAGAAAAATGAATTTAACATCTAGTTCAATGATGGTTCAAACCAGTCCAAATTGGTTTAATTCAGTCGGATCCGGTTCACCTGAACCAGTCCGGTTTTCTTTCCCAAATTGTCCTAAAGTTCTTTTATATGACTTTTGTAACTTTTTAGGTCACTCGGGATTTGTAAATTTTTCGTTTTGTACTTTCTCTAATGGTTGGGGTTTATGAACCGGTTCGATTTTCTCACCCGGGTTGACTAGTTCTTGCCCTGGTTTCCTTGTTTTTAAGGGACGGGGTTTACACACTCCATACTAAAATAGTGGATAATTTCACCAAAATAGTATCAATGATCAATGTTTAGAATAAAATGCATACTAATTTTCAGCGAAAATAAAAATTTTTCTTTTATAAATAGTGTGCAAAGAAACTAATACCAAATTTCGTTTAATACAACAACTAATAAGCATGTTATTTAAAATCTTTGTACATGTACTTTGATATTTGTACCTCAAGTTGTGCTTATGGTGTAAATGGTGTCTCTGTTTTATGTCTCATAAACTTCTACTTTCATCTTTAATTATTTTAGGGAGGGAAGTTATCTCATAAATTAGTGAATAATGTTACTATCGTTTGGTCACTACATGACTTATGATCTTAAACTTCCACAAAAAGGTATATACCTGAATAATTATTCATAATTTCATATATTATGCTATTTTTATAATTTTTTGTCCCTTAAAACTCATGTTTTAAGCTTTTTGCACACATGCATGTCCAAGGAGAGCTCTTGCTCAGCATTTACCATATTAGTAAATTATATGGATTATATACAATAATAATAACATAGTCAAACAATGCCCCGAAAGTCATGAATATGTAGAGTCGATTATATGATTGCGTGTAAGACATGTGCACACACAATCAACACATTATAGGGTAACATATCTCGAGTTCCATGATGCCTCCCACCAACTCTTTTTTATACCTCTGTACACTTAAAACTATACATTGCCCAATCTTGATTATAGTGGCATACTTAGAACTCGCCCATACATGTTTTTGGTATCCCGAGTGATAATAGGATTCTCCACTTATCCACCCTTTTCAATTTACCTAAGTGTTACCACTATCTCGCTAGGCTTACTACTTTTGTACCATTTTTCTATTTGCATGATTTCACTTGAGTGCCTTTTTCTCTGTTTTTTTAGGGTTTTTTAGGGTTTTTTCTTTCTATTTATCTGATGGGTTGACAGCAATTGATCCCCTTTTCAAGCCTTTTTAAGTATATAGGACTGACTAGGAGATAGTTGATGATTTTTATACAAGTCTGACGCAGGATGACAAGTTACATGTATTATAGTTTTCTAATTTAGTTATTCTATTGTCTTCACAATCTCTTTTTCAGTGTTATTACTCAAAACATAACAACACTAACAATTTTGCATCTAACCTCATTATTTACGAAAATGTTATTTATCAATTTGTACTTCTTGCACTAAATTTTTATTGTGTGAGCTTTGTACTTTTACATCTACTATTTATTTTCTATCTTTCCAAACTAAGCAATTCCACTCATATATTGTATTCTTTTGAGTTATTCCTCATCATGAGGTTGTTAATCTAGGCCATTTTTTAAAGAATTTTATTTTCTATTTATATCTTTTTACAATAAAACGTTTTCCTATGTTTAATATAAGATGCAAGTATTTTCCATTTTTTTCTATTTTTCATTTTCAAAATATGTTTTTAAAAATAGTGATATGGTACGTTATTAATTGTTACAATTAGATGTGAGAATAATGTTGGAAATATTAAGTATGACGCACTCTCACCCATTACAATAGTGTGCACCACCCCGTATAAAAAATGAGATGTAAAGGCAAGTAAAATATTTAAATATTTATACCAAATAATTAATTTATAATATTTATAAAATATAATTTTTACAAATTTATTTAAAAATTTCCAAATTTCTAAATAACAACTTAGGATTTTTTTTATCTTCATTTTCGATTTTTTTAAGATTCAGAATTCCCAAATTCTAATTAGAGATTACATGAGAGAGATTTAGTAAGGGTTGTGGGTTGGCTAGTGAGAGAATCAATATAAAGCGTAAATTTAGATAGTCTCTACTTAAAATATTTTAAGATTGTGCAAAAAAACTTAAAATATTTTAAGCGGTATGTATTAATAAAAAAAAGATAATTATTTTCAAATAAAAAAGCCATATTGACAGAAAAAAACATGGGCGGGGACAAAAATTATGGGCCGCCTGAGGATAATTAACGGCTTCTTTTCCCCAACAATTAACGTTTTAAAGCATGGAGAAATGGAACAATTAACGTTTTAAAGCATGGAGAAATGGAATGGATGTGGCAAAAAAGGCAGGAGGAAAGGAGATTTTTTTGCGAAAAAAAGTTATAGTCGGGCAATTGGTAGAGACTGATTGTAATTGGGCCGGCTCACCTTAAGCCTATCAACATACAAAAACTTGACGGATTAAGAACAGCCCGGTACCGGTACAGAACGTCTTCATGTTTTTTAAGGTATAGTAGTATGTAATAAATAAATAGTATTTACATGGGACCATAACTCGTGCTATTCCATTCAACATCAAATCGCCATTTTAAAACAATTACATGAATGGTACTTTGTCATTCAGTAGTAAGCTAAGCTGACATAATGTATAGATTTGTCAAAAAAAAATGCTGACATGATGTCATGATGTGGAACCCATATATATTTTTAATGTGTACAGTACAAGATTACCTATGAAATGAGAAAAGGGAGGCATTGACTTGTTTATATATATATATATTACGAATTTGTATGTATGAGTTTTTTAGGGTTTTGCCACCACAATCATATGGTACTAACCTTAATTTCATGAATGCATGCGCACATATACACGAATGCCAATAAAACATTGATCAGACTCATATGAGTTGAACCATTACTTTGTCTTTTTACTGTTGATGGTGTTTATAGTGATCTACTGAAAGAGATATAGGGTTCATCATCACTCATCCTCAAAAACTGATCACCCCACTGAAAACAAATTCATTACTTTGTAGTTACCTAAACTTCCATGGGCAGACAAGAGAGTGTTCAAAATGTCCGCCCCCACTCCTCATTCTCTTCATACTATTTCTTTTTAAGAAACCTAATGAATCGTTGAATCCAAAAGAGAAAAAGGGAAACGTAATGCATCCTTCAGCAGCCCCTACGTAGAATTTTCTGTGTGAGTGCGACAAACTTAGAGTCAAAATAAATAAAGTAAAATATTTGGACAAATGAATTTCTAAATCAATATTTGACTCATAGTCTTTTCATTTGAAATTTGATTAATCTTTCATTTTGCTTAAAATATTTATTTATTTTAAAATTTAATAGACGATAAATACTGAGATTAAAACATTCAAATCAACAATATTTTTCATAATTTTTATTTTTATCTCATATTAATATAACTATTTTTTCATCTTTTACTTAGATTATTTTTTTATTTATTTCACAAATTAATTATATTATATTTATTTTAACGTAAATATATCATTTTAAAAATTTTGCCCCGTCACCTGCAACAACTTTTAAGACTAAAATACTATTAGATTATAATATAACATACTTTTTTAAAAAGTATACAATTATACAAAATCTTTAAAAATTATTACATTATAATGGAATAAATTAAATTTTAAATAGCGATTAAATATGATAATGAGATCCGAAACTCGAGATTTAGATCCCTATTCGACCCGAGCGGACTCGAGTAACCTCGGGTATGCTCGGGTTCAAGTACATAGATTGTACTCAAGACCCACGCCTCGAGTCCTTTGATTCTTGCGGGCTCAGGTCCCGTTAGCGGGACCCGAGGCTTGAGTCTAGAAAAGTGCACACAAATTGTGTGCACATTTTAAAATTTTTTCCTTTTTTAATATAACCATATCGTTTCATTAAATTTAGTTAAAAAATATTAAATTTTTTTAATAAAAAAAGTAAGTAATTTAAAAATTACTATAATTTTTTCTATAACGTGATTATATTATATTTTTTTTCTTAAATTCTAATAAATTTATAAATATATTATCGTTATATTATATTATTTTTTTTCTTTCATATATTCTAATATATTTATAAATATATTCTTAAAATGATATATTAATTTTTTTCCTTTCTTATAATATAATATATTATTTTTTCTTATACCATAATAAATTTATAAATACTTTTAAGAATTACACTATAAATTTTATATTAAATTAAATTAATATCACACAATATAAAATTATATTAATATAATACTGTATTATTTGTCAATTAATTCTATAATATTAACAGTTTACTAATTTATCGTTTCTTATTATTTATAAGTTAAAGTTAATAAAAAATTATACCAGTAAATTATTAGGTAAATTAAAGATAATAAATATTTAAAAAATTAAATTACCAAACAAATATTAGAAAATTTATATATTACAATAATTTTAAATTTTTTATATTTAGTAAAAAATATATATTAAAAAAATAAGATAGATCCGACTTGGGTACAAATGAACCCGAGCAGTGGGTTCGAGTACAAGTGGGTCTTGAGTCTAGCAGATCCAAAATCAGGTCGGGTCTGGACCCACCAAGTGGACCCGAGACTCAGGTCCACTCGGGCGCGGGTCTGTTGGACCCGAGCTCGGGTTGGGTGTGGGTCCGTTATAATCCACTTCGACCCGAGCTATTGACATACCTACTAGTGATTAACCATGTGATATTTTAAATTAATATTCAATGTTAATATAATACTAAATAATCATAAAAATAAGAAATAGTAGGAGAACAAAAGAATGATATGTTTAAATTGAGGTACCTAAAGGTTTTTTTAAGTAAATAATTTGAATTAGATTGGAAGTTATTAGTTTGAAAAAGTTATTAAAGGCCTATTAAACTCCTCCAAATTTATTATTTATTTAGGGTAGGAAGTAACTAACAATTTAAGTATAACCAAATATTCTTACTAATTTAATTAAATAGTTTTAAAAATAATTTTATATTCATTTATATATATAAATGAATTTAATTATAATACTATAAGTTATTTTGTATATAAATAAATTATAATTTTAAAATATATAAGAAAAAATGATAATTTTACAAAATTAAAAATAGACTTTTACAAGTAAGAGGCAAGTGGGGAGATAAATTAATTGTATAACTCATGATCTTACTGATGCTAAGATTTTCTTTAATTAAGTAAAAAAGGAATGTACACTACATATAAGAAAAGTATGTGGTAAAATACTTGATAAAACTATAATTTATTTTAACAAAGAAATAAAATACCCCTTTAATACAATACTTATTGGATAGGGTTAAATGGTAATTACGTAATTAGTGATGAGTACTATTAATCCCTAGATACATGAAGGTTACCAATGTAAATATATAATTTGACCCAATATTACAGTATTGAGCAGATATATCACATGGTGCTAGTACAACTCATAACTCTTATTAAGGTTGAATATCTAAAAAAATAGAGCAATATTGCTTTACGAGTAATAAAGTTTGAGGATGAAGGCTCTGGTGAAAAATAGCGTAATGATAAATGTACAATATACATATGATTATTAGTCTAAACCTCGCCTTTTAGAGTTAAGGAAAAACCAGAGAAATAGTTAGTTAAACTGAGTAAGAAAACCGAACCGACTCACAAATCTCGACCACTAGAGGATGGGCAAATTGAGAAATTTACAACTCCCAAGCAACCCAAAGAGTCATAAAAACCTTGGAAAGGGACCTTAGGACATTTTGGAAGAGAAAACCATCCGGTTTAGGTGAATGGGATCCGAACCGGATGTTAAATTCATTTTTTTAGATAGCTTAGAAAATTCAAATTGGAGAATTGAGATCACCATTGGATAGATAATGAATTTAAAAAATTTTTAATTTTGAAAAACTCGGTTGAATCGGGCTTGAACCGACCAATTTAAGTGTTGAACCCGGTTCGGACCAGTTCGGTCCGGTTCGGAACAATGTTGTCTTCTTCTTTAAGATGATTACATTATTCACTCTCCAGAAAATCGAACAACACCGGTGAAGATGAAAAGTCTTCGGTGAGGGAGTTTCAGACAATGAATAACCGCCATTAATGTGCCAATCAGACAACTAAGAAGTCCACGAGCTTCCTATATAAAGAGCTCCTCCTTATTCATCGCCCTCACACTTGAAAACTCCACTCTCTCCCTACTGCTCCATTTTTCGGTGAAGCTCGAACCAAAGCTCCGACTTGGGCATTTTTCTAAGCCAAAGAAGGCGTTGATGGGTTCTTTGGATCGAGGAGAAGTCAGCTACACTCCTATAGTCTCCATTTGCTCCGAGGGTCGCCGGAGAAACACCAACGTGAGAGAACAGTGAAGTAGCTTCGGCGGATCGAAGCTGCCCTGTTTTGGCCGAGTTGAAAATGGCCAATTCGAGCTTCCACAGCCCTTCTACAGCTAAATTAGTGCAGAAAGGTAATCCAATTTGGCCCCACTCTATAAATTCCAATCTGTGCTAAAGAGAAAATCGACAAAATTTCACTAAATAAATTCTCTATCAATTCGACATCAATTGATGCAATTTTTGATTCTAGGAGCAACCTCAGGACGAGTCCAAAATCGAAAGCTCAAACCGCTGCACCTCTAACGGTAAGCTTTCTCTCTCTACATTCAGTTTTCCGATGAAGCTCCGTTTGAGCTCATTTCGGCATCAAATCGTGCGATTCAAAGTGCAATTGAATTATATGAAGGTATAGTAACTCCAATCTAACTTCAATTTCAACAATTAAACTCATTTGATCAGTCAAATTTGACTGAGTTAGAAGGTTGAAATTGGTGAAAAATTTGGGAATTTCGAAAATTCGAGAGACTAAAGTACAATTTCATAAAATTGAGGGCCAATTGAGCATGATAAAGATGTTAGAGGACCAATTGGGTAATTTTTGTGCAAAACTTACCATTTTTGTAAAGTAACGGTAAAATGGTAATTTTGGAAAAGTTGGGGACCAAATTAGAAATTTGGGAAACTTGAACCCCTTTTTGTGATTTTGAATAAATTGAAGTCCTAAGGTGAATTTTAGAAGTTTTGTGACTCAATTTTGGGGAAAATCGACATTAGAGACCTAAAGTTAAAGAAAAAATAACTTTAGGGACCTAATTACAAATATTTGAAAAGTTGGATATTTTTTGTCATTTATAATGAATGAAGGGTATTAGGCCACGAGATAATGAATAAGGATGTTCATATCATGTAGGAACATGAAGTGTCGGGAACGCCAGCAAGGACAAGCTTGCATGAAGACAAAGAACTGATTAAGAGGAAATCACTTGGTTATCAGGTTAGTGGGATTTAATATCATACCCGATTGGGATGATAAACATCTCATAAATGAAAACGCACTATTAAGTAGTATCCTACCATCACACCTGAGAGGAGTGATGTGGAAATTACGCGAAAAAACTACTTATCAGTTGTAAGTAGATAATACCCGGTTGGTATGATGAACTTCCTAGAATGAAATAGAAAACCCGCTTATCAGTTATAAACGTAGATGTCCTCATACCCAGTTGATATGATGGACAGATGGAATGTTTATTTTATTGGAAGTGCTCTACCCTGACTATATGCTACTACTTAAAACTTTTGGGAGACCTTCTTAACAGTAGCTTGAATAGCTCAAATAGGCCAGATGCCTTGGTTTTGGAACTTGGGGGCTAACATGCCCGATTTTGAAAATCTCGTATAGTGGGCCCTAGGCCAGTTGGTACGAGCAGGAACTCGTAAACAAACATGAGTTTAAGCCATGAAAACTTTAAATGAATGAATTGTTTGACCATAGTACCAAGATAGGATCGACATACTCGATGAACTGGCGGTAGTGGGATATGACAAGTCTATGGACCAGTCGAGACAAACAACTGCAGGTCAAGTTGAGGGTCGGGGCCGTTAGACCAGTGGCACCACAAATTATATGGCTTATGTGGAAAATTGTTGATTTGTACATGCACTGAGTTACAAGACCTTCAAGATGCCCATGAGGGGTAGTGGTGTGTCCTAGGGCTATTGGACGACATGGTGGAGATAAGGATAGTTAGTCGTGCCAGTAGTCTTAAAAGCTTAATGTAGCTTCATGCACATGAGATTGGGGTGGGGTTGGGATGAGGTCTCTGTCCTCATACGGACACTGAGTTTTATTTATGGCATTGAGGGTCGGATGTCGCGTACATCCACTCATTCTCAGGATAGATGTGTACGTGTTTCTATCTAGGTGGCCGGTAAAGTTGCTCCGACGCCACAAGTGGGTACAGTGGATGGGCTGGCCTATGAATGTGTGTTCCATTCATGATTAAGGGTGTCTGTTGGTTAATAAACACACTGTTGTTATGAGAAATGGCTATGAAAAACTGAGATTTGAGAATGAAAGGTTTTTAAAGAAAAATAAGGAGTATAGCACACTCTAATGCAAACTATTTTCTAAAAGTCATACTTTAAACACCCATTTACTGAGTAATTGAACTCACCCCCTCCCTTATACCCCTTTCAAGTAATCCCAGGGAAAGCCTACCCAACGACCACAAGTTAACACACCCGTGAGGCAGGTATGATAAGTTTAAAATTTTATGTAGTTTTGATTTATGTTATTCTAGGAAAGGTGCAGGTTTAAAAGCGCCTTACTACTCACGGCTTAAAAGAAGGGGCAACCCTTAATAAACCAGGAGAGTGGCGGGTTGATCACAGGGATTTGGCCAAATTGGGTTAGGGCGTGACACAGGATGTGTAAATTTTCATTTTGCCCGTTATCTAATAGTTGGGGTTCGTGAACTAGTTTGATTTTCTCACATGAGTTGATCGGTTCTTTCCCTGGTTCCTTTATTCTCAAGGGACGGAGTTTACATACACTATTCAGAGGCATTTGATAGGGAGATCCACTATTCCATTACCTTTTTGTATTAGTTGCTAATGTGCTATCTAGTTTAATTACTTATGCATATAGAGCTAACCAACTAAGTACACTTAAAATGACCAAAGCATGTCCATAAATCTCTTATTTTTTCTTTGATGATGATTCTCTCTTTTTATTGAAGCCACTTGTCACGCCCCAATTCAGTTTGGTTGGATCCCCATGATCAACCGCCACTCCTTCCAGTGTACTAATCATTTTGATACTGTCAGAAGTCATGTCGGAATATAATAGTTGCATGGGCTTACCACGGAATTTACTCCTCCCCAATGCTTCTTTTCATATTGTCTTGAAAAGGTTTTGAGGGAGGGGGATGAGTCTAGAACTCAGTGATCGAGTAATATGGTAGGGAATTGTTCGTGGAAATACAACTTTTCATTTCCATTTTCTTAATTTAGTTTTGGCACACCAACAAACACCCTCCACTATAAAAGGGATTACACGTTCATAGAGTAGTTATCAACTGCTCCAATTGTGGTCTAGAGTGCCTTTACCGACCACTCTTGTAAAAGGTCACACCTTCTACCACAAGTTTGAGTGAGTCCAACACTACCCCATACCAGGTGCCTCGACGGTTTCGTATCTCAGCATGCACAAACAATAGTCTTTTAGTTAAGATCATTATCTTTGGTGCTACCGGCCCCACGAGCTTGCTAACTTGGCTCCGACCCAATAATCACCATCCCAACGAGTTCAATGACTCGGCTACAACTTGGTAGCTGCTAGACCAACAACCCGACCTTGGCTCGGTAGCTCTGTCACACAATTTACCATTTATGTAGATTTTTCGTAAGGTCATAATTGGTCTATTTGTCTACGGGTTTGAACCCGTGCCCATTGGCCTTGGGTCCACTAGAGCAACCCTAGCTCTTTTCGAAAATAGCTCCCAAAAAGTTTAAGTTGTGTAACACAATTAGAGTAGACTATTTTTGGAAAATGGTTTTCAATTTAGTTGCATACTCATCACCCTAAACGGGTCTAATGTTAGAACTTCCACTCACCCATATGTCATGAGTTGTCGGTCGTGGGCGGATTTCCGATGTCTCAGGGCCTTCTCGCAATAGTAGGTAGTAGTCTCTTGGTACGTTCTACATTATCACAAATAATAATTAATTGAAATATCCAAATATTTTACTTAACTCCCTAGTTTATTTTATTTTCAACTTCCCCTTTTATAAATCATTTAAATTGCTAATGATTCCACATAAACACTTTTAATTGCAATTAAATTCATAAAATTATATTTAATTATAATTAAGTTCTTAATTTTATCATAATCATCAATTGGCCCTCAATTGAGGTTAATTTCACAAAAATCCTCGATTTTCAAAAATTTTCCAAATTGCCTAATTTTCACCAAAATTAAATTTTAGTCCCAAATTCTTGATTTGTCCAATTAAAGGTTGAAATCTTGTTAATTCCCTCCTAGCATGCTACTAATCATTTCCCCCACCTCCCTACGAGTATCCTGGCATTTGAACGACTTCATTTGACCCAAAATTTAGCTCAAATTGAGCTTTGTCGGAAAACTTTTCTAAACAGAGAAAGAACTTCATTTTCTTACGGTGAAGGGGCGGTGGTAGAAGCTCTTGATATGGACGACTATTACTTTCCAAGAGGGTTCTCCTATGATCAAATTCCGTAGCAATTGACAACCTAAAAAGGGGAATTGGATTAGAGAAGTTTTTCCCATTCTAAGCTCTCCAACTCTATTATTACGATGGAGGGATACAAAATTTGCTTACCTCGAAGGTTCCAGGAGGTCGAGGAGCAATCCAGTAAGGCTGTGGAAGGGTTGGTTTGGTCGCAGGATATTAAAGGTGACCATAATTCAGCTTGGAGGAACTTGCTACTTTGCGAGCGTTAGAGTGATAGTACTGTGTGAGCTCCCCGATGCTTCTCCAGTGATTCTTGAGCTGAAGGAATGTTACACATGTGTAGAGAACTTCTTCCCGGTTCTAGGGAACCCAAATTCGTCGTCGAAAGTTGAGAAAAGGCCCCACGTTGGAGCTCTAATTCGTGCTTCGTCGAAGAAGGGAATACTTCATTTTCTTCGGTCATTTGAGGGATGGAGGTACAAATGGGGAGTAGCTCTTTATATAGGGAGCTCAGCAACTGACAGGGCTACTTAGCCATCTCGGACTCGGCCCCAATCTCGCCCGTCCACGATCACATGGGAGCATATTTTGGGGTTGTCGAAGATTGAGCAGTTCACTCGGTCTTTGTTTTTTCCAGCTATTAGAGGAAGAAGACGACTTTGTGTCGCATGTGCAAGTGGCCACGTGGCGTGCTGTGATTGGCTGGCTTTGCTGATGCGACTTTCCACTCAACGTCCAAGTCATCCTTTGACTCGTTGATTGGCCATATGACAATTTCTCATTGGCAGCTCATTTTAACGTGGCTGCTATCTAGACTCGTTTGACTATGACATGTGACATTCTCTCATTGGTTGATTTAAATAATTCAAATTTTCCTCCCTACGGAGTGCGCCGTTGCCACGTGTCTACTCCTGATTGGCTGCAATAATTAGGTGTGGCTCTACCACGTGGTGACCTCTTATTGGTCGACCATTCTCCGACATCCTAATCGACCGCTGACATGGCACCCTTACCATGTGTCGACTCTTAATTGGCCAGCTTGGCTGATGAGGCTTCTCCTCAATTGATCGTTGATTGAGGACATGTGTCACTCTCCTATTGGTCGATCATTAGTGACATGGTTTTGACCATTGACCAAGCACACGTTTTGCGCTCTGATTGGTCAGTGCTTCTACGCGTTTATCGAGTGGCTGACTGGGCGCACTTCGCCACGCGTCGCTCGTTAATTGGTCATGCCTACTGACTGGGCGCTGACCTGGTAGATGGTCTATTGATCGGCTCGACTATTGATCGGTTTAGTCGAATCGGGTTAGGTGACCCAAAATAAAATATCGGCCGATTTAGGCTCGATTCAACTGGATTTCTCAAATCTAAAAATTTCTAAATTCATTTTTTACCTAGTGGTGACTTCAATTTCCCAATTTGACATTTTAAGTTACATGTAAAAATCAATCTTTGAACCGGTTATTCACGGTTCAATTTAGTTCGAGCCTAATTTACCCTAAACCGGTTTGATTTTCACATTCAACTGCATTCATGGTTCATTTTCATGGTCGTTAGGTCTTAGTTGACCACTTAAAATCTTCCAAATCATCGTTTTGAACTTCTAATCATCTTTCCTATTCAATTTGAGCTTGGTTTTCTATTGAAATTTTTCGATTGCCATTTTCGGTTTTCTTGTTATGAAGAGATAGGTTTTACGCCATTGGTCGGAACATTACTAAGATAAATTAAATATTATGTACATATTGTTTTGCTTCTGGACAAAAACTTAACTTACAAAAATCCTTTGTCATATTCAAAGACAATACTAGAAGATAAACCAATGAGCTTATTATGCCATGCCTTGACTCGATCTTAGTGCTAGGGGTCCGGTAGCAACTTGACATATCTATTCGACACTAAAATGGTGATACTTTTACTAAAATAATATTGATGGGACCAAACCTTAGAATAAAATGAATACATCATTTTTAGTGAAAATTTAAATTTTTTTAATAAATGGTGCACCCAAAAACTGGTACAAAATAATTTGGGAATACAACAACTACTAAGCACTTAATTTAAAACCTTCATATGCGTGCTTCAAGATCTATAAATCAAGTCGCACTTGTAATGTGAGTGATGTCCCAGCTAATTGTTTTGGGGAGTGGAGTGAGCTAACAACTCAGTGAATGAAATTAATATTGTTGGGACATAAAGAATTATTTATAATTTTGTATATTATGTTTCTTTAATAATTTTTCCGACCCTTAGATCTCATGTTTTAAGTTTTTTGTACTAATGTATGATCAGATCGAGCTTCCGCTCACCAATTACCATATCAATTAATAAATTATATAAAATTACATACAACAATAATAACATGACCAAGCCATGCTCCGAAAGGCATGCAAAATTACGATCAAGTATATGAGAGTGTGCGAGACACGTGGGCTCACACATTCGATACCCATGGGTTCACTCTCTTATATGGATATTATCTCGCCAACTCCTGCTCATGCCTTTGTACACTTGCAACAATATTATGCCAACTCATTACTGTAGTTATATAATTGGGACTCATCCATACATTTTTTTAGGGTTCGGGTGATTTGAAAATATATAAAATCTTCTTTCAATCTACCCAAGCATCCGCACTATCTCGATAGGTATTCCAATAATGCCCAACTTATAGGAAATGTATATATACCAAAATACACCCATATAAAATTATCAAGCATGCTCAATTTACAATTTCTTATAATTCGATAATCATCCTGATTGACTCTATCTCTTATGTCATTTAGTGACACCCTATTCTCTATTTATATAGTTATATCATGCAGGTATTATTTTCATAGTCTTATTTCTTTAGACATAATTACTTTCCATATGCATTCGTATAATTTTTTTTATTTTTATGATATTTTCTATGGGACACACATGCACATTTATGAATTTTAAAAAAAACTATAAAGTGTAACGATTTTTTCAATTACACTCATCGTTAATACTTACAATTACGATTATTATCGAGAATTGTTCGTTCTGACTATTTTATTTGTCTCGGAATGCATGATCCCATAGTACAACTATGATTTACTTTACATAGATGGATCATATCAGAGTAAATTTCAACTTATACTTGGTAATTATATATTGTCCCGTAATTTTTTTAAAAATTACAATTTTATCCCTCAAGTATACTTCGCTCAACTTGCATATTTACGAATCCGTTTTAACTAGCCCACTTATATTATTCAATTTCACATATCAAATGTTATATCTATATTTAGTTATATTTGTCAAAATGTCTAAAAACTTCTAATTTTTTTACTTGTATATTTAATTTTTCTAAAATTTATATTTTAATTTTTAAATATGGCAAAATTAATATTTTATTCTTACAAATCAAATCTCTCTCATTTCAGACCTTAGTCTCCCCAAATCTTTAATTTAGGTTCTCTGAATTTATTTAAATTTATTTGAGTTAATAAGTTCATTAAAATCACTTTTATGCCCCAAATTTCATTATCTACCTAGTTAAAATAAGTTTAAATGCATTCTCAATGAAAATTAATTATTTACTCTGTAAATTAACTTATACTCATTCTTGTCATATTTATGGTATACGGAGAGAATGTAAATGAACTAAACCTATTTGATTCTATATTTGTGAAATTAGAGCTAATAAATTACTATGGCTAGATATTTTTTTTTATGAGGTGAAACTGAACGTACAATATAATTAAGATAAATTTTGTAGGATTACTTATACTTGCTCATTCTAAGGTTGAATGTGTATTATTATGCATTCGTTCTGTCATATCTAATATTCAAGCAGCTTTATCCATTGGTAAGGGACTCACGTCAATAATGTACATTTACGTACTACTTAATATATGGTATTTGTGTGTGCAAAAAAAATATATTCACCAACTAGTTAATTATTTTGTTGATGCTATTATCACACCTGATCAAATTACTTATATTTTTATTCAGATTTATCAAACCGGGCAATGAAAGTATCAGTAATTGTTTCAGCGATTTTCAAGTAATAAAGTTAACTTCTTGGGCAAAGAAAAGCAACACAAGCCCCCATAGTTTTATACTAGCCCTCACCAGTGTGTATTAATAAGATAATCTAACAATTTTCTTGTCTAATATTAAAATATTTCATATATGACCAAAAAAGAAAAGATAACACAATACTATCCATTCATCTTCTAGAATGATAAACCCTAATGTGGTCAAATAAGGATGTTCCAAATGGAATTGGACATGTGATATTTTGTCCGTTTTGTTCGACCCTATCTGGCATGTTGCACCAATCTTCAACTTTATTAGGTGTTTTTATCATTGCCCATTGATCGTAGACGAAATTTAATTGATGGGGATGGAAGGGATGACAACTGCATGAAAGAAGAGAGTGGGGTTTGTGTTTGTGCCTTTACCCAACATTAATTCTGGTATGTTTTGGACTTGCATAAGTTCTAACATGGTGGTGATGGCAATAGCCATCTTATCCTCCCAAGTTCTAAGTACATGAACTTGAGATTCCTAACTAGATGCGGTCAAACTAAATCTATTTCATCATCTCTCCTTTTCAAACCCGCATGATTATACTTTGAAAATTGGTGAGGATGACATTATAGGTTCCGTATTTTTTTTTGAGATTTGAGTTATGTATTTTTTTTAAAATAACTTTCCAGCTCATATATGCTTCAAAAAATAATAATTTGTCATATATATATATAAATAATTATTAAGTCATTTATGAATAAGTGCCATTTTTAAATAAAACTGAAAATATAAAATATAAAATATAATATCTAAGATATAAGATTAAAAACGTCACTTTTCAAACATATATTAATAAAAAATAAATTATAAATATATAAAATTAAAATGTAAAAAGAATGTAAAGATATGCGTGTGTTCCCCGTTAAAAATTGTATGTAATATAAAAAATTCTAAATATTATTAAAAACTTTGAAAATAGTCTAAATATAATGGGCGTCTCATTTACAAGTATCACCCATAATGTCCTAATTTGATAGGGAAAATTGCATTTGAGGTATAAAATATTTTAAAAATATAACACTTTATTATAAAACTTTTAAAATATAATATCATACGTAATATTTCAAAATTTGTTATTCTATTATATATATATATATATTAAAAATCAATATTAGGTTAAAAAATACTTAACTCGATTTTATTATTTTAATTTTTAATACTATTAAAATAATAGTTAATTTGTATACCATTTTTTTTATTGCGAATTTAAAAATTAAACGTGATATATATATATATACATATATTAGAAAAGGGAATATATGTATTAAAAATAATAAATACGAATATATAAATAATAAATAAGGAAGTGAATAAAAGTATATTAGAGCTACTATAGGCTTCCAACTTAACAGCACCAAGCATTCCATCAAGTTATCTCCACCATTCTTTGACGAGATCTTGACTAAACCTACATTTTTCGTTCTGAACCTCACAATTTGTCATGGATACTATCACCATTTTCTTTTCTAGCATGATGATTAATATACAAACATCTCCATTCTAACAATATCACATAAAACGAAGCGAGACCACTTGAAAGTATATGTGTCTAATTCCCCATGCGTTGATGTGGCTCCTTTAGGTCAGTTGGAGAACCTCGTTCTTCAGCGATTATGTGATGAGCTCCTTCCCCGTCATAGTAGCCATCGACGATCCCTTCCTCAATGCTTTCCCGTTTTAATTGCCCCGGATTGAGTTGTGATTAACGTCCTATTCTTTGAATCAACGATTTTGGTTCTATCTTGCGTCTTTAGCATTGAGGAAAGAGATCGACAAGGTCGCCACATTAAACCCACGTCACAAAAATTGATCACGACATTTTTCCGTTGCCTAGGTCGATCCATTCTTCTTAAGCTTATCCACCATCTCCCCCTCTTTGGTCTGTTAGCTGTAATAAATGTTTAATTCATGGCTAAGAGCCTCCAACCTAAAAATCATATCTCTCAACAAATAACTTGTCAGGGACATGTTATTTTTTATTGTGATATTTCAACAACCAAAATTAAAAAAGATAAATTCTTAATAAATTTAATATTTTCCATAATAAAATTTACAAAACAAATATAAGAGTACATTTTTTCTTGAAATTTTAATCTACTCGTGAAATTCTCTCATCTTCTAAAGTGACAGCTTCCGTAAAATGGGTTTAGGGAGAGCGGATGAGTTTGTAACTCAGTGAGCAATAAGTTCGCTCCTTGTTCTTATAAGCTTAAATTAGGTTTATTCCTAGTTGTAGTGATTTAATTATATAGACCTACCATGATTTGTATTATACAAACACACAAATACCCTTTTTCAATAAATGGATTCAAATAACTACAGAATAGAACCTCACAAACTATAACCTCGATTTGTTCCACTAGTGGCTTAGAGCGTTTTTACCGTACACTAGTGAGATGTCATAACCTCCACCACGTTATTTCTGTAATCACCGTTGCCCAACCCTCAAACATTAACGATTCTTCTATCCGCTATTGAGGAAAAAATCTATCCCCCTTCTTTCTCGATCTCAATGCGCTCGAAGTTCCCATAGCTTTATAACATACTGGAACAATGTAACTTTCATTGTATCGACATTGCTGTTCAGCAACTCTTATAGCCAACACTACCCCATACCGTATGCTTATTTGGTTCCGCACGATTACAATCACACACATTAGTTTTTTTATTTAATATATTTATTTTTGCACTGCTAGCCCAACGACTTCCGCGTGGCTTCAGCAAAACAATTTTCACAAAAATAATCAAATTGTAATATTTTTATCAGTCTCTTAAATCATAACTTATTTATGGGACTTAACCCATTTTTCCATTGGCCTTGTACCCACTTGTATGAGTTTTCAAAAAATGGCATTGGGTTCACTTTACCTTTCAAAACCGTGACCTTGGGCCCAATTTCACATAACTGGATCTAATCAACCTTTTGTTGACGATGGTTCTCGCCCATTTTCAGTATCGACGGTCAAAACTAAACCATTTTCATTGAACTGTATCCATACATCGTTCAAGTGTTGTCCTATTAACATACTTCATAATTTTTTTTAAAATATAATCCTAAAATATTTAAGCGGTTTCACACACTAAGTGGATTATATTTCAGGAAATTTGATTTTAAAATAAAGTATGCTTCTAAGTATACATAATCGATCCAATCACACTCAATGTCAATAATCTCACTCACTCGACATCCGTAACTTGTTCGTCCCGGACGAATTTCTGATACCTTGGGTTATATTGGCGATTGTTGGTAAAGGATTTCATTTCACATCTAAATGATCATGCATAATGAACCCATTAATTATCCAATAATTACACTTATTTCCATATATTTTCTTTAATTAACACAATAGTCCATAAGTTTATTATATTGACAAATAAATTTCCAATTATTTGCCATAATTTTTTTAATATTACTTTATTACAATTTCACTCTCAACTAATTTTATTTAATATAAAATTATTTAAAATTATAAATAAAATATTTTATTTATTTTAATTACAATTAAATTTCTCAAAAATTATTTTAATTACAATTAAGCCACCAATTTTATTTAATTTCTCAACCCTCAATTTATGTCAATTGCACAAAAATCTCCAAAATTTAAAAAATCTCCAAATTGCCCAATTTCTCCAAAATTGTATTTTGGCTCCCAAAATCTCAATTCATCAAATTGACCAATTAAACTTAGTTAATTGCCTCCTATCATACTCCTAATCATCTTCCATATCTTTCCATGATCATTTTAAGTTTTGAATCGTTCAATTTGGTATAGAATTGAGCTCAAACAAATATTCGCCAAAAACTATCTATAGAGAGAAAATTTTAATTTTTTATAGGCAAGGACTCATTATTGGAGCTCTTGATTTGGGAAGCTAGCTCTCGTTGAGATAATTCTCTTAGGATCAAATTTCACTTTGATTGATGCTCTGAATATGAAGAATTCAATCAACAAAATTTTCTCATTTTTCTCTCTATAAATTCACTATTCCAGCGAAGGCGGTGACAATTGCTTAACTCGAATGCTAAGGGAGGACTGGGCACAGTCGTGGAGAGTTGTGGGAGGGTCGGCCTCACCTTAGAAGGTCCGATTGTGGCCTGAATTCAACTCAAAAGTTCGATCTCAAAGTCGACAGTAGGAGCGATTATATTGTGCGACCTCACTGGCGCTTCTCTGGTGATCATCGAGCTGAAGGGAGTATGCAGTATGGTAGAGAACTTCCTCCCGGTTCTAGGGAATCCAAATTCACGTTCAGAGGTCGAGAAATATGTTGACATTAGAGTAGTTTGTATTCTTCATGCTTTCGAGTGATGGAGAGGATGAATGGATGGGAGCTTTTTATATTGAGAGTTTGGGGACTTCCGTTCCTATCTATCCATCCATCGGTCAACCATTAGAGAGGTTTAATGGTCATTGGAGTTATGACAACTTTTGGCCTCCCTCACTATTCAATTGTCAGAAGGAAGAATATGACAATGTACGCGTGAGTGCGAGCTACCATGTGGCACGCCGTGATTGGCTAGCATCACTGATTCGACATCTTATTTAGTGTCTAAGTCATCTATTGACTCGTTGATCAGACACGTGGCGACCTCCCATTAGTCGCTTTGTCCGATTTGGTGCTTGTCAGTTGACTGCGACATTTGGAATTTTTTTATTAGTTGATTTAAATTTGTTAGTTTCCCACATGATGCAATATGTCATTGTCACGCCCCAACCCGGTTTGGTCGGATCCCCGTGATCAACCTGCCACTCTCCCGGTTTATTAAAGGGTTTCCCCTTATCGTAAATCGTAAAGAGTAAGGAGTCCTTTAACTTGCACCTTTTTCCTAGAATAGTATAATCAAAACTGCATGAAATTTAAAACTTTACATACCTGTCTTACAGGCATCTTAGTTGACGGTCTTTAAGAGGAAGCTTTCTGAGATTTCCTGAAAGGGATATAAGGGAGGGGGTGAGTACGTGTCACGCCCCGACCCGGTTTGGTCGGATCCCCGTGATCAACCCGCCACTCTCCCGATTTACTAAAGGGTTTTCCCTTATATTATAAATCGTAAAGAGTAAGGCGTTTACCTGCACCTTTTTCCAGGAATATCATAAATCAAAACTGCATAGTAATTTAAATTAGTTGTACCAATCTTGCAGGCGTTTAATTGCGTAAGTCCTTTAAGGTTCAGCTTTCCGGGACTTCCTGAAAGAGGTATAAGGGAGGGGGTGAGTACAACTACTCAGTGAGTGGGATTCAAATCTTTTAACTTTCAAGAAAAACATTTATATGGAGTGTGCCAGACTCCTTTGTTTTCAAAAAAATCATTTCATTTAAAAATTTATCCTTTTCCATTATTTCTTAGTTATTGATGTGTCATCACCCAACACACATCCTTCATAATGAAGGTTACACACATTCGCAAGTTAGTATCACTACTGAACCCGCTAGTGGCTTCAGAGCGACTTTTCCTGCCACCCGGATAGAAGTACGACCACTTCTACCCTGGGAATGAGTGGATGTACGAAACATCCGACCCACAATCCCGAAATCACTTCTTCGTGTCCGTATGAGGACAGAGACCTCATCCTGTCCCCACCCCGGTCCCATGCGCTTAGTGCTACTCCAGATTTCGCACAGACACTTGGAACGACGAACTGCCCTTATAGCCACCAGGTCGTCCAGTGCCCTTAGGATGCATCACTACCCCTCATGGGCGTCTTGATGATCCCGTACTCATAGTGCATGCACAAACAATGTTTTCTTATATTGCCATGTAATATGTGGTGCCATTAGTCCAACGGCCCCGACTCTCAACTCAACCCGCAGCTGTTTGTCTTGACTAGTCCGTCGACCTGTCATGTCGCACTACCGCTAGTTGACTGAGCATGTCGGTCCTATCTTGGTACCATGACCAAACAATTCACTTATTAAGTTTTATGGCACATATATCATGTTCGTTTACGAGCTCCTGCTCGTGCCAACTGGCCTTGGGCCCACTGTACGAGATTTTCAAAATCGGGCATTTCGCCCCCAAGTTCCAAAACCGAGGCCCTTGGCCTATCAGAGCTATTCGAGCTCCCGTCGAGAAGGTCTCCCAAATAGTTTAAGCATTGGCACACAGTCAGGGGAGAACACTTCCGATAAAAATAGGTTTTTACTATCCATCATACCAATCGGTATAAGGACATCTCCGTTCATAACCGATGAACGGGTTTTCAACTTCCTTCGAGGAAGTCTCATCATACTAACCGGGTATGATCTAAATAACCCACTCACAACCGGTAAGTGGTTTTAAATTTTAAGTTGTGCTCATCATCCCAACCGGGTACGATGTTAGTAAACCCACTCACCCGTTAATGCCGTGAATTCCACTAGACCGGTTCTTGGTATTCACGCGAGCTTGTCCTTGCTGGCGTTCCCGGTACTTCGTGTTCCGGTGAAGGCACGACGGTCCGAGCTTTCGATCTGGGCAGATAGGTCTCATCCTGAGGTTCATCCTTTCGGTCCTAATTCGGTCGTGGAAAGGCTGAGAAAGTGTTGGGAGGGCTTGAAATGGCCGATTTCAGCTTGGCCGAAATAGGGCAGCTTCGGTCCGCCGGAGTTGCTTCACTATTCCATCATGTCGGCGTTTCTCCAACGATACTCGGATTGATTGGAGTTTGCTATCAGATAGCTGTCTTCCCCCCGGTTCTAAAGAGCCCGACCTTTGTTCAAGTCGAAGCTCTCGTTCGAGCTTTACCGGGAAATGGAGCAGTAGAGAGAGAGATAAGTGTTCAGTTGTGAGGAGAATGAAATGGGGATGAACTCTTTATATAGTTGTAAAACCCGTGTATTAAATGGGCGAGATTTATTACTGTTATTAATATTGCCATAAATTATTGGTATTAATTCCAATAATTTAATTTCGGTATTAATTCTAATAAATTAAATTTCAGTATTAATTCTAATAATTTAATTTCGGTATTAAATTATTGCTATTAATTATATATTAATTTATGATAAGGTTATGGAATCTAGTTCACTTGAACCACTTTGGTTTTTATTTTCTAATTTGTCTTAAGTTTCTTTTTCAAGGTTTAATGAACCCTTTGGATCACCCGAGAGTTGTAAATTCCCAACTTGCCCGTTCAGAAATAATCGGGTTTGTGAACCGGTTCTAAATCCTCACTTGGTTTGACCGGTTCTTTTCCTGGTTTTCTTTAGCTCAAAAGGGTGGGTTTTACAGTACAACTACTCAGTGAATGGGTTTTTAAAAGTTTTTGACTTTTAAGAAAAATATTTATATGGAGTGTGCCAGACTCCTTTGTTTTCAAAAATCCCATCATTTAAAATTTTGGATTTTTCCATTATTTCTTAGTTACCATGGTGTGTCATCACCCAACACACATCCTTCATCATGAAGGTTACACACATTCGCAAGTCAGTATCACTACTGAACCCGCTAGTGGCTTCAGAGCGACTTTTCCTGCCACCCGGATAGAAGTATGACCACTTCTACCCTGGGAATGAGTGGATGTACATGACATCCGACCCACAATCCCAAAATCACTTCTTCGTATTCGTATGAGGACAGAGACCTCATCCTGTCCCCACCCCGGTCTCATGCGCTTCGTGCTACTCCAGATTTCGCACAGACACCTGGAACGACGAACTGCCCTTATAGCCACTAGGTTGTCCAGTGCCCTTAGGACGCATCACTACCCCTCATGGGCGTCTTGATGATCCCAAACTCACAGTGCATGCACAAACAATGTTTTCTTATATTGCCATGTAATCTGTGGTGCCACTAGTCCAACGGCCCCGACTCTTAACTCAACCCGCAGCTATTTGTCTTGACTAGTCCGTCGACCTATCATGTAGCACTGCCGCTAGTTGACTGAGCATGTCGGTCCTATCTTGGTACCATGGCCAAACAATTCACTTATTAAGTTTTATGACACATATATCATGTTCATTTACGAGCTCCTGCTCGTGCCAACTGGCCTTGGGCCCACTGTATGAGATTTTCAAAATCGGGCATTTAGCCCCCAAGTTCTAAAATCGAGGCCCCCGGCCTATTAGAGCTATTCGAGCTCCCGTCGATAAGGTCTCCCAAATTGTTTAAGCATTGGCACACAGTCAGGGGAGAGCACTTTTGACAAAAATAGGTTTTTATTGTCCATCATACCGACCGGTATAAGGACATCTCCGTTCATAACCGATGAACGGGTTTTCAACTTCATTCGAGGAAGTCTCATCATACCAACCGGGTATGATCTACTTACAACCCGTAAGTAGTTTTTTTCGCATAACTTTCACATCACTTTCTCTAAGTAGTGATGATTAAAATACCACTAAACAGTGGATTTTTATATCGAGTCACTTATCATCCCCAACCGGGTATGATGTTAGTAAACCCACTCACAACCGGTAAGTGGTTTTTATCTTTAATTTGTGCTCATCATCCCAATCGGGTATGATGTTAGTAAACCCACTCACAACTGATAAGTGATTTTTAAATTATAAGGTGTGCTCATCATCCCAACCGGGTATGATGTTAGTAAATCCACTCACAACCGGTAAGTGGTTTTTAACTTTAAATTGTGTTCATCATCCCAACTGGGTATGATGTGAATAACCCACTCACCCATTAATGTCGTGAATTCCATTAGACTGGTTCTTTGTATTCACGCGAGCTTGTCCTTGCTAACGTTCCCGGTATTTCGCGTTCCGGTCAAGGCACGACGGTTCGAGCTTTCGATCTGGACAGATAGCTCTCATCTTGAGGTTCATCCTTTCGGTTCTAATTCGACCGTGGAAAGGCTGAGGAAGTGTTGGGAGGTTTGGTTTGGCCTGAGAAGGGCTTGAAATGGCCGATTTCAGCTTGGTCGAAATAGGGCAGCTTCGGTCCGCCGTAGTTGCTTCACTATTCCATCATGTCAGCGCTTCTCCAACAATTCTCGGATTGACTGTAGTTTGCTATCAGATAACTGTCTTCTCCCCGGTTCTAAAGAGCCCGACCTTTGTTCAAGTTGAAGCTCTGGTTCGAGCTTTACCGGGAAATGGAGTAGTAGAGAGAGAGAGAAGTGTTCAAGTGTGAGGAGAATGAAATGGGGAATGACCTATTTATATAATCGTAAAACCCGTGTATTAAATGGGAGAGATTTATTACTAGTATTAATATTGCCATAAATTATTGGTATTAATTCCAATAATTTAATTTCGGTATTAATTCTAATAATTTAATTTCGGTATTAAATTATTTATATTAATTCCAATAATTTAATTTAGGTATTAAATTATTTGTATTAATTTCAATAATTAAATATATATTAATTAATGGCTATTTATGATAAGCCGTACGCATAAAAAATTTTGACCGAAATTTCGGGTTACAAAAAATTATACTTCCCAAGAGGTCACCCATCCTCACACTACTCTCAGGTAAGCACACTTAACTTTAAAGTTTTTATGGAATTTAGTTCACCTAAACCAATTTGGTTTTTATTTTCTAGTTTGTATTAAGTTTCTTTTCCAATGTTTAATAAATCTTTTGGATCAACCGAAAGTTGTAAATTTTCATATTGCTTATTCCCAAATGTAAACCGATTTGGTTTTCTTATTCGGTTTGACCGGTTCTTTTCCCGGTTTTCCTTAACTCAAATGTGCGGGGTTTACAGTCATTGCCACAAGATAGCCTCTCATTGGTTGTAACTATCTGACGTGGCATTGCCATATATCGACTTTTGATTGGTCGACCTTTCTCTGAAATCCTAATGGGCTAGTGACCTAGCATGTAAACCCCACCCTTTGGAGTTAAGGAAAACTGGGAAATAACCGGTCAAACCGAGTGAGAAAACCGAACCAGTTCACAACCCGATTATTGAGGAATGGGCAAATTGGAGAAATTACAACTCCCATGTGACCCAAAAAGATTCATAACCTGGGAAAAGAACTTTAGAACCAATTGGGAGAGAAAAACTAGACCGGTTCGAGTGAACTGGATCCAAACTAGATTGAACCAATTTATTAATCGAGTCGACTTATGAACCGGAACCGATAGAGAGAGGGAAAACTGGGGAAATTATGGATCCCAAGTGACCTAAAGAGTCACGTAAGTTATGAAAAAAGACTTATAGATGAATTAGAGATGAAAACCAAACCAGTTCAGGTGAATCGGATCTGAACCAGTTTGAACCACTATTGAACCGGATGATAAATTCATTTTCCTAGGTGGCTAAAAACCTTCAAATTTGAGATTTGAGGCCACCATTGGATAAAAAATAAATTTAGATAAATTTAAAAAAATTTAGATTTGAAAATTTTGGTTGAATCGGGGGTGAACCGACCGGTTGAACCCGATTCAGATCGGAAGGGTCCTGATCGAAACAGTGTCGTCTTCTTTCTTTAGATGACAGCACTGTTCACTAATCAAAAAATTGAAGTAGCACCGGTGAAGAGGAAATGTTTCCATTTAGTACGTTTCAGGCCATCAATGACTGTCATAAAGGTGCCAAACGGATGGCTGACGAGTCCCCGAGCTCCCAATATAAAGAGTCCCCCTCCATTCATCCTCTCCACACCTAAAAACCTCACTCTCTATCAGCTACTTAGTTTTCCGGTGAAGCTCGAACCAGAGCTCTGATATAGGGTCTTTTCTGAACCAAAGAAGTGTGGTCAGGTTCCTTAGAACCAGGGAGAAGTCACCTACACGGTGGTAGTATCCATTCGCTCTAACGGTCGTCAAAGAAGCACTGGCGTGATCAAACAGTGAAGCAGCTCCGGCGGACCGAAGTTGCGTTGTTTTGGATGAGCAGAAATTGGCCAATTCGAGCCCTACTCAGACCAAACCAAGCTCTCCCAACACTTCCTCAGCCTTCCCACGGCCAAATTAGAAATGAAAGGTGAGTCAATTCGGCTACACTCTGTAATTTCCAACCGGTACTAGAGAGTGAACCGGCAGAATTTCGATGATAGAATTCTCGCCCAATTCGGCATCAATTGAGGCAATTCTTGATCCTAGGAGAAACCTTAGGAGGAGAGCTATCTGCCCATATTAGAAGCTTGGACCGTCACACCCCCGATGGTGAGCATTTGAAGCTTTCTCTCTCTACGTTCTATTTTCCGGCGAAGCTCCGTTTGAGCTCGTTCCAACATCAAAACTTGTGATTTAAAGTGTAATTGAATCGTATGAAGATATAGAAACTCTAATTTAACTTCCATTTCAACAATTAAAAGTGTTTGATCGGTCAATTTGATGAAATCAAATTTGGTTGTTTTAAAAAGATGAAATTGGGGGAAATTTTGGGGAAAATTGGTAATTTTGAATATTCGAAGGGCCAAAATACAATTTTATAAAATTGAGGGTCAACTGAGCATGATAAGAGTGTTAAGGGACCAATTGAGCAAATTTTAGAATTTTTGGGGTAAAACTTATGATTTTTGTAAAGGAAGGACAAAATGTTAATTTTGGAAAAATTAGGGGCCAAATTTGGAATTTGAAAAACTTGAACCCCTTTTTATGAAATTGAATTGAGGTCCCGAGGGGAATTTTAAAAGTTTCAGGACTCAATTTGGAGAAAAACCGGCAAGTGTGGCCTAAAGTAAAGGAAAAATAACTTTAGGGACCAAATTAGAAATATTTGAAAAGTTGAATATTTTAGTTATTTATAATGAATTAAGGTTATCAAGCCAAATGATATGAATAAAAATGTTTATTTTATATAGGAACACAAGATATCGGGAATGCCAGCTGAGATTAAGGTCGCAAGGGATAAAAACCGACTTAGAGGAAATACATTGTACGATCGAGTGAGTGAGATTTTAATATCATATTCGGTTGGGATGATAAGCACCTCGAAAATGAAAACCCACTACTAAGTGGTATTTTAAACATCACACCTAAGAGAATTGATGTTAAAATCACGTGGAAAAAACTATTTACTAGTATAAGTAGATCATACTCGGTTGATATGATGAAACTTACTTAAAGGAAGTGGAAAACCCATTCATCGGTTATGAGCAGAGATGTCCTCATACTCGGTTGGTATGATGGATAGTTGAAAAGTATTTTGTCGGAAGTGCTCTCCCCTAACCGTGTGCCACTACTTAAACAATTTGGGTGACCTTCTTGACGGGACCTCGAATAGCTCTATTAGGCCGGAGGCCTCGGTTTTGGAACTTGGGGGCTAATATATCCAATTTTGAAAATCTCAAAAAGTGGGCCCTAGGCCAGTTGGCACGAGCAGGAGCTAGTAAACAAACATGATTTATATGCCATGAAAACTTAAGTAAATGAATTGTTTGGCCATGGTACCAAGACAGGACCGACATACTCAATCAATTAGCGGCAATGCGACATGACAGGTCTTCAGACTAGTCAAGACAAACAACTGCAAGTTGAGTTGAGGGTTGGAGCTGTTGGACCAGTGGCACCACAGATTATATGGCATTATGTGATCATCAAGACACCCATGAGGGGTAGTGATGCGTTCTAAGGGCACTAGACAACCTGGTGGCTATAAGGGTAGTTCGTCGTTCCAGGTGTCTGTGCGAAATCTGGAGTAGCACCAAGCGCATGAGACCGGGGTGGGGATAGAATGAGGTCTTTGTCCTCATACGGACATAAAGAAGTGATTTCAGGATTGTGGGTCGGATGTCGCATACATCCACTCATTCCCAGGGTAGAAGTGGTCGTGCTTCTATCCGGATGGCAGGAAAAGTCGCTCCGAAGCACTAGCAGGTTCAGTAGTGATACTGACTTGCGAATGTGTGTAACCTTCATGATGAAGGATGTGTGTTGGGTGATGGCACACCGGTAACTAAGAAATAATGAAAAAACCCAAATTTTTAAATGAATGGACTTTTTGAAAAGAAAGGAGTCTGGCACACTCCATATAAATATTTTTCTTAAAAGTTAAAAGTAGACATTTGAAAACTCATTCACTGAGTAGTCGTACTCACCCCCTCCCTTATATCCCTTTCAAGAAATCCCGAAAAGTTTACCTTAAAAGACCATCAACTAAGATTCATGTAAGATAAGTATGTAAAGTTTAAAATTTCATGCAATTTTGATTATGTTATTCCAGGAAATGGTGCAGGTTTAAAGGACGCCTTACTATTTACGGATTATAATAAGGGGAAACCCTTTAATAAATCGGGAGGGTAACGGGTTGTTCACGGGGATCGACCAAACTGGGTTGGGGCTTGACACTTCTATCTAGGTGGCCGGTAAAGACGCTCCGACGCCACAAGTGGGTTTAGTGGAAGGGCTAGCCTGTGATTGTGTCTTTTACCTTCATGATGAAGGATGTGTGTTGGGTAATGACACACCGTGGTAATAAGAAATTATTTTTTTTGAAATTGAAGATGGAAAAATTTAAGGAAATTAAGGAGTCTGACACACTCCATTTTTTAAAACTATTTTCATCGAACTTAAAAAATTTTTATGCCCATTCACTAAGTTGTAGAAACTCACCCCTGTTCTTATCCCTTTTCATGAATTAGAGAAAATGAAGGGATAACACCAAGTCTTACCCTCTAACAAGCATGCTTAAATTCTCTAAAGTTTACATTTTATTTGATATATGTCTTTCCAAGGAACAAGGTTGAATGTACGCATGGCTCCACTTGAGTTAAAGAAGGAGGAAACTCCTCTTGAACCAAGAGAGCGGCGGGTTGTTCACGAGGATCCGACCAAATCGGGTCGGGGTATGACATGACAACTTTTCCACATGTTAGCCTCTCATTGGTTAGCCCAGCTCGCGTGGATTCTCCTCAACTGACCATTGATTTAGGACATGTGTCACGCTCCCATTGGTCAGTTTCTAATGACGTGGCCTTTTCTTCGTCTAGTCGTTGACCACGGACACATGTCACACTCTAATTGGTTAGCGCTTTCAAAAGCTAACTCGACAGCTAACTGGGCATGCTTTACCATGCATTGTACACTAATTGGTCATGCATACTGACTAGGCACTAACCTGGTAGACGGTCGTTGACCGGTTTGGTCGGATCGAGTTCGATGGCTCAAAATAGAAAATTGGTCAGTTCAAACCCAATTCGAACGGTTTTCTCAAAATTAAAAATTTCTAAATTTATCTAAATTTATTTTCTACACATTAGTGAAATCAATTTCATAAATTCATATTTTTAAATAATCTAGAAAAATAAATATTTGAATCGGTTTCTCCTAGTTTAAGCCACTTTAAGCTTGGTTCACCCTAAACTAGTTTGGTTTTCATATCCAATTTACTTAATGATTCATTTCCATTATTTTAAAATTTTTATTGATCACTTGATATCATTCAAATTCTCATTTTAGTTTTTCCTTACCAATTTTGATTCAATTTGAAACACGATTTTCTCACGAAATTTTTCGATTCTCATTTCTAAATTTTTTATTATAAGAAAATAAGGTTTAGATAGTCACTCTCAAGCACCTACTCGTAAATCCATAGGTTTTTACTATATTCTACTAGGAGTAGCTACTCCCCAAACCAGGATTTAACTAGGGCAGATGAGAATCTAGACAGAAAATAGGTGCATAACAAGCCAACAACTCAATGATTAATAAAGGGCAACCTCAAACTAGCAAAAATACGTGGGAACATGTTACTGAAAAACCTGAAAGAGAGAATGCATAGAATCCTAAGCAGGGTGGAGATAATACTAAGAAAGTCTCACGAGTAGTTATATTTATGTGGTGGAATATTCGAATGATGAAATTGAAGTAGAAAATTCCTTAACACTAATACCACATCAAATAATAAAAGGACTAAATAGATTAACACTGAAACGGGGCGGGGAATGGGAGAGAATGAGAAAAATATAGGGGAAGAATGTGAGGTTACAGCTCACACTCTCTTAGGCTCTTTCACCTAAAAAGACCTATGGTAGATAATGATAGAAAAGTGAAACTACAAACAAACACAATATAATTTTAAAATTTTCATTGTTTGGGCAGAGGAATATCTTTTTACGTACAAGTGGAGGAGGTTGAAACAACTGATCTAATTAAAAACAAAGGCGGCGGGTGGCCTGGGACAACCATAAGTGCAAAATAAAGATTGTCGCGAACTTGTAAGAAAAAGAAAACTCGACATCATTTTTCTAATGAAAACTAAAAATAAGGAGCATCTTCTAAATAAAATTCAGAAGTCGCTGAATTTTAAAAAAATGATCAAGATAGTTCGGGCAACCTAAGCAGAGTCTTATCACTTTGGTGAAATGAGTTACAGGTCGATATCACACACATCTCTTTATGATTGATACTCGGGTATGGTGTTAGATACCCCAAACACATTTATTTATTACATGTGTGCATAATCATTGTGATGTTGACGAGAGATAGAATCGATGGGAGCTCATCCGACATATTGCAAAAAATATATGTGAGGCATGGATAGTAGTTAGGGGTTTCAATGCCATTCTATTTCTATAGGAAAAGAAGGAGAGGGAGACCAAAGGACCAACATAGTATAGCTAATTTCCATATCGTATTACATGATACAAATCTAATGGACGCGAGATTTAAAAGGTAGCCATTCATATTGCCTAATAAAAGAAATACTCCATACTTAGTGCTATCACGTGTTGATAGTGCCCTCTGTTCGACCAACTGGTAGACCACTTTTTCCTTATACATATGTATTTCATGGAGATTGGATAGAGTTTCGTCATGTTCATTTGATAATCGAGTGTGTGAAGAGATTCAAAACTCTCCCAAATATTATTTAATCCTAATTCTTTGTGTACTAGAGTATTAAAAGGTAGATATTTTTGATATACTGGTTTTTTATCTGCTTTATAAGTCAAACCATCATGGGTTTGAAGGAGTATGTGTGTAAGAAAACAATAATTGTAGAATGCCTTACATGGCAAGTCGGGGACATAGGACACATACGGGTCTAGGAAGATCAATGAGTTTCTACTTTGGCAAAACATAAGCTACTCCTTCCACCACTTTTTTTTTTTATAGATGGGAGCTAACTTGGGGGGTGTTCGCTTATAGAAGCAAGATCCACGAATGGAAGCTAGACATGATTTGACCACTCGTTTCTATTCAGGAGGCAACAACTATTCAACAAATGTTGATACCCATGGAAAGCATAGTAATTTGGCCGATAACAGTGAAATATGTGTATGCCTACCTCCTAAGTAAAAACAACCAACACTCCATGTAACTTCCTCTTCTCATAATACTCCTCAAATGGTTTGGACTTGTATTTTGCATATCTAGAGTATTTCGTAAGTGAGAAATTTTTTATAGAGAGTATGGTCGATTGTGCAGATTGTTAGTATTAATGTGAGAGAAAGTATTGTGGACCGATAAGGGGTGGGACCCATTTCTACTTAAAAGCCATGACTTGTAAGTAGTGAAACCTTTCCAACCTTATAAACCCACAACACTTTTCTATTTTATCCAATGTGTGATCTTATTCTCAACACTAGCCCTCACATGCAACATGGATACTCAACACCCACCCTCAAAACTTGTCTACGAGCCAGGTATTATCCTTTCGGTCTCGGACGAGGGGGGGACAATAGCCTTGAGTTGGGTATTTTTCCTCCTCCATCCATACTCGGGCAAACCACAAGCTGGGTTTCCAGTCTTGGGTCGAGTACGGGTGCTAGCCCACCGACTCTTATACCATGTGAGAGAAAGTATTGTGGACCGATAAGGGCCCGGGCCCATGTCTACTTAAAAGTCATGACTTGTAAGTAGTGGAATCTTTACAACCTTATAAACCCACAACACTTCTCTATTTTATCCAATGTGTGATCTTATTCTCAACAATTAGTTCTAATTTGTATGACAAAAATATTAATAGTTCTACTGAATGTTATATATATATATATAGAAAACTTAAGACAATAGATTATATTATATTTAGATGTGACAAACTAGACGAATATAATATATTGTACATGGTATTGATGTTGAAATTATATATCTATGGTAGAATTATTGTAAAGTTGTACAAGATAATAAATAGATGAAAAATATAAAAACTATTTGTTGAGCATAATATTTATGTATATGGCATGATTTGAAAGAGTAAAAATAGTGGTTTTTTATGGGCATATTTTAAGTCAAATCTAATGATAAGTGATACATTGTATTAAATGTGTACATTACTATTTTTGCTGATGTGAGTGTAATCTCAATTGCTCCCTTACCATCCCAATATTAAATTAAATTAAATTGTGATAGTTCGAGACCTTTTCTAAATTTATAGAGTTAGGTTTTGTAATTCGAGATGGGAAGGATTATATGAAAGGAGATAAGAGAGGAAGTGAGACAAAGGTTTTGTAATTCGAGAGGGGAAGGGTTATATGAAAAGAGACAATAGAGGAAGTAGAGGAAGTGATATAAAGGTTTTGTAATTTAAGATGATAAGGATTATATAAAAGGAGATAAAAGAGGAAGTGATGTAATTCGAGATGTGAATGGTTATATAAAAGAGGAATTCATGCAATTACTCATTAAAATGTACATGAAATGGGTTATTAACCATTAGCAAATATCATCAAATAATGCAATAGAGTATATTCCCTTTCAAATGAGCAAATATCATCAAATCCATTCTACTCTCTTTCAAAAGGTCTTAAATTGAAAAAATATAGATTTTTTTATATAATATATCTGCCAAATCAGTTGATCATTACTAATTGAGAAAGATAAATATACTCCTTTACAATAATAAAATCATTACTTAAATATGACACTTTCCATAACAACCAGCGATAACATCACAATAGTTATTCTTACTAAAATTTTATTCCACGTGTATGCTATAAAAATAAAAGGTTAAATAGTTAGTATATTAGAATTTGGAGATATAAAAATTGTGTTGGGAGAAATTTACCTTTTATTTTATCACGTCAACTATTTTATTTGGTATTATAAGTAATTAATTTGTGTCCCATGCATGAAGGGGTTGGATGACCATCTCCTTCAGCTGAGCTGTTGTTTATTGAATTGACTATACAATGAGTCAGTCATTCAAAAGATTAAATAGGACCACAGAGTGAGAGCACATGCATAAATTCTATTAAATATTCGGATACTTGCATGCATGCCATGTAGGTTGGGTTGGGCATCATTTAGCCCCCACCTTTTCAATTTCTCCCTTGACTTGAACTATCATCTTCTCTATATATATTTCATCAGATGCCATGATTATGATTTCAACTTCACCTTCCTATCACATATATTCGGATATTTACGTCTAATATTTGAAAATCCGAGATGGGAAGTACTTTCATTTGAGCCAGCTATGGATGGTAAAAGTAAATTAGTCAAGTCCATAGCACAACACAAAACTTTGCTGTGATTGTGATATATCAATTTCAAAAATTAACTTATATTATAAAATATTTAAAATAATGTTTCACATAGATGTAAAATTAAAATATAATTGACTATATTAATTATAGTAATCATATTTTATACTAGTAACAGCATATAGTATTAATAAAAAAAATTAAAAATTAGGAAAGGGAGTGCTGCCAGAAAGGCTCCCATGGTCTCCCGTGTGAGACTCATTATTGGGGATGGTGGCCAAATTGAGGGTTCATAGTCAGGGTAGGGTACGGATGGCCTATCCCGCGAAACCTGTTAAGGGTTTTGCGAGGAGGTCTCAAGTGAGATCACCGACAGCCATCTCCCTTCGGTAGCTTCCCCTAGTGCTAAAGGTGGTGGTGAGAGGGAGGAGCCCCGGCAATGTAAGGATATTTACCGTTCTTTCAGTTGGACGAATGTGAAATAATATATAATTTAGTTGGGATGTTTTTGTGATTTTTAATTGTTTCTATTGATTTAGCTCAAATTGTAATAATTTAGAATTTAAGTGGAAGCAGTATAAATAAAAGAGAATTTAGGATTAACTATATAAGAGATATAAATAAAAATTTTCGAAAATTATTCACTATTTCCACGATCAAATTGTCTTTATCGTCTCTTCATTTAGGGATTCGGCATATTCCAAATCATCAAATTCTTATTTTATCTGATGCTAGCAAAAGGGTTTTGGGAAAATTCAACTATTATGATGTGATATGGCTCTTGTTGGGTATTCGAGGATCTAATCTCCAAGATTTTGTGAAAATCGATTCTTTGAACAATCATTGAAGAACTGTGCAAAAAAAAAAAACAGGAAGAATTGTGAAAAAAGAGACTTCAAAAAATGGGGATATGACTTGTTTGATTGTAGGGTTTTTAGACCAATTTCAAAATTCATCTAATAATAAGTGTACGGAGCTCAAACAATATGCACTCAATTATTTTTACATGTCTCCCTCCAATCATATATGATTGTTGCACTCACTTCAAATAATAAGTTGCGTCATTAATGGAAGCATAATTGAACCAGCAATTGTTAAAAGACAATAGCTTATTTCATGAATGGTTAACTTTATTTCAATAGAAATCAATTAGTGTATATTTATTTAAAATAACATGTGAAGTATGAGATTTGAAAATAATCTTTCAAATACGTAATGAAATAAGAAAAAGTAATATTACCTTTTAATGGGTTTGAATGTCTAAAAGTATTAAATGTAATAGTTCAAGTGGTAGAAAAAAAAGGTTTGAATATCTAAAAGTATTAAATATAATAACTCATCTTAGCTCTTGATACTATAAGAGCCACCCTAAGAGTTAGGGCGGAAGAACTGAAATATAAAATGTATTATTTGTTCTCACAATTTAAAATTTTCATAATAAAAATTTATAAAATATATAAATATTGAGAAATAATATTAAATGAGAGGAAATTATTCATTATTTTTTTAATACTTATAATTTAATCTCTAAGAGAGTTGTAACTTATTCTAACTAAATTTTTATCCTAATTATTCTCTTGTAATAAAGAGTAATTATAGAGATTAAAGTGAGTTTATAAAATATAGATAAGAGTGTTATATCATCAATTTTAGTTTCTACAAAAAATATCAATACATATTTTATATTTATCAATAAAAATATACATTATATAATAAATCTCTTTTATAATTTTATATTTATTATAACTCATCTCATTATTTGAAATTTAGTTTAAGTGTAGTTGATACTCGAACATTACACTCGGATAATGTAAAATAAAGATGTATTAGTGAATGTGACATTATAAATATAACAATCACGCAATAAAATCAATTAATTATAGTTTAGAAGTAAATGTTCAACCATTCATCTGGCCATTGAGGCAAGTTTTTCCCTCCCATAAAAAAAATCATAATTCATACTACTTCATGTGAATGTATTGGACCATTCTCATATAATTACCAGGTACATGTATTATGGAAAGTAGTAATATTATCCCCAAAATTATTTGTTTTCTAATAATCCCCTTTGTTATAGTTCATAATCTTATATTTAGGCTCCCAATACAAATACAGTCACATCCGACTCCCAACCTGATCGTGGGTCGGGGATTTGATAACAACTCACTATATTCCATTGATTTACAATGGTGGGTACCTTAATTAAAGTATAATCGTTAGAATTGTGCCTTCGAATGAAAAACTCTTCATAATTTGTAGTGAAAATTTGAACTTCCATTAATAAGTAGAAAGCCCAAAAATGTATACTAAAAATTCTCCGTAATACAACAATTAATAATAATATAAGAAAATATTTGTACGCATATTTAGAGAAGTATATCTCAAAGTTCTGCTAATCATGTAGGTGATGTTCGACTCTGTATTTTTCATGAATCTCTACTTTCACCTAAAATTTATTTGGGGAGATGAGTGAACTTACAACTTAGTAAATAAGTTTATTGTGTTGAGCCACTACATATATTCAACTCTAGCCTCTACTCAAAGTATACATCATGAAGAGTTTTATCTGTCACATATGTTCAATATGTATTCCCCAAGTAATTTAACCCATCCCGACTCATTTCCTTGTTTGGTTTGATGACAACCCACCACATCCCCATTCTACAAAGGTGGATATCATCGCCCTTATAGAAACAAGTGGACGGAAAGCTTAGAATATAAAAGTACACATCTTATAAGTTCAAAATTATTTTCTAAAAAATACAGCTTATAAAATAAATAAAAAATCCTATGGAATAATAATAATTGATAAAATTGAGAACCTTTGGGTTGATTTATTAAGATTTATCTCTCAATTCTATAGTATCTATCATTTGTAGTTGTTACACAAGTTCCTCTAATTACCTAAAAAAATATTTTGGGAAAGGTGAGCTCTTGGCCGAGTGAATGGGCTTACTGATGCCGAGTCACTTCATGGCTTGACCCCAGTTATTTACCCAAAATATTTTACATTGAGAGATTATTTTATAAATTTATTGATATGTATATATATGCAAGTGTAGTATTCCCCATTGGTTTATCATTCATATATATTCTAGTATTTAATTAATTCTTTGAATTTTAGTTTAAATCTCAAAATACATATCAATATCAAGTATCTCATGAGATGTAATTCCACAAGCAATCATGGCACAATTATTTCTCCCGAGTCCTTTCATATTAGGGCATGGGGAGATGAGTATATGTGCGTTTGCGCAATCACACCCCCAAGGTACCACATAGGCATTTCTTTTCATCGAGATGTCAAGATAGTGCTCTCAATTATCGGTATATTTTGGCATTCTCTACTCTCCATGCACAAAGTATACACGTATACTCGGGCATTCCCCAGCCTCCACACAAATAGGTATACTCAAACCTTTAATAGCTCTTGGGCGACCTGGGAACTATCACATCACACTCCTTATATCTCCATTCCCAATCAACTCAGACAATTGACACTAACTCTCATAGGTGTTGTAACATCGGGATTACCCAAAAGTAAAATATAACTCAATCGGATCAGGAACAGAAAGTGAAATAGGAATGTCAACCCAAATCAGGAGTAGAAATCGAACCAGAATAAGGATCAGTTCGAACCAAAGTTATGGAAGTAGATAACTTTCCTTGATCAAGAATTAAGGGTCATGAAAAGCCTAAGCAAGTACTTATTTGAATTGGGATCGGATCAACACGAGCCAAGAAATGCTTCAATTTTTTCAATGGGTCTTAAAAATAGGAAAATGGAAAATTTCAGCTTTAGATCATAGAGAAATGAACGAATAATTTTTAGAAAAATAAATTGAGCCAAGAACCAGTCAAAAAGGGGGAACCGACCAAGAGAAGATTGAAATATGGCGAATTAATTTCTTGAAAACCAGTTCGCTATAATGTGAACTCTTTGTGTGATGCACGTGTCGCACGCATGTTATCTTTCTCGCCCAACTGGGTGACCTGTATCTGAATTCTGACCCGAATTTGTACACCCTATTATCCACTCCTAACATATTTTCCTCCTATGACATGCCACAAAAAATTATTTTGAAACTCTGATCGAATCTCACACCACAAAAATAATGTTAAGATGACAACTCATCCCTCTTTACATTCATGTGCTTAATTTGAGCTCTCATTTCCTTAGATGAGGGAATTTCACTCTAAAAGTCATACCTCCTAACACCTAGAGCTTCTTGAATGAATGTTTCCTTATCATACCATCAAACCTAAATATTTTGGTGTCCCTATACTCATGCATAGGTAAGTTTTCACCTCCCATTGGTGTCTCACACCAACAGCTCATCTACCAATGTTGATGAGCTCGCATAGTAACTAACCCCTACACGCCTAGAAGTGATTGACTTCTTTCGGGGCTAGATTCATTGTCCCCTTGTGGCCTAAAATCCTACAAAAATTACTATAAACTCTTATCGACTCCAACAACCCAACTATAGTGGCCATCAATGTCACGCCCCAACTCGGTTTATCCGTTCGGAACCTATGAATGACCTGCCACTACTCTGAGTTCTAAAATGGTATGAACTATCATGAAAGTATAAACAAAAGAAAGACTCAAAATATAAACAAAATCAACTTTTTCAAAACATAATTAATTTTTTTAAGGTTTATGTATCTTAAATGTGATTGTATTTGGGATTCTTACTCCTTGCATTATTAAGTTCCTGAAGGGTTTTAGAGCGGTGTGAGTTTGAAAACTCAATGAGTAGGAAATATGAGTATTTAACTCTAAACCATGGTGTGGCACATAATAAGATTTAATTATTATTACAATGATAATTTATATTTACATCACAGCATTTCACACACCCTTATCCATCATGGAAGTGATCACACATTCACAGAACATACATCATATTCGTTCTTGTCACGCACCGGCCCGGTTTGGTAGGATACTCATGAACAACCCGCCGCTCTTCTGGTTCAAGAGGAGTTTTCCCCTTCTTTTACTCAAGAGGAGCCAGGCGTAATTTCGACCTTATTCCTTGTAAAGACATATATCAAATAAAATGAAAGGTTAGGGAAATTAAGCATATCTAATAGAGGGTAAGGCTCGATGTTATTCCTATTCATTTTCTTTTTTCTTGAAAAGTGATAGAAAAGAGGGGTGAGTTTATACAACTTAGTGAATGAGTATTTTAAAAATGGAGTTTCTATAAAAATATAATTTTCAAGTTGGAGTGTGCCAAACTCCTTATTTTCTTTAAATTTTCTCATCTTCAAATATCGGTTTAAAAAAAACACATCATTCATCATGAAGGTCAATCACACAATCGCAGGCCAGTACATCCATTGAACCCACTTGTGGCGTCGGAGCGACTTTACCGGCCACCTAGATAAAAGCACGTCCACTTCTACCCTAAGAATGATTGGATATTTACGACATCCAACCCTCAATCCTGTAACAATTCTTCGTGTACGTATGAGGAAAGAGACCTCATCCCAACCCCACCCCAGTCTCGTGCGCTTCAAGCTAGTCGAGCTTCGCAAGGCCTCTTGGTATGACTAACTACTCTTATATCCATCAGATCATCCAGGACTCTAGGACACATCGCTACCCCTCTTGGGCGTCTTGAAGGTCCCATAAATACAGTGCATGCACAATCAGTATTTTGTCATCATGCCATATAATTTGTGGTGCCACTAGTCCAACGCCCCCGGCCCTCATTTCAACCTGCAGCTGCTTGTCGCACTACCACTAGTTGACTGGGTATATTGATCTTGTCTTGTTACCATGACCAAACAATTCAATTATTCAAATTTTCATGGTATATAATTCATGTTTGTTTACGAGCTCCTATTCGTGCCAACTGGCGTATGACCCACTGTTCGAGATTTTCAAAATTGAGCATAATAGCCCCCAAGTTCCAAAACCGAGGCCTTCGGCCTAACACAGCTATTTGAGCTTCTATCAATAAGGTCTCCCAAATGGTTTAAGTAGTGGCACACAGTTAGGGGACAGCACTTCTGATAAAAATATATTTTCAACTGTTTGTCATACCAACTGAGTATGAGGATATCTCCGCTCATAACCAATTAATGGGTTTTCTACTTCCTTTGAGAAAGTTTTCATCATACCAATTGGGTATGATCTACTTACAATCGGTAATTAGTTTTTTCGTGTCATTTTCATATCACTCCTCTAAGTTGTTATATTTAAAATACCACTTAGTAGTGGGTTTTCATTTCCAAGATACTTATCATCACAACTAGGTATGATATAAAAATCTCACTCACCCGATCGTGCAGTGAAATTTCACTTAGTCGGTTTTCGTCCCTTGTGAGCTTATCCTCAGCTGGCATTCCCGATGTCTCGTGTTCCTACACGAAATGTCCCATTATTCATTATCATCTGGCTTGATCACCTCATTCAGTATTAATGACTAAATTCACAATTTTTTTTAATATTTGCAAATTGGTCTCTAAAGTTATTTTTCCTTTTACTTTAGGCCCCAATTGTCGATTTTTCTCCAAATTGAGTATCGAAACTTTTAAAATTCCTCTTAGAACCTCAATTTACTCAATTTCATAAAAAGGGGTTCAAGTTTCCTAAATTCTCAATTTGGCCCCCAAATTTTCCAAAATGACCATTTTGCCCTTCTTTTACAAAAATGGTTAGTTTTACGCCAAAAATTCTAAAATTGCTCAATTGGTCCTCTAACATTCTTATATGCACAATTGACCCTCAATTTTATAAAATTGTATTTTGGTCATTTGTATTTTTGAAAATCCCTAATTTTCTCCATTTTTCCCCCTTTTTCAACTCCATAACATAGCTAAATTTGATTTCATCAAATTGACCGATCAAACACTTCTAATTGTTGAAATTGAAGTTAAAATTGAGTTTCTACATCTTCATACGATTCAATAGCACTTTGAATCATAAGTTTTGACGTCAGAACGAGCTCAAATGGAGATTCGTAGGAAAATAGAATGGAGAGAGATAAAGCTTCAATTGCTCACCATCGGGCGTGGCAGTCTAAGCTCTCAATCTAGGCAGATAGCTTGTGTCCTGAAATTTATCCTAGGATCAAGAATTGCATCAATTGATGCTGAATTGGATTAGAATTTCATTATCAAAATTCTACCAGTTCTCTCTCTAGCATCAGTCGGAAATTACATAGGAGAGCCGAATTGGCTTACCTTTCAATCCTAATTCAGCCCTGGAAGGGCTGAGGAGGTGTTAGAAAAGCTTGGTTTGGTCTGAGGAGGGCTCGAATCGGCCAATTTCAGCTTGGCCGAAATAGGGCAGCTTCAGTCCGCCGGAGCTTCTTCACTGTTTGTTCACGCCGGCGCTTCTCCATCAACTCTCAGAGCAAATGTATGTTACCATCGTGTAGCTGACTTCTCTCTAGTTCTATGGAACCCAACCATACCTTCTTTGGCTTAGAAATGACCCTATATCAGAGCTCTAGTTTGAGCTTCGCTGTAAAACTAAACAGCTAAGAGAGAGAGAGAGATTTTCAGGTATGGAGAGTATGAATAGAGAGTGACTTTTTATATAGGGAGCTCAGGAACTCGTCGGTCGTCCGTTTGGCACCTTTATAACTGTCATTGATGGCATGAAACGTATAGAATGGAAACGTTTCTTCTTCATCGGTGCTGCTTCGATTTTTCGGTGAGTGAACAGTGCTGTCATCTGAAGGAAGAAGACGATACTGTTCCGAACCGAACTAGACCGATCTGAACCAGGTTCAAAGCTTAAACTGGTCGGTTCACCCCCAATTCGAACGTATTTTTTAAATCTAAAATTCATTTCCTATCTAATGGTGGCCTTAAATCTCAAATTTGAATTTTTTAAGATACCTAGAAAAATGAATTTAACATTTGGTTCAATAGTGGTTCAAATCGGTACAAACCAGTTCACCTAAGCCGGTTTGGTTTTCATCTCCAATTCATCCTAAAGTTCTTTTTCATGACTTTTGTGACTACTTAGGTCACTCGAGATCCATAAATTTCCCGGTTTGCCCTTTCTCTATCGGTTCTAGTTCATGAACCGGTTCGGGTTTGGTTCACCCTAATTGGTCTGGTTCTTCTCTCTCAATTTATCCTAAAGTTTTTTTTCAAGGTTTATGAAACTTTTTGGGTCACTTGAGAGTTGAAATTTCTCCAATTTGCCCGTTCCCCAATAAATGGGTTTGGAAGCCGGTTCAGTTTTTTCACTCGGTTTGACTCGTTCTTTCCTGATTTTCCTTAACTCCAAAGAGAGGGGTTTACAATTCTACTTATAGTTTAGGGCAACTTTACTAACCAAATTGGTACGAGACTATGACCTTAACCACTTGTTTAATTGGATCGTGATGTTCACGCCAGACTATTCATGTGAACACCATTGTCCAACCCCCATACATATTGATTTAATTGTCCGCTATATAGAGACTAGACCTTACAACTTTATCAGATCTAATGCGCATAGGACTCCCATAGCCTTAAGATATGTGCCCGGCATGACAACTTAGGTAAACAACATAAAATAAGGGGCACTAATGGCCCTAAACACACAAACACAAATTCGCTCGAAATGGATGGTCATTCGAAAAATCCTATACTGAGTTGTAGTATGGGAGGCTATCATTGCTCTTATCCCCATCACCGTCATGTCGTCTACTAGCTTGGTGTCTAAGCACCTCAAGGTCCTTGCAGCCTTGTAGCCGCTCTCTTGTACAATATGGCAATCAGACCTACACAATAATTACGAGCTACTTAGCCCCACATAAACATAACAACCTACCCATAATGCATTGCACTCTCATAATGGTATAAACGACCTAAAGTGAATGGATTACGAACTTTGTTTGCACTAATAGTTGATTTGAACTTTTTTTGCACTAATAGTTGATTTCTCGGCACCTAGGTTATTGTCGCATTTACGCTAGCCCGTATTGCCCCCTACACATAATTACAAAAAGTGAATTTTGCATATTTTTAAAGTATTTAAAAGTTGAATAATGAGATATATAAATGGTTTATAATTAAAAAATAATTTAATATATCATAAATAAACTAAACATGTTTAATTATATTATTATATTATTATTTTATAAAAAAATTAGTTACATGTTAAGTCAAATTGATGTAAACTTCAAATGAGATTGGAGATTTTCTAATCAAAACAATGTGTTCAACCCAACTTAAAAATTTGTTCCTTAATTTCGATTTTTCCATATGTTTACCTATTTCAATTGGACAATTATGAAATGATATGTAAAATAGTTTAATGTTTTGTGATTTTTAATTATTTCTATTAATTATGTTGAAATTAGAAGTTAAACGAGAGTAATATAAATAAAAGAGACTTTGGGGTTATATATCATTTTTTCCAAAAACTATTCGCTATTTCCCCATCAAATTCTCTCCGTTCTCTCTTGGATGTAGAGGTTCGACCAGTTCCAATTCCAATTCCAATTCCTCCAACTCTTCTTTCAGGTGATACAGGAATTTTGTCAAATTCAACTAGAGAAAGTACATGAAAGGCTACATGTGGTCTCCTCCATCATACCCACCAAGGATTTTGCAGAGAGACCAACCCCTGCATTGGGTCGCAGCCCTTAGGACGTTGTACGCCGCCATCGCAAGAGATGACCAAAGAGAGGGGTCATCAACTCCCCCATCATCTCGGAGGTTGTAAACACTCACTCGGAGCTGATGGCGAGAGGAAGAGATTGTTAAGGTTACCTTTCTATGGCTTTTGGTTGCCTCCTCCCCTCCCCATTTTGTTGTTATTATTTTTATTATCATATCATAATAAATGCTAATTTAATTATCAAGTCATTAAAAAATAATATTATTACTTAAGTTGTGATAATTTATATATGGGTGAAATACTCTTTTAAATATTTTATATTATAATATGATTTTTTAACAATATTATACCAATTCTTAATATTATTAAAATGTTTCAGACCAATACACTAATTATAATGATAGAAGAGGGGGTGGAATCTATGCATGCCACAACGACGGATCTAACTAACTTAGTAGATTATGCATTGAAAAAGTCAAAGATGCCAAAAGTTGGCAAAAGGGAAAAAGGAAAAGGTGAAATTACTGACCACTTAAACCAGCAAAAGTTTGGCAAGCTTTTAGGAAATTTCGACCACTTCTAGAAGCTATTGGATGGAGCACCACATTAGATATCTTCCATTCCGGAGATAAGAGAGAAAAACAAGGCCCATAATTTTTTTCAGTAAATAATGGAGACGAGAAGTTTATTAGTTTAATTATTAATTTTTTTATTTATTTTTAATAATTTAATTATTATCCAATTTGAGCAAATTGCTTAAACTATTATTTAAATTTGACATTAAATATTTAAAATTATTAATAAATAAAATATTTTAAATTTTTACCCGAATTTTGATTATTCACAAAAAGTATGAATATAGTTGGTCTCTTATTTGGAATTAATCTATGTCAATGTACTATTCTCTATTTTTTTATAATATATTTCTCTATATTATTGTACCAAAATAAAATGTGGAGTAGGAAGTGATCAATATTTTTTCCTTTGATAAAAAACATAATTTTTAACTTTTTTAACCATCCAATTTCCCTGAAAATAGTGGATTGCATAATGGTTATATTTGAAATTTTGTTATTAGAAAATAAAGGCAAATTTGTTTTGATTTTTTTCAAATTAAATCGTTGACTTTTTTATTGGCTTGGCTTGGTAGTAGAGTAGACTAGCAAAATTAGATTAATTAAAGTTTGAACAAAAATTGGTTCATAATAAGTTGGGATTTAAATTGGAAAAAAGATCCTACAATAACTAAAGTTCGGATTAAAATTAATAAACATTACATAGTTGAGTTTTTTCATCAATAACTGCATAACTGCAGTTTGGGGTAAATTTGTAAAATAATATATAATTTGAACCCTTGGAAATTAATTTAAAATAAAATTATTCATAAATACAAAATTAGTGAGAAAATAAAACCCAAATTAGTCACATTTTAAACATTTTCCAATGAGGAGTATGATTAAGGAAGATGGTCAACCCGAATTCAACTTTGGCTTTTACTGTCAGATTTAGTAGTGGAATTGGAAATAGAACGTGCGCGGCCCCATCTAGAAATGAGCGGGGTTAGACTGCTTGAACTCCGGTACTCAAATCGAATCATGTAGGAATTTTTACTCGATTCTAATTAGTCAATTCAAATTATTATTGTTAATATTTTATTCGTATCGAATCCAGTAATCCCGAACTCAAGTTATATTCGCTTGAGTGCAGATTTAATGGGTATGGTTTAAATATTGTTATTTTAAAGTTATATTAATTTATATAACATACAATAATTATTTTTATTATTTGCAATATAATTTCATATATAATATATATAACTTTATATTTTTTATTATTTTTCTAAGTATAATTTTATATATTATATAATTATTAATTAAAATTTATTATTTTTATATGCAATTTTAATAAATAGTAATTTATATACCACAAACAATTTTATAACATTCTAATTTTATATACAGTATTTATATAGATATCATGTAGAAAATATAATTTATATAAATAAAATAATTTAATATAATTTTTATATAGTAAAATAATCATTTTTATTTACAATATTATTCATTTATATAAATTAAATATTTTATATAATTAAAAATGGTTAAATTTACGTACAATATATTTTATTTATAATAATATCAATTTATATATATAATTTATTATAATTATTTTTTTAATTATATATTTAATAATTCTTTTATCTACAATAAAATTAATTTATGTAAATTAAATAATCTAATATAATTATGTATAAATAAAAAATGATAATTTTATGTATTTATTTATAATAACAATGTTAAGGTATATATTTTAAATATTTTTTTATAAAATAGTAACTTTAATTTAGTAAATTAATTTATATAATTTTAAATAATTATATATTATACTGAAGAATTCACTCACACTTTCATATATTTAGTGTACGGATAATGTTCAGTATAATTAGATAGAATTGAATTGAATTTAATCACACTAATAAAAATTAAATCTTATCTTATAGTTTAAATTCAATTTAAACCACATCATAATTTATTTTTACTAATTTTGGTTTTGATTATCGCATAATACTTTAAATACAAACAAATTTGACCGGATTCAAATTATGTTTATACGAGTTGAATTAATCATTTTAAATAAATAAATATAATTATTTTAAAATTATATTGATTTATATTATTTATAGTAATTATTTTTGTAATTTTATAATATAATTATAAATATAACATTATAATTTTTAATTTATTTTTGTATATATAATTTTACAAATTATATAATTAGCAAAATTTATTATTTTATGTACAATTTTAATAAATAATTATTTACAAAAAATAATTTATATAAATAAAATAACTTAGTATAATTATGTACACTTAAATAACCATTATATTTTTAATATTATCACCTACCAACTTATTTAAAGTAAATATTTTACATAATTTAAAATATATAATATTTTTATAATTAAAATTTTTTTAATATTATTTGCAGTAAAATTAATCTATATAAATTAAATAATTATTTATAATATATTAACTTATAATAAAATAAATATTTTAGAAAATTATAATTTTATATAAATAATATTAATTCATTTATTGAAAATAATGTATTATAATTAATTTTTAATTTTTATTTAAATTAAATAATTTAGAGTAATTATATACAATAATATAATGTATCAAGTTATTTAACCTACATATTTTTTATAATTAAAATTTTTTAATTTTATATATAATAATATTAATTTATATATATTTAATAATTTTTTAATTTGATGTACAATAGTAATTTTGTATGAAGTAAAATCAATTTATATAAATTAAATAATTTAGTATAATTATGTACAATATATCATCTTATATTTTAGTAAATATTTTTATGACTAAAATTTATAATTTTATTTACAAAAATAATTTACTATAATTATTTTTTTAATTTATATATAATATAATTTATTATAAATAATAATTTTATCATTTTTTAGGTAATTTTATTCTCCCACACCAAAATAAATTATTAGGGATCGAAACAAGACCCCATCACACCTGATCTACCAATTCAACTTAGGGGCGAGCAGACCGGATCTTAAGAATTTTGTGAACCTTTCAGTTCCGAACATATTTTTTTATTATCCGTAATTATAATTTAATAACTAACCATTTATATGTATTATATATTTTTATAATTAAAAATTTTAAATTCTATATATAATTATTTTATTTATAATAGTAGATATAATTTAGTATAATTAAAACTTTTTAATTTTATGTATTGTATGTATTTTATTTAGAGCAATATTAATTTATATAAATTAAATAATTTATTATAGTGATGTATAATATACAATATATCGTATTTATTATGATATATAATATATATCATATATTAATTTTGTAAAAAATATAATTTTATATATTTATATAAATATTAACGTGGGTACGGTAAATAATTTCATATAATTAAAATTTAAAAAATTAATTTTATTTAGATTAATTATTTTAGTGACATAAATTAATTTGTAAAAATTATATAATTTAAATTAATTATATATCATATTATAATATATCAATTATATATCATACAAATTTTATATAATTGATTTTTTTATTTTTATATACTATTTTATTTTATTTATAATAATATTACTTTATATAACATAAATAATTAAATATTTTAAATTTTAAATACAATAACTATTTTATACTAAAATTAAATAATTTAGTATAACTATATATAATATATCAACTTTTAATAAATAAATATTTTTATTAGTAAAAATTATAATTTATATAGAAACTATATTATATATAATAAATGATTTATTATAATTAAAATTTAATATAAATATTAATTTTATAGCCGATAGTTGTGAGGGTGGGAGGAGCGGGACATTTCTCAACATGCAGATTCTGATCCAAAAGTTAAATGAGCCAATGCGAGTCCGTTTGTCCATCCTCATTCCTCCCCTTCATGGATGTTTGGTAATTTCTTTCCTCCCTACTCTCTTTCATTCTCCCTTATGGCAATTTTGTAAATGTGTGGAACTGTTTGTAGGATATGTGTTGTATTGAGTGATTTGTCATCCTATCCCTATCCCATTTTGGATATAAGTCCGCCCTCTCAAATAGATTCAACTTATGCTTTAAACACTACTAACAACAAGTTCATAGCGTGTTATTTATTTATTTTTGCTTTACCAAACTTATTTATAATTAAAGACGTTTAATTTTATAAAATTATTTCTATTTCAATTAAATCAAAATAATAAGCAAATTTAAGAGGAGAAAGCATCTATAAAGAAAAAAGAGAATGAATCCAATAAAATAACAATAATTATTATTTGTTGATGAATATGAAACTAATAAAGTCACATATATTATTGAAAAATGTAATATTATCAGTAAATCTCCAAGCTTTATCAAATGATTTCATGTGTTGGGAGATATAGCCTACTCAACCCACCCATGTGGAAATGAACATTAATTTTCTTTCTTTCTTTCTTTCTTTGTTTCTAGTGGTTTATATCATCAGACTCCTCCTCCCGTTGTCATATTAGATTTCAACTTTCAAGGACAATGCTCATTACTTTTCTTATAAGTGGGTCATCTAGCTTTGACTGAATCTATCCAATAAATCATATAAAGATACATACCAGACCATGGCATAATTAGTCCTTTTTCTACATATAAGTAAGTGCATCCAATTAAATTTTATTGTAAGAATTTAATTTTTTTTCTCTCTTTCCTATCACTTTCTAAATATTATTAGGGATCTCTTACATACGAGAGAAAAAAATCAAATAAAGTAAAAATCTGCATAATAGAAAGGGTAGACCGACAGGTAACCCAAAATGAAGGGAAAAGGTTGGGGTAGGGGACCAGATAGTCAATGTGAAGTTACTGTTTGTTATTCTTCTTTATATATATATATTATTTCATTTATAATTATTTTATACATGAATAAACACTAATAAAATAAGCTATATTAAATACCTTTAAAGTATTATTTTCAGCTTTAATTTTAGTATCAAATTTATTTCATATAAGTTTACATTATTTGAGAGTAGTTACAATTAAGATATTATAAATTCAAACCTTGAGATTTTATGTCAATTTTTTAATTCTACTATTACTTTTATAAGCACATGAACTGATGGAGATTTGTATAGAAATAAGAAATCAAGTTCTACAAAAAAAATCTAGTATAAATATTTAGCTCATAATTTCTAAATCAATTATTATTATTATTATTTTTGCTCTATTATATTAAGCCATCACACATTAGTTTAATAATCATGAGACCTATCATTTTCTCCTAAGCCCGTTGTCTAGCCTTTGTATGCTTGTGTCTGTCTCCTGATTCTCCCTGCTCTTTCTTCCATCTTATTGATCACTGCAGATCATCTTATATTAAGCACTACTACTCTCTCTATGTCCACACATCTACAGAGAGCCTTGTACTTACAAGAATGATAGTTGATTTGCATGTCCTCCGTCTCCGTCTCCGACCATCACTATGAGGGAATATTTAAAGCAAGAGGGTCTCCATCCTGATGATACGTCGGCGATCCCTCATCTGTTCAGGTGCCCGATAAGCCTGGACGTGTTCACGGACCCAGTCACCCTCTGCACAGGTCAGACCTACGATCGGCCCAGCATCGAGCGGTGGCTCCAACTCGGAAACCTCACATGCCCCGTCACAATGCAGAGGCTACACGACCCCTCCATCGTTCCCAACCACACCCTCCGCCACCTCATCCAGCACTGGGATAGCCTCGGCCGCCGCCCTGTCGTCATCGGCGGCGGTGACCCCGACCTCCTCTTCCCTCTGGTCGCCGTGAAGCACGCCCTCGAGTCCTGCGGTGCCGCCGCCGCCGAGAGGCTCCTCGCTGTACAGAAGGTACGGGCCTTAATCCCCGACAAATCCCCGACGGCCTCCCCAGCCTGCTCTCACCTGAACGGGATGGGGTTTCTGCCGGCCCTGCTGGAGGTCGCCTTCAGTGAAGCCGAGCGCCGGAAGTTCTCCCACGGGTTGGTGGATGAGGCGCTTTCCTGCGCGGTGAAGCTATTGGATGCTGCCGCCGTTGCCGGCGCCGTCGAGCGAGAGTCTGCTTACAGATCTCTCGGTGTGCTCCGTCAAGACTCTAAAGTGGCATCGTTTCATAGACTGTTCGAGGAGGGCGGACCGGCGGTGGAGGCCAGCCTATGCTGTCTCATCGAGGCAATATGCTCTTCGCCGGAGACCCAAGAGATTTCGACTCTTCTGCTGACCAAAAAGGCCACCTTCTCGCACGAGATGGTCGGTCTTCTCTACCGGAGAGAGAGAGACGAGATCGTAGAGGCTGGTCTGAGGGCTGTACGAGCATTATGCTCGGTAGAACCGAACCGGGAGCCCATGGTCCGAGCCGGCCTGGTGGACGGCCTGATCGACCACGTTCGGGACGGCTCGAGCCACGGGCTGCTGGCTATGGCGGCGTTGGAGAAAACCCTAGGGGTAGAGAAGGCGAGGGAAGGGATCCTGGAGAACCCAAACGGGGTGGGATCGCTGGTGAGGATGGTGTTCAGGGTGTCGGATCTGGAGGGGAGCGAGAGGGCGGTGAGCTGCCTGATAAGGCTTTGCGAGTGGTCGGAGAGGGCAAGGGAGGCGGCGGTAGGGGCGGGGGTGTTGACGCAGCTGCTGCTGCTGCTTCAGAGCCACTGCTCCGGGAGGACAAAGGCCGGGGCTAGGGCGCTGCTGAAGGTGCTGAGGAGGTCTTCCTCCTCCAAGGAGGGTCGATGATGATGACGTGGACATAAAAAAAAAAAAAAAGAGGAAAGGGAGTTTAATTCAAAGGGGGAGGAGAAGTAGAAGGAAGGTGACAGACATTACATAGGGAATCGGAGATGATGGAGTGGGGGGCAGGGGGGTGGTGGTAGGGTCTGCTCTTCTCTTCATGTATGGTGTTGATGGCTTGCTGTGCTGGGCCTGCTCTTCGTCTCCCTCCCTCATGGGTGGGTTTGTCTGTCCACTTTGACTGCTTTTTTTCCATCACAATCACTTAATTTGATTGTACTTCAAATAGTTCGCCCATTTCTGTTGACTGCATGAGGAAAATGGAAAATTATACAGATTATACTTCAAAGTATTGGCACAGGAGATTGCTATTTGGTTTAGGAGAGTCATTTTGATTGAGTTAATCTTCTCGTTCACTAGGGTCTTTGAATCCCGATCTTCTCTGCTGACCCATGTATTGGATGACTAAATCATATAATGATGGAAATTGAAAAATATATGATTTATTATTATATTAATTTTATTTTTCTATAGTTTAAATTTTATAATAGTATAATTATATTTAATTCGATATATTTTTATACAATTTAATCTTATGGGGCAATCCAATCTTACATCCATGAAATTTCCCTTGGGTTTTTTTCTGTTATGAGCCTTATCTAAGTGGGTCATGGACACTTAGGGCCCATATCATTAATTAAATCACCACAAATTTTAAATTAATATATTTTTTCTATTGATAATTAATTTTTACTAAAGTAATATATTTTTTTGCACATAACTCAACCAATATATTGGAAATAGTTTTTAAAATGGAGGGTTCTTAATAAAATTTGGAATTATCATTACCAGAAACGAGCATTTGAATGTAATTAAGTTGTATGAATTGAGATTTAAATGAGAAGGTGGATCGAATAGATCGAGATTCGAATGGAGTTGTTGATGGAATAAGCGATTAAATTAATTAATATTTAAGTTAGAGTGAATTGGGTCAATTGAAATTCGAATAACAAAAAATTAGATTATTTTATATAAAAAATAAAATTAAATAAGTAATTCGAATTTAAATTAATACGGTAGATTGATATAAAAATTGAGGTAATATAATTTTTTTAGGAATTTTTAGTATATTTTAAGATTTTTTGGTATTTTAAGTTTTTAAAATAATATAATTACTAATTTTGCTAAAAAAACATTAATGTAATTTTTTTTATCCTTATAAATCTCGTATCACGAAGAGCAATGGACAAGAAGATTATACGAGAGGATTTCCCACGATAAATGAACTACATAACCGACATTTTGGGAGTTTATATTGATGGAAGAAGATTAAAATACAAGGATGCAGCTTTTCATGACACTACTGGAGAGCTCCCACGTTTCACCATTTCCAGAAAACGTTGGAGCCACACTTGTACTTGTCCTTTCCTTCACACTCCACGTCTAGATCATCAGAGATGAATGGGACTTTCTGCAATATCAGAAGATCAATAGGAATCTCAACGTTAAAGATATTACTTAATTGAGCATATTTGATTTCTTATGTAGCTTGAATAACTAGAAGCTCGAGAGAGAACCTTCTGCTTCGCCAGATCCTGACAGCCTGTGAAGTTCTCAGGGAACTTGCAGGTTCCGAACTCCACTGTGTAAGCCCTTGCAAAGTTTGCCCCACTTGTGGCCAGCCTCTTCTTGTCATTCAATTCCTTGCAACATAGAGGAGTAAATCATCACACTATTAGAGAGCACAGAACAGAGCATGACTATCGCAGGAGCATGACAGCAAATTGGATAAACAGAGACCTTGTTTGCCTTGCTCTTCTCAAGGTAGTCATCGATGACGCCTGCCTTTGCGGAGGGTCCCGAGGCGGCAACAGCGAAGATGGTGGCGGTCAAGAACCCAAGAGCAGCCCTCCTCCCTTCAGCATCGGAGGAGGTCTCAGCGGCCTGCTGGGCTCTGATCACAGGCATCATCCTCAGGCTGCTAGGTGCCCCAGAGGAGACCGAGCCGACTCTCGAGGCGAGCTCAGGTGAACCCAGGCCCGAGATGGAGTACTTGCATGCCAAGACACTTGAGTTGAGGGTTGCCATTGCTTCAAGCTCTAAGCAGCCAAGCCAAAGAAAGTCCAAGTAAATAATAAGATGTGGAAGTATGAAGAGGGAGTCTAATTGTTAGATGAGGGACATCATCTGACCTTGGTTTGTTTAGTTGTAGGGATGATGATGTGGATGGAGGTCAAAGTTTGTGGTGGGTGAGTGGATAAGGTGAGATTGCCTCATTCTTCCATTGGGCAAAACAAGGGAGCAATCGCTTCCTTCAATGCTTTGTCAGCCTTAGGACAGCCCTTTGGGGATTCTTGTGGATGGATTGAGCTCTTCTCTGGTCCCACCCATTCTCTTTGAAGTCCAAGTTAGTGTCCCATATTCATCTAGTAAAATTACATGGGTTGGCTTGAGTTTAACTTAAATTCTTCATTTCAAGGAATGTCAACAATTGCCTTGCATAGTGTACTAAGCTATGTAGCATTTTCTAACTGCAGTTATGCCTCTTGCTCCCAGGAAAAGGAGTTACCAGGCCAGCTCAAACAAATATAGGGGCTTCAATGAGAAAATCAATCCTGAAATATCTACCAAGCCCTGCAAAGAGAATGGATCCGAGGATACATGATTTATGTATTCATACACACCATCATCTTATTCCCCAATAAGGTGCCGCAGGGCTAAGTAAAAATACCGTCAAAGTTGCCCGGAATCTTCCTAATTCCACCCCGTCAAGCCCCATTTGTCGGCGAGATTGTACATCACGAGTTGGTTCCAGGAGGTTCCGAATAAACTCTCTCCACCAATGGCAAAAGTCAGAGCCCATGAACACAGAAGGATTGTGAAGGCTGTGAGCCCAATGGCTGATCCAAGAACATCTGCAGAAGGAATTGATTAGTTCTCTGATTCATCTGACATGCATTAATCACTAGTAATCGAGACCATAAATTTTAAAACTAACATATATGAAACTTCAAGAGGCCCAAATGCCACTATGGATGAATAGGAAACTCAAGACTAATATCATACAAACTGCAGTGCCTTTCTTTCCAACTTTACCAAACTGGCTAATGGTTCTAACTTTACCAAACACGATTAATAGAAAAGAAAGAAAGGAGATGCAATTGGTTTGTACTGGATAGAGCCCTAAATTAGTCCATGCTAACAATTGTTTTTTTCTATTACACATTTGATGAGCAACATCTATGAAACCCGGCTCAAGGACTGAATTAGAACAAAGAATGATGGTTACCGGAACTATTTGACCAAGAAATGCGGGTTGCATCTTCAGCAGCAATACAAAATTAGGTATAGCACATCTAAACTTGATCAAGTCTCATAAATATAAGGGAGAGACTGCAGAAAATAAGCTCTAGCCTAATCAGGTTCAGAACAGCATAGCAGGAACTTCACAGGAAATCTGTGGAGGCCTCAGTGGAAGAGAGTATCTTATTACCATGTTGCCTTTGAACAACTGGTACTCCGGACCACCACATAAATATGAGCAGTCAACACTGGCAGTCCTCAAATATATAACAAGATAGCAGCTTAAACATGGAAAATTTAGGAACATATTCAAGTTCCAAAGATTTGCATGCCCTGCAGAATACCTAGGGCAAGTTTACAGATAAGGCTTCTGCATGCACCGCTAGTGAAAATAGGAATTCAACTTGGTCACCTTTAATTTATAAAAAATATTCTGCATAAATTCCAGGTCCTGAATGTCCAAAATCTCACTTCAAACAATCCCCTGTTATAAATAGACCCACCTTCATTATCTTCAGGGCCTCAAAGATTTCAAGGAAATCATTAAAAAAATCCATCTGATTTTTTCAAATCATGAGGGATGTGTCTAGGTCCTGTTGAAATACATATAGATGTACTTCATTGAAATGAAAAAGGGTATGATCAGGACGAACATTTGGAGTTGAAGCGATACAATCAGTAGTCCCTACTAACAACTTGGGCGTTGTATTAAAGCTTTAGCTTGTAATAACTACCGAAAAGCTTTTTATTTTAAGGATTTCACACGAACCTATCCATCCAACACTAGGACGGGCATTGTGTACAACATTTCAAAAATCATGAACTTCTATCACAATTTCCAATTCTCAATGTAATTTAGAACTAATTATCCAACAGAAGGGGATACTTCCGCATATTCTGGTGAAATTTTCCACAAATGCAATTGAAACGCTGTGAATCAGCTCATGCAAGCCCTAATCTGCAAATTAAACGATGGAAATGAAAGGGGACTAACAGCGGCGTATCTGAGGGAAGGAGCGCCTGTGTCGGAGGACGGGCCAGAAGTAGAAGCAGTTGACGGCCCAAAGCCATGGCAAGAGGGCGAACCCGAACTTGTAGAACCTCCTGGCGTAGGTTACTGCATCTGCCTCCGACAGCCCTAGAGGACCATCAACAGTGGGCCACAACGGACCTACTGAAGCTATGGAGTTTGCATTCGATTCGGGATTCCGAATTTGACGGTCAACCGTTGGCGATTGCGAAGCCTCCATCGCGGTTAATCGGTCCAGGATCGCTTCTTTACTGGTGGCAGATGATTGCAGCTTATTTTAAGTGAACAGAAAAAAAAAAGTTTGGACCAAAATTGTGAATGACATGAAATTTGGTATTTTTCAGGAATTATTCCTTTATTTTAAAAGTACCCCATGTTTCCGCTTATCATCAGATCACCCCAAGTTTATTATTATTGATATTCTACCCCCTGAATTATTCACATTTGTTCAAATCGTCCCATGGTCTGACAACCGCGAAGCAACGGAAAATTGTCTCCCAAAACGACTGGCCGTTAAGAAACGGTCGTTTCTCTATTATCTCTTTATCTTTTCCCTCTGGACGAACGACAGGAAGCTCTGCAAGTGAAGAATAAGCAAGAAAGGGCTGCAGAGCTTATAAAGCTTGGCCCAGCTGTCTGCGAGCGTTTCCTTCACCTCCCATGGCGTTCTCCACGGCTCTGCCGCATAACACTTTTCCCCAGTTGTCTCCTCTCCCGCAACCCATGAAGAAAAGCCTCAACTTTCTCGGCCGCCTGCCATCTATAAGATCCGTCAAGGCAGCCGCTGAACCGGAAAAGGAGAAGATCGCCCAGGCTAAGACCGAAGAGGCGGCTACCAATGCTCAACCTGCTACCTTGAAGCCACCCAAGAAGCCTGTCTACTCGAGTAAGTCCGAGACTTTCTTAAGGAACACTGCTCTAATATTTCGGATGGTCGACCGCTTAGTTGGTATTCTAGACATTGAAAAATTGAAATGTCTATCTGCTTCTGTATTTGTTGCAGTGAAGAAAGGACAGATTGTGAGAGTGGATAAGGAGAAGTATCTGAATAGCGTTAATGTAAGATGGATCTTTCTTCTAGAATCTGTTCATACATTTTTGTCCCAGAAGATTGTTTTCTTGAAAATCCATGGGATTGATTTGCAGAAACAGTACATTGGGTACTCTTTTATTGGGTATTCTTGAGACAAACTGCCCCTCTGGTTCTCTCTGCAGTTAGCTTCGTCATGGGATGTTTCTCTAGAGTTTCAGCATTTGATAGTGAATTGCCCAAATTGCATTTTGAGTAGGAAGAAAATGAAGATTTAAGTTTCTAAAAGTAAATGGATTATCCACTTATCTTCCTTAATTGCTAGTCTTCCAGTGAAAACTTCAATAAGATCACACTGACAATCTCCTTCTTCAATACCAGTACTTATCTGTAGGACATCCACCTTATTATAAAGGATTAGACTATATTTACGAGGACCGGGGTGAGGTAATTTCATGTTCAAGTGTCCCTTCCTTTGATGCAAGGCTTCTACACATCTATAATTATATGATCCTCTATTGGAAAACTATGATAGGTCCTGGACTTGAAGATCTTTGAGACAGGAGAGTATGCACTTGTAAGTAATCCCCTCTCATGTAACTGTAGAACTGCTTCAATTTGAAATCCCTGTTTCTGAATCAGGTTCAGTGGTTCTAAGGTTCCACCTTCATCAAGTAGTTTTGGGGATTGATCAATTTATTTTTATTACAGTTCACCCACAAAAAAGAGTTTAGAAGTTTCAATTTGAATGGTTTTTTTAGGTGGCTTGGGTAGGGATTCCTACTGCACCGGCTTGGCTTCCCACTGATATGCTCATCAAGGTGAGAAAGAACAAACCTTTCAAGCTTAATCCTGCAAGGTTCAGTGTCAGCATATGAAAAATTGACATAGTTACATGACATCTTCTCCTTTTCATGCAGTCAGAGAAACTCAACTACGAGAGACTGTGAAGATAATCCAAAATACAGATTGCAACATTTTTACCATGAGATCTCTCATGCATCCATCTTAAGAAAAACAACATATATTGGATTATTAATGAAAAACCAGTTCTTCTTCATCAAGTAGTTTTGGGGACGCCTCAGAATGTGAGCTCGTATTTTCAGCTTTATCTTGTCAGTTTATGCCCAAAACAAACATCCAATTATGCTGAACTCTCCACATAAGGAAACTATTCCAGACAGATAGCAACTGTTACAGCACATCGATCGTTAATTGCTTTTATACATGACCACATAACGGTACAACAGTGTCACTCTTCAAAGGATTCTTGATCTCGGGGACCCGCCAGGAGTATGAGTTCGGAAAGGAGAGACCCCTTGCCAAGGGTCAAAGCTGTACATCCCCTTGGGTGAAATTGGATGGGGAGACAAATCGTTCATATTGCCATTACTGATGTTGAAAGTGGCTCTTCCAGCAGTGGAATAAGGGTGAGGAGGAGAGGGAAAGCAGCTTCTATGCCTGGCACCAAACTGTCTTAGAGGGCTTGAACATGGAGAGACCGGTAAGGATGTAATTGCCCGAAAATTCTCTCTGCACATTTGTATTTAGTCAGGTGAATCGTCCTCAATAGGTATGAATAAACAAAGGAACATATCCCAGAAGAGGGTCCACTATAGCATGATCACAAATAATTTCTTCTAACTTGAAATTTAAGAGAGGAGAAGTAGAATTACATTGGGGTTGATAGTGTTCGTGAAGGCATGGCTGTGAGATTGGGTTCAAAACTCCAATCAGAGGGACCAGCAATAAATGGTCTTTCCGGATGGAGGTCCAATGCTGAGCGCTGTCAGAGCAGAAAACAATTATCAAATCAGTTCATAATATTTGGTTGCAGACTTGTAGTCAAGCAAATAGCCAGTAGTGTTTGGAGTTGGGAACCTCTATTTGCTTTTAGGTTAGCTCTACACATAAACTTCTCTTTTTGTTCTTTTTCAAATGAAGAAATCATTTGTACTTGTAATAAGTGGTGATTACAAAAGAACAAGTGAATTCTAAATTATCTCCTTTCAAAGACATGAAAGGAAAGAACCTTTTTCTCCAAATCAAGGGGTGCCCAAAAATACTTTTACAAGGACAATGTAAACCAATGTCCAAGCAAAACTGAGGTGATCATCCCCTTTTCCTGCTCAAACTGAACAAAAGTAGTGGGCAAATAACAGGTTGACTTACTGGTGAGCGAGTCCCATCACTTCCTCGAATAAAGGGATGGTCTAGCAACTGTGAGGCAGTTGGACGAGCATGGGGGTCCCTCTGCAAGCAGAGCCTTATGAAGCTCTTGGCATTACTAGAAAGATGGTCAGGAATCTTAGGTATCTCCTTGCTGTTCCCGATCTTAAATATTGCAGCAACCTGTTATATACATGAATTAAAAATGATCAAACGTCAAAGCACTACAGAAAGACCCAGATATATACTGCAAGGAATCAGATGTCTCACCCCCTCATATTGGCTCCACGGTGGCTTTGAAGTTGCCATCTCAAGAATTGTGCAACCCAAGCTCCATATATCAACTGCAAAACTGTATCCATTTGCGTTCATCACAACCTGAAATTTTAGCTCAGGTTAACTAGGGAAAGAGCTGACTTAATAGTCATAGTTGGTTTCAGAAAATAGGTATGGAGATTACCTCAGGTGCCATCCAATAAGGACTGCCCTTGAAAGAAAGCACAGATAGGCAGGAGGTTATCTGTTGGAGGAGAATAAAAATAACAAGTTGTGTTTTTTAGATTTTTTTGCTTCAACTATTTCTCATAAACTGATTAAATTTGCCTCATCCTCAAAAATGTCATCTTCTCGAGAATTTAACAAATTAAAAAAAAGTCTTCCAGAAATCCATTATTCATGCTGTTTAGCAGGAGCTCAAGATTTACATGCTTAGCCATGCCAAAGTCTACCAACTTGATATCACCATTAGTCTCAACCAGTATGTTTGCTCCCTTTATGTCCCTGGAAATGGAATGAACATAGACAAAGGCATTCCTTAAACAATTCAATCAAACATCGATGCATGATAAATTAAAGCCGGTGCTAATTCAAGCAAGTCCATACCTATGAACAACAGATTTTCCATGCAAATAAGCAAGCCCAGATGTTATCTGTCTTGTATAATTTTGTATAACTGGTTCCTCCAGTGGACCATATTCTTGAAGTATTTTGTGTATTGAGCCACCAGATACATACTCCAGATAGACAGAAAGTGTTTGTTCGTCCTGTAAAATTGAGTGCAAATACAAGTGTTATTGTTTGCATTGTGTTTCACCTCCAGGTTGTGGCTAAATACATACCAGTTCACTTCCATAATATTGGACAATGTTTGGGTGTGAAAGCTGACTAAGCAAATTTATCTCCTGCAAGAAAAGTTTAAGGATTCTTCAATTCCTGAATTATTTGTTAAAATGCCTTCTTTGTACAAATTCAGGAAAACCTAAAAATTACCTGGTTAAGCTGTTTGAGACTCTCCTTGAATGACCGATCATCAGAAGCAACCCGAACTTCTTTTATCGCGCACATTTGCCCAGTTTCACTGTCCAATACCCAATAAGGAAAGAGCAAATCTTCAAATGGAGGATTATATTGCCAAAACATGGAAGACACATTTTTACTCATAAGAAGCAGTATTGCCTGAACCAATACATTACCTGTTAAATCCAGTATATACAGTCCCGAAAGTGCCCTGCCCCAGAAGTTTTCCTCTCTTCCATTTTGATGCCTTAGTGTGGGGGCTCTCCAGGTGAATAATTCTGGGGTTCAAAGCAGAAGAGCTAGGAGAACCTGGAGGCAAAGGCAGGGGGTGGGATGGACTTCTACCCTCTTCTTGCCTCCATGCTGGAGACCCCAGATTCACAGTGGAAAACTGAGGGTGAGGCGATGTGGGACTTGTGGGTCCCCTTGATCCTGGTCCGGGGCTTCTAGACCTGGGTGCAAACTTGAGATCAGCTAGTCTCCTGGTACAAAAGAACAGAGAAAATCCGCCTTGGTTATGATAATTATCTGGAGAACAGTGATAAGAAGAGGATTCTGGCCATATTAGTCAAGATCACAAAAAAGAGAGACCTAGAGAGTCTTCAGTACAACTGCACATCTAATAAGGACAGCCAAAAAAATACAGAGTATTTTCAGTATCATATACTTACAATGCCCACTGATTCAGTGTCTTAGAAGTCAAAACACTGTCATTGATTACTTTTAGGAGACTCCATAAATGGGGAAAACAAAGACAAACCGATCCCAAAATAGCAGGTATCACTGGCCCAATGGAGGAAAGAATCCCTTGTGATTGGCAATTAGATCACAAACCATAAAGCCAATGAAGATATCAGATACATGTTTGATACATCCATCTGTAAATCCTAGTTCCCACAAATTAACATCAAACAAAAAAGGCATCCCCTCTGGCAGTGTCAATAGCTTCAACCTGATTCAGAAGGGATCTCATCTTCAGTCTCAACTGCAGCTAATTCACTAACCCTTCGGATGAGTAGCTTCAGAAATGGAAGTTATAAAGCCTTATAGGGCAGATAAACAGCTAGTCCTAACAAAATCCTCGATGGCCCCGACTAAATCCCCAAGAAGCTAAAAACGATATGTAAAGCCCCAACCTTTGAACAGAGAGCTGGGAGTTATCATCCGCTGAACCCGACGAGCTCATGCTCGAGACGGAAACCGATCCGTTCTCGATCCCGACGGATTGGGTCGAGGAGAAGGAAGGACGGGGCAGGGGTATCCCGATCCTCTCGCCAGCGCCATCCGAATCGCCGCCAGAGAACCCCCTCGGCGACAGGTCAACCCCGAAATACCCGCGTATGTGATCCCCGAGCTGATTGTTCTTTTGAGCATCGTTCTTCGTCGGAGACTTGGCGGCGGGGATGAGGGGATTTCTCTGCAGGCTTTTCGGCTGGGACTCCGAGGAGCCCTTCTTCCCCTTCCGTGATTTACTCGGCCACCAAGCAGGCATTTCCCCCTCCACAGTATCACCACCAAATCTCAGAATCTTATCGAAGAAGAAGAGAAGGATGAAGACGGAGGTAGACGAATATGTGTTCTTCGGCTTAGGCCTCAGGTTTGAAGCCGGAACTGCTCGTAGCTATGGAGGGAGGGACGTATAGACAGATCGATGCCCCGAAATTAGGCGTAAAACTGTAGTGGCGGCTACCCGTTCGTCAATTTTTGACAACTTCAGGTCCACATGAGCCCAGAGAAACTGTAAAGACAAATGAAGCGGGCTCTATACACCCGGTGTACGGAAATTTCTGTCAAGTGTACATGTGATTTCTGGGTATAGAGGCGGCTGTCGGGGGGTGAAACTGCTACGTGGTAATCGAGAAAGATATTATTTACAATTTTAAATTTTCATAATTCCAACTCAATTTTAGTTTTTTTTTAAAAAAACATAATCGAAGGATTATTATTATTTTTTAAATATGTATTTCATACGGAATATTGTACTTGGCCGAAAAAACAAAAAGGGTGCCTATTTTATACAAAATTCCAAAAATAAAATTTCAATAGTGTGAAATTGGTTTGTCGTCCAAGTTGTCGAAGCAATGTAAGTGTAAGCCTATCAAACATGTGACACAAGTTTCCATCCACTCACTTGTCTAGCCAGATCACTTTTTTTTTTTATCAAATTGAAAAGATGTACAGATTTTGTCTAGTTACGGACAGAGCAGCAACATTACATATTGGAGTCAACCATTATTTTGGTTTAAATGTTTGTCCAATTTTTTTTATAATTATCTAACTCAATCTCATGTTCAATTGTCACTATTTAAAGTTTATTTTCATTTTATAATTACTTTATATGAAATAATATAACATATTTTTAATAACAAAATTAAAAATTTGTGTAAATATGAAATAAAAGTACGAGGTAATTAAGAAATAATTTAAAGGAAAATGTTGGTTGGAACAAACTTCTAGGACCTAGTTTACCTTTTTTTTCAAATATATGATATTTGAAAGTCGTGTCGTGCACGCTTGACCCTATCCACGTTACGGAATAGGAGGAAAGGGTTAAAAACCTGCAGTCACGTTACAAAGTTGACTCCTCGCCGCGTAAGCATGTAGCTTCTACGCGCTCTCTACCCTTCAATTGGTAGATTTTACAAAAAGGGGAAGGGGTTGAAGAAGCCGACAAACATGATAGGGCCGGCAGGTCACCAGAGGATCCAGCACTATGATCCTTTTTGTCTTTTTTATTTGTTTTATTAAACGTAATTATTAGTAATTTATAAATAAAATTACATTTTTTGGTTATCTATATATACAAGTGAGTTATTGTTGACATATAATCTGGTTACTTATTTTTCTTTACTTTAACCATTAATAAGCAAAACTATTAAAATTAGAATTAACTAATATTAATTAAATTCTTAAATATTAAAGGGTAGATAATGTAAAAAAAATGACATCTTCTATGTCGCATAATTCACCAATTTCTAGAAGAGACATACTAATGACTAAAGCACGTGAGGAAATTGTCTTCGTTTCTACAACCACATCTTCTTAAAAAAAAAAAGTACCTTTCTGACTTTTTGCACAACATTTCCTTTCCTTCATTATTCCTTGTTCACCTACTTTTTACATAATTTATTAAATAATATATTATTATTAAATATTAAATAATAATTCAATAAATTAAAAACAATTTCTATATTATTTACAGAAGAAGCAACTTGCTGCCTCGGATATGCTGCTCGGAAATTGCATCAGCCTAAGAGTTATACCAATATTTATATATCCATTTCCTAGTTTTTCAAATGATATAATTATTCAAATAAAATATTAATTCGAATATAAATAAAAAGTTATGAATTATTGAAGTTAATTTTGTAATTTATCATATTGCAATAGTGCACTATGACAAGTTATACACCAACACATGTCTTGTATTAGTGGTCTTTCTCATCCGATTTAATGCTTAAAAATATAAATTTTTCCAACTAATTTTTAAAATTTATCGCTTGTTAAATTAATTTATTGATAGAACTGCATAATACACAATAACAAATAAAAATATAGCTAATTAGTAACGTAATTTTGTAGTTCAGGCATATAAAATTTGAATGTTTCTTATTCGAATTTGGATCAGAATTCTTTTTAAAATCTAAAAACTCTATTTTTCAATAAACTTACTTGCATAGAGCATCGTGTTTTCTAATAAAACTCTGATTAAGCTCAAAATTGAGTCAAATTAAGAAATTTAAAATTCAGGGTGATCGTAATAAGTTGGGGGAATCGATTAGCAATATAATATGGGGAATTAACAAAGTTTAGGCAGTTAATTGGATAAAATGATAAATCGAAGGTCAAAGTGTAAAATTTGAGAAATTTAGGGCGATTTGGGGATTTTTAAAAATTGGGGGTTGAATTGCAATTAAAGGAAAACTTAGGCCTTGAGTATAAATAAGAAAACCTAAAGGGGTATTAAGGGCCAAAATACAAAAATTTTGGGAACTAGGGACCCAAATATAATTTAGGAAAAATTGAAGAACATTTGTGTATGAAAGAGGTATCACATACCAAACCCCCTTATGTAATTTCTAGAATCATGTAGGAATTGAGTGTTTGAGTGCTCACGCAGAGAAGCCCATCGCGAATTAAGAATCTAGTCAGGAAGAATGCATCACGACAGGTTAAGTGGAAATTCCGACATCAGACCGTTGTGGGTGATAAGCATATTTTTTTAGTTAAAATGATTTTTTAGAATTAGTCTCCCCTTATTTTGTGAGCGTGCTTAAACTTTTTTGGAGCTACATTTTAGTATAACTAGAATTGCTCAAGTGGGCTAATGGATACAGGTTTAAACCAGTCAAGAATTAGACAAATTAAGAGTGTATGAAAATTTTCCATAAAAAGGTGGTAAAATTGTGTGATATAGCTACCGAGCCCAAGACCGAGTTGTTGAGCTTGTTGGGTTAGTAGCTACCACACCGAAGTCGGGTCATTGAACTCATTAGACTTGTGTACATTGGGCTGAAGTCGGGCCAATAGACCCGTAGGGCTGGTAGCCTAAAAATAAATGTCTTAATTAAAAGACTTGTGATTGTGCATATTGGCATGTGAAATCATTGAGGTGCCCGGTATGAGGTAGTGCTAGTTAAAAGGGCTATTAGACAATACAGGAGCATAAGCGAAGTTTGTCATCAAGTGAATCAATAAGCTCAGATAGTTTCAAGCGCATTAAGACCAAGTAAGAAGGGGAGAGCTCTCATCCCACAATAGTGAACACACAAGAATCGGGGTCTGAGTGATGGACGGTAAGGCTCATTGAGATCTATTGTAGGAGGTGAGACCACCAATGGTGGTTGATAAATGCACTACAGACTACAAGTGGAGTAGTTGGAGATTGCTCTACAACTGTATAAACCCTTTTTATGATGAATGGGGAATGTTGAGTGACAAATGAAATTATACGAAAATATTTTTAGGTATGTCGTCAAAAGTTTCCCTCACTAAGTTATGAAACTTATTCCCCTCCCTTAAATTCTTTTCAGGAAAACTTCGTGCTAGTAGAATTAAAGGCGGGAAATGAACTAAACCTCCAAGGTAACTACACTTAAGATTCCTGTTGAATTTGTTATGAAACACGCGCAAGTCTTTCCATTTCTTGAACCATCTTGATATGAATACTATGGTGGTTTAGAGAAGAGTGACGGGTTGATCACGAGGATTTAACTAAATCGGATTAGTAAGTGACAACAACCATACTAAAAATCGTGTAATAGATGATATTTTTAATAATAAACCGCATTATTACCAATTAGTCTCAAACTACTTAGGAAATTTTATTGAAAGATAATTTGTTATAAATGTTGGCAACTTGAGCATTATAATCTCATTGCGTAATGGAGAACTTTCATCGATTGATAAATGAGGAGATTGTGAATAATGTAAGATTAAAACCCTTATGTGTAGGAGACTTAAAATTTAATTTTTGACAAATGAGAAGTTAAAGACTAAAACTACTATTTTTATAATTGAGAATTGAATTTTGAATAAGGGAGAGTCTAAAGATTGAATTATGAATAGAGTTAGTCCAATGATCTAATGGTATAATTTGAAAGAAGAGTGGTGGAAACTTAAGAAAAGAAATTTATAAACCAAATTGCAACTTTGGGAAGCCCATGGATAAAATCACAAACTTTAAAAAGTTTTACTATTTAAACGAAATTTTAAAAGTTTAGTAATATAAGTGAAAATAAGGAAAGTACGAGACTAATTAAAGTATAAGATTATAGTATTAGTATTAAGTGACTAGTAAATAAATTGATCGGACTAAAAGAACAATAGTATGTACATTATTCCAAACCTGTTTTTGTTAAACTCAATAAAACAAAAGAGTAATAGTAGTCTTGAACTAAGTGATGTCACATAATTGCAAACATCATTTTATGGTTAAGTTAGTTAGTTAGGTACTAAAAATTGAAAAAGAGAGTAAGTTGGACATGGCCATACAACTATATCTTGCATAGGAAATTGGGACACGGAAAAAAATGAAAAATACACACCAGAACACTAAAAAGTGTACTTCAAAATTGAGAAGCCCATCCACCAATACTGAATAAAACCTTATAAAACTTTAAAAAATTTTATTTTATAGATAATGTTGTAAATTATATTTTATAAAACTTAGATTTCACTTATTATTATTTAGAGAGTAATAACATAATTTAATTAATAAGTTACTATTATTGAACGATTTATAATTTACTAAAATTTTATATATGTAAATTATATTTATTATTTTATAAATTATGTTTGTTTTATAATTTTATCTTATACTTGTAATATATCTAATAAATTCTAAAAAATCCTTTGTATATATACACGAGTGAAGCTTTCACTCTCCATTTATTAAATCAACAAATTATATGTATAAAATATCATAGAATTAGATAAAAAAAATTTAAATATCCAAAAACTAAACCATGAATCCATAATTTATCAAGTCATACAAGTCATATTATTTTTTATAAGTTACTTTACCTAATTAAATTGAGTAAAATCATCAATGTCATTACATTGTCATATAGATGGAACCATACATCAAATGAAAATAAAGTTAAAAGTTTGATAACAAATGAAATATTCAAAAAATATTTTAAAATAAAGGAAGTGAGTACAATTTAACTAACCATTTTATAATGTAAAAATTATTATATTTCAAAATGTTCTTTTAAAAATAAATATATCCAAAATATGAAAGAATATACTGAGAGTAATAGGTTATACATAATAATTTAAGTAATATGTAAAAAAATATGTTCCAATTTTAGTTCTAGATTATCATCTATTCACAACTAAAAATAATATTTGTAATCTATTATTTAAATAATTGTATTTATCATTTAATCTTAACAAAATATTAATTAAAACTTATAATTCTATTTTATTCATTCATTCATGCACTAAAAATTAAGCTACCATATCTCATATCTTATGCAGAAGGTAGTATCCTATTTTACTATGTAGAAACCAATATTGTATAGAGTATAATACGAAGGGAGGGGAGAATAGGGGAAGTAAAGAGGAAAGGAAGAGAGACAGCTCATCCAACCGAAAACGGTCGTGGTGCGTCCGTCCCGCGCGCTTTCTTGGCCGCGCCCGCGCATCACCTGTTGACACCTCACCCTGGTCTCCGCCACGTGGGACGATGTTGAATTACCCATTTTGTCCTTCCCCTCCAGTATGCAAGAGCTCCTCTCCTCCTCCCGCCCCCTTGCTTCAGCCTTCCCGCATTGCCATTTATCGCTCCTCCCACTCTGCTCTCTGCTCTGACGATTGGCCTCTCATCTACCTGCAGGTTCTCTCTCTCACGCACGCACACACACACACACTCTCTGCATTATGTTTTCCTGCAGTCTTTTCTTCTTGCTCGTCCCCAACGGTTGAATGGCCTTTCGTAATCTTGCACGATTCTTCTTCCATTTCGGGCCTATCCATCCGCTTCCTTTTCACGTCGTCCGAGCATCGTCACCATAGCCATGGACTCGTATTCTATATGGACTCTCGAAAATATCATCTTCCAATTTTCATTTTGCTTGGTTCTTCTTATCCAAATATTCTAACGAGTTGGCAGTGACATAACTGAATAAATGCTTGTGAAAAGAGAGAGGAATTGGACCGATCAACATATTCTGATCTGTGAAACGGATTCTCATTTCTTTTTCGTGCTTGTTCTCTCGATTTTTTGAAGTAGAATGCAGCCGATATTCGATTCTTGGATCGTATGCAGGGGCGTCTCGGTAGATAGATGCTCGGGCCAATGTGTGCGCGTTTTGATTGTGAAGGTGTGTAAACTGGAATGGCTAACCACGAGTCAGGCCCCCAGGGCCTCTCGAGGAGGCCATCCCGAAGCGCTGCCACCACCACAGTCACTACGGAGGTCTTCGACAAGGAAGTCGTTCCCTCCTCCCTCAGCACCATCGCTCCGATTCTTCGGGTGGCCAACGAGATCAGTAACGAGCAGCCTCGCGTCTCCTACCTGTGTACGTCACCCCTAACATATTTATTTACTTCCGTCGCTCTTCTTACAAATAGCCTCAATGCTCTTGATAATTACTATCCTTTTTTCTGAATAATTTGAATATACACACATGGACTCCTAATAATTTAAGGAAGCAACTCCATTTATGGAAAATTTCTTACTTTTGGTCTAGGATTAGATCCCATAACTTGAGATCAACATTAATAGCCGGTCTGATCCAGCATTAAATAGATGGGCTTGCTTGATAATGATGAGTATTGTTTACTTTTTTCCTTGGAATGGATGATGACCATTATGGGTCACTGCAGGTCGGTTTTATGCCTTCGAAAAAGCGCATCGGTTGGACCCAAATTCCAGTGGACGTGGTGTCAGGCAATTCAAGACTGCTCTTCTACAGCGGCTAGAGAGGGTGATTTTACAATGACTGCACACTGATAAGAGAGTCGAATAAGATTCGGTTATCTTTCATGTGGCATATTATCAATTAGTTATCATTTGAAAGTGGCTTAATAAACTCTGCATGCTAGATAGGCCGAGGAATCAATAAACTGTCTTAGTTTCAGTTTCATATCCTTCATCACTAGCCCAGCGGCTTAGAATTCACTAGTATATGCTAAAAGATATGGTTTAGTGTCCTACAGCTTCTTATCAGAGGATCTAACCGCTCAATGCCTAACCTTATTTTTAAGGATCATAGAAGAAATAACAAATAGTCTGGATTGGCAGGACAATGCATCCAGTCTTGCTTCTCGAAGGAAGAAGACCGATGCGGCAGAAATTGATAGCTTTTACTATCAATATTATGAACACTATGTCAGAGCATTGGATCAGGGGGAGAAGGCTGACAGGTAAAACAAGATTCCATATTGTTGGGCTAACTATCCACTTCCATGATTTGAAAATCTACTCGATTGATCCCGCATCGTTGACCGATTTGGTGATCAATAGGGCTCAGCTTGGCAAAGCCTACCAGACGGCAGGGGTTCTCTTTGAAGTACTATGCGCTGTTAATAAGACTGAAAAGGTCGAACAAGTTGCACCTGAGGTATAATCCCAGTGAAATGCGGTTCACCAGAAGTGGCGTTTGTCCAATTCATAGTTTTGATTGCTTAGGGTCTGATTTCTTTAACATTTTTTATGGAGCAGATTATTGCTGCAGCCAGAGATGTCCAAGAAAAGAAAGAGATATATGCACCATATAACATCCTCCCTCTGGATTCTGGAGCAACACAATCTGTCCTGCAGCTAGAAGAGGTGAATCTAGGTTAATGGGTTTTTGGTGCAGTCAAACTATGCATTAACTGCTTCTAGCTCCTGGGCCCATCATTCCCTATAGTCCCTTTTTAAAATCTGTCTCAGGTCAAGGCAGCTGTTGCATCTCTCAACAACACTAGAGGTCTGAGCTGGCCAACCTCATTTGAGCAGCAGAGAATAAAGGCTGGAGACCTAGATCTTCTTGATTGGCTAAGAGCCATGTTTGGTTTTCAGGCATGTTCTCACTTGTTCTTTGTATGTTTTGTCTATACAATACAAGTAACAACCTCAAGGTTGGCACTAACTATTTTTATCTTTTGTGATGCAGCCAGATAACGTCAGGAACCAAAGAGAGCATCTGATTTTGTTGCTAGCGAATGGTCATATAAGGCTTGTCCCAAAGCCTGAACCTCTTAATAAGGCATGTGCTAATCACATTCTATGATACCAAATCTCAAATTTGATCATATATTGAATAAATCAGTCAAATTATATGTTAATGTTATACAAAATGCAAAATTTCCTGTTCCTTTCTGTTGCAGCTTGACGAGAGAGCAGTAGATGCTTTAATGAACCACCTTTTTAAGAACTACAAAATGTGGTGCAGATTCCTGGGTAGAAAGCATAGTTTGAGGTGAGAATCTGATCCTGTATGATGGATATCTTAAAACGCTTATGAACCAAATTTTTTACTCAAATGATTATGATAAACTTAAAATGAACACTTCAACTATGGATTACTAGCATGTGCGATGTCAACTTACGAAGATTCTGTTACCATAATTATTGTCTTTATAGGCTCCCACAGGACCAGCCTGAGGTGCAGCAGAGAAAGATACTTTACATGGGTCTTTACCTTCTCATATGGGGTGAGGCAGCAAATGTTCGTTTCATGCCAGAGTGCCTTTGCTACATTTTTCACAATGTAAGTGCCTCAGGATCCAAGTTCAATAATCCTATTCTGTTTTCATTTTCACTTTGACCTGCTTCAAGTTGTAATTTGATCCTGGAACTCTATTATTTTATTTAGATGGCATATGAACTCCATGGGCTGCTGGCTGGAAATGTCAGCATCGTTACTGGAGAAAATATTAAACCTTCATATGGCGGTGATGATGAGGCTTTTCTACGGAAGGTTGTAACTCCTATCTATCATGTAATTGAAAAGGTACGTCATTATGGATAGAAGTTGCATATCATCAACCTTCCAGTCATCTTTACCTGGATATTTGATATCATTTTCTATTATCTTCTCAGGAAGCCAAAAAGGGAAAAAATGGAAAAGCCCCTCACTCAGCCTGGAGCAATTATGATGACCTAAATGAATTCTTCTGGTTTTTTCCTCACTAATCCCTGTATTGCTTTGTTTTTGTTGCTTCATCAGAGGATTCTCACTTTGCTACTATTTCAGGTCACCGGATTGTTTTGCTTTGGGTTGGCCAATGCGGGACGATGATGCTTTTTTCAAATCCACGCGTGACTTAACAAAGGTGGTCAGGCTGTAAAGTTTCTTCAGTCTTAATTCTTGGTGTGCCAATTGTGTGATGGTGTAGGCACTTAATGACAGGGAAGAAAGGCTACAAAAAGAGATAGTGGAAACATAGGAAAATTAAATTTTGTGGAGACCCGATCATTCTGGCATATTTTCCGAAGTTTTGATCGTTTATGGACATTTTATATACTGGCTTTGCAGGTATATGGATTTGTACATATTTCTGTTGTTAACTTGGGCTCGTTCTATTTAATCACGAAAGGTGATCTCTCATTTTGCAGGCTATGATCATCATTGCATGGAGTGGAGTATCCATCTTGGAGATCTTCCAGAAGCAAATCCTGTTTGAAATATCCAGCATCTTTATCACTGCATCGATTCTTCGTTTACTTCAGAGTACAGTTTCAATTTAACAATCCTACCATACTTTTAAAGTTTACTGCGCGTCCCTTTACTATAGTTTCCTATTCCAAAATGTTTTCTTGGTTTTCCCTTCCTTCTCAAATCCGCAATTTTTTGTATTTTGGTTTTTAGATAATAATAAGTTTTACTTTTAAAATAACATTGTGAACAGTTTTGCATTCTAACTGTATTTTCTTTAAATAATGCCAAAAGTTGATTGCACCAATTTATGCTACATTTCTTTGAGATGGACCTTGATTTCTCATGGAGAGAAGCTAAGCATGTACATCTGTCAGTGGAAATTTGCTATTGAGAATTCATTAATTATAGCTTTAGCAAACTCAAAAAGTTTTTGAGAAACATCAGCATCTACAGATGGACATTCTCTCTGGATAACGCAAGTCATGATATAGTGCATCCCTTTATATTTTGTTTCCTTCTTTCTTTTCTGCTCATTCTCTTATAATTCATGCAGGTTTACTGGACATGATCTTGAACTTCCCTGGTTATCATCGATGGGGGTTCAGCAACATCCTGCGGAACATTCTCAAGATATTATTCAGCGCTGCATGGGCAGTCATTCTTCCAATCTGCTATATTCAATCAGATTCTGTGGATGCAGGCCAAATAAAGAAACTGCTATCGTTTCTTCCTAAAGAAAAAGGCATCCCTCCGCTGTATATTATGGCTGTAGTAATTTACATGCTTCCAAATGTACTAGCGGCTTTGCTTTTTATATTCCCAATGCTGCGGCGTTTTATTGAAAATTCGGACTGGCATATCATTAGACTCCTTTTGTGGTGGTCACAGGTAACCATTTGCCTGCTTATCTTGTACCAGATCTAGTTCAGATTATGCAACATCTTGCTTTAATGGTCTTTCTTGTTTCTAAATTCTCCTTAATGATTTGAACTCATTTGGTATTTGCAGCAAAGAGTTTATGTTGGAAGAGGGATGCATGAAAGTCAATTTGCACTAATAAAGTGAGTCTCATCAGTCTTATAGTACCTTCATGATGAAAGCACCCCTCTCAGCTTTTCAAATTGTTTCAAATGCTAATATTTTTTGCCTGATTAATGTTCTCAGATACACCCTCTTCTGGTTTATTTTGTTGTGCTCCAAATTAGCATTCAGTTATTTTTTCCAGGTTAGTTGCCTAGTTATTTACATATGATTGTGATTATCTTAAATTTTTTTTAAAGGAAAAGGGAAACATGATCTGTTCTTTCCATATAGTATTCTGTCTAATTTAGTCATTTGATGTTGTTTTCTTCCACAGATAAAGCCTCTTGTGAAGCCAACAAAAGTAATAATTGGGATTTCTTCAATCAAATATGAATGGCATGAACTTTTTCCACAATGTAGTTGTTATTGCTTTTCCCTCTCATTGTTTTTCAATAAATTTGCAGTTCTTTTAAATATTTCGTTTATGAACACAGCTAAAAATAACTATGGAGCAGTTCTTGCACTCTGGGCTCCTGTAATCCTGGTGAGTCTTGCTAAAAAGTCGAATATTGGGAGATGCTTTTCCCTCCTTATATCTCCGTACTTTCATTAGCATTTGAAAAAAGCAGCAAGAGTTTTTACGGGTTAGTAAAGTGCTTCTTTGGGTTAGCTTATAGTGGACCATGCGCCATGATATCAGAATGATGTGGCCATCTCTCTCTCTCTCTCCCCTTTTTTTAAGTACAGGAATATTTCTATTGTTCTATAAAGGCCTAAATTAATTCACAAAATTGATGCAGGTGTATTTCATGGACTCTCAACTTTGGTATTCCATTTATTCAACTTTATGTGGTGGAATCATTGGGGCTTTTGACCACCATGGAGAGGTATTATTCCTTGTTTACTTTCATCATACAAGTCTGTTAATGGTATTCTTCGTCCAGCTCTTCTTACATGGCATGTCACAATTTGAAACAATATTAGTTCTCTGCATGCACCCTCAAAGTACAGACCATGAATGAGTGTCTATATATTTTCATTCAAAGACTTTGTTTCGGTTACAATAAGAGGCAAAGAATCGGTTTATGGAGTTCATTTTAGAAATCAGAGTCAACTATTTGTAACTAGTAATTCACGCAACTTTGCCGCACAATGACAATTAACCGTAAACTTCTTTCGTCATGTAATTTTAACATACTCCATTATTCAGATACGTACTCTGGGCATGCTAAGGTCCCGTTTTGAGCCACTTCCTGGGGCATTTAACACCTACTTGGTGCCCACTGACAAGTCTAAGAAAAGAGGATTTTTTGTGAGGCAGTTTTCTGAGGTTTGTCTTCTATGTTGAGGAAGCAACTTGTCATATCATAATTCACAATTTATTGGGGACTATAGTTTATGCACCTGTGCAGGTTCCAGCAAGCAAGAGAAGTGAAGCTGCCAAATTTGCTCAGCTGTGGAATGAAATAATATGTAGTTTCCGGGAAGAGGATCTAATTAGTGACAGGCAAGGCTCTACACTAAATTGGAATTACATATATGCTTCACCTTCAACTTATTCTACAAGTGGGACTAATCTAATAGTAATATGATTCAGGGAGATGGACCTGATGATGGTTCCTTATTCCCTGGATCCGAGCCTAAAGATTATCCAATGGCCCCCTTTTTTGCTTTCTAGCAAGGTTAGAGTTTGGATTTGCATGATTAGTTCATCATCCAAGTTGTCGCGTAATCACATTGTATGATCTTTACAATTCTTTGCAGATTCCAATAGCACTAGATATGGCTGCTCAATTTCGGACCAAAGATGCTGACCTATGGAAGCGCATATGTGCAGATGAATATATGAAGTGTGCAGTTATTGAATGCTATGAATCATTGAAGCATGTCCTCAATGTTCTCGTTATTGGAGAAAACGAGAGAAGGTTATTGTCCATTAAATATACTATAATTCTAGTTTCTTAATCTGGAGCATAAGTCTGGGAAATCCTTTAGTTAGCCTTAATCATCTATAATCCAAGTACAGTAAGTGGAAGCCTTGTAGAAATATGTTTCCTGATAGTTACACGTTCCTTTTATCACATACATATGTATGGCTATGTTTACATAACATGCGGCCATTACTATAACTCATGAAAATCCCATCCTTATCTCATGTATTTCCTGAGCAATATGGATTTTATTTCTTCAGATAAAAGAAATTTATCACTTAAAGTGATGCTTTACCCACTCATTTCCATGGTAGTATGATATCAAAGTTGATGCTGGTCTGATAAATTTATCCTGTGGCAGGATTGTTAAGGGAATCTTCAAAGAAGTTGGAAGCCACATTTCCAAGAATACATTCCTGCAAACTTTCAAGATGAAAGCTTTGTCCACTCTATGCGAAAAGTTTGTGGAGCTTGTGGGTATTCTGGTGAGTCAGTTTTGATTGGCTTGTTAGTTAGAAGCAATTCTTTCAGTTTTCCTTGTTTCTTCTATCAATATAAATTACAATGTGCAGAAAGATGCTGATCCGGAAAAGCGAGGTAGAGTGGTATTGCTGCTTCAAGACATGTTAGAAGTGGTTTCACGTGACCTGTCAACCACTGAGATCCGGTTAAATTTCTTTTGGACACAATTTAGCTATTTTCTCAAATTGATGATATCGTGCAGTATATAACTCCGCAAACCTCTGTTTGTTCCAGTGAATTGGTAGAATTTGGGCATAGTAGCAAGGATACCGGGAGACAACTTTTTGCTGGAACCGATGAAAGACCTGCCATATTATATCCTCCTGTAACTACATCACAATGGGAGGAGCAGGTCATCTAGTAAATCATTACTCAGGTCATTTGTTCTTTGGCACTAGTCCTTTGATCTGAACATGGTGATCGTGTCTCTCTATGATTATTAGATAAGACGCCTTTACCTGTTGCTGACGGAGAGAGAATCTGCAATTGACATCCCTACAAACCTTGAAGCTCGTCGAAGAATTTCCTTTTTTTCAAATTCACTGTTCATGAATATTCCTCTTCCTCCCCGAGTCCGTAAAATGCTCTCCTTCAGGTATTGTTAGAATCGTTACAACTCTAATGAACATGGTATTTTTTTCTACTTATTGATAATTCCATGAAACTATAATCGCAATGACATTCAGAACATAGTAACATGATGAGCATGCAGAAACAATATTTCCAGTTACTCGAGCTCATGCCTTTGTTTCTACTTTTTGGTGACTTGCTGCACTTTTTTTTGCACAATTAATGAACCTTCATTAAGAGTAACTCCGTGTATCTAGTTCTTCTAAAAAATCCAAATCTTGCTGCACATAAATACATAAGCAAAGCTAGTCATTTTCAGTTTTTTTAAAGATGGGAACTCATATTTATTGCTCATTTTGTGAGCTTTTTAGTAGGACTCTCATGATCTAGAATTTGTACTTTTGAGGAATTCAAAACTTGTGTAGCTTATGATACCAGTGTTCTTTCACACAAATATTTCACCCGACTTTAATTGGTCGTATGATGACTACCTTCTGTCCTGAGAGATTGTATAATCCAAAAATGACATGATTCGAACCTGCTTTAACTGGCAGCGTCCTTACTCCCTACTATAGTGAAGAAACTGTCTATTCTAAAAATGATCTTGAACTGGAGAATGAAGACGGTGTATCAATCATCTATTACTTGCAGAAGATATTTCCAGGTTTGTGATACAGTAAGATGTTTGACTGGCACAGACTCAGTTGTTTTGGATGAGCAAATTGAGTCTTGGTTTTTCTCCTCATAATACAGATGAGTGGGAGAACTTCAAGGAGAGACTTAACTGTACAAAGGAGAGCGAAATCTGGGGAAATGAAGAGAATATCCTGCAGCTTCGTCACTGGGCTTCTCTAAGAGGACAAACTCTTTTTAGGACAGGTAATTGAAGAGGCCAGTTACTCTTTAAAATTACATGTAGGATATAGATGAGGTTTATATTATTATTGACAACAATGTGGCCTTTATAGTGAGAGGAATGATGTACTACAGGAGAGCATTAAGGCTTCAAGCTTTCCTTGACATGGCTAATGAGGACGGTAAGAAAGCACATACCTTCACTGGATTTTTCTACTGCTAATATTCTATAACTGTGAGACTGATTCTGATAATTAAACAGCTTCAGCTATATCCGTCTCATCACCTATAGTATATCTATAGAAGACTACGTAGACTTTTGGGATGTACTCTTTGGGGTTTTATCTTAATTTTGTTCTTCTTTCTTCTAACAGAGATGCAGGAAGGCTACAAGGCAATGGCATTTACATCCGAGGGTGACAAGAAAAAGCAGAGATCTTTACATGCTCAACTTGAGGCCGTGGCTGACATGAAATTCACTTATGTTGCGACCTGCCAGAACTACGGAAACCAAAAGCGAAGTGGAGATCGTCGAGCAACAGACATTCTCAATTTGATGGTCAAGTATGTTTCTAACTGACAGAGAGAGAGGACATCAGAAAGTGATCAAATTTAACCTGTTCAAGAGCCTAGCAACTAAACTATCTGGTCCTTTATTCCACAGTAATCCCTCTCTCCGTGTGGCATACATTGATGAGGTGGAGGAAAGAGACGGTGACACGGTACAGAAGGTTTTTTACTCTGTTTTGGTCAAAGCAGTTGACAATCTAGACCAGGTAAAGGCTCCTACATTAATGAAGAACGCCATCTTTTACAGAGGTTTCAACAGATCCTCACTACCTTATACTCATGTCGATAGGAAATTTATCGCATAAAATTACCTGGTTCAGCCAAAATAGGAGAAGGGAAGCCTGAAAATCAAAACCATGCTATAATTTTCACTCGTGGGGAGGCCCTTCAAACTATTGACATGAACCAGGTAACTGTGAACAAGAATCTTTCCACAAAATATCTCTTGTTTTTATTCTTTGCATCATGCTACTTGTTCATGCATGTTTCAGGATAATTATTTAGAAGAAGCTTTGAAGATGCGTAACCTTCTGGAAGAATTCAATGGAGACCACGGAGTACGACCCCCCACTATCCTTGGTGTCCGTGAGCACATCTTTACTGGAAGGTTAGACAAATACACAGTGTTTTCCAGGAATGCTTCTTCCCGACTTATCCCTAATTCACCATTGCTTGGACTGCAGTGTGTCCTCTTTGGGTTGGTTTATGTCTAATCAAGAAGCAAGTTTTGTTACTATCGGACAAAGAGTTCTTGCAAGGCCCCTAAAGTATGTCTAATAACCTATGCTCTCTGAATCTGATTCTGTTGCCTTACATCTACTATTGTCCGTAGAGATGGCCCTAAGCAAACTTTTCTTTATCTTTTTGCCACTTGACCAATTTGAGTTATTTTTCTGCAGGGTCCGGTTCCACTATGGTCATCCAGATGTATTTGACAGAATCTTCCATATTACTAGAGGAGGCATTAGCAAGGCTTCTCGTGGAATAAATCTCAGCGAGGACATTTTTGCTGGTAAACTAGCAAAATCTACTCCTGCTGGAGAAGCAGAACTACTTCATACTAATCAGCCAAATCACATTCTTATTTCCATAGGCTTCAATTCCACGTTGAGACGTGGAAACATTACGCATCATGAATATATTCAAGTTGGCAAGGGCAGAGACGTTGGGCTTAACCAAATATCTCTCTTTGAAGCAAAAGTTGCTTGTGGTAATGGTGAACAGGTTCTCAGCAGAGAAATTTACCGCTTGGGTCACCGGTTTGACTTTTTCCGCTTGTTGTCGTGTTACTTTACAACGGTGGGATTTTACTTAAGTGCAATTGTAAGTACCGTTCCTTTTTATGTTCTTCCATTTGCACTTTTCTTTTTCATTCACATCGTTTAGAGCATAATTCAAACCAATCCTTGATCTCCTTTTCATTATGAACAGATAGTTGTCCTCGTGGTGTATGTTTATCTGTACGGAAAGCTTTACCTCTCCCTGAGTGGACTGGAGAAGTCAATCGTGAAAGTTGCAAATGCTAGGGGGTACGAACCTCTAAAGGTTGCCATGGCTTCTCAATCTGTTGTTCAGCTTGGGCTTCTCATGACCTTGCCAATGGTCATGGAGATAGGCCTCCAGAGGGGATTTAGGACAGCCCTAGTAGACATCATAATCATGCAGCTACAACTTGCAGCTGTGTTCTTCACCTTCTCTCTCGGAACCAAAGCCCATTACTTCGGGCGGACCATCCTTCACGGTGGAGCCAAATACCGAGCCACTGGACGTGGTTTTGTTGTTCGGCATGAGAAGTTTGCTGAAAACTACAGGATGTATTCCAGGAGCCATTTTGTGAAGGGGATAGAGCTGATGGTTCTGCTGATAGTTTATCAGATATATGGCTCGGCAGCCAAGGGCACTGCTTACTTTTTTCTAACAGTCTCCATGTGGTTCTTGGTCTGCTCTTGGTTGTTCGCCCCTTTCATCTTCAATCCTTCAGGGTTCGAGTGGCAGAAGATAGTTGATGACTGGGATGACTGGAAAAAATGGATCAGCAGCAGAGGCGGCATCGGTGTACCAGCGAATAAGAGTTGGGAGTCATGGTGGGATGAAGAGCAGGAGCACCTGCAGTACACTGGGATATTGGGACGATTCTGGGAGATTGTACTCTCCCTTCGGTTCCTCATTTACCAGTATGGCATTGTTTATCATCTCCATGTGGCCCAGGATAATAAGAGCATCATGGTAATGAGCCTATACTAATTACCTTCTTCCTATTCATTGAAATTCTTGAATTTAGCTAGCATCAAAATGCAGCTATTTTACAACTCCTGAAATCTGTCAGATAAAGCCGAATCCATCTTTGAACTGGTTATTGAGAAATGGATCTTTAATGAGAGAGGTCTCTGGATATTATAATTGATCGACTTGTTCTACTAAATGCAGATATACGGTTTGTCTTGGATAGTGATCTTTGCTGCCATGATCGTCCTCAAGGTACACGAGCCTTTTCTTTTCTTACTACCCCTTCACTTAATCCGTCATTCTATTCTCCTTCAGAGGAAGTGATAGAGCTCTTCTCCCTTTCCCCTTAGTTCGTTTCTCCTTTCTGATCTCTTGACTGGCTTATACACACAGATTGCCTCCATGGGAAGAAAGAAGTTTGGCGCCGATTTCCAGCTGATGTTCAGGCTCCTCAAGCTCTTCCTGTTTTTGGGGTCAGTAGTGAGTCTCTGTATCCTCTTCGCATTCCTCAGCCTCACCATTGGAGACATCTTCGCCAGCTTGCTTGCCTTCATGCCCACTGGATGGGCGTTGCTTCAGGTACATATATCACTTTGCCACAAACGGGTGAAAATATGCGCATATATTTTATTTCATCAAACTGTATTTTCAGCTGATGAAACGCGGACTGCTTTTGGTACAAAAAAACAGATATCGCAGGCGTGCAGGCCATTAATGAAGGCTGCGGGGTTGTGGGGATCGGTGAAGGCGCTGGCAAGAGGCTACGAGTACATGATGGGGTGGCTGATCTTCGGCCCTGTGGCGGTCCTCGCTTGGTTCCCATTCGTGTCAGAGTTCCAGACGAGGCTGCTCTACAACCAAGCCTTCAGTCGAGGCCTCCAGATCCAACGCATCCTCGCCGGTGGCAAGAAACAGAAGTAAAGACCAGTCCCTGTCCTATCGATGCTGTTGCACATTGAGAAGATAATGGCTGCGATTGTTTTGTGTGTGTCTGCGCGTGTGTATCACACAGCTCGTGTATGTTGTTCTACTCTATTATGATAATAGAAAGAACGGAAATATGTCGAGTGAGGCACCACCATACGCAGCCTCGGAATTTTGAATCTGAATTCTTAGAAATTTGAAGAAGATGCCATCTGAGTTTTTTTTTCTTTATTGGAAAAAAAGTTAATATATTTTTCAAACATAAGGGAAAGGAAAAGGCTAAAATTATCAGAATAAAATTAGATGATGCTGCCATACTCTTTGATCCTCATCATGATCTCCACATCAATGGGACTATAAAGAAAGTAAATTATAATTTATAATCAATGATATAAAATCTTTCAAAACTATTTTTAAAAGATATATACAAAAATCTAACGCCCGCACAAATGACTCCGTGGCCCTTTCCCCTTTCCCCTTTCCCTACAATTCTATAAGTGACTCCCTTGTCTTTTGCCCCTCTTCGGCTACACTTCTTAAGTGCTCTCTCTTCATCAGGACAACTTTTTGCAATCATTTGGCCCAAGATCTCACTGTGTAATACAAAATGGAAAGACAAAAATTGACCCACTCAAAAAACTTATCCCTTGTGTATCTCTCTTATTTATTTTTTTGTAAACTACTAAAGGAGATTAGTGAGAGACAAACTATTACATAATGATTAAAATTACTAATGCTGCAAGATCCATTATTTGGGAGGAACTAAAAGTGGTTTGATTGGTAAGAGCACCTAATCTTTGTTATTAGTATTAGACGGAATCACTGACTGAATATCAATGTCGTGATCATTTAGTAATAATACTACTACTTCATTTCACAAGATCATTCCTTATATCTCCCCTAAACTCTAGGTATTATGAAAAATATCTCTCGCTCTTATAATTTATTTTTCTAGAAATACCCTAACCTATTAATATAATTTATTATCAAATATGATGTTAATCATAATCATATATATTAATTAAACATAATAAATCATATTAATATGTTAAAACTAAAAATTGGTTTACTATCTAACCAATTTTAATATTTATTATTTTATAATAAATCTTACGTATTACGTAACAATAAGATGTATCTTATTCATTTGTAATATAATGAATAGCTATCAAGTTTTTAATTCACATCGGGTCCGTCCAACTATTTTTTTAAATCATTGAGTTATTATCATTGTTCCTTAATGCTTTTGAGTCTAAGCTCATTTAATAAAATATGGGGTTTTAATCCACTTTTTAAATTATTGGACAAGACCGTTTACTAAACATTAAATATTAGCTCACTTTTCAAATTATTGAGGTTAAATATATTTTTTAAGCATGGATCTTAACCCACTTTCAAAATTATTAGGCCTAAGTTAATTTTCTAAACATTGTGTTTTAACTTACTTTTTAAATTATTGGATCTGAACCCTTTTTCTAAACATGAAGTGTTAGCCCAATTTTTAAGTTTAAATATTTGGTGTTGATCCACCGTTTAAATTATTATGCTTTAAACTCATTTTCTAAAAATTAGGCATTAAGCTATATTTTAAATTATCGAAATATTTTTATAAAATTTTTTAATTTAGTTTTCTAAGATTTACAAAATTTTTTAAACAAAGCACATATATGGTTAAAACCCTAAAAAAATAGGGTTAATCTAATTAAACTCATAGTTAATAATGTCATTTATCCGTTTGAGTGGTTTTAAAATTTCTCGTGCTCCATGGTAATGATCACTTAAAAGTGTATCCCTAAATACATTATATATATATATATTTATATTATTCATCCATCTACACTTATTTATCTCATACTAAATTATAATTTTTAAAATTACAATTTTATCCTTAATATTCAATTCACTCATTTTAACCCATTTTTACTCCACCCACCCTCATTTTATATCAATGAAATCTTACATACATTTTATATTTATTTTTAGTTCTATACTTTTAAATAATTATATTTATAACTTTATTTTTTCCAAAAATTACTTTTATTCCTTTATACTTTCAAAACCTTTAATTAGGGCATCTAAGTTTTTCAAATCTTCTATTAAGATCTCTAAGCTTTCTTTTGGTCTCAGTTGAGTACTCAAGTTTTAAAAAATTACATTTAGATCAATAACTTTCCAATATTTATCATTTTACTTTTAAACTTTTCTAAAACTTCACTTATGCCATTATATATCCAAACTTCTCCATTTGATATCCTATACTTTTCAAATATTTCTCTTTGGTGCCTAAACCTTTTTTGGGTTTCATTTGAGTCCCCCAAGGTTACTTATTTTTGGATAGTCTTCCAAATTTACCAAAATTTTATTTTGGGGCCTTAACTCCACATCCCTCCAAAATTCATTCTTAAATTCATGAATAAATCATTTCACACTCCTAAACACCTTCCTCATGTCCTCTCAGTCATTTTTTGGCCCATTTTTAGAGTTCGTTAGAAAACTGACACATATCGATAAAATGACAGAAACTCACCAAAGACGTGTTTTGAGCAACGACATGGTGGAGTTCGAAAACTAAATCCAATGCACGTCTTTTAAATTTGGGTTAAGCTTAAATGGAGTTGTGGGTTATATGCAATTTAACTTTTATTGAGCTTAGTCCAAATTAGGGGATGTTAGAGCTTTCACGACGAAGCATGACCATGAGCTTACCTTTTGCTCGAGTGGCTAGTGGGGTTTATTAGAGGGAGTCGTGAGGATCTTGTAGAATTTTTCTTAGCCTTATTTAGCCATCGTGGACACCAGAATTAACATTGGAAGGTTGTGTGTCATTTTATAGTGTATAGCTTGGGCATTGTTCTAGCCCATCGGTGCCAATAGAGAGATCGTTAGTGTGGAGCAACGATAGGGAATGGAAGCTTACTCAACTGTGATTTTAGTGCTACAAGAATGATTAAGTTTGGTGATTAGAATAAAAAGTTTAGTGCTATAAGAATGACTAAGTTGGGTTTGAGAGAGAATTTCAATGAATCATTGTTGAGGGAGTAACCATGTCTTATATAGGGAGTTTCGTGAGTATATGGATCACCGGTCCATGGCTTGGTTTGATCCAAATAGGGTTACATAGTTCAACTTTGCATACGGTGCGTGTGGCGCATGTCTGACCTGTTTGACTTGTTTGACTGTTGACACTGTGTTGAATTAATTTTTGATGAATTTTTTGGTCAACTCAACCAATTTTAGTATTTTCTTAGCCTATTCACACCTAATTTGACCGGTTCCCCGTCTAATTTATTTTTCTAGAAATATTCAACTCATTTTCTTGCGTTTGATACAAAAAATTACCTTTTTACTCTTCCAGAAACTTCTCAAAAAAATTATTTCGTTCTGACTCTGAACTAATTTGTTCCAATTTCATTATGGTTCTCGTTCGGATATCTCTCAATACTCGATTCCCAACATTGGAAGTACTTTAGGGTCTATTTCACATTATTTTCACCACTTCTCATATCTCGACTTGAACTTGTTTCCCAATCCATTTCGATTTCCTATTACAGTTCGATCTAATTTACTAGGTTAACTCTAATTCCCGCTCCATTTGATCGACTTTCCCCCTTTTTGGAAAATGAGGTAGTACAACTACTCCACTCCTTTTTAGGAGTTTTATCTGTAAAACTTGATACACTTAATTGTAACACCATGCAACCTTATAAGAATCTAAAACAAGTGTGGGTATTTGGCTTGTATTATTGACTCGGTTTCCCACGTCTCCTCTTCTACCTAGTTGCTACGCTATAACATCTTCACCATGTTAATCTTTTTCCTTTGTTGGTACTTCTCTTGGTAGTCTTTTATTTGTATCGACTCTACCTCATATGATAGTGTCTTCTCTAGCTCGTGTCGAGTCTGGTCCAACACGTGTCTTAGATATAGTTTGTATTTTCTTAACACTGACATGTAGAATACATTATGTATTATTTCCAATTCTTGTAGACGTTGTAGCTTGTAATCTATTGGTCCAACCTTCTATACCACCGAGAATGACCCAATATACCTTGGGTTCAATTTACCTTTGTGCTGAAATTGCAAAATGCCCTTCCATTATGGTACCTTAAAAAATATCTTATCACCCACATAAAAACTTAATTCTAGGTGCCAATTATCAATATAGCACTCTTGCTTGTTATGGACAGCTTTTAGCTTGGTGGTATTGTCCTAATTTTCTCGATGGCATCTTCAATAAGTTCGACTTTTTCTAGCTTGTGTTTCCCTACCTCATCACATCAATTGTCTAATCAAACTTATCGTCATTACTCCTACTTAGTTATTATCGGGACTTGTTTGTCCCGACTGTATTTCCCTTAAATCGGGACGTGTGATCCTTGTATGAACAACTGTAGTATTCTAAATGAATCATATTGCATAATTGGGATCAGTTTTAAATCTTAAATTACTACTTATATACTATTCAATAATTTTTTAGAAATTACGATTTTGCCACTCGGGTTTGGTTCTCTCAACCCATGTGTTAATGAACCGATTTTAACTAACCCCTCCTATGATTTCATTCCGCGTATCATAGGTTAAACCCAAACTTGATCATATTTACCAAAATACCCAAAAAACTCTAAGTTCCCCACTTATATAACTTAACGTTTCAAAAGTTTACATTTTGGTCCTTAATTGGGCAAAATGGTCATTTTGCCCTTACTCATCAAGACTTTCTCCTTTTGGACACTAGACTTCTGAAGTCTCTCATTTGAATCCTAAAATTTTCTTTAGACTCATTTGGGTCCCTAAAATGCATTAATTATAAGTTGGTCCCTAAAATAGGTAAAAATACCATTTTACCATTTACTTGCAAAAAGTCTCATTTTTACCTTTTTACTTTTTTAAAATTACCATTTTACCCTTTATAGTTTAAAATGAACTATTTGATCCCCATTAGTAATAAATGACAATTTTGCCCCTATTTGAGAAAAAAATACCATTTTACCACTCATTTAGCAAAAATTATGATTTTGCCCGTAAACTCCCAAAAATAATTTTAGACATCTTCATTTGTCTAAAAACTATCTCCTAGTCCCTTAGGATATCCCTAGGGACTTTTCCACAAATTTTCTCATTTTTAAAAATTGGACCCCAAACTTTCAAAGTTTGCACTTTATTTATTAAACTTTGAAAATTAACTAAATCAACTTCTATTTTTACAAATCACTCCAAAATACTATTATTATACTCATAATGGTGGTGGGTGGAGTGGTGGGTCATACTCCGGCCAAATATGGCTGAATTTGGTCATGTTTCAAAATTGGTCGAAACAAATCTACTCTATAAGTTGTCAGAAATTCTTATAAGAGGTAGCTGGAGGGATAGACAAAGTTGAGGTGTTTTGAATCCAAGGTCCAGGCGAGTCGTTCTATGGTGGTGCTTGACCAAGTGGTCATCAGAGTTGGAAGAATTTGACCCTTAACTAGAAGCAATCAGGCAAAGTTGGATAGATTCGACAGTGGAGATCGACTCGTGGTAGCTAATTTTCCTCTTGTCGGATGTATGTCCTTGTTATGGAGAGGTAGAGGGGAGGCAAGGAGTCACTCTGACACTAGTGGACACTAGAGTGGTGACCAGAGGTGTCACGCCCCGACTCAGTTTGGTCGGATCCCTGTGATCAACCCGTCACTCTCCCGGTTTATTAAAGGGTTTCCCCTTATCGTAAACCGTAAAGAGTAAGGCGTCCTTTAACTTGCACCTTTTTCTTGGAATAGCATAATCAAAACTGTATGAAATTTAAAACTTTATATACCTGTCTTACAGGCATCTTAGTTAACAGTCTTTGAGGGGAGACTTTCCGAGATTTCCTGAAAGAGATATAAGAGAGGGGGTGAGTACGACTACTTAGTGAATGAGTTTTTAAAAGCTTTTGACTTTTAAGAAAAATATTTATATGGAGTGTGCCAGACTCCTTTGTTTTCATAAATCCCATCATTTAAAAATTTAGATTTTTTCATTATTTCTTAGTTACCACAGTGTGTCATCACCCAACACACATCCTTCATCATGAAGGTTACACACATTCGCAAGTCAGTATCACTACTGAACCCGCTAGTGTCTTCGGAGCGACTTTTCCTGCCACCCGGATAGAAGTACAACCACTTCTACCCTGGGAATGAGTGGATGTACGTGACATCCTACCCACAATCCTGAAATCACTTCTTCATATCTGTATGATGACAGAGACCTCATCCTGTCCCCACCCCGGTCTCATGCGCTTCATGCTACTCCAGATTTCGCATAGACACTTGGAACGACGAACTGCCCTTATAGCCACCAGGTCGTCCAGTGCCCTTAGGACGCATCACTACCCCTCATGGGCGTCTTGATGATCCCGTACTCACAGTGCATGCACAAACAATATTTTCTTATATTTCCATATAATCTATGGTGCCACTAGTCCAACGGCCCCGACTCTCAACTCAACCCGCAGCTGTTTGTCTTGACTAGTCCGTCGACCTGTCATGTCGCACTACCGCTAGTTGACTGAGCATGTCGGTCCTATCTTGGTACCATGGCCAAACAATTCACTTATTAAGTTTTATGACACATATATCATGTTCATTTACGAGCTCCTGCTCGTGCTAACTGGCCTTGGACCCACTGTACGAGATTTTCAAAATCGGGCATTTAGCTCCCAAGTTCCAAAATCGAGGCCCCTGACCTATTAGAGCTATTTGAGATCCCGTCGATAAGGTCCCCCAAATTGTTTAAGCATTGGAACACAGTCAGGAGAGAGCACTTCCGACAAAAATAGGTTTTTACTGTCCATCATACTGACCGGTATAAGGATATCTTTGTTCATAACCGATGAACGGGTTTTTAACTTCCTTCGAGGAAGTCTTATCATACCAACCGGGTATGATCTACTTACAACTCGTAAGTAGTTTTTTCGCATAACTTTCACATCACTTTCTCTAAGTAGTGATGATTAAAATACCACTAAACAACCGGGTTTTTATATCGAGGCACTTGTCCTTGCTGGCGTTCCCGGTATTTAATGTTCTTACTCGGCATAACAGCCTTCATTCATTAATGAATGAGAAAACCCAAACTTTTAGTTATTTACAATTAGGTCCCTAAAGTTATTTCTCTTTAACTTTAAGTCCCTAATGTCGGTTTTTCCTCAAATTGAGTCCCGTTACTTTTAAAATTTATCGTGGGACCACAATTTATTCAATTTCAGCAAAAAGGGGTTTAATTTTCCAAATTTCCAATTTGGTTCCCCAATTTTTCCAAAATTACCATTTTGCCCTTCTTTCACAAAAATGGTAAGTTTTTCCCCAAAATTCCTCAATTGGTCCTCCAACATTATTTTCATGTCCAATTGACCCTCAATTTCATAAAATTATATTTTGGCCCCTTTGAATTTTGAAAATCCCCAAATTTTCCCCCAATTTCAACTCTTCAACACTATCGAATTTGATTTCATCAAACTGACCGATCAAACACTTCTAATTATTGAAATTGGAGTTGAAATTGAGTTCCTATATGTTCATATGATTCTAAGAAAATTTGAATCATAGATTTTAACGTCGGAACGAGCTCAAACAGAGCTTTGCCGAAAAACAGACTGTAGAGAGAGAAAGCTTCGATTACTCACCGGTGAAGGCACGACAGTCCGAGCTTTCGATCTGGGCAGATAGGTCTCGTCCTTAGGTTCATCCTAAAATCAAGTATTGTATCAATTGATGTGGAATTGGATTAGAATTTTATCATTGAAATTCGGTCAACTCTCTCTCTAGCACCGATCGAAAATTATAAAGGGGAGCTGAATTGGCTTACCTTTCGATCCTAATTTGGCCGTGGAAAGGTTGAGCAAGTGTTGGGAGGGCTTGGTTTGGCTTGAGTAGGGCTTGAAATGGCCGATTTTAGCTTGGCTGAAATATGGCAGATTCGGTCCGCCGGAGTTGCTTCACTATTCCATCATGTCGGCGCTTCTCCAACGATTCTCGGATTGACTGGAATTTGCTATAAGATAGCTGTCTTCTCCCCGGTTCTAAAGAGCCCGACCTTTGTTCAAATGAAAGCTCTGGTTCGAGTTTTACTGGGAAATGGAGCAGTAGAGAAGAGAAGTGTTCAGGTGTGAGAAGAATGAAATGGGGATGACTTCTTTAAATAGGGATGACTTCTTTAAATAGTCGTAAAACCCGTATATTAAATGGGAGAAATTTATTACTAGTATTAATATTGCCATAAATTATTGGTATTAATTCCAATAATTTAATTTAGGTATTAAATTATTGGTATTAATTCCAATAATTTAATTTAGGTATTAAATTATTGGTATTAATTCCAATAATTAAATATATATTAAGTGATGGCTATTTATGATAAGCCGTACGAGATCACCCATCCTCAAGTAAGCACGCTTAACTTTGAAATTCTTATGGAATCTAGTTCAATTGAACTAATTTGATTTTTGTTTTCTAGTTTTTCTTAAGTTTCTTTTCCAATGTTTAATAAATCTTTTGAATCAACCGAAAGTTGTAAATTTTCATATTGCTTATTCCCAAACGTAAATCGGTTTGGTTTTCTTATTCGGTTTGACCGGTTCTTTTCCCGGTTTTCCTTAACTCAAATGTGCGGGGTTTACAAGAGGTGGTCGAATTTGGCCTTGCAAAGCCAGCGATGATAGATAAATTTTCTGTCCTAGATTAGGGTCGGCCAAAACGACCCTCATGCGGTATTTTTCGACCACTAACAAGTCGAAATCTGGCCAAAATACTCAATAGGTGTCCATAAGCGGTATTTTGACACGAAGATCACTCTATTTGGTAGTAAGACGAAAGAGAATTGCTCATTCGATCATAGGTCAAGAAGGTTTCTAGTATTTGGATTTTGGTCTTTGAATCTAAAATTTGATATATTCAAAAAGAGTTAATTCAATTAATTTTGTAGGGGGACTGATAGCTCAGTTGTGAGTTGACCATTATATTTTGTCACGTATAATTTAGTCCAAAATTGAATCAATTTGAGTAATTTGTATGAAGATGTGTGGCCGCAATCGGTCGGGCGAGAAGGGACGCACAAGTGGTATTAAGGTGAGTCGGGTGGATCCGACACTAATTTGGGTAACCTTACTTCCCTTATTCTACCTTTTTTTATAAATTAAATTACCTTTTTCCATTTTTTGGATCTATTGAGTAATTTAATCTGAAATATAGGTTTCATTTGGTCGAAAACTAGATTTTTCCAAAAATCTCGATTTTTTTGCTTAAAAAATGGATCTATAATTCGATTGAATTTATATTCTCAACTCGGGTTCATATTCCCACTTACAATATTTGTTTATGATCAAATTCGATTTCCAATCCCGGTTCGAGATTCTATTCCTGATTCGATTTGGTGTTCCATTCTTAATTTAAGTTTTCATTTCTTATTTAATATGATTTTCCAATCCAATTTAACTTAAAATCGATTTTAGAAGTTCTATTATTATAACTACTACTTTTATTTTAAAAGTTATCTTTAAAACTAAATCATTTACTTTGTAGGATTTCCTTTAGTAGCCCATTTGGATATTTCTACTTCCTATAATTCACGCATTAGTAATATCATTATATATTTTTATGTCTTCCATTCACATTTTTATAATAACTTTCTATATTTCTATCAATCATCTTTGGTTAACACTAATATCACAGTTTCCATTAATATCTTTAATTAGCACTAATATTATAAATTTTATCATAAATTTGTAAATTTACATAAGTATTATTATGTATTTAACCATTATTGATATTTTTTCATTTTTTATCCTATTTGTCACGAAAGCACATATTAATAGTTTATCTAATTTAAATCACAACACCTATTCCAAAATTTTCTGTTTGTACAAGTATACACAATTGTACTAGTGCTGCAATGCTCATTACTTTATCACTACCACGCCTAGTTACCACTGAAGTCCCCATTGGAACATAAAACCAAAAAAAAACAGTTCATAAGGAATATGATAGACAAACCTCATAAATTTAATTGTGGAAGAAAGTACTCAAAGCATAGCTGCTGATACATGTCAAGTAACTTGCACTAAAATATAGGTCTGTAGGGAAAAGCTAACTATGATTCTGAACACAAGGCAAAGAGATTCAATTGAAGCATCGGTCAAAATCGGAATCTCCAAAGAAATTGGATGAATGCAAATGTGAATTCACATACCAACTAGAGTTAGCCACCAGCCACAGTTCATCCTTCTTCCATATGGATGAACACGAATTTGCATATCAGGTAGATTGACAAGAGAAACCGTAATGTCTCCATATCCTTTTCTGTCCTGAGGAAAATTATAAGAGATGTTCTGGGGAGACTGATTTCTTCTAAACATCTAAACATGATGCCAGTTTACAGGACTTGCCACCTTGGTATCACAAAATAACCCGGAGAAAAAAAAATTAGCCCACAAGCGCAAAATGGCAAGGAAACGAGAAAAATCACTTATAAACAACACGGAGAAGCTTCCAGGGAATTTCCAAAGGCTGCATCCGATGATTCTGCTGCTTCCCCCCCTCAACAGGAAAAAATTCTTCTGTACAATGATCTGACTGAATAATATTGGTACAAAGGCCAGCTCAGCTTCAATTGCTCAGGAAACCCACCAAACCCCAAATCCAGTTGTGCCAGTAGGGAGTACTCGATGCATTCAAGTGTGACTTCACAGTAAGGGTCTTCTCTGCTGTAAACAATTCTTTGCATTTATGCCACAAACAGAAACAAAATCTGCAGCCAATCATACAACAGATCTGCAGCCCTTCTTCAAAGGGACTTTAATTAGGCAAAGTAAAGGTCCAAGTGGATGTCACCACCGGACAGAACCATTTTAGAAAACCAAATGCTATCTTTCTTCTGCTCATAAAATCCCATTCAAGACTCTTTGATAGTAATCATATTGTCGGGTCCGCCATGCATCTAAGCTACTGCTGATTAGGGAAAGCACCAATGATACACATTGCTGCCATGAATAAAGCACAATAAGCATACAATAGTGATATGATCTAAGAGTGCTGAAAATGCCCAAATTTGTTATGTGAAGGCAAACCTCTTCAGTAAAGCTTAGATGGAATCGCTTTCTTAAGTTCTGTATAGTCCGTGGACCGCCTTTGAAGCAAGGGAAGCCTGAATCCTGATCAAAATTAATCACAAGAAGTCCAGTCAACAACAGAAGTAGATGAATCTACTTCTCAAAGCAACTAGCTAGGTTATGTTTTGTTTTCAAGAACATTTATTTCTTTTGTTAACTCCAACACAAACTGCAAAAAGCAGTTTAACATTTTTTCCTTCTTGCTATGCACAATTATCAAGATGAACATAAAATAGGGCAATCTACTAGAAAGATCTAAATGTCCATATCCATGAGAATATTAAGTCCACTGCAGAAGTAAATCTTAAAGGAAAATGAAAGTTGAAATCTACAAGAATTTTTTACTAAGGAGAGGCTCAGGGAGCATCTAACCTGGAGCATCTCAACAAGTAAAATAACACGCTCAGCATGTTTCCGACAAGTGAGGAACCCTTGAATGCACAGAACCTAAGAAACAGATTATTGACGCCTGAATATGATGCATATATGAACCCAATTGAACTCTAAAGAATTGAAGCATGACTCTTGAATGTTATTGCACCATACCTTAAAATAGTCAAAGAATTCACTTGGAACTCCCTCAGCATCAGAATCCATAACCTAAGATCACAAGGATATTAAAGTTTCTCTGTGATGGAAAACTATGCATGGGTTCCGGAACCCTGTAGACAAAAAGAAACTTCGTGTAGCATCCATTCCTACCTCAAGAAGTTCTCGTGTTAGCTTGAATGGAGCACTCTCAAAATTTACACCACCAGGGGAATTTGAGAGCATGAAACCAAAATCAATATGTATGATATGACCTTCTTCATCTAGCAAGAGGTTGCCATTATGGCGATCCTTCACCTGTGACATCAAAAAAGTTTAGGTACTTTCTAAGAAAAAAGTTCCCATAAAATTCAACCAGATTCCCTACACATTCAGTTAACCTATGAATGAATTGTAATAATTATGGCCGTAAATTATGAGCAGTTCCTGCTCTAGAAGATTTCTTTAATTAGTGAAACACCGAACTACAATCAATCCAATCCAATTGATACTTCTAAAAGGTAAAGTAAAAGATTGAAGCTGTCCCGCCCTAAGTATTCATGTGCTCAAAACACAATAACATCAAGGAACATATCCTGTCACACCTCTCAAGTGGCAAACTGATTATATAAGTGGAGCCAGCATGAAGCTCACACGGTAATATTCCATTGACCCATTGAGTATCATGAAAGAAAATTTTGCAGGAAATGGTCCACTGTTACCTGGAGGAGGTAGCACACTAATGAATATCCAGCCATGCTCTCTACAAAGTTCCTCTGTTAAGATATTTTGTGCATTAGTGTCCTAAATACATAGATGTTTATCCTAAACTAAAAATTGACTATTCATTACCTGTGCAAGCTTAAAACTAGGCAAATTTTCCCCATATTTTGCTAAGAAGAAATCGCGTAAGCTCATTATATCGGGATATCTACTCTTAATAGAATGAAGTGAAGCCTGCAGGACAAAAAGAAATCAACATTTATATGAAATTCTCACATGGTAATTTGAAATAAGTTATGTAATATATCTTACTGTATCTGGAATCGTTTCAATGAGAGCCGTGTAAGATGAAGTAACCAAAACTTCATAAGGGCGCAACCAAAGAGGGAGACCAGCTTCTTGAAATATATCTGATAAAATTTGTAATCATTCACTAGCTATTCAAGGAAACAAGAAAGGATTGCCTAAAAGATTAATCATGCTAATGCAGGGTTAGATGATATTCTTTACAAGAAGATACTAACCATAGAAATGGGAAATAAGTTGTACAGCTAGATGTTCCTGCCGACAGTCATCACCACTTTTTACAATAACCTAAACAAAGAGAACAAAAGAAAAATAGTTTCATTACTAGTAAAAAAAAAATAACCATCCAAAGCCAGATTTTAAGATAGATAATGCAACAAAGACAATATCTTCAAGCTTTCAGACCCATAGACATTCATATCATGCCTCCATCAATTGGACTTTCATAGGCAATACAAATTACTCTACAGCAAGTCGTAGATTGTTTGCCACCATTATTTCTGGTTAACTTTCTCAAAGACTTGTAGACTTTCACATGTGCAGGTCTTTTGTTTAGACCAGATGCTTCGCTTTGAAGAATTAAAAAATGTGAAGAACAAAAGTATCCACAAGTATATTGGTGAAATTAAACTTACAGATCGCAAGTCCCAACTAGATAATTTTCCAAACTCTGAAGATTTTCGAATTCTATTTTTCTTAACTTCCCAAAGTTCACCGGCTAAAGCATCACTGGCCTTTGGAGGTCCACCAACCTTTTAATAAATGAGAAAGAAAATCTTAGTAAATACAGTTTTCACACCAACGGATGAATCAGAAAATCGATGTCCATTCAACTCACTCGAGGTTCTGTATCCGATGAGTCTTGACCGGCTCCCTTAAGTGGGAGTCCTGGAGGTGCTTCCCCTTTTGCTGCAGCAGCCTGCATAGGGGTACTTTGTTGTCAAAATCAAAATAATGCAAACCGAAATGAAGTGATAGGTAAGATTTCTTAACACCAGAGTTTTGGAGAATTAGATGGTTTGTTTCTCTTCATTTTGTTCAACTACATGATTAAATAGAAGCATAAAACTATTTTAAGGGATACATCTATTCAAGAGATCCATTGTGTTAATAACTTCACAACTGAAGAAAACACACATTTACTATTTTTAACCAAGTCACAAGTCCGTGACTACTTGCAGAGGCAATGAAAATGTGAAGATCTACACAGGGCCCTCATTAGTCAATAAAGTCAATAATCACCTAACATTATAATTTATAGAGGCTTATGCATAAGTTCTTAGAAGATGGTAAAAGAAAGGGTATGAGAATGTGCAGATCTACAATAGGACCCTCTTTTGTCATTCGCATCAATAATCACCAAAAATTATCGATTAGAAAAACTTACACTCAGGTTCTTTGAGTTACTAGGAATAAAAGATGGTAAGAGAAAGTGTATGCTTTTTTGGAGAAGGAAAAAGAAGGTAGAAGAAAACATTTGGAGTTGGGTAAACAAATCGGACACATATAAATGAAATTAATATCTTATTTTTAAATGAATAAAAGAATAACCAGAATAAATCTGACGCCATTACCTTTGCTTCCTCAATAGCTATAGTACTTGGAACTCGTCGATGTTCTTTCCTCCTAGGAAGTTGTTGATCCTCAATATCTTCCACTCTCACCCCAGGATCTGCAGTCAGGACCAGTCTAACCCATTCCAAATCTGTACTTTCACCTTCATCTTGAATAATATCACTTGTTGAACAAGTGACCTGAAACTTCTTCTCCACCGAGAGATTTACATTGACAAATTTGGCTCTAGCATCAGCTTTATGACCCATCACTTGGTCAATTGCTTGTGCAGTAGAATAGGACATTCTCTCAGTACTATTTCGGTATGCCTCTTGGGCAGTCCACAAAGGATATGCCCAGGAAGGTGGTTTTTCCAACAGTGCATCTCCATTTGCCAGAGGGATTCCTCCTTTAGAAAGCTTATGCACTCCAGAATTTTCCTTGGTATTGCTAAACAGAAATACATCAGAACAAACCTCACTATGAGTAACTATCTACCAAGTTGCCAAATAGACTATTATCCAAACAAGTTTATTTTAGTAATTATTTAACTGCATACACTGACTCAGTTTTCTGATACAATAATGGCAGAAGAGAAACAGAGAATAATCAAATGAAGCAGATAAATTATGTACAAAAGTTCCAGATTTTCCTCCACTTAACCAGTGCAATAAATGGCTTTAGATGATAAAATACCTTGGCATCTCACTCTTCAAGACCTCAACACATATCAAGTATGGAGCCTTTTCTCTAGAGTTTAATAGAACAGCTTCATCTTCAGGTATATGAACCACTCGATACATCCCCTTTCCCAATGGGAAGCAGACACCTAAAAAATGAAATTAAAAGTTTACAAGCTATATGGAAATAGAGCATTTACTTCTGATTAGGAAGAAGCACCTCCACTATTCTGAGCCTCTGCTACATGCATATTCATCTCTCCAAGTGACTGGACATAAGAAGCTGCAAGTTGTTAGAAATGATGTTTTATGCTACTTCTTCAACATAATCAATGATCAATAGGCTAAGGTACAAGGCATAAACAACCTCCCGGAGAGCACTTTTTCGGTCCTCCACAGGAAATACATCAACTAGCCCATATGAAATATCACATAGTGACTGCACAAAGTCCAAAGACTCGTGATATGTTCCTTTACGAAAATGAGATGAAGAATAGCTTGGGAGAGGAGGCTTCTCATTTAATTGGTCATTTTGTTGTCTAGAGGATCCTGGATATTTCTGCAGAAATTACATAAAGTGTCATAATTCCGGGTGCAAAGAAGGAATCATAACAAAGATTCTTAGTTACCTTTAATGGGTCAAAGTAATCCATTGCTAAGTTCTTAATCTATAAGCTAAATGCAGTACATATCACATCCCTCCAGACCATGAGAATGTAAGCAATCCATATTGGTGGCTGCCTTGCCATACAGGGAATGGAAAGCCTAACTACTAGGAAGCATTTTCACTATTCATATGGTCGCATGGTTTTACTGATTGACTTTCATCAGTTTTGATCATCTATATATATCATTGAAATAATGATTGGACAATCAAAATACATATAAAAATTTGGGCCAATGCAGCTCTCAATCTCATAAAAACATAATTTTATCTTTAAGCAGAAATATTATTTTTAACATGCTACTTAAAATTATTCAGCAAAACACAATGCCCATAAAAAATTTTGTATTGTAATTTATTTCATTGACTGACTAGATAAGAACCAAGAACCACTGATTATAATGGTGCCATTTTGATCAACAACAGGTACTCTAGCATGACAAGAAGCAAACCTCATTTTGCTTTTTGGAACCAAACAGCTCAGAGTCTTCAACTGAACGATCACGGTCTCTAAATAGTTTGCGGAAAAAGTTTTCCGTGCCAGGACTGCTTTCAAACAAGCTACCAGAAGCACCCTTCTCATTTCCTGCACTGCTACCAGAATCTTCAGGATGCACACGGAATAACCTTCGGAGCAATGAGAACTCTTCCTCCTCGCCATGAGAATTCCCCTCAGATTTATCATGCCCATCTTTCTTATCCTCAAACTTTTCTCTAAAAAATTTCCGGAAGAATCCTTCTTTATCATCATCTTCAGCAAATTTTGAACATCTCTCTTCACCCACCCCTTTATCTTCATCAGCATTACCATCCTTCTTGTCTTCAACTTTATCCTTGAAAAGCTTGCGAAAGAACCCTTCTTTCTCATCATCTTCCAGTGACTTTGTGACTGGTTTATCATCTGAATCACTCTTGCTATCCCGAAACAACCTTTTGAAAAATCCATCAGAGCTTGATGTGAACTCGTCATCCTCACCCTTACTTTCTCTTAGGAGCCTCTTAAAGAAACCTTCCGAGGTTTCTTCATCATCAGTTTTACTGTCCCTCAAAAGCCTCTTAAAGAATCCTTCCTTCTCAGAATCCTCAGCATCCTTCTCCATTGACTTTCTGAACAAAAAGGCATCCCGAACCTTTGGACCAGGAATAAATTTTTTAAAGATTTTGTTTTCTTCTTGGGTTGGCTGACCTACATCTTCTACCAGATTGTTCCCTACGGAAGGAGAAAACAATAAGGACCTCCTCTTGTTATCATCTGGAGATGATGCTAGTGATAGCAATCGCTGTTTAGAAGACAATATTCTATTCAATACATGATTCTTACTCCCAGGACTAGAACTAGAACCAGGTGACCTCAAAAGTGGAGGCCATTCACCCATCAAAGTAGCTGCAATCTGGCACTTTTCCTGAATCCTACTAATCCCTTCATTGTCATCGTTGTCCTCCAGCTCTGCCATCAAAAACCAGTGCACTTTCAGTGCAATCTTCAATGACTTGGAGCATATATCAATCACAAATTTGTCCAAGCTGGGGCTTGGTTTGTGCACCATCATGTAGCAGATTTGGAAGAGGTAACTTTCAATCCCAGTCAGAGGTAATGTATACATTCGATTGCATAGATAATCACGAACACCAGCATGATCATGCTTATACAGGTAGCTGACAGCAATCCACTCGCAGAAAAATGCAGAGTTGAAAAATCTGATGAGCCACCCAGTCTCACCTGAGTCACTCCCAAGGGTATTCTGAGAACTCGGGAGCTCCCGGGGCGAATCATCAGTTTCCCTGAGAGTGAGCCCGAGAAGCCGAACCATTATCGGATCCTAGCTTAATCAATCTACCATCATAAGACACAAAACTCTAACCCCGATCCTTCCAATCTAACCTTCCTAATAAACCTCAGCTTAATCAAGAATTCTGAAAATTTGGAACAAATTAGCTGAGAAAACCCTACGTTAGCTTCAAGAACCAGACGCAACACCTCGACTGATCGGATAGCCAAGGGCTGCCGTGCTCACAGATGACCAGAATTCCAATACAGATCAACGATTTGTGTTCTTTTCCTGAAGAAACGTGAAAGGATCCTCCGCGATGCAAAGCAGATTCGGCTGAATTCGAAAGAGAGAAAATGCAACTAAGTTCGCTTAGCAAATGGATAGAAAGAGAAGGCAGAAAAACTGATCGTCTCCTTCCGTGAGCTGATGGCGGAATTGTCGAAGCTGCCGTCTTTACGGAGCAACCGGCAATGGAAGTCGTAGCACTGGAGGTGGAAGTCTCGACGCCGTGGTGGAAGTGGTGGTGGTTGGGGACAAAACACACAATCAGGCAATAATTTTCAAATTTAATATTCATTTTATTAAACATAAATGATCAATTTTACCTTGAAACACAATTAAGAAGTGATTAATTAGCGGAAAGCCGGGTTTGTCTATCCTGTGCTCCAGTGCACTAAGTCAATTTATGGGCAAAATTTTAAATGAAAGCTAGAAAGCTAATATATAAAATTCAAATTTAAGTTTCACATGTAAACATTAACTGATAAAATACTGATATTTTATAATTATATTAAATGTCATTATTTTAATTTCTTATATTAATATTAAAATGTTAGTGGTAAATTTTAAATTATATAATATATTTATTATACGATTAATTCCTAAAATTTACTACATCACTGTCCACAGAAATTAAAATCTCAAAATTGTATATTGAATATAAAATTATTATGCCGCTGTAGACTGAGTAATTTTCCCATCTTAATATATTTTAATTTTCGAGGGAAAATAGCAAAATGAAAATGGCCGCCAGGTCCCACTGGCTCCCATTTCTTTCTCCAGCTTTACCAGAAAATTTTATTTTTGAATTATTCAAAAAATGCCAATTTTTCCATTTTTATGAGTAAATATGCATCCACCTTGGAAAAAAATCAGTAAATGTATGTGGGTATGGTAACGCTTTCCTTTTTCCCTTTTTTATTTTCCAGGTAAATTACACTGTTATGATGAACAATTTTAATTAAATTATATGATAGTATAGAATTTTCAAAAAATAATTTATTATGCAAAATTTTTGAAAGATGTTTTAGCATAAAATGTTACATTTTAACTAATAGTATCAATTTTTTTTGAGGGACATAATTATATAATATCAAAAATGATAGTAAAGAAGAATAAAGAAATTTTGAGAAAGGGTTGAAGGCGTTAGATGGGCCTCATTGGCTTGGACCTATTCGCCCGATGACCTCTCCCAAGGGTCTCCTAGAGGAGGCCTCGGGAGGGACACATGGCTAACCCCTCGGTAGACCAATGTTTTCACGTGAATATAGATACATTGGCATAAACTAATTAGTAGGGTTTCAATTTTTCACGTAAATCTATGTTTGTTCATATAATCGCTGCGAATTTATTGATTACTTTTCTTTTCATGTTCAGAAACAGAAGCAAACAGTACCATTTTGGGATGACATAAAGTGTAGTGCTAAATGGTCTACTGAGAATAGTAGGTGTATCCTTGGTGTGAGTTGATTTGAATTCTCAAAGTTTGATACTACTACCTACCAATATATTACTTTAGTAATAAGTGATAATATACAATATCATGCAGTGGTCCAAAAAGTTTAGTGTGGCCCAATTTGTAAACCCAAATTATCACAACAATATGTATTAGTGACATTAATTAAATTACAGAAAAATCGAGTATAACTCACAATTATATATATTACTGTTTTTTTTTACATTCATTCATTTATTCAATTTGTTATTTATTGATAAACTCACAAATTGAATATTAAAATTATACATTATATATTATATATTTTATTAACAAAATATGGTATACATTTATAAAAAAAAACTATAACTCTATTTTTAGCCTATATATTTTATTTTTTATTATTATTAATATATTCTAATTATATTTTTATTTAATTAAATATTTAATGAATAGACAATAAAGGCCAACAAAACACCATTTTGGGATTAAATGCTAAATGATTTTTGGGTATTAATTAGGTTGATAAATGGGCTAGAATAGCATGTGCATCTACCTGCAAGTTGATAAAGATTTTTTTGCTAGTATAAGCATAACACCTTTAGTAATAAGTGATAATATACAATATCATGTTGTTACCTCTCATGATTCTCATTTTTTTAGTTTTTTTTCCTATTATTATTATAACAGCAAAAACTTTAGTGTGACCTTGTAAACGCAAATGATCACAACAGCCATGTATGGGCGACATTAATCAAACTACAAAAAAATTGAGTATAGCTCACACATGTATATACTAGTATTTTTCTTATTGTTATTCATTTATTCAATTTGTTGTGTACGGATGAAATGACTAATTGGATATTGGAATTTTATTTTATTAATAAAATTATTATACACATTTATAAAAAAAACTATAACTCTATTTATAGAATATATATTTTAAATTTTATTCTTATTATTCATATATTATACTTATCTCTTTTATTTAATTAATTTTTTTAATGAGAAGCCAAGCAAGTGTTAAATAATTATTAGATATCAATTAGGTTAAAGAGTTGAATAGTAAATTTATCTTCTATCGTATAAGTTGATTTGGAAGTTAAGTTAAATGTAGAAAGATTTTTATATAATACAAGCGTATCTCGTTCCTTAATAAGTGGTAATATACAATATCATGTTTTCACCTCTCATTATTCTTATTTTTTTTTATATTTTTTTCTATTATTATAACAATGAAAAAGTTTGATGTAACCCACGCTATAAACCTAAATTATCACAATAATAACATTAATCAAACTAAAAAAATTGAGTATACCTCACACTTTTTCATCATTTATTTATTTAATTTATTATGTATTGATAAAATAACTAATTGAATACGAAAAATTTTATTTTATAATTTTATTTTATTAACAATAATATTATATACATTTATATCTTTCATTTGAACTTTTACTCTACCTTATCTAGGCAACTTATAATGGAAAACACAATTTTTTCACATTAAAAAGCTTATTGTATGAGGGTTGCCAATCCTTGAATAGGTTAATGGCTACTCAAGTATGGGGAAATATTTTGAATTCCTTGGCATAGTTAACAGAAGTTGACTAGAAGTTTTACTCCACTTTCTTTTAGGAGGAGTTAAGTTCTCCATTTTGGCTTCACTAGAAAGGATGCCTCATTCCTTAGGAGTCTCTTCTAGAGTTCTTTCTTAGCAAAATTTGATGGTTAGGTTCGACAAAAGAGTTATTAGAGGTTCCTACTTTAGTAAATTATTGTATTTTATTTTTTTGTCATTTTCCTACATAATTTTTTTTCCATTAATCCTTATGTTTTCACGTAATATTTAGAAAATATATTATTTTTGAATTTTCTATTTTTCAAAATATTTTCAAAATACAGGTTGAAAAGTTTGGGCTCTCACACCACTTTGTTGTACCTGATTAAGTTTTTCGGTTACACCTGTAATTAACCCGCCATATCCTTTGAATTTATACAATAGTTGGTGTATTAAGCCCCATAGGTGCGACATAATTAAAGGCTTAGAATTCCTTTTTAGTAAAATATGAAAAATATTTCAATAAACATGTAAAAATATAAAGTCATACTAAAGAAAAATCTTCAAGTCGGTAAGATGTGTAGCTCCATTATTTTCTTGAAATGGGTATAGAAAGTAGGTGAGTTCAACACATTCTCTAAAATATTTATAAATAATATTTGTATAAATATTTATAAAATTTTTTATTTTGACATCAAATCATTTATACTTAATCTTAATAATTCACATATGCAAGCACATGTTGTAATGTTAAGATTTGGATCTTTCAAGTATTATCACAATTACACAACTAGTCTAAATGGACCAAGTTACCAATCTAATATATTCATTCCATTGTGTAAGGATCACACAATCACGGAATGAAGGTACGTTCTCATTCCACATATGGTTCAAAGTGATTTTACCAACCATTATCGTATTTACACTCATCCCCGACCACAAGTTTGTATGGATGAAATTACACATACCAGACCAATCCGTATATACCAAGTTACTCATCACAAATGTAACGACAACGTTCACTATTGAGGAACTAAACCATCTGTAAACCTTACCCTTTTGAGCTAAGGAAAATCGGGAACAAAATCGATCAAACCAAGTGATAAAACCGAATCGGTTCACAAACCCAATAATTGTGAATGGGCAATTTAGGAATTTACAACTCACAGGTGATCCAAAAGGTTCAAAATACTATGGAAAAGAACATTAGGATGAATTGGAATAGGAAAATTAGACCAGTTTGAATGAATCGAGTCCAACAGGATTGAACCGGTTTATGAACCGAATATGTTCATGAACTGAAACCGATAGAGATCGGGAAAAACAAAGGAATTCAACTCCATTGTAATCCAAAAAAATTTATAAACCTTGGGAAGGAACCTTAGAACAAAGTGGGAGAGAAAAACCAGACCGGTTCGGGTGAACCAGACCTAAACCGGATTGAACTAGTTTAAGGACTGAGTCGGTTTATGAACTGGAATCGATAAATAGATGGTAAACTAGGAATTTTATGGACCCTAAGTAACCAAAGGAGTCACAAAAGACATGAAAATGGACTTGTGAAGGAATTGGGGATGAAAACCAAACCAATTCAGGTGAACCGGATCCAAACCAGTTCGGACTGATTTGAACCACTATTGAACCGAATCCTAAATTCATTTTTTAGATGGCTTAAATAATTCAAATTTGAGATTTGAGTCCACCATTGGATAGATAATGAATTTAGAAATTTTTATATTTGAAAAACTTGATCGAATGGAGGGTGAACCGGCCGGTTTAAGCTTTGAACCCAGTTCGGACCGGTCCGGTCCGGTTCAGAATAGTGTCATCTTCTTCCTTAAGATGACAACACTGTTCACTCACCGGGTGAGTACGACTACTCAATGAATGGGTTTTCAAATGTCTACTTTTAACTTTTAAGAAAAATATTTATATGGAGTGTGTTAGACTCCTTTCTTTTCAAAAATCACTTCATTTAAAAATTTGGGTTTTTCCATTATTTCTTAGTTATCGGTGTGTAATCACCCAACACATATCCTTAATCACATTGGCAAGTCATATCACTAGTATTAATATTGCCATAAATTATTGGTATTAATTACAATAATTTAATTTCGGTATTAAAATATTTGTATTAATTACAATAATTTAATTTGGGTATTAAATTATTGGTATTAATTACAATAATTAATATATATTAATTTATGACTATTTATCATAAGCCGTAAGTTCACATAAAAATTTTTTACCGAAATTTCGGGTTACAAAAAAATCATACTTCCTAGGAGGTCACCCATCTTCACACTACTCTCGAGCAAACACACTTAACTTTAAAGTTCTTATGGAACCTAATTCACCTGAACCAATTTAGTTTTTATCTTCTAATTTGTCTTAAGTTTCTTTTTCAAGGTTTAATGAACCTTTGGATCACTCGGAAGTTGTAAATTTCCATATTGCTTGTTCCCAAATGTAAATCGGCTCGGTTTTCTTATTCGGTTTGACCGGTTCTTTTCCAGGTTTTCCTTAACTCAAAAGTGCAGGGTTTACAATCGTACTCACCCCCTCCCTTATATCCCTTTCAGGAGATTTTGGAAAGTCTACCCTTAAAGACCATCAACTAAGACGCTTGTGATACAGGTATGATAAATCTAAATTATTATGCAATTTTGTTTATGTTATTCCTGGAAAAAGGTGCACGTTTAAAGGATGTCTTACTCTTTACGGTCTATAATAAGGGGAAACCCTTCAATAAACCGGGAGAGTGGTGGGTTGATCATGGGGATCCGACCAAACCGGTTCGAGGCGTGACACCATCTCTTTTACTAGGTCTAATACGCATTGGACTCTTGGAGTTGGTGTATTGGAACTAAACTCTCCTTATTCTCCCTTTGATTATAGTAGGCTCTAAATATCATCACTACCTCTTATAGGCATATCATAACTCCACATGTCAAACACAATCAAGAATAATTTAATAATTGAGAGTTACCTTAATATTTGACCAATTCAATCTATTCGTCTTTCATACTATTAGCTATATGGGGCGTGACCCATTTCTAGCTCGTTAGTAATTACTGGGGATGTACATGCTCCCCAAAATAATAGTTTGATGGTTTTATTATCAGGACTTGACTTGCTATCTCACTTATCTCAACTACTTATATTTTCATTTGTGATGTAGCTCATATTCAAGAATCTTAAAATATACAAAACAATATCTGCCTTTTATTTCAAATTTCTATTGTCACTTTGAAAATGTTAGGGTCATGGCCCTTTTTTTTTCAAAACATGGCAATTGGTCAACTTATTTCATTAATCATGGACTTGACCCATTTTCATCGTTTATGGGCTTGACCCATTTATATGGTTGAGGTTGAGATTAGACCCGAACTTTAGAAAAAAAATTCTAAAACACATCTCATTTAGTTTTTCATCTATTCCAAAGAGTTCATAAATATACTCGGTTTTTCAAATAGCAAGTAATATTGGTCCAAAGGACGTGATGCTAGAAATCATACTCACCGGTATTTTGTAGATATGTTTATCACCGAGGGATTCCAGAGTATTCATACCCTTACTCACATGAATAAGTAGGTATAATCCCTACAATAGTTTGACAAATATTTGTTAACAACTTAGGTTCGACTCATGAGGGTATTATTCAATCTATATAATAACTTTTCTAAAATTAACAATTTTACCCATGGGATTCAATTAGCTTTACTAAACTCTCAGTCACACCCCTTTTCACTACTCAAGCCTTAATTTATGAAAAATAACGAAGTTTCTTAATATTATACCTTATTTAAAATTAGTTATCATTCATAAAAATATTTGCCATTAGATCCCTATACTTTTACTTATTTGCACATAGGTCCCTAAATTTTATTTATTTTTCAATTGGATCCATAATATTTTTAGATCAATCCTTTAGAACACTAATATTTCCTTTATTTCTATTTGGGTTCCTAAATGTATCTTTATTTGAAATTTAGTCTCCAACTTTCCTGAATTTTACAAAATGATTCCTAGAGTTAATTCTTCATGTAATTGAGTTTAAACCTCCAAATTTCGGCACTATCATGATACAACTGTCTTCCACATATCCCCACGATCATTTTAAACTTTGAATAAAATGATTTATCCTAGAAATAACCAAGAACATAGCTTAATCGAAAAATGATTTTAGATAGAGAAATATTTAATTTCTTTTCAACGTCAGCATGACAACTATAGTTGTTGGTATGAGAAGCTAGCTCTCCTCCTTTGAGTCCTCTAGGATCAAGCAATACCTCAATTGTTTATTAGAGCTACTGAATTTGAGTTGAAAATATTTTGGTGAAAACGGTCTAAAAATTTAAGAATTCTAGCAAATGACACTAGGAAGACTTGGGCACAACTTGGGATTGTTTAGGAGGCTCGACCTTACCGTAGATAGTAGTGGGGATACTCAATTCCCACTCACAATGTTGGGTGTATGTTTTGTCTGTTGGAGTCGAGATACTATGCGACCTCGTTGGGGCTTCTTCTATTGTCCTCGAGCTCGGTTGAGGGTGCTACCATGTATAAGACTTTTCCAATAATCAAAGGAACCTAAAAGCACATTTTTTGGTTGAAAAAATGGCTCTTGTCATAGCTCTAGTTTGAGCCTCGCTGAAATCTGGAGTTATCAAAAGAATTCGAGTAGTTGAGGTGTGAGGAGATTGAGAGAAAATGTGCTCTTTATATATGGAGCTCAGAGACTATAAGCATTCCCCGCCTTGTAAGCCCCTAATACTTTTAAATTCCTATTGGAGCGAATATTCCTTTACTAAATAAGGATTGTTTTTTAAACAAGGGTGACACATATGAGATGCAGATTTTAAAGGAAGAAAATGATACAATACGCACATGCACTGACGTGGATTTTCACTCAAGGTTCGTGTCATTCTCTGATCATATGACTTGCCACATAGCAACATTACTAGCTAGATTTGGCAGTCAACTACCATTATGATATTGCCATGTGACATCCTATGATTGGTCAATTTAAATATGTCAAATTTTTCACTCGCAGACATGTGCCAATGCCACATATCATCCCTAAGGGTAGCAATTGACTGGGCTAGGTTTGAGTCTAAGTGGACCCGAACCCAACGTGGAGTCCTTGTCACGAGACCTAGACCTGGTCATCGGGTCCACCAGGTTTTGATAGACCCGACTTGGTGAGATCCGGTCACATCATATCAGGTCTAATTAGGTCCGATTGAACTCGATAATTAAAATATATTATGTTAACAAGCTAATTCGAACCTGCAACCAAATTATTAATAGCATTAATACTCTAACATCTAAGTATTGTTAATTTTGTTATTTATTTAAAATAAATATGTTTTAACATAAGTAAGTGTTTGGGGTGGAACTTTAAAAATACCATTCGAATTAAATTTTCTACCTAAAATTCGAATTTTTAAAATTTATGCTCACTCAAGTTTTATAATATAATATTTATATTTTGAATATATAACATAATTTATTTTAGTTTATTTGTTAAAACTGCCTTAGTCTTAGATTTAGGTTACGTGTTAGAAATATCATTTATACCAAAATAATTTTTAGTTAATTGTCAGCTAAAAAAAGAGTGGGTACGTCATGTCTTTTCTCCTGGATCAGGTCCATTCTTGGAACCTCATCTCAAACCCCTTAATCTCTAGATCCGGTGGGACCTTATCAAGTCTTAGTCCGACCAAAAATTTTTGTCACCCTAATCATCCTAGGATTGGTTAAAGACCCATATTTATGAAAAGATTTAAGGTTTTATTATTTATAATATGAGGTACTCTTTTTAAAAGAAAATTTCCTCATAATAACATGGTTTGACATTTATGTGTTATATGAATTCTATAAGGATTAGGAGAGTGGGTCATCTAACTAAAAAGGAGAGACATGACTAATAAATTTACCATGTTAAATCTTTATCGTGTGCTTAGCATATACCATTGATTTTCATTTGGGAAATGTGTTATGGTGATTGACAAAACACCTACTATCAAAGTTAATGTTAATGTCTAGGATAGATAGGAAGTTAGGGAATAAGGAGGGATGTTCATAGTTTTCACGTCGTCCCAACAGATATAAGGTACGCGCATGAGTATACTTACGTGTCATGCTGTTGTTCAATTGATTTAAGAGAGATTTTTCCATTTTTTTTAATCAAGAGTAGTTAGACGTAATTCAAATCTTGTTCCATGTAATAGCATAAATCAATCAATATGTAATATTAGAAGTGACATTAAGCATATAGGGTAGATCTTTGTGTTTTTTTTTTTGTCATTTTTTCTTACTCCTCAAAAGTATATAAAAGAGTTTAGAGTGAGTTTTTAAGAAAAATAATTTCATTTAAATTGTGCAAAGATATATTGTTTCTTTTAAAAAAATTTTCCTCAAAATTCGGTTTTTAAAATTTTTTTTCTCATTTTCATATTAGATATATTTAGCAGACAGCACACGTACTTCATCAATAATAAAATACTGTCCCCTACTTGTGACTTGTAACATATTTATCGGCCAACAAAATACAAGTTTGTACACTTTTACCCTAATTATAAATAGATATTATCGACATTCGACTCTAATACCCGAATTTCACTAATAAGAGTTTCTTTTAATACTTAATTTCGAGTTTCATTAATATTTTAAGGTTTCTCCTAATACTTATTCATCGCTTTTATTATATAACATAATTGTATTGTTAAATATCATTTGAGCATTAAGTTCTCACGGTCAACCGCCCGCCGGAGAAGACATGTGGGTGAAGATCATAAATCTGATAATTGTCACCACTTTTAAAATGGATTGTGTTTGAGAATCTCAACATTGATAGTAAGAAATCTAGTGAAATTGCCTACTAGTATGAAATTTATAGAATTTAATAATTATTTTTTAACTTATTAGCAAAAAAAAAATGATCAATATTTGAAAATGGCGTTATTAGTTCAGTATTTTTAAAAGAGGGATTAGTAGAAGATAGCGAGGCAAGTCAATATTGATTTAACGTAATTTATCTACGGAGATATTTATCTCAATAATTTGAAACTATAAAATATAATTTAAATTATCCAATTTGATATAAATATAGTATTAGTTTAAATATCATAGTCGTAATATAAATTTTATACAAAACTTCAAAAATTGTAAAAAATTAGTACCATTAGAAGGGTAATTTGGTAAGAATCATAAAAATATTCATTAAATTTCATCAAAATTTTAGTGTATTTTATGGGTTTATTAATTGAAAAAAATACTTATACCAATATATCAATAAATAATATAATCAACTTTAATACAAGAATAGATAGTAAAAATTTTTATTGTATATATTTATTTCGTTAATAAAAATATTGTATAAATTTATAAAAAAATTATCAACTTTATTCTTTGCATAAATATATTTTAAACTTTATTTTTACCAAGTATATATTTTATATGTCTCTTTTATTTGATTAATTATTTAATAAATAAAATTTTACAATCTCTTATTTTATTTTTCAAATATATCTAATTAAGCATGCCAACACGGCGAGATTATAGGAGCCTACAATGCACTAGAAATATAATCACTATGATTTCTGCATTTGAATGTGCCCATCATGTAAATCTCTTTCAACATTCACTCTTTATTTTTTTAATAAATAATTATACATGGAAGCTGAATAGAAAATCTGAAGCTTATCATGCCAATATTATATGGAGGGGTGGGGCCTTGCTGTCCTTGTAGTGGTGCAGAACAAGGACGATGCCTTCAAGACTCATCCCATGAATTTAGTGAATGAGAAGACCCTCAAGTGCACCTTCTTCGGGAACTACAAGCCTTGGGCCGACCTCCCATCCGTGGTCGAAATGTACATGAAAAAGGTAAAAAGAGTGCTTTTATCGTTGAACTCTTGATAGAACCGCACAATCCAAGCCTAACCGAGGAGTTTTCTGCAAGAACTAGAGCTTGAAAAGTTCATCACACATGAAGTCCATCTTTCGGATACCAACAAAGCATTCCATTACATGCTCAAAGGAGAGGGTCTCCGCTGCATCATCCCTATGTAAGCATAGAGACAATGAAGGCCGTGTTGTTTTGTTTTGTGGGAGTGTGCAAAATCTTGGGTTCAGCTCGTCATGCCTGTATAAGATGTTCTGTAAAGGCTTATTATGATTCCATTGAGATATGCAATTGTTTATTCGTCCAGTAGCAGCTCTTCTGTACTAATATCCACCTGCCAAAAAACAGCAAAAGTTAAGTTTCAATTGCTACCTACAATTAAGGGACTCAAAATAATCAAATTTAAACCCCCAGTTTTGGTTTTGGTTAATAGTGCCGTCTAGATCTATCCTGAGTCATGTCTCTATCGTTAGTTGGTGATCCATCCTGTCAGTCAGTAATTTCTCCTCCCAAAGAACTGAAAAGAGAGCAATGTTCAATAATTTAAGCAAGGTCCCATTGGGCACAGATACTTGAGGATAAGAATTGATGTATCGAGTTTCTTTTTAAGACAACAGTTCCCATGGAATCCGGGTATGGCTATCCATCCGGAGATTGAATCCTCTTCTTCGTGGGAATATGGCTTCCCCATGGAACCCTTTGTGTGCCCTGGAATGCTATTCTTCTGGATTTTTTTTGGTACGTGAAATAAATGAGATTTGACTTGATTGGACAGAAAGCAGAGGAAGATGTGGCCCGTGAGCTTCGTTTGGAAGCTGCAGAAAGAGCCAAACGATGCTTTAATCACATTCCGACAACACGCCAAGCAGTACCCAACCCATGAAAATATTGATGTTTTATTTTAAAATTTTAAATATAGAAGTTCTAGCTAAGAGAAGGAGATGCGAAATCAACCCAAGAAGACTGTGTTGGCGAAAAGAGGCCCCACACGGAATCGAGGACACGGACAAAATAATAACTGATGTTTTGTACATATGTCAACCCAAGTCAAAAGCTAAACGATTAGGCCGGTGAAGTTTCACACTTCTCCATTATATGGTCACAGGTAGAAACTACTGCCTAATGGTCCCCCATCGGGTCGACCCATTACCATGCCCGAACGAGCCAGTCTGGTTCTGCTGATCAAACCATCCTTTAGAACCTCAGAAAGCCTTGCCTTCTGAATTGAAATCAAACCATGAACAGACTTCCGGTTCGTTTTCCGGCTTATGGCTTTCCACACAGCTACCATATATATTAAAGGCCATAGGGGTTCCAACCTCTGCCCCATCAGAGTCCCCAAAATGGTTCATAGATATGGCTTTTCTCTCCTTTCCCCCCTTCTTCTTCTTCTTCTTCTTGTAGTATTTATTACACTCCCTCCAGCCTCGGCAAAAAGAGCTCCATCGTCCCCTTCTACTACCCACGCCACACCGATCAGCCCAGTCCCACGCCTGGTTCAGAAGACCTGCAAGACCACCAAGTACTATGACCTCTGTGTCTCCTCCCTCCAATCCGACCCCCGTAGCCCATCTGCAGACACAAAAGGCCTTGCCCTTATCATGATCGGAGTGGCCACCACCAATGCCACGGCAACATCCTCCTTCCTCTCCTCTCTGGCGGTGTCTACAACCACCGTAGACCCGGCCCTTGTCAAGCTGCTGAGGGACTGTGCCGGAAAGTACTCCCTTTCTGGCAGCTCCCTCCAGGACTCAGCCCAGGACCTTGCTGCAGAGTCGTACGATGAAGCCTACCTGCACATCATGGCCGCCCAGGACTACCCTAATGCCTGCCATAATGCCTTCAGACAACCTCATGGGCAGGCCTACCCACCAGAGATTGCCCAAAGGGAGGATGGGCTCAAGCGCATCTGTGATGTGGCCTTAAGCATCGTGGACATCCTCGCATCCCAGAAGTGATATTGCAATGCTTATTTTCAGATGTAGATTTCCATGATCCATGTACATTTTAGTCCATCCCAATTGGGAAAGTTTTTGGCTTCTTTTTTTGTGGGTTGTCATAATCTTGAGTATGGCAAGGCTAAAATTTCAACTTGAGGACACAAATCTCGAATACGTTTACCGGCATTTCAGCAAAATTCTGTTTCTGCATAGATTGTAACTGAAAAGAAAAACAGGAAGAACATTAAGCCGCGTGAGAGTTCACCTTCAATTGTAAATAACAAATTATTTACAACAAATTGAGCTTATGTCTCTAAACAAAGCAGAAACAAGGATGTTGACTTCTCCCTTTTTTCACAGGGAATATGGAATTAGTGGAATCTTAAGCCACAAGAAAATAAAACCAACAAGAATGGCACAAGTTGATTAGCTTTTGACATTCAAGCTGTTTCCACTAGGGAGCTCCATGTGGATCCAATCAGCGTCCCGACTCTCTCCCCCTTTATGGCTTTTGAGATATTTCCGGGCTTTGACAAATTGAATACAACCACTGCGGAGCAATAGTTCATGTTTGACAATCTACTAACCAAGAGATTCAAAACCTTCATGATTTAAAAAAAAAAACAGCACAATATCCAGATGTAGGTGGCAAACCTGGGATGTTGTTTTCTTGGCAGAGAGTAATGGCAGTCATGTCCATAACAGAAAGGTCCTTTGTAGTCACTTCATTATAAGTCAATGTATCAAGAAGATGGGCATTTGGGTTTAGCCTGGGATCATCATCATATACCCCATCAACATTTGTTGCTTTCAGCACAACCTCTGCATTGACTGGAGCAAAAATACAGTTAAACAAAATCAGTTGTTTTTGAAAAAAAAAGGGATGAGCTTCATCTGCATAGCTGAAATTGGCCCTGAACTAGCAACTACTTGTGTGATGCTCCACCGCTAAGCCACATAACATATTTAGAATGTCTGGGCTAATAGATTAAGATATGCCATTGCATTTATTCATGATGCTTCCTGTTCCTGAGTTAGGCAAGATTTATCAATGCATGATTTGTGCAGCCAAAATCCCCAGAGATTATAGATTTGATAGACAGGAATGACAAATAGGGTTTAATTCATTATGAATTTAAATGCATATTATCATACTCACTCTCGGCGCATCGGAGAGCTGCAGCAGTATCAGTGGAGAAGAATGGGTTCCCAGTCCCAGCTGCAAAAATTACAACTCGACCCTTCTCCAGATGCCTAACAGCCCGCCGGCGTATATATGGCTCTGCAACCTCAGACATTCTAAATGCTGTCTGAACACGAGTTGGGATACCGATACTCTCCATTGTGGCTTGAAGAAATATTGAATTCATGACAGTTGCTAGCATGCTGTGGTATATATAGAAGAATACAGTGATGAATGAATAGACCAAATAGAAGATAAGAGGCCATTAAAGATGATTCCACTAAAATCTAGACCTTTTTGCTTGGGGAGATGGGGTCATCATCTTTTTTAAGCATAAATGTACAGGAGATGAAATTACCCAATGTAGTCAGCCGAAGAACGGTCAAGGCCACTGATACCTGCCCAGGAGGCACCACGGAATATGTTCCCACCACCCACGACGATTGCAACCTGAATCATTAGTATAGTTAGAGAGATATTTTTTGATATGTTTCCCAGATGAGACCTCAAAATTATTTAAAAACAATTCAAACTTCAAGGGACTCAACTGCCACCGAACAGAGTCATTATAATAACTTGGAAAAAAACCTGTGCATGAATGAATCCTCTGAATAACATAGGAAGTTCAATGTCAAGAGATTTGAAAATTTTGGCACCTACTAACTTCTGCATTCCAAGGAACTAATTAAACTATTATTTCAAGAACTGAATTTATAATGATTATAGTAACAGATAGCTATCACAATGATGTCAAGACAACTAACTTATGAACTATTACAAGCTACAATTTTTGGGGTTGAAATAAGAGAAGAATTTAAAAGATACCGCTTGGTAGCCAAGAATGGAAGGGGTGAGATTAAATAGTGTTTTTAGTTAATCACATCACAAAAATATGTGAAATTGATTCCTTTCAATAAATTTTATTCATAATTTGATGGAATGAGGATTACCTAATTATTTTGAAGGAATACTCATTCAATCAAATTACGGAGAAGATTATTAAAATGAATAAACTCTGCTTATTTTTTCATACAATTGGGGGAAATTGATTCATTTTACTAAATCTTCTTCTTAATTTGATGGAATAAGGATTATATAATGAATCAACTAAAACATCGTAATCTAATTCACATTCAATTTATTTCAGACCTAAAGAGAAACTATATCCGGACTACTATTTAAAATACCTCTATGCCCAGGCGTGTGACAGCAGCAACCTCACTTGCAATAGCCATTGTCACCTGTTGACCCAACATATTGCCAATTTAAGGGAACACTAGCAATAGAATGCAGTGAGAAATAATACAGATGCTTAGAGGCTAACTTTTGGGTCGATGTTCTGGGCATGATCACCAGCAAGAGCTTCTCCGCTCACTTTAAGCAGCACCCTCCGCCATCTGAATGGTTGTTTACCATTCTCATGCATTGACAACCCAAAGGAAGCCATAGAAGATAAATGAGGTTGTCTGTATAAAAACTTATATCAGAAAACTATAAGAAGCACCCAAAAGCAATAATATCATTTATAGACAAATCCCACCACAATCAGGAGAAACCAGCAAGAGAAAATCAAAATCTCAAGTAACAAGAAATTATCAAATCTGTAAATTCATGAAGTCTTCAGGAGAGAAATGAGTTAACTAAATATGGCTCATTATACCCTGGAGCGTTATCATCACCGAGATTCACTTAGTAACTCTGAAGGAAAACAGGAAGCCCCCTTAGAAAATAATTGAACAAAATGGAACCCCATTTATCGGGATTGCCGGTTCCCCCACAAACATCCCACCAAACAGATTAACCCTCAGTGATTATTTTTCATTTACAGAACACAACAGGAAGGGATAATAAAAGCCCAAACCTTGTGTTCATCGGGTCTGGAGAGGTGGGTCCAAACTGAGGAGGAGAAGAAGAGGAAGATAAACAAGAACAAGGCGTCGAGAATCGCACGTTGGAGCTCCCATGACGTGTTCGCAAGAAATTCCAAGGCAATGACAAAGAAGGAGAAGAAGACGAGAGCGTGGAAGTAGAAACATTGGCAGTCAAAGACATATTAAGGAGAAGAGAGGAGGAGATGGCCATCGGAAAATGCAGCTGTGCCAGTGGGTGTGAGCAAGGTGCTGTCGTGCCGCCACTGGCAAGCGCGAACCCTTGCTACCTTCAAGAACCCCGAGGATTGGATTAGAGAAGGAATATGTAATACCAATGATATTTTTTTAAAATATGGATAATTCGAATGCTATTTTCGGTATTTTTTAAAATTTGACACATAAAATATTAGCAAAAATAAGGCTGCAATGTTTTTTTTCAAACTCACCTTTCACACGTAAACTTAATGTCACACTTATCAATCTTTTCACTAATAAAATAACATTTTATTTCAATATTTACATAGGTTAATGATACATTGAAATAAAGTTTTTTTAGACTTCCATTATATTAAATATATTCCTAAAAATATAAAAAAAAAATTGAATAAAAGTAATATATATTGTCTTACTATTTTTTTCACATATCTTAACACTATTAAAATTGCGTTAAAATAACACAGCCACAACGTGAAATAAATTATGAACTATAAAGAACAAGTCACCACATGTAATATTAAGATATAATAAATTTTCTATTATTCGTTTATACAATTATCAAAATCAACATAATTCCTAAACTATGTAACTTTTTTTTTGAATCCATTGGTACACTTATAGGTTTAAAATCCAAAAGCCATACTTGATTTATCAATCTTAAAAATGATTCAAATATATACCTAATAAATCTTTTGTGATTTTAATTTTTAAGAAAAAAATTGTATATCCTAACACTTTCATACCAAACTTAGAGGATAGAAAATTAAAGATACAATTAACAAATTTATATTTGGACGAAATTTTACACTGTAATCAACATATAACAACTGCACAAGCAACAAAGAATCACATAATTTATATTTAGTAAGGAAAGACAAATTAATTTTATTTTCTTTTAAACTCATTCTCAAGTATAGAAAATTTCTCATTTTTTTTGTATGAATTAGTGAATAAATCAGGGGTTTTAGAGAATTTGTATTATTTATTATTTATATTAGTTTAATACTATCTTTTTATATTATTATTTTTTATATATTTTAAATAAGTGTATAGATTAATAATATTTTATATAAAATTATATAATAAAAATAATATATAAAATATAATTTCTTATATACATTTATAGTATACTTATAAAACATGTATATATAATAATTATTATTTTATTATAATAATAAGTCAATTATTTTACATAATTTTATTATATAATATATTTAATTATATATATTACTTAATAAAATATTTAATTCAATTAAAAAACAAATTTATTTTTTTAATCTTTTATTAATAAACATTAACCTCACTGTAATTTTATCAAAATAATAGATTTAGAGTGATTTATAATCATCCAAATTTATTATTTCACTTATACTCTAAATATTTTTTAACACCTAAGTGTACAGACTACTCTAAATATCACCAATAAGATATTTAGTCCACTTAAAATCAAACTATCACTATCACAATCATAATCATATAAATAATTTGGCAATTTTAGTAACCTCATCCTAGTCTTAATTCTTTAATTTGACTCTATATCACTGCTACTATTATTAATAAACTTTCATCTAAAATCATTATGTTTTACATATCTACATTACAATCTAAAAGCTGGCCCTCAAGTATTAACACTCAAATCATCCATATGCACATAATTATCATCCAACTATCTATTATCATTTCTTGATATTAATGTAAACATATCCACATTTACTAATATAAATGAATAACATTATTGTAAATGAGACATAAAAGAAAGGGTAAAATAATCAAATATAGAATCAATTAAAAGTGAGAATATAAATAACCACTGGATTATTTTGAGTTGATAATAACTTTATTGATTTAAAAATTAAGAGTGAAAAACTTCCCAAGTTGGGAAGAACTCAAAAAATGGTAATTGAGTCTTTTTTAATCTTTAAAGCATTGGAGTTGATCAAGCCTTAGAACAATAAAACTAATTCGAACAACCACCCAAGTAGTTGATAAATAGGCTTATAATTGGGCTTAAAGAGACACTAGTCCAAAAGTTGATAAATAGGCTAGGTCCACATATGTGTTGTTTACCATCTAAACACCTTGACACTAGTCCAAGAGTTGATAGATTCGTCCTTCAAATGGAAATGTTGTGAATTCCCTATTTTGAACATTAAGTTCATTCCTTCATGAAACCATGCACATGTAATTCCTCCCTCTAAAACTGAATAATTATCTTATGAATCTAGAGGAAAATCCTTTGGAAAATGCAACGTCATTATTCTACCATTGCAGTGATGGCTACCTCCTACAATCAAAGCGAGGAATTTAGTATCTTTCCCAAATGGTAATTAAAAACTGAGTATCACTCCCTCTCAAATAAATTCAAGACAATGCAATTCACTTACCAAATTATTAGGGAAAGAAGCAAAATGTATTTGTATTCCATTATTACTAAAGCATAGGAAAACAAATAAGTAAATACTATCCATTAAACATATAATTTCTTTCTAAAATGAAGCCAATAAATTAATAAGAAGTAAATTTAGAGAATTTTCCTTCTATCCCGAGGGAAAGAACTGCATGAACTTACTCTCACTGGATGAGGGAATTACAAATCCTAAGTCTCCTCCTCCCTAATAAATGTTGGGTATTCAAATGTTGGAGAAGGGATGGATGCTCCAAATTAATAGAACCTTCAATCATCCTCCTTTAGTGATTTAGTCAAGTCCATCATCTCTAAATTCTCCCCCATTAAACCCTCACAATAAAATCTTAGCCAAATCCTTTCCCAACTAAAAATTTGATGATTGGGTCCTACAATTAAAGCTAAATAACTTAATTTACTTACTTTAAAATCTGCCATATAGAATATAATATCATCTTTGTACATGTTTAACATTAGAATTTTGTCAGAAAAAAGATGGCACAACTGGTTGGAATCTCATAAAAAATGATGAGTTGGCTAAGGTCAGTATGAAAGATGGGAGACTTTCTAAAGGGTCTCCTTGGATCAAATCTCACCCTAATTCCACTTTAATTGGCCATTAGAGTTACCTAAAACTCCCCACCCTAATTAGTTACTAAAATTACCTAAAATTCCGATCAAACTATCTACCCAAAATTGAATTGAAAAACTTAAAGAAAAAAAAAAGGATAATGTCCAATTGGTTTACCTTATACCCTTTCTAACAAAAACATATTTTATTAAACCCAATCCCTATTTTTTTTTCTAATGGAAGGAAGAAGTAGGCTTAAGGGAGCACATATAGTCTTCCCAAGTCTACTTTGACCTCTAAAGGGGATTAGAGAGTTACAAAGAGCTTATGCTCTATTTTTTCAAGTGGAGAATGTAATCACTATTTGACCAAGTCGGTAGAACTCTGGTCACTAATGGGCTCTCTTGTGGACTCCTTTGTGTAGTGAAGCCATGGGAACTTCTTTCATGCCATATAGAGCTTGGGGTCAAGATCGAAAGTTGGTTTTCAAAAAATCTAAGCTACTAACTTTCCCAAAGAGATTCTGATGAGTTAAAGAGAGGTGTGTCAGTTTTATAATGAGAAGTTGTAAACCCCATTTCAATAACGAGAAAGTCGGACTTGGGAACCGGAAAATTTCGAGTGAAAACTGAGGTTAAAATGAACCAAAATTCATAAATAGAAGCAAACACGAAAATGTGAAAATCTTAAATAGCCAATAAGAACCTAAAAATTATGTGAAAAACTATTGAAAAAATTAGATATGAAAATCAGACTAGTTTAGAGTGAACTGGACTTGATATGGAATGAATAACTGGTTCAAATATTTATTTTTCAAATTGGAATAAAAATATTAATTTGAAAAATTGAATCTACAATTTTTTAAATATTTTTCTTAATAATTAATAATAAATTGCGTTAATAGGGATGAGTAAAAGTAAAATTTTTTAGGGTATATTAAGAGTATGATCACAAATTTATTCTTATAATTTAGAAAGTATTAATTTAGAAAATTAAATTCACCATTTTTTAAATATTTTTTTCTTAATAATCAATCGTATATCGTGTTAATACAGAGATGAGTAAAAATAAGATTTTTTAGGATATATTAAGAGTATGATCGCAAATTTATTCTTATAATATATTATACATTATTCTTACTTGATAAGTTTTTAAATATATATTTATTTAAAAATAATAATTTAACTAACTTATAAATTTATAATATTTTTTTTATTTTATTAAATATATAATTATATTTTTTTATACTTAAAATCATGAAATAATAACTTTATTTAGTAGTAAAAAACCCTAAAAATCCTAAAAAATCATGAAATAATAACTTTTTTAAATAATAGATTAAGTGATTTACTGCACTAAAGTAATTGAGAAGAGATAGAGGATGAATCAAATAAGAAGCATTGGAGGAAAGGAGAAGATGGTCATTCATAAAGGATTATAAATTCCATTATGAAGAAACTTTGCTCATGACCCAACAAATGAGAAGATGACTTGAAGAGTTAAATAAAAAGATGCTTAATAACTAACCATTCCATGCCTTACATGTTGCGAGATGCATTATACCATTCAAAATATGGAGAATGTGTATAAATTGAATAAATTTTCAAAATGAAGTGAGAAATAGAACAAAAAAAGAGAGTATATACAATAGAGATAGAAATTTTAATAACTAATTATTTTCTAAATTTTTTTTCATATTTTAATTTTATATTCTTTATTTTTATTTTTAATGATATTATGTTATGATGTAATAGCATATAAGTGTACCATTACTTAAAATAAATTTACAAAAATAAATATTCTAATTTTATGATATGAATCCAACTAAACAAACAATTCACAAGTTCGACCAACCGTACCTACAAAGGAGGTGAATATTTTGTAAGAAAATGAATTGAAGGGTCATTTGAGATTAGAAGATGGCTAAAAAATAAGGTTAAGAATTAAAAGTTTCAAAAAAGTTTTATATAGTTGATTAAATAGATTGTAAAAAATCTAAGTGGAAGGTCAATAGAAAAGCAAGAGAAGGTTTAGATTTAATTAATAAGGAGAGATTTATTAATATAATAAATATTCTATGATATAAAATGATAATATTAGATATTTAATTAATCAAATTTAGATTTTTAAATTATTTATTAAAATATCGTAGATATTTACATTAGATGAGAAGTGATTGGTTGGCTTGTAATAATAAAATATTTTTTCCCTATTTTTAGGTTATTCATTTGTTATATGTGCATATAAAATACACACTCCACAACATTGTAAGTGGACACTTTTGAAATTTAATTTTGTAAGGTTTTGTTTTTTTTCTCTCTTGAAATTTTTTTTTAACTTATCAAATTTTTTACCTGAGGCGTTCAAGTAATCAAAGTTATCACGAGAGTTTTCTAATAGTTTTTCTTAGAGAATTTATGTGTGGTGTCTACATATCTCATAGAAACAAGGTATATTGTCGATGTTTGCATCAGTTGATATCAGATAACACGGTTATATGGCAAGTTCCATTTTATCTTTTATATCTAGTTATTTTTTATCTCATCTACCTATTTCTATTCTCTATAAAAAAATAAAAAAAATCTTATCTTCTTCTATCTATTTTATTTTTAGTAAGTGCAAAAAAATAAAAAAAATCATGCAAAAAAAGATTTGTACAAAAAGGGGGCAAAAAAAGAGAGACACACAATTCTATTTTAATTTTCATTCTTATTTGTGTATATTTATTTATTATGCTCTATGTGAGTTTTCTTCTTATTTATTACCCTTTGAGTTTAATACTTCATTCTATCTAAGTTTCTCATTTATTATTCTTTATCTAAATTTCTTTTTTTATTTCTTATCAGAGTTTATTCGTACCTCACACTTAAATCATTTTGGAATTACTTGTTGAAACCTTATTGATTTGTCTTGATTGTTTCTTAAGTTGAACTGTTTCATAAAAATAATTTATTCTTAAATTAAATTAAGATGGAAAGAAGACAAATAAGTGGAAAAAGGTAATAGTATTTTTAATTTATCATAAAAAGTCATTTTAGTTTGAAATATTAGTGAAACATATGAGGGAGAGTTGCGAGGTTCTTTTATTTCTACCAATTGGCAGGATCATAAGGCTCAATGATGAGAAAATACTATGAAAGAAGAGGGTTACATACAACCCATTCAAAACCTACAGTGTATAAGCAATAAAAAGTGAAATGAAACAAATACTGAAGTTTGAATTTGAGTCTCTTCATACCTGAATGGGTCACTTGGAGGAAGATGTGAGATGGCATTCACATCAACATACACCCACTAAATAATGATGTCCGAGCTTTCAATCTAAACATTTTGATCCAGAAGAACTTAAGGAGTTAGATGATGTCAAAGTTAATAGTGACAACCCCAATATCAATTCCATTAATCAATATACTACTTGGGACATACATTGGATTAACAACATCTTGGACAACCAATGTGAGAATTTATTTTATACTCATTATTTTATGAAAAATAAGGTTAGTTCTATTAACACAGATGGGGAAAGTTACACTAATTTTGCTAGCACCAAGCTTACGAAGAAGTTGACATTACATAAAATAAAGCATCCAAAGTCATATCAAATTCAAAAGCTAAATGATCAACCCAAACTCGAGGTAACCAAACATGTGATAGTGTCATTCTCTATTGAAAAATATCAGGATAATGTATTATGTGATGTAGTACCAATGCATGCATGTCATATTCTATTAGGAGAACCTTATAAGTTAGATCGTCAAGTTACATATGATAGATTAACATATAGGTAATCATTTGTAATGAATAATAGACCAATATCTCTTGTACATTTAACTTTACAACAAGTTTTTCAGGATTAGTTGAAAAAGAAAAAAGATAAATGAAAAGAAAATAGCAGAAAAACAAGAAAAGAGAAAAGTCAAAATTGAAGATGAAGAGAGAAAAGGCAATATTGAAAAAGAAGAGAGAAAAATCAGAGTTGAAATAGAATAGAGAAAAGCCAGAATTGAAAATAAAGAGAGAAAATGTAAGGTTAGAAAATAAGAGAGAAAAGCCATAATAAAAAGAAAATAGAGTAAAAATAATTTTATGCAGAGAAAAAGGAGAGATACAATTTTAGAACCTATCCTCATAATTATGTACAAGGATTTATTTTTTATTAGTAACCAAATTGTCGGATATTTTCTAAGCAATATTATATCTTTTTTTGTAGGAATTCAAGCTTGTCATTCCTAAGAAGATAACTCATGATTTGCCACAAGTTCGAGAAATAAAGAATCAAAGTCAACACCAAATCCTAGATTTGAACAAATTAGGATATGCATGAGATAACATGATGTCGTATAACAAAACTTGGTGAATGTGCGTTGATTATCAAATCATCAACACTATGAAGGTAATGTATCTTCACCCTATTATTCGACTAAATATTATGGTAGATGAGTTGCATGGATACTCTTTGTTTTCAAAATTTGATGTTAAGAGTAAATATTCTCAAATTCGAATAAAATAAATTATGGATTAAAAACTACATTAAAAGTAAAATCTGGTTTATTTAAATGTTTGGTTATGATTTTTTGTTTAACTAATATAGCTAACACTTTTATGAGGTTAATGATTTATGTCGTACATACTTTTATTGAAAAGTTTGTTGATGTATATTTTGATGATATCATAATATACAAGTCCTTAGATGAAAATAAAGGATATTTTAAAATTGTCTTACAAGTTTTTAGGAAATATTAGTTGTTTTCAATTTGAACAATTGTATTTTGTGATCGGATAAACTTGTATTTCTTGGATATGTTATAAGTTCTGAATGGATTGATATTGTTAAGGAAATTAAGCCAATTTGAGATTGATCAATGCATAATTCGCATAATTTATAGTCGAAAGAGTTTTTTTTATTTACATAGATCGTGAATATTTTAAGCACATCAAGGGGCAACACATGTTGAATAAACGTAATGCAAGGTAAGTAAAATTCATTTATACATCCCCTTATTAGATTAAGTGTAAGCAAGGTATGAAAAATGTAGTTGCTGATATATTATCTGAAAGGTACGTTTTGCTTACAATCATTGATACTAAATTGCATAATTTTCATTATATTAGGGAATTATATGCAAATAATCATGATTTCTATAATGTTATTGAAATTGAATGTGAAAATATTTATTAGTAAAATTAGTATCTATTTTGGGAAAATAAATTATAAATCTATCAAATTTCTTTATGTGAGTTACTTGTCAGGGGATCATATGTTGGTGGGCTTATTGGACAATTTGGGGTACCTCAGACTATTGTAATATTGCATTATTATTTTTTAACAGTATATATGAACACAAATGTTGGGAAAATTTATTTTCAATGCATTACATGTAAAAAAGTTAAATTCAAGCAACAATTTCATTTATTTAGCACTCATATTTCAATTTTTAAAATACCTCCATTGATTGATATTTATATGAATTTTGTTAAAGGATTACCTACGAATAATAGGAGAAGAGAATTATTGATTATGGTTGTTAACCAATTCTCAACAATCGCACATTTCACTGAATATGCATCAAATATTGTTTTATTCTTTAAAGAACTTGTTATATTGCATGATATTCCTAGAATTATTCTATTTGATTATGATTTTATGTTATTTAGTTACTCTTAGAATACTTTGTTGGGTACAAAGCTTCTATTTTCAACTGCATGTTTACAGTGTGTTATGTTTGCATATAATCTTTATATTTATTTAGTGACTAAGTTCTCACCATCAGAGACTATTTATAATTTTAATCCATTAGATAGAAAATAACAAACTCAAGAAAATATTAACCTAGCCAACAAGAGTTTCAAGAAGGTTATTTTTTATCCACAAATTTGGATTAACATATATTTGAGTAATGAACAGTTTATGGAGAGAAAACTATCAAAATTCCTTATATTAGAGGGATTATTTACAGTGTTAAAACTAATCAATAATAATTACAGCGGGAAGTTATCTCACAAATATACTGTTAGCTATAGTTTAAATATTTCTAATTTAATGCATTTTGATGTAGGTGGTGAAGTAACTAAGGATTTGAGGATAAATCATTTTTAAGTGAGAGAGAATGAAGTTAATCCAAATAAAAAGATAACAAATTTACAAGTCCAATCAACCATACCTACAAAGGAGGTGAATACTTTGTCAGGAAATGAGTTGAAGGGTCATTTAAGACTCGAGGTGTGGAGAGGACGAATAGAGAGTAGCTCTTTATATAGGGAACTCGATGACTGATGATCTATCCATTCACTGTCGGCCGACCATTAACTCACTGATTTATGGTTTTGTTAGAGCAATGTACAACTCCCTAGAGTAAATGCAACCTTTCCTCTCCTTGTCCGTTTGGAAATCTAAAGGTAGAAGATGACATAGTGTGCACACATGCGAGCTTCACATGTGCGAGCTACCACATGGTGTACAATGATTGGCTCATGTTATTGATGCAACATCCAACTCAATGTGCCTGTTATCCACTGACTCGTTTACTTGATATGTGACAACCTTCTTTTGGTAACTACATCCTATGTGTCATTTGACCGAATCTGACTGTTAGGTGACCATTATTGACTTTGACACATGCATATGAACCTCACCCTTTTGAGTTAAGGAAAATTGGGAAAACAACCGGTCAAACTAAGTGAGAAAAACCGAACGGGCAAATTGGGGAATTCATAACTCCCGAGTGCCCCAAAAGGGTTCATAAACCTTGAAAAAGAACCTTAGGACAAATTGGGAGAGAAAAACCAGACCGGTTCGGGTGAATTGGATCCGAACCAGTTTATGAACCCTCGAACCGGTTTATGAACCGAGCCGGTTTATGGATCCCAAGTGACCTAAATAGTCACATAAGTCATGAAAAAGAACTTTATGATGAATGGAGGTTGAAAACCAAACAGGTTCAAGTGAACCAGATCCAAACCGGATCGAATCGGTTTGAACTACTATTGAACCGGATGCTAAATTCATTTTGCTAAATAGCTTAGAAAATTTAAATTTGAGATTTGAGGCCACCATTGGACAGAAAAAAAAAAGAGATGAATTTAGAAATTTTTAATTTTGAAAAATTCGGTCGAATCGGGCCTAAACTAACCGATTTAAGTTTTGAACCCAGTTCGGACCGGGCCAGTCCGGTTCAGAAGAGTGTCGTCTTCTTCCTTCAGATAACATCACTATTCACTCACCGAAAAATTGAGCAGGCATCGCCAAAGCTGAAAAGTCTCCGGCCAAGGAGTTTCATGCAATGAATGACCGCCATTAAGGCTCCAATCTGACAGCTAAGAAGTCCCCGAGCTTTCTATATAAAGAGCCCCTCCTCATTCATCCTGTCCACACCTAAAAACCCCATTCTCTCTCAACTGCTCCAATTTCTGGCGAAGCTCAAACCAAAGCTCTGACTTGGGTACTTTTTAGAGTCAAACAAGGTGAGGTTGGGTCTTTGGATTTGGGGAGTAGTCAACTACATGTCTGTAGTCTCTGTTTGCTTAGAGGATCGCCGAAGAAATGCCAGGGTGATCAAACAATGAATTAGATCCAATGAATCGAAGCTACCCTATTTCGACCAAGTTGAAATCGGCCAATTTGAGCCCTTCTCAGGCCAAACCAAGCCCTCCAAACACCTCTACAGTCTTCCTATAGCTGAATTAGAGCTAAAAGGTAAGCCAATTTGGCTCCCCTCTATGATTTCCGACCGGTGCTAGAGAGAACTAGTAGAATTTTGATGATAAAATTCTCACTCAATTCAGTATCAATTGATGCAATTCTTGATCCTATGAGGAAATTTAGGACAAGCGCTATCTACCTAGATTAAAAGCTCGGACCATTGCGCGCCCGATGGTAAGCTTTCGAAGCTTTCTGTCTATAAGTCTAGTTTTTTGGTGAAGCTCCGTTTGAGCTCATTCTGGCACCAAATCGTACGATTCAAAGTGCAATTGAATCGTATGAAGGTGTAGGGACTCCAATCTAACTTCAATTTCAATAATTAAACTCATTTGATCGGTCAATTTGATGAAATCAAATTCAGCTGAGTTAGAAAGTTGAAATTGGGGGGAAATTTGGGAATTTCAAAAATTTGAGGGACTTAAGTGCAATTTCATAAAAGTGAGGGCCAATTGGGCATGATAAAGATATTGGAGGACCAATTAGGCAAATTTTGGAATTTTTGGGGCAAAACTTACCATTTTTGTAAAGTAGGGGCAAAATGGTAATTTTGGAAAAGTTGGGGACCAAATTGGAAAATTGGGAAATTAAACCACTTTTTGTGAATTTGAATAAATTGAGGTCCCAAGGTGAATTTTAAAAGTTTCAGGACTCAATTTGAGGAAAAAACATTTCACGCCCCGACCCGGTTTGATCAGATCCCCGTGAGCAACCCGCCACTCTTCCCGGTTTACCAAGGGTTTTCCCCTCTTTTAAACCCGAGAGGAGTAAGGCATCCTTTAAACCTGTACCTTTCCTGGAATAACATTATACAAAACTAAAAAACAGACATACCTGATTTTATAGTTCCAATAGAGGGAAGTCTTTAAGATTGGTTTTCCCTTGGTTTCCTGAAAGGGATATAAGGGAGGGGTGAGTTCTATAACTCACTGAGCAGGGGTTGGGAGAAAGTTTTCATAAACAAAAAAACTTTAATTGAAATGTGCCAAACTCCTTATTTTCTTTTAAAATATCCTTTCCTCAAATACTAATTTTTAAAACCTTTACCCTACCAAAGGTGACATTTTCAAGTTGGAGTGTGTAAAATTCCTTAATTTCCTTTAGATTTTTTCTACTTTAAAAATATTAATTTTTCACCATTTCTTATTGATTACAGTGTGTCATCACCCAACACACATCCTTCATCATGAAGGTCAAAAATGCACAATTGCAGGCCAGCCCGTCCACTAAACCTACTTGTGGAATCGGAGCAACTTTACCGGCATCTAGCCTAACAGAGCTATTCGAGCTCCCGTCAAGAAGGTCTCCCAAAATGTTTAAGCAGTGGAACATAGTCAGGGGAGAGCACTTCCGACAAAATATACTTTTCAATTGTCCATCATACCAACTGAGTATGAGGAAATCTCCGCTAATAACCGATGAACGAGTTTTCCACTTCCTTCGATTAAGTTTCATCATACCAACTGGACATGATCTACTTACAACCGTTAAGTAGTTTTTTCACATGATTTTCACATCACTCCTCTAAGTTGTGATGCTTAAAATACCACTTGGTAGTGGGTTTTCATTTCGAGGTACTTATTATCCCTAACCGGGTATGATATGCACATCGAAAATGAAAAACCCACTGCTAATTGGTATTTTAATCATCACACCTCAAAGAAGTGATGTGGAAACCAAGTGAAAAAACTACTTACCGGTTGTAAGTAGATCATACCTGGTTCTATCTGATTCTAAAAATCCCGACCTCTTCTTCCGAGGTTAAGAAAAATGTTCAAGTCGAAGCTTTGGTTCGAGCTTCACCGAGAAATTGAGCAATAGAGAGAGAGAAGTGTTCAAGTGTGAGGAGAATGAATGGGGATAACCTCTTTATATAGGTGTAAAATCGTGTATTAAATGGGAGAGATTTTTTACTATTATTAAAATTTACCATAAATTATTGGTATTAATTCCAATAATTTAATTTCAGTATTAAATTATTGGTATTAATTATAATAATTAAATATATATTAATTTATAGCTATTTATGATAAGGTGTACCTTCCCATAAAAATTTTTGATCAAAACTTCAGGTTACAAAAAAAAAATCATACTTCCCAAGAAGTCACCCATCCTCACACTACTCTCGGGTAAGCATGCTTAACTTCATAGTTCTTATGGATTCTAGTTCACCTAAACCAATTTGTTTTTTTTTTCTATTTTGTCTTAAGTTTCTTTTCCAAGGTTTAATGACCCTTTGGATCACCCAGAAGTTGTAAATTTCCAAATTGCTTGTTCCCAAATAATCAGTTTTCTTACTCGGTTTGATCGGTTTTTTTCCGGTTTTCCTTAACTCAAAAGTGCGGGGTTTACAGTGGTAATGAGAAATGGTTATGAAAACCAAGATTTGAAAATGAGCAAATTTAAGGAAAATAAGGAGTGTGACACACTCTACTTCAAATATTTTCCTAAAATTTAAAATTTGAAAACTCATTCACTCAGTAGTTATACTCATCCCCTCCCTTATACCCCTTTTAGGTAATCATGAAAAGCTTACCCAAAGACCACCAGCTAACACACCTTTAAGACAGGTATGTTAAGTTCAAAATTTTGTACAGTTTTGATTTATATTATTCCGGGAAAGATGCAGGTTTAAAGGACGTCTTACTTCTTATGGTTTATATTAAGGGGCAACTCTTAGTAAAATGGGAGAGTGGCAGGTTGATCACGGGGATCCGACCAAATCAGGTCAGGGCGTGACATGGCATAATCTTATTGGTTGATTTAAATAAATCACAATTCCCACCGGACGCATAGTCCCATTGTCATGTGTCCTACCCGAATTAGTTGTGGCCATCTTACGTGTCTTTGCCATGTGTTGATCACTCATTAGTCGATCCTTCTCTGTCATCCCACTAGCTGTTGACTTGACACACCTTCCACATCTCATGTAAAACCCGCATTTTTTTAGTTAAGGAAAACCGGGAAAAGAACTGGTCAAACCGAATAAGAAAACCAAGCCGGTTTACATTTGGGCGGGTGATCCAAAGGGTTCATTAAACATTGGAAAAGAAACTTAAGACAAACTAGAAAATAAAAACCAAATTGGTTTAGATGAATTATATTCCATAAGAACTTCAAAGTTAAGCATGCTTGCCTTACTCTTTACGATTTATAATATAAGGGAAAACTCTTTAGTAAATTGGGAGAGTGGAGGGTTGATTACGGGGATCCGACCAAACCGGGTCGGGGCGTGACATCTCACCCTCTCATTGGTCAGCCTAGTCGATGAGGATTTCCTTGAGTTAACCGCTAACTAAGGGCACATGTCATGCCCTATTGGTCAATTCTTGATGACATGGATTTTCTTAAGTTAACCGTTGATGAGTGACACATGTCACACTCTGATTGTTCAAAGCTTTAAAATGTTAACCTAGCGGCTGACGGGACACACTTCGCCACGCGTCACGCATTGATTGATCGCGTGCGCTGACTGGACATTGACCTGACATGCAGTTTGTTGACCCAACTAGATCGTTGATCGGTTTAATTGGATTAGGTTCGATGATTCAAAATAAAAAATAAGTTGATTTATGTTTGATTTGACCAGTTTTCAAAAAATTAAAAATATTTAAATTTATCTAAATTTATTTTTTATATGGTGGTACATCAATTTTCTAATTTGACATTTTTAAGTCACCACAAATAATCAATCTTTGGATCGGTTATTTTCGATTACCCTAAACCAATATGTTTCTTACTTCCAATGTGAAATTTTATTCTTTTCATTGACTTTTAGAAACTTAAATCCCGTTTTAATTTTTCTACACAAATTCTAGTTCACTTTAAACCACGATTTTCTTTACAAATTTTTTCGGTTCTCCAATTGGGTTTCTTATTTTTGGAAAGCAGGGTTTACACCTAACTTTGTTCGTTTAACTTTACTTTTACCATATCCCACATCCCAACTCAAACTAGTTTCCCGATCCACCTTAGTTCCTTAGTCTAGTTCAACTTTAAATGTAGTTTAATCTTGATTTGTTTGACCAAACCTTTCTCCTTTTTTTGGAAAATCGAATATTACAACTCATTCCTTTCTTTTTACAAGTTTTGTACTAAAAACTAAATCTCACTTATCATTAATTTAGTCCATAGTAATCACCATATCCTTCTATCTAGAATTGATATTTTTACTCCACATAGAAAACTTTGTTTTCTATATCTCCTTCCCTTCCCCCTTAGACATTATGTAATGGTACCTTTTTTCATCCTCACACTTCCCTTTCAACATGTATTTTCTTGTGGATCTAAAATTATTACGAGTTCCACCGCATGGTTTCACCTCTCTTCGAGATTGGAAGGAGGTGACTCAAATATATATTTTCTATAAGAATCTAGACACACCAATTTGGGGCGTTATGTTCAAATAAAATTTTATCGTCTATGTTGACCTCTCACGACTTGTATGGATCATTTGCATAATTTATTATATAATTTTTTATTAACTTGAGTTTATCCTTCCTAGCATCCTTGACCCCCTTTTTAGAGCTACTTATGTTACATCTCGATCTGGTATGATCAACCTGCTACCCTTTCTTGAGCCACAATGGTATATTTGCCAAGATAGTTCAAAAAAGGTAAATACTTACCAGTACATATACATTCCATAAAAAATTTACAAAACATCTTAAATATAGTTACCTTGGAGGTTCTGCTTTGCCATTCGAGTTTTAACTCTAATTGGCGCAAAAATTTCCCTGAAAAGAGTAAATGGGAGGGGATAAGTTTCGTAACTCTATGAGGGGTAAACTCTATGACATAATTTAGGAAAACGTTTTTATGTAGTTTCGTTATTCACAACTATTATTTGTGTTGTTTGTCACTCAACACCCACCCTTTTATCAAAAAAGGGGTCACACACTCGCAGATCAGTCTCCGACTACTCCACTTGTGGTTCGTAGCGTCTTTACCGACCACCCTGATAGAAGGTCTCACCTTCTACCACATGTATGAGTGAGCCTTACCGCTCATCCCTCAAACCCCAATTTCCTCTGTGTCCACTATAGAGGGACGAGATCTCTCCCTGTGCTTCCTCGGTCTCAATGCGCATGAAGCTCCCTGAGATTCCTGACTCACTGGATAACAAACTTCCGTTATGCTCCATGGGTCGTCTAGTAGCCCTTGGAACCATTACTACCCCATATCGGGCGCCCCGATGGTTATGTATCTCAACATGCACAACCACAAGTCTTTTTAGTTAATACCTTTATTTTTTGTGTACTAGCCCTATGAACATGCTGACTCAGCTTCGGCCCAATGACCATCAGCCCAACGAGTTCGACAACTCGACTTTGGCTTGGTAGCTGCTAGCCCAACAAGCTCAATAACCCAGCCTTGACTCGATAGCTATATCACACAATTTATCATTTATAAAGATTTTTCATATGCTTATTACTTAATTAATTATCAATGGTCTTGAACTCGTGCCCATTTGTCTTGGGCCCACTATAGTAATTCTAGCTCTCCTAAAAAATTGCTCTGAAAAGTTTAAGTAGGATTACACAATCAGGGGAGACTATTTATGGAAAACAATTTTTAATTTGAAAAAATGCTCATCACTCCAACCAGGACTGATGCTAGAAATCCCACTCATCCGATATTCCGTAACTCGTTCGTCTCGGATGGTTTCCGATATCTTTGGATGGTTTTGCGGCTAGGTAGAAGTCTCCTTTTCATACCTATAATATCACAAATATTGAATTATTCCATTATCCTAATATTTTCATTTAGATCCCTAGATTTTCTCCTAATAAGTGAGAATTCCCTAAGTTTATTCTATTGACAATTAACTTAAACTTAACTACTAAAATTCTTAAGTTTACTTTATTTGTAATTTTTACCTTTTATATTGCAAATAAATCCTCATAAATATTTTAATTGCAAATAAGTCCCTAATTTCTTCTAAATCACCAATTAACACTCAATTGATGTTAATTTCACAAAAATCCTGAAATTTTTTAAAATCCCCAATTTTGTTAAATTTTGCATTTTAGACCCGAATTCTTGATCCATCAAATTGAGAGCTAAAAGCATGTTAATTTACTCCTAACATGCTACTAATCGTCTTCCGTACCTTTCCATGACCAACACATGCTTTGAACCGTCCTAATCGGCCTAGAATTAAGTTCAAACAGAGTTTTGCTAGAAAACTACTTTTAGAGAGAGGAAGCTTCGAATTCTTACCGACTAGGTCGCGGTATGTCGTGCTAGCAGTCATGGAAGCTTGATGTAGCTTCATGCGTATAAGGTCGGGGTGGGGGTCAAGATGAGGTCTCTGTGCTCTTACAGACACGGAGTTGATTTTCAGGTTTGAGGGTCGGATGTTGCGAACATCCATTCATTCCTAAGGTAGAAGTGGACGAGCTTCTATCTAGGTGGCTGGTAAAGTCGCTCCGACGCCACAAGTGAGTGTAGTGGATGGGCTGCCCTGCGAATGTGTGATTCCCTTCATGATGAAGGGCGTGTATTGATTGTTAAACACACCTGATATGGAAATGAGGAAAAATGGTTTGATGAACTGGGAATTTAAGGAAATAATATTTTGGAAAGAATAAGGAGTCTGGCACACTCCGATTAAAAATGTTTTGAACACTCTCTCTCAACACCCATTCATTGAGTTATCGAACTCACCCCCTCCCTTTACACTTTTTCAGGTAATCAAGGGAAAACACACTTAAAGACCTACCTATAGCTGAACCTGCAAGACATGTATGTTAGGTTAAATTTATTTAGTTTTTATTAATGTTATTCCAGGAAAGACAGGAAGAAGGATGTCTTGCTCCTTGCGGTTTAGAAAAGGGCAAGCCCTTCATGAACCAAAGGGAGTGGTGAGTTGCTCACAGGGATCTGACCAAACCGGGTCGGGGCGTGACAGCTGTTGTCTTCCTAGAGTTCCTACAACGGTTGCACTCCTCACTCGCACCCCTAAGGTTGTTAGTGTCATTCCAATGGATGTACTCTTCACTCATGTTTCTATTCAAATTTCTCTAAAATGGGCTTATGGTTTGTTAGTGTCCAAGTTTTTGAATAATTTATTTGGAAAATTGTGCTCTAATATCATTCAAGTTGTTACACCTCGACCTAGTATAGTCGTAGCCCTATGACCAACCTGTCACCCTTCCCTGAGCTACAATGGTATTTTTACCAATATGGTTCAAGAAAGGTAAACGCTTACTAGTACATATACTTTCCATAACAAAATTTACAAAACATTTTAAATATAGTTACCTTGGACGTTTTGCTTTGCCCTTCGAGCTTCAACTCTAATTGGTACGAAAATTTTTCTGAAATGAGTTTAAGGGAGTGGATGAGTTTCGTAACTTAGTGAGGTGTAAACTCTACGGCATACTTTAGGAAAATATTTTTGGGTAGTTTCACTATTCACAACCACGATTTGTGTTGTTTGTCACTCAACACCAGTCCTTTTATCAAAAAAGAGGTCACACAGTTGTAGAGCAGTCCCCAACTACTCCACTTATAGTTCGGAGTACCTTTAACGATCACCCTAATAGAAAGCTCACATTCTACCACAGGTCTGAGTGAGCCTTACCGCCCATCCCTCATACCTCAATTTGCTCTGTGTCCACTATATTGGGACGATACCTCTTCCCGTGCTTCCTTAGTCTCAATACGTATGAAGCTCTCTGAGCTTACTGACTCACAAGACAACAAACTTCCCTTATATCCCTGGGTCATTTAATAGGCGCCTCGATGGTTTTGATTCTCAGCATGTACAACCATAAATATTTTTAGTTAAAATATTTATTTTTGGTGCTATCAGCCCCACATACTTGCTGACTCGGCTTTGGCCCAATAATTACCAGCCCAACAAGTTCGACAACTCAGCTTCGGCTTGGTAGTTACAAGCCCAACGAGCTCAACAACTCGGCTTTGGCTCGGTAAATATATCACACAATTTATTATTTATGAAGATTTTTTATATGCTCATTACTTGACTAATTATCAATATATTTGAACATATGGCCATTGAGATTAAGCCCACTTGAACAATTATAGCTCTACTAAGAAATAGCTTCTAAAAGTTTAAGAAGGATCGCACAATCCGTGCCTACAAATTATTTAAAAGTGGAGTGTATAATAAGAGTTGTGATAGTTATCAAGTAATTGGAGATTGGGAGGTATAAGTCATCATCCAAGTGACTCATTAGACGAATGTCATCATCCAAGTGACTCATTAGGCGAATAATATCTAGTCACCATTCATGAAGTACTAGATACAACAACTTTGAGAAAATGAAGCTTAAATTATTGAGATATTTTTTTGAATAGTTGGTACTAGTACACACCTAATTGATTCACCTATATAATTACTTGATATTTTCTTTTGAATGACTTTTTTAAGTATTTTCTTTTAAATAAAGCTTAGACAACAATTGGTGTGCTAGTAGGAGTACAATTATTTTAACAATAAATAAGTTGTGTTATGATTTATGAATTAAAATAGTAAAGAAATTTTGGAAACTAAGATCCATGAACCTACCTCGATTTCAAGCCCCCATTTAATAAACCCAGTTTAATAGGTTTTACAACTCTTTCCTAATACTAACATAAACCCCCATTTAATAGAACCGGTTTAATAGATTTTACAACTCTACTATCACTAACACTCATTGTAACCTAGAAATTTTACCTAGGTAATGTCCGTACATAATACAAGTAGTTTACCAATAGTTAAATCATATTGGATTATGCATTATTTTACAAATTATAGTTTATTTATAAATGTTTAAATTATTTATAAAACTAGAAAGTTTTGTGATTTATTTACTGCATGCATATCCTGCCCTAATAAGAACACCACTATTTAAATATAAGAAAATGTGAAAATTGTGATGTATACCTATTAGAAAAATGAGGTTGGAGTCTTAATCTTCTAATAGCTCAATATCAAACATTTTTAATTAAATTTGTTGGGACTTGTACTTTAGGTTATGATGACCGAAATCAGGGCAACCCATATAGATAAAGTCATGCGAGATGCCTCATTGTAGTAGTTGTATACACAATCAAAATATTGGTTGTAAATCTCATGTATAAATTGTAACATTTCCAAATGATCGAAGTAGATAGAATTGCATAATTCATATTTCATTGCCTATTTTGGATTACATTTACAAACCATTTGACATGCATTTTATTTCTTTAATAATATAATATACTAAAAGATAGTTCTCATATTTGTATGGCTTTTGACACAAAAGTAGACAAGCTATCTTCCCTTTCTACACTCTCTCTCTTTCTTGTCATGTCAAATCTGTAGCTCATAGCCAACAAAGGAAGGAAAAGATGGCTCTCCCTCTCCGAATCCCTTTCATTCTCAAATTCAGCATTACAAAATTAAATAAGATCTTCCCATTTGCAGACTCAGTCACTCAGCCCAGTTGCTCCCCCACTTTCTTCCCTCTTCTCTCCGCACCCTAACCTTTTAACCATCCATACATAGTCTTCTCATATCTTCTCACCCTTTCCCTTTGCTTCCGATCTCCGTCGTGGTCGTCATCAGAGACGAGACGCAGCAAAAACATTAAAAATAAAGGGAGAAAAAGTAAGTTCTCTTTTGACCTTTACCGCGCTATCATCAAATGGGTTTCTCGAGAAGACATCATCAAGAAACCCAGCTCCTCGGGTGGGCTCTCCTGTTCCTCGTCCTCCACGGGCAGTGCCACGGGTCAACAACCACAAAAAACACCAATTCCTTCAAGGTCAAGAAGCCACCCACTACTAACAGCAACAGCAACCTGAACCCTCATCAAAACCCTAGCCAATTCCTCAGCCTCCTGCCCAGAGGGCTGCCGTTTCCTTACTCGGGACCTTCGAGGAAGCACAACAGCATTGGCCTCGAGAGATTGAGCAGCAGAATACGTCCCTCCTCTTCGTCGCCACCATGAAGTGATCTTGTGATGGCATGCATGGTCTCCAGCAAGCAGCAGTTTATTGCTAATATAATTCTTTTGACAGAAGGTGATGTGATGTGATGATGACTCCCTTCTTAATTTTAATCAGGCAGCTATTTCTACTTCCGCTAGATCACATTCTGCCAGCTTTCCTTTTTTTTTGGGGTTCCTTTAATGCTGTCTAGAAGCAATATCTTTTGCCCTTGAGGCAATCAAAGTGCAGTTTTTTGGTAGTTTCTTGATGACAAGACAAGGGATGATGTATTAGGTTTACATGTTATCATTGTACCCGCTCCTCTCGTCCTCTTCTCCTATGCCTTGGGCAGATGGAATACAGTACTCTCGTGCTCAATATGTATGGAGTGATATACACATAAATACGCCTCATATGCTGGTCAAATCGTACTAGGTGCCCAGGAAAAGAGGCCTGTGAAAACAGTTTCTCCAGAAGGGCCATATGCCAAAAGGGAAAAGCAAAAAAAAAAGAATGGGTCATCAATAGGAATACAGCCCTAACCCAGAAAATTGATATATACCATATTTAAGTAATTTTTTATGGATATATATATATATATTCTGTACTTATACAGTAGTTTAATGTTCACTTCAGCTGAACAAAAAAAAGAGCTTATTTCAGTTTGACCATTTGCCCTACTACACCATTGTTAGGATTATGTTGATCGGCCTCTTAGGCAAGATTACCAGCTTTCTCAAAAAATATGCATAGACCCAAAGTTTCTCAACTATTTAAAACAATTTTTTTGGTAGAAATGAAGCAATATATAATATCAGGTTATGGACTTTTTTTTTCAAAATTGGGTTATGGTTAATAACTTTATTAAGCAGTAATTTTATTTATTTATTTTGTATAAGTTAGCACGATCTATATGTCATTTATTGATTTTAGCACTATTCTCGTTCTTCCACTAAGTAGTCCCATGTGCCATGTTTTTTTTGCCCTAAAAAATGTGCCATGTTGATTAGGTTAGGTTGACATATTGCTAACGGTAAATTGATGATGTGTGAGAAAAATATAATGAATTTAAGTATTAGTGTTTTGGCTGAGAAACCAAAATAGTATCCTCCTCCAAATTATCCCTTAAAATAGAAGAATCAACTTCAATACCCTTTTTGAGTATCCATCCAATGAAGTAGGCAAAAAAAAAAAGGGTTATATGATCACATGTAACCTTGATGCATTGTGTTTCCCACACATCAAACCCAAAACGTGTAGCTTTTTAAAAAGGCAAAAGGATACAAATTGCATAAAGCCATACAAGCGTGCATGATTAACATTAAGAGGACAGTCAATCAGTGTGGTCATCCCCAATTATTGAGGCGACAATAAGGTCCAATTCTCCCTCTCTTCCACATAAAAATGAAATCCAAAAATAAGCAATTTAGGGCATTGATAGATATATTGGGCTACATTCAATGGTTCTATTATATCAAAGATCATATAAAATTGCTACATTTACTAATTAGAATCTTGTACCTCAAGATCAAATATCTAATTCTGCCAAATTATTCAAAAATCCCTAAATTGTATCATAAATTACTATAATTAAAATAAATAGCGATGTGCATTATCCATCATATGCTAAATTAATCAATTAAAATTTTAAAACTATCATTGTTATTAGATTCTAATGAAAATTGGGTCGAGTCAAAATTATACACAAAAATTGTTTTATGCTAAATGTATCAACAAAAAAAATATTCGTGTCAAAATAATGAAAATGAATAAATTTTGCACTAACAAAAAAAAAGTTTTTTTGATTCAAACATTCTTGATCTATACACACTGAAGCTGCACTACAAATAAGGCCTCTTGTAAAAGAGAGTGGATTTATGGGCTTCATCTTCCTTAAGCTAATTTCTCTATGGCTAATCCAAATGTAATCAGACGCGTTCACTTAACTTGGATTCATGGGTCATCCACAAAACCCACACACTTCTTAAGTCTCAAGTTCCCATATCCAAGTCTTTGAACTTCATTGAACAAAAAAAAAACAAGCAAAGAACAGTTTTTGGACTTGTTCGTTTTTTCTGTTGAACTTTTGAGGCCCAAAATTAGTCGGTCTAGGATCCCAGAGATGGCACGAAGGACAGTGGAAAGTGATCATGAAATAGTGTGAGAATAAGAAAAAAGGAGTGGAAAATTGTATGAATATTTCATTAATATTTTCGCATCCTTCTCTTGAAGGGTGCTTGCATATGTACAAACTTTAATCAAGCCAATATTTTCAATGTACATAACTATATTAAAATATTCTATCTAATGGTTACTTTCTGTGGAAATTCACTCGAGCGTCGTTATTCTTATACTCGACCAATTTATAATGCTTTTCGAATGGGCTTTGCGGCCATACTTTTTAATATCTCTAGCGCCTATGGTAATATTTGAGTAATTTATAAAATAATATATTACGCCGCTTAGACTTTGCCATTAAATCCGAGGTTGATTAAATCGGTTTAATTATGCCTAAATTATGAATTTGTAGTATTAGTGAACCCTAATTAGTTATTTCTTAAATTTTAACAAAAAAAGTACGGAAGGAATACTTTTAGGACCATTTAACTAATATAGTCAATACTGGTATGCATATTTTAGAAACATTTTTAGTAAATATATAGAAAATCTAATACAAATACATTTGTTGATCAGAACTACGTGAACCGAATAGCTTAAAAAAATAAGTGAAAAATCGATCATTTATAAATATTAATGAAAGAGACATAAAGCCCATATTTACAAAAATGACTAAGGTACATAATTATAAAAAGGGCTAATGCACATTTTTATAAAAAAAAAAGTTCAGACGTATTTTATAAAATGAGATAATATCAATGTTTATAAAATAACTTAATTCATTTTTTATGAAAAAATTATAAACTCAATATTTATAAAATATGTCAAATTTTATGTTTATAAAATAATTTAAATCAATATTTATAAACGAGTGCTTAATGATTATTAAATGGGTCAAGTTTCATGTTTATAAAATAATTCAAATTAATATTTATGAAATGGGAATATAAAACAATATTTATTAAAGAGGCTAAGCTCAATTTTTAATAAATGGGATAATTTTTAATAAATGAGATTAATATCTAATAATTAGAAAATAATAAAGTATATATTGAAAATTGTTAAAATTCAATATTAAAATAATACTGACAAAAAAGTTTAAAATTAGTATAGGGAGATGATTTTAAAAAAATGAGTACCTAAATAATTTATTATAAATATATAATAAAAAATAGAATTAAGATCTAATATGAGTATTCATATTTATTCTTAAAAAAATTAAGAAGTAACGGGATATATTTCATAATAATTTTAAAGATTGGTAGTAATTTAAATATTTATAACTTATGATATTTGTATATTTTTTTAAAGAGTAAATAGGGTAAAAGGCTTATGATATTTTTTATATTTATTGATAGAATAATTGGTGAGAAAGTTATTTAAATATTTATAATATATTAAATAATATTATTTGTATAGAATATGAAGATAATGGGAATAAAATATTTTCTAATAGAAGAACGGTGATAAGTGAATAAATGTGTTATTTGAAAATATTTGTAATTTAGAAATTTATTATATTATTTTAATTTATTTTACAAATTTACTTATGTATTATATTTTTTTCGGAGAATTCAATTTGAATATTATTGATTTGGAAATTTACAAATAGAGTATAGTTTATTAAAGGTATTTAATTATTTTATATATGATAAATAATGTTAGTAAAATACTATATGAACTATCCTAAAAAATGAAAAATTATAACGTATTACTAACAAATAATGTTAGTAAGTGAGAATGATTCCACCAATAATGTATTAATAATATATAATAATGAATTTAATTAATATAATTGCTGTGAGTTTTGTGATCACCATATACAACAAAGTTAAAAAAATATATATAGTTACGTTTTTAACTCTTAAAATAATTTTGAAAAATAAAAATTTATTAAATTATTAATAATTTTGAGTATAAACGAAATGGAGTAATTAATAATTTGATTATCAATTTTCATACTCAATTAGTCATCCACTTATCTAATATATTTTAAGAAATTAAATAAATAACGAAAATATGATAATAAACTCGGAATGTTAAAATGCAATTTAATAAATTCTTGAAAAGAATTGTATAAATACTTTGTATTTTATATTAAATAATTTATCAATTTTTTAAATATTTGTAACCATATTACATACATTTATAAATAATTTAAAATTTTATACAAATGTATATATTTTATATTACAAACGTACTACAATTGTTAATATACCAACTATGATAGTATTTATGAAATTTAACTAATTATTATTGGAAATAGAAATAAAAACGGATGTATGTTCTCGTCAACCTCAAATGCCCAGTAACACCCCTTTAATGGGAAAGGTCAAAACTAGCTAATATTGGGCTTTGGGCTTTTTACCGACCTGCTACAACCAAAATTAACTAATGGCCCATCAAACTAAATCTCTTAAATAGTTTGAGGCCACAAAAAAATAGCCCAAAATAACCACAAAGTGGTCGGCCAATCCACCAAGAACATGGGAGAAAATATATCCAACTTATTGAATAAAATTCTTCAAATATCCATAAAAAAATAATTTTCTACATTCTTTATAATCTTATTTTTAAATGATAAAATTGAGAAAATTCATGGCATTAGTACATAATAAGATTTTTGCATCAATTTAAAAAAATGAAAAAATGGGATAAATGTAAGATAATCACTTATCTTATCCTTTGTTATTTTTAGTTAAATATATCGAACATTAGAAAAATAAAAAACTAAATTGATAAAATTCATTATTTAGTTGGAAAAATTTACTCTTGCAAATTGAAAACTGACATGTGTACATATAATAGTTTGCCTTGCCATTTTTTTTATTTTACAGCAAAAAACTACTTAAATCCCATGGGATTATAATGAATTTTGTGGTCATATGATTGAAGACAAATTTTGAAAATTCCCTTGTTTTTGCAGATTCATTTTAATGAACCAAGAAGGAGCCATATTACACACTTTAGTCTGCTTGGGGATTTTTTCTTTATTTTTGTAAAGACCCCGCAAGTTTAATTGGAGGAGTGCAATAGAAATCTCCCAACTTTCAATTTGGCATATTTCCCATATATTTATAAGAATTATTGAATTTGAGGGAAAACGAAAAATGGTCTATTTATAAAGTCGAAGTCCCCACTAGTGATAATGATACTTATAATTTATTAGCCGATCAAAATTGATTTGGAGTAAATTCCACACTTGCCTCTATGTCAGAGTGGGGAAAGGCTGTATATAATTGGATAATTATTATTTTTAATTAATAAAAATTTAAGAATGAATAAATTTTAATAAGGAATCATTAATATTAAAAATATACAATGGTACATAGCAGCGTATTGATGCGCAAGATTTTTACATGTCAGTCATACAGGTCACTGCTATCTTTTCTCGTGACGGAATGATTAGTATTTTCCCACTCGCTCTCTCCTACACACATGAAATCCCATTCCAAATTGTTAATTTGATTGTAATTTCATTTACATTTCTCAGTCCACTCATCGCCCGCTATATATAGTCAAAACCCTCCATTTTCACTTGTCGTCACGGGTCTCATCATCCAGCCGCGAAGAAGAAGAGGAGCAGAGGGATTCAGAAGATCGGAGCCGTCGTCGTCGGCTCCTGCGAGATCCTTGGCGCCTCTCGTCTCTTCATCTTCGTTGCTGTAAGCTCCGATCTGTACAGGACTCCTCCATTTGGTCCGTTTCGATTGTTGTAGATCGGCTCCTGGATTTTGTTTGAGTTGCTCTCTGCTTGTTTCTGCTTTACTTAATTTCAATTTATTGTAGATCGGTTTCCTTAGTATTGATTTGCTTCATCATCGGGTGAATTTTGGAACTGTGTCGGAAGTGTTGGGTTTTTTTATCAATGTTTTCTGATATTCTGATCTGAAAATCACCTGGATCCTTCCATGTGCTTCTCATCTGATAGGTTTTTGTGTTGACTATCCATCTTATTGATTTCGCCATTTATTTATAGATCGAAGTGATCTGAAGCTTCAGTTGTACACACTGAGCCCGATTCCAACCCTTGGAATGATCCGTTATTCTGCATTCTGATGCCACTTATATCTGCAGGACCCATTTCCCTGCATTATATTCAAAATACCTATTCATTTGTATATATATATTTTTTTGGATATTTCAGTGCATAAAATCTCAAGATTTTTGGAGTTTCTAATGTGCTATGTTTTGCATAAAATGAAACTGAATCACTGGTTATTACCTTGAAACCTTAAATGCGTTATCCTCTAGCGAATTAGTAAAGATTAATTGGAATCTAGATAAATGAACTTGGCCACTTCACAGTAAAGAAGTACAGTGCCAGTCAGCTGTTTAGCTTACTTTGTCTAGCCATCTTTCAGGTTTATTCAAGTAAAAACATGGCCGATGCAGAGGATATTCAGCCCCTTGTCTGTGACAACGGAACTGGAATGGTGAAGGTTGGTTGATCCCCTTGAAGCATTCTATAAATGGGGCATGGCCATGCATGCTAATTTTTCAGATGCGAGTTTTTTCATTGCAAGATTTGTGATGCAGGCTGGATTTGCTGGTGATGATGCACCGAGGGCAGTCTTCCCTAGTATTGTTGGCCGACCTAGGCACACTGGTGTTATGGTTGGTATGGGTCAGAAGGATGCTTATGTTGGCGATGAAGCTCAATCTAAGAGGGGTATCCTCACATTGAAATATCCTATTGAGCATGGCATCGTTAGCAATTGGGATGACATGGAGAAGATCTGGCATCACACTTTCTACAATGAGCTACGTGTTGCCCCGGAAGAACACCCTGTTCTTCTTACAGAAGCTCCTCTGAACCCAAAGGCCAACAGAGAGAAGATGACTCAGATCATGTTCGAGACTTTTAATGTCCCGGCCATGTATGTTGCGATTCAGGCCGTCCTTTCACTGTATGCCAGTGGTCGTACAACTGGTATGGACTGAATCTCTTCCAATTTGTGTTGTCTTGGATGAAAAATGTTTTGCAATGTTTAATAGGGCTTTGATATGTCATATAACAGGTATTGTGCTGGATTCTGGTGATGGTGTGAGTCACACTGTCCCAATTTATGAGGGCTATGCTCTTCCCCATGCTATTCTCCGTCTTGACCTAGCTGGCCGTGACCTTACTGATTCTTTAATGAAGATCCTTACTGAGAGGGGTTATATGTTCACCACAACTGCTGAACGGGAAATTGTCCGTGATATGAAGGAGAAGCTTGCTTATGTTGCCCTCGACTATGAGCAGGAGCTTGAAACTGCTAAGAGCAGCTCATCTGTTGAGAAAAACTATGAGCTGCCAGATGGTCAAGTAATTACCATTGGTGCTGAGAGGTTCCGCTGCCCTGAAGTGCTCTTCCAGCCCTCACTGATTGGCATGGAAGCTGCTGGAATTCACGAGACAACCTACAACTCAATAATGAAGTGTGATGTGGATATCAGAAAGGATCTATATGGTAACATTGTTCTCAGTGGTGGGTCAACCATGTTCCCTGGTATTGCTGACAGGATGAGCAAGGAGATCACTGCACTTGCCCCAAGCAGCATGAAGATCAAGGTGGTTGCTCCACCCGAGAGAAAGTACAGTGTCTGGATTGGAGGATCTATCCTTGCATCCCTAAGCACATTCCAGCAGGTGGGATTTCTTCATGTTTTGCTGCTTTATTTTCTGATCTCCCATTTTCCTTATTTGCTCAGTCTTTTATTATAATAAATTGAGGATACAATGGCTGTCTAACAATTCATACTCTTGTGATTGATGTTAGATGTGGATCTCCAAAGGTGAATATGATGAGTCAGGTCCATCTATAGTCCACAGGAAGTGCTTCTAAGTGAAAATTTTCCGCTGGTTTGTTATGCCCCCTGCGCAGGTATTTCCTACTTATATGTTTTTTCTGAGTACAAGGTACAAGCAATGGACATTTGAGATTACTGGGTCAAGTGGGGTGGAGGGTATGATCTGAGCTCCATGAAATGCACTGATAGCTCTTCTATGTGAGTTACCTACATAATGACCGCGTGTGAGAAGCAGAAAGTTTGTAATTTGTCCTATGTTTTCCTTGTTGGGCAGACAATCGGGTGTTTGTTTTGGAGACTTTTTCATAGCTTCATCTGTGGTGTTTTTCTTTCTATGTCACCCCCCCCCCCCCTAGGAGGATGCTTGTAGCAAAAGATTTTAATTGTGATTTGTTTTGTTGTGTCCCTCGAGATTATGTTTCATGCACCTGATAAGTTTATACCCCAATTTGTCATATCCTTTGGTATTTGTGCGACCAACGGTCTTTGACTAGCGTGTGGTTTTAACTGGTGTATTACAGATTAAATAGAATAACTTATAACGTGATTTATTTGAATAATAGATTCCCGACTTATTAGAGATAAGGTATGAAGCTTTAGGATCATAGTGTTCTAGCTACTTGGGGGAGCCGTTTGCCATTATTTATTAGGATCATTTTGGAACCAATGATGAAAATAACCATTAGGATCATTTATATTTCCTTGTATTACGTATTCAGTCGTGGTTTAAGGCATTGTTGTAGTTAAAGTTCTTGTTCTAGCTAATGATGAAAATAACTACCTTCATCTACTTGGGCCTGTCATGGACGGAAGCTTAAGGCATCCTAATATTTGCGAATCTTGTCGTTTCCGTGTCCATATTTGAACCTGATCTTGGCTTTTTCGGAACCATAAATGTTTTAAGTCTACAAGTGTCTTTTTTTCCCTCAGACATGATAATTAATTAAATCTCAAGTAATCTAATTTTTCCCTCAGACATGATAATTCATTAAATCTAAGTAATCTAAGAGGTTCAGTTTACACTGTGTCTACTTTAATGAAGGGCACATTTTTTTATTGAACAGACAAATGCCGAAATTGGTCAACCTGGTAAACTAAATTACAACAGTTCAAACTAGTCAAAAGTAAGCCGACCAACACAGTGGCTAGTGAACAATAAAAAAAATGTAATTGAAGTAAAATGTAATCAATTTTCATCCTTTTAATAGATATTTGAATTCAATTGCTAGTAATGTTCGAATTTTATTTTGAAAGTATAAAAAAAAAACCTTTTTCATTACGACCAAGAATTTCGAGCTACTACTATTAATTTTCTTAATTATCAAACTTAGTGATTTTATTTATTGGAATGGGTGAGCCCATACAATAACCAAATTCAAAATTATAAGAAATAGTGACTTTTTTAAAGGCCAAATTCACCACATTAGGAAGGACGGAGGGGTAAAAATTGCTCAAAATTTCTAATATATTCCTTACCACTCACTCTACCGAATTCCCTCAGCCTTTTCAACCAAAGGTAAGTCTCTACCCAACAGATAAAACAATATATATTCAATTTATTAATATACTAAATATAACCAGTCCAATGAGCACCGTAGGACATGGTGAAAAAGAAATGTCACATGTGCTTACTTGATCATGCATAAGTTGAGCATATAATTATTTTTTCATAATACTCGATTTTTGGGTGAAACCCGTATAATATGCGTGATACCCTATCGATTATCACGTGCACTTTTAAACTAACACTCAACAACTATTTATAAATTGGATATTATTTTTTCGATATCGTACAAGTGAGCACAATTGTATTAAATTGGGTATTTTTACTCTATATTCAATTAAACCACTAATATAGTTTTAATTATCGAGTTGGGTACAGATACGATCTTGCTTGCTCTAATACCATATAATAAGGTATTATGTACCGATAATTGGTCGATTTTATATCTAATTAAAAATTATAAATTTTAAGTAGTGTAATAATTTTAATATTATAAAATCAAAATAATTATCTATTTTATCTAATTTTAGATCATATTTTCAACTTATATATTATTATTTCCGAAAGTTTAAACCCGATAATATTAGTCCAATTATGATATGGAGTAGGATGAGTGGTTATAGACTTACAGGGGATCGGGAGAGCATTCTCGAATCATTCGTAAGCAATGTATTAAATTGAGATAAGTTATCGATTGCGCTACAATATAATAATTTACCTTTTAGGTTGGTGTTAGCAAGTACACGTATACCCTAATTTAGTATATAATGAATTTACGTACGTATGATAATAGAGTGATTAGTATATATATCAAATCATGAAGAAATGTTTGTTCTACCAAATTGAAGTGTTAAGAAATGCTACATACTCTCGCAATTGTGTGTTTTTTATGAAAGAAAATAATTTTATAAATCAAGTGTGAGAAGGTATAGAAGAAAAAATTAATGAGGACGAGATTATGACCAAGTAGTTATTAAGGCTAAAAGAGAATTCAAGAAAAGTTTTATTTGTAGTATGTTTTTATTTTTTGGATTTTATATGACTCATAAATATTTATAATTTATTTTATGAAAGGTTTAAGTTGTGATAGAAAATTATAATTTTTTATATTTTGTGTCGTATTATAAGAATGGGAAGAATTAAAAATAAATTTTTATTTCTCCCATCCCAGTTAGGATATGATACCGTCAATTTCGGTGATGTAGAAAAGTGTAAATAAGGTGAAATTGAATCCAATACCACCAATAACGGAAAGTTTCGTGGTAAAAAAATACTCTCATTGGAGCTGTGGTAGTAAGGTCGCAAAATAATTAGGCAACTAGAGATAATCACTTGCACGACACATAATCGCATCACCACCTTTTACATGTGTGGTGCGTGTAGGCTCACGTGGATTGGTTCGATATTATTTAGACGAGTTTGGCTCGGTTTAATGATTTTTCTATGTGATTTGACTTTATTTAACAAGTTATTGATCGGTTTATAACCCGTTGACTTCAATATCTTAAGTTAGTTTTAGCTTTTTTTTGTCAACCAGTTAGCGCTACCGACTTTCTATATTATTCTAAAATTTATTCAACTTATTTTCTTATTTTTAAGATAAAAAATTAACTTTTTTCATTCATCCGCTCACTATTTTGTTCGTCCGATTTAATTCGATTTAAATTCAATTTTTATTTAATTATTTTCCCATTCTCAATAAGATTTTTTTAGATTTAATTTAAAATATAATTATAATTTTTCAAAGTTATTATTTTAATTAATTTACGTTCGGATTCGATTTATAATATGAATTTAGGTATGAACTACTAATTTAACCTTAATTATCATATCTAAATGAGTTTAATTAATTTATTAAAAAAATGTGGTATTATAATATGTATATCTTTTTTTGTTAGATGGCATAATTAATGGATATTTAAAAAATTATTTGCCTCTCTTCTATTCTAGTTCTTCTAGGTTGGTTAGGTTCTTTGGCAACTCAACCTTTCACATGTGGCTACCGTCATCAATCAATAAGCAATAAGCATACATGAAGTAGGGCAAATTAGTACGGAGGTGTCGACAACATGAGTTGATGGTCCAAGAGATTCGGTAAACAGTGCCCCAAATTAAAACCATTTTAACATCGGAACGAGTTCAAACGGAACTTCGTCGGAAAATAAACTATAGAGAGAGAAAGCTTCGATTTCTCACCAATTAGGGCACGACGGTCCAAGTTTTCGATTTAGGCGGATAGCTCTCATCTTGAGATTTATTCTAAAATCAAGAATCGCATTAATTGATGCCGAATTAAGTTAGAATTTCATTATTGAAATTCTATCGGTTCTCTCTCTAGCACCGATCGGAAATTGCAGAGGGGAGCCGAATTGGCTTACCTTTTAGTCATAATTCGGCCATGGGAGGGCTGAAGAAGTGTTGAGAAGGCTTGATTTGGCCTGAGAAGGGCTCAAAATGGCCAATTTCAACTTGGTCGAAATAGAACAGCTTCGGTCCATTGGAGCTGCTTCACTGTTTTATCATTTCGGCGCTTCTCTAGTGATTCTCGGATTGACTGTAGTTTGCTATCAGATAGCTGACTTCTCCCGGTTCTAAAGAGCCTAACCTCTCCTTTTGAGGTTAAGAAAAATCTTGAAGTCGAAGTTCTGGTTTAAGTTTTACCGGGAAATGGAGTAGTAGAGAGAGAGAAGTGTTCGGATGTAAGGAGAATGAATGAGTATAACCTCTTTATATAGGTGTAAAACTCGTGTATTAAATAAGAGAGATTTATTACTAGTATTAATGTTGCCATAAATTATTGGTATTAATTCCAATAATTTAATTTTGATATTAATTCCAATAATTTAATTTCGGTATTAAATTATTTGTATTAATTTTAATAATTTAATTTAGGTATTAAATTATTAGTATTAATTACAATAATTAAATATATATTAATTTATGGTTATTTATGATAAAACGTACTTCGCATAAAAATTTTTGACTGAAATTTCGGGTTACAAAAAAATTCATACTTCCAAGGAGGTCAACCATCCTCACATTACTCTCGCACAAGCACGCTTAACTTCAAAGTTCTTATGGAATCTTGTTCACCTAAACCAATTTAGTTTTTGTCTTCTAATTTTTCTTAAATTTCTTTTTCAAGGTTTAATGAACCCTTTGGATCACCCGAAAGTTGTAAATTTTTATATTGCTTGTTCCCAAATGTAAACCGACTCAGTTTTCTTACTCGGTTTGACCGGTTCTTTTCCCAGTTTTCCTTAACTCAAAAGTGTGGGGTTTACAGAGAAAGTCTCCAACGACTCGGAAAAAGCTCCGATCTGATCGTCGACGAGTGAGGCGAGGGTCGAGTCTTATGCTAGTAGGTAGCCCGAACAGTTGCCAAACTCCCTATATAAAGAGCACTCCTCCCCTGGCATTCCTCATCCCACCAGCCACCGAAGAACCTGAATAGGTTTTCTTTCCGACGAGATGTAAACCAATGGTCCGATAAGTGCTTTTGCTCCAACCACCAAAGGCGCATTCGAGCTTTGTGGTACCGGGAAGAAGTCCCTTACCTTGCTACCACCTCCTTCCAGTCCAAGGACTATCGGAGAAGCATCGGGAAGCTGGTATAGTACCGTCACTCTGGTGACCTTGAAACGACAAAAAATCCCGAGCTGAATTCCGGCCACCTCCGACCTCAGGTGACCGGGCCGAACCTCTCACAACTCTCCTCGACCAATCCCTGTCCTACAGGAACCTTTGAGTTAAGCCAATTCCGTCCCATTTCACCGGAACTGTGAAGTTGCAGAAAATGAAATATTAAAACTTCTCTACTCGAATTCTCCGTGCTCAGGCAGCTAAGTGACTTGAAGTTTATTTTAGGAGAATCCCTTGAAGAGCTCTAGCCACCCCTATCTAGAGCTCAGATCAGCGCCCCTCACCGTAAGAAAACCAAGTTCTCTCTCTCTAGAAAACTTTTCCGATTAAGCTCCGTTCGAGCTCGAAAATGGACCAATTGAAGTCGTTCAAAAGCCACGATGATCGTAGAGAGATGTGGGGAGCGATTAAGAGCATGTTAAGGGGGTAATTAACCAAGTTTAAGTAGTTAATTTGAGTAAATGATAATTTGGGGGCCAAAGTGTAATTTTGGGAAAAAATTGGGCAAATTGGGGATTTCTAGAATAATTGGGGGTCAAATTGTAATTAATGAAAAATTGAGGACTTGAAGTGCAATAGAGAGAAATTAGCTAAAAAACCCAAAATGGAAAATAAAAACTTTGGGGACTTGATTGGTAATAAATGGACATTAGGGACATAAGAGCAAAAATTTTAGCTTTAAGGACCTAATCGTAATTATGGCATAATTAAGGATCCGATTGCCAATACGAAAATTATGCGATCTTTCCTACAAATGGTACTGTTATGAATGATTGGGCCATACAGGATGGGTGGTTCAAGGATCGTTCATGAGAATGCGTGGTCGGCCAAGACACCGCTAGGAACAAGTTACACCACTCCGGGTGAGTGAGTTTTAACATCAGACCTGGTTGGGTTGATAAGTACGGTATTTCCGCATTAAAATTGATCTTCCAAGACTACCCTTGTAAGCCCCATCCCCTAAAACCAAAAGAATCGAGAATTTTCAAAAGAGAGAAACCGAGAGGTTAAATGAAACGGAAGTTGGTAAATAAGGGTCAAGACGGGAATTTGGAAAATGCCTAGTAGCCAATAAATCACAAAACTAATGGGGAAGAACTGTGAAGTGAGTTGGATGTAAAAACCGGACCGGTTCAAGGTGAACTGGATCCGAACAGGAGTTAACAAGGGTAAATTGGGTTAAACCGTGAATAACTAGTTAAAATATTCATTTTTCTAGGTGGATTAAAAATATCAAATTGGAAAATTGAAGCCACCATTAGATAGAAAATGAATTTATACAAATTTATAATTTTTAGAAAATCGGTTGAATCAGGCCTGAACTGGCCGATTTACAATTTTGGGTCACTAGACCTGATCAGACCGGACTGGTCAACGGATAGCTGCCAGGTCAATGCCCAATCAACAGGTGCGACACATGACGAAGGACGCCCAATCAGCTGCTAAGTCATCGCTCAGAAGCGTTGGCCAATCAGAGCGCAATACGTGTCCTTAATCAACAGTAAGAGGAGGAAAATCCTCCTTAGCGACGATTGACCAATAGGAGAGCGACACGTATCTCGGTCAACGATTAATGTCTAAAAGGCCTCGTTAGCAAAGACCGACCAATGAGGAGCTGACACATGGCAAAAGTGTCATGTTAGCTTCCAACAAGGATGTCAGAGTAACGACCGACCAATTAGAGGCCGACACGTGGCAGTGCCACGTTAGATGACCCTAACCAATCAAAGGCCAACACATGGACACTATGTGTCAGGAGGGAAATCTGATACATTTAAAACAGCCATTCAGAGGATGCCACGTGTCACAATTAGCGGTCAACAAAATTTGGTCAGTAGACACATGGGTGAGAGTAGCCAATGGAAGGCTGCCACGTGTCTAGTCAATGAGTCAAAGGCTGACTAGGCTGCTGAATGGGATGCCGCACCAGCCGAGCTAGCTAATCATGAGGAGCCATGTGGCACTTCTAAACATCCGAAGCCCGAATGCGCAGAACAATGTCGTCTTTAACCTTAGGTTGACAGACGACCTGCAACTGCCGGAGGCGGACCGGATCTTTCACCTCTGAAAAATCGATCACCGCCAACAGAATTGGGCGAGTCAGATGCTGAAACCACCACCAGCCGGTAGCCCTGTCAGTTACCGAGCTTCATATAAATAAAGCACCCTTCCACTCAACCTCACCACCGCTCAAGCGCCCTTTGAAGACAAATAGTCCCTTTCCTGATGAAGTGTCGACCAGAGCCCCAGAGATGGGCCTTTTCAAAACAAAGGAGCTCCGGTTAGTGGCAATGGAACCGGGAAGAAGTCCTTCAACTAGCAGACACCTCAACTAGACCTGAGGAGCATCAGAGCAATCACATAGTGAAGCTGCTCTGATGGCTCGAAATAAAGAAACTCCGACCAGCTGAAACCAGGACTTCTCTGACCACCTACGACTAGAATCGACCCTCCTCAACTTCCCTAAGGTACCTTCCGACCTCTTCTAGTGCCCATCTAAGCCACTCGACCCTCAATTCGCCTTAGTCTGACATTTCTAGAGAGAGAAAGTGGCCAGAACATATTGATCAAAATTCTTTCGACTTGACATCTATTGGAGTGAACTTCGATTCCTAGAGGACCCCTCTGACGAGGGCTAGCTTCACGAACTTGAAGCCGGACAACTGCCTCTTCATTGTAAGGACGAGAAGCTCTCTCTCTAAGTCTATTTTTCGACGAAGCTCCGACGGAGCTTGAAACTCAACCAAATTCAAAATTTTGAAGTGCAAGACAATCGTGGGAAGCTAGAGGAAGTGAATAGAAGCATGAGAGGAAGAAATTAAGAAAATTTCAGTGGTCAATTGGACGAGGTAATAATCGGTAATCTAAAGGCTCATTTAGGGGAAGAAATTAAGGGAAATTTGGGGACTTATGGAAATTTAAGGATCTAAGTGCAAATTTCATAAATTCTGAGGACTAATGAGCAATTTCAAAGAAATTGGGGGGTAAATTAACCATTTTGTAATAATTCGGGGCAATCTGTTAATTTTTGAAAGTTTGGGGGTAATTTGGGAATTTTTCAAAATACGAGGGCTATTGTGCAAATCCTCCAAAATCAGAGGGCCAATTGGCAAAAATGAGGAATGCGGGGCCAATTGGCAGTTTTCAAGGACTATAAGGGCCAAATTGTTAATTTTTGTGAAATAGAGACATTTTAGTGATTTCGAAAAAATTTTGGGCAATTTAGTAATTCTTGATAAATTGGGACAAATTATGAAGTTTCAGAAAAGCTAAGATTAAATTTCAATTACGAGGAAGTTGAACGCTCAGATCATGTGGGATGGACCCCACAAGGACGTGCGCCAAGGAACACGCCTCGGATCAGAACTCAGTCGGGAGAACACGTTGTGGCTACCAGGTGAGTGGGAATTTCAAGCATTGGTCCTAGTTGGGATGATGGTCATGCTCTTAAGAATTAAAAACTATTTTCCTCCCCTAACTGGGTGACTCTACATAAACGATTTAGTAGCCAATTTTGATGTTGGGCTAGATGATACCAATGGGCCCAAGGCCGATGGGCACAAGCACAAGCCCGTTGAAAATTTGCAAATAATGAGTCCATCAAGCCTTTCAAAATGGATAATTGTGTGTTTTACCCACCAAGCCAAGAGCAGGTCATTGGGCTTGTTGGGCCAAGTAGCTACTAAGCCGAAGTCGGGTCGTTGAACCCGTTATGCTGGTGTGCAAGTGGCCGAAACCAAGCCAACAGACCCTTAAGGCTGGTGGGCCACATATGATGGCCATAATGAAAAGAAAACTTATTGATTGTGCATGTATGAGATACGAGACCATCGAGATGCCCAATGATAAAAAGGGCGGTCCATCGTTCAACACGTCGAGAAGCTCTGGGGAGATTCATGCGCACAGAGACCAAGACAGTAGGGGAAAGAGGTCTCGTCCCACAAAGCGGACACGGAGTATGGCTAGGGTTTGAGGGTCAAATGATTGATGTCCACTCAAACTCAGGGTAGAGGTCACTTGCCTTTCTCAAGTTGGATGGTAAAGATGTTCTAGTCCATAAGTGGATCAGTTAGGAACTGATATGCAATGGTGTGATCCCTTTTTATGATAAAAGGGCAGTTGATGTATGAATACTATTCAAATTTTTGGAGAATGAATTGAGTAACTAAATAAAAAAAATTGATCATTGTAGAAATTTTTCCTCACTGAGTATATACTCATTCCCCTTCTTTCACCCCTTTCAGGAACATGTAAGAGTAGTCGGGTCAGGAGAGATTAATGCCCCAAGTGAAGGCTTGAACCCTCAAGGTACCTCCTACATCACAAAAATTTTAAATCATATTACGAGAACGTATGCTAGTACACCTTTACCTTCTTCGGATGATCAAGATAGGATTGTTAGGATGGTTCAAGGAAAGGTGGCGGGTTGATCATAGGACTCAGGCCCAATTGAGTCGGGGTGTGACAACTTGGAGTGTATCAAAGCATAGTTTTCTTAATAAGTACCTCTAAACCATAGGTCCTAAACCCAAAACCTTGTAGAGAAATATGAACAGAGACACAAACGAAGAATATATCCCCTGGAGGAATGCTGTCAAATAAAGGATAGAAGATGAGGAGGAGTATGTCCCATGGAAGGAACCTCGAGGGAGGACCCCTCCACGCTTGGTGGAAGGTGTGACCTCTCCACCCTGAGGACTAGACCAAGCCCATGCCTGAGAGAAGGCGGAGAGAAACTTTTGGGAGGCCTATGCTAACTATGTGAGAGTCTTACATTGACTACCCCCAATGCAAGGCGACGCATGTATGGTGAATCACATGCAACATACCTACGTGTATGAAGCCATGTCACTGAATAAGTTTGGAGTCGAGGTAGGGCAAGAGGTAAGGGTAATGAGGGCAACCGACACATCATCCTCCTTGGAATATGAGGAGCCCAACATGAATCCCTACCCTAGGTGTGGAAGATACCATAGAGGCGATTGTCCACCTAGGAGGAGGAATAGGCGTGTTAGGCTAAATGATGTAGAATCCCGAAATTCGCTAATGTTAAACTCTAGGTTAGTTAACATGAAAGATTATGTCACACTCCAATCCGATTTGGTCGGATCCCCGTGAGCAACCCGCCACTTCCTGTGATCTATGAGGGGTGTCACCCCCCTTCTAAACCATGAGGAGTAAGGCGTCCTTTTTCCCCATTTTTCCTGGAATAACATTATACAAAACTTAATATATTAAAATTTTACATACCTGACTTATGGTTCAATAGCGAGGGATCTTTAAGGTTGGTTTTCCTTTTTCCTTAAAAAGTGATTAAAGGGACGGGTGAGTTTCTACAACTTAGTGAATGGGTGTTATGAGTGAGTTTTCAGAAATGCTAAATTTGAAAATTCATGCCAAGGTTTAATATCATTTTCAAGGTTTTTCTCAAATCTCACAGCTTTTTCCACTTTCATATTAGGTGTGTTTAGATGTCTTAGCACATCCCCTTGCCTCAGGTGGCATTTAGCAAACAAACACATGTCGTTTACAAAGGGTACAAACATTCGTAGGGAAGTCTCAAACTGCACCCACTTGGGGATCAATGCGAGTTTGATGTCCACCCTAATAGAAGTCCAGAACTTCTACCCTAGAACTGAGTGGACGTCCCAGACGTCCGACCCTCTGACCCAAATCTCCACTTTGTGTCCGTATGAGGACGGAGATCTCATCCTGACCCCACCCCGGTCTCATGCTCAAGATGGTCTTTAGGGGTAGGCTTTTCGAAATCTCCTAAAAGGGATATAAGGATGACTACTTAGTGAATGAGTTTTCAAAACTTTTTATCTTTAGGAAAAAGATAAATTTTGGAGTGTGCTAGACTCCTTAATTTCCTTTAGATTTTCTCCACTTTAAAAATCTCAGTTTTCACCATTTCTTATTAATCAAGGTGTGTTATCACCCAACAGACATCCTTCATCATAAAGGTTAAACACAAATTCGCAGGTCAGTACGTCCACTGAACCCACTTGTGGCTTCGGAGCAATTTGACCGGCCACCCAGATAGAAGTACGTCCACTTCTATCCTGAGAATGAGTGGATGTTCGCGACATCCAACCATCAATCTCGAAATCAATTCTTCATGTTCATATGAGGACAGAGACCTCATCATGTCCCCACCTCGGTCTCATACGCTTGGTGCTACTCCAAATTTTACACGGTCACTTGGTACAACGAACTACCCTTATACTCACCGAGTCATCCAGTGCCCTTAGGATGCATCACTACACCTCTTGGGCGTCTTGATGGTCTCATACTCACAGTGCATGCACAATCAATATTTTCTCATTATGCCATATAATATGTCGCACTGCCGCTAGTTGATTGAGTATGTCAGTCCTATCTTGGTGCCATGGCCAAAAAATTCCTTTATTTAAAGTTTCATGGCATATAATTCATGTTTGTTTACGAGCTCCTGCTCGTGCCAACTGGCCTTGGGCCCACTGTACGAGAATTTCAAAATCGGGCATATTAGCCCCCAAGTTCCAAAACCGAGGCCCCGACCTATAAGAGCTATTCGAGCTCCATCAAGAAGGTCTCCCAAATAGTTTAATCATTGGCATACAGTCAGTGGAGAGCACTTCTAACAAAAATATATTTTCAACTATCCATTATATCGACCGGGTATAAGGACATCTCTGCTCATAACTGATGAACGGGTTTTTAACTTCTTTCGAGTGAGTTTCATCATACCAACTGGGTATGATCTACTTACAACCGGTAAATAGTTTTTGCGCATGATTTTCACATCACTACTCTAAGTCGTGTGATGTTTAAAATACCACATAGTAGTGGGTTTTCATTTCGATGAGCTTATCATCCCTAATCGGGTATGACATAAAATCCCACTCACAACTGGTTAGTGATTTTTAACTTTAAGTTGTGCTTATCATCCCAACCGGGTATGATGTTAGTAAACACACTCACCCGTTAATGTAATGAATTCTACTAGACCGGTTCTTTGTATTCACGCGAGCTTGTCCTTGCTGGCGTTCCCGGTACTTCGTGTTCCTACACAATATGAACATCTTGGTTCATTATCTTTCAGTCTAATAGCCTTCATTCATTCCAAATAAATGAGAAAGTCAAACTTTCTATTGAGTCCCTAATTCCAAACTCTCTTTAACTTTAAGTTCCTAATGCCGATTCTTCCTCAAATTGAGTACCGAAACTCTTAAAATTTATCATAGGATCTCAATTTATTCCATTTCTCAAAAAGGGGTTAAATTCCCAAATTTCCAATTTGGTCCACCAACTTTTCCAAAATTACCATTTTACCCTTCCTTTACAAAAAGGTAAGTTTCACCCCAAAAATTCTAAAATTCCTCAATTGGCACTCAATTTTAGGAAATTGCATTTCGATCCTTCGAATTTTTGAAAATCCCCAATTTTCTCCAATTCCAACTCTTTAACACAGCCAAATTTAATTTTATCAAATTGACCGATCAAACACCTCTAATTGTTGAAATTGAAGTTGAAATTGAGTTTCTCCATTTTCTTACGATTCCATAGAACTTTGAATCATGAATTTTAACGTCGGAACGAGCTCAAATAGAGCTTCACTGGAAAACAGACTATAGAGAGAGAAAGCTTCGATTACTCACCGTTGAGGGCACAACGGTCCGATCTTTCAATCTGGTCAGGTAACTCTCATCCTAAGGTTCATCCTAGAATCAAGAATCGCATCATTTGATGCCGAATTGGATTAGAATTTCGTCATTGAAATTTGGTCGACTCTCTCTCTAAAATTGATCAAAAATTGTAAAGGGGAGCCGAATTGGCTTACCTTTCGGTCCTAATTTGGCCGTGGAAGGGCTGAGAAAGTGTTGGGAGGGCTTGGTTTGGCCTAAGGAGGGCTCAAAATGGCCGATTTCAACTCGGCCAAAATAGGGCAGCTTCGGTCCGCCGGAGCTACTTCACTGTTTCATCACGCCAGCATTTCTCCAGCGACCCTCGGAGCAAACGGAGACTACAGCCGTGTAGATGACTTCTCCCCGGTTCTAAAGAACCTGACCTTGCCTTGTTTGGCTTAGAAAAGACCCCATATCGGAGCTCTGGTTCAAGCTTCGTCAAAAAATGGAGCAGTTGAGAGAGAATGGAGTTTTCAGGTGTGGAGAGGATGAATGGAGAGGGTCTCTTTATATAGGGAGCTTGGGGAACTATTAACTGTCCATTTGGCACCTTTATGATAGACATTGATGGCCTGAAACGTACCGAAGGGAAATGTTTCTTCTTCACCGGCGTTGCTTCGATTTTCTGGCGAGTGAACAGTGTTGTCATCCTGAGGAAGAAGATGACACTATTCCGAACTGTACCAGACCAGTCCGAATTGAGTTCGAAGCTTAAACTGGCCGGTTCACCCCTCATTCGACCGAGTTTTTCAAATCTAAAAATTTCTAAATTTATTTTCTATCCAATGGTGGCCTCAAATCTCAAATTTGAATTATTTAAACCACCTAGAAAAATAAATTTAGAATATGGTTCAATAGTGGTTCAAACCGGTCCAAACCGGTTCAGATTCGATTCACCTGAACCGGTTTGGTTTTCATCCCCAATTCCTTCACAAGTCCATTTCCATGTCTTTTGTGACTCCTTGGGTCACCTAGGGTCCATAAAATTCCCGGTTTACCATCTCTTTATCGATTCCGGTTCATAAACAGATTTGATCCTTAAACCAGTTTAATCCGGTTTGGGTCTAGTTCACCCAAACCGATCTGATTTTTCTCTCCCACTTTGTTCTAAGGTTCCTTCCAAAGGTTTATAAATCTCTTTGGGTCACAAGGGATCCATCAATTTCTCTGTTTGCCCTTTCTCTATCGGTTCCGGTTCATGAACCAACTCGGTTCATAAACCAGTTCAATCCAGTTGGATCCAGTTCATCCAAACTAGTCTTGTTTTTCTCTTCCCATTCATCCTAAGGTTCTTTTCCATGGTATTATAAACCCTTTAGATCACCCGGGAGTTGTAAATTCCCAAATTTCCCATTCACAAATGATCGGGTTGGTGAACCGATTCGGTTTTCTCACTCGGCTTGACTGGTTCTTTTCCCGATTTTTCCTTAGCTCAAAAGGGCAGGGTGTTTACACAAGCTGCCCAGTTTTGGCTGAGCTGAAATCAGCCAAATTCAGCTCTCCTCCAGCCAAACCAAGCCATCCAACATCACACAGCCCTCATACGACCTCAACTAAGTTGAAAAATAAGCCAATTCGACCCTTCTTAGTCGTTGTAGGTTGGAGTTAGAGTGAGAAACTGTGAAATTTCAATGACAAAATTCTCCCTCGATTCGAGGTCAATCATAGGAATTCTTGATCCTAGAAGGTATCTCGGGAAGAGAGCTACCTTCCTCGATAGAGAACTCGGACCGCCGCACCTCTAATGGTAAGCTTTCAAATCTCTCTCTCTACACATAGTTCTTTGGTGAAGCTCCGATTAAGCTCAATTCGGACCTAAATGGCGCGGTTCAAACGTCAATTGAATTGTATGGAAGTGTAGGAATTGATCCATATCTTCAATTAGAGCAATTAACCTTATAAAATGGTCAATTTGAATAAATCAAATTCAATTAGTTTGAAAGAGGGAAATTTTATGGAAAATTGGGAATTTTGTAAAATTGAGGGATCATTTTGCAATTTCCCAAAATTGAAGGCTAATTGGCCATGGAAAAGATGTTGGAGGTGCAATTGGTCAATTTTTGGAACAATTGGTATCAAATTGCCATTATTGGAAAGTAGGAGCAAAATTATAATTTTGAAAAGTTAGGGGACCAAATTGGAAATTTGGAAAACTTATGCCCCTTATGCAATTTTTAATAAAATGCAGACTCAAATTGGGCAAAAGTTGGCATTAGAGACCTTAATTTAAGAAAAATAAACTTTAGGAACCTAAATGCAATATATCGATAATTTGTGAGATTAGGCTTTTTATGCCAAATATTAAGTGAAAAGGCTGCCCAAATCGTGTTGGGACAAGTGTGATCGAAACGCCAGCAAGAGAAAGCTCGCGTCGACTTGGAAAACCAACCGAGGACGAACACGTCACGATTAGCGGGTGAGTGGGTTTATTCATATCATAACCGGTCGGGATGATAAGTATTTTAGAAAAGAGAAACCTCTTGTAAGTGGAATTTTGACATCATAATCGACTGGGGTGATTCATAAACGAAGATAAAACCTACTTAACAGTTGCAAGTAGAGGAAATCATATCCGGTTGGTATGATGGAACCCGTTTACTGGTTGTAAGCGGAGGTTATCACACCTGGTTGGTGAGATGAAGTGAAAAGTATATTTTTGTCAAAAGTGTTCTCCCCTGATTGTGTGTCAATGCTTAAACTTTTTTGGAGACCTTTTTGACAGGAGCTAGAACAACTCAGATAGGCCAGAGGCCTCGATTTTTGAAACTTGTGGGGGCTAAATACCCAGTTTTTGGAAAATCACGTGTAGTGGGCCCAAGGCCAGTGGGCACGAGCAGGAGCTCATAAACAAACATGAGATATATATAAAGCCATGAAATTTCTAATGAAATGAATGTATGATTTAGCCATGGTACCAAGACAGGATCGACAATACTTGATGGATTGGTGGCAGTGCGTTAAGGCTAGGTCCACAGACCGCCTAGACAAACAGCTACAGGTCGAGTTGAGGGTCAGGGTTATTGGACCAGTGGCACCAAAGATAAATGGCTATGTGAAAACTTTGTTTGTGCATGCACTTGAGGTAGAGGACCATCAAGACGTCCAAGAGGGGTAGTGATGCATCCTAAGGGCTACTGGACGACATGGTGGAGATAAGGGCAGTTTGTCATGCTCATAGTCGGGAAGCTCGATGTAGCTTCATGCACACAAGACCGGGGTGAGGTCGGGATGAGGACTTCTTCCTCATACGAACATGGAGTTGCTTTCGGGTCTGAGGTTCGGATGTCGCTAACATCCACTCAAACCTATAGTAGAAGTGGACGAGCTTCTATCTTGGTGGCCGGTAAAGACGCTCCAAGCCACAAGTGGGTGCAATGGACGGGCTGCACCTACGAATGTGTGATCCCTTCCTGATGAAGGGCGTGTTTGAGTGTTAAACACACCTAATTTCTAAATAAGGACAAAGGTTTTGAAAAAACCAAAATTTGAGGAAATATCATTTTTAAAGGAACTAAGGATTTTGGCGCACTTTGATTAAAGTTGTTTTGTTTATGTAAACGCATCCCTAACACCCATTCACTGAGTTGTAGAACTCACCCCCTCCATTTACCCCTTTTTAGGTAACAAGAGAAACCAACCCTGAAGACCTTTTTGTAGTCGAACCCATAAGATAGGTATGTAAGATTTAATATATTCAATTTTGTTTAATGCTATTAAAGATACAAGTAAAAGTACGCTTACTCCTCGTGGTATAGAAAAGGGGAAACTCTGGATAAACCGTGAGAGTGGCGTGTTGTTTACAGGGATTCGACTAAACTGGGTCAGGGCGTGACAACTTGAGTGGTATCGGAGACTGTTTCCTCAAATGTATTATCAAGACTATAAAACTTAGTAACTAATAGGAATAAATCTTAAAATTCCAGATGGCTTCCAAGAGAGGAACCAAGAGAACAAGAGTCGTAGTATCTGACACTGCTCAACAATCCCTTCCCATGGAAACTCCTCGAGGAGCCGAGACAACCCCACCTGGAATAAGCTCGGAACACCAGAGATTGTATGAAGAATTCACCCGAGTGTTTGGATGACCTAACCTCGTTCTTGAGGTGGCCACCAACTCTTGATTTGAGCTAGAGGAAGTACAATCTCATCCCCCTACTATTAACCACCCTCCTCCAGTTGACATCCCCAAATACCTCAAAACTCTCCGTTAACTGGGGTGTAAACCTTTCCTCGGAGAGAAGGATGCTGGAGTTGCTATGGACTGGCTAGCCGGCATAAAAAGCTTATGGGGATTGTCAAGATTTCACTAGAGAACATGGTGATCCTGGTAGAATTTTTCCTGGAGGCCAGAGCAAAAAGATGGTGGGATAATGTCCAGAGCCTACATGTCACCACCCCCACCTGGGAGCAATTTGAGGAGAGGTACATGGAGGAGTACTTGGCTCCTCATCTGATTAATGAGAAGAAGCAGAATTTCCTCTGACTCCAACAACGGCTTAGCTCTATTTCAGAGTATGAAACATTAAGACCCTTTTCCCCTGACTTGGCTGGACCGACAAACATATGCCAACGATTCGTGGATGGTCTCAACATGGATATATGAGACCGGATGGGAGTACTAGGATGCCCCACGGATCTGGCGGCGGTGATCAGTATGGCTCGCGAATGTGAGCGACTGGTACAAACCCGACGCTGCCGAATGGAGCAGGCAAACCGGAAGGAGGATAAGGGCTAAGGCCGTCATGGAGGATGGAAGGTGCAAAATGGTCCAAGATGGGAAAATAGGGTGGGATTTCAAAAGAGGAAGGATGTGCCACCACCTCCCCAGAGAGTAATCCCTACCCTACCACAAGGAAACCCTCGCTATCCTAGGTGCCAAAGGTACCACGAGGTAGCTTGCTTGTCATGTTTCACATGTGGGCATGTGGGGCACTTGCAAAGGAATTCCCCACTCTTAGGGAGAACAAGTAACGGAACACGCTTGGACCACCCCAAGGGAACCTAAGGACTCCTAGGTAGGATGCCACATGTAAACCCCGCACTTTTGAGTTAAGGAAAATTGGGAAAAGAACCTGTCAAATCGAGTAAGAAAACTGTGATGGTTTACAAACCCGATCATTTGGTAACAAGCAATTTGGAAATTTACAACTTTCGAGTGATCCAAAGGGTTTATTAAACCTTGGAAAAGAAATTTAACAGAAATTAGAACAAAAAAACTAAATTGGTTTAGGTGAATGAGAATTAATGAGAATTCTAAAGTTAAGCGTGCTTGCTCGAGAGTAGTATGAGGATGGGTGACCTCCTCAAAAGTATGATTTTTTTTGTAACCCGAAATTTCGGTCAAAACTTTTTATGCGAACATACCCTTATCATAAATAGCCATAAATTAATATATATTTAATTATTGTAATTAATACCAATAATTTAATACCTAAATTAAATTATTAGAATTAATACAAATAATTTAATACCGAAATTAAATTATGAGAATTAATATCAATAATTTATGACAATATTAATACTAGTAATAAATCTCTCACATTTAATACACGATGTTTACACCTATATAAAGAGGTAATCTCCATTCATTCTCCTCACACATGAACACTTATCTCTCTCTCTCTCTACTACTCCATTTCCCGGTATAGCTCGAACCAAAGCTTTGACTGGAACAAAGGTCAGGCTCTTTAGAACCGGGGAGAAGACATCTATCTGATAGCAAACTTTAGTTAATTTGAGAATAGTTAGAGAAGCACCGGCATGATGGAATAGTGAAGTAGCTCCGGCGGATCGAAGCTGCCCTATTTCAGCCAAGCTGAAATCGGCCATTTCAAGCCCTCATCAGGCCAAACCAAGCCCTCCCAACACTTACTCAGCCTTTCCATGGCTAAATTAGGACCAAAAGGTAAGCCAATTCGATCGGTGCTAGAGAGAGGGTCGACAGAATTTCGATGACGAAATTCTAATCCAATTCTGCATCAATTGATGCAATTCTTGATTCTAGGATGAACCACAGGATGAGAGCTAGCTGCCCAGATCGAAAGCTCGGACCACCGTGCCTTCACCGGTGAGTAATCGAAGCTTTCTCTCTCTATAGTTCATTTTTCGGCGAAGCTCCGTTTGAGCTCGTCCCAGCGTTAAAACTTGCGATTCACATTTCTAAAGAAAAGTATGAACATGTAGAAACTCATTTTCAACTTCAATTTCAACAATTGGAAACATTTGTTGGGTCAATTTGATGAAATCAAATTCGGTTGTGTTAAGAAGTTGGAATTAGGGGAAAATTGGGGATTTTCGAAATTCAAAGGATCAAAATAAAATTTTATGAAATTGTTGGTCAATTGGGCATGAAAATAATGTTGGAAGACCAATTGTGGAATTTTGAAATTTTTGGGGCAAAATTTACCATTTTTGTAAAGGATGGGCAAAATGGTAATTTTGGAAAAGTTGGGGGACCAAATTGGAAATTTGGGAAATTAAACCTCTTTTTGTGAAATGGAATAAATTGAGGTCCTATGATAAATTTTAGAAGTTTCGAGACTCAATTTGAGGAAAAATCGGCATTTGGGACTTAAAGTTAAAGAGAAATAACTTTAGGAACCTAATTGCAAATAAATGAAAGTTTGACTTTCTCATTCATTTGTAATGAATGAAGGCGATTAGGCCGAAGGATAATGAACCAAGATGTTCATATCGTGTAGGAACACGTAGTACCGGGAACGCCAGCAAGGACAAGCTCGCGTGAATACCAAGAACCGGTCTAGTGGAATTCACGGCATTAACAAGTGAGTGAGTTTAATAACATCATACCCGGTTGGGATGATGAGCACAACTTAAAATTAAAAACCACTTACCGGTTGTGAGTGGAAATTTTATACCATGCCCGGTTGGGAATGATAAGTACCTCGGTATGAAAACCCACTATTAAGTGGTATTTTAAACATCACTACTTAGAGGAAGTGATGTGAAAATCATGCAGAAAAACTACTTACCGGTTGTAAGTAGATCATACCCAGTTGGTATGATGAGACTTCCCCGAAGGAAGTTGAAAACTCGTTTATCGGTTATGAACGGAGGTGTCCTTATACCCGTGCGGTATAATGGATAGAGAAAACATATGTTTTGTCGGAAGTGCTCTCCCCTAACTATGTGAATGCTTAATCAATTTGGGAGACCTTCTCGACGGGAGCTTGAATAGCTCTGATAGGCTGGGGGCCTCGGTTTTGGAACTTGGGGGCTAAATGCCCGATTTTGAAAATCTCGTACAGTGGGCCCAAGGCCAGTTGGCACGAGCAGGAGCTCGTAAACGAACATGATTTATGTGCCATAAAACTTAATAAGTGAATTGTTTGGTCATGCTACCAAGATAGGACTGACATGCTCAATCAACTAGCGGCAGTGCGACATGATAGATCGACGGACTAGTCAAGACAAACAACTGCGGGTTGAGTTGAGAGTCGGGGCCGCTGGACCAGTGGCACCACATATTACATGGCTTGATAAGAAAACATTGTTTGTGCATGCACTATGAGTACGGGATCATCAATACACCCATGAGGGGTAGTGATGTGTCCTAAGGGCCCTGGACGACCCAGTGAATATAAGGGCAGATCGTCGTTCCAGGTGTCTGTGCGAAATCTGGAGTAGCACCAAGCGCATGAGACCGGGGTGGAGACAGGATGAGGTCTCTATCCTCATACGGACACGAAGAAGTGATTTCGGGATTGTGGGTCGGATGTTGCGTACATCCACTCATTCCCAGGGTAGAAGTGGTCGTGCTTCTATCTGGGTGGCAGGAAAAGTCGCTCTGAACCTATTAGCGGGTTCAGTAGTGATACTGACTTGCGAATGTGTGTAACCTTCATGATGAAGGATGTGTGTTAGGTGATGACACACCATGGTAAGTAAGAAATAATGGAAAAACCCAAATTTTGAAATGAAGGGATTTTTTAAAAGAAAGGAGTCTGGCACACTCCATATAAATGTTTTTTTAGTCAAAAGATTTGAATGTCATTCACTAAGTAGTCATACTCTACTAACAGGTAAGTAGAGTTTTAAATTTCATGCAGTTTTGATTATGCTATTCCAGGAAAAGGTGCAAGTTAAATGATGCCTTACTATTTACGGTTTACAATAAGGGGAAACCCTTTAATAAACCGGGAGAGTGGCGGGTTGATCACGGGGATCCGACCAAACTGGGTCGGGGCGTGACACCATAGCTAGTGTACCAGCTAGGGTATACAACCTCACCCAGGAAAAGGCTAGAAAAGACCCTAGTTCTTTAGCGAGTACTTCCCAAAAACCCTCTCAACTAAGATTGAGATAAACCTATAATTTGAATTGCATTCAATAAAAAAAACTTTTTTGCTAAAAACACGTATTTATTCAATCAGGGTACGTACACTTGTGGGGAAGAAAGTTCTATGCCCTATTCGACTCAGGAGCAGAAAGATCCTTCATCAAAGAAGATCTAATCCTAAGTCTTTCCATAGAACTTACTGCCCTAGAGCAAAGTCTCAACATCCTCACACCCTTAGAAGAAGGACTGAATAGGGACAAACAATTAAAAGGATGTGAAATCAGGATTGGAGGAGTTAAGCTAGAGGCGGATTTGATCTCATTACCTTTGAGGGAGGTAGAAATAATATCGGGAATGGATTGGCTAAGTACCCATCAAGCTAAGATGGACTATGGAAAGAAGATAATAACTGTCCACACTCTCTAAGCACTCAAATTGCAATTCTAAGGAGACGGGAGGAAGGAGGGAGTACAAATGGAGTCCCACATAAGAACCCAAAAGATGATACATAAAGGTTATAAAGCTTTTCTGGTGATAGTCATTAACGGGAAGACAGAGGAGAAGGGACCAAAAGACATCCTGGTAGGTGAGCACTACCCGGAAGTATTTCCAGAAGAGTTATACGAATTACCCCCAAACTGACAACTGGAGTTTACCATAGAAGTTATCCCGGGAATACATCCCACATCCCAAGCCCCTTATCACATGGCTCCAGCAGAACTAAAGGAATTGAAGGAGTAGTTAGACGAACTATTAGAGAAGGGTTTCATACGCCCTAGTCCTTCTCCATTGGGTGCACTAGTCCTATTCGTAAAGAAAAAGGACGGGAGCATGAGGCTGTGCATAGACTATCAGAAGTTGAATCAGGTCACCATAAAGAACAAGTATCCATTTCCACAGATTGATGACCTGTTCGACCAACTAAAAGGAGCAGCCTACTTATCCAAGATAGACTTTCGGTCAGGATACCACCAACTCAAGATCTGGGAGTAAGATATTCCTAAGACCACATTTCGGTCCCGATACAAACATTATGAGTTTAGGGTGATGCCTTTTGGCTTGATAAATGCCCCTACAACCTTCATGAACTTAATGAACTGAGTGTTCCAGCTACACTTGGATAAGTTCGTGATAATATTTATAGATTACATTATTATATACTCACGAACTAGGCTGGAGCACGAAGAACATCTAGCGATCATCTTGAAGATACTACAAAAAAATCGCTTATATGCAAAATTCTCCAAGTGTGAGTTCTAATTGCAGGAGGTAGGGTTCTTAGGGCACATAGTGTCCAAGGATGGAGTCAAGGTAGACCCGAAAAATGTGGAAGCCATATCTGATTGGAGGGCACCCAAGAATCCTTCTAAGATACATAGTTTCCTGGGCTTGACGAGATACTACAGACGGTTTGTGCATGATTTCTCTAAGATAGCTGCCCCTTTGACTCGTCTCACAAGGAAAGGAGTAGAGTATAAATGGGATGAAAGCCATGAGAAATCCTTCTTGGAGTTGAAGACCCGTTTGACAACAGCACTTGTACTCTCTCTGCCTAACTCAAGTGTAGGGGAGTACACCGTCTATAGTGACGCATCCGGACATGGATTCATATGTGTATTGATGCAACAAGGAAGGGTTATCTCCTACACTTCACGATAACTTAAGGTACATGAGAGGAACTACCCTACCCACGACTTGGAGTTAGTCGCAATAGTGTTCACCCTCAAGATCTAGCGACACCACCTATACGGGATTAAGTGTAGGATATATACTGATCACAAGAGTTTTAAATACTTCCTAACTTAGAAGGAGTTGAACCTCCACCAGAGGAGATGGCTGGAATTGCTTAAAGGCTATGACCTTGTGATAGAATATCACCCTGTGAAGGCCAATGTAGTGGCAGATGCCCTAAGTCGCAAGTACCAAACTGAGGCGACACAGATAAAAACAAGCTACTTACCCTTGTTGCAGCAGTTGGGAAGAATGAAGATGGACCTTAAGGTGGACAAGAGAGAGAAATGCTTGTTGGCTGGCGTAGTGGTAAGACCCAGCCTAACAGAGCAAATTAAGTTCTAGCAAAAAGTGAATAAGGAACTTCAACCCTATTTGGACCCAATAAATGGAGGGACGAAACCAAACTATGACCTTCCAAGCGACGGATTACTGACCTACAAGGGTAGAGTGTGTGTGCCTAAAGATAAGGAACTTAAGAGGTTAATTCTAGAAGGGGCACATAACTCTATTTATGTGATGCATTCGGGCAGTACTAAGATATACCGCACCCTCAAATAAGCTTATTGGTGGAAAGGGATGAAGAGGGATATTACGGAATATGTAGCCCGATGTTTGTCCTGTCAGCAGATTAAAGGTGAGATCAAAAACCATCAAGACTGCTACAACCCTTGCCAATTCTCGAATGGAAATTGGAACACAGAACTATGGATTTTGTCACGGGATTACATGTGACTAGAAAATGATGAGACACAATATGAGTCATTATGGATAAATTAACCAAGTCCACTTATTTCCTACCTATAAGAAGTGACGAATTCAGTGGAATAACTGGTCGTCTTATACATGAAGGAGATAGTGAGACTCCATGGCGTCACGCTGAGCATAGTGTTGGATAGAGATCCTAGATTTACCTCGAGCTTCTGGCCTATTTTGCAAAGTACCTTGGGAACCAAGCTCCACATGAGTACGACATTTCATCCTCATACCGATGGACAGTCAGAGCAAACTATCCAAACCCTGGAAGACATTATAAGGGCATGCTTACTCACCATGAATAAAGGTTGGGATGAATACTTGTGTCAGATGGAGTTTGTGTACAATAACAGTTGTTAGGCTAGTATTCAAACGACCCCTTATGAGGCCCTTTATAGAATACCATGATGTACCCCTTTATTTTGGGAAGAAGTGGGAAAAAGAAAGCTAGAAAGGGTTGAACTAATCGAGGATGCCACCGAAAAGATTAAGGGTTGAACTAAAATGTGATGTAGGGGACCAAGTGTTCTTAAAAGTATCCCCATGGAGGGAAATAATTAGGTTTCAACAATAGGGAAAGTTGAAACCAAGTTACATCGGTCCTTACACAATAATTCAAAGGGTAGGGCCAATGGTATATAAATTAGAACTGTATCCGGACTTACAAATAATACATGATTTATTCCATATTTCGGTTATACTTACCAAGTATAACCGGTGCAAATCATGGACATACATACCTAATAGCATTCAATTTCATTACTCACCTTAATTTCAAGGTTTTTCTTTTTTTTTCCAATGCTGTCTTTTGAAAATTCCTAGCCTACTTTCATTCAATTCCCTACAAATATTTCCTTATTTAATTAATTCCTTCAATTAACGAAGTTACAAAAGTTTCCTACTTTATACTTCCTTAATTCATTCAAATATCACTTGATTCAATGTTTGTGGGATCACCTCATGTTAATTATGATTGTACATTCCTCTTATTTATTTCTTATTTCTTATAAATCACTATTTTATACCTAATAAAACTAATTTATTTATTAACACTATATCTAATCAATTATTTTTTTCCCAATAATTCTTCATAGTTTATTTCCTATTTAATTATAATTCACTACTTATATTTATAATTTAATTTCCAATTATTAAATTTAACTTCTAAGGTCTTATAATTGATCACTAAATCTCCATCACATATGTTTAGACCTTAAATCTCTATTAACTATATCATTTATGTCATCTAATTACTCTAAAAAATTCCCGTAATTATGTCTAAATTTTCTATTAAATTCATAATTTCACTTATTTAAATCTCAAATTAAAAACCATAATATTATCTACTCTCTTTAAAATTCTACATTTATTATTCATCCTTAAATAATTCTAATTATTCTTAATTTTTTTATTTTCAATGTTTTCAATTATTTCCTTAATTAATTCACTAAATCTCTTTTTTAATTAGCAAAATTCTCTAAATTCTTGGTTGACCCCCAACTCCCATTATTATCCCTTAATTACAATTAAATCTCCAAATTCCTTATATTTTCATTTTGACTCTTATACTTTAATTATTTATCTTTGGCTCATATATTCACTTTTAACTACAATTAAGTCCATATTTTTTTAATATTTGAATTTTGCCCCTCATATTTATATTATTTACATGTAAGTACTTTAAATTAGCCTAATTATTATTTTACTCGCCAACTTTGAATTTTTACACCTCAAATTCCTGATTTTCCCCTTATTACATATTAATTTCATGATTTTTAAAATTTAAGTTTTTAAACTCTTAATTTGGTTTCTACTCGTTCCTAATGGACCTTCCTATTGTAATAAGATTATTTCAAGTTTTGAATAATTGATTTTGATCATAAATTAACTTTAAAATTAGTATTGTCAAAAAGTTAGTTATAGAGAAAATAGGTAGATAAACTTATCGAATAATCGGTCGAGAGAGGTTGTGAGAATATAATTGAATATTTTAAGGTCTTTGTAAAGTTAAGTGGCATAGGAATTAGTGTTCCAAATGAACTAAATTGATCACCATTTATCTTTGTACAAGCCTTGTCAGCCGAATTGATCAATTAGATAGTCACACACTTAACAAATGTCTTACCTAAGCTATAGATTAGTTATTTTTGTAGTTACTAAAATGACACTCTATGTGCCACCTAATAGGATATATATTAGGTGCAAAAATAACATTCCCTTTCATACATCTTTATAATATATATATTGTTAATTATTAAATAATAATTAAATTTATAATTATAGAACCCATACCAATTAATCAAAGAAATGCACAAATAAAATTTTTATATATAAATATTGTAATATTTAACTATTTATTAAAATTTTGTGAGTAATTAAAAATTTTCCAATAATATAATTAATAATATAGAGATGTCAATGGAAGGGACGAATTATATTGGTTTTGAAAATACCTAGTAATAACCAGGTCGGGTTGGTTGGAAATTAAAAATATATTTAGTTTAGGTGTATTAATAAAATAGAAATAATTTTAAATAAATTATACGAATAAATAATGGAATATGTGATTTAATATATGTTATCATACCATTTTATTATTATTTTACTCATATATTTTAGGTTATTAATTTACTCTAAAAATAAATATTTTTAATTTCATATAAATAAAAATAAATAATTTAAATTAATTAATCGTGCCCAAACCCTATCATATGCAAAATTTAAAAAATTAATCTGCATGAAGCATGTTGTATACCATAGATTTAATGTACCAAATTGACGCACATTGAAGTGAGATGAGACATAGGTTGGCAGTTTTTTATGAAATAAATGAGTTGTTTTATATTTAAAGTTTTCATTAGTATTTTATGAGTTGTTTTATATTTAAAGTTTTCATTAGTATTTTATTATAATTAAAATATAAATGGAGAATTCATTTAAATAACAAGTTTCATTTTGAGTTATTGTAACCATTAATAATTGTACACACTTTTTGTTACATTTTATATCAAATATTTCATAAAATAAATATATTTATCATAAATCTAACTTTTATTAAAATTGGATGGTTTGAAGATAATTATTTATTATATTTGATAACACCTTATATATGTTTTTACTCATAAATTTAAATGACATAACAGTGCAAATTTAAAATTTAAAATATTAGTTTATCTTATTTCTCACTCCAATCAATATTAACCAATATTTAATTCAATACTAAATTAGGGGTTACAAATAATTATTAAATTTGTGAATACATATCATCATAATCCATTCTGGATTGAGTTAGTTTATTAATGTTGGATCTCATCCAATCTCACAGCACCTTGCATTAGGTCCAAAAGCGACTTACAACTTCCATTATGGCTCCGACGGAATGTCTCATCTTCCTCAATCACATTAGTTAATTTAGCACCATTGGACTCAAAACACATCTAACTAGTGTATTGTTCTCCTTAAACTCATTTGATGAAGAATTCGAGCTTTGACCTCTTTTCCTGCATAAAATCATTTTTTTTTATTTTTTTAAATCAAAATTAATTTATTTTATACGAGGGTCGTGAAAAGGTCCAAAGAGCCGGCTGGAGGCTTTTCTTATTTATATAGGAACAATATTTGCTAATAATAATTAAGTCAGGATGGCCGAGTGGTCTAAGGCGCCAGACTCAAGTTCTGGTTCTCGTGAGAGAGCGTGGGTTCAAATCCCACTTCTGACATTTGTTTTTAAGGTGACAATGAGCGTAAAATCTCTATCCATTATAAGAAATCAAAATATTTATTTTTTAAAATAAATTATCTTGATTATTATAGACAGAATAAAGTATTTATTTTTATAAATAAATTGATTTGAGTGTTATGTAAAATTAGAATATTTATTTTTATAAATTTATTTTAAGGGCAGACTCATATGCCATAAAATCATAATATAATATCAGTAAAAATAAAGAATAATGAGAATATAAAAATATCAGAAAATTTTAGAAAATAATTGGTCAGTAAATTTTGTATCTCTATTGAATATATTCTATTAGAAATCTCCATCCATTATAAGAAATTAAAATATTTATTTTTTAAATAAATTATCTTGATTATTATAAACAAAATAAAGTATTTATTTTTATAAATAAATTATCTCCATCCATTATAAGAAATTAAAATATTTATTTTTTAAAATAAATTATCTTGATTATTATAGACAAAATAGTATTTATTTTTATAAATTGATTTGAGTGTTGTGTAAGATAATGGATTAATATTTATAAATAAATAATAGAATTAATAATTAAGTCAGGATGCCGAGTGGACTAAGGCGCTAGACTCAAGTTCTGATTTTTGTAGAGAGCATGGGTTCAAATCCCATTTCTGACAATAATCAATAAAAATTAAAATAGATAACAATAATAATATAAAAATATTAGAAAATAATTTTCAGTAAATTTTCTATCTTTATTGAATATATTCTATTAGCGAATTCATTCCATTTATACACATCCACAATTCCCCATATTGTGAATGGTAAAATAAAACTTAGCACATGTAAGGTGTGTAATGGTTAGTTATTAAGCTTGCTTCAAGCTATATTTGCATTTCTTCGGCCATGGGAAAAGTTTTTCATAATGGAATTTGCAATCTTTCGTCCATTACTTTTTATTTGATCCATAGTGTAACTCTTAGTGGAGTCCATCACTTAATCTACTATTTAATGATACCACTTCTATTCCCTCATAGTTTTTAAGAGTAAAAAAATATAAGTATATATTTAATAAAATAAAAAAATATATACATTATAAATTTATAAGTTTAATAATATTTTACTATTTAAATTATTATTTTTAAATAAATAAATATTTAAAATTTTATCAAATAATAATGTATTATAAGTTATAAGAGCAATTAAAATAATATTGCAACTCAAAATTAGAAAACTTTTCATTGAGAAAAAATACTTAAATTTAATATTAGTATATTATTTTTTATTGATAATATATTTAAAAATTACATATATCAATTATATTCAAATTTCAAGATAGTGAATATATTAATAATATAATCACAAAATTATTAAAATAAATAATTTTATAAATTTATAAAATTGAAAATTTCATATATTTTAAATTTATATAAGATTAATTCTTTAATTCCAATTAATACTCTCTTATAATAAAAGAAAAATGTGGTTGTTTGAAGGTTATGATATTTTTAAAAATCTATAATACTTTCTCCATTTTCCTTTCACTTCATATAAATGTTGATTTCAGGTTTTTCTTTTCTTCTTTTTTTTCGATGAATGCGTTCGATGAGTTGTTGCTTATTCAGGTCAAGTATTTACTAAATTTCTCAAGTACTAGTTTTATAGATTAGAAGTCACGTACTCATAGAGATAGTATTATTATACACCATAAAATTATATAGTTAGAACTCACCTATTTTTCATAAAATTTAAGTGCTGAAAATTAGTTATATGAAGTTGAATTAATTTTCTCTTTTTCTTGTATAAACCAACTCAGAAAACCAATCCCCAAAAGTTGGGATAAGAAATTTCCACTAATATGCAAAGGAAAAGGAAGGGAAAACATATTTACCAAAAAAAATATATTTACCAATCGTAATCTCAATTTATAAAAATTCACATTATACATTTAAATAAGAAGTAAATATATAAGTTAATAGAGTTTAAGTAACATTTATCTTATTTATTTTTCTAGTTAATATTATATTTTTTTACACCATTATAATAAGTTCACGTAGTAATTTTTTATTTATACTGTATTTTTACCAAAAATTTACTTAATAAAATTAGCCCAACTCATTTTATAAATTGATTTATTATTTGATCCAATAAGTCTACTCAGTAATAGAGGTAGCTTTATATATTAAAATCTACTCTCATTAATCACTTGTTAATTAGTAATCGAAAATTTATCTTTATAAGTGATTTTCGGTAAAACTCCGTTTAAGATCAATTATAAGCTAAAATTGATAATTTAAAACTTAAAATGGTCGTGGACATAGAAAAGATTATTAACATTACAATGGTTCTTAATTTTGAAGGTTTAAATTTAATTTGGTGATAATTAAAATTGAAAAACTAAATTATAATTTTTAAAAAATTATGAATTAAACTGTAATTAATGAGAATTTAAGTATCAGTTATAAATAAAAAAAATTGGAGACCAAAAGAAAATATTTAAAAATCACAATTAGAGATATTTGTGATTATCAAATCACTTATTTTACCTCTTTCAAGTTTTATAAAAAAAAAATCACTCATATCTTTATAAAATACAATCAGTAATCAATCATAAGAACACTTAAACAAGCATATTATATGCAACATTAGCAAATGTATGAATCCTTGTCATTATTTTAATTACAATGAACATAACACTCCATTAAAGCGATATTGGAGCCATCAAAGACTTCATGTCAAACCACCGCAATAGCCCCAACTCAACTTTCCTAGCAAAAGAATAGCCTAAAATGTTCAATGTTGCTATGCGTTTGCTGCCCCAACTTTCCTAGCAAAAGAATAGCCTAAAATGTTCAATGCTGCTATGCGTTTGCCTTAAAGAAAGCAAATAAGATCAAAGTCAGAATCAGAAAAGCTAGGGGAAGCAAATAAATATATAGGCAAGAGGCAAGTCATGAAAGAAACTGACGAAAGGTTCACCTTAAAATTGTCCAAGCAAACAATACGGGTACAAGACTCTTCATCAGACTCCCACAAGTACGTTCATGTCCGACCCAACAGAACAGTTCTTCCACAAAAGGTTACAACAGCGCATTTATAGTCTCCACATATGACACCCATTAAAAGAGAGAAACGGAACGAACAACCCTAGAAACTCTGATTTGGAAAGTAATAAAAGAATTTCTGAAAGACCCCCAATGAATATAGTAAAAAGCATCGACATAGAAGGGGATAAGTAAAAAAACAAGTTGATGTATCAGCCTTCCACCAACAAGCCCCTCCCCCAGCAACTTCTTTTTCTTGTATCTACAGGCAGATTTCTTGAATATTACAATATTTTGCTTCCAAGAAATAATTTTGCAGGACCTTTATTCTTTTGGAAGCATCCACCGGAACAACAAAACAATATGATTGTTCTTCTACATTCCACGAGCACTACCTTGTGTGGCTTTTACTCAGTCGCAGTTCAATCCGCAAACCTCGAGCACGGGCCCATCCCTGTTCACGAAGGGGTTGATCCGGACCCATAAGAGGGTGAGGATGGAGGCGAGCAGGATTGACCACACGAGTATGATAGTGGGCATCCTGTCTTGCTTGCCCAGCAGACCCTTGAGGAATGGGTATAAATGGATGATCACCCAGAAGGCAAAGAAGAGCCTGCCAAAGAGTGGGCCCCATGAGTCATATCCATTGTTGATCGCATCTGACACCCCAACCACAACCCCAATGACGTTGATTATCAGCAGAGTCATGGGTGCTATTAGCAGGGAGGTCCACTTGAAGATGTACAGCTCTGAGAATTCTCCATCATCCGCTGCTTTAGACGTGACAGTGAAATTCGTGTTTACACCAGCGAGGACCTTGAGAAGACCTTGGAAGAGAGCAAAGAGGTGGGAGGAGACACCACCAATGACCCAGAACTGCTCATTTCTCCACCAGTCATCTATCCCAACCCCTCCCCACTGCATCTCAAGAATGCCAGTGGCAGCAATTGATATGAAGAGGGCCATGAACAAAATGCTGGCGTAGTTGCTTATCTGCAAGTTTATTAATTGACATCCCAGGTTAGCTAATGCAGTCTATGGTAAGGTAGATCAATTAACAAAAGATTCTGCATTGGGAAGACTCGCATTGGAGCACATTCTTACCTCTGGAACAATGAATTTCCCAGTGAGAAGGCAGATAGCAGGCAGGGTACAGTAGATGAGCAAGGGGATGGAGGTCCAAGGATAGACAACTGAGTTAATGTAAGAGAATCTCTCTAACCATTTCAAACCCCCTCCATATCCGTACCATATAGGGCAGTGCCTGCTCAAGAAGATTTCAACTGATCCAAGAGCCCAACGGAGAACCTGATGCAACCGATCAGACAGATTGATGGGAGCTGAACCCTTAAAAGCAGGCCTCTTTGGGATGCAGTACACTGATCTCCAACCATGGCAGTGCATTTTGAATCCAGTGAGAATATCCTCAGTCACAGACCCGTATATCCATCCAACCTGTCCAGTCATGAATTATTAATTGCTGTCACTCTCAAAGAATACACAAGTTTCTAGTTGAACTACATACTGTAAATATGTCAATAGCAGATATAATTAGCTGACAGTCTTTGGTAAGACGCAAGGACAATTGGTTCCTGATTTGATATAAATATCAACAACCAATGAAAGAAGCATAACTTCTATAAAAGGGAAAAACCCTTCAAACTTATGATCCCATTTCTCATCATATTTTGGCCTGCCTTACATTTCCAAGTAATTTTCATCTGACTATTATTCAGTGAAAAATAAGAGGCCAAAATAAGAAAAACTATTTCCCCATAACACGGTGTGTCCAAGAAAATATGCAACCAGAAAATTAAAATTTCCCAGCTTCCAAATGAGTGGTTTTTAAGGTCAAATTGGCCAGAAAAGCAACAAAGAGAACATTTGAAAGCCCTAAAGAAAGATGAGCAAAAAAAAGCCCTAAAGAATAGTTCTCCACAAATCTTACAAGAAAAGTTGTTATATTTTCCATGTATTTCCATTAAGGGAATATAACAAAAAAAGCAACCAAGCAAAGTATAAGTATAGGGCATGCAACTGAAACTCACTTCTTTTCCCCATTCAGTCTTGTCTTCATAACCGCAGCTAATGACTTGAATAGCTTCACTTAAGAGGAATGCTGGACTTCCAGCATCCTCTGGAAGCCCACCATTTTCCTTACGTGTGGAAGCAATAAACAATGGAGAGGCCCCAAATTTTTTCTCCAATTTTACTTGAGACATTTCAGCTGACTTCTCCTTAAAATCTATAAAACAAACAGGGAAACTCAGATTCATTTTCCATAATTGATACAGATCAAATTAATCAAGATTAAGGAACACATACCTTCAACACCATCTTCAATATTCTCAAGGGCGTGAATCTGCTTTGAGGTTTCTCTATTCTTTGTTTTCTTGCTCTTTTCAGCAATTTTGTTCCTTTTGTTCTTTCTAGATCTGAAGCACAAGCAGCAACACCATTTGGGCCAACAATTGCAAGTTCTGCTGGGGCGCTTCTTCTTTTTTGGAGCATCATATCCATAAAGGGCATGCCTTCTAAAGACGCAACCCGTCCCAACATAAATAGGACCTTGAATTCCATCAAGACCTTTCATATTTATCTGTTAATTCAACAATTAGCATTTCATGAAAATGGAGAAAAATGATGGTTTCTTTACATCCTTTCAAGCCAAAACCCATTTTATCAAGGAAGTGGTTATCCAAAGAAACATATTTAAAATTTTTGGGAACCAAAGGTATCATATGTTTAATGAAAGGGAAAAGAGATCGAGCCAAAGGAGGAGACATATACATACATCAAAGAATACAACATTCCGATTAGAGTATCGATCATGCCGATCAATACCATCAAACCTCTGAGGGAACTGCACATAGCATATTTTCTTCCCCACTGTGGGGTCCATCATGAAACACATTGCTTCTCTAAGGGCTTTGCTGTTGTTGATGTAGTGATCACAGTCCACATTCAGTAGGTATGGAGCATTTGAAATGACTGCTGATACTCGAATCTTAAATTATACATTGTAACAAGACAATATGATCAGTTATTGACCATTCAGAACCAAGAATAAACAAAGAAGCAAACAACATAAACCAATTTAAGCTTGTTTAAATGAAGCTTACCAGAGCATTCATGGCTCCAGCCTTCTTATGGTGTTCATACCCAGGTCTTTTCTCACGAGAAACATACACCAGACGAGGCAGTCTGCACTGCTCTTTCTCTTCATATTCATTCAAATCTTCATGGTCTTCTGTGTGACCAAGGAAGACCTGCAATAGGAATGAAACCACTTTCACATACTTTCTGATGAAAAAGTTGGCATCATTGTAGTTCAACATCAGAGTAACACTCCGAATTTGAATGTTTGTGGTAGAATTGGGAAAAACTTGAAAATTTTGTACATTTCTAGGTCATTAACCCATAATTTTATATAGAGTTCATTAGTAATACAAAATTATAGCCACAATAATTTTTTGAACTTCACTCATTGATTTACTGAAAATGGACTAACCTGAATCATTCCAGGATGATCACGGACGTTATTTCCAGGCCATGGAGTTCCATCCTGCATTGTCCAGCCTTCTTCAGGAACCTTCTGTGCTTTAGCAACCAAGGCATTTATTTTCACCTTGAACTCCTCGTACTCTCTCTAAACAGTTGAACAAAAAGATAATAAAATCAGTGGGGAAATCATTAAGAATTCCTATTCACATCAGTCCTAAGTTGATGCAGGCACTCGGCTTTTGGATGGGACGACATTAGAAAACCTATCTAAGAGGAAGTTGAATTTATCAGTTTGCCACATAAGGCCTTGCATAATGGAAAGTCAGAATAATCCAAAATGTATTGTATGTTATGTTTGGTTAAATTTTGCTTCATTAATCTATATCTTAAGCTGAAGAAGAATAATAAAGGAGAAAAAAGTAAACCTTCATAGCACGCCTTTCCCGGACGAATTCAGGATTCACTTTGTTCTTCAAATAGTCCATCTTCTGAGAGAAATACCACTCAGGAGCTCGAGGCTCAATGCTATATTTCTTGCAGAATGGGACCCATCTCTTTGCAAACTCAGATGTCTCAGAGAGAGCTTCAAATGTAAGCATTGCGGCACCATCATCTGAAACGTAGCATGATACCCTATCAACTGGGTAGTCCACTGCAAGGATGGAGAGCACGGTGTTTGCAGTGATAAGTGGAGGCTCTTTCATAGGGTCAACTGTACTGACATAAACGTCTACAGCTGCCAATTCAGAGGGTTTTCCTTCTTTCTCATATCTGCATTTGAGGCAATAGTACATTAGGTATCAGAATTTTGTGAACTATGAAATAACTCTGATATATAAAAAGATATTACTGCAGATATCTTCTTTTTTAGTTCAAAAGCACATTAAAACTTCATATTGTTTTTCTATAATTGAAATTCATATTGTTTCTGTGATCTTTTGTCAATTTAAAGGCACTCTTCCATGCTTTGAAAACACAGCTCATGAAGCGTATGGAAGTATCTATTTATTGCGGACAACATGAAAATACCACAAAGGAAACAATCACAGTAAATAAAGATAAGAATTGCAGTACATACCTTAGAGAGAGTCGGTCAAGATAAGTTTCTCTTTTGATGGGATGCCACTTGGGGAATTGATCCAATATCCACGACACAGCAAACCAAATCTCGCAGATAACCGAAGTCAACCACAACCCATATGCATTGTTAACAGGATGTAGAATACGATAATGGAAAAACAAGCCCAAAATAACAAGCCGGAGAACAATGATCATTCTGTATGGGTTTATCTTGCTTGAAGGAATTGGAAGCTTCCTAGAGAGTGGCTGCCTCCCTTCATCCATCCTGATAATCGAAGACAAAGAGTCAGTATAATTCAGCCACTATTTTACAGGTTCAGGTTAGTTCTGGGAATATCTGGGTAAAATACCAAGTCAAACACTCCTACAAGCTTCTCTAGTAAAGTGTAAAAAACAAGTATAAAGAGGTGGACCCACATCAGTACATCAGAGTCATCCAATTCATCTCCACCTTTCCCACTATCAGATCCTCCCTGATGTTTAACCACCTGAAGCTTATCACCATTCTTCTTCTTCCATTCATCCATTCTAGCCTTCCAAGCCACACTTCCATATCCATACACTGCAATGTCCTTTTGAGGAGCCATCGGTCTTGGTTGCACTGTTATGCCAAAATGACCGAATATATTCAGTCTCATATGGGAAAGGATGGCCAATACATCAAGTGGAAATTTTTCTAAAGAATGACTTACCAGGCACAGAAGGATCAGTATAAGGCACCGGGTGAACTCTACTTCCATGGCTTGATGGAGGGACAATGAGGGCATGTCGATCAGGTGATATATCAGCATCCTAAACCATGTATGGAGACGGGAGATGATCACTCACTAATGAACAATATAGAGGAATAAGAATGAGAAAAAAAAGAGAGAGATGTCTACTTCATCATGGTAAGTCAACAGTGGGATCTGAGGATCAAGAGGAGAGTCAAACTCCTTCTGTGTGGGGTCACCGGATCTACTTGAATGTAAGCCACGCCCAGAGTCCCCAGCTTGCTGGCCACCAAAAGGAACAAGATGCCCATAGTCAAACTCATGGTCCAAATCATCAATACCATCCTCTTCCTCATCTCCTTCAACCCTGGGACTACCTGAAAGATCGAGGCATTAATTCCATCAAACAATATGGGGATTTAAAAAAAATAGCTAAAGAACACAAATAAAGAAAGCTGCAACTATGCTTAATCTCACCTTTGATGCGCTTATATCTGGTTTTACATTGGGGACAAGCCTGATTTCCCTCCCTCCGCTCATATTCATAGCAAGGCCGACATACAGGGAAGGCACACTCATTGCAAGCAACAAAAGGCTCTCCATCAGGAGTCAGCTCGATCTCATCCCCACATATCTGACATATCTGCCCGCTCAATTCTGTCACAGATTTGATCTGAGAAAAGGGCAATCAAGCCTCAATCAGTCTTTGAACACAAGAAATCAAACTCCTCTCACAGATCATCAACTCATCACAAGCAATTCACAGCCCATGTCAAAAAGGTCACTGAGACCAATTCTCATGTGTTAAAAGCAAATCAACACAGCAGGAAGCCAAAAGCTCTTCTTGGATGAGGAAGTTGGCTCCAACTCCATATAAGCATGATCTGCTCCGTGTATTTGGTTTTTTAACAGACAGAAGGAACTAACCGAGCTAAAGTAGAACTAGATAAGACACTATTCTCCACTACAACCGTAGATAATTGAACTCAGGTTTGCCTAACCCAGAATTTGAAAAATACAGATCCAGACCCAGATAAAACATATCGTCCAATTACAGCTGTTAGGGATGAACAAATTGCAGATTAGTCATTCCAAGGAAAAGCCAACTCCAGAAAATGGTCGATTTAGCACATAAATATGAAAAGTAAAATGTGTTTATCAACCAATCTAATAACTGCTAACCAGATAAATAAAACCAAACTAAGAGATTGAAAATTTATCAACTAATCCAAACATGGAAACCCATTCCAGACAAGCAAATCTCAAGTCCAATACAGCGGCTGAAAGAATTGAGGAAATGCAAGAGCCATCAAGGAGAAAGGAAATCAAAGGGAGAGAGGCATAAACGGCAATCTACCCTGGAGCCTTCCTCGGCATTGATCAGAACGAACTCGTTCCTATTGTGAGAACCAGCAACGAGTCGACCTCCTGTATTCATGTTCTCTCTCTCTCTCTCTAACCCGTCACACAAGAATCAAAGACGGCACCGTCTTCGAAAACCCCCTCCCTCTTCGCAGAAGCAGCCAAATCAGACCATCGATCTGTCCGGAGGGAAAGCAAGCTGAGGAAGGGAGCAAGAGGGAGGCAGAGTGTACCCGTCTGGCTCTCTGAGAAGCGTGGATTAGACTCCCCCTCCCACACCACAATCTGCAGAGAGCCCTCGATCTCGAGACAACGAGTGAAATGCAGACAGATTAATATAGAGAGAGAGAGGGACGGAAAATATTAGATTTTAGAGAGTGAGATACAGAGCGAGAGAGAGAGAGAGAAGAAGGAAGGCGGAGTAGAGAGTGAAATGTGGACGCGTCAAGAATAGGGAGAGAAGAGAGCTGATGCAGAGAGATGTTCCAGTGTGAGGAAAAATAATGCTGGAAGGGTGAAGAGGGGAGAGACTGGTAATGGTGGGTGCAGCTGGAGGCGGGACCCACAGATTGGCGGTGGCGCTGAGCTGTGTCCACAGCCAAGTCCAGCCGAAGAGGAAGAGCGATGACTCTTGATGAGTTGGGCTAAAAGGTATCTCTAAAACACGGGTTGATTGATAGATGGATAGAGAGAGGAGTGAGAAAAAAAATTTCTTTTTTAAGAGCTTTTTCGGGTAATAAAAATATTGGAATATTTATGAGCTGTCCTGTCTGATGTCTTGTTTTTGTCTCCTTTTCTCCCACTCATAAATATAAAATATATTTTTTATTGCTCACTTTATCCAAATTTTGGTTAAATTTTAAGATAAATCAATTATAATTTTTTATTTTTCATAAATTCTCTCAATAGAACAATTTTTAATCAATATATTGTGTATATCCGACCCGCACCGAAGGTGAAATTCATCATTGAATCGTCCTCCAAAATGTCGGTCGACCCGCCACACGTTAGCCCGGATCAGTTTTTACCCGAGTGGAATTTTTTTACAACCCGAGTGTCGGTCGATGTGGGATAGATAGATGGGTAAAAGAATTTTCTTTTTTTCTATTTTGTGTTTTATTTAATGGTGGGCTCATGTAGTGAATAGTTGAACAGTCTTATTCGCGGAACCTCGATGGCAATCAAAAAAAAAATGTCACGGATCTCGTTTTTAGTAAAGCGCGGTTGCAAGTGGGATAAGACTTATTTGCCATTGAAATAGTTGAAAGCTTTTCCCACCGTCCAGATCATCCGAATCAAGTAAACCCAACAATACGGTCACCGGTCAAACCGGGCACATAACCGTGAAATATTTTAGGTTTGGCGAGTCAATCCGGATTCGCCGATCCCATCCAATCCGGTTCGGTAGCGACACTCCTAGGAAGTACAGTGAATACGAAGAAAGGGACGGGAACAAGCGCCGTGTTATCAGGAAAAACTGAACAGGTCGGGATATCATCTTTTGCATCACCGCTGCTTCCAGACAGATAGACCAGTTTAACCTAATAGCCCGCCATTCTGACGTTGACTAACGGCAGACCCGAGGTAGGGCGTTAAATGTGGCCCCTTTCCGTTTCAGATCTGCGGGCTCCGGTTCGCACCCCCACGATTTTTTGGGGACGACGATTCAACTTCTTCACACGCCACCTAACTCTTTTCCATATTCTAATGTTTTTTTTTATATTTTAAAACAACACTTGGGCACACCTAAAAGGCTAAAAAATCACATGCCGGTTAGAATGGGTACAAAAATATAGATTTAATGTAAAAAATAGCTGACAAAATTAGAACACTGGTAAAAGTTCAGGTAACATTGTAAATAATTCTAAAGTTAGATTTTAAAAGGGATGAATGGTAGATTTTAACGAAGAAAAATCAGAATTATTCCCACAAAAAGGACGAGAGAGGGAGAGGGAAGTTCCAAATAATATTATCACCACGTGCTTGGTTGGAATATCAATTTCTGGGCAGCCATGTACCTATTGATCTTTTAGTAGACGTAGTGAGATTGAGACTCCTTTCTTAACATTTTCACACCCTACATAGACAAATAAAATAGAAAGGGGACCAAGAATCTTCACATTTCCACATTTGATAGATTTATTGGCTCTTCCCTTCCTTCACATTTAATGTGTTAGTTTGTATCTATTCTCATTATATTATGATTAAATTAGACTATAGTCTAAGACATTCCTCCAACATATATTAAACTTTGAAACTTCTTTATTTGTATCATTACATATAAGTATAGTGAGATATGACCCATATAAATTTGGCACATTAAAGTTCATTAGCCAAGTAATCAAACTACTCTTGAAAAAGACCTTAATAATTTCTACTAAGTTTTGTATTTATCATTTTATGGAAATAATATGAACTAAACAAATTTAAAATGTCACATTATTTTTTTTAATTTTATATATTATATATACACTACTATTGAACAATAAATGTACCAAATCACAATAAAGAATGACAGTCATGGGTAATTTATTGCTCCCTCTATCTGAACTTATACCTATCGTGCATGTTAATATCATTTGTATAGTTCCAATATTATCCTATAAAAAAATTATCCCACTACCGATTGACTTATATCTATAACATATATCTTCCTATTATCCTCCACTACATGGATTGGACGTGCCCTTAAAGTTGAAACAATTACCAACCACACCATTACAAGTCTATTTTCTTTTTTTTTAAGAAATATTATTAGGAGAGAATCGTCGGTATTAGTTGGGGGGCATGTCCTTCACTCCAAGGCCACATGTCCATCCATCCCACTGTCGGCGGGTCAATTTTGTCCACACAAAATTAAATATTTCAGAAAACTAAATACCATGCGGTCCCCTCCAGTCCAGTCCTCCCTTCCCTTAATATTATATACTCTGATTAATTAACCCATAACCTACCTACAATACTTAATTAATACACAATCATGAATTTTGACTTGGGATTTCCCATTTTCTTAATATTACTACAATCTTGATGGAGATGTACAAACTCCCACGTAGAATCAAAGGAGAACAGTTCACATCCCACTACGTAATCAACTTTGTTTTACTATACTAAATTATAGTAATTATTATATCAAATATTACATTGAAAATATACATTTATTTCAAATATCTTTAATATTTTAAAATATAATTGGAAAAAAAAACAACAAATTAGAAGTGCAAAGGAAAACAAAACATTTAAGGATGATTGATGATAACAGACCAGGTGCGTGCAACAATGTAAACTTTTTGCAAGTCCGATTTTTTAAAGATTAATTTTACTTTTAAAATATAATAATAATAATAATAAATAATCCAATTATTGCAAACGGAGTAGTTTTTCGATAAGACAACTAAGAACAGGGTTGTTTTATTACTATAATGATGTATGCGAAAGTGCCACGTGGACAGAAGTCTTTTGATCTCTAGGTCATATGATTGTTATCATCGGGCGGAAAAAGTAAAAAAAAAAATGAGGGGCCGTCCTAGTCCCAGTCGAGTCCCTCCTTCCTAATAGTTGTAAGTCAATGCTGTCTGCTCTAACAGTAGCATGCCACGTGGTAGGACCATGTGACTGCGGGTCCCATAAAATGAGCATTATTCCAGTATGGAGAGGACCACGGCGTCGGGGCCATATGTCCAATTAAATCTCGATTCATCAGCCACTGCAAGACCCTACTTGATTCATTTCCCCCAATTTGCCGTCCCCTCCCTTTATTAAATGCTGGAGAATTTTTTTATACAAGGCATCGGAGGACTATACCGCAACAAAAAGCTTTTGGAGGACTGAAATAGAAGAGATGAAAAGTACAGGGACCCTATCCGAAGAGTAAAAGTAGAGAGGAGGGGGATCTAGGTGTCGTGATTGATGATTGATCTCTGGACTTTTTGCAGGAAAGAGAGAGAGCGGACACTTACAGCTGGCACGGTCTCTCTCCCCCTTATTCTATTGGAATGAATGGGAAAAAGCCAACAGAAAAATCGAAAAATAATGTAAAGAGTTACCGTTAAATTTGTACAATTTCGTGTATAAATCACATAATTATTTAAAATAATTAATATTTTAAATATTGAGGTAAAAATATTGTCCGTAAAACTTGTATTTCTTTAATTTTTTACCCTACACTAACTTTAAAGTCGCACAGTTGTGTTGACGTGGGAATGGCATTAGATATTTTTCCTGTCGGTGGCAGGTTAATGTTTTTTCCATTTTTTTAAAATAATTTTGCATTAAATTTTTGGGTGTTGAAATGGACGGATGAGATGCTTTATTTGGCCGAGGGACCTATGAGATGAGGTCGCGCAATTTGCAACTTTTTGGTGCTGTCGGTGGCATTTCCTTCTCCAGAAAAAAAAATTAAAAAAAGAAAAATATATTATAAATGGCTTGCTAAAAGTCAAATTAATTAATACTTATTTTTTTTCTCTGGTTGCCAATAAAAATGGTATAATATTAAGAATGCGTTGATTTGTGGCCTCGGGTGCCCTAAGCACATTTATGGATTGCGTTTTTGAAGAGGTCTCCGGTGCCCTAAGCACATGGCCTCCTACTTTTACTTGCTCTGATTAGGCTAATTGTCACATGCTTACTCTAGATCGGCCCATTTGTAGCTTTACCCAAACAAAAACAAAAGGAAAAGGGAAAAGCGGAGGTGGAAAAAAGAACACGAAAGAGGAGAAGAGCATGGAATGGAACACTTGAGGTGAAAGCAAGAGGAAAGAACCAACGTGCATTGCTATGGTCATCATATAGAAGTAGTAGTCCTGGAAACTACTTGGGTTATATAGGCTATTGAGCAAGATCGTGTCCCAGTGCTGCAATTCTGACTGCAACGTGGACCGACCCGACCCATAGACATATGATGATGCAGCTAGGTACACGTTTGACAAAGCAAAACCAAGCCGTAGGGTCCTCCTGTCTCCAGGTGGGTATGTCTTGTATTGCCATACTGAAATGGCCTTAAAGGAAGGCAGTGAAGATGCAGATTAGGGAGTGATATGGCGGCAAAAATGGAGGGTGGTAGGACAGTCATTGGACTGGTCTGAGCCTCAAGCACTTGATGTAAGAGGGATTGGGCCTTCATTTTGATTTGTGGGCATGGAGGTTGAGGTTGAGTGGAGACCCATCCTATTCCTTTTAAGTACGACTTGTGTGTAGCTTACTGACAACGATCGCTTCTTTATTTTTTTTTTTTCTCTCCCTTAATGGATTCCCTACTTAGCAAAGTTACTATTAAATTACGAGGAATTTAAGAGGTTAATTTCCTAGTCAAATAAGTTTTATCACAAACATTATTATTTATTTCATTATTTTCTTCATTAAAGTCTTTAATTATAGTGTATTACATCAGTCTTTCTAATACTAAGTTCGTGTCTTAATGGATTCCCCATTTAGCAAAGTTACTATTAAATTGAGAGAAATTTAAGAGGTTAATTTATTAGTCAAATAAGTTTTATCACAAATATTATTATTTATTTCATTATTTTCTTCATTAAAAGTCTTCAATTATAGTATATTACATCGGCCATTGAAATACTAAGTTCGTGTCTTACATTTGCCTGTTTCGCTATTATGTTAGGGGAGGGTACTTTCCTCGACCAAAAACTCCATTCATTAAACTTTAAATTACTTCGGACCCTCCAATTAGGGTCCCTTATGAAAAGATGTTACATATTACCTTATTATATATATTTCATGGCTTGCTTAATTAAAATACCTCGGTTACCTTATTCTATACCCACAACTCTTACCTATCTTAAATGATATATTAATATTTATATGTAATATTTATAATTATAGTTAAATAATCGACCATATTTCATATTATTCTTTTCATATTTTGTACTATTTTATAACTTTTCGAATTGAATAATTATATGAACCAATTACATGACGTTTAAACACCAACCTCGATTAAATATTTTTTATAGTTGACTTATCACGTCTAATTTTTAGTGTTGGTATCCAATAACTCAACACATCCACTCAATTATACAATAATTAGTAAATTCATCAAAATAGTGTTGATAACAATACTTAAAATACAATATTTATAAATTTAAATAAAAGTTATTTTTTTATTAAAATAGAGTGCTAAAAAATACATATAACTAACACGAGAATACAACAATTGATCAGTATAAAATTAAATATTCGTATACACATTTCAAAATCCGTAACTAAATTTACATTTATAGGGTAATGGTGTCCTATACATGTACTTCTACATACTCTTGGACAGTTATATTAGATTTAGGAAGAGGGTGAGCTCATCACTCTATTGACCGAGTTTATCAATATTGGACTACTACATGTTTTATAATCCCACATTTACTTAAACTATCTAATATGTAGATTTTCAATGTTATAAATTTACTAGTACTAAAATTTTCACAATAAAAAATTTAATCATTTAACCTTTGAATTTGTCAATTTTTGTAGGGAATTTAGTTTATATTTTTTATGCCAACCAAGCAATAAACGCATAAAATCATCAAATTCTCAATTTCGATAACATATCTATAACAATATTATCCCACCTCTCAAACAAAAGAACTTAGGGCTATGAGTAGAATGTGCGCAATGTTTGCACTCCCATGAGCGTCCCTCTCATTATGATGTCTATAATGTGTTATTAAATATCCTACATGTCTATGGAAAGATCTCCAAGTTATTTTTCTCCTCCTTATACTTACACTTCTATTCTCCCCTATACGCTAATACTACCTCTAGTACTAGGTGTCATATGGGTACATGCATCCATCCAATCTAACAAATCATAATTACTTGATCGAGCAAATACATTATAACACCATAATCTTTCCCAATAGAAAAACTTGAATCCGTAAGATCTAACCTAAGAGTGAAATATAACCCAAATATGTCACTTGAACCAAAACACAACCTTGAATCGGAATAAATGCCTTTAGATGACATGATGGAACCTTCACGTGTTGAGAAATGAGGACCTCGGAGAGTTCGAGCATGAATCGGATTGAACTGGCTCTAATTCTGAGACGACAAAATTTTTTCGAATGATCTCAAAAATTGGGAAATAAGAATTCTTGGCACCAAATTATAAGAAAATAATCAAATAATTTTTAAAATAATATATTGGATCAAGAACTAGTTGAATTTAGGTTGAACAAGCCAAAACAATGACAAAATTGTACGAACTAGGTGATATAATTGCCAGAAACCGATCCAACGTAGTATTGACCGACCATGTGACACACGCGTGTACTGCACATGTGTCATATCCCCTACCCAACTATGGGGATTCGTGACTCAAAATTCGATATGAATCGTACTTCATCATTTTATACACCGACAACTTTTTCTCCTGGATCACGTGATGGAAAAATTCATTGAAACCTTGTCATCCGATCGATTCTCATACTACAAAAATTAATGCGAGATAATTCACCCTCTTATGATTTATAGATTTTAATTAAGCTTTCATGGCCTCAAAAGAGAGAATTTTGCTATGAAATCCTTGGAGAGCTTTTCCAATGACCTTCTAATACCAAGAGTTTTCAAGAACAAATACACACCGTCCAAACTACCAAACTCAAAGATTTGGGTGTCATTGAGCTCGTGCAGATGTCAACTTTCTTCTCGTACTAGAGACCTGCATTGACGAACTCTCTACCAGCACAGGTGAAGCGAAACAATAACCTCTTATATTATGCTCGACGAAGGCCAACATTTTTCGAAGGGAAATTCGTTGTCATGGACTCTTCTAAAATCCTACCATAAATCCTACTATCTCCTCTCAGCCCGAGCTATCGAGCCAGATTGACCCCTCAGACAAAATGTAAGCTTTATAGTTCCATTTGGTCGAAATATTCTTGGTGATACTCTATTTTTGACACCCCTTTTTAAATTACAAAATATAGGCAATTTCGACTACCTAAGAGCACGATCAAGGTATCTTTGAACTCAGGAGGATGTTAAATTTTCATTGTCACTGACTTCGACCACGATCATCAATTCTCCAATAAGGTATTATACCTAAACCAACTTTGTGAAATTTTTCTGGCGAAAGCCTAAAGGTGGCCAAAATGGGCATTGTTCCAACCATGGTTGGCCGAAACAAGGCCCTAGAGGCGTTGAGAACACGATAAGGGTCATGACAGAGTGGTAGGTGGAGGAAATTGATAAGTTTTACTAGGGAGAAAAGTTTATGGACTAAAATTAAAATATTAAAAAGTTTTGGGACTATTAAGTAATTATAGAAAGTACGAGGCTTGAAAAATGAAGTTAAGAGAAAATTAGAGACCTAAGGAAAAAAATTTAGAAGTCCTATTATGAGAAGAAAGGATAAAAAGAATAAGAAATAAAAATACAAAATTTGTAAAGTATATGGGTAAAATGATAAATTATGTAAAGTTGATGCTTAAAGGGAAACTTAAGAAACTTTAGGGACGTGGGGGATATTATTGGGAAGTTAAGGAATTTAAATAATAAAGTTAATGATCATAGGGTCTAAATTATAAATACTAAAGTATTTAAGAACTAAATAGTAATATTAGTAAAGTTTGTGAGCTAAATGCAAATATAAGGATTTTATGGACCAAATTGTGAAAGTAGGAACTTAAAGGGCCCAAAGAAAATATATTGAAAATTTAAGGGCCAGAAATAAAAGTTAGAGAAAATGAAGAGTCAAAATATAAATTTAAGGACTATAGGTAAAAAGGTAATTTAAGAAAACTTAAGGATTAAATCGGGTAAATATATTTAGTAAGGACCTAAATGAGAAGTTTTAGAAGTGAGATCGGGCCACTAACAGAAACGCCTCTGACATCATAATTGTTAACTGACCGAACCATTTTTAAATTATGTATCTCACTGAGTCCTGTATCGTGGAACCAAGTCCGTACAACTAGGGAACTTACGTTGGCACAAACAAGTTCCAACCAGAGGTAAGTAAAATTTTCGATAGTGAGTTTGATTGGATCGTTAGAGTTATTTACGTAATTTATAAAACTTATAATAATTTATAAACTTTCATAATGGAATGAATTATATGCATAAATTTGGTAGAGGAAGTGAAACTTGTTTGATCATATGCCACATTGATTAGATAGAATTGATACCATGCTATCCGTTGAAAATATGTATTGTGATTATACGACATAGATTAGGACAGATGTTTATAGGACAGAAGTTTATTATCTTACGTGAGTTGTGATTTCAGAGTATATGTCTGATCATACATACCATGAACGACTTGTTCTGATTGAATTGCTCTCATGATAATATTGGCATGTTTGTGTTGCATATATGTTGTGATGAGTCTCGATTACGAGAGGTTATGTCGAGTGTAGAGATTGATTGAGAAAGCGAGGTAAGGCTGGTTGTGATTTGAATGTTTACAAGTCACTCGTAAACCCATGAGGGGGTCCCTTGTAAGCATATATATCGTGTTGCAGAGTGGTCGGTGGATTGCTGCGGGTATATGGATGATGGGAGATCACTACCTCATCATCCTGATTAGGGGACGTGTTTTAAGTGATCATTGTGAGTGAATAATATAATACACATACTATAATTGTTCCCGAACACTTTTATGTGTGAGGCTCCAAGAAAAATATGATTGGGTCATGAATGTGTTAGAAATATGATTTGTGAGGTTATTTAATGCAACATGACATGAGCATGTTTGGGTCATGGAGGTGTTGATGTATATAAATTGTAATGATATTCTCATAGTTTTAAAAATGTTAAACATCCATTTTAGAATTTATTATAATATGTCAATAAATGAAATCATGGAAATGACAAATTAGGTAGGTGAATGTAATAAAATTATAACATTAAGTATAATAATATTAAAGAAAATCGTCAAGCCTACTCACCTAATAGTTCGCCCTTCCAAATATTTTTTGAGATAACATGAAAAATTAGGGAATGATCGAGTATCTCAAGAATTTAATATAAAAGGTAAATATTATTATTATTATTTACCTAAAAAATAAATATATTTATTATTATTTTATTATTTACCTAGGAATTTCTATATATATTTAAATATGGTATTATTTTAAAGAAAAATTTTGAAAATCGATATAATGTAAAATATTTTTATATTATGAGTTTTTAATTCACTTACTTCTACAAATGTGATTATACCTATACTTGTCAAATCAAGTATACGTTATAGGTTATTATTAAATTATACAGTAAAATTTAGTTGGAATATAACCCCTACTTTCAACAAGTATATTAATTATTAATTCTTAGGGTTCAATTTGCTAACTAACCCACCCTACTGAACATCTTTTCAAATAACTTTTCTTATTCAACATGAATAATATTCATAAATTTTCTAGGTTAGTTTTGCTAACAAACATGTTCTTAAATAACTTTTCTCATTCAACCTTAATAGTATTAATAAATTTTCTGGATTAATTTTATTAAGGGAATAAGATAGTTATTTAGATTCATAAATAGATTCATTCATTCAAAATTAAATATTACTTATAAATTCTTAAAAGTTTTGTTTACTATCTACCTGTTACGTTACTCATTCTTATTTAACAATAGTCATGATTATCAAGTATATTTTCTTCTTCCAATTAAGGGTGACTTAAGACTTTTTCCTTATATGCACCTCTTAGCCATGTTTTCTATCTTACCTCAAATATTGGTTTTTAATTCATTTCTTTACAAAAATATAATTTCATTTATTTTGTATCTTCGTAAATATTTTAAGTCATTCTTTTATATGTATATTCATGCAAAATTTATAAATAATTGCATTCTGTCCAATAGTACTCACTATTTATAGATCTTTTCATGTGACACTTATAGTTGGGTGTAAAGCATACTTATGATCATGATCATGTATAGTTGAAATTATCATAAGTATATATTATGTTTGATAACATATTATGAACATCACAATCATCGTATAATGTGATTTGTAGTAATATTATCTTTTACCTGCATAAGACTCTATCTTTGCAATTGATTTGCCAAAATGGAAATCATGCATTATTCCACTTGTTCATTAAACAATCCTTCTAGCCCAGTTTATTTACATTGCTTGTCTACGTTGAATTAATCCTTAAAACATGTATGCTCTCATTGCAAAATCATGCAGAATAAAATACCTGGTTTGAAATCTTGTAGAGTATGATCCCAATAATGAAATGCATCAATATGATTACTTTGGGTAACTAAAACTCTTGTAGCATTAAGTACCTTTATGATCTGCAAAGCAATATTGGGAGCATATAGGTCAATTACCACAACCACAACCTATGAAGAAAGACACCATATTATGCCTCTTGACTTGTATATATCCAAAAGCCAAAAGCCAACTATGCTCCTAAAGTTAGACGAATTAAGTAATTTATTACTCTGATTAAGTTACTAAATTAGAGGCAAAAATTCCTTACACTCCAATAGAACTCATTTAGGCTCATAAAAACTAAAATTGTTAGAACATATTGTTCGTAATCAAATTTCTCTTGAAAAATATGATATTAGTCCCATAATTTTTTTATTTTGGTAAAATAATTTATAACACTCAAATAATTTTAGAATAAGGAATAGTATATCCTTATTCCATTACTTCTTTGGAACTGACACATCAACTCATCCCATATTTTTGAAGTAGTCTATAAAGAAAACACATTAGGTGTGATTTTTTTGATGTTTTATTTACCGCCTAATAAATAATCATGTTATTATTTCTTCACTAGTTACCATATAATGGGTTGGAAAGTTTTGAAAATCCAACTTAATGCAACTTGGAAGACGAGACAATTATCGTTGCCTAGCATAAGAATCTGATCTAGTATCTTTCAAAATGTGCGAAATAAGAATCCCACAGGGACTATCTCACAAAGATGATATATATTGAGTGATTATAAATTTTGATTATCGAAAATTTCACATTCCTAAATAACATGAAACTGAATGAATGTCTGAGTCATCGTATGAATGGTGCTGCATCATTAATAGTTAACCTCTCCTCCGCATCTTCCACTATCAGCTATACCCACTTAGGGTAAATTACTTCTCTAATTAGCAATTTCAGAAGACCCATTTTCTTGTTCACGTGTATCTTTAATATCATATAAATTTTGATTCTCTAAAATTTCACATTCCTAAAGAACATGAAACTAAATGTCTGAGTCATCATATTAATGGTTAACCTCTGAGTACTCGACACTTCGGCTATCAACTATAACCACTTAGGGTAAATTACTTCTCTAATTAGCAATGTTAGAAGACCCATTTTCTTGTTCACCTATGTATCTCTAATATCATATCAATTTTAATTCTCTAAAATTTCACATTCCTAAAGAACATGAAACTGAACGTCTGAGTCATCATATGAATTGATATACACTTCATCATTAATGGTTAACCTATGAGTACGACTATCAACCATACCCACTTAGGGTAAATTACTTCTTTAATTAGCAATTTCATAAGATCCATTTTCTTGTTCACCTATGTACCTCTAATATTATATAAATTTCTATTCTCTAAAATTGTACATTCCTAAATAACATGAAACTGAATCTCGGAGTCTTATCGTATAAATTGTTATACGCTTCATCATTAATGATTAACCTCTGAGTAATCCGCATCTTCGGCTATCAACTATACTCACTTACGGTAAATTACTTCTCTAATTAGTAATTTAAGAAGAACCATTTTCTTGTTCACCTATTTATCTCTAATATCATATTGCAAAAAAAATCGGGAAAAAACCCTTGATTTGGAGGGGAGTTGAATGGAAGAACGAGCTTTGGAACCCTAGAACAAACGGAAATGAAAAAGAGGATTTCCAATATCATATAGTAGTAGGGTAAATTCTAACTGAGACCCGTGTCCACCCCACCTTTATTCCGATCTAAAAGTCGTCTCTCCCGGCTGCCTTACGTTGGATTTTCTTTTTGGTCATTCCTTGGATTGGATGTCAACTGATAATATTAATAAAGGACTTAACCAGCGGGAGTAGGTGTCCTCTTGACTCTGACGCGTTTTCTCTTTTTGTAGTGTTGAGTCTACTACCCGCCAAAAAAAGGTCCATCAACTTATCAGTTTACGGCTAAGAAAGTCGTAGGTTGCCTTGCGTGTTTTATGTTTTGAGGTCCTTTTCTATTTTATTTTTCCAACTTATTCTCTTAATTACTCATTTTCTCTTTTTTTTTTCAATAAAATTGAATTGAACATTTATTTATTTATTCAATATATTCATATAAAAAATAAATACTATAATTTATTATATTACAATTTTAAGTGAATATATATATATATATCCTTTTTTTTAAATTCAACTAGTAATAATTAAGGTGAATATAAAACAATTGTATACACAGTATATGAAACTTTAAATAGATATAAATTCAATTATAATCTCCTCATATTGTATATGTCATTTAGGAATGGGTATGAAGTTCAAACGTATTCAGCAGAATCGGAATAAGCTTACAGTCAAAGTAAAGCCGCCGGTGTACCAGGCGCAACCAACCATTAGAATCTTCCAGAAATGTATATCCTGCAGGAGACACTTCCGTGATTCCCAGTCCGAGCAGATATCACATAAAAAATCAATGTGCAATGCAATGTGCCATCTGAAGCCAAAGGAATTCAGGAAGAAGCATATCACGCTTTACCTTTAACTCGAGAAACGATGATGCAGATATTCACAGATGAGGTTCAATTACACAACGGAAAACCGAAAAGTTCATTCGATCTCAGGATGATCGTTCGAATATCCTGGTAGATAGATCTAGCCTCGAAAAGATTCATTCATCAGCCCTGGTTTCCTAATTATTCCGACCAAACGAACAGTAGATTATTATGTTCTTAACTAGTAACTAAACATCATCTTCTTTAAGTACCTCTTGCGATCCACCGGCTTTGTCGCCCTGTAAATATCCTCCAACGATCTACTCTTCTTCTTCTTAGGCTCACAGACTTTTCCGATCTCAAAAACCTCTCCTCCGTCATCGTCTTCTTCCACCCCGAATATCTCCTTGATCTTCTTTGCAGAAGCAGAAGAATAGAAGCCGGGAAGCCTCTTCTTCTTGTTAGCGCTACTGGTGCGTCTGCCGTCGGAGTTACTTTCTCCGTCTTCGATGATCTGTGCGATATGCTGCAGGACCATCGCCTCCTCCTCTATTTTCTTGTCCTCCACGGCCATGAATCCGCCGGATCCTTCTCCCTGCGTACCACTCTTTGTATTACTTCTCTGCAGTTGGTCCATTGCCGTTGATATAAGCACCAACTCGGAGAGGGCGTCGAGGGGTACGTGAAATTGCAACGATGCTGCTAAGAAGGTTTATGGATAGAGAGAGGTACAGAGAGAGGGCCCTTCTAATTTTCTCTATTTAAACATTTATTTTTCCCTTTTTCTTATAAAATAGTAAATTTATGTAATCCAAACTCGCTGCACCCAAGTGTGGAAGCCCAAGAGAGATTGAAAAATCATAAAAATATTGTTAAAAATAAATTTCACTTTTATAAATAAAGATTATTGTTGTGCCATTTTTTTAAATTATTTTATTTTCTTAAATCTAAATTATTTAAAATATAATAAACTTTTTAATCTATTGAAAACATTCCTTCAATAGAGTCACTGCTTATATCTATACATAAATAGGAAAAAATAAAATGTAGTTTCTAATTAATATCCACAATTGGCCATTGATTGATTTAAGCCGGGGAAGAAACTTGAGGGCCACAACTTAAGGGTCGACATAAAAGGATGTGTTGACCGACCCACAATAATATATAAAATTATCAATTTCACTAATTAGGGTATTGTACTACTAAAATAAAAATTATAATTATTTTTGTAAATCATTAAATGGTGACATAAATAGTGTTGTCCATAGGTGAGGTTGGTCGGGTTTGTCCGACCGAACCCGCTAGGGTCCTATGGACTCGAGCCCGCGCGGATCAGTTATTTCAGTCCGCGCAACGGGACCCAGATCCGATCCGATTGTAAGACGGATCGAATTTTTGTGTTCTATGGACCTGAGCCCGTACGATATAGACTTTTATGTTATTTTGTACATTAATAAATAATATAATTGATTTATATTATTTTTTATATTCAAATAAATAAAATAAATATTTATACACGATAATTAAAATATTGTTGTTTTAAATATATTACTTTTTTTTTAAATTACATAAAATTCAATATATTAAATTGTTAAAATTTGTGGTTTACTTTCAAATCAATCAAAATTAATATAGTCTAATAGTTATTGATATATTTTTAAAATTTCTCTAGCAATTTTGAATTATTATATAAGTATTTTTTATTTATTCGAATTAAAAAAATATTATTTATATTTAAATCCTTATTACCTATAATTTTAAATTTATACTAAAAAACTGTATATAAATTAAGTATAATTTTTTTGTCTCTAATAAAGGTTAACAATAAATTTTTTTCTCTATACTCAGTAAAAATACAAAATCAAATTTTTGGTATTAAATCGATTACTAAAATAATCTTAATATTATGATATTATTTGATAATATATTGTGTACCCATTAATCATATCTATATTTATTTTTAAATTATAAATTTTAACTAATATAATAATTTTAAATTACAGTTACAAACTTAAGTTTGATATAATATTATTTAAATATGTATTTTTTTTATTTATTCGAATATAAAAAAATATTAACATAAACTAATTGTATTATTTATTACCCTATAAAATTGTGTCAAATTAAATACAATTGTTTAATTATATTATTAATCACTCTATAAAATTGTATCAAATTAATTGCAATGGAGTGATTAATAATATAAATTTGAACTTTTTATATTTCAAATCCTTATAAATGTATATTTCTTTTATTTATTCGATTTAAAAAACCCTAAATTAAGACTAATTCTATTATTTTCACTCTCTAAAATAATAAAATTACATGAAAGTAAATATGATTGAATGATTAATCATATAAACTTTAACTTTACTTGTATAACTTCAAATAGAGAATGTATTCGTAGGTTCAAATCTATTTAAATGTATATTAATTTGAGAACCGCTCGGGTTCTAGGGCCTAGGCTCTAGGACATCCGTTTGTGTCCATGTTCAGGACAAGACTCCGATTCGGGGATATAACTCGGATTCAGAACATAATTCGAGTACGAGTTAAGGACTTGACTTAGGTTCGAATCCCACTGCCCGAGTTTTGATCCGGGACCTCACTCGAGTTAGTACTTTACCCGAACTCAAATATATTTTGGGTACGAGTCAAAACCTCTATACTCGAAAATTTTTCGGTCGAATTCAAGTTGTTCAAAAATTTAAATTTGAATTTTAGATTTTTCAAACATACCTATACATAAACTATCTTAATTGGAGATTATATTAAATATATTCAAATTATTATCTCAACAAAAAAATTGTGCTTGAATAATATATATACATATTTTTTATAATAATTATGAGATTGAGTTGATCCAATTAGATTTATTCATCAATGTGAATAGGAATCTAATGCTTCTCTAATTGGCTTTGAGTCACACTTCAATGAGTAATATTCAACATTTTCATTTTTATCATTTTCACCCCAAGTACATATGGTAATATATTTAATTATCAACATTTCGAAGTACTCGTAATTTCATGATTTAAATATTAAAAATATTGACAGCTTTCCATTATAAATAATATTAATTTTTTTAACTGAAAATGTTGATAAAATAAATGATTGCTGATTTTGTTTATGGTATTTAATTCTTTTGACTAATAATTTACCTTTTACAATTTCATGCATATGAATCAATTGGTCATTTGCCTATATTTAATCAAGAGCACTTCCAATAGTAGCTAAAATATTCATAAATAGCACTAATAATTATATAAAATATTTATTATTTAATTTTAAAAAATTTAAAAGGTTAATACCACAAAAATGCCCTATAATCTCTATCCAAGTAATATATATATTATCACTAATTTATTATGTATATATTAATATATTTAATTATACACCTTCAAACTTGTAAATAAATTAATAGGACAATTGGGTATATCTTTTTAGAAACATTGGCAAATGAATTTTGGTAAATTTTTTGGTAGGAGATTGTATAGGTTTATCAATTTCTTTAAACCCTTCCAACAAAAAATCAGAATTTGGAAGTATTGTAATTTTTTTAATCCAAATAATATCAAATTATAGTAATACCTTAAACATATTATAAATTATTTTATTCTCTCATTACTTAATACTCTTATTCTCATTATTCTTCATTTTTTATTTTACACCTGAAGTTCATTTTTGTTCTTATAGAAATTTATAAGTTAATAATATTTTATATGGTATTTTCTAGTTTTTTATTATTTACTTGTACCATAGATTTAACTTAATTGTTAATTTAAATATAATCCGTGAATATGGATACAAAAAATTTAATGAAAAAAGTTTGTACCGTAATAGAACAAATAAAAAAGATTGTAGATATCTGGGTAATTTACCCAACGATAAGCCTGACGTGAAGCTCCCATCCATCGTCCATCCACGCTGGCGATCCGTTAGCGTCCTATGTCTGAACTCAATCTGCACCATCCCTTCAGTATCCAAATCAACGGTTCAAATTTAAAGATAGAAACTCAAAGTCTGCCATGGCTGAAAAATGAAATCCCGCTTCAATCTCTGACACCCTCGCAAAATCAAAATCACCTTATCTTCTCCTCTCTATATAATCACTAGAAGGAGACATCGCTGGTATCATTTCGAGTCTTTGAAATCTCACTTGTTACTCTCACTTTGGCCCCTTTCTGTTCCTTTCTGCAAAAAATAATAATAATAATAATAATAATCTAGAAATGGCTCGTACCAAGCAGACTGCCCGGAAGTCCACCGGAGGCAAGGCCCCGAGGAAGCAGCTGGCTACCAAGGCGGCCCGCAAGTCCGCGCCGGCGACTGGTGGCGTGAAGAAGCCTCATCGCTTCAGGCCGGGTACTGTGGCCCTCAGGGAGATCAGGAAGTACCAGAAGAGCACGGAACTTCTGATCCGGAAGCTTCCGTTCCAGAGACTGGTGAGGGAAATCGCCCAGGACTTCAAGACGGATCTGAGGTTCCAGAGCAGCGCGGTAGCGGCTCTTCAGGAGGCGGCGGAGGCTTACCTTGTGGGACTCTTCGAGGACACCAATCTCTGCGCTATTCACGCTAAGAGGGTTACCATCATGCCCAAGGACATCCAGCTCGCTCGACGGATCAGAGGCGAAAGGGCTTGATATTAGCTAGGCTGAGGTTCTGTAGGCTATTCCTGCTTATTTTGTAACAAAGCCCCTTTGTTGGGGCGTGGTGCTGTAACTCTTTTAGATCAATTAAGCCCCTTTGAAAGATCGAATACTATGAGTCGGTTAAGATTGCTGTCATCCTATTTTAGTTCTTAGTTTGAGGATTATGGATTCTATATTGACTTTGATTTGAGGATAATGTTTCTATTGAGTTTGGTAAGATGTTGAATGGAGTACTCTGGTGGGAATAGGGGTGACATTTGATATTTAAATGGTATTAGTAATTATCAATGATACAACATTTAATATTTTGAGAATTTATTGCTAGTTTACAAAGTTGTCGATAAATAAAATAAAAAAAATTGTTTTAACATATTTGGAATTGATAATGGAATTTGATGCAAGTGTTTGAAGTTTTTATTAGTCAAATTGATTACAATAAATACGAGTCTAAAACTATAAAAAAATGTACATGATAATTCTCAATTATTATATTGACAACGAGCCAATACCATTGGCGCGAATAGCGCAGTACACCAATCCATGCACAATCCAGCTCGCTCGACGGATCAGAGGCTTAGGCTATTCCTGTTTATTTTGTAACAAAGCACGCCTTTGTTGGGGGAGCTGTTATCAAAATCAAGAGTCTTCCTACTTTTAATACTCTATATAAAAGAACGAACACACAAGGCGCGCTTCACGGTTTTGAAGGTTACTTTTGAAGAAATCAGCAACATCTGTTGATGTTATGTGGAAGTGCAAACTGTAGGTAGGGATGGTGATGGAAGTCAGACCCCCACAACATATTGTAATTTAAGATTCAGCACTTGAATATTCTTCAGGTAGGCAGTCAGTCCACTAATAAGCATATACGAGATTAAAAGGCCAGAGGAAACTACCTCAGTAGCAGGATCAAACAAGTTTTTAGGCAGCAGACACTCAGTGGGGCTTCCAACTGTTTCAGAGGCTGCAGAAATGACCTGTTGAGGAAGCATTGGCATTGTGACAGCCACAGGCTTGCTGACAGGCAAAATGGTAGGCTAAATTGAACTTCCATTAAGTGCAGGTACTCCAAGAGAGCCCCACAATGCTGACAACATTTAAAAAAAGACATTTTTAGTACTTCTTCACCTGATTCTAGAAAGGAAATTCTACTACAATAGACACCCCACCTGGTGGCAGTACCAGTGCGATCTAGTTTTTCCATGAGCATTGCCTGTGACTGAGCAATTAAAGCCTGATAAAATCACACATGAATAAACTTTTCAAAATTCAAAATATAAAAGCACGAATACATGCAGATTTTATGGCACATTCATGCAGAAAATGCTTGTACTGAATTCTAGACCATATGTTTCAAAAAATTCAGGCACCACACATGTTCCATACAGCATATTTTGATTCTATGTTCAAGTAATATTATCTCCAAAAATTTTAAAACCAACACATCCTAGTGAAAATTACATATAGATAGTTTTTTTCCAGTTTGTTCAGCTACTCTATTAAATAACTTGAAACTTCTATTTCAATGTAAAACAAATAGGCTAAAGACAAATATTATACAAATTATGAATGACTAGAGGATGACTCCAAGATATCATTAATAGAAAAAAGTTTATATCAGAAAATAACTCACAAGTCCACCCTCATCATCATCTAGATCCGTAGATTTAGCTGCAGTATCTTGAGCTCCAATATGATCGGTGACAAAGGAGATCTGAATGTCCATGCAGAAAATCAATCCATAAATAAAAATAAAGATGATACATTTAATTAAGTAGGAAATAAATATTACACAGTGCAGTCTAAATTACAATATAGAGGAGATCCGCATGCACATATAACAGATAGTCTGTGAGCAAAAATCAAGTTATGATTAAAGAAAGTTCCCATTTATGCACATATACAAATAAATATGTATTCCTGGTTATCTTCTGGAGAAAGTTCAGCCTCCTCAGTTATGCATATGATTGAAGAGCCACATTTGAAAAACGGCAAAACCTTCCCATGTATGTCCCTGATTTTATCCCACTTAGAGCATCTTCAAGTCCACTATGACAGCTCAGTATAGAAAATCTATTTCTCTACATAGACGTAGTATTGCCTTTAAATGAATGGAAAAAAAAAAAGAATAACAATATATACCTAGAAACATACCTTATGAAAGCGATCAGCAATTTTCAACTTCTCATTTACACTTGGAGCAGCTTTTGCATGCTCAAGTTGAGAAAACTGCACGATAATTATTCCACACACATTAAACTTTGGGAGTGAGAAAAGATGAAATATTACGACTAGAAAATATATATATTTTTAAAAGTAACATCAGATACAAGAAGATTCCATCCACCTGAACAAACCCAAAACCCTTGCAATGCCCAGTCTCAGGATCAAGAGGAAGCTGCACGAGCTCCACCAAGCCAAATGCCTCAAAAATCTGCACATCAGCAGGAAAAAAGGAAACACTATCAATAAGCCCTTGCAAGAATAGTACATGTTTTGGATATAGATTCATCTATAAGAGTATTGCTTTTTTCAGACACCATAATCAGATCCGGAGCTGCCACTAGAAGAAGAACACTAAGAAAAAGGGTTCCGAAGTTCAAATCTTCAAAATCCACAAGCTCATAAGCTTGAGGTTGAATCAAATAAGTATGCTTGACAGAAATACCCAATACCTTTAGCAGAGGAGGGAAAATGCTATCAAAAACTTGACTGCAGCAGGCAACGGAAGCTTTAGCAGAAACTGCTAGGATATGACCAACAACATACAATCTCTGTTTTGCTTCTGAAGAAATTTCAGGGCAACTCCTAAAACTGTTCATGTTTTCTACAATCAGATTTATATCAGTATCACCAAGGATAAGACCTAAACTGTGGTCTGGTTACACATTCATTTGCTGCTAATTCAAAAGGCAGCATTATCGTCTTTTTCAGTTTTATGCTCCCCTTCATCCTCCATAGAAATCAAACTTCAAGGTAGTGGCTAGTCCAGCAACTAAACTATAAATCTTCAGCTCCTCCCTTGAGTTAAGCTATCATTCAAGAAAGATTTATGCAAAACTCCTTTTGTTAAAAGTACAAAGAAGATCCACCCCCAATTTAAATGGAAAGAAAGAACACCCTCCCGTGATAATCAATGAAACATGGGATCTCCTCAATATAAGAGGGGTACGTATACTACATACCTCAGTTCCCCAAAATGTACTGACTTCAAGTATAAAAACAGCACACAAATATGCAAACTTGGCAGGAAAACTATTCTTCCCACTGGAACTATAATGGAACAAAGCATCAGAGTTGAACAATATCCTGTTGAACCATGTTATTCCATAAAACGCCCTAATAAACATAAAACATATCTAAGGGGAACCAAATCTTCATTAAAATAATCAAGGTCAATAATTGGCTAAAACCACTCAGACAGAGAGGGTGGCTTCCTTCTTCATGGTTATGAAGGGAATTGGTTTTGTGGGGGCGGGGAGGCGGCCTATGCTATCAACTTTGTCCCCCTGCTTTGGTGGTGGGCGCGCAGGCCTGGGAAGCAATCTCCCCTTCTTCTCGAACCATTCAGGCTTAACAAGGGCTTTCAGACCCAATTTGTTATAGTAGACTTTCCGAACAGATCCACCTGCAGCTTCAACTGCTTCCTTCGCCCTAACAGTCACCCTTGACACCTGTTAAATTAAGCAACGGGAAAGCTTTTTACTCCTGAATACAGAAGTATTTGCCATGTCTACATGACATTTGTTGGTTTGACAGTTTGATAGGATTCTATCAATAATCTACTAGGACATGATGTGTCTGAATATATTTTTTCAGTTTCATTGATTCATATAAACTAAACTTTGCATGACTTCAATCAGAGAAAAAATAATCTTCAAAACAAACACTTTATACCTGATTTTGGTTAACAAAATGGAAACAAGAAAACCAGGATGGTACACAAAAATTGAGCATAAATGTGGAACCAGTTTAACAAGAAAGAAGAATGAACTCAAGACACAAGAATTACCTCAAAATGAATGGGCCACTGGATCTGTTCAGCTCCTCGACCCATCAATCTAACACCGTCTTTTATCTGTTTACCTATTGCCCCCACATCCTGTTAAAGGAGACAGCACCATATGAATATAGAACCAAGACATTTTACATTGATTCAGGAAATGACAAGATTGGCAACCTTACCTTGAGAGTTTTCATAGTTATGAGCTCAGAAGAATCTATCTTCCCCGCATTTATGAGCTTTGCAATTTTTCCCAATCCCACTGGCTGCAAACATAATCTTCACAAATCACCAAAAGACAAAGGGAAAAAACAGTAGAAGCTAATTAACGTGAATCTTCATCTTCATCTTAATCTAAACAACCCCACTATACACAACTATGGGGCCTTGAGAAGACAATACATCAGAAAATCACAAAGAACCAAAACTTAAGGTCCATTAGAGCCACTTTATACTTCAGATAAATTTACTATGTTATACTACAACAACACACAGCAAAAAAAGAAAAATCTTGCAGCAGTTAGACTTCAAATGCTAGAAGTTGAATCCGAAACATGTCAAGAGTCGTATTCTCAAAGAGTGTACTCTGTAGTCTATACTCATCGATTAGCTTCATGACCATTTTTCTGGGGAAAAAAACTCAATCTGTGATTCTCATGCGCCAAAAATACTGGACAAGTTTCCAGCATTAATCTGAGGACATCATTTACATAACTGATTCAAACACTCGGATCACATTTTGTTGACAGCTGCAACATCTCATGATATGCACGCCAAGATTTGTGTCACTGTGTTGAAAGATCAATAAAAAAAAATAGATGGAACAGAATATCCATACCAAAAACAAAACCTTTACAGGGTAACTCCATTGCGTTCCGCATTGCATTTGTTGTGCTAAAAGAACTGAATCCAGGTGCAACATTAAGGGAGTGGCCAAAAAAGACATGAATTCGCCATTGAATGACAGAACTTGACAAGACTATTCTCACTAAACATAGCCTCAAGGCTACCTCCATCCAGCACAACCAAGATAATTCGGAAACAGCTTCCAATACCAACAAAAAGGCAGCCAAAAAGCTATCTAGTTCACGGATTAATCCATCTCTGAGAAAAAAACAACTGTTGAGAAACAGAGCTAGTTTACCTGAAAAGTGAGACTGAATGGGTTCTTGAACCCGCGCTTGGGTAATCGACGCCTCATAGGAGTCTGCCCGCCCTCGAAACCAAATTTCATGGTCCCTCTAGCTTTCTGACCCTTGTGACCCCGACCTGCCGTCTTCCCCAGCCCAGACCCAATCCCGCGACCTTTCCTCTTCTTCTGCTTCCTTGGCTGCTTATCCCTTAAATCGTTCAAGCTCAGTAGGCTGTAGGATCTGATTATCTCCACAAGCGATCCTCTCCGAGGGCTTACATGAAGCGATGATTGGGGAGAAGGGAAATGCGAGAGGATGGGCGCTGTAGGTCTGTAGAGGTGAGGGGAGAGGAGCGATGAGAGCTTTGCTCTGATCATACTCGTGAGGTGAAAGACGTGATCTTCCTTTCTCCGTCAATAGGGTTTTGCAGTCTTGGAGCAGCAGTGTGACTGAAAAAAAGGGGCAGCCAACCTTCTTCCACCGACTAATTTATTTTATTTATTTTACTTGGTTTAATTTCAACTAAAATCTATGTAAAAACGTTTTGGGTATAATATAATAAAAATAAGTTTATTCTTTTTGGTAGAAAATAAAGATTTTTTTATTTATAATATATAAAAATAACTTCAACATATTCATATTTTTTCTAGAAAATGTATACAAAAAGGTATGTGTTGGACTATCACTATTTCTATGAATACATTTTCTATAAAAAAAAATACAAATATGTTATATTTATTAAAAATTTTATTATTACAAAAAAAGTTAATAATTATAGATGTTATTCATCACACCATTGGTAATACATTAAAAGTAGGAAGCCCTTGATTTTGGTAACAGGGTTACAACATCAGTCTAGCTAATATCAAGCCCTTTCGCCTCTGATCCGTCTAGCCAGCTGAATGTCCTTGGGCATGATGGTGACCCTCTTAGCGTGAATAGCGCAGAGATTGGTGTCCTCGAAGAGTCCCACAAGGTAAGCCTCCGCCGCCTCCTGAAGAGCCGCCACCGCGCTGCTCTGGAACCTCAGGTCCGTCTTGAAGTCCTGGGCGATTTCCCTCACCAGCCTCTGGAATGGAAGCTTCCGGATCAGCAATTCCGTGCTCTTCTGGTACTTCCTGATCTCCCTGAGGGCCACAGTACCCGGCCTGAAGCGGTGGGGCTTCTTCACACCACCAGTCGCCGGCGCCGATTTGCGGGCGGCCTTGGTCGCCAGCTGCTTCCTCGGGGCCTTGCCTCCAGTGGACTTCCGGGCAGTCTGCTTAGTACGAGCCATTTCTAGATTTTTTTTTGCAGAAAGGAACAGAAATGGGTCAAAGAGAGAATAGCAAATGGGATTTCAAAGACTTGAAGTGATTCCAGAAAAATCTCTTTCTAATGATTATATAGAGGAGAAAATAAAGGGAATTTCGATTTTGCGGAGGCGGTCAGAGTCGAGATTGAAGCGGGATTTCATTTTTCAGCGATGGCAGGATTAGAGTTTCAGTCTTTAAACTTGAACCGTTGATTTGGATACTGAAGGGATGGTGTAGATTGAGTTCAGACATAGGATGCACACGGATCGCCAGCGTGGATGGATGATGGATGGGAGCTTATAGTCACGAGGTTTATTGTTGGATAAATTACCCAAAGATCTACAATCTTTCATATTTGTTCTATTATGGTACAAACTTTTTTCATTAAATTTTTTGTTTTACATCCCATTTCACACAAAATTCACTTTACTGTATAGAACTAATCAGAAAGTCAACTTTCTTGCAATTAAAATTCTAAATATTACGATAGCGCATGTTGCCACATTTGATAAGTTTCATAATTTAACCAAATTCTACTAAAAATATAAATTTTATTGTGAATGGTCATAATTAGAAAAAAATTGCACTATTTTGCAAATACATTTACTCATATAATCACCTTATTGAAAAAATAATAAAAAAATATAATATTGTTCTGAATTTTCTAATATTCTTTGTCTTGTTAATTATCAATAGATCATGGTTCAAAAATCTCAACGTATTTTTTTAAAATAATAATATATGGTAAAAATTACTATCCATATTCACTGATTATATTTAAATTAACAATTAAATTAAATCTAAGATGCAAGTAAATAATAAAAATATATAAAATACCATATAAAAATATTATTAACTTATAAATTTCTATAATAAGGTATACAGAATAAGGAAAAATGATAGTAAGAATTGTAAGGAGAATAAAATCATTTATAATATGTTTAAGGTATTACTACATTTTGATATTATTTTAATTAAAATATTACAATACTTTCATTTTTTTTGAGAAAGGGTACAAAACTCATAATGTCGCTCAAACTCTTACTAAAATTCTTACCAAATTTCATTGATTTGTAAGTATGAATCTCTCCAAAAACATACCTAAAAGCAAAAGTTAATATTTTCTAAAGATAATGCAAATCATAATTTTTATGGGTAGAAAAAGGATAATATATTAAGCTAAACCCAATTGTCCAATTAATTTATAAGTTTGAAACTGTAAAATGCAATATATTGTTATAAAAAATATAAAAAATTGATGGATGGAGATTATGCAGAATTTTTGTCATATCAACCTTTTTAATATTTTAAAATGAAATAATAAATATTTTTATATAATTATCAATGCTATCTATCAATATTTTAGCTACTATTGGGATGGCGAGTTGGTTCATATGCATGAAATTGTAGAAGGGAAATTATTAGAAAAAAAATCAGCAATCATTTATTTTATCAAGTTTTAAAAAATTAATATTATATATAATGGCAAGCTGTCAATATTTTTAATATTTAAATTAAGAAATAATTAGTACTTATATTGGAAATGTTGATAATTAAATATATCCCCACACAAAAGTACATGAGGTGAAAATGATAATAAATGAAAATATTGAATATTAGTCAAAGCCAATTAGAGAAGCATTAGATTCCCTATAAATTTTGCTATTCACATTGATGAATAAATCTAAATGTATCAAATTACCAATTAAAATATTTTCAAGCTCTCTTGGGTAGTTGAGGGCTTTCACACGTGTGGGTGCAGCGAGTTTGGATTACATAAATTTATTATTTTATAAGAAAAAGGGAAAAATAAATGTTTAAATAGAGAGAATTAGAAGGGCCCTCTCTCTAAACCTCTCTATCCATAAACCTTCTCAGCAGTATCGTTGCAATTTCACGTATCCCTCGCCGACCCCCTCTCCCAAGTTGGTGCTTATATCAACCGCAATGGACCAACTGCAGAGAAGTGATACAAAGAGTGTTACGCAGGGAGAAGGAGCCGGCGGATTCATGGCCACGGAGGACAAGAAAATAGAGGAGGAAGCGGTGGTCCTGCAGCATATGGCACTGATCATCGAAGACGGAGAAAGTAGCTCCGGCGGCGGACGCACGAGCAGCGCTAACAAGAAGAAGAGGCTTCCCGGCTTCTATTCTTCTGCTTCTGCAAAGACGATCAAGGAGATATTCGGGGTGGAAGAAGAAGACGATGACGGAGGAGAGGTTGTTGAGATCGGACAAGTCAGTGAGCCTAAGAAGAAGAAGAGGAAGAGTAGGTCGTTGGAGGATATTTACAGGGCGACAAAGCCGGTGGATCGCAAGAGGTACTTAAAGAAGATGAAGTTTAGTTACTAGTTAAGAACACAATAATCTACTGTTCATTTGGTCGGAATAATTAGGCAACCAGGGCTGATCAATGAATCTTTTCAAGGCTAGATCTATCTATCTACCAGGATAGTCGATCGATCATCCTGGGATCGAATCAGCTTTTCCGTTTTTCTTTGTGTAATTGAACCTATCTGTGAATATCTGCATCATCGTTTCTCGAGTTAAAGGTAAAGGGGGATATGCTTCTTCCTGAATTCCTTTGGCTTGCACATTGCATTGCACATTGATTTTTTATGTGATATCTGCACGGACTGGGAATCACGGAAGTGTCTCCTGCAGGATATACATTTCTGGAAGATTCTAATGGTTGGTTGCGCCTGGTACACCGGCGGCTTTAGGACAGTACTGTGACTGTAAGTTTATTCATATTCTACTGAATATGTTTGAACTTCATACCCATTCTTTAGACATATACAATATGAGGAATATACAGTTTTAGGAGTAGGTTATAATTGAATTTATATCTATTTAAAGTTTTATATACTGTGTATAAAATTATTTTATATTCGCCTTAATTATTACTAGTTGAATTTTTGAAAAAGGATTTTTTAATATATATTCACTTAAAATTGTAAAATAATAAATTATAGTATTTATTTTTTATATGAATAAATTTTTTTAAATTTATGGAATGCGGGATAGTAAAATAAATAAATGAATGTTCAATTCAATTTTATTAAAAATTTTTTAAAAAGAGTGAAAAATGGGTAATTGAGAGAATAAGTTGGAAAAATAAAATAGAAAAGGACCTCAAAACATAAAACACGCAAGGCAACCTACGACTTTCAGTTTAGGAAACAGACCATATCCTCAAAAACAACATAGAGAGTGGCCACGTTTTTCTTGATGGACATTTTTTTTGGCGGGTAGAAGACTCAACAATACAAAAGGAGAAAACGCGTCAAAGTCAAAGTCCAGAGTCCACCTTCTGCCGCTGGTCGAGTCCTTTACTAATATTATCAGCTGACATCCAATCTAAGGATTGACCAAAAAGAAAATCCGTAAGGCAGCCGAGAGAGACGACTTTTAGATCGGAATAATGGTGCGGGTGGACACGGGTATTAGTTGGAATTTACCCTACCACTATATATACATAATATATGTTTCATGTGTATGTTAGTAATGTTCCCATAAATTCCTTATAATTAAAAATTGGTCAATCCAATATACAATACACGTTACCAATAACATCTTGTTATTCGCAATAATGTAATAAATTATACCATAAATTTCAATATTTAATAATTTTTATTTATACTGTGAATATTAAACATTTTCAATCATAATACAACAAAGTTTTATTTAATATATAAATTATTTATATTTCTTAAATTTATTATTAAAAATAATCAGTGATAAAATGTATTGTTTCATAAAATTTATTAGACTTAATGTGTATATAAAACTTTTTACATATAACTATCAGCATAAAATGAAAACAACTCTCTCCCTAAGGAAAAGGCTTCTACCGAGAAAAAAAAAGAGCATGGACCATCATTCAATGAATTTCTTGCAGTACTGCAGTACTGCTCTTAAAAAAGCAAGATCTAATATTCAACACTTGAATTTCTTCAAGTAGGCAGTCCACTAGCAAAGATCCTGCACGGGAGACATCGGACCCATTTTCTAGGGACCACAGTATACCACCAAAAGAAGAAAAAAGACGACAACAAGATCATTCTCGCACAGCCATCTGTTAGGAACCAGACCATTGACGAAGTTATGTTTTGGATACCAAATGGTCACATGAAAAGTATAACAAAACCTAGGAAGATTACAAGAGATGGGTGCATGTTTCTAGTATATATTCAATCATCCAAACAATCCAAAAGCTCCACAACACAAGGAAAAAAATTGCCTGGAGAGATACCCACTCCTGCAAGTTGCTCAAATCAGGCTTTGAATTTGGCTTCATATGCTTGCGGTTGCTGCACGAGGAACCGTATACAGTATCAGTCATGTGTACAAAAACCATCAGACTACTATATAGACCACCTCACATCATTCCTAGAATAATCCTTGTTTATTATCCTAAGTACTAACAGCGCTTGTGCCCAAAAAAAGAGCACTTGGACAGGAAATGATATAAGAACCTACTTATCTATACTGAAGGTGGGTGTTACACAAATCAGTAAATCACGATTTGGAAATTCATCCAATTGTAAGGGCCAGAAAAATCATACCATAAATATGGCAGAAATGGACCTTCCTGCAAACCACCTTAGATGCATTGCATGTTGGGCACTGATAGCTGCAGCTACATTCTCAAACCGCAAATATACAAACCCAGCACTGTTTCTGTGGAGCAATAATAAGATAAAGAGTGGTAAAAGGTCATAGGAGTCCTAATTTTATATGACAGGAAATGAATAACGGAAGAAAAGGCATGGGAACTTACTTATCAACATATATGTGCTTGACTTTCCCAAATTTAGAGCACTCTTCCCCTACATCCTCCTTTATGTCCAAATCAAAGTCAGGTTCTGTCTGCAAGATTAAAAAAATAAAGGACTCTTACACTTTCACAGAAAAAAGGTGTCTTATGACTGAGAATGCACAAAGCATATATGAGATTAAAAGGCCAGAGGAAACTACCTCAGTAGCAGGATCAAACAAGTTTTTAAGCAGCAGACACTCAGTGGGGCTTCCAACAGTTTCAGATGCTGCAGAAATGACCTGTTGAGGAAGCATTGGCATTGTGACAGCCACAGGCTTGCTGACAGGCAAAATGGTAGGCTGAATTGAACTTCCATTAAGTGCAGGTACTCCAAGAGATCCCACAATGCTGGCAACATTAAAAAACATTTTTAGTACATCTACACCAGATTCTAGAAAGGAAATTCTACTACTATAGGCACCCAACCTGGTGGCAGTACCGGTGCGATCTAGTTTTGCCATCAGCATTGCTCGTGACTGAGCATTTAAAGCCTGATAAAATCATGTCAACACATGTATAAAATTTTCAAAATTCAAAATATAAAGCATGAATACAAGCAGATTTTATGGCATATTCATGCAGAAAATGCTTGTACTGAATTCTAGACCATGTATTTCAAAAAATTCAGGCACCAAACATGTTCCATACAGCATATTTTGATTCTATGCTTGAGTAATATTATCTCCAAAAATTTTAAAACCAACACATCCTAGTGAAAATTACATATTAGGAATCAAGATAGTTTTTTTCTGGTATGTTCAGTTACTCTATTAAATAACTTGAAACTTCTATTTCAATGTGAAACATATAGGCTAAAGACAAAAATATTATACAATTTTTGAATGATTACAGGATGACTCCGAGATATCATTAGTAGGAAAAAGTTTATATCAGAAAATAACTCACAAGTCCACCCTCGTCATCATCTAGATCCGTAGATTTAGCTGCAGTATCTTGAGCTCCAATATGATCAGTGACAGAGGAGATCTGAATGTCCATGCAGAAAATCAACCCATAAATAAAAATATAGGAAATAAATATTATACATACTGCAATCTAAATTACAATATAGAGGAGATTTGTATGCAAATATAACAGATAATCAGTTAGAAAAAATGAAGTTATGATTGAAGAAAGTTCCCAGTTATGCACATATACGAATAAATATGTACATCTTCTGGAGAAAGTTCAGACTCCTCAGCTATGATTGAAGAGCTACATTTGAAAAACTGAAAAACCTTCCCATGTATGTCCCTGATTTATCCCACTTATAGCATCTTCAAGTCCTCAATGACAGCTCAGTATAGAAAATCTATTTCTCTACATAGTAGTATTTCCCCAACAAATGAATGGAAAAAAAAGAACAATATATACCTAGAAACATACCTTAAGAAAGCGACCAGCAATTTCCAACTTCCCATTTACACTTTGAGCAGCTTTTGCATGCTCAAGTTGAGAAAACTGCACGATCATTATTCCACACACATTAAACTTTGGGAGTGAGAAAAGATGAAATATTACGACTAGAAAACATTTTTTATAAAAAGTAAAATCATATACAACAAGAAGATTCCATCCACCTGAACAAACCCAAAACCTTTGCAATGTCCAGTCTCAGGATCAAGAGGAAGCTGCACGAGCTCCACCGAGCCAAATGCCTCAAAAATCTGCATATCAGCAGGAAAAAGGGAAACACTGTCAATATGCACATCACTAAGAAAATGAAGAACGTGGAAATCAAAGGCCTAAAACTTTCAAGGATAAAAGCATAAATAAACAAAAGAGTCTGCAATAAAACCATATTGGTAATATGGTGTCAAAGTTGTATGATAAATTTTAGCCATAATAAATGGCAGAAGCACAATATGATTTTAACTTGCACCTCTTGAAAAAAATTGTTGGCAAAAGAAATATCAACACTTGCAACCAGAAAACCTTGCTTTTAATGTTTATCATGCACGGTCCTTTTAACAAAAGATGGGAAGAGAGAAGAATTGATATTTTAATAATATGATTTTATCTTGCAACTATTGAAAGAAAAATGAAACCCAATAAGAAAATTATTGACAGAAGAAATGCCAGCATAAGAGATTCGATCGAGGAACCTTGCTTTTTTTATCATACAATGTTCTGTTTTTTAAAAAAACATAGGGAAAAGGTGCAAATGTGCTGGACAATTACACGCACTAACACACATGCATATATTAGTCCAATATAAATACTGATCTCAAAGGAATGTGGCGTATGGAAGAATTTTCAACAGGGTGTACGAGGGGACTAGCCAATTAGGCATTTACAACTATAATCCTGCATTTTCTATATGAAAGAATAATAATACAGCAGCATATGCTCCTCTTTCGTTTATCCTAGTTATATACGCATCAAACCAAAAATGTGAAGATCGAAGAGAAAAAATCTGAAAAACGAGGAAGACAATATTTAAGAACTGATTGTTCCAGTCTCTTGATCTGCTGTATATGTCAGCAAATAACTGGAAAATTAGAAGTAGGGACTGGATTCGTTTGTCAGTCATTTGAATAATATTCTGCATTGCTTTAATTTCCACATAGAACTTGTCAACCCATTTTCAAGAAAGGACATCTTATTGCACTGCCAAATATTCTAACTTATTCCCTAATACATAAAAATTGAGCTTTAAATAATATTATGCATTAGTTTAATCTGGTAAAAGTATAAACCAATAAACTCACACTTTTCAGATGGCTTTCTGTCATGTTGAAGTGTAGGTTTCCAACATAGAGCTTCCTATCTGTTGCACCATATGCTCCTACAGCACCACCAGCAGTGCTAGTTGTTGTAGATTGCACAAGGTTCTTCTCAGCCTCTGATGGTTTGACCATTACTGGTTGCCCAAGAAGCAGCTGGCCTGAAAGTGCAATAGCCATAGGAACTGACATGGCATCATAGAATTCAATATACCTGCAACAAAAAGATACTCAAAATAAATTGGTCAGGAAGTGAAAGACTGGGCCTAGTTTGATACTAAGGCCAAAAGACAAAGAACTAGAAGAAAAGAGAGCCCAATTAGATAACCCTTGCATGACATGAAAGATAAATATTTGCTCAATTTCAAAGATTTTATACCAAAATGAGTAATACATAGAAACAAAGAAATCAGAATGGAACATGAGAGTATGAAAATATAAACACCCTAGTACAGATAAAATGTCCGTAATAACTTTTAATAAACTGAAAATGGAAAAATAATAGCACAATGGCATTAAAAGCATTATTGAAAAGCTCATATTCACGCTCATCTACCTCTCACCAAAAGGAAAAAAGGAAAAACAAAACACTTGTATCAGTACAATAAAGTACTAAATGACAAATGGAGACACATTAACATATCGTGCAAATACACAGTGGAATGACTAGAGAAATTTTATCCAGAACATCAGGTACCAATTGCACAAAAGTCTGAGTGGAACCATGCACTTTTCTGTAAAAGAAACCAGACTATAAATAGTCAGTTATATATCCAGTTCAAGGCGCTTTACCGTACTTGTTGCAAGAAGTAGAGTATAAGCATAAGTAAGGGTAACTCAAGAGTCATGTCATCTACCTTGGGAACGCAGCATGAATTGATAAAACATGAGTGCAAGGTATTCCCATCATTCCTCATCATTATCGCATTGCTAGTGAATTTAAAAATACAGTTAAACTTGATCCTTGCAAAAATATATTCTCTATGCTACTCTACAGGCATATATGCTAACTTTTGAAGCAAAGGAATACATACCCAACACCTTTGGATCGTCTTGAATTCCTATCCATAATCAATCTGACATCCCTCACCTGAAAACAAATTAGATCACCATCAACCCCGGGAATAACAAACATGTAAGAGGGCAGCACAACAAATTAGAAACTGCAAGTTCGGTATTAATGCAGGCAGGATCTCGTAAGCAGCACCATACAGTTACATGCCCTCCACTACTTATTGGGTAATCCACAATCCTGTGAGACTTCTAGTACATAAAAGTGTCATTACTCATACATATACTTCCAGGGATCTATCTAGTGCATGCATCTAACTGGAGATACGGGGGACAAAGCAGGAAGATATAGAGTGGGTCAATATCAAAACTAACTGGAGCAAAAAACACAAAATATCTCTCACCTTGCCAGCTTTTGAAAAGAAGTCGTAGACATCTCTTTCAGAGGCTTTCAAAGGCATCTGACAACAGATGCACAAACCAACATGGGTATCAGTAACACATAAAATCCATCAAAGTATACAAACAAAAATTTTATCCAAGGAATGCCAATGCACAGATCTACCTGGTAAGCAAAAACTGTTCTCTGGTCCCTTTCTGGGTCAGCTTCAGGCTCTACGGTCTCTTTCTTATCCCTAAATCTCCTGAAAAATAAATTCCAAAAAGTTAGTGGTGGAAACAGATGGACATAGTAGAGTCTCAAAAAGTAATTCTTGCCAAGTGATAATTCACACTCTGAATGTACCATAGGTACAGGTGATCGCTCATTTCCAGTCACTGATAATTCCACAATATTTTTCTAGTATCTAGAAAAATATGCTGCATTCAGTGCAGTACAAATGTTTAGATGAATCTGATAAAGCCCTCTAGTATCTACGCTTCTGAAGGTTAAACTATGTATGAACTCAAAGCAGCTTAAAGACCAGAATTATACTGTTGAAGTGACATGAATCGGATCCACTGCCATTAGATAGAGATAGCATCAAATCACCTGGCCTCTCGGGTATCAAGATCGCGTACGTGCTCATAATCAATATCGTGTCTCCGTGACCTACTTGAGCTCCTTCGAGCCCTGCTCCCACTCCGGCCAGGACTCTCGCTCTTGTAAGACCTGCTCCTGCTCCTCCGAGACCTCTCCCCCTTCCAGTCCTCCGTGTCCTTGTCTCCCCTGTCCTTCTCCTTCCTCTCCTTCTCCCTCTCAGCCTCCCTATCCCTATCTCTCTCCTTGTCCTTATCCCTGGTACTCCTATCTCTGCCTCGATCATTGCCCTCCCTATCACGGTCTCTGCTACTTCTGTGTCGGTCCTTATCTCGGCGAGAAGACCTATCCTCCTCCCGGTCCCGATCTCTTCTCGAGCCATTCTCCTCCCCGTCCCGATCTCTTCTCGAGCCATTCTCCTCCCGGTCCCGGTTCCTTCTCGAACCATTATCCTCCCGGTCCCGGTCCCGATCTCTTCTCGAACCATTCTCCTCGCCATCACTAGTCCTCGACTTCTTGCTCCGACGATTATCGCCGTCTACATCTTCATCAACATCCCGCTTCCTGTAGATCTTCTCACTCCTCTCAGACGGTCCGTCCTTGCTCCTCTTCGACTTCGACGAATTCTCCCTCTCATCTTGATTCTCCACTGTCTTCTCCAGGTAGTCGTACTCGTCGAACTCCATTGCCTCGCTGACGGAGAAGATTGGTCCGTGGATTTTCTAGGGTTTTTTCCTGAGCCTTCGAGGAGAAGAATTTTAGGGCTTTTCGCCTCTCCGAAGTTTCTAGTTCGTCCGTTCTGTCTGGTTTCAAGTTGGAGACTGTTTAAACATTTATGAGTTATCAAATTGGGCCCAATCCTTTTAGCAAAGTGACAAATAAGGCCCGGATCGTTTCTCTCAAACATTTTGTAAAATCACTTCTTCATTAAATAACAAAATGGAAAATGTCTCAAGTTCCTCTGCATCCTATTATTATATATTATTAAAATATTATTTTAATAATTATATAATATAATATTATTACATAAAAATATATTATTATATTTTAATATTATTTATTTTATATTATTCTTACTTACCACATTTCTTATAAAATTACTCAGGTAAAATAGCTATTATGTTATTTAATATTATTATCTACCACAATTATCTATTAACATCAATTCAATTTATTTATTTCGTATTTTAAACCTAATATTTTATTAATAAAGTAAAATTTATGGAAATTATAATAATATAATATAAAATATTTTTTGGTATATTTTATTTAATGGAATATAAACCAAATTATTTTATATTTTAGTGTAGTGTATATTTACTTGATTTTTATTTAGCGATATTGTACATATATAATTTTTTAATATTACTATTTTATTCACTTTAATATTTTATTTTGAATATAATAGGTAATATTATTATGTTATTTATTTATATATTTTAATAATATAAATAAAAGCCCCTCTTATTTAATTTTTTCATTCATTTTTTAATAGTTCCCTATTTTCCTTATTTATCCATAAAATATCCATATAAAGTAATTTAAAATTCACGGCCTTCATTCATTTTTTCTTTCCATGGATGAAGCCTTTCAAACCTTGAGAGGTAGAGGAAGACTTTAGGGGTGGTGACACTAATGTTTGTTGTCCTCTTGCTAAGTAGTCTTCTTCACCCCATAAAAAATAATATTTGAATGGAATTTAAGGACTAAATACTTTCCGAAAAAAGAATGCTCAAAACAATTTTTTTTAAATATGAGTCATTTGGATCACAATAAATTATTAAATATTTATATAAAAAAAATTAGTGAATCTTCACTGTAAAATAATATTTAATTAATAATATAACGTAAAATTAAAAAAAGATACGTGGTCATAAATAGAAGGGTATGCTGGAGGAAGAAGAATAGAAATATATGTAGTGTATAAGATAAAAATTATAAAGTCAATACTCATATTTATCCTCAAATATTTGGACTATCAAAATGTATTATCCTTAAATTGTTGAAACTTTTATCCTCCGTCCCTTAAAAAACCTTAATATAATTAATTATTAGTTGAGTTTTAGATATGAGATGTGACACTTACATTGGGTTGATGTGGCATTCACCTAAATAACATGCATAACCTTCTACACGCCAAAGTGATGGAATAGGTTTTGTTCAACTTATAAGAAATATGTTACTCCAGAGTTGAAACCGTACCATATGATAGTGTGATTGGGTTGTGCGCATGACATGCATGCATGCTTGTATAAACACAATTTCATAGCAGCAAATTCAATACATGTTTGTTTGAAATCTATAATATCAGTCTCACCTCTCTTGTCAAATGTAACCACATACCCAAGTACTCATGTACACTTTAACAAAGGTATTATATCATACTATCTAAATTAACTGCGTATTACAGCATCAGTTGTGTATCGGAGGTTTTCTTCTTGCTGGGCTGTAGTCCATCCACATGAAATCATCTGCTTCACGTGTTGGCGCTTTAGCCTTGGGGACGGTAAGTCGTGCCCTCCCATTGTTCTTCTCATATCTTGCCTCCACAGCAAGCAAATTCCGCCCTGCCATATATTATAAAATTATACTATAAATTTACCATATCACGATGGATTAAAATTTTCCACATACTCAAAATTTTTCGTATAAATAATCCAAAATTCTTCATGCAGAAATATACATTTATATTTAGAAATATATTAAAATTTGTTTATCATTTACCGTTGGCCGCAGTTATGAAGAAGCTGAAGCACAGGAGAGCAACAAGAACAAGCTGCCCGCTTCGAGCAATTCCCATGCTTCTCCCTTTTGCCCTCTTCTGATCTGCCTTCGAAGCTCGAGCTAGATAGCAAAGAAAGCGCGAGATCGCCCTCTGCGTCTGATGAGATCCTCAGTATCCGTTGGTTTTTTCGCGTGTGTATATATAGAGAGAGAGGAGATGACAATACGGGAGGAGTCGACGGGGAACAAGGGAGGGACAACAGTCCATTTTGGAGAGATAAATGCGATGACAATGTAATTCATGAAGAGCTGACATGTCTTGTACATGACAGTGACATGGTCTCCTGCATCAGTATATGTGTCTCCCATGGTGTCGTCTATCTGATGGTGATACTTACGGGACATATTCGAGGTTTATCTACATACCAACATACTAAACATGCTTTATAGATTCCGGATAAACTTCCATTCTCCTCGGTATCATATAACAGCTTCTTTGCACAAGTTTCAGAATTGATCTAATAGTGTAGTACTTGGCTATTAAAAAAATTTACAGTGAATGCTAACAAAAGCAGAAGCAAGACACAAATGGAACAATGAAGGAAGTTTGAACCTTTTTGACGAGAAAGTTAAACATTTCGCTCCAATTGATAAATACAGCTAAAGTTGAGTCCTTTATGATAATATACCTTTTGACAATTTATATTAGCCCGGGGACTGGAAAGAAGAAAATGACGTGGAGTGATTTAATTGGTCAATTTACTTGAGAGATCGAGGGACTGGGGAACAGCCTTCGAAACTGTGGGCCTCTCCCCAATAACTGCTCTAGCAATTTGCCTTTTATGAGGAGGAGGAGGAGGGGCCTCTCCCATACTGCCCTTTTATGGTGACAATTTCGTATTATTTATATAATTATTAAATATAAAAAAAATATAAAAATGATTAGCTTAATTCAGTGATAAATTGATTTGGTATAAATCTAGGCAATTATTAGCCTATAATTATTAGGATTAGCAATAAGATGTGATCTGAGCATGTGGAGGTGTAGGGAAAGGATGAGATGTTGCACCGGCAATGAATTTGTCACGTGAAATCGTTGAAATGAGTGGACATTTGATTTCTTAATTAAATTTAATTATTTGTTTAATAAATAATAAATATTGGCTCATATAAAATTTAAATGTTAAAAAATTTAAAATAATTTAAATGGTTAATTTCCTATTTAAGCGTAAATTTAAACTATTTTATCAAATTTAACATGATTATTTTGGTATACTATAAACATATTATAACCTTATTTCTTTTATCGAATTTAATACTACTAATTTTCTTAAAAAAAACAAGGAGTAGAAGGTTTGATTGATATTATATGTTTAAAACACACCAAATTTTATTATAATATCCTTTTCTCAAACCAGCCCTCCTAACGAGCGTAGTTGTGCATAATAAACAATAGTACATTTAGTAAAAATATTATTATTATATAAAATTATAATAAAATAGAAAATTATTGTATTAATTTTATGATTATTACATTAATTATAAGAAATAAAATTTAAATTTTAAGTTAATACTAGTTTAACATTTTATCAAATCTAATGTAATCCACTATTAGCCTAACCAAAATAGAAAATTCCACTAGTGTTTTACTAATTATAGAAAAAAATATATAAATTGAGGTGATTTTTGGTTTGATCGAATAATTATATATAAATGTTGAATTTATATTTTAAATGGGGATAAAGTATATAGGTTAAAAAATAATAATTTTAAATTCAATATAATAGAGAAATATAACTGTATACTTATTATTCCAACAATAATATTGCAAAAATATTGTATGAAATAGGTGTTAAATGGCTTAATATATGCTATAATATTATTATTTTTACATATTACACATTGAGTTTAAATAAAAAAAACATTAAATTTGACAAATATAATAAAATTTGTGTAGAATTAAGATAATAAAAAAATATATTAAAATTTGGTGAAGTAATGGAAGTTTGTATTTGAAAAAGACATTTTTCCAATTTAAATAATCATATTTATCTCTATATAATGTTATTGTTATATAGTACCATATAACATATTTGATTTTATATAATATTGTCTGTATCACACATATCACTTACATTTAATTGAGCTATCTTGATAATAATTATTTAATAAAATATAATTTTTTATGAAGAAAACGAGTATAAATGAGTATTGAAAACTTATTTTTAAAATTGAAATATGAGAAAGAAACCACTTAGATTGACCCAAACAGGCCATGGCTACCAGCTGATTGGTCGCTAATGGGACACAATAGGGGTCGTTTTAGAGGATGCGGTGAAAAACGTGACCGTGTCCTAATGCAGCCAAGACAATGGATGCGCATCATTCACATCACTTGAAGTTTGGCCTTGAAAATCGCAAAAAAAAAAAAAGTTTCCTTTTTCTCTTATTTCACAATTGGATTGCAGGCCAATGGGTCTCTGCCATGTGGGACCCAATGGTCGTGCCAGAAAGGAAAAACACGGATATTCAACGACATGCTCTGCAGCATGCCGACCAATGTTCCTTATATTCCAACGGTGGTACGACCATTTTTGCCCACAATTCGACTTGGTAGATTCCGTTAGCCCATAATTCCATCCGTCCTAAACCGTCACATTTGACGCCTAATGTTCCTTTTTCTATTATTTACACATGTTTGTATTTAACTTTTGTTATGCTAAAATGTAGCCCTTTTATAAACTCTATGAATATTCTTTTCAAAATATTTGAGAGTATATTTTTTAAAAAATATTAGATAGTATTTATATACGCTTAAAAATGATAATTTATAAATATTATTTTTTTAATTTTATAGATTTAAAATAAATTTCTATTTTATTCAATATACAATATTAATTTTCAAAAATTACTCAAATGCAATAAAAGTTACACGTAGAATTTTAAAATTTTAAATTCATATTTAGATATGATTTTTTTCGTTAGAACAATCGTATTTAATTGAATATTTTTCTTTAAATTCATAGTAAATTTAAAATTTTAAAATTCAAATTTAATAACAATTATAAAATTATTATTATTTTTTAGTTAGAACAACTGCAATTAATTGAACATTTTCTTTAAATTCATAGTAAATTTTATTATATAGTTAAATCACATAATATAATTATGTTATAACTATAATAAAAATAATATATATAATAAAATAAATTAAATGAAGTTAAAATAATTTAAACCATAAAACTTCACAACCCATTCAAATACTCAAAAAGTAAAATAATTGCTTAAATATATAAAATATAATTATTTTATAATACACCTTAAATTGCTCAAAACCCTCATAATTCAAATATTGAGTCAAAATATTATGCAAAAAAAAGTCAATGGATGAAACTTTAGTTCTTTTTATTAATAATTATATTATAAAAGTCAATTTTATCAATTTTCTATACTACTAAATGGATGATAAGACTATTTCTGAATTAAGTGGTTTGAAGTGAGTGATTTAAAGTGGGGAACGAATTACTTGTTTAAGAAATTTTTTGGTGTAGTTTAAAATCATCTATAAATCCATCCAAAATCCTTTATTATAATAAAAAATAATCTATCTAATTTTGGTGTTTTAGAGTTATTGTAATTTTTTCAATTAAAACAATATCTTAATTTTTTTTCTATATATAATACATAAAGTTTTTTTTCATAATCTTATTTACTTTATATTTTATTCTTACTCATACCATTATTATATCTAATTTCAGTTTTTATTTTTATTTAAATAAATTTATAAGTTAACTATTTATTTCTATATATTTGTATTTTTTTCTTTTACTTACAAATATTTATAATTAAAATTTTTTTATATATATTATATATTTGTTACAAGTTTATATTCACTATCTTTTTTACATTTTAGATGAGTTATTATGCATGTTTATAGTTATTTTTTATTAATATTTATATCGTTAAATTTAGTTATTATTTATAAATATGTGAAATTTTAATATATTATGTTTATTTACTAATATATGTATATTAAGTATATTTTTAGATAGATTTTAAGGTGTTAAATAAAGCTATTATTGCATACAAAGAAAATTATGCTAAAATTATTAATATAATATGTTCTATTATTCTTTTAGATAATTTTTAGAAAATATTATTGTCAAAATTGTGTTTCCTATATATTATAAATGTGTTAAAATTACCTATATTATTTTGATACAAAAATCAATATATAAAATAATACTATTTGTAAATATAAGATTCGTCATTGTAGAAATCCATCACTTTTTTATTATTCTCATTCTTTTTACTATTAATTTATAATAATACTATTTGTAAATACTATAAATTGTATATACCCATATGAAAAAGATAATAATAAATAATGTATATAATATTATCAAATATTATATTCAATATACCAGTTTTAATTATCTCATTTTTGTGTGATTAAAATAAAATAAATATAATTTTAACAATAATATTTTCCTTAAATCATTCTATTAACAATTGTAATTTGTATTTATTTATATTCAATAATTGATTTATTTAATAGCTAAAAATCTATATATAAAAAATATAATATATATCAATATAAAAATTTAACATATTAAAATTTCAAAATATTTAAAAATAATAACTAAATATAAAGTATAAAACTTAAGTTATATAAACATTAACAAAAAAAATAACTATATATGAAAATAACTAATTTACAATTTATAAAAACAATGAATATAAATAAAAATAAATTTAAAATATATTATATAAAAAACTATTAATGAGATATTTGGAGGTAAGGTGTTTAAAGAGTAAGTTAATTGATTAATTTAAATATATTAAAATTTTATAATTTGGATATAGTTAAAGCGAGTTGAATAATTATTAATAAAAAATTTAGAAAAATAAATTTACTATTTAAATTAAATTAAATTATTTATTTATTACTACATATATAATTAAATTATATTAAATATATTTTATTCAATTAATTTTTATATATAATATTTTTATTATATAATTTAAATAAAATATTATTAATATAAAATTTTATTTAAAATCTAAAAAAATAAAAATAAATAATAATATATCCAATAAATAAGAATATTAAAATAATTTAATTAATACATTAAATAATTTCTTAAAATACCCAAATTGAGAGGATTAAAGTGAGTTTGGAGTTGATTCTCCACTGCTTCATATCCCCTCCCTTTTATATTATCAAATTAGGGATTACTAATCACTACCTCTCAAATTACTCCATTTAAACATAATATTAATCATAAATATAGGTAGATAAAAAAAACTATAAATATATTTTAAAAATAGTTAACTAATTTTATTTAAGTAAAAATTAAAAACTAACCTTTACCCCTAAAGATCTCTCCCAACAACATTAAATATTAATGTAGATAAAACAAAAATAATTATAAATATATTTAAAAAATAATTAACTAAATTTATTTAATTAAAAATTTAAAATTAACCTTGAGATAGGACACCGAAAGAAAAAACGAAAGTAGAGAGTAAATATAGAGAAGAAATATGAACAAAAATAACCTATATAAGAAAGATAATTATATTATTATTATTTAATATTATTTTAACTAAAAAAATTACATTTAGTCAAAACCTCAAAATTTGAGTATTCCTTTTCAGTGTTTTTTTGCACAATGTATGTATTCCTTTTCAGAGTAAAGAAGGGTATTAGAGGTATTTTTGAACCCTTTCAAAAAAGTTTACCAAATGGAGTGATTTATTCATCACTCCAAATCTCTCCCCTCCAAGCCACTCAATCCAAATATAGTGCAAGTATTTCTACTATCTTATAGCCCAAAAATACAAAGAAGAAAAAAAGACGAGAGAAGAATCCCAAATTGCAGAAACGGAAGAATTGGTAACTCCTCGAGTATGTTAATGCACATTCACATCTCCAAGTAAATAGCAAACAAAGATATCTCTAGCAGTTGCTTATTGAGAGGCCCTCTATCATTTCACATGAGTAAGCACATTATCTTTTGGATTATCTAGACCTCCTACTTGGTAATGGACCTTTCGTTTTACTGCTTAGCTTTGAGGGCTTCTATGACAGCAGAAAAGTCCTCATCACTGAGACCGTAAGATTTTGCTACCTTGTAAAGCTCGTTTGCTGCTGCTGCAATAGGAGTGGATTGACATACTGATTCAGCTAACCCGAGAGCCAGCCTCATGTCCTGCCATAAGTTCAGCCTACTATTAGATTATACAGCCCTCTGGAACACCACCATATGAGACAATGATGTCCAGTCAGAGAAGCCATGCATTACTACTATCCAAGAAAAACCATGAAATGTATTTGGTCTTCGCACATCCATCTAGAACTGTATTAACTTGTCACAAAGTATAAACTTCAATATGGGTGCCCAACCACACCGAGGTGAAAGAATTAGTCAGTCTAGGTAGAGTTTGACATAACTGTGTAGAATATAAGCAAGCCAGCAGGAATAGAAGGTGCAATTCATCAATTATCTGGAGGTCATTTTCCAGTTGAGCTAACAGGTCAAATTTTCGTACTGACCAAGAAAAAAGAAAAGGATGGTAAACTTTTGAATTCCTAACCTTCTGCTGGTGTTTCAATGGAAATGCAGTTGGATAATGAGATTGGACCATTGATGGACCTTTGAGTTTGTACATGGGTGTGCTGATTGCCCCTTGTGACACAACCTGTAGATATGAGTAGCACCTTCAGCTAACAAATTTAAAGTATAAAATAACAGAAATTGGAAAGGGAAACATTCCATGGGTTCAGAATTTCAGCTTGCATCCTCTACTTTCGGTGTAAATCACTAGCAACATTTTACTGTTTCAAGTCATCTTAATTTATTCCAAACAATGACAGTTTACACTTGAACACTGACACTGAATTTTCTTAATGGAATTAAGTTGGCACAAGTGTTAACTCTTGAAACATGGACTAGAGATCTTAAGAGTATGGCTTGGATTCTGGGACTAAACGGGGACTCAAATTGAAGGCAAAGATAAGTTAGAACTTCAGGCCATGAGTACAAAGTGAAGAGTAATTTAACATAAACAAGACCGTGCTTTTATTGAGAGAACATTTTAAATTCCAGAAAGATTTGGAAGGTTGAAAAAATAAAAATCTCTAAAGAATCAAGATTTCTTTAGGAACAAATTATTACCACAACGAGTGCATTAGGATCCAACCCTACTTTTTTGCTCGGGAAGATTTGGAGGGTTGAAAAAAATGAAAACCTCTAGAGAATCAAGATTTCTTTAGGAACAAATTAATTACCTCAACCAGTACATTAGGATCCAACCCTACTTTTTTGCTCAGGAGCAATCCTTCTGAAAATGATGCCATCATGCTACAAAGATGTTGTTGCATAGGACAAAGATAAAGGATAATTAGCATCCTAAACCATGAACTAATAATATCATATATTAACGAGAAATTGCTTTTCCTACCTTCCCATGATCATATTGACAACAAGTTTCATTGCAGCCCCATTACCAACATCTCCAAGGTAAAACCTTGACTGGTTAAGCAAAACATCAATGATAAAAAAGATATCTAACTATTGAAAGAGAATCATAGATCACTTTAACTGCAAAATACCTTCCCCATAATGTCTAGAAGAGGAGAAACAGTTTCGTAAAGAGCTTTATCGCCTGCAAAAGGATTGAAGAGACTGCTTAGCTTCATTAAAAAATAATGCAAACAAAGCTCAGTTGCCAAAATTTTGAAAAACAGAAGCCAACAATGCACTTAGCCCTGTCCTTTCCAACAGAATGCATTTGGAATGATGAGAATCAAAATAAGTAGCAAGGTTATGTAGGTGTAGGTCAATCAATTATCACTTCTGAAAAAAAAACATAAAAATATCATACAGTTATTCCTACTAATTAGATTTGAACAGACTGCCATCAACCATTAAGATTTTCAGTACATATAGTTACTAACTTCCCTGCACAATTTCACAAGTAAATACACAATTGGAACCCTGAACCTCAGTAGCCTGATTGCTGCACTGATTTGTGCGTTTACACAAATTGTAGGATCTCTGATTATTTAGATGAATATATAAAAGAATTTCTAGATTCCCTTACCTGCAGTTAGAAAAATGAGCTGCCCATCTTCTGCTGGCTTTTTGGATCCAGAAACAGGAGCCTATTGAGAAGAAATTACTGTTTAGTTTAGTCATAATTACTTCAAATAATAAATGCAACATAATTTTATCCAGCCCCCAACTAAGCAATGAGAGATAAATGAACATGAATGAGTGGTTACCTCAAGGAACAATGCCCCGGTGGCCTTGATATGTTCACTAATTAACTTAGAAGTCGCACCGTCTACAGTTGAAACATCGACATACCTGCCAACAAAAGAGTTCCATTGAAATTTTAAGATTTTATAAAATCATATGATTGAAAATAGAATCCTCATTATCAAAGTTAACTGAACACAGAATAGAAGGTCCATCCTGACTATTCTTTATTGGATGAGTTCATAGTAAGCTCATCGGGCAAATCCTGAACTAAAAATAGGTTCTCCTAAGCCCTAAGGTCTAACTTTTGAGACAGCCTTGCTAGCCAGGGTTGGACTGAGCCAAATTATTGATATACTATAATATCAGGTCAGATTAGAAGCTTAAAACAAAAAATGTCTAGTAATATGCCAGTTCCGGTTAGCCTTTTAGGACTTTCACTTGGATCTACAATAGCCAATTCAATTTTATTTGAAACAATCACAACTAAGCAGTTTGATCATCAACGCATAAACTAGGTACAGGCTGTAAGATACCCTTTTCCAGGAGACAAGCCATTTACAACTCCATGTGTTCCACAAGCAACTTCCACCTATTGCATTGTCTAGTAGCCCTTAGGATTCCACATGGATTTGTCAGATGGTGATGAGAAAATCTTAACTTTGATTGTACTCACCGCACTCTCGGGATCAGAGAGCATGGCAAAGGTGATATCACAGGATGCAGCAACTTCCTCAGGGGAAGCTTTGTATCTGACAAAAGAAATAGGAACAAAGGGAATTGTCATCATGTCACACACTAGGATTCTACAGAATTGCATATAAGCGTTACATTTCTTCTGATAAAATGGAAACAAAAAATGAGACTATATTGAAATGTGATTCCGTTTCACTCATTCACATTAACAGGCCCGAATCAAACAAGAAGTTCAAAAACTGCGAAAAAGCACTTACTTGGCTCCCAAGCTTATGAGAGGATCGCATTTGCTCTTTGTTCTGTTCCAGACTGTAATATTGCATCTGCAACATGCCAAATATAAATAAATTTAATCGAGTGGCTGAATATCATGCATAAAAACCTCTTAGAGATTGCAAGCTTTGGGATTTAGTTGAGTTAATGACTCAAAATTAACTCAAAAATTAGGAAGCATATGCTGTTTATGTCCTATTATCAGGATGATCTGGAACAATCCAATACAAAGAGCATCATTCATACCCTGCTTTAATGAGATTATGTGTCATTGGGGTACCCATGATTCCCATCCCGAGAAATCCGATGCGCTCTGGGAATTCACTCGCTGCAATTTCAGTGAAGTCAAATGTGAGCCGGGTAGAATAACAACATTATTCAATTCATCTCTATTGCTACTCCACCAACTCCCACCCTCTCAATTCCCTACAATTATTGCTTAAAATGAAGCTACCTCGATGGTCTTACTGGAATGAAATTCATCTAAACAGAATCACCTAGCGCAATCAAGGAGACTTGTACCCGAGGCAGAGACGCTGAAGGCCCTGAAAGGGACCGACAGGGCCAGCAGGCCTCCGGTGCCAAAACGGAAGGGCCGTGCTTTCAGTCTAAGGCGGGAAGGTAAAGGAGGGCAGAGTGCTGATGGGCTCGGGGACGTAATGGCCAACATTGGAGCTGAAGACAGGAGCTTTCCGTAGGTGGGTCTGCAAACCAGCGTCATGCCCCGCCGGAACTCCGTAAGACGACGGGCTTGCTTTCAGTAGAAGAGGATAATAGTCGACCAGGCTAGAGACAGTTGGATGTTGGTCTAGGGGATAGTAGGATTCGATTCGACGGACTCCCACATCTTAACAAACCATTTTTTATCTGTAAAAGTTTAAATGAAAAAGATAAATTTTAATCTATTTTAAATCAATATTTTTTTTGTAATGTAATTTTCACGTTCCAGATGCCTCCAACATCATCTTTTTTTGCACGAATCTCCAATATCATCATCGAAATTTTAATTTCCATCATCAAATTTTAAAAATATTATTAAAATGATAAAGTCACTTATTAAATTACAGTTTTACCCTAAATTTTTAGTACAAATGACAATTTGTGTTAAAACTTTATATTGTAGTACCAAAAATTTGGTAAAATTTACACATTTTGTAAATTTTAACTTTGGTAGTAAAAAAAATTAATAACTAGATAACAATGAATCAAGTTAAATATATTATTTACTTTATATAATGATATGAAAATTCTATTATATTTTAATTTAGATATAAGTATTTGATTTAATTTAAATTAAGTATATACATTTTAAAAAATACATATTATAAAAAAATTATATATCTGCTCTTTTGTCAATGAGAAGGTAGAGAATAAATAGAAGGAAGTACAACCACATGTGCAAATATTAAAAGGTATATCACACCAAGTCTCATCCAATGCCAATTACATTCCTTACACAACTAAAAAGACCTTCAAAAAAAGCTATAATTTAGAGATAATTTGATTTAGAAGATTATTAGGTTTGTGTGATGATAAGGAAGAAAGAATCCCAATGTTTCATCCAAAAAAATACACATCTTGAAACTAATAAGGAGATTTAAATTCATTTGTCTGTCTGATCAGATCACAAAGGAATAGCGTCACTCGGAGCAAGAACAAAATCTTGAGTGCATAATAAAAATGGATACTAAAAAGCAACCAAAATCCAAGAGCAAGATATAACTGCAGAACAGGGAGTTCGCTCAAATCTTAGTCACAAGAGATTTTAATTCCATCCCGCATCATTGGCAGGAGGCACAGCAACAGCCTCTGCACCAGAAGGGGGAGCTGCAACTTCCCAACCAACGGCTGCAGCAGCAGCACCTATCACAGAAAGAGACAACAAGAAGTCAGAACAAAAGTGTTGCTCAGAAAATGGTTTCCCATTTCAAAACATGGATATACATATGCATTTATACATTATATTCAAATAGGACGACGGTATACAGCCATTACCTGCTTCTGTCCAGCCAGCTGCAGCTGGGATTACAGCTGCTGCTGGAACATCCACCACCTCAGCTCCCCATTGAGCATCAGCAATTTGGGATGTCCATTGTTCAGAGTTGAACTCTGTCACGCCATATTCAACAGCAGGGACAACAGCTTCCTCCTCCTCCTGTTGTTTTGCTTCTTCTGGCTCACGGTAGAAAAACAAGTCCACCTGCACAATAAAACAAACTAAATTATAGCCACTCAAACAACAAACCCTCCTCGTCAAGAATAACACATGTATAACAAAAATCAACCAATCTAGCTATACATTCCTGCATGAAAAAAAAGGAAAATAATTCCTAGTGCATTTCTTGTAACTTCATTTCAACTTCCAATTAATCAATTCTATTTTTCTCTACTTTTCTGCATTATCATATAATGTATACTCCCTTCATTCACAATCACTCCCAATAACACTCCCTAATAAAATGCAAGTTACTTACCATGACATCCCACTTATGACCAGGTGGGATGGTTCCACGCATCTGCAAAACCATCCTTGCCAAGAGCCAAAAGAGGCACCCAATGCTGTGCTTCCCCTTGTTATTGGCAGGAATGCCAATATCAACATATCCCATGGGTGAGTCAGTGTCACAGAATGCAATTGTGGGAATGTTTCCAAGCGCAGCTTCTTTGATTGGCTGCAGTTTCACAAGACATCAAAATACTGACAATGCATATAAAACATGATAGATTATCTCTGCATTCAAATTGAATATTTAAACTAGATGTGAAATTCAGAGATTGCGGATTAAGTGATAGTTTTAAGGTGCAAAATAACCAAGTAGAAACTTCAGGACACAAAAAAGCAGAGTATCATACTAAATGAAGCACATGTTCCACGTCATTAAATGCAATTCACCTGGTGATCGGTTCTCGGGTCGGTGAGGATGAGCAGACGAGGTTCACTAAACGAAGTCTGAAGTTGGTTAGTAAAAGTTCCTGGTGTATGCCTCCCCGCTATAGCATGAGCCCCGGTGTACTGAGCAAACTTCAGAACAGCTCTCTGGCCATAAGGTCTAGCAGATTGGACGATAATGTCCTGGGGGTTCTCAATAGCAACAATAACCCTTGCAGCTAACTGGAGCTTCTCCCAGGTCTTACCCAGATTGATAATATAGATACCTACACATAAAAAAAGCAGAAATTCGTATAGTATACGTCAGAAGGTATTCAGAGATATCCTAGAGTACGCATACGAGTCAAGAAAAGCACACAGAGCAGCTGTAAGATTTATCTATTACAAGCATGACATACATCATCAAATCTATTGCTGCGTTCATTATTGAAGTAGAAGATGATATAAGCGTACAGAGCAGCCTACATTAATACTGGTGCTAAAGCATACAGACAGAAACGCAAATTCGGGAAAAAAAAGAGAGGCAAGAGATGAATGAACACAATAAAGTGCAAATATACCGTCATTTCTGCGCTTGAAGGCGTAGCGTTCCATTTGAAAGTCGCAATTCTTGGTGCCTAGGTGGACCTCGGCAGCCAACATCATCTGGATGTCGGACTCCTTCTGCGACATCTGCCGCGGCGCCTGAGCGGCTGTCGTCCCCGTTGCCATCGTCAGACCTCTCTAAGATGGAAATCTGAGAGCGGCGGATCCTATTGGCAGTGGAGGGAGTGTCAGGAGACGAACGTCTAAAAAAGTTAGGGTTTCTTATAATGTCAATAGGAGAAACCCTAGCGGCTGTATTGACTAAATTGCCCTTGAAACTCTATTCTCCTCCGGAAAAAGTCCAGGAGACTGGCCCGATTAAGGCAGGCCTAAAACGGCCCACTACCATAATGGGACATATTTCATTTTTACCTAATAATACTTCAGGTACTCGCTGAAATGGGTAAATTACACTAATGAACCAAAAAGTTTGGTGAAAGTCTCTGCGATACAAAAAAACGTTTTTCTTACCTTATTGGTCCAAATTATAATCTTACGTGAAATTTCAAAAAAGATTAGGATCTATTTCACATTTTTGAAAAGTATAGTCTTGTCAAATTTCATAAAGGATTAAGGCAATTTGAGGTTTAGGCAAAAGGTCTGTGTACACCGCCTTCCCCTGTCCCCACTTCAGATGGCGTACTTCTCTGCATCTCGCGTGAGTCCCTGTCTTCCCTTCGCTCCATCTTTGGTTTAGATTCATGTACCTTCTTTTTAAAGTAGCTTGAATTTGTGAGTGCTTAGCTGTATCTGAGTTTAGATCTAGATCTGGAATTGTATGTTTGTAACTTTGTCATGCCCGGAAAGTCAAATTGAATCCCGATATCTTTGAATGGAAAAGAAGAAAGGGGTAAAATATATCGGATCTGGACTGAACATGCGGCAGAGGGTCGAATCCTCGGTAACTGGTTATGGTTGATGATGGCAGGACCTCGATGTTCGCGTACGTGGTTATTCATTTGATTGGAGAAGATTCAGTGCATTTGTTCTATTATAAATTGTAGGACTCGCTAAATCTCGAACGGAAATTTCATTTTGCTTGGTTACATCTCTGCTCCAGAATGATTGATATTGTAATAATTCCTGGTCATTTGTGCATATATTTGATCTGGACTGAACATGCGGCAGAGGGTCTGGTCGTTTAACATTTCAAGTTTTCAGCATCTTTTTTTGTTGTTCGAATGTGAACTCTGATTTGCCCTTTTAATTATGGTTCATAGGATTCATGCCCTTCAGTGAAGAACATTCTTCTTCTGGACTCAGAAGGGAAGCGCATTGCTGTCAAGTACTACTCAGATGATTGGCCAACAAATAGCTCAAAACTGGCATTTGAGAAGTCTGTCTTCACCAAAACCTTGAAGACCAATGCTCGGACTGAAGGTAGGTGCGTATAAGTGCATATAATCTGAATCTTTTTCTTTTACGCTATTCCCTGGATCCATCAAGAAATATCAATTTTTTTCACCTGGAATCTACAACCAGTTGAATTTAAAGATGTAGTATCTATTTTTACTATAGTCATTTCCTTCATTATTACACTCCAGAACAAGTAGAATTTAGTACAGTTCAAAAGATAAGCCTATCCCTTTCTGGATTTAAAGGATATAAATATATGTGTTTCTAAGGAGCTGCAGAACTTGGTTGACCCTTCTAGGATGGAGCTCTCAGCCAATCGTATCATTTAGGTCATCTTACTAATGTTATTGTTGTATTTTGTCATTTGCAGCGGAGATAGCAATGTTTGAGAATAACATTGTCATCTACAAATTCGTACAGGACCTGCACTTCTTTGTGACAGGAGGTGATGATGAAAATGAGCTGATTTTGGCTGCTGTACTTCAGGGATTCTTTGATGCAGTTGCCCTTCTGCTGAGGTATTGCAGTGGATGCTTCTTCCTTCTAGCGGGCATTGATTTGTTGCTTTTACTGTTCACTTATGCTCTGATTCTCCTTGTCATAGGAATAATGTCGACAAGAGGGAGGCCCTCGAAAACTTGGATCTTATTCTTCTGAGTCTTGACGAGATTGTTGATGGAGGGTACAGCTTAAAGCCTTAATCTGATTATAGCATTCATTTTTACTGCAACTAATTTATTAATATATATCTGGATGGATTGTGCAAGGATGATTCTGGAAACGGATGCTAGTTCCATTGCTGCAAAAGTTGCTGCCCACACTGCTGCAGATTCTGGAGCACCATTGTCTGAGCAGGTGATGAATCTGCTCTCTCTTGTTTATATTATTTTTCCAGGGTTGATTATTAAAAAAATGCACAAAATTTTCTCATTTTTTTTCATTTTGGTACAACCATTTTCAGTTGATCAATCAGTATCAAACTTTCAATTTTCTGTGTCTTTCATTTTTATTAGATTGAATAGCAGTATTAATTTGACTTGTTTAATTGGCTAATATGATACAATATGAATGCTATTTCATTGTTATATATTTTCAGAATTTGATCAAATTGAAAAATTTATCTTAGGGCAATTTTAATTTGCTAAATGTGGTCATTTTATATTATCTTCATGTCATATATAATAGTTAAATTGAAAAATGAGCAATTTCTTTAGTTTTTTTAATAAAAAAATGATTTTTGTGGTGATTGTGAAATAAAATTAAAATTTATGTGAAGCTTGTCAACCACACCGAAAAAGTTTGTGTGAAAATGGTGGAAAAAAAGGGTTTTTTTTACTTTTTGATGTAATTTACCTTTTGCTGTAAGTATGAAAAAATTTGAGGGCCCTTGTTTTCCATGAAAGATCACATTCCACAAATAGAACTTTCTGAGTTATTAATGTTGGTTTCTATGTTGCATCTTTCTGTTTTAAACTCTACAGACTATCAGCCAAGCTTTGGCCATGGCTCGTGAACACCTGACCAGATCACTCCTCAATTGATTTCTCCCTTTTGGCTCAATATACATATTTTTCTTATGCACTTCCTCTTCTTGAAGATTGTGTGGTTCATTCTTTTTCGGAACAGCTAATTGGGTTGGTGATCGTTTACTTAATTGGGGGTTCTTCTGTTCGCAATAAGTCCAACAGTCTGGATCTAAATTTTTGGTTGATGTTAGGACTTCATATCCTTTCTTTTATTGGGCTATGTTAGAATATGCTTTCCATTAGCTTAAGAATGAGCTTCCTTGAATTTATAAAAATTAATGGAGGGAAAATACAAAGATTTGAGAATTTTATTGGTGGGATTGACACCTGCAGTGGAGTATTAATAATCTTCTTTCAGGGACTGAATTTTCACATAGATGGAGTAATGGGAAGATCATGCTCTCCACAATTAAAGAAAATATTATTATGATTGGCTAAATTCTGAACTATGTGAAGTTAATAATTGTCTTCAACTGGAGTTTTGGTCTATCCTAATTGTGTGCACCATAACAGTGTCTTGAGCTTTGTAATGTGTACATTTTGCCTCTATGGCTCCTGCCTCCTTACACAAGGAACTTCCCTTTATGATTTTGCTCCAGTACATCTATCTGCTCCTGCAATATTTATGAGGTGATTGAAAGAGTTATAATTGTTAATTTTAATCATATCTGATATGGATGTTTTCTTTACCCACCAAAAGTAAATATTTGGAGAAACCACTAGAAATGATTAATCTTTGCTCAATCTTCCTCATTTTTATTCCAAAATTTATATAACCTTTCCTTTGGTCTTTTCATAAATCTGTCCCTTGCTTTTGACATTTTGTGTTAATTTTTGCCCAAACGAATAAAAAATGGCATGTAATACATAGTCAAAAGAACGATTTGAGGGAAAATCAATCTTGACAATAATGTGAAAAGCTTGACAAATCTCAAATGTGTTGGCCTTTCTATGATGCTATGAACCCATTCATTATATTTAGGGTCCAACAAAAATAATATATTGTGTAAATTGTATGTCCATTTGTATCAAATTGATAAAAATATCAAAGTTGTGATTAATTAAGTTAAAGATATTGTCGGTCTATTCCACATTGGTTATTTCTCACAATGTGTAGTAGTAGATAGAGTAAAGCCTTTGAATTGGGTATTTCGTGGGGTGGGGGTGGACAGGACAGCCTCATCATCAACAAGTCAAGAAATAATTAAAAAATAATAAAAATAATTATATCAGTCCCCAATCATGTACATATATGGTATTATGATAATACTATTATACCACTAAATTATTAATAGATTGATTTGTTTTAAGTAATAAATTAAATAATAAATAAAATTATTTTGTAAATTATTATTCTGGTTAAAAATCAGAACTGAACACAAGGATTTGAACAAAGTTAGGCATGTCTTACACCCACAATGACAGGGGCGGCCACTGAGACAAGACTATGGCACCCATACTGACCATCTCAGACTAAATCAACAGGTCAATTTTCTTGTTAACAAACTGCTTTTGTATCATCAAGAAAGATCATAGACTAAATGGGGACTTAACATATAGACTAATATTCAAAGTTGCACAATTCTATCATCAAGAACAACTTCACTCCAAATATTTCAAAATCCATCTGTCAGATGTTAAAGACATTGGCAGAAAAAACGAAAAAAGCTGATCCCATCACACAAGAAAACTATTTCATTTCCATTGCTTGAACAGATGGCGCAGGCCATTCCCAGAACTTACGTCAAACACGTTATCTGCATCACGGAGAATTTCTTCGACCACGCCTAAACCCTGTCTTCTGTGTAAGGTTCATTGGGCTCCGAGTCCGCGTCCAAAATTATGGAACCTTGGGCAGATGGGTCCCGCGGGCTCTGATCTTGCTGAGCGTTTATAAGTCTCTCCATGTCCCTCAGCCTCGACTTCACAACGAAGGTGACCAGAACTGCAACCCGACAGCAAAAGGGTCTTACACTGTATCAATAATATACTAGCGAAGGAAATGAGGAAGTACCGCCGGCAGTTCCGATCGTCCATAGCCAGAGTATCTTCAAACCGGCACTCTTTTCTCTCGCCATTTCTTCTGTTAGTCTGAAATTTCTTAGCCGGCCAGGTTAAGGAAGCACGCTCAATTGTTCAAATCTGGTCCGTACTCAATCATTTTTTTTTGTTTTGATGTAATAAAAATAGCTTAAATAATTACTATAAACAATTTTTTTCTCAAACAAAGACAAAATATTGTTGGCTCAAATAAAGGCATCATATTTTCCAATGTGCTTGAATTATACCCTTATTTTTTTTGCACGTGTCACTTAAATATTTGCATGGGCTTAAATCATTGGGTGCATGCAAATTTACATTTATAATAATTTATTAAATTCTCTGTACATTATAACTGTCCTATATAATTATAATATAATGACGACACATTATTTTTCTATCTAATACACAATATATATATATATATATATATTATTTTTTTCTCCCTAAAATGGATAGTAGACAAATAATTAATGCGTTTTATTCCAGTAATATTATGCTTAGTACCGAATATATTTTTATATAAAATAAAAAATACATCTACTATTCTAAAATACTTCTAAAGAAATTTAAAATTGTTAGTCTTATTAGTAGTGGAAGTTGTCCAAGGAAGGAATTCTTGTCTTTAAACCGGTCCAAAGCTGATTCTATGGCGCATTTACTCTATTGTCGATTCACTTCTGTGAAACAAACCAATAAGACGGGGGAGAAGATTGTAATGACATTCCATAGTGTTGATGAGGATATTCCAACAGACATGGTGGAAACGACGCCGAAGTGTCCTTGTATGTGACTTTGACCAATTTCGGGTCGGATCACAAACTCTTTTTTATTTATTTACTTATTTAGTTTTAAATATAAAATATATTTGGATTAATCGTTAATCCCTTCATCTTATTAGTTTTAAGACCACAATTGGCCCAATGGGCCTATATTTGGCTCAATGGACCTAACTTAACCCGGGAAGCCTAAACATGACCTAAGTTGTTTACCCATGCCTAAAAGACGATCCTAGCCGTAGTAGTATTTACCAATCTAAGAAACCTCAACCGACCTAATGGACAAAATCCAATCCATGAGGGTTAGAACCCGACCTAATGGTCTTCTAAGGTTTGAGAGGCCTAATGCTCGGCATAAGTGGCCATTCAATGGCCAATGTAGCCTTCCCATCACTCAGCATAAATGGCCTTTCTCGACCCTAATCCTATGAGCTTCACTCGGTCCAAATGGTCTAATACATACCCAATGAGCCTCACTCAACCCAAAAGACATAATTTATCAATAAAAGAAATATTCATAAATTAAATCAAATAAAAATGAGTTGAAAAATAGGTAGGTTGTTTGAAATTTTTTTCTTAAACAATGGTTAACAAAATTTCTTCTTGCAAATAATGCTATTATTTTAAAATAGCTGGAAAATTAGGCATTTATAAATAAATTGAGACCGCATAGAAGAATATGGTTTCCCGGAAGAACGTTTCCACAGCATTCAGCACATAAAATGAGTGCTTACACAGGCCGCCTATCTCATCTCAACAGAGGGAAAACCATGCCTGTCGGCATCTCACAGCTTCTAGACGAACAGCTCTCTTTGGATCATCTAGAACCCTTGAAATAGATTCCAGAACCTGAAAATGTAATTTATTGAACACAATTCAGCAATAACATGAGTTGTCTTCTCGTTCTGTACTTTTAAGAGTAAAACTTACCTGAGTTCTCGATGGATATATTCGAGAATGGGGCAGTGTAGATATGGCAGTGAGACATTGAATGGCCGTCTCTCGGACAAGCTATCAATAGGAAAGTATGTGCATCATGATGATTCAGTCCTCAGATGATGTATTACAATTTTGAAGTGCAGATATGAAACAGTATTCCATTCTCATTTTCAGATAACTCGGATAGATAATACTAATATTTAAATTTAGAAGGACCAAGAAAAATGTCATGTACCATCATGTGAGGGTATGCCATAATTCTTATGAGGCAATTAGTGGTCATTGGTGCGTTCTCAATGATAGACTCTTGCCCTGCACAGGTAGAATGAAGCATTGATAAAAAAAAAGTAGAATGTAAGCAACCTCAAATCTTATGGATAATGAACCTTAAAGAAATCAGATGCACAATTCTTTAGCAGTCAAGTTACATTTCGGGTCAAATTTGATTCTGATCACACTGTTGGAGATAGTCACATTTTGCACAAAGTCTCAGATCAGTGATAATACACGGCAATGATATCTTTTGAATTCACTTCTTTGTTTCATCCTATAAGACATAATAAAATTTAAACTACATGGCCATGCCTGATGGTTTTTAGCACCAAATTTTCAGGAACAGGAAATTGTCAACAAGCCCAAAAAATTAACAGAAATTGTAGTATTCCTTACCACGCCTTTCTGTCAAAATTCCAGACAGGACCAACAGGAGACCATACATCATATCCCTGCCAGTATGATCCTCGCTAAATATTAATAAAGCATCCAACAGCAAAGGAATAAGCTGGAGAAGGTAAACCAAAAGGGCAAAGAAGATGAGAAATTATTGGCTTGGGCCATTGCAATTAGAAAAAGAGCATCTGCTCTATGCAATAAAAAGGTTTCTCCAAGTGTCCAAGAGAGTTTTTGTAATTTGCTAGACTCACCTTCTCAGCTTGATCCAGGACAGAAATTAAAGGTGAGTCACACACAATGTGAGTGAAAGCCCGATAGAGAAGGGATCTGATCATTTACAGAAAATTAGCAGGTATTCCACCATATTCTGAAAGATTATGACTAAGAGGTTAGTGATGTCAATTTAGAGCAGCAATGAAAATGCACGTACCTTGTAAGTGATGAATCACATTTGACAATCAAAGATTGAAGAATAGGCAGCATGGTTGAGAAGAACCGTTGCTTGTACAGAGGCCGTACAATTGCATAGAATTTCCTATTTAAACATTCTTCTGAGTCACTCATGAGGATTTGAAATGAATCCGCAATACACTTCAGTGCAGATATATGTAGAGTATAATCCCGTTCCTCTTGTAGTGAGACTTTATTCGAGGGCATTCCATCAGCAGACAATAAATACTCGAGGAAAGCCATGGTTATATCTTTAACCTTTTTGTGACCACGCATCAACAAGCCCTTTCCTATCCACGCAAGACCAGCAAGTGCATTGATCTGAAGAGATTTATTGGTTGAAGCATTATGAAATATATCAGAGAAACTAATCTTGCTTTTGTCAGGACATCTCGTGGAAGGACTATTTAAATGAATGAAACAGTGACTGAAGATTATATCAATTGCTTCTTCCATAGAGCAATCATTCAAAGACCCCTCTCCATTTTGCTCAGGGCATAATTTATTTACAATTGAGCCCAGTGCCTGTGCTGATGAAATGTGGCCAATGAGGAAAGTTCTTGAGAATAAATGTATTGATGCCCTTAAATTCGGAATCCGAGTGTTTGGATGCAATGCTATCATTACAGAGGCAAACAATGAAAGAACCCACTCATCCCAAGCAGGTAAGCTTTCCAGATCATGAGTCAGTGGCAGAGACTCCATCGCAATTGGAAGGGTAGTATATAGGTGCTCCTTTACTGAGAAGTATGAACTCAAGGAAAGCATGCTATAAATCTTCTCAATTAAAATGAACTGACTTCTCTGTGAACAGTTTCCTACTGCAAACTTCACTGCTTCCATGGTTACTTCCATAACTTCCTACAGAAAATTCCAGGTCATATTCTTATAATCTGCCAAAAAAGAATATGATAGATAAAGCCGTCCTGAAATCATAATAAGTAATCCATATACCTTTTCCTTTGTTCCAGAACCAAAATCTTTCCAGCCTTCAATTTGATTAAACAAGGAAACCACAAACTGTAGTGGAATTTGCTCAGTACCTCCAGATTCATGTATCCTGAATTAACTCGTAGATATCTCTCATGAGTAATGGGGACTTATATAAAGTATGTTACAGACAAACTCATTATATGTTACTGCAACAAAGACCAGTTAACATTTATTTCTAGGATTCTTTAGAAAGAGATTGACTGCACTAACATGTAAGCCCTCCAATTTGTCTCTTGCTAACACTTTGGTCCTCGATTTTTAAGATAGTCCAAACATTTTAGTTTGGTTAACATATTAATCCTTCAATTAAATCTTCGATAGAGATAGTGTGGCACTGATGTGACAAATTTAAGGACCTAACCCTTTGTTTGGATTGAGGGTAATGGAGGGGAAATTTCAACCTTGTTTGGTTAAAAGAGGGAAAAGGAGGAGAGGAGGAAGTTTTTCAGATATTTGACTATATTGTCAAATTATATGAATGCTCCAATTAAAAAATAGGGGTGGTTTTGAAAATTTGGCCCACTCACCTACATTCAACCCCAATTTGGGGTATAAAGAAAATGGTGTTTAGTAAGTGAATGAAAGTAAAACTTTTAACTTATTTCCCTCCCCCTCCATTAAACTATTGAAGCAAAAAATGATGAAAAATTCCCCTCTATTCACCCCAAACCAAACAAAAAGTTAGTCTACCTAAAAGTGATTACTAGGAAAATGACTATCAGGAAAGCTGCTCTAAAGCATCATCATCAAGATAGATATTTAAGTCATAATTATTGTTTGGGGATTTTTTGTCCTATTAGATATCATCAATGAATCAGCAGCAACATAGAATAATAGTCTTTAAATTAAAAAAAATCTTATTTAAACAATAATTATAATAAAGAGATAATCATCCAAGCATATACACATTATAGTCAGTCGCGGGCAGAAGTATGAATTACTAAAGTAAAGTAAAGAATCTAATTGACAAAAATGCACCTTATACTACATAGTGTTTATTTATTTCTATCAACAAAAGCATGATTAGTTGTTCCTACAAAGCAGGATATGAGTCAAAATAGAAAAAAACGGAAGTATTGTGTATACCTTTCATGAATCTTCAATCAAACACCTACTCTTTATCGGCAATTTGAATCTAATAGTTATTTGTATCTAAAATTTCCTGGAAAGTTGGAAGATTAAATTCTGGCAATTTGTGTTACTTCACGAGCCAATTTAGTATTTCTGCATTAGGGGATCCAGGTACAGAAGTTTCTCATGATTCATCAAACAAACACCACCAAAAATTAAAAAAAAAGTTCATTTACCAATACTATCTTTTCTGCATATATGAACCAGATATAAGGATAAATTAATGTCACAAATTTATTGCAAAATTACCATTTTCTTGTTTTTTTTTTTCATTTTCAGTGTATCTTCGGGCATGAAGACAAGATATTAAAGATAGATCATGTACCATGGAAGAATCTTCTTCGAGTAGCACTGCATAAGTTGCACCATGTTTTCAGATGATTTTGCATTTCCATATATCTACATGATCAATCCAAAAAGATATGCATAAAACAATAAAATGGAAGCACATAAAACATAAAATAATTTTAAGCTCATAAAATATGGGTACAGGTCCAGCCTCTACTTACATAAAGCTCTGATAAGCTGGTGAATAGTGTTGCTTCAATTCCATGAATGATTCTCAGCATATAGTCCATCCTGATCATTCCAACAGCAGAGATTGCTTCAAGCTTGAGTATATAAGGCAACCCATGTTCAATTGAAGCCAACAATGAATTAATCTTCTCAATGACAATAGCCATGAAGCTAGTGACTTTCTCTGATTGACTAAACTTATTAATATAAGTGCCAATATTGACAATAGCTTTCAAGGCCAAGTTCCACAGAAACTTGCTTTTGAAATTTTGAGTGATGATAGAAACAAGCATATCCAGGATATCCTCAAATAGGTTTTCCTGAGCTGATAACAGATATCCTGGAAATGTAGCAAAAATTTGCAAACCCTTCACTGCACACATTAAAAGTGAGTAATTGAATGAGAATTCTAACACCTGTCCACATAATGGAGCACAAATAAAGAAAATTCACCATGGTATTTATCCAAATATTAAGATAAAGCAAGTAGTCCAAAGAGTAAATTAAATACATAAAGTTAATAATTAAGAAAAGATAGAAAAATACCACTGAGATATATATGTGGATCATAGGTTTCCTGATGAGAATTTCTCACCAATGTAGAGCAATAAGCCCTTGCAAGAATAGCACATGTTTTGGATATAGATTCATCTAGAAGAGGATTACTTTTTTCTGACACCATAATCAGATCCCGAGCTGCCTCTAGAAGAAGAACACTAAGAAAAAGGGTACCGAAGTTCAAATCTTCAAAATCCACAAGCTCATAAGCTTGAGGATGAATCAAATAAGGATCCTTGACAGAAATACCCAATGCCTTCAGCAGAGGAGGAAAAATGCTATCAAAAACTTGATTGCAGCAGGCAACTGAAGCTTTAGCAGAAACTGCTAGGATATGACCAACAACATACAATCTCTGTTTTCCTTCTGAAGAAATTTCAGTGTAACTCCTAAAGCTGTTCATGTTTTTTATGATCAGATTTATATCAGTATCACCAAGGATAAGATCTAAAAATAAGGCATCGTTTTGCCTAACAGCCATCTCTATAAAGGTCAAAACTCCAGCTGCAATTTCGTTCTGAAATTTACTTGGGTTGTCCAGAGATTCCAGACAAAATGATAAAACTAATTCTCGATGAGACAAGAAAATGGCATCTTTCAGCAATGGCCAAATGGCTTCAGCATATCTTGCCATTCTCTTATGGCCATAACTTATATAGCCATGCTTTAGATACATCAGGGCATCAACCTGCAAGTATTAATAAGAAAGTGAACAACTTTAAAACATCTGATTCCACCAAAAATATAAAAAGGAAACTATAGAAGCAATTATAGATAGCATACCTAACTTTCCTGGCACAATCTAATGTTCAGCTTCCTTATAAGTATGCCTTTCAGAAGATCTTTTTATTTGTAGCTCAGTATTATTTACTATTTTTATTTTTTATAGAAAATTCATCCATATTGTACTTGGATGTAACCAAAAAATAAGGATATAAACCAGGTAGCATAAATTCTTATATATATGATTCACATCATTATTTGTAACTTAGTCGAATATGGCATTAGAAGGATAATTCTACCACATAGAAAGCTCACAAAAACAAAACAGTGTTATTGTACTAAGCATGCTAACCTTTGCTAATGGAAGATCAGAAGAGAGTTTTTCAAGGAATAGTGGAATTGCAAACGGCTCAAAGAAGGGTGTTGAACAGAATGCCATCTGTTGAGCAAGAAAAAACGTAAACTTCATATTCGTGGATGTAGAAAAAATAATTAAAAAGATGAAATAGATGCAATGCATGCCATACAAGAGGGGAAAAATAAAAAACTCAAATAATTCAGAAAATTCACATATCCAAGTTCAAACTTCAGCAAGTTGATTTCAAATAGAGAAAATACATAATATCAATGCAAGTTGATGCACATTCCATTTATAAGCTTATATCCACTTAAAATTATTTAAAGAACATGGAATAAAATAGACATGTCATGTGAAAAAATAGAGATCTTTATCAGAATTTATTGCAAGAAAGCTACTGTTCATAGTATTCCTCTATATCATGAGCAAGCTATTTTAATGCCAAAAAATATATAACTAATGGCAAGATACCTGCAGACATCTGAGAGAAAGCAATACAGCCAAAAAAACACCCATAAATAACATTTTTGTCTTTTGGAAAGAGGCCAGGATTTACCATCAATGAATGGCAGAGGTCATCCCTTGTTATATCAATATCCTCAGCATTTTGCTGGATGTTTGTGCGAGCCAAATGGAAATTTTAGTAACTTGTAACTAGATCAAATATCAGGTAAGGAATTACTGGTTTCATACAATAGTTAATTTATCTACAATTCAAATATAATTACCTATTCATAGAGAATGTACAATCAACCAAACAACATGGCCGATGTTGCACAGTTGGAGATAAGTAAAAAATACTGACAGCACAGTGAAGTGAAGGAACTTTTCGCTTCATCAGCCAAAATAAAAGAAAACTCATGTGCATGAATAATAAAGAGATTCCACAATGACAGGAGCCAGAGAAAGTGGGCATCCAGTGACAAACCTTACAATTCAGGAATATTTTCAAAAATCATGTATGTTAGACTTCATTCTTGGGAAGGTTATAGGAAATTGTAAGTGGAAAGATGGTCGGTCATTTATCTACATAACATTCTTTTCCAAAGAATTCAAGAAAAGCTACAAGATAGAGAAAGACAGAAAGAAAAATTAAAGAGAGAACATGACTCACATGAGTAAAATGAATTGGAAAGTAGCGACCCAAAATCTCAAATAGTTCCTCAGCAACACGAGAAAGAGGACCATCTGGATCTGGGAAATGTTGTGCAGCAAGTTGGACAATATGAAATGTAAGGATTAAACACCGAGGGTCTTTTTCCATGTCAATTGCTTCACAAATTCCATAAACAACTTGATTTCCCTGATAATGTCAAAAACACCATATCCCACAGATTCTGTAATTAATTTGAAAGACCTGATTATGTCCAATTCTAACTGAAAAAAATGTCTTCAATTTTAGTTGAGAATATTTTAGAGAATAATTATTTATAGAAGCACAGCACTTTGAATGTAAATACAAGCTTCATTCAGTAGCACATGAAAGATTTACAGAGAAGTGGAAGTTAACAAAAGGAAGACTAGACATTTAGGCTATGTTTGGATAGAGGGATTTGGATGAATTTGGAGGGGGATGGGTTTGGAATCCATCATTTGGTAAATATCACCTCCAAATCCCTCCATTTACACTACGACCCAAACCCCTCAATTTACACTACGACGCAATACCTCCACTTTCGAGGTATTCAGATAAATTATATCATTTAATGCTTAAATTACTTTAATACCCTTATTTATTGTTTATAATATTATTTATTTATTTCTATATACTTTAAATAAATTTATATATTAAAAATATTTTTATATAAAATTATATAACATAAATATATAATAAAAATATTATATATTAAAAATTAAGAATACAAAATGTATTTAATATAATTTAATTATATATAGTAACTAATAAATTATTTAATTTAATTAAAATGGTAAATTTGTCTTTCTAATTGGTTAATTAATAATTCTTAACTATTGATTATTAAAAAATTTTAATACCTCCAAATCCATCACTTCACTTTCCCTATTTAGCAAAAAAAAAAATCACTTCACTTTCCCTTCTAACACGTCCCAACACCTCCCCTCCAAACCCCTCACTGTTAATTTCATCATCATTGGCCATTACTTGTATGATTAAACAAATTCATCTCACTAGCCCACCCAAACATTTAAAACACCACCATGAATTGAGCATACATTTGAACAGAAAACCCAGCACCACTAACACCTCTAGCACTAATACTCTCCCCATATGCACTAGTACTAGATAAACATTGACCTCAGCAAATGTTGCTTGACCTTGACTATTCTCAAGGGTGCACAAGCCCTTAGTGAGGCCCATCAAGGATCAGAAACCACAAAGAATGTCTCACCAGGGCTTAAAAGGGAAAACTTGATAGAGATCACCCTCAACCATGTGGTGACCATATCATAATGGGGAAGTAAGGTCCCACCAGCCATCTGCACCCTTCGATTCCATCTTATAGTGATTGTTCGAGGTCCCAAGATAACAGTTGAGTGACACAAAACTATTGCTGGAAAATGCGTTTTTTTAACCAGTTTATCCACACTGGCAATATCTTCTCGCCTCAAATGAAAATTTGAAAACTAGTATCCTATACAGAATATAGCATCCACAATTTTTGGGGTTTTCTATTGAGTGCCAGCTAGGTACAGGGACTGAATATATAAAATTCCCTTCAACAGAAATCACACATTGCTAATAACTGGGACTGAATGGTTTGCTAATGTGACTGGATTGACAACATAAAACATTGAAAAAAAAATTAAAGTTGCCAGATAGCTGGCATACAACCATTGGTTTCAGAAGGGTGCATCTGAAGGCAGGGGCAGAAGGATTATTAATGGTATGTTCACAGTGAGAACAACTTCATGTGAATAAAACTAATGGTTAAAGCTCTTGCTTTTTTTCTACTTCAATTTTTATTAGTTTAATGTAGCCACACAGTCCAAAATCAAAATTCATATATAGATCTAATCATGAGCATCAATATTATAAGTATGATTAATTCATTTCAAACAGTTATTGAGATCTTCAAGATGATATTTTTTTTTCATATGACCTGTGCATTTTAGGTTGCCAGAAAATAACAGTGACGCTATATAATATTTCACCATTGGGTCTCAAATACCAGCATAATGACACTGCCAAAAGAAATTGTACTATAGAATCTAGATCAACGTTGCTAAACAAATGTGCAAGCTCAGCCATAGACAAACCAAATAATTTTTCATCTTGTTTTTTATACAACGTTTCAGCCTTTATTCTTATTAGCCCCTGCACGATTAGTTGAAGATGAAATATTCTAGCTAGTGAATAGAGAATCATAACTTCAGTTCACAAATGTTAATGGCTTCAATTTCTCATGCATCTTTCATTAACCATTTAATTGCAGGTGAATAGTATTATGATAAAGTAAGGTATACATCTCATTTTGTATAATTAGGATAGGTTAGGAATCATACCTGTAGAACTACTGCATCAGAATAATTTTCTAGAAGGCATTCCAGCAGTTCAAAACAAAGCTACAAGAAGGTTTCGGAACTCAAAGTAAAAAGCATGTCTCTAAGAGTAGAATGGACAAGAAAAACTTGCTATTCATGTGAATGCAGTACCTACCATCCGATCATGTTGTCCTAAGGATTGAACATGTATTGATTGTAAGAAAGACTCCAAAACTAACTTTGTGTCATCAAGTGAAACCCTACCAACTTTCTCCTTTCTCTTCATCAGAGATAAACAACCAATAAGGGAACCTCTTATAGCTTTCCAATCTGCCTGATACAATAAGTATGAATAATTATTATAAAAAAAACTTGAAACTTAAATTTCACATTTTTTGTCTTACTTGAAAAGAACCACAAAATAAAATACAGGAAAAAAGGAAGTTTAAGAGACTGAAAAACCTAAACCCAACACATTTGAGCAAATGAGTGTTTTTGTTATTTTGTATGGGTACAGCATAGTTAAAGAAATATATCAGTTATACCATTTATCTAAGAACCACTATCAGCATAAATGCAACACATGTAATCAGATTGTAAATTGTACGCAAAAGGTTGCATCAAGCTTTATAAATATTTTCAACACAATTCAGACCCTTGGCCTCATCATTCACCAGTATGTAATATGACTCATCCAAGTACAACACCCCTAGCACCCTCATTGATTTAAGATGTTCTTGGGAAATAAAATTAGATTCTATTATCAAGGAAAAAAAGGAAAAAAATTTGGGTTTTATTTAAGAAAAATCAATTAAGAAACAGTTTAAAATAAAAAATCGAAAAGGATAATTAATTGACATCTCCTGAGAAATAAAAGAAGGCACATAGTCCATCACTAACCAGTCTCTCGGCAAAGAATATTATCAAACTATGGATAGTAACTTTGTCCAGAGGCTTCAATGAGAGGCGAGAAAGCACCTCTGCCAAAAGAAAGATACCTGAAAATGATCTGAGTTCAAAAGTTTAATCTGAAAGTTATATAATCTCTGGTAGAAAAAGTCAATTAAGCAAAATTTACCAATGATAATCAATGTAATATAACATAAGAACCAAAATTCTCAAGAGGAGCTCCTATGGAAAAAGCATTCAAAGGAACCACCTTCATCTTAGAAAGCATGCTTAGTTTGAGAGTACAACATAAGGCCACTATATTTAGAACCTTTCTCAAGAGGTTTTTATATGTGTTTGTATATGTATATATATAATTAGCTTCTCCTATGGTGACTAACAGTACCTCTAGCACGGATTATTGCATCTGTAGTGGTTAGATATAAACCCATTTCCCGTGCCTGTAATGAAGAAGAAGTAAATTAGCAACAGGATTGAACAACAGCATCAACAACCAAATGCACAGAGTTAGCTAATCTTTTAGAGCGAACCGCAAGTGGAGAATACCATTGCTTCTATAGTCAAGCGGTCATTCTGCAAAAGGGAGACAATTGCCTCCAAAGTAGCAGCCTGCATATATTTCAATTGTTAAATCCAGAGACAGAAATAACTATACCTAAGATGAAGGACTATCTACATTACTAAGAAAAAGGACCTACAGTGTTCTCTATATTAGAAAAGTCAAAATTCTGAAGACAAGACACCAAATTAAACAAGCACAGTCAAATGAGATTTCTTTTCAGAAAAATACTGTAAGCTACGGCCTTTCTGATTCTACCATAGAATGATCTGATTCTATCAGTGTAAGGACTAGGCACCCACAAAAGAGGCACAAAAAACATGTTTCCATTAAGCACTAGTTGGTCTAGAGTGAAGCTGAAACTAGTTTACAATTTTCAACAGCCTCCATAATGATTTTTGAAAAGGATTCCAAGTGAAGAGGCTCCTCAGTAAAAAGAAGTGACAAGGTGATGAACCTGCTGGGTTGGAGAACGAGCAGTGTCCATGTAAGCTTCAACATGGAGAGATAATCCACTGCCCTCTGCCATTGATCCGCAAGGTCGGAGAAAAACTAGGGCAGCAGACTGATTCAGAGCAACCCCAAGCACATTACGTGTCCCCCCTAAAATAACACTGAAGGCCGCTAACTACTTTGGATACCTGAAAAAGCTTTGAATTAGTATAAATATGATTTGCACATAATATTTTTGTTGTTTTTAAAGGGTAAATTGCGGCGGCGGCGGCTGAAGGTTATAGGACTAAGGAGACAGCCCAATTTAGGCCCATAAGTTTATTGTAATTTTTTCTACAAGACCAGTCACATACTCCAACCCTACACTTTAATTAAAGTATTCTTCTCAAGAATATACTCTATCAAATTGATGTAAAGATCTATTGTAGTTTTGTACATATTATATAATATTTTTAATTAAATTATTAATAGGAAAAAATGCATATTATATATATGGATTTAGCCTAAGCACGCCTAAATACATAAAGACTATTATTGGATGTGGAATGTTGGTGAGTGTATAGAATTGAATCTATTTATATCTTGAGTTTGAAATAAAATATATGTGTATTTAGATATAAATTTATTATTTATTTAAATAAAATATTAAATTATATTAATATGGTATGATTATTGAAAAATATTCAAATAATTAAATAGATTTATAAGATATGATTAGCAACTATTTATATCGAGTAATTTTTTAATATTTCAATTAAGATGGTAAAATATATATTTTATTTTATAAAAGGTAAAAAATGTTTGGGATATTGTAATTTAAACTTTATAATTATATAAATATTATTATTATTTTATTATATAAATATATGCCATTCAACTACCTATATAAAGATTTGATAAAATAAAATTATTTAATACTATTAATATATAACATACTAAGGTCGATAAAATTATATTAATGGTCTTTTTCATCATTAATATTGCCTATAAAATAAAATGTTAATAAAATAAAATTATTCAATATTATTAATATAAAGAGTTACAAAGTTAATTTGGTATTAAATCCAGGTCACAACGACCTTATTGCTTCAAATAAGGAAATTTCCTGAGAAAGATGTAACATAAAATAAATTATCATAAAAATGAGCATTAAATAATTAATGATGTACCCGTATCATCATAATTTATAAAAGGTTAAATTAAGTCAATTAGATAGTAAATTGATATTAAAATTAGAAATAAGCTTAGATGGTGATTGAAAATCTAATTTAAATTATAAATCAATATGAAATAGGATTTTTAAATTTGGTAAAAGTGGTTTAAACTAATCTCCAAAGAACCCATTGATCAAGAATTAAGAATGTAAAATACATAATTTAAAATTGAATTAAATCTGGATCGAACCTGAAATAAGATATTGTAAAAAAATTTGAAACAACATGATTTTTATAAGGAATCTTAATTTAAGACTCATAATAAAAATTAACTTTATTAAGATAATTATGTAAAAACATATTGTAACATGTTATAATTAACATAAAATATGTAATAGGAAGGAAGTGTGGCTAGTAAGTCATTATAAATATTTTTTCCAGTGTATCTACTACTTGAAACGGGTTTAAGAGAGTGGTGAGTTTACAACTAAGTGAGTAGTATTTGTCTAACAACAAGAAATCATTGTTAGACTTCGCAATACCCTAAAATATTTGTAAAGGGTGTTCATTTTTAGAAATAATTCATAGGATTTAATGGTGGAAATGATTTGAGTTGGAATCTAGTCTCTTAGCATACAACGTTCATCACAACATCTCTGCTCCATCATGAAGAGATTATACGATTGCAGAACATAATTACTTTATGTTCTACTTGTCCTCAATAGCGCTTTTGCCAACTACCTGTATGAACTAGGGTGTCCATATTAGACTATCTACATGAGCACCACTACTCAACCCGCGAACATAATCAAGTTTGTCCGTTGTTGAGAGATAAGACATTTTCCCCTTTGTCAAGGTCTGGTGCACTTAGTACTCCTGGATCCCTTGACATATTGGACCAACGTTAATCTCTTATGCTAACCTTAGTGTCTAGTAGTCCTTGAAATTATCACTACCCCATATCGGGCATCTAATGATCCCATTTTAACAAACACATACATGTATTTTGGTCTTTAATCAATTATCTTTTTCCTATTGGCTCTTACGAAGTGAGATCCATCTCTAGCTCGGTAGAATTATTGGGCATGACCTATTTCACACAACCAATTAACATAAACTTTTATCATGGTATAACTCTATCATATCACTTGTATTATTTATGAGGAAAGGCGCATTTCCAGACACGGAGGAATCGAGGGATGGGTGGTAAGGCTCACTCAGATCTATTGTAGGAGGTGAGACATCCTACCAAAGGTGGTTAGTATAGGCACTCCGGACCACAAGTGTTGTAGTCGAGGATTGCTCTCCGACTATATGAACCCTTAAATGAGAGCAAACGGGGCTGTTAGATCATCAACACCAAATATGATGGCTAATATGCTAAGACTATTGTTTGTGCATGCACTCTGATTCGGGACTATCGAGATGCTCAATAGGGGTAGTGATAGGTTCCAAGGGCTACTGGACGACCTCGTTGTGATAAGGGCTGGTTTGTCGTGTCAGTTAGTCGTGAAGCTTGACAAAGCTTTTTGCGCATGAGACTAGGGTGGGGGCAAGATGAGGTCTCCGTACTCATATGGACACAAAGTAATTTTGGGTATAAGGGTCGGACGTCTGTGACGTCCACTCAGACTTAGGGTAGAAGTGATCGGTCTTCTATTAGGGTGAACGACAAAGTCACGCCAAGTGGGTGCAGTCTTGGACTGCCCTGCTGCAAATGTTTGTACCATTTATGATAAAGGGAGTGTAAATGGTTGTTAAACGCCTCTTGAGCAAGGGGAAGTGCTAAAAGACTGAACTCACATAAAAGTGAAAGAATTAAAAATGATGGTTTGTTTTTCTAAGGATGAAAAATCCACAATCATGTGAATAATGTTTTGATAAAATATTTTTTGAAAACTCACTCCCTAACACCCTGAGTTGTAGAAACTCAACCTCTCTCTTTAACCCATTTTCAGGAAAGGAGAACACCTACAAATAAATCTTGAGAACAAGCCTTAAGGTCAGGTACGTAAAGTTTTAAGATTTTAAGTTTTGTATAATTCTATTCCAGGGAAAAAGGGCAGAAATTATGCCTGACTGCCCGCGATCTTGGGAAGTGGTAACTCTTCTTAGACAAAAGGGAGTGGTGGTTTGTTCATGGGGTTCCGACCAACCCAGGTCGGGGCGTGACAACTTGAGTGTCATCAAAGCCTCTTAACTGGAATACATTATCAAAACTATATAACATAAAAATTAAAGAAAACTATAAGATCCCTTAAAAGAGATGAGGGGTCGTGTAAACCCCGCTCCTTTAGGATAAGAAAACCAGGGAAAGAATTGTTCAACCCAGGTGAGAAAATCGAACTGGTTCACGAACCCCAATAGATAGAACTGGTTTGAACCACTATTGAATCATATTCTAAATTAATTTTTCTAGGTGGCTTAGCAAATTCAAATTGGGGAATTGAGGCCACCATTTGATAGAGAATGAATTTAGATGAATTTACAAATTTTAAATTTTGAAAAACACTATTGAATCGAGTATGAACCAACCAGTTTAAGCGTTGAAACCAGTTCGGAACAGTGTCGACTTCTTCCTTCAGATGACAGCACTGTTCACTCACTGGAAAATCGAGCAGCGCCGACGAAGATGAAAAGCCTCCAGCCAGGGAGTTTCGGGCAATGAATGACTGCCATTAAGGCGCCAATCGGACGACAAAAAAGTCTCTAAGCTTCCTATATAAAGAGCCCATCCTCATTTATGCCCCTCACACCTGAAAACTCTACTCTCTCCCTACTGCTCTATTTTTCGGTGAAGCTTGAACAAAGCTCTAACTTAGGCATTTTTCTGAACCAAAGAAGGTGTGGTCAAATTCTTTAGATTCAGGGAGAAGTCAGTTACACAACTGTAGTCTCCATTTGCTCTAAGGATCGCTAGAGAAACGTCGGCGTGATAGAACAATGAAGCAGTTCTGGCTAACCGAAGCTGCCCTATTTCAGCCGAGCTGAAAATGGCCAATTTGAGCCCTTCTCAGGCCAAACCAAGCTCTCCTAACACTTCCACAACCCTCATACAACTAAATTAGAGCGAAAAGGTAAGCCAATTTGACTCCCCTTTGTAAATTCTGATTAGTGTTACAGAGAGAACCGGCGAAACTTCACTGACCAAATTCTCCATCAATTCAACATGAATTGATGCGATTCTTGATACTAAGAGGAACCTTAGGACAATAGCTATCTGCCCAGATCGAAAGTTCAAACCGCCGCACCCCCAATGGTAAGCTTTCAAATCTTTCTCTCTCTACATTCAGTTTTCTGACGAAGCTCCGTTTGAGTTTGTTTTGGCATCAATTCATGCGATTCAAAGTGCAATTGAATCGTATGGATGATGTAAACCCCACCCTTTTGAGTTAAGAAAAATTGGGAAAAGAACCGGTCAAACCGAGTAAGAAAACTGAACCGGTTCACAAACTCGAACATTTGGGAACATGCAATTTGGAAATTTACAACTCCTGGGTGATCCAAAGGGTTCATAAAACCTTGGAAAAGAACCTTAGGACAAATTGGAAGAGAAAAACCAGACTGGTTTAGATGAATCGGATCCAACTAGATTGAACCAATTTATGAATTGAGTTGGTTCATGAACCAGAACCGATAGAGAAAGGGCAAACCGAAAAATTTATAGATCCCGAGTGACCAAAAAAGTCCCAAAAGTCATGGAAATGGACTTGAAAATGAATTGAAGATGAAAACCAAACCAGATCAGTTGAACTGAATTGAACTGGTTTGGATCGATTTGAGCCGGATTCTAAATTCATTTTTCTAGGTGGCTTAAAGAATTTAAATTTGAGATTTGAGGCTACCATTGGATAGAAAATGAATTTATAAATTTTTAGATTTGAAAAATTCGGTTGAATGGGAGGTGAACCAGCCGATTTAAACTTTGAACCCAGTTCGGACCGTTCCGGTTCGGTTTGGAATAGTGTGGTCTTCTTCCTTTAGATGACATCACTGTTCACTCGTCGGAAAATCGCACAGCACCGGTGAAGCTAAAAAGTCTCCAGCTAGGGAAGGAGGCATTGTGATGGCCTAGTGTAAACTGTTTGGAGAGAGCAATAGAACCAAATAACAATTCCAAAAGAACCAAGTAGAAAGAAGAAACTAGTAGCAACGGGATGGTCAAAGAGAATAAACAAAATCCAAAGAAAGGCTGGGAAGTAGTAAAGACTACACTCCATGAAGGACAATAGGATGTGCATGAAGTGTAAACCTCGCACATTTGAGTTAAGGAAAACCGGGAAAAGAACCGGTCAAACCGAATAAGAAAACCAAACCGGTTTACATTTGGGAATAAGCAATATGAAAATTTACAACTTTCGGTTGATCCAAAGGATTTATTAAACATTGGAAAAGAAACTTAAGACAAACTAGAAAACAAAAACCAAATTGGTTCAGGTGAACTAGATTCCATAAGAACTTCAAAGTTAAACATGCTTTACTGAGAGTAGTGTGAGGATGGGTGACCTCTTGGGATGCCATCAATTAATATGTATTTAATTATTAAAATTAATACCAATAATTTAATACCTAAATTAAATTATTGAAAATAATACCGAAATTAAATTATTGGAATTAATACCAATAATTTATGGCAATATTAATAATAAATCTTGCCCATTTAATACACGGGTTTTATGACTATATAAAGAGGTCATCCCCATTTCATTCTCCTCACACCTGAACACTTCTCTCTCTCTCTCTACTGCTCCATTTCTCGGTAAAGCTCGAACCAGAGCTTCGACTTGAACAAAGGTCGGGCTCTTTAGAACCAGGAAGAAGATAGCTATCTAATAGCAAACTCTAGTCAATCCGAGAATCGTTGGAGAAGCGCCGACATGATGGAATAGTGAAGCAGCTCCGACGGACTGAAGCTGCCCTATTTCGGCCAAGCTGAAATCAGCCATTTCAAGCTGTCATGCCCTGACCCAGTTTGGTCGGATCCCCGTGATCAACCCGCCACTCTCCCGACTTATTAAAGGGTTTCCGCTTATCGTAAACCGTAAAGAGTAAGGCATCCTTTAACTTGCACCTTTTTCCTGGAATAGCATAATCAAAACTGTATGAAATTTAAAACTTTACATACCTTTCTTACAGGCATCTTAGTTAACGGTCTTTAAGGGGAGGCTTTCCGGGATTTCCTAAAAGGGATATAAAGGAGGGGGTGAGTACGACTACTCAGTGAATGGGTTTTTAAAAGCTTTTTACTTTTAAGAAAAACATTTATATGGAGTGTGCCAGACTCCTTTGTTTTAAAAAATCCCATCATTTAAAAATTTGGATTTTTTCCATTATTTCTTAGTTACCACGGTGTGTCATCACCCAACACACATCCTTTATCATGAAGGTTACACACATTCACAAGTCAATATCACTACTGAACCCGCTAGTGGCTTCAAAGCGACGTTAAAATCTGTGATTCAAAGTTTTTTAGAATCGTATGAACATACAGGAACTCAATTTCAACTCCAATTTCAACAATTAGAAGTGTTTGATCGGTTAATTTGATGAAATCAAATTCGGTAGTGTTGAAAAGTTGAAATTGGGGGAAAATTTAGGGATTTTCGAAATTCAAAGGGGCCAAAATACAATTTTATGAAATTGAGGGTCAATTGGGCATGAAAATAATGTTAGAGGACTAATTGAGGAATTTTGGAAATTTTGGGGAAAACTTGCCATTTTTGTGAAAGAAGGGCAAAATGGTAATTTTGGAAAAATTGGGGAACCAAATTGGAAATTTGGAAAATTAAACCGACATTAGGGACTTAAAGTTACGGGACTCAAATTTTAAAAGTTATTGAGGTCCCACAATAAATTTTAAAAGTTACGGGACTCAATTTGAAGAAAAACCGACATTAGGGACTTAAAGTTAAAGAGAAATACCTTCAGGGACCTAATTGTAAATAACTAAAAGTTTGAGTTTTCTTATTCATTAATGAAGGAAGGTTGTTATGCTGAGTAATAATGAACAAGGTTGTTCATATCGTGTAGGAACATTAAATACCAGGAACGCCAGCAAGGACAAGCTCGCGTGAATACAAAGAACCAGTCTACAAAGAACCAGTCTAAAGGACACCTTACTCTTTACGGTTTACGATAAAGGGAAACCCTTTAATAAACCGGGAGAGTGGCGGGTTGATCAAGGGGATCCGACCAAACTGGGTTAGAGCGTGACAACTTCTCTCAGGTGTGATGGTTAAAATAACATTTAGTAGTGGATTTTTATTTATGAGGTGCTTATCATCCCAACCGGGTATAATATTAAATATCTCACTCACTCAATAATGCAGTGATCTTCTATTGACCGGTTCTTTGACTTCACGCGAGCTTATTCTTGATGGCGTTCCTGGTATTTTGTATTAATTATCTCTTGGCCTAATAGCCTTCATTCATGTGAATGGATGAACTACTCAAACTTTTCGATTAATTGCAATTGGGTCCCTAAAGTTATTTTTCTTTAACTTTGGGTCCCTAATGCCGGTTTTCCACTAAATTGAGTCCCGAAACTCTAGAATTCACCTTAGACCTCAATTTATTCAAAATCACAAAAAGGGGTTCAAGTTTCCTAAATTTTCAATTTGATCCACAATTTTCCAAAATTACCATTTTGCCCCAACTTTACAAAAATTGTAAATTTTACCCCAAAAATTCCAAAATTGCCCAATTGGTCCTCCAATATCTTTATCATGCCCAATTGGCCCTCAATTTTATGAAATTACATTTTAGTCCCTCGAATTTTCAAAATCCCAAAATTTTCCAAAATTTCAACTTTCTAACTTAGTCGAATTTGATTTCATCAAATTGACCAATCAAATGAGTTTAATTGTTGAAATTGAAGTTAGATTGGAGTTCTTACACCTTAATATGATTCAATTGCACTTTGAATCGCACGATTTGATGTCAAAACTCAAACGGAGCTTCGCCGAAAAACTGGACTTAGAGAGAGAAAGCTTCAAAAGTTTACCGTAGGGGGCGCGACCGTCCGAACTTTCAATCTGGGCAGATAACTCTTGTCCTGAGGTTTCTCCTAGGATCAAGAATTACATTAATTGATGCTGAATTGAGTGAGAATTTATTCATCGAACTTCTATCGATTCTCTCTAGCACCGATCGAAATTTATAGAAATGAGCCAAATTGGCTTACATTTTAGCTCTAATTCAGTTGTAGAAGAACTTTGGAGGTGTTGGGAGAGTATGGTTTGGCCTGAGAAGGGATTGAATTGGCCTATTTTAGCTCGGCCAAAATAGGGCAGCTTTGGTCCGTTGGAGCTACTTTACTATTCGATCACGTCAACACTTCTCCGACGACCCTCAGAGCAAATGGAGACTATAGGTGTGTAGCTGACTTCTCCCTGAATCCAAAGAACTTGACCACGCCTTCTTTGGCTTAAAAAAATGCCCAAGTCGAAGCTCTGGTTCGTGCTTCATCAGAAAATGGAGCAGTTGAGAAAGAATGGAGTTTTCAGGTATGAAGAGGATGAACGAGGAGGGGCTCTTTATATATGAAGCTCGGGGACTTCTTGGTCGTCTGATTTGCGTCTTAATGGCGGTCATTCATTGCTTGAAACTCCCTGGCCTGAGACTTTTCATCTTCGCTAGCACTGCGCGATTTTCCAGTGAGTGAACAGTATTGTCATCTGAAGGAAGAAGTCAACACTGTTTCGAACCAGACTGAACCGGTCCGAACCGGGTTCAAAGCTTAAACCGACCGGTTCAAACCCAATTCAACCGAATTTTTCAAAATTTTAAATTTCTAAATTCATTATCTATCCAATGGTGGCCTCAATTCTCCAATTTGAATTTTCTTAACCACCTAGAAAAATAAATTTAGCATTCGGTTCAATAGTGGTTCAATCCAGTTTGAATCCAATTCACCTGAACCGGTTTGGTTTTCATCTCCAATTCATCCTAAAGTCCTTTTTCATGACTTTTGTGACTCGTCGATCGTCCGTTTGGCACCTTTATGACAATCATTGATGGCCTGAAACATACTGAACGGAAATGTTTCCTCTTCGTCGGCGCTGATTCGATTTTCTGGTGAGTGAACAGTGATGTCATCTAAAGGAAGAAGACGACATTGTTTCGAATCGAGTCCAAAGATTAAACTGGTCGATTCAAACCCAATTCAGGCCCGGTTCGCCCTAATTTTTAAAAATTAAAAATTTCTAAATTCATTCTTTAACCAATGGTGGCCTCAATTCTCCAATTTGAATTTTCTAAGCCACCTAGAAAAATGAATTTAGCATTTGGTTCAATAGTGGTTCAAACCAGTCTAAACTGGTTCAATCCGGTTCGGATTTGATTTACCTGAACCGGTTTGGTTTTCATCTCCAATTCATCCTAAAGTCCTTTTTCATGACTTTTGTGACTCTTTAAGTCACTCGAGATCCATAAAATTTTCAATTTGCCCTCTTTCTATCGGTTTCGGTTCATAAACCGGCTCAGGTCATAAACCGGTTTAATCTTGCTTGGATCTGTTTCACCTGAATCGGTCTGGTTTTTTTTCTCTTTCAATTTGTTCTAAGGTTCTTTTCCAAGATTATATGAACCCTTCGTGTCACTCAAGAGTTGTAAATTTTCCAAATTGCTAGTTCTCTTGATGATCGGGTTTGTGAACCGATTCGGTTATTCTCAATCGGGTTGACCGGTTCTTTCCCCGGTTTCCATGTCTTAAAGGGATGGGGTTTAAATAAATATTTCACAATATGCATGCAATATCACATATTAGTAACTCATGACCTAATCCATGCACGACCGTCATACCATAATTTTGATTAGGTAAGATGAGATTGGGTAAGTCACATGTACTCTCCACAACCGATACCACTTGAATTCGTTTCTCATTTGGAAGTCTTAGCATATGAGGTCATGCCAATATCCCACTGATAGCCCTGGACATGCCCATTATACATGTGACTCAATTTTGTCTTTTCTCATCGCAGCAATGTAACATTTGGATCACTCATACATCATTTAGGGGTCTCGGGAAATCTTGAAGTAACATTTTTAATCTCTCCTTATCAACCCTTCCAATTTCCCTAAGCATCAACACTACCTTGACAGGTGTGTTGTCAACGCCCCACACTTCCTACCGGTATATGATATACATTTTTGTATATTCACAAACATGCACCAAGACAACAATCATGCCTATCACAATTATTATTGAGCATGGTTCTCAATCTAACCATCTCTATTCATGTGAACGTATGAAATCAGCAAGTAATATGCACGATCAATATATCACAAATAGTTTAGTCCCTATCCCGACCAACTAAATCATTCATATGTATATACCAATTTCAGCAGTCACACATCATATTCACAATCTTGTCACATGAAGTTTTGTCCATCACTTGACCAAATCCTATTAGCAATGATATCACAGGTACAAGGCATCAACTCACATATTACTAGCATGTAACTATAGTTCATTTATTTTAGTTTATATGACCCTTTACTCATTTCTTAACTTATAGAAATTGTATTCTTTAGTGAGCATGCATCCATATAGTTTTCACTTCTTTCAATGATTTTCTAAATTATGCATCATAGATTTCGGAGTATTTTCAAAGCGGTAAAGTATATTCGATCAGTCCAATCAGACTCGTCGTCATTACTCCCACTCGAATTTTTCACCCATACTTGTTCATCCTAATTGTATTTTTCCTTAATTCGGTTTGTGCAATCCACATGTGATTAGGTACAGGATTCATTCTACATGAATCTAACGTATAATCGGGGTTAGTTTAGATATCAACTAAGTGCTTATAAAAATTATCTCGTAATTTTGCAAAAATCACAGTTTTGCCACTCTGACTTGGTTCTCTCGACCAACATGTCGATGAACCATTAGAATTACAACCCCACCTATGATTTCATTCCAAATTATAGGTTAAACCCACATTTGATCTTATTTACCAAAATGTCAAAAAGTTTCTAATTTCCTTACTTAAATAACTCAACTTTTCTAAATTTTACATTTTGGTCCCCCAAACTTTCTATAATTGCACTTTAGTCCCTAAATTACCAACCCCCTGCCTCTTAGGGACGTTTTCCACAAATTTTCTTATATTGTAATTTGACCCCTAAATTTTCATAATTACACTTTAATCCCTAAACTTTGAAACTTAATCAAATAAGTTTCTAAATCCACAATTTACTCCCATGTAATATCATTATACTCCGAGAGGAGTGAGGGACCTTACCCCAGCCAACCACGATCAAATTTGATCATTCTCCAAACTTTGTCAAAATTGAGCTACCGATGGAGTTGTCGAAAATTCACACTAGAGGTGACCGAAGAGGTAGCTAAAGCTACGAAATGTCCTAGACGCCATGAGGTATCACTCAGTTATTGTCTCACTAGTATCCTTATCTACCAGTTTTCAATACAAAAACACTCATCATAACTTTCTAGTACTTATATTTAGGTGTAGCCTTTCAATTAACCTATCACTTGTCAATCTAGTTTTCATAAGTACAAATTTAAAAATTTGAGATCTATTTCTAGCACCTCTTTACTTATCATGCCTCATCCATTCATGTGGGGTTTTATCTTATTTCCTTATTTCATGACTCTTGTACCTTAAATTGTTTAGTGCTAGAGTTTTCACTCAGGTTGTGTCGCTTAATATATCTACCTTTTTTTTTTTTATCTTTTTTCGGGTATTAAGAAATAATACTCATTACTTATTTATAGAACTATATCTCTGATTTATAGGATGACACCTTAAATTATTTAATAAAACCTATCACTTATCCATATCTAATTTTCATAAGGACAAATTTAAAAATTTGAGATCTATTTCTAACATATTTTTTCTTATCATGTCTTATCCATCCATACGGGTTCTATCTTATTTTTTCATTTCATAACTCTTGTACCTTAACTTGTTTGTTGTTATAGAGTTTTCACTATATTGGTGTAACTTGATGTAATTACCTTTTTTTATCTTTTTCTCAAGTATTAAAAATTATACTCGTTACTTATTTATAAAACTATATTTAGATTTTTCTTAGTACACTAATTTATAGGATTATCTTATTTACTCATTCCATAATTGGTGTAGCTTAACTTGTTTGGTGGTGAGTTTTCACTCCATTGTGTCACATGATATATCTACAATTTTTTATCATTTTTTTAGTATTAAAAAATTATACATATTATTATATCTTGATTTTTCTAATAGTATATTGGTTTATAGGATGATATCTCAAATTATTTAATAAAACGTATACAATATAACCACCACTGTACGGTAATGGAATTTAATATTTAATAGTATATATGGTTTCATACGAAATTATTTAAATTTTATTTTGTTATTAATAAGAATTAAAAATTCAATCTATAAAATGTAAATTTTATTATATATTTAAAATATAAATATTATATTATAATATTTTATTATACAAAATTTTAAAAATCTTAAAAATTCCATTAACCATCCCACCTCAGTTTTTTTTTAATATATTATTAGTTCAATATCAAGTGAGTTCTCATTTATTACAATTTTGTAATGATTGTGATTGTGTTGTTATATTTTAAATGTTTTGTATAAAAAATACATTTTAAAAAGGTTTTGCAAGATATTAAATCATATTATATTATATACTCTTATACTAGAATGTTTTAATATATTTTGACTAGTATAAATATATCTCTAACAATGTGATAATATAGTCCAAAATATTGGTAATAATAAAATTTATTTGACATGTTTCTAATTAAATTTAAAATTAATTTCAATATTTAATATTTTTAACATATTATTTTTATTTTATACATTTGAAAATAACATATAAATTGATAATATTTAATAAGGTAAAAATGACATTCTTTGAAAAGTGGGATGAAATCATTCAATGGGGGTATGAACTCACATGTAATATACCATGACATAACTTATACATTACATTAACTTATATTTCTAATATCGTTCATGAAAATATTATTTTGATACTAAATATATTTTTTATTAGATTATTTATATTAATAAATTGTCATTTTTTTATAGACCCACTATCATCCTTCGAATATAGACAGTGGAGAAGGTCAGGTAGACAGTGGAGAAGGTCAGGTTGGGAGTGGAAGTTCAGTTAGCTGAGACCAGCCGAGCCATCATTGGACAAGAACAATCGAATCTGGTCTGGTAACAACACCACAACTCAGTTTTCACCATAGTTGACTCAAGTGGGCTTTCTGAACATTACAACTTAGTTCAGAAATTTGAAGAGAATGGGAAAAAAAAAAAAAGCAAGTCAAGCTATTTTAACATTTCTACACTTCTCATATAGAAGCAAAATGAGCCGCGTCCGTTAAAGTGGTGGTACATGGCATCATATCAGAGATGAGTTTGGTTCATGTTGCAATTCCAACATATGCACATAGAAGAAGAAGAATGTACAATTTCCTCTTCTGTAGGTAGCCTACAGACTCTGCCCAGTGAATGGATCAGTAATTAATGCCATCAATTCCAACATTTACTTGGCAACTATGTTCAAAACATTTTATGGATTTAAGCTCGAAAGATATTAACCTAAAAAAGAAAGAAGAACCTCCTCTACGCTCTAGAACCGGCCCGCGCTCATCTTCTCTGCTGCTGTTTCAGCCTTCCCCGTGCAAAGGATTTGTCCTACTCGCTGCAATATGTCCTGCGATGCAGTCAGGCCAGAGGACTGGTGCTTGGTGTTGTCAGCCTGTACGAATCAGGATGCTGAATGACCACCAGAATTGAATCCTTCGAACTCCCTTTTCCACTTTGAGAAGTTGGCTACACAATCAATAACCCATTAGTTAGAAACGCTTTCTTCTCTTTAAGGTGTTTGGAAAATATTTTTTCCCCGGTGTGCTTGAGTGTCACTGAATATCCAGCATCCTACTAAATCTACACACACAATGGAAAATTCTTATGTTTCATCGCCCAAAACCTTTCAGTAACCTTCCCTACCCACTGTTCTGTGGGGAGTAGGGCTCGTGTTTCACTCCTATTATTGAAGTCCCAAGAAGTTTCGGGCATATAAGTAGCTCTTAAGAGTTGAAAAGAAAAATCTGTGCCAGAATATGGCAAGCTTCAGTTCCCTTACCACCCCAATGTGCCACTTATGGCTGCTAATATCTTTGAAGGTTGCGGCGTCCATTTCCTGCAATTTGTGTTCCCAAATTAGCATTTCTCTTAACACGAGACAGATTTTTCTCCTGTATCACATTTGAACTGTCAACCAAAGTCTATGATTGTTAAAAATCGGAATATATGCATGTTAAACTTACTATACTGTAGATGGGAGGAATCGTGATTTGCCCCATTGGCTTTAGAGCTGGCATTACAGAAAAGCGTGGTGCCAAGTCCTGTGATCTGAAAGTCCACCTGCAAAGATATCCATTAGCAAAAGATATCTGTACTTGAGAACAGACAACAACTGCATGTGCATTCATTTTCCATGAAGACAAATTGTTTTCAGAGGATAATGTAAAATCATGGGAACATGACATACCCAATGTACAGGAAGATACAGAATATCGCCCATTCTCGAACTAACAATCGAAGCCAGTAGTTTTCTGATGATTCATCCATGTTAATGTATATCTGAGAATTTCCAATGCTTAATTACTTCATAAATTCAATCATCACATGAATAAGATACTGTAAAGTAAAAACTAGATGATTCATCCATGTTAATGTATATCTGAGAATTTCCAATGCTTAATTACTTCATAAATTCAATCATCACATGAATGAGATACTCTAAAGTAAAAACTAGTAATGGTACAGCTAACGTACAACCATCTCTGCCATGGCCACTATATGCATGGCTCCCTGAAATCTCCTGCATAGTCCATGTAAAAGAGAATAAAAGTAAATGTAGGTTGCTACTAGTAAACACTACTTAAAAAGAAAATAAAGGAAACCTGAAAAGCACCAAACATACCTGAACATGAGATATTTCATATACACGGCACCATGCATGGTGTGGATGTCTTCATCCTCAATAAAATTCAATTGTTCTCGCAGTGCTGATAAATTTTGAGAGATGTGGTAAAATATTGTATAAAATGAAACAAAATAATTGAGCAGCAAAAGCACCTGCAAGAAAAGGAATATTTAACTGTTCAGTTTTATGTATGAAACAAAAACAATTTGGATTATTACTTCAAGCTATTAAATAGCTCAATCTCACCGCAAAGTACGGTACAGAAGCTCTATAGCCAACAAGAATAAGGTAAAAAATGCAGCCAAGTGCTGCTGTTGTCCGTCGTTCACTCAGGGAAAGGCGCTCACAAGTGATGCAATAGCCATGAGATATAAGCAAAAAGGAAATGAAAGATGCTGTCTGAAAGAGCACTCCTGTTACATAAACCCCAAAAGACATCCATAGAGAGCATCTTTGAAGATAAAAACACGAATACCTGCACAGCAGAAACAATGGCCCGGCTCAATCATATAACCTTTTTCTGCCAAATATAAGTGGTCTTCATACCATAGATTCAGATGCTAGATAAACCTGACTTGGTTGATAGGAGAGTGACCCACAATATTTAGTTTTTTCTCAACTCTAAGGAGAGTGATTAGCCCAGGAGTTTTCCCCTAAAATTCATTGCCATGCAGGCCAAACATTCAGCCTTGAATGTTATGATGAATATAAATGCTTGAAAATGGAGTCACCCTACCAAATTGAACTGGCACTATAATAAAGTTAAAATTTGCTCACGTTACTCTATGGGTACCAAAAACATCCTTCTACACTACCACCAAGTTCCAAACACAACCTCACAACCTGGAAGTCTAAAATTTTGCATTTCCTGCTGACAAAAGACTTGCTTTCACTGTCTTAGAATACTAGAAGGTGAAAGTAGAACCGTATGTAAAAAAGGAATGAGATGGTTATATCCATAAAAACTCTCTTGGGCAATTGGAGATGGATGATGAGATAGCTGAGGAATAGTAGGGTTTATCTATGCTGGATTAAATTTGACTATAAATGGTAATCACATGCTGAGAAAGTGAGGTTGTGTGTGAAGTATCCCGCATAACCATTCACAGTCTACCGTTCAAAATTTTAAACTGCATGAATAGACAGCAGAAAGAAAGGACATACCAGAAGAGGAAAGACATAGACAACTGCAAAGCCTTTATCAATGGAACTGATGCGAGAGTCCACTGCAAATTACTTGTCTGCACCAGAAACATAAAAACCCAACAAACAATAATCAGAATATGGTACTGTTTCATGAATCAAACCAAGGATTGTAATATCAAATTTTTTTATTGCAACTATGGGCAGTACAGTTTAACTTATAAAAAATGGACAGTACAAGTGGATAAACTTGTCAGTTTGGGGAAAAAATATTGTTCCAAACACCTTAAAGCATAAACTTAGAAAAAATACAAGCATAAACTTAGAAACGCTTGTCAGTTTAACAAGGAATGCATTGTTCATGATAGCTTCTTGTTCAATTTTCATTGTAACAGTTAGGAACTGACATATATTTCAAAACGAGAATGACACCTCCAAAAAAAGAAACTAAGAACACAATTAGAGAAAGAGGCTGGAAATTGTGCCTTCTAGTTAAGGATTAGCAAATAATAGGATGTTTCCAACCTAATTATTCAAGCAAAATTATCCCAATAAATGATCGACCTACTTTAACGTTCACTTATATTGTTTGCTCCAAGGTTCAAAGAGGAAAATGAGAACCCAAATATATGTACAATAACCAATCCATGCGCTTGTACTCAAAAGAGGAAAAACATTTAATTTCCACCACGATAAATAACAACCAATTTCACTCTCAGGCATAAATTTATTAGAAAACAATAATTTATGAGATTCTAAGCATGTGTTTTTAAATCGAAAGGGTAAAGTCTTGAAATTCAACTGGAGCCCAAAGGAGAACAAAAACAGAGGCAACAACTCGTTGGCCAACTGAATAACACGAAAATGAATAGCAAAGAGAGAAGACTAGTGCAGAAATATAAACGAGAGAGCGATTAGCGACCTGAAAGTGGCGGTTCCTGTAGGTGTTAATGGTCCAGCAGCAAGTGGACACGAACCAGATCAGTAAGAAGGATAGGTACAGAGACGGGAGCGACCGGTACGACTCGTCCAGCGCAGAACTGTACAGGCTCACACTCTCCGACGCGTCCATTCGGCGGCCGGTGGCTATTAGATCACGGCGAGGGAAGATCGCGTTTGATCAACTAACCCACTCGAACTGGGACTCCGTCTTCCAGTCAGTTTGCAGTTAGAACGACGGGAGAACGAACGGCTTGCAGGGGCTATTTATAATTTATGACATCTTCAATGTGCCCTTGTTGTTCCTCTCGTCCACGTGTCACCACCATTCACCGTTGAAATTTTCACTTTAATTTTTAACCCTGAGATATTTTTTTCTTGATCGGGAGTTTTGATTAATTAATATTCTAATTACTGGAAATTAATTGGTATTTTACTACTAAATATTCATTTTTAAAATACATTTTTACCCTTTGAGAGATATTTTATTAGGTGTATTGCGTGTAGCATATTGGGGGTAGGGTAGAGTTCATGCTTGGTGAGTCTAAGCCACCAACTTTCACCTAAGCTATCAAATACACTTAAAGCAATAGAGTAAGAATTAAATGGGTGATTGACTGCAACTACTGGCACTTTGACTTTTCGTCTAGCTTACATATTTAAGCGAAATAAAATTTTTTATAATTTAACTAATAATATTTTTGTATATACTTTAAGTAGATAAAGATTGGGTTAAGAATGATGGAAGGGGTGGAAATGGATGAATCCACCATCTAATCCAAGTGAATGATGATTACGTCAGCTTGAGCCAACCACTTTTCTCTCCATTTCTGGCACTCTAACCTGACCAATTCCAACACCACTTTCAACCTTTCCAACGTCCAAATATTGTGAAAGCATAGAGTAAGACTAATTAATTGCGATCTTCAAGGGGCAATAGTTTTTTTTTTGCCAAAAAATATCTTTAAAAATCAAATTAAAAAATAAATTAGTGTTTTGTTGGGGATAACAATGATTGGTCAAAATTTAAGACTTCTTTTGGGTCCTAATAGTCGCTTATCAGTTACTAGATCTCCTCCTTTCTAGGGAATGGAATTGTACTATTACAAATGAAGCATATCTGGTGAGATATGGTCACATATGAGTCAAGGGCGGATACATCAACTCCCCCAAAATTTTAATTATTATTATATTATATATTATAATATAATATTAATTTAAATACTATGGTAAAATTAAATTAATTAGTTAAAATTTAATCGGTGGATAAATTAAATGAAATATTTTTTAAAAAGTTTGTATTAAATTATAAATTTATTAAAATACCGGAAATCATATTACTGATACGGTGACGTTTTACATTTGACATGATCCTTGTTTTTTTTGGACAAAAAAATTGATTTGATCTCGCTTGGCCAATTTTCAGATCGAACCATTTTTGTTACATTTGCCAGATCTACAGAGGGCCTCTCCTCATCAGGGCAGCATTCTTAATGATTCATCTTCTTTAAGATCCCCCCGCTGAATTTGACTGATTTGGTACTCATCATCGTCAATGACGCTCAACGGAAGAGCTTTGATTTGAGCAGAGCTGATCGCCCGCACTCATTGTGAGCTCTTGTTCCTTAATTCTTCTTTGCGCTTCCTCGGAAACTTTGGTTTTGATTCCCACATATTCCGATCAAAATTGTTTTGTAGGGTGACGGATCTTGCTAACTCAATTGAATCGAGTGCAGGGGCTGCTAACTGTAGGGTTGGAGGGCGTGAACTCTGTATCGTAGCCACATGGCTTGGTTTGGTGGGAGAGTGTCCCTGGGAAATTTCCCCGATTTGGCGGGGGCAGTGAATAAGATCAGTGAGAGCGTCAAGAACATAGAGAAGAATTTCGACACCGCTCTAGGCCTCGAGGAGAAAACTGAGTCTCATGGCGAAGGTTGTTATTGATACTTTATTTTCCTTTTCCTGATTATCAATAGATCGAGTGGTCTGGAAATACATAGCTGTAGCTGTGACATATTTATGAGCTTTTTGCAAAATTGTAGCCCATGTAATGGATAATTAATATCGAAGGCTGTGGGTTTGCTCATGCTGTTGGCTATGGTAAGATGATGGGCTAGATATTTTGCCTTGTGTTCTTGCTGTTTGTCCAATCCTGAGGTTCAACGCTCCTCTCACCAGTGAAATTTTAAAGAGTTTAAAATTCAGATGCCTGTTTCAGTAGGATTGGATATTTTCTGTAGCAGTTAGTCCAGTGGAATTCTTGAATTAGATGTATTTGACCTAATCTGTGTGAAGTCAAAAGTAGGTTGCTTTTTATGTGAAATTTCAGTTGATTTTGTTGATATTATCTCTTTTTTTTGCACCATCTCATTGGATATGGTTTCAATTTCTTGATGAATTGGCTTTTTATTGTGCATATTCATATCGCTTTTCTTTACATTTTAATGCATACATTGGCGGGAACTCTTTTTGTAATTTTCGTTGTAAGTCATCTAGAGCTTGTACACTAGATTTAATGAAATGAAGAAAAAAAGTAGCCTTCTACATATTCATCCTTTCTTATATGCCCAAATAATAATTAGTAGCTGATGCTAATTAGTGGAACTCAAATGTTTAGTATCTTTTTACTCTGTTAAGTTCTCTTGCTCACTTTACAATGAGAGGGGTAAATATTAAATCACAATCACCAAAAGTTGAACCTTTTTTTCTTTTTTTTTTCATTAGCCTCAGGTATATGGCCATCAACTGAGACAAAGTCATTATTTGAACCTGTCATGTCCTTTATGGGGCAAAAGGGTGGAGAAGTAACTGCTGAATCAGCAACAGAGTTTAAAGATCCAGAACATCCTGTGAAAGTTAGGGACAACGAAGCAGAAATCGACGAGTCTAACTTTAAAAATGCAACACCTGGTAAGGATGAAAATGAAGCGCTCAAGGTGAAAGGAGATGATGACATGACCGAAAAATATGTTGGATTCGATACAAATACCGTGGGGAATCAAGAAGTCAAATCTGAAATACCAGAAGCAGTTCCTGGTGTATTACATGAGATTTCAGACATTAAGCTCTCTGATGATTCACTGGGTAAAGAAGAGGAATCAAAATCTTCTGAAGAACAAGTTGAGGCTGTTGCAGCTGTGCCTGAAGAGCCAAATGGGTCAGCTGATGTGGTTGAGGACTCTGCAAAAGATACTACACTAGCTGAAAAGTCTGTGGAGAATACATTGCCAGCTCAATTAGAGAGAGGAGATATTCAAGCAGGAGGTAGAGTTGAGCCATCTGATTCAACCATTACTGTTACAACTGAGGTTGAAAGTGCAGATGTATTTCAAAATGTAAATTCTAATAGTGCATCCGATAATTCTTTGAGAAAGGTGCTTAACGATCCTGATGATATTGTTAAACAAGTTGAAGTAATACCACAGACAAATGTTAGTGAGCTTGATGTAAAGCAGCAGCACCGAAAAGCAAGATCAGATGATTCTGATTACCCTGATACCATGCAAGAATTAGAGAAGGTTAAGATGGAGATGAAAATGATGGAGACAGCATTGCAAGGAGCTGCAAGGCAAGCTCAGGTAAGTAATAGTCAATAATTTAGTTCTAGAAGACCTGCTGCAAGTATCAAATAATTATAGATTAGGTTTTTTTTTCTATTCTATGCCCTGTTAAATAATTATAGATTGGATTAATTATAGAAGACCTGCTGTAAGGGACGAATTTGGAGGGATAACTCAACCCCCACATCCCTTGTTTGAATGGCGAAGGATGGGAACTTTATAAAATAATATTAATTATAATAAATATATGTGCATAGACCATTGCGTTATTTATTAATTAATTTCAATAATTTATTGAATAATCTCATATTAATTAATGTTTATTTATATAAATAGTTCTTTTATTATTTTTATTATATTAATCTAATCTATTTCATGGCCTATATAAGCCTACAAGTGGACAAAATAAAATTTATGACATTATTATATACAACCTACTTTTATATGTATTATATTTTATTATATATATTTTCTCATATATACAAATATATATAATTATCTTCATATAAAATTCTTTTCTTATGACACAATTAATTGTATAATTTAATCAAAATATTTATATCTTGCAAAATAAGATTATATTACACTCTTTTAGTATAATCTTTTGATATGTTTGTATTAACATAAAACATATTTCTGGTAATGTGATCCATATATGTCTAGACATTGATAAATATATATATTCATTGTGCTCTTTTTATTATATACAACATAGTTTTTTATGAATCACACTTTTATCATATATATCTTTTCATATATGACAAATATTATATAATTATTGTTAAATAAAATTATATTTTTATGACAATTAATTTTATTGTAGAATTTTATAAAATTTTTATATCTTATCTGAGATTATATTACATATTATTCTAATATACTTGTTCAACACTTTTTGTTATTATTAGTAAATATATTTCTAGTAATTTGGTCTATATAAGCTTAGACATTGAAAAAGTAAATTTATTAAACATATACTTTTGTTATATACAACATATTTTTTATGCGTCATATTTATATCATGTATAATTTTTCATATATGATATATTATATAATTATCCTCAAATAACATTATTGTTTTGTGAAATTTATACAAGACTATTAATGAAGATGAATAAATAAAGAATCTATTAATAACTTATCCCCTGCCTAGCATAGGATAGAAAAACCCTTTCTAGATCTGTGCAACATGTTATATAAGTTATCCAAGGGCTCTGTAAATTTTATGTTCTGAACATAATATAGATTACTGTGAAGAAAACTTATTTGCCTTTTCTTTTCCTCTATTCATGCAACATGTTGATAGCATGTCCTTTCTGCTAGATTCTCTTTGGCACAATTTTAACATTTTCTGATATCTAACATTGCTTCCTTTACCTCTTATATTTTACAAGGCAAAAGCTGATGAGATTGCGAAGTTGATGAATGAAAATGAGCAACTAAAAGTTGTGGTTGATGATCTGAAGGTTTTGAGAACTTCCAAAATTTTCTTGGTTCTTCTTTCTTTTACTTGAAGTAGTGCCCTTACCATCTTCTAACATGCTATAGAGAAAATCAAGTGAAGCTGAAATTGAGACATTGCGTGAGGAATACCATCAACGTGTTGCAACTCTTGAAAGAAAGGTGCTTGTATTATATTTTCATTCATAATTTGTTGCTCGGGTGATTCTGTTCTATCAAATGATTAAATATGTTATTTTGTTTCAGTTATATGCTTTGACTAAAGAAAGGGACACCCTCCGAAGAGAGCAAAGTAAAAAAAGTGATGCAGCTGCTCTTCTCAAGGAAAAGGATGAAATTATCAGTCAAGTTATGGCTGAAGGTAGAGTGCTAGGGACTGGCTGTGTATAGTTTGTTCATCGTAAGAATCTTGGTTGTTCATATTATGCAGTATTTTGCTGCCCTTTCTAAGAGTTACTTTAGATGTGAACATTATGGTGAAATGCCTTTCTTTTGGGTGACATTTTTTAACTATATTTGGTTCCCGACAAGCATATATTTTTTAGTCTTATACTACATGACAAGACAGATGTCAGTTGAATCTTTTGAGTTGCAAATATCTCTGGTGTTCAAATTGACTGTTGAAATATGGTTAATATACCATGCCAATCTGAAATAAATAAAAGATATTTTTTGAGGCATATCGTTTGCTATTGCTCACCTATTATTGTTATTTATCGGCAGGTGAAGAGCTTTCCAAAAAACAAGCTGCTCAAGAGTCTACTATTAGAAAACTAAGAACTCAGGTTGGAAAAGAATTTTATTTTATTTTCTAGTAGTTAAATCATTATATCTCTCCTTCCTAAAACACTTGTTTTGTTCCCTTTTTTTCCATCTAACCTAGATTAGAGAGCTTGAAGAAGAGAAGAAGGGGTTGACCACAAAGCTTCAGGTAGTCGGCCCTTGCATCCCTATTCAGCTTGTTATGCATGAGCATTTCTTCTTCTTAGTTTATCACTATTTACAAACAACAAATTAGGAAATTCAGTGTCCTCTACTTTCATATGCTTTTTGTAGTCATCATGGCTGATAAATGAAAGCTTATGGTGTAGCTGTGCTTTGAAATTTACTGCAATGCTTAATTTCTTTGTTGGTAAAAGCACAATCCTAGGATGCACTGCTGGAATTAAAATTTGGCTAGATGTTCGCAAAAGTTCAATTAATTTTATAATTAGAAGTTTTTAGGAGATTGTCCGTGATGGAGTTTTGGACTGTAGGAGGATCATCACCATCAGGATCCAAATATTCTTAAATGGTTTAAAATTTTGAAATAATCTTAAAATCATAAGTTTTTAGGTATTGGGCCAGGATGAAGATTGAGGGATACAAGATCATTAATACCAGGATCCAAATAATTTAGAAAGATGGCATTTTCATAGTTTCCTGTTTTTTAATGCCATAATGCAGCAGTCATATGGTTTTGAAATGTACTTTTGACTTTCTGGAAAATTCTATTTTTTTATAGAATTATAACATCAACACTTCAATTTAACTAGAGATTTTTTTGTTTAGAAAGAAATACAAATTTCCACTTCACTTGTTATGTAATATCTGTATTTCAAATTCTAGTAAGTCATTTTATCAGCTGTTATATTTTATACTTTTCCTGGATTCATTTTATCCAGTTAATTACTTTTGGAGTTTCATAATCTGATTATGAACCTGTGTATCAATTTTATGAACCCTCAACTAAGCTTAACTGAGATGCCAATTTTATAAATCTCATTGATGTACCTATAATGAGTACAAGATACTATTAAAATTAGGGATAATTGCTTAAAAGACACAAAGGTTCCTCATTTTCTTCATTTTGATACGATTTTTTTTGGTTGACCTACTTAACACCAAACTTTTAATTTTGTATCCCCTTTGGTCCAACAATCAATTTTTTATTAGATTCTCATATTAATTCTAATTTCATTTGTTTAATCGGTTAATATGACACCATATGAATGATGTATCATTGTTATTTCTTCTAATTGAGATAATTTGCAACACAACTTGATGGTTTTTTTAAGAATTTTACCTAATTTGGAATTTTTCTTGGGAGAACAAGACTAATTAGTGAATGTGACGATTCCTTGTCATCTTCCTTGTATCACTTACAATGTTTAAATTGTGAAACTTTTGCAGTGCTTTTTTTTTTCATGAAAATTTGAATTCTAAGCCAAATGAGACACAACTAATGTACCTTTATTAAAATTAAAATGCTAATGCTGTGATGGAATCATTGTGTCCCTACCTTACCCTTTATTTGCTTTCTATTTATTTTCCAGGTAGAAGAAAATAAAGTGGAAAGTATTAGGAAGGACAAGGCAGCTACAGAGAAGTTACTGCAAGAAACAATTGAAAAACATCAAGCTGACATTTCTGCCCAGAAGGAATTTTATACGAGTGCTTTGCAAGCTGCAAAGGAGGCTGAAGCGCTAGCTGAGGCACGTGCTAACAGCGAAGCCAGGTCAGAGTTAGAGAGTCGTCTTAAAGAGGCTGAGGAACGCGAGGTTATGCTAGTCCAAACTCTGGAAGAATTAAGGCAAACTTTAAGTCGGAAAGAACAGCAGGTCTTTTCATGCAATCTTCTGTAAATTGTGGTTTTATCATCCAATGTTAAGGCATTGTCTTTCTAACCTGTTTTTCATGTCCACATATTTCACCAAGCAGGCAGTTTTTAGGGAAGATAGGTTGCGCAGGGACATCGAGGATCTTCAAAAACACTATCAGGTAGGTTAACTCTTATAGTTTTTATAGAATCAACCTTCTTGGGAAAATTATCAAGTTAGAAGAATATCTGCTTACCATTCTTTCTAACTTCAACAATTAGGAAAGTGAGAGACGCTGTGAGGAATTGATTTCTCAAGTTCCAGATTCTACAAGGCCTCTCTTAAGACAGATTGAAGCCATACAGGTGAATGTCATATTTGCGCCTAAAATGTTATCATTTCAGCTGATTCATCAAATGGTTTTGGTGTTCATACATCTAATACTACTGCACAGGAAACAGCTTCTAGGAAAGCAGAGGCTTGGTCTGCTGTTGAGAGGTCTCTCAATTCTAGACTTCAGGTAATTATATGTCTATACCTTGTAATAACATTCAGTGTTAAATTATTTTTATATGTGTAACAACATCTTTTTACCCGCAGGAAGCTGAAGCTAGAGCTGCTGCTGCTGAAGAAAGAGAGCGATCTGTAAACGAGCGTCTGTCCCAAACACTGTCTCGAATTAATGTTCTTGAAGCTCAGGTTGGAATATCCTGTCGATCTCTCTATTGAGTTTTTACCTTTGAACCTCCACTGACTATACTACATATCAGATATCTTGTCTCAGAACAGAACAGACACAGCTGAGCAGGTCCCTTGAAAAAGAAAGGCAGAGAGCTGCTGAAAATAGGCAGGAATATCTAGCAGCAAAGGAGGAAGCTGACACTCACGAAGGTCGTGCAAACCAGCTAGAGGAAGAAATCCGGGAACTAAAACGTCAACACAAGCAAGAGTTACAGGAATCTCTTGTGCATAGAGAAACATTGCAGCAGGTTCATTTTCGTACTTGATATGAGACTTGCATGCACATTGTATATAAGTCAATACTTTCTTATTTATCAGCTTTTACTTCTAGTTATTTGGGTCAAGCTCCGCTTTTTGACAGGAGATAGAAAGGGAAAAAGCTGCCCGGCTGGAGTTGGAAAGAAATTCACGAGTCCATTCTGTTGCATCTGATTCTGCAAACCATGCCGTTAATAATGGTTCGAGGCACTCAACATTGTCATTTTGTCTTTGAAAGGATCCATATTTCAATATGGTATCATATGGGAAACTGTTTTGCAGGAAATTTGACACGAAGACTTGCAAGCACGGGTAGTCTAAGCAGCATAGAGGAGAGCTATTTCCTTCAGGCATCCTTAGACTCATCTGACAGCATGTCTGAAAGGAAGAATCTTGTTGGCATGAACATGAGTCCATACTATGTTAAGAGCATGACACCTAGTACTTTTGAGGCTGCTCTTCGTCAAAAGGAGGGCGAGTTGGCATCATATACATCTCGTCTGGTGAGATCACTCCTACAACATTGTCATGATGAGTATGCTTTTTTTTACACTGTTATCTGGCTTTGGTTAAACCTTTTCTTTGGCTAAAAGAGAGTAGGAAGGATTTTGGTATTGGAACCTTTTCCGTGTGATTTGATTATCTAGATTGGAACCAATTGACACCATTTACTGGATCAAAAGAGGAGGATTGATATCGAAACCACATTAAATGATTGATTATATAGATTGAAGTCCACTTGATGTGCCTGCTTTAGGTGTCTCTCCACTCCCTTTCTTCCCAACCAGTATTTGAGCATTTACCATGTCTAATTTTATTGAACTCAACTGACTATTCATATTTCTTGCAAAAAAACTGACTATTCATATGTTATTTATTCCTCATTCTCACTGGAGTTTCCAATTGCTGGACTCCTTTGGCTCCTCAATTGACCTTGTTTGCTTCAAATCCTTGCTCTGTTTTACTACCTTAGGCATCAATGGAATCTATCAGAGATTCTCTTGCAGAGGAGTTGGTCAAACTGACAGCACAAGTAAGTTCAATTTTCCTATATTAGTATCCATTTGTGAAGTTGCTGTACCTGAATTTGGTATGGTTGGTGGCAGTGTGAGAAGTTAAGGTCAGAGGCATCTGTTGTCCCAAGCATTCGGGCAGAATTAGAAGCTCTTAGGAGGCGGCACTCAGCTGCACTTGAGCTTATGGGTGAACGTGACGAGGAGGTATACACAATTCTCCAAATCACTGGTTGTTGCATCCTTTTTGGGTTTGTTTTGAGTCTGCTATTATCCTCTTGCGGTGCTTAATTGTTGTTTCTCTTATATGGAAAGACTATAATGAAAATAGTATTTTATATAACCTAGTTTAGCCATGAAGCTGAATCATAAAGGATGAAAGTGTTGTGCTATTGAAACCTGAAACTTGATCATGGTTGCCTATGTCTAGCTGGAGGAGCTTCGAGCTGATATTGATGACCTGAAAGAGATGTATAGGGAGCAAGTTAGCTTACTTGTCAATCAGGTATCTGACACCTGGGTTTTATCCGGCTTTATTCTTCTTGCCATCTCATCACGTGTGTGAACTTCTTTTATTGGCTAATGCATGTACTTATTGCAGATCCAAACATTGGGTTCGTCCATGGGTATAGCTCGGTAACTCAATTACCCGGTCCCCACATGCTTTTGAGGATGCACGTGGTTATGGCAATCTTTTGTGAAAGCGAAGCAGTCTTTCAAAATTTTTCTGCTCCGTACAATCAGAAGGTTACTGCGTCTCTGTTTTGGGAATTGACGAGTATGAAGGGACGAGTTTCTTTTTTATATGTTGAGCCTGCTGCTGTGTATTGATGTCAGGGGGGAGTATTGTATAGATCTGTAACAATATTCCAAGTTCCAACATTAAAAGATGCCTGAATTGTACTGCAAGGAACATTTGCTGCCAGAAAATGCTTTGCTGTTACTTATATCCGACTATTTCACTATGTAAAAATTCTAAATGGTCCACAAATCAAATGAAGTCACTTTTTTTGTCATGAATTCGTATGCACACCCGCCACTAAAAAATCGGCCTGGCTAATAATGTGTAGTGTTCAGCCCAGATTGATATATGTTCATAATTGTTCAACCTACGTTAGAATAATTGTTCAACCTAAATTTACATAGCTGGGTCTTTTCCCTACCGGTTCTCTAAGCACCGGTCGGGTAGCACACTGGAAGATAATTTTTTCTACCCGGCAAGTTGGGTGGCAAGCTCGCGGGATGGCGTGTCGGTTATAAGGCGAGATGACCGTGGAACAATGCACTGTCCAATAAACTCGTTGGATGAGTGAGTGAGTACCCACACGGACTGACACGCGGTCAAGTCTGCGTGACTTCTTGACCACACTCACATGTGTGCCATTAAATGACACGTTTAAGATATGCCACTTAATGACCGACTACTAATGGTAGGCCACCAAGAGCGGTGTACATGGGTAGGTTATGTGTTGGAGTAGAGAGTGAGTGGATGGGTGAAGAAATATTGAGCACACGTTAGCTAGCCTTCCTAAAGTGGATGAATTAATATTAATATTAATATTTTGTTAAATTTATTGATGTAGCCAATAGGGATTCTCATCTAGCCAAGAGGGATTCTCACTCCTTCACCTTCCTTACAGAATTCCCAAATAAAATTTTATGAGAATCCCTATTGGCTAGATGAATTAGCCACAGCAGACCACAGATCGGCCACTCAAGAGCTGTCACAATCAGCACCTCACGGAGGGAGCAGTATTCGCGAACAACCGCTTGCATGGGAGGGAGCATCATTCGCATCAAAATCAACATAGGTAGTTCGTCATCTACTTTGTCATTTTCTTCTTTGGAATGAATTGACAATGAAATCCATACAACTTCAATTCTATGTTTCTCAAATAATTCCAGAAAATATAATTACCTTCCTCCTATTGGTTTATTGACACCCATTTTGTCAGGTGGCAGAGGTCTATCAGTCATACGCACTGACTCAGAGGCAAGTTCCTGCTGATTCAGTGCAATTATCAGTTTAAATATTTTTTTTAAAAATTATTTCTCATTAAAAAAATTGTTAGAAATTTAAAAACAAAATTGTGTGGAAAAACTCTGCCCGGTGGGGCCGGGACGGATCCGGATCTCAGCCCGCCCCATCTATCCACTGGTCTTGATGGGAAGGCCGGGTCTGGCTGGGTTGGGTAGGTGTGAGACAAGACAAGACCACAGATATAGGGATATACCAGGCTATAGGTCGGGTCGGGGGAGAGAGACCTGTGCCCGACCATCACGAACCGAGACGAGACGAGACGATCAATGGGGTCCGAGCATGTGGGATCGGGTCGGGTCACCTTGCTTTCATAAGGTTTACACTTGCCAACACACACTATTGAATTAAGATACTTTATTTGAAAACAGTTATAATTTACTATTTTAATATAACGTGATAATATATAAAAATATATAATTCTGATTCCTTTCCCTAAATTTTTTCTATTTATTACCAATAAAACAGATTCCTCGAGATGAAGAAGTTAAACAAAGGAATTATGGCTTAAAATTAGGGGGGACGGTGGGAAAATTTAAGATATGTGCCGGAAAATCCTGTTTTTGTTGGGGGAGAATGTTCGACTGCGATCCTACTCACGCAGGAAAATCTCTCTGCTTCTCTCGTTCCCAAATTCCCATCTTCTCTCTCTCTCCGCCTCTACAATTCTTGATCTGCTGTAACTCGGTCTCTCTCTCTCTCTCTCTCTAGCGGCCACGAATTGTTAACCCTCCACCCGTGTCCCTGTTCATTCGCGTCGAAGATAGGATTGCTTTATAATTTCAGGTATTCTTTTTCCAAGTTTCGCTCTTCCTGAATTCAATGTCGTGAATGCGGGTTTCTATGATTGGATCCATTCTTGTAGTAAGGTACATGTTTAGTCTCTTAAGGCGGAGACACCGTCACCTCCTTCCGGAGGTTCGCATTGTGATCTCCAGCTGGGGATTCGGTGACCTTTCTTTTGAAATTCTTTTATTCTTCCTTGACGAGTGATTTGCTTCTTGTTTTGAGATACGAATCAGCTGCTTTTCCCTCCATTCGAAGCCAGATATGTTTATTCATTTGATCTTTTTAATCTCCACGTGTTCCTTGCTCAATTTGTTCTTGCCTTCGTCGTGTATCTTTCAGACATTGAAAGGAAAGGGCACTGTGGATCAGGAGATGGTATGATTGGTATTTAAAGCTCAAACCCGGCGCGAGGACGTTCGCGTCGGAGGAAGCTTGAGGAAGGAACCATCTTCACCTCCACCGCCATTGTTTTACAAAGCCGTTGGTGAATTTATCTTCCTCGTGGTGAGCTGCAACTCTGATTGTTCTGATAACATAGAGAGTAGGAGAGGCAATAACAAGGAAAAAAACCAGAGAGAAGAAAAAACAAGAGCATTACAAGAAAAGAAGAGATCAAACCATATGGCTCAGGGTAGGATCAAGGCCAAGATCCGTCGCAGCAACTTCCATACTTTCGCATGCCTAAGACCAATCACCACCGAATCTGTGGGACCCAAGTCCCTCCAGGGTCCGGGATTTTCGCGTATTGTCCATTGCAATGAGCCCCTCTTGCACAAGAAGAAACCCTTGAAATACATCTCTAATGGCATATCAACCACAAGGTATAACGTAATCACCTTCCTCCCAAAGGCCTTCTTCGAGCAATTCCGTCGTGTTGCAAATATATATTTCCTTGTGGCAGCAGTCTGCTCTCTGTTCTCTTTTTCTCCATTCACGCCTGTTAGTATGATAGCCCCTCTACTGTTTGTTCTTGGGGTTAGTATGGCGAAGGAGGCCATAGAGGATTGGAACAGATTTATCCAGGACATGAAGGTCAATACCCGAAAGGCTTCAGTCCACAAAGGCGGGGGTATTTTCAGAAACAGGCAGTGGAGGAACCTTCAAGTGGGCGATGTTGTAAAAGTCGAGAAGGACCAGTTTTTTCCTGCAGACCTGCTGCTCTTATCCTCGAGTTACGAGGATGGATTGTGTTATGTGGAAACGATGAACTTAGATGGTGAAACTAACCTAAAGGTCAAGAGATCATTGGAGGTGACTTTAGGGTTAGATTCAGATGAGAGTTTCATGGACTTTAAGGGAGTGATTCGTTGTGAAGATCCAAACCCAAGTCTATACACATTTGTGGGGAACTTTGAATACGGTCAGGAGATTTACCCATTGGATCCAAGTCAGATCCTTCTCAGAGATTCCAAGCTTCGGAACACATCTTTCATTTATGGGGTCGTTATCTTTTCTGGCCATGATAGTAAAGTCATGCAGAACTCTACCAAATCTCCTTCAAAGAGAAGCAGAATTGATAAAAAAATGGATTGCATTATTTATATTCTTTTCACAGTTCTCTTGGGTCTCTCTCTAGTGAGTTCTTTTGGTTTCTACGTTAAGACCAAGTATAATATGCCTGATTGGTGGTACTTGTTGCCTCAGAGCAGTTCTTCCTGTTATGACATGAATAATGCTGTTGCGTCTGGTCTTTGCCACTTTTTGACTGCTCTTATGCTATATGGCTATTTGATCCCCATCTCTTTGTATGTATCAATTGAGATGGTGAAATTCTTGCAAGCTGTTTTTATAAACCGGGATACAGACATGTACCATGAGGAGAGTGGAACCCCTGCTGAGGCAAGGACCTCAAACTTGAATGAGGAGTTGGGACAGGTCGACACAATTCTCTCAGATAAGACAGGTACATTGACTTGCAATCAGATGGATTTCCTCATGTGCTCGATTGCTGGATCTGCATACGGGGTTAAATCCAGCGAGGTTGAGCTTGCAGCTGCCAAGCAAATGGCCATTGATCTTGAAGCAGAGAAGAATGGAGTCTCTGCCTACCATGGACCGACCCACGGGGGATCAAAAACCATGCTTGAAAGTATTGTTACGACCATGGACGGTAAGAATGGGAAGAAGGTCATAAAGGGTTTTAGCTTTGAGGATAGTAGACTGATGGATGGTAATTGGATTAAGGACTTTAAGACAAAGGAAATTTTAATGTTCTTGCGGATTTTGGCCCTTTGCCATTCAGCTATCCCTGAGTTAGATGAGGAGACAAATGAGATCACCTATGAGGCCGAGTCACCTGATGAAATTGCTTTCCTTGTTGCGGCAAGAGAATTCGGGTTTGAATTCTTCAAAAGAAGCCAGTCCAGTGTCTATGTCCGGGAAGCGTATCCTTCTCCTGGAAGTCCAGTTGAGAGGTAAGACTTCAACTACAATTAAGTGTGGGCTTAATAGATTGGTATTTCAGATAAGAGATTTTGGTAAACCCTGGATTAAGATTTCTGTTAAAATGTTTATTCTCAGGGAGTACAAAATTCTCAACTTGTTGGATTTTACCAGTAAGAGAAAGAGAATGTCTGTTATCATGCGTGATGAAGATGGTCAGATTCTTCTTCTCTGCAAAGGTGCTGACAGGTAAGATTTCTCTAATTTTCCAAGTACCAATATTCTTAAAATGTCAAAGCGATCTCATTCTTGGGCATTTTTAAACAGCCTGAAATATATATATTTTACACCGTTGAAGATTATTCACGGACTTGGGAATCTTTCTTGCTTCCAAAATGTGGACTAATTCTGGATAAAATAAATACCGGTGCAGCATTATTTTTGATCGACTTGCAAAGAATGGGAGGGAATACGAGGAAGCCACCACAAAACATTTAAATGAGTATGGCGAAAATGGGTTGCGGACACTGGTTCTGGCTTATAAAAGGCTCGACCAGGCTGAATACAATGCCTGGAATGACGAGTTTGTTAAAGCCAAAGCTTCCATTGGAGCTGATAGAAATGCTATGCTTGAGAGAATCTCTGATAAGATGGAAAGGGACTTAATTCTTGTAGGTGCCACAGCTGTGGAGGACAAACTACAAAAAGGGGTAAAGTTGAAGCTGTATTCAGCAAAGTCTGTAACGGGATTCACAAAATTTTATTTTATTGAGCAAAAATTGTACTTTCCTTTTCTCCCTACAGGTGCCCCAGTGCATTGATAAACTTGCCCAAGCAGGTCTTAAAATATGGGTTCTCACTGGAGATAAGATGGAAACTGCAATCAATATAGGGTATGGTGAGCATCTGATAGGCAGATCCCCACTTGTTTTCTTCTGCAAAAAATATTAGAGATTTTATTTTATAATTTTGGATTTTTCAGATTTGCATGCAGTCTTCTTAGACAGGGCATGAAGCAGATCTGTATATCTGTAACAAATTCGGACCCGTTCCAACAGGACTCAAGGAAGGTATATTGTTTCTAAAACAAAATCCTCACTAGGAGATCGTAAGGATTCCCATTTGCCTTTTTGTACGTTTTTCAAACATGAACAAAATTAGGGAAAATGCTGTTTTGGATGCACTTTTGGCAGATTTTTCTTATTACAAGGCAGGCTTTAATTCACAATTTGACTCATTTGTTCCTCATTTATATGCCAAAAAAAAGGATTCACCTGTTCCTGATGCTCTTTTTCTGCTAAAAGAAGAATGCGTGCATTGTATGTAATATTTCTTTGGATCATGGAGCAGGCAATAAAAGAGAACATTCTGATGCAAATTTCGAATGCCTCAAAAATGATAAAGCTAGAAAAGGATCCCCATGCAGCATTTGCCCTTATAATTGATGGGAAAACCCTCACTTATGCATTGGATGAAGACATGAAGATTCAGTTCTTGGGACTTGCTGTGGACTGTGCGTCAGTGATATGCTGTCGTGTCTCCCCAAAACAGAAAGCCCTGGTATGATCATTCTGATTTTTGTATGGATTTGGATAGCCTAATTTTGAATATCAAACAAGTCCTCGTGTTGTTATTTACTCTTCTTGGTAAACAAAGAAGATGAAAGCAAAAGAATTGTATTCACTAAAGAATGAAAACAAGCCGTGGCTTTTTGTCTCACAATATGTTTGTTGGTCAGTATTTCATACAAAGTACACCGGTGAGCATGCCACTAATTTTTTTATCATTTTCCAGGGGGAGTGAAAAATTATCAAGACTTTTCCATGTTTCCTTTTGGCAGAATGACTAAATTCTTCCAAATTTCTGGTTTTGGTTTTGTTTGGTATCAGGTGACAAGACTGGTCAAGGAAGGGACGGGGAAAACTACCCTAGCAATAGGAGATGGGGCAAATGATGTCGGGATGATCCATGAAGCTGATATTGGAGTGGGCATCAGTGGAGTTGAAGGTATGCAGGTTGGTGCCTCTCCCTGATCTCCAATCCCACTCTTCAGTTCTCATGCAACTTAGTAACGTATTTTTCAGATTACTGTGTATTCCTGGTTCCATGAGGCCATTGCTTTATATTCTTATATTATATTGTTATCTTCATGGAAATACTGATTTTTAATCATGGGTTATCCATAGGCTGTGATGGCCAGTGATTTTTCAATTGCTCAGTTTCGGTTTCTTGAGAAACTCTTGGTGGTCCACGGGCATTGGTGCTACAAAAGGATCGCTCAGATGGTAACTAATTTAGAGTTCCCCCCACTTTTTTAGTCCTGCCATACTTTCCACTGGTATTGATCCCGTAGCCTTTTTCATTCATTGCAGATATGCTACTTCTTCTACAAGAACATAGCATTTGGCTTGACTTTCTTCTACTTTGAGGCTGTCACAGCTTTCTCTGGGCAATCAATTTATGATGATTTATACATGATACTTTTCAATGTGTTCATTACATCATTGCCCGTAATAGCACTGGGAGTATTCGAACAGGATGTTTCTTCTGAAATCTGTTTGCAGGTCAGTGACAACAAAGATCATTCCACATAACAAGATTGCTAATGAATGTTTGGTTGTTGATAGTCCTGGCTTACTTTTTCTGGGTATGTTCAACTTTGCAGTTCCCTGCGCTGTATCAACAAGGACCCCAGAACTTGTTCTTCGACTGGTACAGGATACTTGGATGGATGATGAATGGGCTGGTTGCCTCTGCCGTCGTCTTTATCTTCAACATCACATATTTCTACAGTCAGGCTTTTCGAGCAGAGGGCCAGACAGCAGACATGGCCACTGTGGGGACTGTCATGTTTACCTGCATAGTCTGGGTTGTGAACTGTCAGATCGCACTCACGATGAGCCACTTCACATGGATCCAGCATTTCTTCATATGGGGTAGCATCGGATTCTGGTACCTGTTCCTTGTGATCTACGGAATGCTCTCCCCGACTTACACGGGCAACGTGTACCAGATCCTCCCAGAGGTCCTGGGCCCTGCTCCGAGCTTCTGGATGATTACCTTGCTTGTGACGGTTACCTGCAACCTTCTCTACTTCTCCCACATATCCATACAACGGTGCTTCTATCCGATGGATCACCATGTGATCCAGGAGATCAAGTACTACAAGAAGGACGAAGAGGATAAGGTCATGTGGACACGGGAGAGATCCAAGGCGAGGCAAGAGACTAAGATTGGGTTCACAGCGAGGGTTGAGGCGAAGATGCGTCAGCTCAAAGTGAGGCTACAGAAGAAGCACCTCTCCTTCACGCCACCAAATTCCGCCATGGCCTCCCCGTGACTTGGCCAAGTTCGCTTGTAAAATCGTTGCCCGTTAACATATTCTTTTTTTTTTGTTTTGTTTCATTGACATGCTAATTGATATAAGATGTGGGTATGTCTTACTGGGTGGAAGGTGATTGCTAATCCCCTCTTCGTCTTCCTGCAAAATAGAGACTTAAAAGCCATCAAGTGTACCTTATTCTTGTAAAATTTTGTCAAGTTATAGCCTTCTTATAAGTCAGTAGTGCTGCCTAATTCTCAATCTTCTAGCTGAATATGGACTAATGAGTGAAGCATGGACATTGATTGATCTTTTATACTTTTGATAATCCCCTTAAAACCAGTTGGAGAGCTTATAGGGGTGAGGCATTCAGGACCAATTGCTTAAACCAGTTGCAAATTATTCTACCATGTCCAAAGAAGCCAAGGTGAGAACGTTACATGGATTGTGTACCTTTTATGTTATGTAAATTCTTTATGTCATATTGAGATGAACTGAAATTCTGTAATATTATCATTTAATAAAAAAATATTTGGATGAATATTATATTACAATATTTAATCCTGAATTGTCCTCTTGGGAGAATGTAGTTTGCCGAAGCAAACATGTCTCTTGTAGCCGTGCTGCTGGGGTCTTAGGTTGGAACAACATTATGCATGATTATCCAATTAAATATTACATTATATTTAATTTTCTTTAAATATTTCATACATTAACGATGAAATTATAGTTGTTAAAATGGGATCCAGTTAATGCTCCATCTGGTTCTACAAAAAGATCCATATTCAAGCAAAACACCAATGTGGACTCCACTCCAATGTCACAGATGAACATTAGAAAATCCAATGCCTAAAATGAAATGTCTAGCTTATTTTTTTCCTTTATTTTTGTTCTTCTTTCATCCTTCACTCGGTTAAGGACCATTTATATTCCCAAGTTTTTTTATAATCTCCATAAACATCTTAAATTAAAAATAATCTTGACTTACAATATTTGAAATTACCATTTCCTACTAATTTTAACTTTTTATTATATTTTAGTACACAAATATTATATCATAAATAATATTATATTATAAATATTAAAACAAAAAGAACATGAATATTAATGTAATATAAAAAAGATTAAATTATATTTTTATCAGACCTTTTGAAACCTAGGAACCAATTTTCCTACTTTACATTAGTATTCATGTTCTTTTTGTTTTAATTTATAAGAAATAAATACCTATTCTTTTTAAAGTATTTTAAAATTTATGGATAATTTTAAGCATTTTATTTCCATTGAAAAAGTTTAATTAAAAAAAACTGAAATCGACAAAAATCATATTACACGTACTTGCCCCGCCCGCCTTAAATTTGCCATGGAGATGAATCACCATTTAGTAATTTCCTTTCATAATCATGATGTTCACAGTGTTATCATTACGGTGTTACCACTAGCAATACAAAGTTAATCTAAGGGAATCATATTGAGCAAAAACCTTCTAATCTTCATATGACGAACTTGAGATAAAAAATTAAACAAACACTTAAAAATGTAACTAGATGGTAAAAAATCTCCACAGCAAAATAGCTTCATAAGTAGAGAAAAACATGCTACTCAGCACTTCCAAAACAGAGATGGGGAGAAGCCTATATTGTTTGTTGACCCCAAGAGTCTTAGAGAAGAGCCCTCACCTGGTGGTACAGAAGACAGACACAGGAACAACTCTTCAGAGCAAGTCCGCAACGTTTTTGGGCAGCTCCTGGATGACAACGTTGTAGAACCTCTGAATGTCAATCAGCATCCTCTCATCATCTTTAGTCACAAAATTGATAGCCACACCCTTCCTTCCAAAACGCCCACTTCGACCAATACGGTGGAGGTAATTTTCAGGTTGTGTTGGCAAGTCATAGTTTATGACCAAGGACACCTGCTGCACATCAATCCCACGAGCAAGGAGATCAGTGGTGATGAGAACCCTAGAAGAACCTGACCTGAACTCCCGCATGATTATATCACGAGTGTTCTGGTCCATGTCTCCATGGGTGGCAGAGACTGTGTGGTCACGGCTCCTCATTTTGTCTGTGAGCCAGTCAACCTTACGCCTGGTGTTTACAAATATAACGCTCTGGGTAATTGCCAGGGTCTCGTAGAGATCACAGAGAGTCTCCAACTTCCACTCTTCCTTTTCAACATTGACATGGAACTGCTTGATACCCTCAAGTGTGAGTTCATCCCGCTTCACCAGAATCCTGACAGGCTTGTTCATGAATTTCCTTGTTATCTCAAGGGCCTCAGGGGGCATTGTGGCAGAGAATACTCCAACTTGAATCTTTGAAGGCAGGAGCTGGAATATGTCATAGATCTGCCATGGGAAAAACAACGTTCAGAAATTGGACTTAGGTGGGTGACACCGAATAAATTGGAAAAAGAAGGTGCAGACCTGGTCCTTGAACCCTCTTGACAGCATCTCATCAGCCTCATCAAGTACAAACATTTTGATGTAATCTGGACGAAGGGACTGCCTCCGCAACATATCAAAAACACGACCGGGAGTTCCAACAACAACATGAACTCCATTCTGAAGAATACGCTGGTCCTCGCGGACGCTGGTTCCACCAACACATGCATGAACCTTCACTCCAAGGTAATCACCAAGAGCCCGCATGACCTTCTCAATCTGCTGGGCCAGCTCCCTTGTAGGTGCCAGAACTAGAGCCTGGCACTGAAAAACCTCGTAATCTAGGAGCTGTAGAATTCCAGAGCAAAAAGTTGCAGTTTTGCCAGTTCCAGACTGGGCCTGTTGAATCACATCAAGACCCTTGCAGAAAGGAACTATACCCCTCTGCTGAATTACAGAAGGCTTCTCATATCCTGAATAATTATTCAGACATTAAAAGATATCAATGAAAATTCTGGCCCCTTCTTCATATAAGAAATTAAAATACAGCAATAATCTGAAAAATACAAATTTAAGGTAGAAGGGTAACTAGTATACCATAAGCATAGATGCCCCTCAACAGGTTCTCATGGAGTCCCATTAGATCAAATGTCTCGTAAACCTCATCATATGAGGCAAAAAAATCCTCCCCATCAGCTGCCACCCTGAAACCATGGAAACAAGAAAATAGGCATGACTGAGAAAATTAGAGAGCCTTAACCAAAGAATTACAAAAGGTAGAATATAAAAGAAAAACTTACAAGTCATTCATTTTGGCATCATACTGACGAGGGTCAAATTGAGAGCCTTCCGGAGCCAGACCTGCCATACTGCAAACCACAATTTTCAAAACGAATTATTTACTAAACCGAAAAATCAGGAGAAGAACAACAAACTAAAGTTATCTCACAACTTCATCTCAGTACAACTATTCATGTACATATGTAACAGAAAAGCCAAACTTGCAATCCAGAAAAAAAGGAATGCAAGCATTATCTTCTGTTTTAGTTTCTGGTGAAGTTATTCATAAAGGCAGCCAGTTCTCTGATATGATATCTGATTCAGAACACCAGAAACGCCTCCACCACAGAATACAAATAGGATTTAAGCAATGTGTGTCAGCACAACAACAAATTTATGACAAAACAAAATTAAATATTTCTTAAAGATCAAATTGGGAGTCTTCAGGAGCCAGATCAGTCATACTGAAACCTACTATTTTCAAAATGAATTATTACTAAAAACAAAAACTAGGAGAAGAACAACAAACTACAGTCAATACTCACACAGGACCAATCTAACAGACTTCATATCAGTACAACTATTCTTGTAAAAATATGTAACAGAAAAGCCAAACTTGCAATCCAGAAAGAAAGGAATACAAGCATTATCTTCTGTTTCAGTTTCTGGGGAAGTCATTCATAAAGGCAGCTGGTTATCTGATATGATATCTGAATCAGAGCACCACAAACACTGTGCCTCCACCCCAGGATACAAATAGGATCTAATTAATGTGTAAGCACAAAAAAAAATTCATCACTAAACAAAATTAGACATTCCTTAAAGAAGGAAATCTAATAGAACCAGAAAATATATATATATATATACACTGTCAAGGGTCAAATTCGGAGCCTTCTGGAACCTGCCCTGCCATACTAAAGCCCGCAATTTTCAAGATGAATTATGAACTAAAACCAAAACTAGAAAAAGAAAAACAAACTAACTACAGTCAACTCATGCAGGACCAATCTCAGACCTCATCTCAGTAAAACTATTCATGCACAAACGTGTAACAGAAAAGCCAAACTTGCATCCAGAAAGAAAGAAACACAAGCATTATTTTCTGTTTCAATTTCTGGGGATGATATTCATAATGGAAGCTGGTTATCTGATATGACATCTGATTCAGAGCACCCAAAAACACTGTCTTTTCACCCCAGAATACAAATAGGATTCAAGTAACATGTGTCAGCACAGCAACAAATTCATCACTAAACAAAATTAGACATTCCTAAAAGAAGGAAATTTAATCGAACCAGCAAATATATATAACTAAATCGACTAAAAAGTAACTTTTCTAAATTGGACGCAAAACCATATATTGTCAAGATGATTTGTAAATTACAGAGTCCAACAAGAACGGATTATTTACACTCCTAATTAGGGCACTGATAGTGAAAAAACTGAACGCATACCAAAATCTACCCAAAAGTCTCAATAGAGAGGGAAAAGACTGTAAAACTAAGATCTGATAATTTCTTGAGACCCGAAAAAATTTCAGACGTTCAACCGCGCGTTCATGGGAGAACAAAAAAGCACCCTACATGATAATGGGAAAAGAAGCACGGCCCTTCTCAATCCTGCAATTCCCTTGCGATCAGGAAGATCAGAGACAGATCCTTGAAATATTATTCCACACAATACAAAGATATTCATCAAAGAAGAAATGACTATCAAGATAAAACTACATAGGATATGTACGAGGGGAACAAAACTAAGCGAGAACCAGTTCAAATAATCGCTGCAAGCATATATATGTAAGTTGAAACATAAACAAGATACACGGAAGAGTGATGAAGATGAAAAAATCAACCTATATCTTAAAGAAAATATGGTAGAAATCAAAGAGCTTGAAAGCCGAGATGAAGCTGATCTTATTGCCGAGGAAAGAGCTAGGGTTTTTCTTAACAATTCTAGGAGATCCGCGCCGTGAAGTCGGATGAAGAGATACTGAATAGATTGAGAAAGAGAGGGCTAAGGACAGATAAATACTTCTCACAGAAGGGGAATGGTTTAGGTTTTTGTACGCTGCGCCTGTGCCCTCCACCTGAAACTTGGAATCCCATTTTTGCCCCCGTTATAAATTCCTGATTTTTATTAAATCTAGTCCCCATTATGTCCACATGTTCCAACTACGGATGGCAACCGGTCCGGCGGATCCGGATCCGGCCCCGCGATGGGTTTGGAGTCATGGGCCTGGACCCTGTCCGTGGGTCCAGGAGGGAAGACACAGATCCGCCCGCATAATACCCGGTTAAATACTTGGATTCGGGCTAGCTGGGTTGAGTAAAACATACTTAAAAAGACAAAAAAATATTAAAAATATATTACAGAACAACAAACAAAAAGCATTAATAAGAGCTTTGAAAAGGCCTATGAAATAATTAAAACAGTAATAAATATTAAAATAACAATAAACAAACATAAAAAAAGCATACTACAAAAGAAAAAAAAAAGTACTAGGAAACCTTGAAAGTTACCTACCCTATTATTGGCCATGCTTATCTCCCATTACTTTGTTCCCATTAAAGCACCCTGCCCTTTGGTACTAAAAAAATAGTCGATATATGACTTTAGGGGAAGGTTGGCCCAAATAATAAGGGGAGCTGTGCATTTGGCCCAACCTAGATGTTATTCAGTATTGGGCCCTGGCCCACAAAGAATATAAATTTGTTGACAGTTCTTAGACTTTATCATAGAAGGTAGAGGAGAGATGGGAGAATTCTAGTTTAAAAAGTGGAGACAATTGTGCAGCGATTGCATTATTTATAGCATGTTTCTTCAATAAAAAAAATTAGTATTGATATAATGATATTGAATTAATTAAAATAATATTATTATAAATTTATAAAAATATATAATATTATCCCTTATTATTAAAGATATCAAGTTCACGCCCTCTTTACATATATTACAAAAAATATTAAACTGTGATTATTTTTTCTTAATTAGAAATTTTAAAATTGTCAGTTTTATATATAATTATTAAATACATATATAATACACGTAAAAATAATAACACAGTTATTTTTTTCGCTCAACAATTGGTTATCAATTTAACATTTTAAATAAATATGATATTAATATCTTATAATTTTTTTATATTTTTTCATTAAAATAAAATAAAAATATATTGATTTGAGTTTATAAATTTTATATAATTTAAAACAACTATTATGCGCCCACACTTTATTTTATATTATAATCGTATACACACATTTCACTCGTTAATAAAAAAAATATTCAAATCAAAATTATTAAACGAAAAAAGCTATAATTGACTCATGTAAATTTAAAATTGAATTTAATAAGTTTATTGTAATATTTTGGAAATAATATTAAAAATTAAGTATAATAAATGAGTGTTATTAATTCATAAAATTTGAAAATCTTCACTATATATTTATATATATAAGTCAATTGATATCCTTCCTCTCAATCTTATAGTAAAATAATCATATGATATACCATTTTTTTTATATAAAGTTTAAAATTAAAAGTAATAATTATGGTCTATTCTATTAAATGTAATGTACGTGCTGCTGACTGCTGAGTTACATGTGAACTTGGAGCCAAGCCAAGCTATTGGGTCAAATGTGTGTCTGTGTTTGTAAGACCTGATGGAGGGATGTGGCACCGGAATTCAGTAGGTGGGGCCACGCGTCTACCACCATTCATCCACCGCTGTTTTTCCCTTTATGCCCCTCTCCAATAATCCGCTTCCACATCTTCCTTTTTATTCTCTCCTTTTTCGATTTGATCATATGGTATATTTTTTTAATCCTCTTTAATTTATATTATGACTATTTTGACTCTACAATGTAACAAACTGTCCTTATATTAAGTGTGGTTAATATATGATTATGGTTACGTCACATATACATGAATTTCTATAAATAATTATAGGGATGAAGCACGTAGCATTATGTCAAATCTATTTCTTCAAATTTACAATATTAAATTATAGTAAATGGTTTGTTATGGTCGTCCACTCATCATGTAAGATCAAGCATATTATTTCATTCTTGATTCTTGGTGATGAAAGAAGATAAGAAAATTTACACGGCATTCAGAAAGAAAGTAAAGTAGCAGACTAAATAACAGATTTTTTTTTTTTGAAAAAAAGTGATAGATCCGATATGTAAACGTGTCACCCAACAAGAGCAGTTTCCTCCTGTGCTTTTCTAATCTGATGTAATAAAGAAAAGAAGAAGGTGAGAAGAGGACAGACGACTCTTCTCTCTCTTTTTCCCTGCTAGGGGAAACCACCGGAGGAAATCTGGGATCATAAAATTTTTGTTCCAATGAGAGGAGAAAGTTTCAGATTCTCTCCGGATCCCTTCTGACCCATTATAATTTTCATTTACCATTCCGAGTCTTCTTTGTTCAACTGGGTAAGTGAATATTCAACCAAGAGTTCAATCTGATTTCCTCAAGTTTTCTCTGATCCTGCACATAGCATAGATGGGGGTTCGTGTTGATCTTAGTGTTCTATTGCTGCTTTTGTTGTTGGATGATGAAATCGGCTTAAGACTAGATATGGGAAAGGCTCACCCTTTCTGGATTGGCTTTGATCGGTTGCCTCAGATCAGAAAAGTAGTCTCGGTTTTCTTGTGGGAACCCTTTGCCTTTTTAGGTTTTACATGTGAAATTCGTATAGGTTGTTTTCATTCTTTATTTGGATTTAAGGGTTGGTGACGAGGGTTCATATTGGTGCACCTCTCAGGGCATTCTCTCATATTCTTAGTGACTGAATGATAAAATTAGTGGGAATTGTTGAGCTTTCGTGTGCTGATTCATTTGATCTCTTGATCTTAGTACATCTATTTTACTTTTTTCATTTTGCCTTATACCTATTTTTTTTTCACTTGAGAAGGAACTGCTATTCTTGCTCATGGTGATCCGTTGATGTCTGAGGAATGTGGGTATCTGGGATTTCCTCTATTCTCTAATGCATATTAGGGACCGAATGTGTTGGTGGACCCCTGAGCGTCTGGGTCAGCTTTTGATTGGTTATAGTTAGCTGGGTGATAGGTATCTATCTGTATGGAAAATATGTCTTCACCTGTTGCAGTAACTCTTAATCTGGGCAACACGCTGTCTGATAACTCAGGAGTCTCATCCTCAATGGAAATCACAAGGCTCAAGCTTGTAGCCAATGCTGCGAGCTTGATATCTAGCTCCTCAAAGCTCATGATGCCCACTGATCTTTGTAGTGATGTTGCTACAGAGGATCTCAATTTAAGCAGAGGTGTAGATGGAAGTGATGGGATGATGGAGAGCAGGGATTCTGTCGATCAAGAGATTGACAAAGAAGTTTTGTCTGTCATTGGGTCCACAATAGGCTTGACCAGTCTAGACATGGTAAAATCAGTAGAGGTTAACCCGGCTTCTTCCCAGGCTGTTATTTTGGGTGTCACAGTCGAGGCCTCCAAAGGGGGGCTCATCACATCCCTCATTTCTAAGGTTGAGGTTTCAAGCAGTTCCACTCTGAATTCATCTGATGTTATTTCTCAATTTCCGAAGGAGAAAATCTCCAGCAAGGGAGGAATCAGAAGTGTCTTTGAGCTTGAATGTATTCCTCTCTGGGGCTCGGTGTCTATCTGCGGGAAGAGACATGAGATGGAAGATTCCGTCTCTTCTATTCCCCGGTTCCTGAGAATACCGATCAAGATGCTCACGGGGGATCATGCCATTGATGGAATTAAACCTAGCTTGACACATGTGATCAGTCATTTCTTCGGAGTCTACGATGGTCATGGAGGCCCACAGGTTCTGTTTATTTCTTATCATTGCCCTTATATGCAAATATTTATACTATATACTTGTTTTTTTTTGTTATCTATAAACCTGAGAGGATTACTAATCAGTTCTTCCTTAATTTTCCGGTGTTTATTTAGTTTGATTATGTTTTCCTTGCCTCAAAGTTTATCTTTGGTGGTAATCCAACAGTGATCTAGCAGAAAACCTGTGGGGGTCAGTTAAGCAATCACAGTAATAAAGTGATGCTCATAGGACTAGGGTTTTAGCTCCACTTACGGGCTACCAGTTTAGCTATGCACAAAAAAGTGCACAAGCCTAATGAAGAAGGCCTGATTTGGCTTGACCTATGGGTCTATCTCTTGGGAAATGGTCCCAAAAAACAAAAGCAGATTCCATCACTTAATTTACAAAAGATATGCGAGTGTATTGAAAGGAGGCCTATGCAGGTAGCAAACTACTGCCGCGAACACATCCACTTTGCCTTGGCTGAAGAGATTTGTTCTGCAGAGGAGCATCTGAACTTGTGCAATGGGATCGCTGGGGACAGGAGGCAAGTGCAGTGGGAGGGGGCTTTCAAAAACTGCTTCCAGAGAGTGGATGATGAGATTGGAGGAAAAGTCAGCAGACCGCTCGAGAATGAGGGTGTTGAAAGGCCTTCTGGTGGTGTCTGTTGTGAGCCTGTTGCCCATGAGACGGTGGGTTCAACAGCTGTGGTTGCTCTGGTTTGTTCATCGCATATTATAGTAGCAAATTGTGGTGACTCGAGAGCGGTCCTGCTTCGGGGCAAGGAATCCATGGCTCTTTCAGTTGATCACAAAGTGAGTGCTGCATCTTGTCTCCAATTGTTGCTTACCATGATAGAAGATATTTTATTTACTCGTATTATTATTTTTTTTAATGTTTTGGTATATATTTTTTCGCCTCTTTAGCCCGACTTGGAAAAAGAGTATACGAGGATAGAGGCTGCTGGGGGCAAGGTCATACAATGGAAGGGCTACCGTGTTTTTGGGGTTCTTGCAATGTCAAGATCACTTGGTAGGAATTTACATATGCTCAATTTGGTATGGATAAATATTGTAGAACTTATATGTGGTTACAGTCCAACTTTACTCAAATATATCCATCTTCTTCTTCTTCTTCCTTACAGGCGATAGGTACCTTAAGCCGTGGATAATCCCAGAGCCAGAAGTGATGTTCCTTCCACGGGTTCGGGATGACGAGCTCCTTATCCTTGCAAGCGATGGACTTTGGGATGTGATGACAAACCAGGAGGCATGTGAAGCTGCCCGAAGGCGAATTCTCCAGTGGCATAAGAGAAATGGCGGATCCACTTCATCACCTTCCCCATCTTCCATTAGTCGGGGTGAGGGGGTGGACCCTGCTGCACAGTCTGCAGCAGATTACCTGTCAAGGCTGGCCATCGAGAAGGGTAGTGAGGACAACATCTCCGTGATTGTCATAGACCTCAAAGCCCAGAGAAAGTTCAAGACCAAATCCTGATCAAAGAAGTGAAGCAGACAAGCACACATCTGCACCAGACAACTGATCAATCACTAGCTATAGCATGATAACTATATTGTTCACAGTAACAGAAACGCTTGGAATGGTGAACACAACTTTGGTCCATCAATTTTTTTTTGTCATGGGCTTCAAGGAAAATGTGATCACAGTGTTTTTCATTAGATGGTGATGGTGGGAGAGAGGGAGACCATAAGATGATACTGCTGTTATGTTGTATAGCTGAGCAGCCCCCTGCTTTTAGTGGATCAAGAGACTGATATCACAATAATCTTGGAGGTTGACTCAGTTATAATCTTCTTTGGATTATGAAATCTATCTCTGTGCCACTCTTTTCTTGCAGATCTTGAATTCATTCCTGTTTCCTTTGTAAGCAGGGAAGAAGTTTTGTTAACAGAATGGAATAGATTCTTCTCGAGTGTATAAAACAGTTCTTTACAAATGCACACCAAATAGTGAGATTGGAGATTCATTTCTTTGCTTAAATACATATATTTAACTAATAATGTTAATTTGAACTTCTGATCCAACGACAAAAGCTGACAATTAGCACTCAAGAGGTACAATTATCCATATAAATCATAAGAGGCAAAACTTGCTTGATGGAGAGAATCTCATGGCAGATACTGAAGTTCATCCCAGTCCCCGCCGCCGCCTCCGCCTCAACTCCGGGAATTTGAGAGGGACAATAAGCTTAGCATATGGAATCTTTTTTTGCATTGAAAATTTGCAACCCAAGTTCTCAAAATACTTTCTCAACTCCACTGGACTCATCTTCAGATCACTGGCAATGTCAATGGGGCTAGTTTGGAAATCATCCACAAATAGACAGAGGACAAGGACGTGGCTTATCAGCAGATCAATCTTTTCAATAGGCATAAACTTTGCTTCGGGGAGCATGAAGAGAGCTGAGAATCGCTGTTGGAGTATGGGTGGAAAATGGTGACTCTTGGCAGATTTGAACCCATCAGCAGAGTGCAGGTCCTTGAACTTCAGGAGGTGAGTTATATAGGACAGTACACAACCAAGTGTGTCCTTAGCATATTTATCCTATTGAGATAAGAAACCATCATCAAATGCTATTAAGGATGGAGATAAAGTCAAAAGGACGACTAGCTACTTATTAACTGAGTTTAGCCGGCAAAAGTGAACCTACAAATTTTCTGCTCCAATGAACTAGACTTTCAAATGTTTCTCTGCCAAAATTATATAAATACATAAAGAACAGCTATACCTTAATCTCCAAAAGTTTAGAGACCCTTTTGCAGACGAAAGAAGGGTATGCATCTGCCGATACTTCTTCTCCCCGAGAAACAAGCTCGATAATATCTGTAATGTAATTCCACTCGCCATCAAGTATGATTTTCTCCAAGGGATAGGCCTCCTTTGGGTCAGTGGCAGCAGAGTTATAAGCAGGAATGTTCCTAGAAATTTCAGCACCGGTACTTTCAAGGGCCTCCTTGTTAATGGCAATTTTCTTGATTTGCTTGTCTAGATCATTCTGGGAATCAGGATCAACTTCTTGTCTCAGGGCCTGCATCTTCTTAACCTGCAAAAAGAATGGCCAATTTAAACTTAAAACCCAAATCATTCAGCTAGATGACATTTAGAAAAGAACCCTTGGTTTGATCAAACTCATTTTCATTTTTTAGTAAAAAGAGATCTCCCACTGATGAGCAGCAAGAAGGTGCACTTTTATATTACAAGCATCAAAGAATCAGTGAAGTAAACAATGCAGACAATTCATTAAGCTATCCAAAAAAATATAGAGATTCTTTGATTTTTTTTCAGATTCCATCATCACTCCTCTCACCCACAACATTCAGAATTCTTAACCAAATATAAAGGAACATGGTCATTATGTTCTGTCTCCTCATCAACCATAAAAATATAAGGATTAATAAAGGGTATCGAAAATCAAGATATGGTCATAATTTAGCAGTTTTTATTGGACTAATAACACCTGCCAAACGTCAGAAAGAAAACATTGTTGTGCATTAAATATTATACTAGCATCTGAAAGTTCTCTCAGACAGGATTGAGTTGCTCTAAAACTCCTCAGTATCATCTGTATGCAGCAACTAATGTAGACTGCCAATTGATATCAAATTATATATTAAAAATAACATATTGTAACCAAAATCAGGTATTCTTTGGTTCAATCAATGGGAATGGTTTCAATCAAAGTATAGATCTTATAACCAATAAAATGGAATGTTTATCAAGTGCAATTATTACATTCAGGATCAAGTGATAAGAAGCAGAACTACAAGAACATCTATTAATGTGATCAGCCAGTTATGTGAATGATATAAAACTAGAAAGGTGGACATTACAATCATGAGCACAAGCAGAAATCACCAAATTATGATTCTTTTGCATGATAAAATAACCTTGATTGAGAATCTCACAGGAAAATACGTACATGGGTAATGGATCTCTTTGTTCCATAAAGATGTGTAAGCACCCTAACTTTTTCTGCTCTATCAGCACCAGAAAGGTCTCCCTTCAATTCTGATCTCTCATCTTCAGTGTGATCAGGCTTGAACCTCGGTTCCAATCTAAATATCTATCAATGATATGTCATGAACAATTAAGACTCTGATATGAGTACTATGGAATATTGTCAGCTAACAAGCAGCTTGAAATTATACTTCATCATCTATGCTAGTCAACACAATAAAAAAGTACCATGAAGGAAAAAAAAACCATTATTTCATAGCCTACTCAAATATTGAAACTGTCTTTTTACCACTACCGAATAGGAGATACACAATTTATTGAAATCTTCGTAAAAATATTTTCAGCACAACATAATGAGCAATCTGTTATCTATTGCAAATCGCTCAAACAGAAGTAACCTTATTGGAGGCAACTGGAACAATTTTGAGCGTGCCCGACTCCTTGTCCAAAACTCCAAGAGCATAGGTGCAGGGCTGTACGGCTGTGGGCTCGCCATCGAAGCTGGACCCCACGAAGACCACGTCGGAGCCGGAAGGGCTCACTGTGAGTTCCATCCGGTTGGGGCGAGTTTTCTTCCTGTAAAGGTGCACTCCAGAAGGCGGTCCGGTGGGGTCAAAGCCCGAGGGGAAGTAGCCGACAAGGGGAGCCATCTTCTCAGCCTGATCATGGAGGACCTGAATTGAGGTGGTGACCTTCTCTTTTTTCCGCTTTTTACTCCCCTCGGACTTCTTCCTGGAGGTGTCACCGGCATCGGCGTCCATCAGGCGATCTGTCTCCATTGAGGGCCGATGCCTGTCCAGCCAGTGTAAGTTAGGGTTTAAGGCTCGATGACCTAATTTATAAGGGTTCAAAATCTATTTTATGTCCCATAATTTAATAATCTTCCAATTGAGTCCCTTTTTATTGTTGTTTGCTCATCAAGTCCCTTCTTAATTGAATTTCTTTAAAATAGTCTCTCGTTTTTCTCCTTTTCAAGAAAGTAGTTTATATTATCGTGCAAAAAAAAAAAAGAAAGTAGTTTATATCCTAATTTTTAAAATCGGATATGCATGAAATTAGGTGGAATCACATATTTGATAAAAAAAATTATAATATTATACTAATAATAAAATATTTAATATTAGATGCTATACATTATTTTATATTATAGAAACATTTATTAGAAGTACCATCTTGCTCAAATTAAACATAATAATTATTATAAGTATATTAAAATTATATATTTTAAGTAACAAATGCAACATCATTAAATATGCACTAAAATATAGTAAAAAGTTAAAATTAATAATTAATGATACTTTCAAATATCTCATTTTATTTATATAAATAATTTTGTTATATTTTAATTTAGGATATACAATTATAGAAATTACTAATAATGTAAATGATGAGATCCTATTCATTAAAATAAAATTAAAGATAAAATATTAAATTTCTATTTTTTACCAGCTAAGTTTATAATACTAAAAAATAAAATAACAAAAAATATTTTTTAAAAATTCATTTTAGGCCTTGAATTTTTTATTCAGTTCAAAAGAGTTAATGAGTCTAATTGGGTTGGGTTCCTTATGCAGAGTGTATTGACCATGTGGGCGGTTCGCAGTTGAACCGATCCAGCCTGGCCACTCGGTCTAATCTTAAAATTTATGGGTTATATTATAATGGTACATCATAAATATCCATTTTATGGGATAATAATGAAGTTTATTTGCCAAAAAAAATAGTATACTTTCTCATCATGTTTAACAACTCTAGATAAATCTGAAAAATAGTCTAAAATTTTAGACTATAGCAATAGTGAGAGCTAAGACACAAACATTTTGTAAGTAATATATACTATTTAATTATAATTTATAATATTTATCAAAATTAATATACATTATGATTGTTATTCAAAATAAATAATTTTAATTTAAATATTATATTATTATTAACACTTATATGATACTATCAATATTTGATGACATTTATTAATGTGATAAGTTTTTGTTGCATAATTAAAGTTTGATTCTTATTTAGCTCTACTTGTAACTTGGTTTTTTACAATATCAAATTAACATATTTAATACTTATTTGAATGTTTTGCCTTTGAACCATGTGAAAAGTTAAGTAATGTTGCCGAATAAATTTAATTTTAATTTTATTTTTAGTTAATTTACATATTATAGCCTATTTTATTCTCAACATTACACACTCTTAAAATGGTTTATTTTTAAATATTCAATTTTTTATCACCTCCATATATTAAAAGTTGAATTAAAACCATAAGTTTAATTTTGTAAAAATTATATTGTACTATTTTTTTAATTGAGTGGTTTGAAGTAATTTAAAAGGAAGCAACTTATAAATTATTTATTTAGTAAAATAAAATGAAATAAATGAATTTTCAAGTGAACAGAATCACCTACAAACAACTCTATTTACACTTAAATAATCGTTTTACCTTTGTCAAGAAGATAGGGAAAGATTGTGTAATTTATTTTTTAAATTAGTTTATATTATTGCCTAATTATTTTCTTATTTTTTATTAGTATATAATTTAAATAAATTTGTATATTAATAATATTTTATATAAAATTATAATAAAATATTATACTAAAATAACATTTATTATATATATAATAATAATTTATTATATATTTTATATTGTTTTATTATAATTATAAAAAAATATATTCATTATTATAATAATAAGTTAATTATTTTATATAATAATATATTTAATATAATTTAATTATATATTAACTAATATTTAAATAAAAATAAATTTTTATTTATAATTTTCCATTTCAATTTAACTCAATTAATAGGATTGATTATTAAAATTTTTTAACAAATTTAAATTTATCACTTCAATTCTACTAAGATCTACTCTCAAAATCACTAAAAACCACTCAATTAATCTACTATAGAAAAAAACCTTAATCACATTTACTCTAAAAATCTTACATGTCCCAATATATAGCTAGAATTAATTTTTTAATTAAAAAATAATATTTTTGCAACTTATATTAGCTTACTTTTCATATACTTGAATTTATCATTTTATTCGATTTGTTTTCTCATTAATTTACTTCACACAACTTTATTCTTTTTATCTAAATTTATTAAGTGGGACATAAGTTTAGAGCACTAGATAAACTAAAATAATAAAAAAAATCTAAAATGGTAAAATTTTAATTAATGAGCTATCGGATTAGGTATGCCAACTAACTTTTTCTTAGTTGGCAACTTTAATCCCTTTATAACTTGCCAACTAAGAAAAATAAATCTATCAGAGTAAAATATGTATTTTTTCAATTTAGCAAACAATTTATGTTTTCTTATAGTATCTAAAATAAAATTTAAATGTTTTATTGGTTTATCTCACGACTCCGTCACGTGCTTCTTTAATATTATAAAAATAATTATATATATAATATTATATATAGACAATACTATAATAATGGCATGTCTAGTCATATAATTATGCCACTTGGCAATTTATATGTGGAGACGACTAATAATATATAATAGTTGTCCAAGTAATGGAAGTATGGAGTATAATTGGATCAAAATTCAAGAAGTATATGGAAGAAAATGTAACGTAGTTATTTTATTATGAAAATTGTAGTGATTTTTTTCTATTAAAAATAGTAAATTTATGTTTTTTTGTAGGTAAATATATAATAAATTCTGTTAGAAAAACATTCGATCTTTTTTCTCGACATAAAAAACTAAAATCTCTTGAGGAAAAAGTAAAATATTGTAGAAAAAATACGAAGACTAGCTAAATGTATTTTTTTTAATTAGTAGAAATTATAACTCAACAATTTTGATTAAGGGAATTGAGTGTGGTTCACATTGGTTCCAAGCATGTGATGATCTAGTAAACCCTTTTTGTCGTCTTACCAATTATATTACAACTTTTCTGCTTTAATTTCTAGCCTTTTTTTTGCATGTAATTAGTAGGGTTTCAGGCTTTCTAGAGCCTCTCATTGCACAATCATGTTGCCCCCATGATACCTTTAAAACATTGAGGAAAATACTGTTCTTGATATGACCTATGCCAAAGACACCTATACTTCTATATGCAGACATACTTGATAGACACTAGACATGTTCACAAGTATGGCAATGACAGAATAGAACTGTAGTTCTCTACAGCTAAAAGTGATAGAGAGGTGAAGCAATGAGATTCATCATACATTGGATTGTGCTTCATCAAATCTGTGCAGGGAACCATTATGATGATTGTAGTCAATAAGAGTCCCGAGAGTCCAAAAGTTTCAATAGTATGTCTCCTTAGATGATGAGAGTACAGTCATATAGGTGTAATTGTATATTCATATGTCATGTGTGTATATATTATATATGTAGAAGTGTAATTTACAAAATAAAGAAGGATGTGTTAGTTGAGGAGGATCACTATGGTTTTTTCTCACTAAGAATGTTAGATGACACATCTCCTCACTATCCCATAATTATAAGCTTCACTGTAAGCCTCAGCCTCAGCCTCAGCCTCAGAGATTTACTGGAAATTCCCCTTTCTCCATCCCTCTCTCTGGGTGTTCTTTAAGAGAGGGAAGCTATAGCAGGCTTCCAGTGAAAAGTTTGTGTCTGTGTGTGACGAATGAAGATGGAGATGAACTATGAGAAGATGGGCAAATCTAGGGTTTCCAAGGAGATTAACAGAGGGGCTTGGACGGCCGAGGAAGACCGGAAGCTTGCCGAAGTAATCGCAGTCCATGGCCCTAAGAAGTGGAAGACTGTTGCAGCAAAAGCAGGTAAATTCAACCATCAGCCTTCACTGATCTCAAAAAAAAAAAAAAACAATCAGTCGTCTGTCTGATCAGTTGATCCCCTGCTGTAATTAAGGACGAATATAAGGATTTTGTTCGTGGGAGGAGATCAATAAAGCTTATATAGTTGAACTGTGGAGAATTAATGGAGTAGGAGAGATATCAGGTCAAATTATATTAATATAGTCAATGGCTGTAATCGTGACATCCCCTTGTTTTCTTGAGAGGAAGAACAAGAAATGGCTTGTTGCAGGATTGAACAGGTGCGGGAAGAGCTGCAGGCTGAGATGGCTGAATTATCTGAGACCGAACATCAAGAGAGGCAACATAACAGACCAAGAGGAAGATTTGATCCTACGGCTCCATAGATTGCTGGGAAACAGGTAAAAGATAACTATGATATGTCCCATCCGATCATGAGCATCTAACAATTGATTTTGATTTTGATTTTCTTCAGGTGGTCGTTGATTGCGGGGAGACTACCAGGTCGAACAGATAATGAGATAAAGAATTACTGGAATTCTCATTTGAGCAAGAAATTGGATCCCAATCAGAAGCCGCCCAGGCGTGCCGCCAGAAAGGGCGGATCCAGGGGGCCTGTGGAAAAGGAAACTCAGTTGGTAGAAAGTACAAGAAGGGAAGTACGAGACCAGAGAACACCAGTGACTGTTGCTGCTGCGACGACTTCCGAGGGAGATGAACCGTCCTACCCGTCATTCCACTGTGAGGCAGACGATGATTTCTTCGATTTCTCCAATGAGAGTGCGCTGAATTGGGAGTGGGTCAGCAGATTTATCGAATTCAATCAGCTTCACCATCAAGCCTGAGAAAACAAAGCTGCAAAAAACACAGTACCCGCCCGCCCGCTTCTTCGGTTCTCGCTCTCATGTCCTCAGTACTGGTTTGTACGAATAAATCTTGAATTATTAATTACGATAAATTTTAAATTAAATAATAATATTTTATATTATATTCTATAATTAGTGTCATAACTTTTTACAATTACGTTATAATTATTAAATAGGTGTAAATATCAAGTTGGTATTTTTTCTTGATATTTCACTATTAACATGTGATAAGTAATTATTTATCAATAATTGGTTGTAGTTATTTATATTTAAAAGTTATTAATTATAAATAATTAAATAATTATAATCTTATAAAAATATAATATTTCTCTATTTTATAGAATATTTAATTATATTTTTTTTTATAATTTTATTAATATATCATATAATCTTAAATTTTTATTTATTACGCTCAAATATTAAAGTTATTTTTTAAATACAAATATTAAAATAACATTATCGAAGTAGATGATAAATGCAATCTACGCTAATTTTCCAAAGGGCAATGAACCCATCACCTTTATTCCACTGGAGCCGCCGTTACTTTTGCCACTTTATGGTTTAATTTGGGTTTGCCCCCATCCTATCTCTACACCCACTTCAAGTTCATAATATCAATAGAACGGTCAAACTTTTGAATTAAAGCATATAATAATAATCTCAATGTCCATCCAGTCCATGATTTATGTGACCCCTTGTCCGAGTTGCATGCATACGAAAACCAATAAGTCCGATTATCTGCCAAAAAATTGAAAAAAAAGGAAAGAAAAAAAAGCAACATTTAAAATTGCAATTCATTTAAAAAAAATGACTGATATTCAACTCAATTATAAAAAGTAATTATTAATAAAAAATTTAGCAGAATTAGAAATATTATGATAAAAAAATATTCTTATAAAATATTATATTGGATCCGATCCCTAAAAAATCCTAAATTCGTAGCCTACCTCAAAGTTGAAAATTTGCACATGTGTTTGATGTCATGTCATGGCTCACGACGACCCACGGACGGCGATATGGTCTTTAGATGAATGAAGACATGGATGAATGGGTAATCGCATCCCAAAAAACAAACAAAACCGGGAGTCCTCAATTTTCAAATGATATTAGCATCAGCGGTCAAGGACAATCGACTTCTAATCGAACTGCTCCCATGTGCATGCACTTATCCCGTGCTGGTGAATGCCTGATCGACGTGGTTCACTCATCTTACCCAAAATCTCACATCAGTAAACTGAAGTCTCTTTGGTAAGGTCAATTTTCACGGCTTTTGCTTAATGGAAGTATACATGGTCACTTGAATTTCCCATCTACCTTGAAGGGACATTCTTTCGTGGAGATATAATGGTTACCTTGTTTATTTAATTAAGGCTATAAGTGTATCCAACTAACAGTCAACCAAAAGCAAGGGAAGAAAGAGGTGAAGGCGTAAGAAAGAGATGCGGAAGACGACACGGTGAGGGTAGTTTTTGTTTGGCTGTAGATACAGTTTTGGAAGAGGGTGGAAAATTAAAAAAAAAATTAATTTTAGTTATAATACAAATAAATGTGCATAGATTATTGTATCCATTCTTAAGTAACATAAATAATTTATTAACTAAAATATCATACATTCATATATGATTACATAAATATTCTTTTAATTTTATATAAATTTAAACTATTGCATATTCTATATAAGCATAAAGGTATACAAAATAAAATTTATTCAAAATGATTATGTACGATAAACTTTTGTATGTATCAAACTTTTTGTATATATTTTACCATATGAAAAATATTATATAATTATACTAAATAAAATTATTTTCTTACTATATCATTAATTTTTTTGTAAAATTTATAATTTATAAACAAATTACATATTATCAAATGGAATCATATTACATATCTTTCAATACAATCATTTGACATGCTTTTAAACATATTTATACTTATGCGGTATATATATAAGATAAGACATGGATGAATATTATATTTATTATGTCATCTACAAACTAACTTTTTATCCATTATATTTTTATCATAAATAATGTATATTATAAAATTATTGACAAATAATTATTTTTATTATAAAAAATATCAGCTTTTATATCTCATTTGAAATGATATTACATCCTCATTTAGTATATATTTTTATTTATTTAGTGTTACATGAAAATATCTCCAAGGATATCAAAGAGAGGCTTAGATTTCAAAAAAATTAAAGTAGGCACATGGAAGTAATCTTTTGGTTTCACATCAGGAAGAACCTCAATGAGATGTATATAAATTACAAAAAAAAAAAAAAATACAAGGCTCTTGTCAGTTAAGACCCATGATGCTCAAATTGGAATATGAATCTAAAGGGAAGAAATATGTAGCTCACCACTGTTCACTACCAGCAAAACACTATATTACAGTTGCCTGGTGACTACTCTCTGATGGCATTTAGCCCCATGCCATGGAACAAGCGTAATTGACAATCAGCTTACCATCAAAACCAAAATTCTGATGGGCAAAGCAACAAAGTTAACAGGTGAAGAAATAGGTAATAAGAAATATGGATCACCATGACTTTAATCTTGGAAATATAGTTTGAAAGTTCAGGAAAGAAACATGTTGGTATGGCAGATATCCATGGGACATTCTAAGAATATCCCTGTTTCATTAGTAATAAGCCTTTCATGCTATTAATTGAAAATAAAGATAGCCAGTGTTGGAAAATTATTCAACAGTAAAAAATAAGTCTCCAGCATAAATTCTAACAATTCTAAGCTCCAATGGCATGTATTGAACCTTAAGTCCTATAAAAAAACAGTTCAACGCTCAGAGAAAAGAAACATTTTGAAGGACCCATAAAGATCCGACCGACACCTAGCAATTTCTTTGCACTGAAAATCTAAATGTATACGGTTTTAGTCATGGCATCTATTATACATATAATTGCTATGGAAAATCTAAGGGCATTCACACAGATAAATCATGTTACCTAATAATGATAACAAAATAATCAGAGTGAGAAAACACCAACAGGATGGAAAGGCTTACATTATATAAGTCGATCACCAATTCGTCTGGATTAGGTGAAAAAGCACTGTTGACATATACAAACTGAAAAAGGGGAGGGTAAGAAGAGGTTCACTCACCCTAAGTTTTGAAAGCCATGTCTACCTAGTGAACAAAAAGTGATATGATGAAATATAGGCGGTTATGAGCTATCTACCAGTGTCTCACGATGAAGTTGGCGTCTTAGAAATTCAATCACTTTGGCAAATTTGTCTGTCCCAGATATCTGTCATCATGATACAATTCAACCCATGAGTGCAGTCAGATACCAAGACCAAATGCAGCATTGACAATTTAACATAAATTAAGAAACATCTGGGACGTTCGTGTAAAATAAGGAAATATAAACTCGCAATTAATTCACAAGGCAAATGCATTCCATTGTTGATCATCACAATCTGAGCAAGCGAACTAAGTGGCCTTTCAGACATGTAAGTTCAGAAATCTCGCTGTCACTTAACATAGATCATGACAAATGAGAAGAGAAAGCTGGAAGATACTGCACAAATAATCAGTACTAAAGATCAAACATCCACTCATTTATGGATCGTTAAGAAAACAACGCTGAACCAAACAATCCAATAGGAACCAATATAATCATTTTCGATAAAGTAATTTTTCTCTCATTTGACATCATTTTTTTGTCTTAACAACATCGCACTATGCATGGAGGAGATCAAGCAAGCAAAAAGTTACTTTCCTTTTTTGGTTTAAATTATATGCAATGTAATGCCCTTGGATGAACCTAACATTCAGACATAAAGCATTGGCAAATCGAAATCAGTACCTCCGTAGAATCGAAAGCATTACCTTGAACTTGGCTTGCTTCAGAATCGGAGCATCGCCTGTGGCTCTCAAGTGTACAACAACTGTGGCGGCATCAGAACAATTAACGAACAAAAAATCGATGAATTGGGACAGAAAAGAAAATCACCAACGCAAATCATCGTCCCTACATACAGATTATGGAAACTCACCTTTTCGAGCTGAACCCGGAGAATCGGTAGCCATCGTTCCTTCGTAGCAGGGGAACCTCCCCAGGAAAACAACGCGAGAATCGACGGAGACGGCAGATTCCTCGTCGGAGGGTTTCGACTTTCGAAGGGCCGGAATCGGTTTGCGTTGACTACGAAGATTCGAGCTCACCCAGCTCGAAAAATCACGGGGAATATTTATGAAGACGTTATTTTTCCTCAACCGACCCTAGGCCCATTAATGCCCATATGCATGGGCCCGAGACGTCGACCTCGTGGGCCCATAACGACTGTCGCCGCTTGTTTACGGGTGGTGCGAGTACTACAGGAGGATTACATATTACGTCTTAATTTCTTTTTCTAGTCGTACATTCGGCTTTTGATTGCTTTCCAATCAAGTTTGATAAAAATGGTCGAAGATATACTTAACTTAGGTAGTTTGTTGTAGTATTACTAGCATGCATATATGGTTTGAGCAACTTTTAGATAAATCCTACCTGGACGAACATAGTAGAAAAGAAATGCTAGTGATATTAGCAGATACGTATTAGGCTACATGGAATTATTGAAATAGAACTCTAAACAATGTATACCTAATGTTGATAGGGCAATGGATGGAGAAACCAAAATAAGTATTAGGGGAGCGTATAAAAGAAATGGAGAAGATGTTGATTACCAAATGCTACGATGCAATGTCAAGTTATACATTTTGGTAATATGTTAATAATTTATAATTATTTTACTGAACATAAATTTAATCACTTAATATCAGTATCTAAATTTTAATAGTAAATACTAATTTATATAATAATCTATCCCTTAAATTACTTGAATATTAGTCGGATACCATACCAGTTATATCAAAAACTAATGCTGCTCTTATGGCAACCCCTGTCCCGCCCTCTCCATTAACTGGGACAGCCGCTCCTTCCAGTCTGAGACTTTCTCATCTCCATTTACAACCTACAGGTCGAAGGGACTAGACTATTACTCTTGGTGATCCAATTGCAGGATGAAACTGCAAAAAGATATAAACAGACCAACTTTCTTACCTCGAAAATGTACCCCTTCTCTGGAACTGAATTTAGAGCTTCTACACAGATTAGAGCAGCATCTTCCTTGCTTAAACTTCCCTCAGATGCACTTCCCTGTATGTCTAAGAAACATCATTAACCAAAAAACAGATTTATGTAATGGAAAACTACAGGGCCAATCCAGTATTCAAATAGGCCGTTGATTTTCAATTTTGGTAAAAACATGTGAAAGCATTTATTCTAAAGCTGAATACACAGGACAACTTCTACAAGGAATGAGAGCACGCAAGGCAATATTTTTCATGGGATATTGATAATAACTCCAGGCAAGCCTGCTCCATCAACACTTCTATACAGCATATAAACCTAACACAGCATTTTGTACAAACTTCTAACGGAAGAATATTCTATGTCTATTGCCTTTCTCTGATTCAACAGGCATTGCCCCCTCCCTCCTATTTTGCACCGGAGCTAATTCCCTTACCTTGGTCGCTAAACTTTTTTTTTATAGGAAATTTAAGATTTATCCCATTGAGCATCATCCCATTAGATCTCTCGAGTTTCAATTTTATCAAGTTATTCATCAGTCTTCTTTGTACTATTGTTTTCTTTGTATCTTTTATTGTTTATACTTCACTTATCTTCGATTTTATCAAACACATAAAGTTCAATGTGATTTCATCTATTTGTATTCCTTGGTAATCCTACTGGTTATCTTGATTATCATGTCTTAATTTCAAAACTAGGTGTATCTTTCTCTATCACATTGTTTTGATTCAATGAGTTGGTTTTCATTTCTCCCAACCTACAAGCAGTTCACCCTCTAATTTACCAATAACACAACATACACATCTCCCTCTCCCAGTTTCTCAGCCCCTCCCCGAGTTTGTCCCCTCAGCAGTTGGTTCAGGTTTGTCTACTCCTCCAAGGGATGCCAATTCCTCCTCTATCTCCATTGGTGACTCATGATTTATCTCATCTGCCTCATCTGTCTCTATAGAGGAACCCACCATGCCTGTAGCACCATTTTCTCATACCCGACAATATTCATGTTCCTTAGATACCATGAACATCGAATTGTTGCCCCTTCAATACAATCACACTTGTAACTTGGTTCCCACCCCTTCATGTCATCATATTGTAGGTTGTAAGTGAGTTTACAAGATAAAAAAACATCATGATAACTCTCTCCCTTGCTGTAAAGTCCACTCTCTAGCTAAAGACTTCTCTCAACAACCGGGTCTTAACTACGATAACACATTATTCTTGGGTCGTAATCTCATTTCCTTGAGTTCTAAGAAAATTACTACGTGACTTGTTTCAGTACTGATACTGAATACAAAAGCCTTGGTAATACTATACTTTTAACTTATGTGGACCCAATTGAACTAAATGTCCTTTTTTGTACTCCCACACTTTAGTACAACAACCTATCTATCATTTATCTCACGACCAACTCATACCAATCCTATTTATTTTATTTTTCATGTTCATGAATGTGTTAGTGGTAATCTTTTAACTATCCCTTTAGAGGAATTGTCGTCCATCTCATTGATGATTATCTCATCAAAGGTCTTTCATCTGTATTCTTCAACTAATTATGTTCCAAACTCAACATTCTTGAGCTCAACTTAAGCTTGATAGAGAGTAATATAACCATTCTTCATCTTTTCATCCAACTCATCACTCACCAAGTTCATCTATATGTTTGGGACCACTAGCTAACTCAACTTCTATAACAGGTTCAGGAGCACCACCTTGATCCATCAACACTTCTCTCCACCAACCTAACAAAGAACATTTTGTACAAACCTCTAATAGAAGAATATTTTTCTATCTATTATCTTGTAGTGATTTCATTGTATATAAATATATCACTTAATAAATAATGAAAGGCAACAAGAAATTACACAAATTTACCTCTCCCTTTTCCTCTTGCTTTTACTTTCCATGGGATATATGTTGCATGCCTTTCATTCACCAAGGTATAGACCAAATCAACCGTGCCAAATAACTGCAGGGATAATGGTGACAATGAAAATAGCATCCATTATTACCTCATCGAAACAAAGGCCTTGTCCACCTGGTGTATCCTGTAGTGTTCCAGCCCTGATGATGGTATAAGGGATTCCCGAAGCAAGAAGCTTCGACTCATCCTGCTCAGCCAACTTCTTCGTGTTTCCTTTCATGAAAGCTTGTATGCCACTTGTACCTTTATAAGCAGACAACTGTGGCCTTATTAAACAACGAATTAATATACACAAATGTCCTATCACTGATAGAAAAAGGATGAATATGAAAGGAGAGAGATACCTGTGATAAAAGAATCACATGTTTAATTCCTTTGAAGCTGCTAATGTTAGACAAGAAACCTTCCTGGCAAAATTAGTAAAACACTTCAGCATACTTGAGAGAGAGAGAGAGAGAGAGAGAGATTCTAATCAAAATTATTTTATTAGATTGGATGCCACTTGAGCGAGCATAAGCAGTTATTGCATACTCTTGAAGTAATAATCATCCCACCTAGTCATTTTCATGAAGAAACTCAAGGCAGTCAGAAAAAAGGTACAGCAGTTCAAACTGCAAATTAGTCGTTTTCCCATCAAACAGGTGAGAATTTAAAGCTTGGAAGCTTTTTTTTTAATGTTATACTCAAACAACAATATAATAATAAACAAGGTCTCCTGAGTTGGCCCAAAAATGGTTCTTAGAGATAGCATTATTTTTCCTCAACAATGATGAAATAGAAAAGATCTCAAGAAAAATACTTTTTTCATAAACAACAGTTTTCCTATAGTGAATCCATTTCATTTCAGTCTCACTCATTCTAGTGTGTGGACTGTTTGGAAGCCTATGCCTGGAACTAAAGCGTCTCAGCACTAACATCTTAACTGATTCTCCATCTGCTAGGTATCAAGCTCAGAAACAAAGTACTTAAAAGAAAGAAGAAAAAAGCAGCCAGTTTTGTAGGCATACACTTGGGCATACGATGGTTTGGACTCTGCTCAGAGCTTTGCTCAGGAACTGCTTATTACTTGCATCTCCAGATACCAACTTCAGCCAGCATAAACATTATATATTGCATCAGTACATCCAAACTGAAAGCATTTATAAATAAATCACAGCAAAAAGTAGATAAGTATATTGTGTTTTCTCACCTCAACATAATCCCCAAAGGCCTCAGAGGCCCTTCTTTTGTCCTTCACCACCACTTTAACTTGAGCACGTTTCACAATTAGTGAAAGTATCACCATCTACAGAAGGTAGAGATCACAAAGCCTAGAATCTTCATCAGAGACTCTAAAACCACAAGAAATTTATCTCGTCTAGATGGAAAGCAATTTCTGCTTCATTTAAGAGATATGCACAGACGCACACCTGACCAACGTCACTATCTCCATCTGCCACTAGAACTGCGTCTCTGACTTGTTCTTCTTCTGAATTTTGAAATTAGAGGGGGCAGTTTTTTTTATTCTTATTAGGAAAATAAAGCAATTTTCTACATTTCATATGAAGAATCAAGAATACCTAACCTGAGTAATCAATCTCCTCGTCTGCAGAGGATCCATCCTTCGGAAGAAGATCAGGCGCCCCGTACCATTTCCTCAATTTCGGCCCTCCTGATAGTACGACAGAATCACAGAAAAATCAGCAATAATTCCGGTGCAGACTGTAGGAAAGAGGCATATAATAAGACGAGAGGAGCTGTCGGAGACAAATTTTACGATCCTATTGGCAGGTTACCTTCAATGTAGTCGAGGATCTGGTCCATGAAGCTGATTTTCTTCTTCGCCGAACAGAAAACGGATGCTCTCTCCTGCTTCCGGGAATTGGCGATGAAGTGGAAAACTTCCGAGCCCCTGTTGATTCTGAAAAGCAATGAAGCTTGCAGAGTAGGGAGATGAATCGCCATTTCTCTACTCCTTCCCCCTCCTCGTCCAACCGTTTTCCTTATCCCGCGTGGATAACATAAGGTGTATTAAAAATGCAATAAAATATTGGAAACTTTTGAAGTAGAAGTTTAACCTTGAAAATTGTTCAGAAACAATTTTTTTCTATTAATTGCATTTAAATAGAGAAAAAAAAAATGGACTCAACCCGAACCACCCAAAAAAAATATCTACCTTAGCTAAATATTTTATTGGGCCGCATTAGCTACTATTCAAGTTCACGTTTTATTAGACGGGCTTAACTCTTGGGCTCATAACGTATCGCCAGCCCATGTACAGAGGCATACATTTTTTCCCTCAATTTTTATTTTAATCTTTAAAAAATAAAAATTATACATTTTTTATTTTAATCTTTAAAAAATAAAAATTATACATTTTTTATTTAATACACAAAATACTCATATTATTATTTTTTACTATTTTAATAATAAAATTATATATTTGATAAAATAAAAAATTATTATATTTTATAAAATTATAAATATTACATTACTTAATAATTACTTTTAATTAGATATTTATCAAACTTTTTATCGATAAATAATATATTCTCTCATTTTATTAAAAATATTATACTCGCACCCAAGCTCACCCTAGAAACCCGACTCTTATTTTCTTGCCGATTATATAGAAAAAATAACTAACTCGATATAATTATTAGCACTTATCAAAAAAAATAATACTCCTATAGTATGAATTTGTTGAATTAAGTTTAAAAATTATACATATAAAGTGTATTTATGTTGTAAGTTAGTACCAATATTAAAAATAAAATCACATATAATATAAAATATAGAAGAATTATATATTTATAATATTAGAAAAATTATATTAATTATAAGTAATTACTTTTAATTATACATTTATCTAAGTTTTTATCTTTCTATTATTTCCTTTTTATATGATAATTTAAGAATAATATTCGAATTTTATAGTAAATATTTAAAAATTACAATGGATAATTATATATATAAGTAAAAATAAGAAAGGTGTAAAAAATATTGTAAATTTTTAAAATTATAAATGTTAATTAATTTTTATCAATATACAATAGTTTCTCCCAACCTCCATTTATATATCTTCTATTATTATTACCATAAAAGAGAGTTAATCTTTAACTTCTCTAAAATACCCATATTCACTTTTAAAATTTCCAATATACCAACCATATATTATTCTATTTACAAACAGACCAACGTGTAAAGTGAATGGGGAGTCAGACCACAGAATATGAACAAGAAGTTGGAAAGAAACACCAACAAACAATAGGCACACCCGTGTGTGTGAACGGTCGATTGGGATTGACATGAATAAATCGGCCTCGGCCTCGGTCGTGGAACGCCTACTACTTTATGAAGTGGTAAAGCGGGACTGTAATCATAAAAGGGGAAGCCACATGATCACGTGCGTGATCGTCTTAATAGAACAACTTGTGATGTAAGCGGGCCCCGAGCATGGTCCCTATGATTTGATGGATCCCATTGGGGTTCCACGAGAGACTTGTCTAGGGTTTTGATTTGTATATGCGTAGTGGGTGAATGAGTGGCATTCCGCTTGTACACTTTTTTCCGTGTAAGTAAATGTAAGTAATGTGCATGATGTTCATAATTTCATGAACGTATATATATTTAATGGCTAGAATATGACAACATAAACCATTCATGAAATAGATAAATAAATATTTTAAATATTTATATATAATATTTACTATTTAATATTCAGCTACATAATTAATATTAACTAAGGAAAAAGTCAAAAGAGCTAGTTTGTTGTGGGATGTTATTGGGTGCTCAATCAAATAAGCCCACAAGGAAGAGAATAAGGAGGAAGTAGGCACAAGTTGGTCTTTGAACAAGACGACTAGACCGATGTGTAATTCGACTTAGACTCAAAGTGAATTAAGAATAAGAAGTATGTGTTAGATAAAAAAATCCATAGAGAGGAGTCTTTAAAACATGTTGAGTCGTGTTGAATAAGTTAGAACAGTGCTAAGGAAGTGGGTTTCTAGGTGCAACCGACAAGAATATCGTCTGAGTTTATTATGTGAGAGGGTGAGAACCTGAAGGGTTGGGATAAATCCAAGGGTTTCAACGATCAACCTTTGACAGAGTTGTCATTAACGCTCAAATGCTCAACAAAAGAGCAATTAGATAATTCAGAAAAGTTTTAAGAAATCTTATCATGTTTTAATTTAATTTATATCAATATAATAAATAATAGATATTCTCGATAATATATTAGCGGGTAATTCACTATCATTGAACTAATAAATCGAAATACTCACCGTACAACAATTCTAAAATTCACTAATAATTTAAAGTTTTATAAAATAACTTTTTAAAACACACAATAAACCATAAAATAATTTTAGAAAATGAGTATATTTATTAAATAACTTATTATTAAACACCAGTACTATTTTATCTCAATTTTTTCTTATAAAAGGGTTCTCTTTACTTATAATACTTTCATTCGTATATATTTATAAAAAAATATGTTACGAAATTAGGTAAGTAATACTAAATACAAATGCTTCATTAGTATATATTTATAAAAAATATGTTAGAAAATTAGGTAAGTAATACTAAATACAAATGCCACTTATGGAGTTGTTTATGATTTCAATTTAGTTGTAAGTGAAAATATCTAATATAAAGTTTGCTAACTTATTATTATTAAGTTTTGAAACTATATGTAAAAGTAAACATAACTCATTAAATAGTATTTTTAACTAATCATATATGATAATTTATTATTAAATATACTGTATATATATTAATATAAATCATTAGTATATTCAATTCACATAATATTGGTTGATAATTTTCCATACATACACTCAATATTATCCACATTTCTAACTAATCTCAAGTTCGAGTGGAGTTTATCGAATATTTCACTATTTTAAATTATTCCTATTTCCAACTAATCTCAAATAATAATGGAGTTTACAAAATATTTCACTATTCTAAATTGTTATATATAACACTAAATACCCTTAAAATATATGGCTCACCTCAGTATTTATGTAATTGATATTTCTTATTCCCTAATATAATCATCATTTTCATAAAATATAATATATTTGAGAGTATTTTATAATTTTTTTAAATATTTTTTATAAATATTAAATTAAACATGAAATTGCCTCTCAAATTCGTTTAAATTTTGTATAAATTTTTAATTCTCGTTACTTAGTAAAAAAATATGTGGCTCACATGAGTAATTATTTACTAGATATTTCCTATCCCTAATATAATCATCATTTTTTTTTATAAAATATCATATATTTTAAAGTATTTTATAAATTTTCTTAATATCTATTATAAATATTAAATTAAAAATAAAAAATACCTCTAAAATTCATTTAATTTTTGTACAAATTTTTAATTCTCAATTTTAAAATTTAGCTAATAACTTATAAATTATTGTTATTATAAGTTTGGATCATATAAGTAAAATATTAATGAAAATACCTATAATTATAGTATTGAAAAAAAACATGTAATTAGTTCTCATCTTATCATTGTTGAAGTTATTGACTTCTTACAACATACTTGAATTCGCAAGGAAAATCATGCACTTTTAAACTTTGTAAGTTTAAGATGCTCAAAACTTTTGGAATTTATAAAAAATAAGCTATGCTCTAATACCATATTAATAATTTCAAAAGAATCCTTACATCTAGGCCTTCTACATGGTCAATTGAGTGATATTAAAACCCTAATTACAACAAATTTTTAAAAAGAAATTTGATAATAAATGGATGAAAATAATTTAAAATTTTCATTAAAGAAAAGTGACGTAAAAAGTGAATAATCGATCACCTCTAAACTATTTATAATAAGTCCACTTCTTCGAAGTAACTAATTTAAATTGTAAAAATAACTAATCAATTGACCCAAATTCTTTTTCTTCTAACAAGAAAGTCAACATTTTAATTACTCTTATTCCTAACAAATTTACTCTATAACGTTTCATTTTACTCCAATTAAATAGAGCGGCTCCTTCATCTTCCCATATTCTTCCTCCTCTTTTTGTTTCTGTTGTGTTTGTCTTGTCCTCTTTATCCCATCATGCCTATTCATAAAACACACGAAATATTTCCAATAACCTTTTTTTTTACACCCATACTTCCAACAACCTTGCTTGGCCCTAGATAAGGCACTCCTCGCATTTATTTGTGTCATTCACCTTCATTTTTTCTATTTGGTCCTGACCCACCTCCATTTCGTCATCATCCACCCTATACCCTCGTCAATCCAATAAAAAAAAGTGGTGGATAGTTCCACTATCTTCCTAGAGTCTCCAAGCAAACTTCCCAGAATCTCTCCAATTCTATTTTGTATAAAATTAATAAACAATTAGAAAAAAAGGATAGATTCTTCATTATTTTATAGGGCATTCAAGGGATGTGATCGTGTCATGTAGCACGATCCATAACATCCATTCTCCCATGGAACGATTGACCCTCCTACCTACAAAAATGGGAGCACCCATTTTATTTTGTTCGCCTCTTCTTAACCTACATTTGACCCTCAAGAACCCGACCATCCTAGTCCCTAGCCACCTTTGGCTTTTTAGTTAGAAATGTATGACCAATTGATTTCATAGGATCCCAACTTGCCTGGTCCATGACGTCTATCATTCTTTCCACTATCCCAAGGATTCTTTTAGTATTATCCTCCCATATTTTTTCCCTTTAGTGAGCCTAACTTTAGAGGTCCTCCTCCACCGCTCTTCTTCTATGACATTTGACAGCCCCTCCACCTCTGTGGCAACCTCATCACCTTCAGCCCCCTTCACCCTTGTCATGATATGTAATGGTCTCCACCTCCTACGGCCACTCAATCTTAGATGTGGCTAATCTTAGTTTTATTGTGAAATATATCTCTTCATGATTATATATATATATATATATATGGGTTGTTATCTATCTATATGAGAGAGGGGACAACTTTTAAGGCATGTTCAAAATTTTGCTTGAGAAGCCAACTAGATTTGACAATTGATGCTCCAAAAAAATGAAAGGATCAAGGATTAGATTTAGCATGTCTATTGCTTTAGAGACCACCACACTTAATTCCCTTTGCATCTCCTTTTTCTTTCTCTTAGAATTATTAATGTGAAGACCCTCCAAGAAAAAAAAAAGAGCAATTTCCTTGCTTGCCCATTACCCACCTCATCCATTTGGGTATCATCCATTCTTATTGGTTTGTTGGGTCCTATATGGTCATCATCCATCCTTTTTGTCCTTATAAGCCATTCCTCGCATTATCAATCAAATAAATAAAAAAAAGTGGTGGCTTAATCTAGAAACTCCTATTTTTTTATTTTGTATAAAATAAAAAAAAATTGAAAAATTAGGATAGACCAATATGATGTACACAATTTAAAATTCAACAATATTAATGTACAATAGATCTTTCATCATGATTTAATCTACTCAACATACCCCATAATCCATAATTTATGCCAGCCAACTTGAATCCATATATTGGGAGATTTTGGTCTATGTACGTATTACCATTGGTACAACAATATTATTGAATATATCTTCACTTAATTTGAAAACTCATTGAAAAAAAATAAGATATTAAGAATATTTAA